>OX463855.1:21975266-23311257 GCA_949825065.1 Odontocerum albicorne
GTAGGGTTGCCAACTTTAAGAAGACAAAATATGTCCACCATGTTTGAGGATCAAAATGAGATGAATTATGAAATATAATGTAAATTGTGATGATTTCACATGGAATGATCTCAAGTCACTGCTGGTAGCAGTGCCTTTAAATATATGAAGGCCATATGGGACTACGTTTCGTCTGAATATGAAGTGTTGGCTGTTTGGTGCCTATTTTACTATAAGCCAGGGGTAGTCAAGTGTTTGTTTTCAGGATCAACTTTTTACGTAAAAAAATAGTCATGATTTACATATCAAATTTGCGAGATTCAACATATTAACACACTTATTTCCAAGAAAGCTAGCTTCCTTTACAAGTTTTCTACCAGAAAATGCTTACATTTTTTTGCTAAAAGATAGCTGACTTTGAATTATGCAATAGTCACTGCAAGGGATTTTAAAATAGGTATTTAAAACACATTTTGTTGTGTTAATAACATAGACTTGAACTCTTTAATTTTACTTCTTAAATCACTGTTTAACACATATACCGACTGATATTTACTATGGAAAGATACAAAATATATTTCCAAATTACCTTTCTTAGTTATGGCTACAGATGAATGGCATATTAAGCAATATATTTCTTTTACCATTGTAAAAAAGTAAGCTTGCTCCTATTTTTTTTGAAAATGGTAAGTCTTGGATTTTTTGAATTCGGCATTTTAATTCGAAGGATCTTAAAATTCCCAAAAAAAAGGTATGTGCACTTTTTTTACCACAGCTTAGAAACTTAATAAGTTTATTCCTATCGATTGTGTGACACGCTGGGTGGTCGACTTAAATATTAAATTGTATACTCACTGGGAGAAATACAGGAAGTGAACCGAATGATAACACACTCTAAGGGAAAACGGTGCCAACTGCGTTGACAAGTACATGCGCGTAATGAGATTTGGCAACGTCGCACGCCATATTGTAAGTTACGAAGACGGCCGCGATTGCTTCGCAGTCGACCTGTTGGCCTTCCCTACTATACACAATAGAGAAGTTTTCTCAGTTTTGAGAATATATATAGTATGTTAGGAGGATGATGAGTGTAAAGTATTCTAGTATGACTAAGTAACTAATGAGATGATTCGCCAGTGGACACAGTAGCAACCTATAACTACCATGATACAAGGGAGGCACGGAAAGTGGTTAGGTCGCATATTGAGAATGTCACCTGGTACCTGGCCAAGAGAAACTCTGTTATTCGTTTATTGTCAATTAGAAACATAACGAATCAGACACCCATCCTACACTATTCACCAGTTTTATGATAAGGTGATTCGTAATCTTGGCCTCACGTTGGAGGACGTCGAGTATTGGGCTGTGGACCAATTTGGATGGAAGCATTTTGTAGCACATCTGTGTTCGTGACAGAATAAGAAGGGAATATTAGAATTAATGAGAATCTCTGTAGCTTTAGTGGTGGAGTTCATCATGTCTTCCAGTTTTAGTTTGTCAACGTATGTGGACTAATGATGCATGATAATTATATTTGTGTTTGCCCCTCACTGTTTTCACTTTCCAAGGTTTCGTTATTAATTAATTATTGAAATTTGATGCTAGATAACTTTGCTATTAAAAAAGATTCATTGTTTAAAGTGTGGTGTTTAAACTGTGTCTTATGGTATTTAAAGCTTTAAATGGTCTAGCACCACACTACATAACAGAATTATGTATGAAGGACATGCCCTGTGGGTGGCACATTAAACTGATATAGTTTATGTCTCAATTTATAAGCTGCTTAGTTGAGGCGAATAAAGCGTACACTCAGTTGTTGTCTTTATAAGACTTTTGCAGGAACTATCATATCGTTACCAATTGTTATATCCTTATCTAAAAAAAAGTTATTTCAGTGTATATTAATTTATTGTAACGTTTTTTGCAAACTGGCCGAATTTCTTAAGTTTCGAAATATTTTTTATACCTCAAAAAAGCAAAAATAATTTTGACTATTTATTTTTTACCAATAAACATCTAAGCCAAATAGTTTAACCCATATATTATGAGCATGTCATGTCTTTTAATCTGCTTGGGAGTGAGCTAATAAATGCAAAGCGTGTTGCGAAAGAAATATGAGAAAAAGTTACCATAGCTTTTTTAAAAATTATTAAATATATAATTTCATTGTATTTTTTAAGACTATGTCAATGAAATGAGATGTAAGTTACTTTGCGTTAAAATATTTATAATAAAACTATTATTATGTTATTTTTCTTATGCATCTTCCAAATTTACTTTAGCAATATGATTTAATGAAAAATTTAATAAAATAAGTAAATATAATAAATTTTCAAGTAAATAGTTTTCATTTTATTTGTCCATTAAAAACATTTTCAAAAAAAGGGTTTAACTCTGCTCGCGGGAAGCACAAACGCCTGTGTTTTGATTTAACTACATTAGCCCGCTAAGCGCACAGACGTCTGTGATCTGACGACAACCCAAGTTTCAAACCACAAATACTTATAAAGGATGACACAAAACCGTGATAAAAATTGAACTAAAATTTAAAATAATCTTTATTCTAGCGACATCTCCCAAAACCTTGTCAAACAATATATTAGTTTATGAGATATTGTTGAATAAACAGAGCACCGATTTTGTGACGTTCTCAATATTTCCCGCTATCGCGCGAGTATGTACCTTCTGTATGTGTGACACACGTGTAACGAGCTATCGTGTTTAGATTCCTGTGATGAGTCTCTCTTACGTAAATAAACATTACTAAATATTTTATATACGAGCAGCATTCAATAAATTTTTTTTATTTCTTTTCAAATGTTTTTTATTAGTGACTATATAATTGTGTATGGTTCGTTTAGTTATTGTCAGTTTTTAGTGTTTTCATTTCAAATTTGATATTTGTATTTGAAATCAATAAATTTTCTGTTTTATTATTTTTAACACGTTATATTTCATTATGGCTAAATGTGGTCTAAGTGAAGAAATTGTCGATTACGTATGTGAACTTGGGTCAAATTACGGATCAAGTGTTAGTGAAGACGATAATATTTCGAACCTTAGTGATGTTATTGATTCCGATAATTATGAAAATGTTGGATTTGGCGGCGAATCGTCTACAGAAACGTATTCATCTTTGTGGCTTTCGGGTCCACATATTCCAATTATTTATAATTTCAACGCATTTTCAGGAGTGAATCCAGACATTACGTTTTTTGAAAACTCCACCAAACTTGACTATTTTGAACATTTTCTCAATGAAGATATAACTAACAAAATTGTTGACGAAACTAATAGTTTTTATCAACATGAAATTAAGTACCAATGACACGAATAAAGGTATTCATAATCCACGGTAATCGATATTTGACTATTTGAGACGGTAATAATGTAATGTAAAATAGCATCGTTTTAAAGCCAAAGTGGGGTAAAGCAAGGATGGGTTATGTTACCTTGGTTGTTTAATATTTACATAGATTAATGTATGAAGGAACTATAGAGGTCAATGGCCGGCATATAAATGTCGAATGAGATTGTATGCAGATCGATTTATGCTGATGATATGGTAGAGTTAGTGGAGAATGAGATTGAATTACGGCGCTTGATAAATAAATTGTATGAGAGATGTGAAGAGAAAAATCTAAGAATGAATGTTGTGATGTCTACGTGGTGATAAAAAAGTGTGGAAGGTGTGCAGTATTTTTTATTTCTTGTAAAATTTTATTTTTGTGGGTTCTGCTAATTGGTTTGGACAGCGACATTATGGAATAGATTTCTGATTTTCTCAAGTCTCAGAAATCTGACCTTCAGGAGGCTGGCTTGCTATTTTGACACTTTTTGAGTGATTCTGCTACAATGAAAACAACATTGTAACTTTGGTTACTCAACAACTCTGTATAAAAGATTGATTGGCTTATCTATTATTTAACACTAACATATTTTTTCAGAGAATCACAAAGTAGTCATCATTGTAACATGCTACGTGGGCCATGTGGAACTGCGCAGTGCACACCGAAGGGCCATGCCCACAGAGATGCTGGAGGACAGTGGTGTAAAAAGAGTTTTTCTTTTAGCCAACATTCCCCATTCTGAGTATGTCTGTTTTTTTTTATAATATGTAGTATTATATATTTATTTTTTTGTAAGAAACAAATCCATTCTTCTACTACAGTTTTCTCATTTTGCTCATATGAAATACATTTTAATCTAAATATGAAGTTTATAAGTACTATATATTTTGACTGCCTACCCCAAAAGGAACATGCCATGATAGTGTGTATATTAACCTGTACACCGCGTTAAAAATCAAATTCCACGAATCCTGTGCGCGGCACAATTCCGGCGTTTTTTAATTTCTAAGTTTAAACGCGTATTTTGTTTAGAACCACTGATATTTGATTACACCACCAAGTAAACATGACATTCAAGTAATTTTCTGATAATAAATAATAGTCATTATTCTTAAGGAGGCTCATTACTTAAAGGAGATAAACTAAACATTACGTAAAATACACAAAGGAATGCTACAGATCAGATCACAGGTGTTTGTGCTTCCCGCGAGGAACACGTTAATTAACACGTTCCAAGTAAAAGGGTGTAATCGTCATATAGCAAATCTGACCACATTCAAAATTAATGCCGGCATCGTGGCTTGTTGATTGGCATGTTTTTTAGCATGTGGGTATTCAGGATTCAATTCCCATACTAGTCATACTTGGAGGCCTTTTAGTCTAAATTTATTATTGTATTGGTGATTTGTAATTGCCTTATACAAAGTGCTTTTGGTTGCAAAATAGCGCTGTGTAAATTCCTAGGTTTTTCCTTTGTATATTAAATTAGCTTTTACAAGTTAGATATCTGTATGCATACCCTGTATTATATCATTTGTATGTTTTCCAATAAGGAAATAAAAACTCGTATTAATTCATTTGTTGTATCATGTCTGGGTTATTGTAATTCAATTTCTTGTTTTCTGCCTATTTGCAAATTTTTAGACTCCAGTCTGTTTTCAGTGCAGCTGCTAGGCTAGGTAGTCAAAAATATTCTCATATTAGTCTGCTTCTAAAAAGTCTACAAGTGAAGTGTATTAAGTGAAACATATTGGTACACTTAACTCAAAAATATTGAAAGTTTATTGAACTTGCAGAAACTCTTAACACGTTGATCGCCGTGTCAGCCACCGGTGGCCGACACCGAGGTATTCCAATTGGGCCGTGTCGGCCACCGGTGGCTGACATGGCATATCTAACTTCTGAGTTTCATCCTGTCCGTCGGCTACGCGCTCTGTATTAAACTACTATTAAACTTGGCCGACATGGCCCTTCTCTATCTTACTACGATATGGCCTTAGGATATCTTCATGGTTCTAAAAGATATACTCATGAATGTGATAGGTAGGTTATATTAAATTAAAAACCTAAAAACGTAATAACATTTTTTGGACATTTTACGAAAATCCTATTGGCGATCAATGTGTTAAACACTCTTGGGTAGAATGAGTAATAAAAGTTTATTTTTTGCTCAATGACATGTGATACATTTGAAGGGGAATGGGAATATTCATGTTGTGGGTAATACCAAACAATGTGTTCAGATATTCAACAGTTAGATATTCAACAGAACAACAGAATGATCTGATATCAGTAGTTAACTCCATACCCAGAATAAAAAAAATCTTTTAAAATCATTTACTAATTCTTGATGTAAACTCTACAGTTGCAATTAGTGTTTTATGTATAAATCCTTAGATATTAAATAAAATGTGTTTTTTTTTTCAGAAAATATATCACTCAAGAAGCGATAAAAAATGAACAAGAACGTTTTGGAGACTTAGTCCAAGGAAATTTTACAGAGGCTTACAAAAATCTAACCATTAAAAATGTCATGGGACTGAAATGGGCAGCTACTAAATGTGCTTCAGCTGAATTCATCATAAAAGTTGATGATGATATAGTTTTTAATTTAATAAATATATTGAAAATTGTACAGAAATATAAAAATGAAGATAGAAATAAATTTTTATTGGGATATTTAATAACAGGACTCCGACCCACACGCAATCAAACTAGTAAATGGTTTATTACGAAGGCGGAATATAAAAAAGCATTTTATCCTCCATTTTTATCAGGATGGTTGTACATAACAACACCACAGACAGCAGCTAAAATCGTGGCACAAGCCAAGATTACTCCATATTTTTGGATCGACGATGTCTTGTTGACGGGAATTTTGCCTTCCAAATTGGGTATTCGTATAATAAATTTTGAACAAAATTTTTTTTTGTTTCACACAGAATCAATAGACTGTTGTATAGATGATATGGATAAAAAAAATATCACTTGTGAGTACTCTGTAGGTCCCAATGGTGGGGTCAACAATAAAATAGTCAAATTTACAAAATCTTTAAAAAATTGTTTCCACAAATATTGTCACGCTAGACCTGTGGACAAGCCATTGGATAAAAGTTGCATAGTCTTCAAAGAAAATGTACCAGTTAATGAGGGAAAACCTGTTGTGAATGTTTTCAAGTTATAACATCTGTGTGCAAAACTAAAGGCTTTACTAAGACTGATTCAAAATTGTGAAATACAGTAGTCTCCCCTTATGTGCGGTTTCAGTTACCTGCAATTTGAAAATATTAAATGGAAAATCACAACATAATTTCAGCTCACTTGATCACATAAAAATGAAATTTTTATTACAGTATATTGTTATAATTGTTCTATTTTTTTATTGTGCCTAAATTATGAATGAAATTTATTATAAATATGTATATATAGGAAAAAAAACATAGTATGTATAGTAAGGCTGCCCAGACTTTTTGGACATTGCGATCCACCAGTGTATAGGAAAAAATACAAAATTAAAATCAGATATAATAATTATTATGAACAAAAATTATAAAGTATTTACAAATAATATTTTTTAGTGTATGTAATGGAAGAAAAATTAAAGATTCTATGTAAAAGCATGTCACGATCGACTGGTTGGGTACCCCTGATATATAGACCTTGGAACATATCCTCGTGGATAAGGGAAGACTACTGTAAATATATTTTTTTATAGTCGTATGGAATCTCTATTTGCATTAAAATGTAACTAAAGCATTCCACTTTTGATACCAATTTTTTTTATATGTTTGCTATATGCGAGATGTCTTTAATCTGTTCACCGCGTTAAAAATCAAATTCCACGAATCCTGTGCGCGGCACAATTTCGCCATTTTTTAATTTCTAAGTTTAAACGCGTATTTTGTTTAGAACCACTGATATTTGATTACAACACCAAGTAAACATGACACATAAGTAATTTTCTGATAATAAATAATAGTCATTACTCTTAAGGAGACTCATTAAATAAAGGAGATAAACTAAACATTATGTAAAATAAACAAAGGAATGCTACGATCAAAGCAATGATTGATTACACTCACCCAATCAAATGCATATAGCACTAGTAATTTTTATTTACGTATGAGGGACTTAGTAATATTTATTTACGTAAGAGAAACTCATCGCAGAACTCGATCCGCGCGACAGGTCGTTACATGTGACGCAATAGCTGGAAATATTGAGAAACCAAAAAAATTCGGCGTTCTGTTTATTCAACAATATCTAATAAACTAATATATTATTTGACAAGGTTTTCAGAGATGTCGCTAGAATAAAGATTATTTTAAATTTTAGTTCCATTTTCATTCCGGTTTTGTGTCATTCTTTTTAAGTATTTGTGATTTGAAACTTGGATTGTCGTCAGATCACAGGCGTTTGTGCTTCCCGCAAGGAACACATTATGAATTAGTTTTTGATTTTTTAAATTTCTAACCAAATCAAATGTAGAATATGACTTGGCCCTTTAGAAGCATTCTCAAAACATTTCCATAAAAAAACAGTTTTTTAATAACATGCACATAAAAATATACTTTCATATTAAAATATATGTTAAAATAATACATTTTGTACAAAAAAAAGAATACATAACCGCAAACCTTGACAATTAATCTGTATACCACGCGTACATTGTGTATTGATTAAGGTTATTCCTGTAGGGTCTTAAGTCTATCCAGCACATTGAAGGTCTTTCTTTTATCCATTGGTTTTCCACACTTCCAGTAAATGCAAATACATATTTCACCCTGTCTCTCTCTCTCTCAGCTAGTCATAAGACAATTTTTGACAATCTTTTCATGACATGCAGCTCATGAAAGTAATTAAATTAAATTTACGTGTTCAATACATATACGGCAACTCATATCTTGATTTTTTATAGTAAGTCATTCAAAATGCTAGTCACATGAATCCAAGTAGAGTATTAGGACTTGTGACTGGTTTAGTTGACTTTGAAATGTGTTTTTTATATATAATTTTGACTTAATATGTAATAGAATGTTTGTAATGTAACTTAAGAGCCTCTGTGGGTGATTTACTGTATGTGGCACACAGTCTATCAGATAACTCTCTCTGTCTTGGCCTGCATATAAACGCAGGGAAGCCGGCTGATTTTTAGTAGCTTAGATATTGAAAATGACACCTTACTGTGCATAAATGGTGTCCGTGTCAACAGAGTTGATAAATTTAAGTATTTGGGTGCCGCGGCTGTATTATATTACTCTTTTGTTGTACACAATACAAACTGGCAGGTTTATTGGCATCTAGCAATTTCTTCCAATCTATCAGAAATATGTTAAAAAGGCTTTAAGTGAATATTTTTTTAAATAATTGGGTACCAACGGGAAGCGAACCTGCAAGTACCAGGTTGGAAGACAGGTGTCTTACCAATTAGGCCACGGAAGTCGTCCATGGTTGATGGGATGAGAATTTTGGGAATTAGCCAACCATTAGGATAGGTGGTATAAGTGATGGCTTTAACAATATGAATGTCATATGGGAATCTTCAGTCTAAAAACGAAGTGTCGGCTATTTGGCACCTGTATCTTGTGTAAATTACCATACAGCTCTGAATCTTGGCCCAAGAGAGAATATTTTTAAATTTTGAGAGATGCCTTAAGGTGATGGGGAGTGTCAGATGGTACGAATATGTGACGAAAGAGCCTATAACCACCACAATGAGGGTGACATGCAGGAGGTGGTTGGGTTACATATTGAAGATACCGCTTGGTAACTGGTCAAGAGGTGTGCTGTTTTATCGTCCTCAAGGGGCTTGACGAATCCAACACCCAGTATTGTTAAAGCTATTTTGAAAAAATAACATTGCAACATCTATTTTTGATGAAAATAATAAATAAATGGACAATTTTTATAACATTCTTTAGAGGGCAGACTCCTATCAAGGACGCTCTAACTCAGGATTTGAACCCACTATTATTGACAGATTAAAAATGCTATAAAATAAATATATATAATTTGAGTGTAAGGATAGGAAGGTGGTCGCTGCGGCCATTAGATTAAGTACTTCCACGCACCCTCATTTGTTTAGAAAACCATATTTGGTAAGAAGACCGCAAAGAACTTACTAAGGGGAGACGAACTACAAATAAACCTTTGTAGATCTTCCAATATGTGATAGTTACACTTGTAAATCTAAAGTAATATGTTACTCAAATGTTCTCATTAAAAAGTAGTAATAGTGCTACTTTACTCTTGGATGAAGTGCTCTATTTTAACTGTGTTACTTAACAACACTGAGCATACTTATTCTACACCAATTTTATGATTTGCAGTTTCTGCCTTACGTGAGAGGCATCTCTACGTTCCTGATGGAACATATAGGGCAATGATAATGGTTTTGTAATAGAAAGTTTTCATTTGGTTTGTTTGATTGTATTGATATATGACCTGTTTCTATTATGATTTTCAAGTGCTTCAATAAAACAAAAATATTCATAAATTCTATTCTTTTTTGATTCCTAATGAAAACATATTTTTGAAATGTGTATTATTGTTAAAATTATTTTTGAAATATAAGTGATATTTATTTGTTGTATAATATGCTGAATATACATTTATTGTTGTTAAAAATTTTATTCGTGATGCTATAAAATATTTTATTGTATAAGTACATATATTTATTCTTGATAAACTTTTTGATAGATTGACTCAATATATTTGAACTTTTTTAATATGTGTAAAATATGAAAATATTTAGCTGAGAATAATTTCATGCATTTATGTTTAATTAAGAGACTTCAATGTATTTTTTTTTTGTATTGTACTCAACATATATTTTTACTGTATTCTTTTTTTTGTACTGTACTCAAGATACATTTGTATTGTACTCCTGAACATAGTTTCATACATTTTGAAGAGCGTAGCTGGGAAACAGTCTTGGGACACAGTACTGTTTTTGACCCTGTTAATCTTTAGGTTTAGAACTATTGGAGTAGGTCTATAACTTGCTTTGTGCCGTTGTAACTGTTGATTATATTACATTTGCTGTTTTATTGCAAGGGTTTTATCAATCTGATTAGAATATGGACATATCTCATAACATTGTCAGAAGTCAAGGATAATTTTATTTTTGCAAAAGACTGGGGATATTGGAAAGTAGTCATGAACTTATTTAAGTGAATATTTATTCTTTATATTTGTTAAGTTATTAATGTTTTTTCAATTGTATATACAACTTGGCGGGCTTATTACCATGTGGCTATCTTTCATATATGTATATATGGAAATGTTGAAAATTTCAATGTAATCGGGCTAAGCCTGTTTATAAATAAAAAGCCTTTTCGGCACTGGCCGCAAGAATCTTGTCAATTTTGTCTCTGTATGAAAGGAAATTTCCTGTTTTATGATACCAAATAGGTACTCGACCATTTCTCTTGAACTAATTGTATCAGTCGATTGAAAAAATATCGTTATATGCTGGTCATAAATATATATAGCCATTTTTTTTAACTGAGCCTAGTTTCGGAGTCTCCTGGCCATGATCGAAGAAAGTGCATTGAAATTTTTCGGAAGTTGCGGCATGAAACCCTCTGCAATAGGTAATATTTTGTATTTATGTTGTAAAATTTATTATAGAAAATTTATTTTATTTATACATAATTTTTTATATTTTTTTAGATCTGCATTTTATGAAATTATTATTCTCCACCTCACATTTGAAATATCTTAAATGCTTCTTCAATATTCTACATTTATTTATTTATTTTATCACTCTAAGGCTACCTGCATTTTATTCCACATTCTCTCAAATATTGTGAAGATAAGAATCCTCTTGAATGCCTCCTAACCATCAACTAGCCTTTACTCTAACGGAAATCTGTTCCATGCCTTAGGGCCAGCCATTTAAAAAGGTTGATCTAGCAAGGTCGGTCTATTAGTCCAATCAACCTCAACTAGAAGGATTTTATATTTTTGTTTGTAGAATACATACATCCATTTTCTAAAAATATTTTATAATTTGTTTTGTAATAATATGAAAATGGTTAAAAGTAAAAATGAATGACTAAAAATATAATCGCAATAAAACAAAATATATTTTCTCTGTCTTTATTTTTTTATACTATTAAATTTAGATTGTAGAATAGGATTTTCCTATGTATCATTTCCAGGAACAATTCCATGTATATTTTGAATATGTTTAGTCATATCTTTTCGGTATCTGTAAAAAAAAAGAAATTTTTAATGTTTGTTGATTTTTAAATAAAACAGTAACTAAATGTTCTTTTTTTTACTTTTTCTCTCTCTCCTATTAATGCAGAACCAGTAAACGAAGCTACCATATAACTCAGCCAGGCTAAACAAATGAAGGCTTGCTTGTTCTCTCTCATATGAATGCAAAACCAATAGTCAGGCTAATCAAATTGATATTATGAGTTCCTTGTTCTACCTCATACGAATGCAAAACCAGAACTACCATGTAACTCAGCCAGTTAAACAAATTAAGGTTATTAGCTTCTGGAAAACTAATGAATAACGTTTTAGTCAGATATGTATGATAGTTTTTTTATGAAAATGCTGTTCAAAAGTTTATAACTTGCGTGAGTCACATGAGTTAGAGCAAACGCACAAAACACGATATATGCTTGTTGAAGTATATGAAATATTAAAATAGATTTTTGTTCCTTCTGTGAATACAGGCATCTTACCAACTAGACAACCTCCATGGCCTAGCAGGTAAGATGCCCGTCTTCCAGCCCAGGGTAGCGGGTTCGTTTTCTATTGGTTCCTTGATTTGAAAAAAAAGGTTCCAATCAGAAAACTCAAGACCTCTTTAACATCTTTCTGGTTGGTTGGAAGATATTGCTACATGGCAATAAGCCTGCCAGGTTGTACTGTATACAATGAAAATGTAATAGGACATTTTAGTATGATGCATGCAGGAGATATTGAAAAGAAGCTATGATGATGATACATCATGAATATTGGAGCACAAATTAATAAAAATGAACCTGAAGGAGACGCTGCAAAAATGACACTTGTATGGCTTTTGTCCAGTGTGGATGAGGACATGCACTCTCCTGGCATAAGATGTCTTGAATGCTGAGGGGCAGATAGAACAAGTGAAAGGTCTGCAAAATAAAACAATTCATAAGTTTTTTTTATTAAGTACAGTATAGTAAATTCTCAATTATCCGGGGTCGTATTAACCAGGTTTCGGATTCATCGGAGCAGTAAAATTTTTTGATTTATTTTAAAAACATTTTATAATATAAAAAATAGCTTTTCATTTGACTACATATGTTATGTATATACCAGAATTAAACTGGCAAAATTGATAATATATAACAGAAAATAAAACTGGTGAACACATCACACTGCCTTGATCAAAAAGTTTTAGGACCGGCCACCGTGTGACGCTGTCAGTCACCCGATTGGATTTTTTTTTTGTTAGGTTACCACATCTATCATTGACACTTCCCTCCAAATTTCAGCGTCATAGCTTGACATTTGTAAAAGTTACGCTGTACTGAGTACATCTACCTTTGTGCGTGTTTTTGATTTTTTACAAGTTTGAAAATGGCATCAACGAGTTTGCATTAAATTTTGTGTAAAAAATGGATTTAACGGTCCTCAGACCTTGGAAATGTTGGAGAAGTGTTTTTCGGTGGCGCGAATGCTTCAGAAGTGGTCGTGAGTCGGTCGAGGATGACGAACGCAGTGCCAGTCGAAAACCGATGAAAACATAGATAAAATCAAAGAAATGTTGGCCAAAAACCGCAAATTGACCATTAGAGAGCTGGCAGAGGACTTAAACATCGCTTATGGATCCGCTCAAGACATTTTGGTTAGTGATTTGGGCCTCAGACGTGTCGCTGCAAAACTGGTGCCGAAACACCTCAATTTCATGCAAAAAAAGGACCGCGTTGAAATCGCGAAAGACATGATTTCCATGAGTTTTTGACCAAAAACAACACGAATACTATCCAGCAGCCTTCGAATTTACCTGATCTCCCTCCTCCCGGCTCCCTGCGACTTTTTCCTGTTCAACCGACTTAAAAAACCGCTTCGGGGAATGCGCTACAGCACCCGAGAGGATGTCATGAAAAAATCGAAGACGGCTCTGATGGACATACCGAAAATTGAGTACCAGCGGTGTTTCGAGGATTGGATCAAGCGCTGGCGTAAGTGCATTGCAGTCGATGGGGAGTACTTTGAAGGGGACCATATCGAATTTGATGAATAAGCTTGTATTTTCGATTTTATGAATAAAGTCCTAAAACTTTTTGATCAAGGTAGTAGATAGGAATTATTGGTTTATGACTCGTTTGTAATTTCAAAATTATTATTTGGGTGTGCTTAGATTGCCATGTAAATGTAAACATAAAAAAGTTGGTATTGCTAGAACAAAAACTTGAAATAATTACAAAAACTGAAAAACAGCTATACTTGTTAAAAATATACACCACATATGTTATATATAATATAATATATTACAAGGAAATATAATTATACCTTTTGAAGAATGTGGGTTTTAATGCAACCCATTTTATAAATTGAAAATTGATGATGTTTTTAATCGCATTATGCATTGACATTGTACTGTTATCACATGACTTACATACCGTCTTTTAACAAGTGTACTTGCGATAATACAATGTGTGTTTCAATATTGCTCCAAATCCCATAACAGAATGTTATTCGATATTATAATGGTATGTTTGCTGAGAAAAAGAAAAAATAACTTGGCAAACTACGAGTATAATACATCACTTAAATAATTTCCCAAATAATTTTATTTACTGTACATTGTTTATTTACCAATAAAAGTCTTTAGTGCTAGTCATTTTTAGTTTATTTCTATCTTTTATATCATAATTTTTTATGTTGAACTTATGTAAATGGCTAAATATTTTAGAAAACCGATACATATACTAGTATGATTGGAACGCATTACATTAAAATAATATCTTGATCAGTGCGGTTTTGTATACTGAAGGTATTTTTTCAAAATGCATTAACCATACTCTGCAAGTTGTTGTTGTATTGAAATTGAGGGGACTGCCGCATGCATGATGACAAGCCTCCAAAGAGCGTAATACAGAATTCACTTTGATTAATGTATGGTTTCCATAGGAATGTCTTGCATGAGCATCCAGTATATGGTAGCATTTTCAGGTCATGGTAGCATTTTCTTGATGCTTAAATTCCCTGTGGATTGAACAGCAAAATTTCAGATATAAGATTGAAGGGAACTAACCTGCTATCATTGTGTGTTTTCATATGTTTACTCAGCACACTGGAGGTCTTAAAGGTGCGGCTGCATACCCTGCAGCCATAAGGCCTCTCTCCAGAATGCACTCTACTGTGGGTTCTTAGTTGTTCCTGTTTAATATATTTTATATATTACTTAAGGGATTTTCCAACTAGTTATGAACTGGTTAGAAGTAGAGCTATGTAAAATAAGTTAAGTTCAAAGCTTAGTTAGAGCTATGTTTAGATTGAGAAATAATCAAAATAAATTTAAAAAATCTTTTGAACCCATAAAAAAACATGAAGATAGTCAATTGTTATAAATACAGTAGACTCTCGATTATCTGAGGTCACATTAACCGTGTGTGAATTAACCGGGGCAGTAAAAAATATTTTTTTTTTAATAAAATTTCAAATAATATTTCGAAATGTTATAAAAGTACTTAGGATCTTTTCTGTCCCAGTTAATCCGTAACCCGGTCAATGCGACCCCGGATAGTCGAGAGTCTACTGTAGATGACTTGTAATGTAACCTTCAGATGTTTGTTTTTCCAATTCACAAAAGGCAGCTCAAAAGTGCCACAAAATAAAATTGTATGGAATGATGTCTGAAAGAATGTTCAAAATGATATGTCAATAATAAATCTACTATTCACTAGACCATTGGCACCAATTAAGCTGACTCTGATGTTATGGCAGATATCTATATTATTACGACATTAAGATAATAAGTTCAATGAAGCTGGTTGAGAAAAACTTTCAGGCAACTTTAAAAAAACCAATATCCATTTGTTAGCGACAAGAGTTCATCTAAGAGAAATTAATATTAAAATCAAATACTGTATAAATAGTTCTCTTGTTTCTGACCATGTATTGTATTACACTTCTATTGTAATCAGTACAACCTGGTGTGCTTATTGCCACATGATGATTTCATTCAACCAACCAGATAAATGTTAAAAACCTCATGCTAAAAAAAGAGACTGGTTATTTTTTTGGTTGAAATCCCTGGGTTGAAAGTAAGCATACTATCATCATCTAGAATATATTCATCCTATACATAATGTGGAATGGGATAGTCTTATCATGTAAGGAGGACCTTTAAATCTCGAAGCATTAAGAAATTATCAATATATTATTTTAATCTTTTACTTGCATTAAATTCTTTGAGAAATCCATCATAAACTAAAAAGCAATCATTTTATAATTGTTTAAAATAAAGAAAGCTTAGATAAAAAATGCACAGAATTAAATCTCACTGCCGTGAACTACAATAAATATCCCTGAGTTGAAGCCCTTTTCCTCACAGGCAGGGATGCTTACCTCTATACGTTTGAGGACTTACAGACAAAAATATGAAATCAATTTACGTATACCAAAGCATGAAACGTAATGACTTAAATTACCTTAAAAGCATATTTTATTTACAATAAGTAAATTCTTTGAAAAATTCTCAATTATGCTTTTTGAAAACAATATATTGTGAGGAGATTTTTATCCAGTAGGTATTATAGGACGAGTCATGGAAACCTAACAAGTTTTAAAGTGTAATAGATTAACAACACTGCCATTTAGGCAGAATTGGACTTAACACATCGATTAATAAGTTCCGGGACTAACCAACAGATGGCACCTCTAATAACAAACTCATACCATTCTCAGTAAGTACCAGCCTTTAGAAGTTACGTGTCAAACTTTCATGACATTCCGACATTGTGTCATTGAGTTACAGTGGTTTTAGTGACGCTACTTTTGCTATTTTCAAAGCAATGGAAAAAACCGAATTTCGTGTGTTGATAAAACATTGCTTTTTAATGGGAACAAATACCGTTCAAACTCAGCGATGGCTTGAAAAGTGTTATCCAGGCTCTGCTCCGTCAAAAACAACCAGTCGGTGGTACGCTGATTTCAAATGCAGTCGAACAGACACAAATGATGCTGAACGCTCTGGTCGTCCAAATGAGGCTGTTACACCAGAAAACATAAAAAAAACCTCAAAAGCGTGATGGAAAATCTCAAAGTAAAGTTGCGTGAGATAGCTGACATCCTGAAAATATAATTTAGTAGTGTTTACACTATTTTGCATGAACATTTGGTCATGAAAAAGCTTTTTTTGAAATGGGTGCCGCGTTTGCTCACAAAGGAACAGAAACAACAACGCATCGATGATTCAGAGCGCTGTTTGGCACTGTTTACGAGAAATAAACAGGAGTTTTTGCGTCGGTATGTGACAATGGATGAAATTTGGATCCACCACTATACTCCGGAATCAAATCAACAGTCAGCTGAGTGGAGAGCAGCCGGTGAAAGTCGTCCGAAGCGACCAAAAACTCAACAGTCGGCCGGGAAGGTTATGACCTCCGTATTTTGGGATGCGCATGGTATAATATTCATCGATCACCTTGAAAAGGTAAAAACCATCAATAGCGAATATTACATAGCGTTATTGGAGCGTTTGAAGGCAGGAATTGCAAAAAAACGGCCCCACATGAAGAAGAAAAAGTTCTCAGGACAATGCACCATGTCACAAGTCGATGGTAACGATGGCCAAATTGCATGAGTTGAACTTCGAATTGCTTCCGCACCAACCGTATTCTCCAGACTTGACCCCCAGCGACTATTGGCTGTTCGCAGACCTTAAAAAGATGCTCCAGGGAAAGAGATTTGGCTCCAATGAAGAAGTGATTGCCGAAACTAACGCCTATTTTGAAACTAAAGATAAATCGTTCTACACGGCTGGCATAGAAAAGTTAGGAAAGCGTTGGAATGAATGTATCCCTCTTGAAGGAGACTATGTTGATGAATAAAGAAGAATTTTGGCAAACAAATGTTGTTTTAGTAGTTAGTCCCGGGACTTATTGATCGATGTGTTATTGTGCGCTTGCATAATGGGCGCAATTTATGTGACAATAGAGCAGTGGACTGTTGTACAATGTGCATTTGTGGTGAAAACATTTTTTTTAAATGGTGAGTCTGTTGTGATTACACAGTGATTATTTCCTCGTCATTTCAACATTCCACATCATGGTGATTTTCCTAGCCGATAGATAAAATTAAAAAATTTCATTTAATTTTGAAAATATTCAAGTTCTCATGATCCATCCTTTATGTTGAATTTACTTAAAAAATAATGGAAAATAAAAAAGAAAACTTGTTTATGTATGCACCTTAGTTTTAAATGACTTTGAACAATCTTGGCACGGGAATGGACGGTCTGAAGAATGTTTGACTCTATGAGATATCAATGCACTCATTTTAGCAAAGGTCCGACCACACAACTCACATATATAGTCCTGAAAATAAACAAGAGAAGAAAATATGTCAACAGTTGATAATTTTTTTTTATTTTATGTCTGATCTGAGTACTATAAACCAGGATGAGTTTTGATTTTAGGATGTATCGCCACTTCTGTCTGTAAGCGGCATCTTTCCTCCAGCTCATCACTCTCAAGGCACGAGAATCAGCCTCAACCCTATTGATTCATCTTAATTAAAGCTCTCTTAAAATTTAAATTTATTGTATTATTGAAATGGTTTTATCCTTCAATAAATCATCAAGTATTTTGGCATTTGATTCCAAGTACCTAACTATAGTTTGGAAATTCTAGGATGAGTCCTGTGACAGCTCACAAATTTGCCCCAATACAACCTTATGTAATGTATTTACCTAAATAACTTGCGATTTATTAGAATTGAGGCTTATATTAAAGTTGATAAAATAATTAAAATTACTGAACATCGTTACAAGGTTGTATTGGGGCAAATTTGTGAGCTGTCACAGGACTCATCCTAGAATTTCCGAACTATAGTAAATAATTACCTAAAAAGGTCTCAGTCTGAGTAAGAGATTGTCTACAAAATTATTGTTAACTCTCAGTGTGCGGCAGAAATAACTCCCGGTTTTGAAAGGTAAATACAAAAGGCATCATAGATGTTCTGCAAAATTTTATTTTATAATCTAAAAGCACAATATTTACCATTTTTTTCACCTTCATATCCTTCAAATTAATTTTAAAACCTTAATTTTCCATACATGTTTGATGTCTCACCCTGAAGTTTCTCATTTACACCCCTGGTCATTTATGGTGATATTGAAAATTCTACAATACTTGTTCACGCAGCCTGACAAATGAAAGTGAGCTTTCTCACTTGAGATCATAACATTGTTCACTGGAACATTTTGGAAAATAGCCTGACAAGATGCACTGCGGTTGATGCAGTCGTGTTTATTTAGTTCCTGCACAATAATCATTTTGTACAAATGGAACTAGAGATCTGCGTGTAAAATTCTCCACACACTACAATCAAATATTCCCATTGCAGCAGCATGCTTATGGTCTAAATATTGCGGAGATGGGGTAATAACCTGTTTCACTGCTTGAGCATTTTGTAGTGTTCGAACGCTACAAGGCCTACCAGGCGGTTTGTTTTTCAAAACGGAACCTATGGCTCTGAAATTTGGTCTTCCTGTCAGGAACTGTAGCATTTTGACCTAGCCTGAAGTAGGTACGAAATGATCAATTTTGCGTTTAAATTTAACCTAAAAATACGAAATTACTTTCCAGATAACAGATTTTTTTCTACACTAATATGTATGATTCATTTCTATAGTAAAATAGTAGAATGAAATTATAAAATCAAGCCACTTTTGTTTACACACTCATTGCCACCCTTAGACATAGGGATGATGTCGGCTACTAATTTTTTTATTGATGTACTCTTTTGATCATTCTATTTGGTATATTTTTCATAGAATTGCTATCTATGCTCCATTACTTAGGCGGATTCTGAAATAGTTTTCTAAAATATGTAGATGTCATTGTTTCAATATTATGGATAATATCAGACTGATCTAATGCAATTGATTCATCTTCACTACATTCATGACATTTCTACAATAAATTCGCAATCACTTGCAGAAAAATCACTTTCAATGTCATTATCACTAATGATTGGTTGGATTTTAGGCTGTGCAAGATTATAAACTTTTTTGTAACTCTTTTGACCCTTAAATGTGAAATTCCATGCAAAAATACTTTCACTCTATAATGGCCGACGCCAAAGTAATCAAACATATGTTGTCTCGCCAATCTGCATGATTGGGTTTGATATTATATTATTTACCAAGGAATAAAAATAGTACTAACTTTTGTACATGTATGTGATTTCATATGTGATTTAAGAGCACAGTTGCTGACATAAGTTCTATGACATTCCACACAAGTAAACTGCTTTTCCATGTCTGGCGGATAATCTGCACCAAGTTTATGTTGGCTTAACCTTCTGAAAATAAAAAAACCAAAAATAACTTTTATTCAATATTAATTAAAGAAGCATTATTTGTATCAAAATATTCCTCATCCTTAACTCCCATAAAATTCATGTCCTTATCCCTATTTTCCTTGAGATTTATCTTTTATTTTAATATTTGTTAGTTTTTCCCAAATATTGTTTTCATACACATGGTCATGGATTCAAATAATAATTATGAAATAAGAGCTGATTGATTTGAAGAAATTACTTTCAAGTAATTAATCCACCAGATGTATTTGTATGAGAGTGTTAAATAAATAAATAAAATAATGTGAACATTTTGTCATAGTGATATATCGAAATTATTTTAGTGACACAGTACGATACATCAAGGTCTGAATTTGATATCATTATTACTTATCTGGTGAGCATACACAATGTTATATTTTATAACATAGTTTTTTTATGGGCATAGAATAAGACTTTGCAGTCCGATGTGTAAGAGAAAAAAAAATGGTAGGAAGAAACAGACATTATAGTTCTTCTTTCGTATGGTACCCTTGGACATATCCAAATTGCTGATTCAGATGTATTGAAGAGGATGACTGCGAGACAATATTGTTAACTGCCTTAGTAACTACGGCAGTAGATACAGAACTCGTGATTCCACATTGCACGCATTGGCAACACTACCGCACATAAAGAAACAACGGTCCTTAATATACTCGGCATGTGTAAACATTGTTATCTGACGAACTATTTTGCCAGACTGGGACCTTTTTACGTTTTTTTGGGGATGATTGAGAATTGAACCCAAATTCTCCAGGTTTAAGCGTCTTATCAGCTAGGCCACGGAGGTTGCCTAGATCTTCAGCAATATGGTGATCTTGATAATTATACAAAAAACCTACTGGTAGTAATATTCCTGGCACACCACTCATAAAGTGAGCCAGCTGAGAATAAAGATGCTAAAAGTTTAAAACATTAAAAAGAAGTATGTTATTGTAAGGACAGTTTCAAGTTATCTACTAGTACCTTTCTAATTTCTGTTATACATAAAATTGTATGAAAAAATTATGTCAATTATGGAAATAAAAATAGAATAACATTAAAAACAGGATATATAAGCTGTGAATAGTTCAGTTGAGTGTTTCAGTGTTTATGACAAAAATGACATTTGTTATAAGCAATGATACCACTTTGTCACAGGTCGTGCCTAGTAAAGTGGTTCTCTATTACACAAATGGAGAGTTTTTTTGCATTATTATGTACTTGAACTCTACAGTTTGCCTTTCAATTAAAATTGTGTAAATTGTGAATGTTGTATTGTGAATAAAAAAAATTAAAATAAAGAAAAAACTTTTACCTCATGGTCGGGAATGTTACACCACAGTATTCACAGTTATGATGGATAGTCTTTATGAGGGGTACATGCCATAATTTCATTCTAACATCCTATAAATAAATAACATACTTGAGTTAAGAAAAAAAATAATGATCATGAAAATTATTTAATTTATCTACTACTAATATTATTACTTCAACTCCCAACATGCGGAGGCCATAAACTCTCTCTGCCTATCTTGACCGACCCCTTGCTGTGTTTATTGTGTGGGAGAGTTATTTTCAGGCTAGAAGTTTTTTTTTTAGAAAAGTGAGTTGTTCGGCCTGGTACCCCTAAGGTCAGAAAGATTTTAAAAGGCCTGTATGTGAAACAAACAAGAATGTAGTTCAATAATTAATTTGTATGGTACCCCTCAACATATTGAAATTGGTGATGCAGACAAAAGTCCGTTAATTAGAACGACGAAAATTCGTAATTCATGTTTTTCGCCATTTTCTAGATACCAAAATAGACTTTTCGTAATAAAATTTAATGTTAATAAAAAAAACTGCACATTTCGTAATTCATGTTTCTTCGCTAAAAAGAATTAACGAATTTGAATTTTTCAATACAAAACACGAATCCATGGCCCTGGCGGCAGGATGAGACTTCTCCTATATTCCAAGATTTAATATCAAAATATCTCAAGATTATTATCGTAAGTATGGGGTTTTGAGTGTTCTTTTAATTTAAATTATTACATAATTTAAAGTTTTTTTTAATTTTATCTTTAATAGTTTCATCACTGTTAACATTGTATATTATAATATTGTAATCAAGTGTGTGACCAAATAAAAACCAGTGACATCATCATATTTTTATTACGCATGAAAACAAGTTAATCTGTGTAAACAAGTGACTATGTTAAAATCAAATAAGTGGCAATTATAGTGTTTTTTTTTATTCATACGTATTGGCTTCTCATGAAAAACAGTATGAACTTATTTTACTATTAAATATGTTATTAAGTGTCAATATTAATGAAATATGTCGACTAAACTTTACTTGACTGACATTATTTTTACAGTAAGAAAAAATGGCTCAAATATTCTCAGCTATTGTAAAGCGCTGTGCAAATTCCAATTGTTTTTGTAGTGATCGTATAATTCGTAACTAATTTTTTTTTGTAAAATTTGTTACCCTGAGTTTTGAATTAACGGAATTTTACTGTAGTTCCTTGGACTGTGAGTGACTTATTTCTATTTAAAAGAATTAAAAACTAAAAATAAATAAATGGAGGATATTCTAACTTACTTGTTCTCCATTTTGTGGAATATTATCGTTGAATTGGGAGCATTTCTGATGATGTAAAAACAATTGCCTTAAACGCACGTATGTAGCATCACAGCTTGAGCAAGCAAATACACGAGACAATTGCATTATTCCACCTGTTATCACATTCTTTTCTATTGTCCTATGAGTTACTAAAATTAAATATTTTATAAGTTCAAATAGTAGAGCACAGAATTGTTAAAAATAGATAAATGAAACAAAATGCAAGCTTACATTTACAATGATGAAGTAATAAAGTTTTTACAGGGTATACTTGATCACAAATCATACATATGTAGCATGTCTGCTTTTTAGGGATACTTCTTCTTCTTATACTTTTGTCTTTAGTACTGTTATTTTTTATACCTGTAATATTAAAATTATTCAAAATATTGGAACAAAAATATTAGAATACACTTTATATATTATCTTTATTCTCTGATATACAGTGGAATCTCTCATAACGAGAATAATTCGTTCCAGAATCTTACTCGTTATGTGAAACACTCGTTAAGCGAAACAATTTTTCCCATATAAATCAATGTAAAATACGATAATGCGTTCCATGCCGAAAAAAATACTCAATTTTTTAATTTTTTTAACGTTTATTCAAATAAAATTACATACTTATAAATTGTTAAGGAACGTAACAACCCGGAATGCGATTTCGATTTGCAAAAAACAATAAAAAAATCGAAATAACTAGTTTTTTATTAATGAATTTATGACAAATAATTAATTCTTTTTTACTAGAAGTAAAATCCGGTAACCCTCAGAATCTACGAGCTTCTTATAGTCGCTGATGAAGTTCTCTGCTGCCTTTGTGTCAGAGCTTGCTGCTTCACCGTGCCTCACAACGCTGTGGATGCCGGTTCTTCTCTTAAATTTCTCGAACCATCCATGACTTCCCTTAAACTGTACTTCTTTTTCGGCAGTTGATGATCCTGGCGTTTTCTTAACGAGGTTGGCGAAAATAACTTTCGCCTTCTCACAAATGATGTTTTCGTTAATAGTATCGCCTTGCAATTACTTTTCGTTTATCCATATGAGAAGCAACCTTTCAACATCATCAAGAATAGGTAACCGTTTCGTAGACATTCTTGACACTCCCTTTGAAGCATCTATCTTCTTAATTTTGTCCTTGTTCTTGAGGATAGAGCAAATCGTTGATGTAGACCGATTGTATGTGCGCGCTAGATCAGCCACGCTCACACCTCGTTCTCGCTTTTCAATGATTTTACGTTTCATTTCTACAGTTACTTTTATTCTCTTATGGCTGTCTTCTTGTGGCTTTTCTTCAGGGACATTTTTGCAAGGGTTATTAAACTTTGCACAAAAAAAATTACAAATAATGTCTGAACACAAGTTTGGAAAAATGTGTGATCACATGTGACACTAACGTGCTAGCGGAACGAGTGCTAACCAGAGACTGACGCACTGGCGCGGAAGTCCCGGCTCACAAGTGAGTGACGTGAAGATGGGACTTTCCCTTTCTGCGTCACTCGTTATGCGAAATGTCACTCATTAAGGGATCATTTTTTTCACAATCTGTTTAGCTCGTTATGCGAATTACTCGTTATGAGAGGTGCTCGTTATGAGAGGTTCCACTGTATTATGTAGAGTTTTAACTCTTGATTATTTAGAGTTAAAATAATCAGATGTTTTACCAACTAGGTCACGGAGGTCTTTCTACAAAGATTGATAAATGATAAATTTGTGGCGTTATGGCAGAAGTTGATATGTCCGTTTTTTGTCATTTTGTGTTTATTCTCCCAATTTATAGAAAATATTTCTCAGCATGCTGTGGCAACACTTGGTGTGTCAGTTATTATCCAAACAAAATATATATTGTTTGGAAAAACTTAAAAAATGCTTATTTGTACTGATTTTAACAGCTTATCAAAGTTAATATTGCTTCTCCTGTAAACTAAGGTAACACGGACATATCAACTTCTGCCATAACACCACAGAAATAATAGTACAATAACTTGAAATTTATATTTAAATCATTATTTCATCAGTTCGTTTTGACTTGTTTTATATTTTGAAAATGTAATTCATGTGGTCCTATTGTACCTTCTATGATCTTCTCTTGCATCATCTCATATATACAGATCTGTTTTGTTGATCTTTTATTACCCATATATTTTTTTTAAATTTATTTATTTTACACATGAAAAGAAATATACATAATTTGCGAAAAAAAAAAAGGTAATTTAATTTGGGGACACAATTTTAATGGATATGGGTTTGTTGCCTTTCATTTGTCGTGTCCCCAGTAAACTAGGCTTTTGCCTGTATCTCACTGAGGACAAATAGCATGAAAAAATAAATCGATACTTCTTTCCGATTTTTGATTATATAAAACCCTGTCGTATATTCTCATCAACCTGACAAACAGTGACACTCATAAAAAAAAAACGAATAATACCACACTCAAGAGCTCACACAAACCTTTGCTACAAGTCATTCCTCTTTCAAGCCCAAGCATTCAAACTCCTGTCGCAATAACAACCACGCTCCGATCGAGTGTCTGAATTGTTTTCCCCCTTTTGCCTTTATTGAATTCGGCATCCCATTGTATGTCATGGGAGTTAAATAGGCATATTGCCTTTGGGCAAAAGATGTTTTAACTCTAGGGATGGTGAACATTTGATCAGTTGCCATGCGTGTCATGTGAATCTGCTGAGTCAGCATCTTTCCTTCCTCTCGATGATAGTGCCAGAGAATGGATTTGAAATGTAAATTGGCTATGTTCAGGACCCGATACTCCCTGAAAAGCTCCGCTGTGGAATACCGGGCAGGAAGTTCACTAATTATTTTTATAATCAATTTTTGGTATGTGTTTAAATATATATAATCATAAAATATTACATGAAATGTATCTGAAAATATGAATATATTTTTAATTAATAATGTATCAGCATACAAATCACCTTGAGGGTTTAAATATCCTGAATGTGTTAATGAATGATTATATAGCTCCATTACAGTAACAAATGATTTTGAACACCATTTGCAAGGCATTCTGAATGGGTTTCCATCATTACTATTGTCATCTATCTGAAAAAAAATTGTATCCTTAGCAAAATGCTATAAACAAAAAAATCAATGAGGATGAAATTTTAAAATAAAGAATTAGCTAAACAACCATGAGTTATGATAAATATCACTTCAATAGCAATATTTCAATTTATTAGATACTCATATATTAGATGTTTGAAATACTGACAATCCTTCTAGCTAATAATTCAGGAAACTAAAATACTTAGCAAACATTAATTAATTTATTTATTGACAACATTAACAAAACTAAGTGTTCCTGACATATCACAATAACAATAATAAAATAAAATATAATATATCATCTTCCAAATAAAATAATTCATGATACATACATATAGTATATGTTTCAAAATATGATGCATGAAAATACCAATGTATAGTACAACAAGAAAAGTAAAATATAATCAAATACAATTAATTATCAGGTGACCAAAAAAGTTTGTGCGGTATTTGTTCGAGTCCGCTGCAAAGACTTGTATCTTGTTGTGACTTGCAAAGCCCAATTTTTTATGTGTATCATTTAGCACAGAATGTATCAGTTAATCGGTATGCTTTGACTTGGTATGTACTTTTGTATTGTGGTTTTTTTGGACCCTTTTAAAATGTCAGTTAAATGTAGTGTAATTCGAGCATGTTTGCTTTATAAATTAAAACTTAGTTCAAAAGCTGCAGAAGCATGCCATAAGATATGTACGGCATTTGGAGAAGATGTGGTAAAAGAACGTACCGCACAGAAGCGGTTTAAATAATTTTCTTCTGGTGATTAATCACTTGAATATTTATCTCGTTCAGGATGATCTTGTGTTATTGATAAAGAAGATTACATGTATTTCGTAGTAAGAATAACACATTCTTTCGATTAACTAGTTCTGGCTGTTTTTGAAGTAGCGCATTCTGTATATGTTTAAGAAGACGAGTGTAGTTCAATGAGAGATTATAGTCAATCATGTCAGGTGTGATGCCAAGACTAAAGTTAATATATCTCTGAAATTTATTCGGAACCCTTTCAACTGTGATGGAATGGCCCAGATAGTTAGGTGATCAAATTGTAGAGCAACATTTCAATATACTTCTTAAGAACAATGTGTAGAGCACTTATAATGTAGATGGTCTTCTAAATATAATTGTGAGATTCTCATTTAACTTAAAAAAATAAGATTGAGGAATCGAGCTAATAAATAACCTGCAGTAGAATTAGGTAGAGGTAAACAAATTTTAAAGAATATGATAAATTAATATGTATTCTAACACACCATAAATAAGCTGGAAAAAATATATGTGCTATCTAAGTGGAGTACCTTGTGTTGGTTTTAAACTGGCGACTTTATGCATAGAAGTCTAACATCTTAACCAAACATCTGAGTCACACTCTTCATAGCAAATTTTAATAACATGTACAAATAAGAATACAATGAATTACCTGAGTCTCATCATAAATATTTGAAACACATTCATTCACATTCTCTAATGTTTCATCTACACACGGAGTAACATGATCATCATCTCCAAAATCACATGATGTTGTATCAGGAGGTTCAGCAGTAGAAGAAAATAATTCTCTAGAATCCAACAAGGTGGAAGTTTCTGGTTTGTTTTCATTTAAACTAATTTCATTGTTTAGCAATGAGCACATATTTTTCAACTTTGTTTCGGCCTCCACAGTTGTATGTTTGAATTCTTGAAAGTCTCTTAAAATTTTAATGCATGATAAACAAATTATTTTTGGTAAAGTATCATCAAATGTTACATGAATCGATAGGCATGAACGGATCATGTTAATATAGTCCAGACCTTGTGAAAATACGTTCAGCATTTTATGAGTATTTTTGGCGCAAAGTCGACAAAGATCGTGATATGACCCTTTTTGAGCATTTTCACCTTCATATTCTGAAAAAATAAATGATGATCAGCCAAAAAATAAAAATACCAAAGTGAACACAGAGTATAACGTCTCACAATTATTATTTTAACTGAATCCATAGTTGGACAACTCAGTTCTTCTAATGAGCTTGGCCACGTAAACTAGGAGCCAAATTTTTCTTTATGCGCTCAAGTAATTATAGCAAACCATGTCTTATAGAAACCAGGTAGGATATAGCCATGGGTAGGTTAATGAAACTTTCTTTGATAAACAACTAAAGATAAGCTCTCCTCTGTCCATCTCAAATAATCTGTAATTTATGGAACTATTAATCGCAGAGAGAATGATAATTTGTAGAGGCTAGTGGAGACTTGATATGAGAAAAGGTAGAAAAGAAGTGGTAGATCCCTCATTCGATAGATTGACTGAGAAAGTAAAGGGTGCTGTAGACCCTCTTGCTGCAGCTATTTGAACAGTAAAATCCAGAAATTTGTGAAGGAAGGTTGTAAAGGAGGTCTGTACCAGCATATTACAGGGGTTCGCGATCCTCAAATGTAAAAATGGCGACAAGAAATGAAGAAATTATAAAATTGTTGATCTTGGTTGAGAGATTGAAAAAACTCAACAACAGTAATATTACGTGTTTCATTTCTGATTTTCGTTTCTCCTCCAAATTTCAACACTTTTCCTCTTTCCTTTGATTGATCATATCTAACTTTTATTGTTGTAATTTATATGGATGATGAATTTGTACAATTTAATAATATTTTTAACATTTTTTTCGATCATAACATCCTTAATTTACTTTTGTCTGGTTGGATGGAAGAGATTGCCACCTGACAGTCCGTCAGATTGTTATACAATAAAGTGTTAAATAAATAACTGTTAAATGACGAGTACCTTTCGATATATAATTAAGGATATTTTGGTTATCTTCAATTGGATTTCCCTTGCACCGGATATTTTTCACAGATAGGGAATATCCACAACTTTCTTCAATGCGAGCTTTTAGATC
This sequence comes from Odontocerum albicorne, assembly GCA_949825065.1. Taxonomy (NCBI): domain Eukaryota; kingdom Metazoa; phylum Arthropoda; class Insecta; order Trichoptera; family Odontoceridae; genus Odontocerum; species Odontocerum albicorne. Next base: position 22,003,694 of record OX463855.1, read on the forward strand.
TGAAAATGTATCCCCGGGCTGAACTTGAACTGATATGTATTTACCGAACTCAGATTTCAATGTTGCTTCGGAATCAGTTTCTTGCATTTTTTGTATGGCTTGTTATAAGTTTTGTGTAAATTAAACTTGAAACAACTTAAAAATATACAATAAACGTCAAAACACAAATATATAAATTAAACGTCAAAAGTTGATAATTCAGGCTATAGACAAATCTTCTTCTTCTTGAATAATGGCCGTGAACTCCTATATATGAAGAAGTATACGCCAGTGTCAAGTGATGTATACACAATCTAATCTCGCGTTTCTTCTTTTTCTTGAATAATGGCCGTGAACTCCAATGTCCCCCCTCCGTGGTTGCAGTCTTAAGACTGGTTTGCAGCAATTTCAACTCTTCTCCTCCATTCCCCCCTGTCCTGTGCGGCTCTTTTTAAATCTGTATATGTTGAGCAGCGCACGTCCACCAACAGGTCCTCCAGGCACTCTCGGCGTGGGCGTCCCCTAGAGTTTGTCCCCTCGGTCATACCCTCCATTATGGCATGCAAGAGGCCCTCTTGTCGTATTATATGACCGATCCATCTTGCACGCCTTTCGGACAGGATCCTGAGCAGGTGCCTTCCTCCTTCGATTCGTTGGAGAACCTCTTCATTTGTAATGCGGTCTCTTCAGGAAATTCCTACTAGTCTTCTATAGGACCACATCTCAAAAGCCTCTAGTCTTCGTCTATCTCTTGTATGAAAGAGTATACGCAATGGCGTGTTTAGGTTTAGGCTTTCAAAAATAATTTTCTTGAATATTGACATTACTGGCAAAGAAACGCACTAAACGTTAAATTTGGAGGTGGAATTCTACATATTGGTTATATTTTCAATTTAAATATGGGAGTGTAAATATTTATTGGATTTTTTCTTTATGTGAAGTGTAGGTATAATTTATTAAATATAATTGTGAGGGAATTACACCATTTATTAATTTGACTTAACGTAACCATTATTAAAAAAGAAGAAGAGTGACGTTCCTTCTAAAACGTCTCTCCTTTTAGCCGGCTCCGCAGTTATTTAAGCATCGCCCGAAATTGAATCTCAATCGATAACTTGCTTGGAATTCATACTTTTAATTATGTAAACAAATTTTTGATCCGAGCAAATACCATATTATCTCTTTATATTGACATGAACTGTAACATAGTGTTGTAAAAACAAGAAACCGATTATTGTAAAATATTAACATTGTTTTTTTTTAAGACTGGCCTGGAAGAATCTTAAATTCTGATCATGTGTACACACGCGATAAAAATTCGGCATCAAGCAGAATTATAATTTTCGTATAGGCTAAAAGACCATGTTTTTGTAGACCAGTTAAAAATTGGACCAAGAGAACATGAGCTATCAACTAGGTTAGGTAATCCTTTGACGGGTTCCTTTACTAGCCGAAAATGGTAGTTAAACATGTGGCTAGCTTGAAAAAAAAATCGATGAACCACGTGTTCATGACATTATTTAATTGAGCCGCGAATTTTATCACTACCCATACTCACATCATGCAATTCTGGCCACAACAAACTCTCTATATCGTGTAGCTTAGAGGACTTTTTTTTACATGAAACTTAAAATTACTTTAAAAAACCATAAATATTTATTTGTCCTTTATTTATTTACCATTTCAGAAAAAAAATAAATACGATGAAAGTGTCTAGGATTGACAAGTATTTAAATAATTTAAGAAATAGTCTCATATTACAAATAAAGAGTATTGTTCTTATCTTACTATTCTTATAGTATTACATGTTATGTGTATTACTGATACAAGGAAGTTGGATTATATCATACTGAAAAAAAAAACAAAATTTCTTTTCGATCCTTTAAATTTTTATCATTGATTCCATTATTTGTTCGCTCCGAGCAGTGGTAAATAGAAAATGATTTAAAGTAGTATTATCATGTTTAAATTAATAACGTAAGTTCAAGATATGGTATTAATAAACGTATCTTAAATCATCATCATCGTCAACCCAGTTGATTCTAATATTGGATAAACACCTCCTTTCTCTTTCTCAATTCGTTCATATCAAGGACACATTGCTTCCAGTTGCTCCCAGCTACTTTTTTTGTATTATCCGACCTACGGAGGTTTCCTATATTTCTTTTCTCTGGCCTTGGTCACCACGCACTAATTTTTTAATCCATCTATCATTGGTACATATATAAATGTTCCTTAACCAGTTCTACCTCTGAGTAACCTTCAGAGGGGCATTTACGACTTTGGTCTTATCTATTCATTGTCTTCCAGTTCTATAGTGAAATATTCAGCATTTTTCTCTCCATGTCCCACTGTGTTGTTATCTACTTCTTGAATAATGGCCGTAAACTCTTATAGATGGAATGTATGCCAAAATAGAAACTCTCTCTTGAATAATCGCCAATTAAGTGATGTCTAATGTTTGATCATAGACAAAAAATATATACAGATGTCAAATGTCATTTGACAGCGCGAGATTTGGGAAAAGTGTTGTTTTCATTTACGATTTTCGGCGGGTTAACGAAATAGTTTATTTAAAATGAAAGTAGACCCTAATGTTCCTCCCTCGGGAGTAGAAAAAGAAAAGCTTCCACCGCCCACTGTGTCACAAATAAATTCTGATCGTATTACGCAAGTAAGTATAAAAGTTTTTCTTTTTAAAGTAAGTAACCTACAATATCGTTTTGTAACGTTTTTATTCAAAGTATTTATTTCCTTTCATGGCAAGTTTGATATTTCATTATAAATAATAAAACTGTTTTGGATATTTTTCAATGTTTCCATAGTATTATTTTCCCGTCTTTTTTCACTGAAGAAATTGTATTTTATAATTTGCGTCGAAATTTTATATGTAAGTGTCCTGTTTTTCTTATACTAGAGACTATGTATAGCAAGGTATTTGGAAGTGGCAGAAGCGAAATATATGGGACATTACAGAATGAAACGTAGATCTGTTCTCTTTGCCTACCTCAATAAGAAAGTTACTACTAAAACTTTTTTCATTTCATTTTGGCATTATTAAAAATTGAAAGAGTGCTATATTGGGATATGGTTTTAAATTATTTAATGCTATTTTCTTTTTATGCCTTTCGATTTTGGCACCCTTCAGACAATCCGCCTGGGGCCAGTGCCCAGTTGCTCCATATTTGTCCCAGCTCTGTTGTAAAGCTTTCGACTCATTACTGCATTAGGTCTCTGAACGAGTGCCGTATTTGGGCGAGTGCTCAGCATCTATAGACAGCAAAGAAAACTATGACAACTAGGGATGGATTTAAGTTCAAAATTTGGCATGATGTAAGTGTTTTTGGAAGATTCCTTGGGATAAATTCCATATTATGGATATAAATACTAGAGAATAATGAAAATGTATTGTTTTTATGATTTCAGCTTGCAAATCAATTTTGGGCACCGAACACCCAGGGAGATCATACGTCATTTGATCCTCAAGTTATTGAAGATATTTATAATCAAGAAATCGTTGGATCCAAGTGAGTAATTTTTTCTCAAAAACAAATATGATAATCAAGTGTATAAAAGAGCACTTTAAAAAAAATTGATCAACATTGTCTATCTAAACTACTTTCTCTCTTGTTCGTCTTTCCCTTGGTAAATTTCAAAGATTTATTTTATTTGACACACAGAGATACCAATTGGTAAAGTTCATATTTTATACATTGCACAACCTTTTTTTATCAGACTTCAAAGTTTTAGGGGATTTTTATGTTATAAAAATCTTTTTCCTTAGCTGGGTTATTTTAGAATATGATCCACATCTTGGCACTTCACCATGTTTGAACCCAAGCTGAACTATGACTGTTGTAATAATACATTTTAAGGATATTGGGAGATTAGCCTGGCAGTTCTTAAACTTGGGGGAAACCCTAAAGACATTGAATTTAAAGAACCTTTGAAGATTTCCGTATTGTCAGTCTGCCTACACTCCAAATGGTTAGCTTTTTAATAAGGTGCTTGAACAAGCATGCCTGTGTTGTATGTGTAGATATGATTTACACCAACCCTAGTAACGCTCATAAGTTTAATTTTTAACTGTGATACTCGCTTGCAAAATATATCTATTTGTTACAAGGTACTTCTTTATTATGTTTTCTGTTGGATAAAAATATTTTTTTTAGTAAAAAATCCCTGCATAAAGAGTTAAAGAAATAAATTATGTTTTCTAATTAAATTTTATATTTTTATGTGGAAAGAACAAGAGTTGTATAATATATTAAAGTACAATTTCAATTTTTTTTTATTTTGCATGACATTTGTGACCAAAAACTAATGTGTTGTTTTTTGTATTCCAGTTTTTCAACACGTCGTATTATGATGCTTGAGTTCTCTCAATATTTGGAAAATTATCTTTGGCCTAACTATGTACAAGCCAAGTCATCATATGCCCACATGATGTCTATAGTAGTAATGCTTAACGAAAAGTTCCGAGAAAGGGTACCCGTGTGGCAGGTATTATAATCATAATTTTTTTTAACTATCGGCACCATTAACTGGTTCACTTCCACGAGCGCGTTGACGCGCTCTCCGATTCAGTGCTCGCCAGGCCGGCCATACAAAATGAACGCGTAAACGCGCTCTCCTTTGAGCTTGTCGCAAGCCAATATCAAATCCAATTGTAATAATTTATAAATTATAACACATAGGGACATCTATTGGGATGGTCAAGAAATACTTAAATATTACAATTTACCGATATTATCAAAGTTACAGTCATCTTAGTTTTGCGGCATAATACGACGTTTATATAGACTTTTTACGGTTTTATTTTATAGTTTATTTACCTTTTGTGCTTTATTATACAGATAATTTGTGGATTTTAGTTTACACAGTATATTATATTCCACTATATTTATAAGTAAACGTGTTTTCTGTGTCAAGTTGTGACAACCCTGACATTTTGTGAATATTTAAACTGTGTTTTTCTGAGTGAACGGCAGCTCAAACGCCCCACGGTTTATATATTTAGTAAGTTTTCATAATATCCTTTATATCTGTCTACAAAAAATATAAATTTTTTAGGTTTTATTTTTGTTGAAAAAATCACGGCCTGCTGGGTACGGCCATACTAATAACTTCCGGCACTTAAAGGGTTAAAATAATGGTTATATTACTAAAAATGAGTAACATAGTTGATTCTGATTGTTTAAGTAATAACAGGTAATAGAGATAGCACTTATAGTAATCTAGATCCTTCTTTATGTGGTACCTTTCTTTTTACCTGGCAGCAATCAGGTCTACGATCAATTCATTAGTAATCAATTTTTGGTGAGTGTGATAACATCTTGTGAGAGATTACGAAGGTAAGTAGTGAGGCCAGTTACTATAGCTTCTATTGCTAGACAGTCAGCTATTTCAGTATAGGGATATGTAATTGTTTTTTAATTCATAACTCATCTTTAAGAATAATTCTTTAGATTTTATAGATGTTTTAAAATATACAAAATTATGTATCTTTTTTTTTAAGTGGAAAAAGATGTGTGCGTCAGATTTTCTCTTTGTGTATGCTTGTAGGAAAATGTATGGCAAAAAATAAAAAAGTATGTTGTGAGTTTGGGAACTTCAAAAAGCATATAACTGCTTGGTAAAAGGCAAACTATGGAAAATATGAATGAATATGGTGTTGAATGTAAATTAATATGTAGTATTGCATCATTATACGCTGAAAGTAGAGCATGTAACATCGATTAATAAGTCCCGGGACTAACTACTAAAACAACATTTTTTTGCCAAAATTCTTCTTTATTCATCAACATAGTCTCCTTCAAGAGCGATACATTCATTCCAACGCTTTCCTAACTTTTCTATGCTAGCCGTGTAGAACGATTTATCTTTGGTTTCAAAATAGGCGTTAGTTTCGGCAATCACTTCTTCATTGGAGCCAAATCTCTTTCCCTGGAGCACCTTTTTGCGGTCTGCGAACAGCCAATAGTCGCTGGGGGCCAAATCTGGAGAATACGGTGGGTGCAGAAGCAATTCAAAGTTCAACTCATGCAATTTGGCCATCGTTACCATCGACTTGTGACACGGTGCATTGTCCTGATGAAAGAGAACTTTTTTCTTCTTCATATGGGGCCGTTTTTTGCAATTTTGAATTAGAGAAGTGTGAAAGGAAAAGCAAATGTGATATACGGGTGAATAATGAAAGATTAGAGCAAATTAAGGAATTCTGCTATTTGGGTAGTATTTAAAAAAAAAACAATCTTTTAATGTTACAATTTATTTTTTAGGCGTTACAAAAAAAACCAGAACATTTTAGTGGTTTCTTCTCTCAACTCCTGCATGCCTGTCTGGAAGATGAAGGCAAAACGGATATTAGAGAGCAGACTGCTCAGTTGGTATTGTTTAATCGTTGCTGTGGTAGTATGGAAGTGACACTATGTAGGGATCAAGTTAAAAGACTTGTTTCTCTTAGTATGTGGATTAGTTTACAACCAGGTTAGTTCTGAAATAAGCTTTTTTTTAAACTTTTCAGTATGTTATACTAGCAGTGTATCTGGAATCATATTTTTCTAGAATATTCTGCGGATGTCTCTTTTAGGAAACCCAACTATCGATAAATGACAATAATTTTAGTTGATTGCTTCAATTTTTAATTTTATACTCAAAATCATTTATTATGTAACGCTTCTCACTATTATTGAAGATGCCTGTCTCCCAAGCCGGGGGCTGCAAGTTAGATTCCTGTTGGACCCTATATATTTTTAAAAAGGATTCCAATCAGGCTATCACTTAAGGCCTCTTTAACATAGTTCTGGTTGGTTGGAAGAGATTGCTACATGGAAGTAAGCCCACCAGATTAAACTATATATAACGAAAGTGTAATAAAAATAAATAAAAAATAATCAGATGGCCATCTTGCACCCTATCTTTTTAGTGGAATAGAAATGGTGTTTGATTGATTGGACCTACTGAAATCGCAATAAATGCACACAATGAAATCACAATAACAAGAAACAAGATTGAAATGAGGACACTAAAGCTCACTAAACATAATGAAATATTCCATACAATTTATATGTTTGATAGCTTCAATTTATTGGTGGATAGCAAACATAAATTGTACTATATATTATTGGGTTGATGTAAAAAATTGTCCCGTTTTTGGCACTAGATGGCGTATCGTAAAACTGAAGTGTTATTAACTTCACATATGGAAAGTTTTGATGTTGTTTGACAGAAGAAATTTTAGCGAGTACTTGGGAAAAAAATTGTGTTCTTTGGTTGTGTTTTTTTACATTTTGTTAAGCATTAAAAATGGCAAGAAATAAGGAGTATTTTCGACAAATGCTTTTTTATTTCCGGAAAGGCAAGAATGCTTCGCAGACGCAAAAGAAGATATGTGCTGTGTATGGTGAGGGTGCCGTTGACGATTCCACGTGCCATAATTGGTTTAGAAAGTTTCGTGAAAACAATTTTAATCTTAGCGATGCACCATGTTCTAGACGACCGGCCGAGGCTGATGGCGACGAAATATTGGCACTAATTGAAAGTGATCGGCATAGAACAACTCGAGAGATCAAATAAATTCTTGGAATTAACCAGTAAACAGTGTCAAGGCAATTACTTCAACTTGGAATGGTTAGCAAGGCTGATGTATGGGTGCCGCATGAGTTAACGGAAAAAAAAATGATAGACTGAATTTCTGCTTGCTATTGAAGCGCAACGAAATAGATCCATTTTTAAAGCGGATGGTTACAGGTGTAATAATGTTAAGCGTAAGAGATCATGGTCTAAGCACGGAGATGCCCCTTTAACCAGACTCAAAGCCAGTTTACATCCGAAGAAGGTTATGCTACGCATTTGGTGAGACTGGAAGGAAATAATTTATTATGAGCTGTTACCTGAAAACCAGACCATTAATTGGGTGAAATACTTTTCACAACTAAGTGAATTAAAGCGAGCAATCGACCAGAAGCGGCCTGAATTAGCCAACAGAAAGGGTATTGCGTTCCATCAAGACAATGCTAGACCACACATGTCTTTAGCCATCCAACACAAATTTTTACAATTTAACAGATGTTTTGGTCCATCCACCGTACTCTCCCAACCTTGCACCCTCCAACTATCATGAACATGCCTCGCGTATCAGCACTGAACATGTTAAATTACATTAAATCAATTAACGTACAGTTTCAAATATATGATCAAATCTTAAACTCGTGTCGTGAAATAACAATAACATATATTATTACTACAGAAGTCAATGGAACACTAAAATATATATATTTGAACCGGACAGTATCAAAATCTGCTAAGATGATAGTGAATGTGAACTTAAGCCTGATGTGTCGAGTAAGATGAAGAAGACCACTCTGAGATGATTTGGGCATGTAGAAGGAATGAATGAAAAATGATTAACAAAATAAATATACAGTGCAAATGAAAGTCAGGGCAGAATAAAGCATAGTTGGATCAAATTAATGATATTTTGAAAGAAAGGAAAGTAAGAGAAAAATCCTAGGAGTTGTTTAAAAAGGTGAAATATATGGGTCAAGATAGCAAAGTCTGGTGCTCTGCAGTCTCTGCCTAACCCAATAGGGAAATGTTATGTAGTATGTGTGTATATTACGGGTCAGTGAACGCGAAGACTAAGGTCAGTTTAAAGCTTATTTTTTGTATCATTGTAGTAGCAGTTAGGCATTATTGGTCAACAATTTAATCACTATCATCGTCATTGCCATTATTACCATTTATAATATGTACTCAAATTAGTCAAATATTAAGTTATTCGATGAATAGGTTTTTAGTTTTATAATAATGATTGGATTTTTTCAGGCCGAAGAGAGCAAGAGTTCCGTGCTGTTCCTAAATGGCGCAAATACTGGAAGGCTATACAGAAGAAAGATAAACCTGATCAGATAGATAAACTCCTTTGGGAAAGAACATTTTTACAGAAACTGATGATCAAATTTATAAGAATTTTAGAAGCCATACCAGAACATGGAGATGTGGATTTAAACAAAATACGGTAAGATTAGTAATTTTTATTTTGATGAACTTAATCAAATTAAATACTGAATGAATTATTTCATATGAAAGGTACAGGAAAGTATTGTCACACACTCATTCCTAAATGACAAAACATATTTTTTTCCTGTACTCTTACCTTGTCTGCTGAATGGAGCACTCACACTAAAAGTAAAAAATATTTATCACTAATTTGTCTTCAGATACTGTGAGCGGTTCCTGGAACTGATGATCGATTTGGAAGCTTTGCTGCCAACGAGGCGTTTCTTTAATGCTGTGATGGATGACTGCCATCTTGTGGTGCGTTGTCAACTTTCCAACTTGCTCAAGAGGCCTGAAGGCGGCTTGTTTGGACAGGTAAGTGATTCATATGTTCAATTCGTGTTCTATACAACTTGGAATACTATGCGAATTTACCAACTGTACTTACACTTATTAGGTCATTCTTTATCTTTCGTGTGATTATGTACAAATGACTTTTTTTGACAAAGATTTATATTATGAGGGTCATCCAGAAAGTAAGGTGACATACAACATTTATGTAGGATCGAAAAATGCTTGTATTTAATTGAAATTCACAGGATACTTCACAAATATATTAAACTATTTTTCAACATAATCACCGTCGAGATCGAGACATTTCTGTAGTCGGGGCACTAGCTTTTGTATGCCAGTGTCATAGACCTCCGCCGCCAGCTCTTTCAGCCACTTCCTCGACCTCCTGATCGTTGAAAAATTGTTGGGGTGTAGTGATACACCCACGTTTCACCCTCGTCACGATCGGTCCAGAAAAACTTCTCACTCCTGTGCAAAACGATCCAAAAATTCACGCGCGGCGGTCACGCGATTTTGACGGTGCTCCGTTGTGAGCATTCTAGGCACCCATCTCGCACACAACTTCTTGTAACCAAGTTTTTCCGACACAATATTACCAAGGAGACTTCGAGAAATGTCAGGAAATTCTTCGTGAAGGTTGTCAAGCGTCACACGGCGGTCATTTCGCACTTGTTCTACAATTTTTTGCACAAATTCGTCAGAAATCACTGCCTTGCCTCGTCGTGAGTATCAGTACGGCCTTCTCTGAACAACCTAACCCACTTCGTGACATGTTGTCCACTCATCACATCACTACCATAAACTTCCACGAGCTTCCGATGGATATTCGCGGCGGTATTGTTCTGCAAAGTCAAAAAACTGATGACCGCGCGGGTCTCACACGGACGAGAGTTGGCGGGAGCACACGACGACCTCTCCATCGGAAGAATTTACTGTGACTGAACAAAATGGCCGACAAACACGCGGGACCAAACAAACTGACCGTTAGGATCTCCCCTACACGCCAGGTGCACCAATTTTGAAACAAAAAATTCCCCCGGCTTCAGGAGCCCTTGTAACCTTAGTTTCTGGATGACCCTCGTATTTGGTTCGTGAAACATGTTAAAATTTTATTTTTTTATTATATTTCTTCTCTGTGCACCATTATATTTTTAGGTATACATCAATAAATTTTGTTACGGAACCTTAATTAACTTAATATATCAACTACCCATCCAAGAGTGTTCGAAAATTTAAGTTACATTTCTTTTGAAACAGATCTCATACGTGTTTTTTAAAATAAATCTTAATACTTTCTTTAGTATTTCATTTCGTCACTAGTAAAGGTTAATCCTTTATTGTCATAGTGACCTTTGTTCATTCAGTATATAGAAGATATTCGCCTTATACCACATCTTTCCACGCTTTCAGTTACCATAACTTTCTCTCCCCTTTGTCACAGGGAATAAGTTCAAAGAGTTGGAGAACTATTTATAAGTTCATTGACATGTAGCTTATCCAAGATGAAGCCATTTTTTATTTTATTGTCTATAAAGTGATGAAATTGAGGTAAAAAAAGGGATACATAGTCAAGAAAAAAAATAGAACATGGAACGTATTTATTGAAGCAATAAAAATAAATATTGAATGAATAAATTTTTTAAAGAATGGAATATTTTAACAAAAAAGAAACATCAAGATGAATAAGGCAGAAAGTGGAGTATAAATGTGGTGAAATGTGAGGAAAACCTATACCAGTGGTATGAGTGGAATCAAAGATAATAATAAATTTTTAAGTGGAACAGGGTGCATAGATCAGATTTTTACCTTGCATTTGTTTGTGGAAAAATGTATGGCAAAAATAAAAAGGTGTATTTGTGGATGTTAAAAAAACCTGTTGTATGATACACTACTGTAATCACAGTATAATAAGAGGCAAGCTATGGAAAATATTGAATGAGTAAGGTGTTGAATGTAAAGTAATACATAGTATTGAATCATTATATGTTGAAAGTAGAGCATGTATTGGAGTGAATGGTGTTGTGACTGAGTGGTTTAGTATTTCGAAAGTGGTAAAGCAAGGATGCGTTATGTTACCCTGGTTGTTCAATATTTATATAGATTCATGTGTGAAAGAAATAGAGGTTAATGGGTGGCATATAATAGGTAAAGCGGAAAGTAATGACAATTTTTTTTGATGCGACAAAAAATGGATTTAAACAAAAACTGTACAATATTATTCCGTTAAATAATTACCGTTGTTACCGATGATCTTCCTCCACAGAATAGGCAGTTTTTTAATACCTTATTCGTATAATTCTGGCGGTTTTTCGGTAAAATATGACTCCAAGTGATTTTGGACTAGTTCGAAATTCGTAGATTTTTTGTCTCGAAGGGAATGTTCCATCGACCTAAAAAGACGGTAATCCAAAGGTGCAATATCAGGTGAATATGGTGGATGCTGCAGAACTTCTAAATCTAGCTCTCTTATTTTGTCCTGCGTAATCCTTGCTGCGTGTGGTCTTACATTATCATGTTGTAGAATTCTTCTCTGATTCTTTACTAAAACTGATCATTTTTTAAGCAGTTCTGCCTTTAATCTTTCGATTTGGGCACAATACACATCTGCTGTAACAGTCTGACCAGATTTTAGTAATTTATAATGAATAACTTCCAAAATATCCAACTTCCAAAATATCCAAGAGTCAATATCGGCTGAGGGGTAGACACAGCTACCTGATTTGTCGAAAACCAATGTTTTTTGTTTTTTTTTCTCCTCGGATTGGTGTAAAGGACCCACTTCTCATCCCCAGTAATAAATTTTCTAAGAAATGGATCAGTTTCATATCTGAAGAGTGAAGATGAACAGATAGTTATTCGTTGTTCCATGGCCGTTGAAGAAAGTTCGTGCGGCTCCCAATTTCCTTGTCTATTTTGTTTTCCGAGCCTTTTCAAATAGTTCTTCACTGTTGTTCATGGACAACCGATATCTTGTGACAATTCCTTGATGGTTTTACGCGGATCGGACCTCACTAATGAATTTAAAGTGTCATCGTCGATTTTAAGAGGTCTTCCTATTTTTGGTTTGTCCTTCGATTCCCTTTCACAACTTTCAATTTTTTGAAACCATCTTTGGCACTTCCGAGGATTCAAGATGTCTCTATAAATATCGCAGATGGTCTGGGTAGCTTATTTTGACTTCAATCCTTTATCGAATAAAAACAGCATAAAATACCGCAAATTTGTCTCTTCAATCTCTGGCTTTTGCAGTTTTGTACTTTGGACCAAAACCAAAAAAAAACATCAAAACAGAAAGGATATTAATCGAGCTTCAAAACGATACCAACCACGACGTGTAAACCCAACGGTAACTGGTGGCAAACTGGTTTCAACGTGACGCCTAATGAAAATTGTCATTACTTTCCGCTTTACCTATTAAATGAGGAATGGGAATGTATGCAGATTGTTGTATGCTGATGACATGGTAGGGTTGGCGGGGAAGGAGGATGAATTCCTGTCTAGGTAAATTGTATGAGAGATGTTAAGAGAATGAGTGTTGCAAAATCGAAAGTCATGGTGATAGAAAAGTGTGAAAGGAAAAGTAAATGTGATATATGGATGAAAAATTAGAGCAAATTAAAGAATTCTGTTATTTACAGAATATTTTCTCAGATGATGGAAGAGTTATGAGGGATATCAAACGGCATGTAGGGATAAGAAACGAAAATCAATGAGCATTGAAATATATATTCAAACCAATTAATATCAAGATTTGCTTAAATGATGGTTCATAATATTGTATTAATGCCAACATTGATGTATAGGGGTAGTGGCGGCCGGTGGACAAAATAATTGGGGGTTCACCAGAGTAGGTATCCAAATACCAAATAATATAAAAAAAAAATATATATATATATATATTTCATGCCTATTTATAAAGAGTTCTATTCTCCGCTCTTTTTGTTTAGCAAAGACCTCAATGACGACGACCTCCGTGGCCTGGTGGTAAGACACTTGTCTGCCGATCCGGATGTTTCGGGTTCGATCCCCGCTGGAACCCAGATTTTTTTAAATAAGATTCCAGTCTGGTTAACACTTAGGGCCTATAAAACATCTTTCTGGTTGGTTGGAAGAGATTGCCACATGGCAATGAACTCGCCAGGTTAAAAAAAAAATGACCCTTTTGTTGAAATTAGGTATAGAATGAATTAGTTCTTTTTCGATGCTTAATATTGATACTAGTAAAGTGTTCAGTCTGTCCTGGCTCATCGTATTTCTCAAAAATGATTTTATCCTTTTTAACGTAGAGAAACACCTTTCACTCTCAACAGAAGTCATTGGAATAGTGCATACGAGTTTAAGTAATTTTATAGTCTGAGAAAAATCTTCTAGTACACCAGTATTATAAAAAAGTTGTAAAATAGACAAAGCGCCATCAGCATTGGCAAAATCATCGCGAGCATAAATTGCACGAGTTCACCTTTTAATTGAACTTTATTTAAAAAATCGTATGTTTTTACCGTCAAAATAAAATCATGTTCGAGAAATTTTGACCTATACTCGGTAAATTTTTCGCAATAGAATAATTTTGCTGCAGTTAGGTGATTGCTGAATGCAAAACGATGTTTCATTTCACACAAAATTGTATCGCAGACTTCTTTACAAATAACTTGAATTCGAGGTTTTTATTAGTTTAGTCAGTGGTTCAAGCAAATTGTCCGTGGAGTTACGCACATTTTTAACACATTTTTCAAACTCACTGATACGAGTTGTTACGAATTTTAACAGGATCTTAATTCTTAAATTGTAATTGTTTGAATAAAATATCACACACTGTGGCAGAATTTTTTGGAAAAATTTATGCAAACCAACACAATAAATAATCCAAATAGTTATGTTTATCTTGAAAATGGCTCGTAATATTATATAGATAGGTAGAAAAGCGTTTAGCCACGAGACGAAACTGCAAAAATATCATTGAAATCGAGAACGGAATTTCTTACAAGTTACTAAACAAAACAATAAAGGAAGAAAGTCGGTATCTAATTAAGCAAAAATTTGGAGACATACTCGCAAAGATATATGTACTAAAAAGACGCCCCAGTTTAAACGCAAGGAACAAATCATCCCTTCTATGCGGTGGTCATATTTTAAAAAAAACTTTAAATTGATGTATTACTATCCCAGCATAGTCATTCGGGTGTTACTAAAATCACTCGGATATTTACCGAAGTTGTTACGTGCGTGCACCAAAATTACTAGAAATTCCTATTAAAATATAGCTGTCTTATCTTTACTGTCTCTTCTAATTTCAAAGCAAATTATCATGATTTTGGGGCGACTCAAATGCGCACGTAGAGCGAGTTCTTCGTGTAACATTACACACACATGCTCGCAGAATGCGTCCGGATGGAAAACACATGTATACAAAAAATGTGCTCTAACAAATCGAGTTGCATATTGTAGTGAGCCATGTTGACATAAATATATTTATTTTTCATAAATATTGTTATAATAATATACATTTTCGCGATACTTCTTTAGGTGTTTATTGTTATATAAATTTAGTAGTTCGGCGCACGAGAGCACTAACGAGCCAGCCACTACTATATAGGAGTAAACATGAAAGTGGAAAATTAATGAAAGGAGCAAAGCAAATGCAGTGGAAATGTGTGCGCTAAGAAGAATAGGTAGCATCGACGTATGCCAAAATAAGAAATGTAATTATTAAGGATAAATAGTGCTAAAAAATGGTTTGGGAAAAAAGAACACTGAGATGGTTTGGGCACATTGAAAGAATGAACGTAGAAAAACTAACAAAACAAAAATAATATCAAATATGAGTAGAAAGTGGGCTAGAGGAAGACTAAGGAAAGTATGGTTGGATCAAGTGAATGATACTTTGAAAGAAGGAAATAAGAAAAAAAAGTGAATGATACATTGAAAAAAGGTAAGAAGTCGTAAATCGTAAGAGCTCTATGGATGTGGAACGGGTGAAAAATGTGTTTAGACAGGAAAGTCAGCCACTTTGTACTCTGCGTACTCCAGCAAGGAAACGGCATGGTGGTATATATGTATCATTATCACAATATTTCGAAATTGTCTTTCTCTTACCTATTGAGCCTCCCTGCAATACTCAAATATGGGACAAAAAGAGGACGAACTTTTTATTTTAAGAAAAATATTTTTAATTATAAAAATAAAACACATAAATTTTTTAATTGGTACAGTTTATTAAAAAAATTCATGAAATTCTACAATAAGTGCATATGATAGATATAGCTCATTTACAAAGGCCACATGAGAGTATACATATGTTTTATATTAAATATCTTAGTTCACACAACCTCAGCCATATTTCGTAAAATATTACTTTACTAAAATTAATTTCAATTGGACATGATTAACATTTGGCATGTGTTTGATTAAACAATAATTTTAAATACTGATGGTTGAAAAAATATATTTGAAAAAAAGTTATTTTATTTTATTTGTATTTTAAAAATGGTGTACAAAATAGCGATTCTTTGTTAGTGTGAGGTATATTTCTCTTAAACATGTAATATGGAATGAATTTCTTGTCACAGTAAATGGATTTTACAAGTTATAAATATATCGGTTACATCTAGAACCACATAATTGATCATTCCACTTCCTTAATTTCAAACTCAACCGTGGTTGGGGGAAATATTTTGGGAGCTAAAATGTTTATCTTTTGAGAAAAAATTGTATAATTTCTTTCGATTTCACTCATAGTAATCCATTTTGTGAGTGGATATGGTATGGAAATACTTTTTTAGTAATTTAATGTGCATCGACATATAGTTTAAAGGTAAAGGTTGTTTTAATTATCAATTTTGGCCAATATTGCTTTTCATACATTTATACAAAAATACTGAAATTTTGACATTGACAGTTTTGATTATTAATTAAATCAATAGAAAATATAATATGGAATGTGTTAAATATTCACAATTAAAGTTCTCTCTACTTGAATTAATTTGGGATATATGGACAAAAAAACGCAAGTGTATACATGTATATAATTTCTTCTCTACATAAATCAGAACCAAAATGCTATCTAACCATCACTAATTCTGCATTTCTAAAATATATTTATTGCTCAATTAAATATATATCGTTTTGAAATTTTATTCCATATTTTATAAACCTTCCGATACTCGGATATGTAGTACTTAAAGGATTTTGTTCATATTGTCTGATAGTTTGAAGGTTACACCCTTTTACCTGGAACATGTTGATATGTCAATTGAAATAAAAGTAATTTTATTCATCATATTTATGTGAAAGAATTGGCTCAATGTGCGTAAACTACATTTTAATTCATAGCAAGCAGGCAATATTATAGCACCTTAATTACGACTAATTGCAAGAAAATATTATATTCAATTATTCCGATTCCCGACAGATCTTATTATTTTTCATAAGTAAAACCTTGATATTACACCAACATTAATCTATAGTCTCAGTCAGATTTTTCAAATCACTTGATAACCGTTTTGGCTCAAAATGGACCAAAACTACCATTCGTGAAACAGTCTCAATAATCATTAATTTTGCGTAAAATAAATTAAGTCTGCCTCGGTAACATTTGATTGGAGATTATTTTTCAATTTTATATTTTAAATGCTGAAATTTAACTAAGCTTTAAATATTTAACTATTACATGAAGGCACAATGAAAATTTATGGTATATAGACAAAGTTGGACATTTCTCAAATTATTAAAGTCTGTAAGACACAAAAAAATCATACCAAATTGGACGCTTTAATTTTAAACATTTGGATATATGCAACCATCCAATGAAATTGAAGCCATCATATATACTGACAATTGATTCGTTCTAATCTCAAATTGTTTAGCTAATCAAGTATTATGTCACATTCAATCTCTATCCATTATCCCATTAGTGAAGTGCATTTCTAAGCAATCTCATTCTTTTTGGAATTTTGAAAAACGTAAGCAATACCAACGTTGTCCCATGATACTATTAAAAAATAAACTATGTGGTATGATACTAACAAAATATTAAGACTGACAAGTAATAATGAAATCATACATAGAGTTTCGACTGTAGATCATTTTTTTTATTCTTGTATGGGAAAAATATTATGGTGTATCTGTATTACACCAGTATTGGCATCTTTGGCAAATGTATTTAATGTATTTTAAAGTGTCTTACGGCTTTAGTAAGTAAAATAAAGCATTAGACAAAATTTTTGCTAGATAAATTTTTATTTGAGATTTACATCAGTTCATTTATTTGAGATTTACATTTACATTCACTACTATCTAAACAAAGTTTTACCACAAACTTTTAATATTGTTATTTTTGTAACACTGTTAAAAATAATTGACACTATGAAATACGAGTTATGTAAAAAGCTTATTGTGATTTTTCATGAAAGCACTAATTTTTATAAAATATTTAACAATTTTTTTCTTGTTACATTTGTATTATAGCCCAACTGAAAAGCAGTTTTTCAGCTATTAAAAATTTGAAAAATCTATATAAGATTAAAATAAGCTCACAGTGTATTGATATAAAATAAACAATTAAAGAACTGTATATTTTTGTTATGAGATGTTTTTCAGAATTTGACAAATATATTTTCACATAATTTATATGTATGTTCAAAAGAAACAAAGATACTTTGAGAAATAAATATTTATAAGTAAGTCACAAATAGTCAAGTTTTGATATAGTAAAGAGAAATATTCTATAGGAAATTATTAATGGAATGTTGATAGGCAGTTGAAAATAGAAAGTCTTATCACAGAATATATAATTTATAAAGACTAAAATAGTGTAAGAATATATTAAAATGATGCATGTTTCGATACAGAATTTTATAATTTTTATCATTTGAAAAATGTATGATATTGATAATTAATTTTCTTTTTGATGATTTGACATCACGAATGAGAATGAGCATCACTCACATGCTGTAATGTGTAGGTAGTGATTTTGTCTCAATTGAATGACATTTACAAATTTAATATATCAGTAAAACGATATACGCTCATCAAATACATTTTATCTGTTCACAAGTTTACAAGGTTCTTTGTAGTTACCATTTATTGAAATTATCTTTTGATGAATAATTTTTTTTATTATTAAAAACCCAAGTATGAGGTGGATTATTTCAATAATTATTTGATTAAAAATTAATTGATTAATTCCTTCATTCAATCAACAATTATGTTCTCAATTTTTTAATAATAAAATAAAAATGCAAATACATAAATTTTAAAATACTTAAAAACACATATCAACAGTAGTTAAAATATGCATAATGTTGTAAGAATGCCATTTTTCTAGTTTATATGTGGATTCAGAGGATTCTTATTCTATGTAAAATTATTCAATTTGATTTTAAAAATAAACAAAGAAAATGGCATAGTACAAAAAACAAACCATTTCTTCCTAATCCACCTCCAAATTAAACAAACTCTCATTCTTATAATTCTTTCACTATTGACATTTTTGTAAATTTTTTTGAGATACATATATTTGAGTAAAAATCATAATTAAATACGAAATAAATACTATAAATAATACTATATAGAAAAAGAGATTAGTAAAAATATGAATAAATAAATTTAATTAGGCTTCTTTACATCCGTGCCAACTATAAGGTACATATTAGTTTGGTGTTAGTAAAAGCTCATCAAAATAATTTTTATGAGTCTTTGCTCATATAAACTATGATTAATGTTAATTAAAATAATAAAAAAATCCTATAAATTATACATCTAAAAATACCCTAAAATTAAGTACAAAGAGATAAATGCTGCCAAACATGAGTATATTAAAAAAAAGTGTAAAAGTCTTTATTTTGGAAGGAATAAAATAACGCTTAATAGCGTTTCTAAACAACCGTAAAATTTCTTTCTAATGTGTCTTTCATTATATCGTCAAACCGAAAAAAAAAATTTAAGTGTTAGCTGTGAGGGTGTACAAGAGATTCATTTTTTTTAATATAAATTATCAAAATATTGTATTGTTATATATAAATTATTATATATAAATTATCTAAATACTCTATTTGTAGCTTATTTATTCACAAAATATTTGTATCGTATGATTCAATAATGATATATTGAAACAAGAATTATTAATCAAAAAATATATAATAATTCCAATGAAATTTCTCCAATCTACTTTATCATATTTTTTGCAATAGTCAAATTTGCTCCGCCACATGGATAAAAAAGCTTTTTAAACGGCACTTTCTCTATCCAGAGTTCAGAAGCTCTGCATAGATAAATTCATACTTTCAAATTATTGTATAGTTCCAATATCATGCTATAAGATTATTCTTTGGTTTCAATCCCTTAAGTTATTAAAAAATATTACATCAATCATATTGATTTTTTTTATCATAGATGCTATAACAAGTGATACTTGCTTAGTGTGTGTGCCAATCAACGTTGACCCGAATGCCATTCGCAATATTCATCCTACACCCTGTTCCAATAGCAAAAATGTGATCATGCTCGCCAAGTACATATTACCTTTTCATGAGTTTACAAGGCACTCAGCAGTAACAAAGCATATTTATTGGCTTGGGTCGTATAAAGCAATTTTTTTTAATTAAATCCTAGCACGAGGCGGTTAATTTTTAGGTTGCTTTATTATTGGCAGTTTACACTAGTTGTGTAAAATGTGAACAAAATTGACAAATACATTTCTAGTAAAAATTTTTTTTTTAAATCATTAAATTTCCACATTTTTAAGTAGATGGATCATTTATTACTAAATTGATTCTAAATCTCGCTTGTTATCATATATATACAGTGTATTTTATAATTTCATTTGCATTAAATATTGAATTTCTAATTGAATGGGATTTAACAATAATTATTAAGTGTTTAGATTTGGCAAATCAAATTAAATGTAAATAAAAATAAATTTTGCAATTTGTGATTTTATAAATCTGACAATATTTTTTTTCCACAATTTTGGCATGTTAATTTGCGTAAAAATCTCTAAAAATCTTAAAAACTATTTTTTATATAAATATTTCGAAAACTGTCTTTTGGTAAAATTATTTTAACATTAAAAATTATTGCTTCCTTTTAAAAAAACAGTGTACTTATTAAGGCTGTACACTTGGCAATCAAGAGTGAAATGCGATACATAAAGGATATATCCATTTTGACATTTTCTTATCTAATTTTATAAATAGCCACTTACAAATAGTTTGTAATATTTCAGTTTAAATTAGTATCTTCAAACACTAAATATATTTGTATTTAAAACATATTAGTGGCGTAATAAGTTTTTTTAATGCAAATTAACAAAACTTGAAAACATCCATTACCCAAAATAAGGAATTTCAATTCTCAAGAATTTATTTGGTGATACCAATGTCAAGTTTTTGTAGGCTTCAGAACATTTCTTAAGACGTGCAAAATGCAGATTTTCTCTCTTTCTTTTATGCTTGACTTCTGGACCCAGATAATGACAAAATTCAGTTTGTTTAAATGTTCAAATGAATTGATTAAAATTATGTTTACATGTTGCATTTTTTATGTGCGTTTTATCAGGTGTGTTACTTGACCTCTATGTAGTATTTTGATAAAAAAGAAATCTGAAGATACTAAAACAAATTAATATAACAAAATATTATATGTATATGGATGGATATTAACAATGAATAAATAAATGTCAAAACAGATAGAAATAACTACAATCAAACCACCAATAGAGGATATGTTTTATTTTGTTGACATAGTGATTTCAGTATGAGCTGCCATTCATTTGCGTCATTTCGTCGCCCCATTCACTGGTTGGCACTGGTTGGCTGTAACAACAGCTTTTCCGGAGTAAAAACATAACGTGTTTTTGTCTAAAGACACACACATAGAGCATCAAAGGCCCTTGCAGACAGTTGATAATAACATAAGTGTACACGAGCCCATCTATTCCCAGCCATGAGAGGAGCAGGAAGAGCCAAGCCCAAGTCATGATGAGAAACATCAGCAGAAACATGTCAAAACTGGAAATATTTTTTTTTTGTTATTGCTAGAGGTGGATGGATACATAGAGATATGCTGGAATTGTGGAGACTAGATGCACAGAATAAAGAAGAGTAGAGAGACTGGAGAGAGGACTATGTATTGCAGTAAGTAACTGCGGGCTTTTCATCATCATCATCTGCCTGTGTTGTTTCCCTTTAGAATGTTGGTCTCTCTCCACTGTTGTCACTACTCGCGGGTACCCACCTTGAAGTCTGTTATTTTGTTTGCGTGTTACCCACCTTGAAGTCTGTTATTTTGTTTGCGTGTTATTTTAATGATGGTTCATGCACTGTTATTAAGAACCTAACTATCCCCATCCTGCGAATTAGCGGGCCCTGCAATATAATGTTGAATGCCAAACACGCGAATTCAGCAGCCAACGTATTTATTTGTACATGTTTGGCTGCCTATGAAAAATTTTACGTGTTTTTATCTTACCATTAAATATGTTATGTCTCAATATTGTGGATATACTCGTATGTCGACAAAACTTTCCTTGATTAAGATTATTTTCACAGTAGGAAAAAATGGCCTCAATGTTCCCAGCCAATGAAAAATGTGCAAAATCCAATTGTTTTTTTAATGATTGTGTAATTCGTAATTTGATTTTTTTTGTAAAATTTGGACTCCTGAATTTCGAATTAATGGACTTTAACTGCCATTTTTTTTCACATATATTAAAAAATGTATTATTTTCTTTTTGACACATTAAATATCATTTTAACATGCTTTTTTCTACATTTTGAGATGCAAAAGTTTTCATTGTCAAATTTTAACACTTAAAATGTAATAGTAAAGTTTTTATTTTTCATGAAAGCAAAACTAATGTGGATTGAGATATTTCCATATGTGGTTACATAAAATAGTCAAAAATAGTGAAAACTCATTTTATCCAAACATTGTTGTTGGTGAAAATTTTGATTGAAAAAAAAATTGAAATGATGTAGAAAGTGAAACTTACTTGTGTTTGAGTTTATGGTGGATTCTTCCATAAGTGTTCATCCTATTGATGACCTTGAGTGTTGTAACATAAAAGAATATGTTAATCAAGATAGTGAAGGCAATCGGAGTGAAGAAAACTGCTATTCCCAGCCAACCTGAACAAAATATGTACATTTGAAATTAGTCAACCTTAAAAATACTTAAAATAATCCTATTTTTTAAATGATTATTTGCATTGTATTGCACTTCTAGACTGGTGGGTTTGTTGCTATGTGGCAGTCTCTTCCTATTAACTGAAAATCGAACTTGAGCCTTTTTTTAAATAAGATGGGTTCCAATAGAAACCACGGGTTGTGAGACAGGCGTTTTACCAATTAGAAAACTGAGGCTGTCAATTATTTATTAATTTAAGTCAACTTTTATTTCAAGTTCACTTCATAGACTCTTCCACTTTAGAATAAATATAATCAAAAAAAAAATTCCATTACCATCTAAAATTTAAAAAATTTATCGCATAAATAAAATTCCTATTGATTCTTTTGAATTATTTCACTTGTCAATTATGGTTTCTAGTCCTCATGGCTATGAACTATATTTTTTTATTGATTCTGTCCATGATGATTCTTCATGTCTCATATATTGGTTTTTTAAAGTATTCATATAACCATAGTCTCCATAATCAATGCTACAAATTATAATTTTTATACTTCAGAGAATTTTGATTTCAAATATATTGTAACTTTTTCATTCCACTTAGTAAATGTCAAGAATTTTTATATAACTGATTTCTTATTTTCCTGGAGAATAAATAATAATTTGGGAAATAAGGCCAAAATAGCACCTATTTGGAAATAGCATCTTGATCAACAATATACTGAATATTTTAAGATAATAGAGGAGACAACGAAATATAAATTTACCTATAGTTTCTTGATCACCATTGGTGATGAAAGAATTGGCTGCATGTCGACCGAGCTTCTTTGGATTACCCGTGTCCAGCATAAAGTGTGCGAAGAAGGCCAAAGCTCCCATGAGGACTGTGGATCCCCAAGCGTAACATGAATAGTAACAATACTTTCGACCATCAGTCACACGAAGGAATACGTTTCGAGATCTGAAATACACAATACGATCAATAATTTATTTTCATTAAAGTAAAACACATACAGTATCTTAAAAGCGTAATTGCTCTAGTAGGGTATACATTCAGCATACTATAATTTGTAGGTATTTTTGGAAATGACCTTATTCTATATACTCTATTTAACACTTCATTCTGTTAAGTGCACAAGAATACCACAAAACCATATTCAGGTTGGTACGCAGCCTGGCACAACACATCTTCTCACATTAAGCCAAGACTGAATCTTCTTATTGTAACACAGATGCGGATGGTGTAAGATAAGTGTCCAATCCATCAATTCTAGTTGACAGTACAGTTCTTGGCCAGCTATCAGGTGGCATTCTTAATATGTTACCCAACCCTCCAGGGTCTCATCCTTATCTTGGTGATTATAAGTTACTGCTGTGTCTGAAGACGAATCATCTGTTTTGAGATGTAGTTATACCACTAACCTTTTTGCATCTTTTTGTCTCTACAAGGATTCCTACTCATGTTCACATTCTAAATTTGTTTAGTCAATCTTTCATGAACCACTGGTTCAACATGTCTAAAACAGGCCTCAGTGTGCTCTTTTCACCCTACTTAACACACTCATCTTTACTTCACATTCTTTGTTAACTACATTTCTTATTCTCACATACTCTTCTCAGCACTTGCAATTCCATCGCATTTTTTTATAATAGTTATCTAACAAAAAATCTTAACAGGTAACTTGAGATGATATATAGTGTTGTATATCACAAAGCAGACTCTTATAAACATATTCATTAGATCAAATTGGCTTTTCGAATTTTAGTTGTATTGTATGTACACTTTCGCTGTATACAGTACAACCTAGCGGGTTTATTGCTATGTGGTAATCTCTTCTAACTAACCAGAATAGTGTTAAACACACCTTAAGTGTAAACCAGACTGGAACCTTTTTTAAAAAAATCTGGGTACCAACGGGAATCTAACTCGCAACTCCCAGGTTAAAAGACAGTTTCTTATCAACCATGCAATGGAGTTCACTCTGTTTAGAGAATTAGTTTCCTACATTTTTTAATTTACAACTTTTAAAAATTTATTGTTTTTTGTCAGGGTTCAGCAGGGAAACGAGCAATTTGGAAGTAACACTTTTTTTTGTTAATACAGTGGTAGGGGAAATAACTGTGTGCCCATCCATCCTGTCACCTATGCCTATGGCTATGCCATTTTGTTGCCATGGAATGGCTATGCCATTTAGTTGGAAAATGTAGTAGAAAATGGCTACGCCATTTAGTTGCCATGGAATCAATCACAACATGCATTTACCGTCAAAAACTACAAAAAATAACGATAATTTAGAGGCTGCAAGGTGTGAATTTTGACGAAATTTTAATTTGGGCACTAGGACCCAATCCCATCTGCCTATGGAATTAAAATATGGGTTAATAATTTTGAGCACACTGGTTCGGCACAGTAATTCTCCAGGTGGCAGAAGAAGCGCTCATACACCAGTTGCTGCACTTACGGTTGCCATCAACGCATGTTATTGTAATTAATATATCAGACAGAAGTGTAAGAAGAATGTTACATCAGGATCTGCGTTCACTTGTGTGATGTCATCTTTAAAACATAAATGGCAAACTATGTTATTTGAGATCTTATACACGTACATAAAAGTTTGTTCCTATATATTCAAAAGTTAATAACTGCCCATTTATAATCACTGTTTCCCTGCTGTACACTGTATAACATTTAACAATATTCAAATTGATTAAATCAGCTATATATTTAATTGATGCACACTTTACCTGAATGTTTTCCATATATAGTAGCCCATGCTATTAAGCCAAAAGAATGCTGCCAATAAACTGACATATAAAAATGTATCTGAAAAACAAAACACATATTTTTATCAAATTTCTTAAAACAGAGACTTACATTTCTTAATAATGAATGTTTTAAAAAATGTAGGAATTTTGGTTGCATCATTAATAGTAATTTAATGTTAATTGAAAATCAAATAACAATTAATTTTAATATCACATACTTGTATATTAATAATTTCAATACGTTTCCAAGTATAAAACATACCGAGGTATAAGTAATAAAAATTAAATTTTCCACAATTTGGAATATAAGTATTCTCAAGAGTGATTTCAGTCACTAAACTGACTGACAACTTCCTCGACTTTGTTGAAGACATCTGTTTCTTTTGGTGGGCAATTTTCTCATTCTGTTTTTTACTTAAGACCTCATTAACATCTTTCTAGCTGGTTGGAAGAGATAGCCACATGGCAATAAATCAGGTTGTACTGTACATAGATACATTATAAATCTAAACTGCGCTAAATAAATAGACAAATTGTATACAACTCATTTGTTCTAAAAAGTTATCACCTTAAGGGCATTTTTGTTATTGAATTCTAAATGACAACTTAAGAACATCACTGAATAAAATCTGAGGGTCTAAGTCTGACAGCGATATTAAAAACAGTAGGCTAATAACTCTTCTATCTATTTTACTATTTATGCTTACAATACTGCTTTAGATATAAGGAAGATATATTTATAATGCAACAGGTTCAATGTTATGGACCTGATATATATAACCTTGAAATTGTTTTTAGCAGCTGCTGTCTTTTAGTGTAAGTGACAAAACAATACATTAAATAAACTATTATTATTGATTCATTCCGAAAATACTTGAAGTTGCCCCATGACACATGTTTTAAAATGTTGCATGATTTTAGTAAAATTAATATGTAATATTGAATTGATAAATGGTAAGGTGTGTGTATTGCTGCTTAGTAGTTCTCTCACGAAGTATTTTGTATTTATGTTCTTAATTTTATTTTCCCTTGAAACAAGAAGTTGCGGATTGAATTGCCAAGCATACAGCATAAAATTTGGACTAACTCAAATAAAACACAAAATTTATCATTTGTTAAATGAAATTTTACACATTATTTACATTAATTCAAATATATTGATTATTACTCAGTGATAATGATTCGACAGGCGAGCCTGGCTTTTGTGTAGCATTTTTATTTGGATATTGGTTCTTTCAGTTAAGCTGGTGTTGCCAACCTTTTAAGACTATTCTGCCACAGTAGGCAATCATTAATAATGGGTAATGATACCCTACACAAGGCTTTACTCATATAAGTTATCTTGTTTTATTATTCTCTTTTTCATTTTCCTCACTCTCTTATCCTAGATAGGCCGAGGTCTATATAAAATATTGATTAGTTTCGTACCTGCAACCATGAAGCTGACATGACTGCTAAATTGCGTGAAGATCCTCACAAGGTCTGCAGCTTGGCTTAATATTAGACATATATTGATGGTAGTCACAATGTTTCCACTTAGATCTCTCAACGTTGGAAGGATAAAGTAAATTATGGACACTATCAGGAAGCAGATCATGTTTATAACGTGAAACAGTGGATTCAGGAGTTTCTTCATTAAGAAATCTGTTTGACTCCAAGTGACAATTATTTCTGGCACACAAACGAGGGCATATTGGGCAGTTTGATTCTTGCTTATTATAAATATCTGGAATGTTATTTATACATTAAACTTTGTTTCTTCAAATATTAAAAATGTATAATTATGCTAAAATATATTTTAAATTTTATACAATCGGTATATTATAAATTTTATACAATTGAATGAAATAAAATTTGTTAAACACTATACATTTTTTCTCGTAAAGTAATAAAAGGATCGACTTATATAGCACGGTTTAGAGAGCAGACTCTCCTTAAGGGCGTTCATGAAATACTCACTAGCTAATTAAAGCCAGAAAAAAGTTATTTTATAATCACAACTCACGGTTTCTCTATTGTTACTTGTCAGTCTAAATACTTGTAATATATATTGCATTTTTGCAAGATTAACATGGAGAAATATGTCAGTTTTGTCATTTGAGAAAATTGGAAAAATAGCGATTTACTAATCAGATAATGGGCAAGCTAACTAAGGACAGCCCAGGGTTGTGTGAACAACTGTGTACTTGTTAATTTTTTATATTATTTATCATATCGATTCGTTGTACTTACGTATTATTTTAAATGTTTGTTAATGTGTCTTTTTATTTGGTTTTGTCGAAATTATAAATTTTTTTCTTTTTTTTTAAATTTAAGATTATTTTGTTATATTGTAAATGGAGCACAATCTTTTTTTAAATAATAAGGTACATTGTACTGTCGATGAAAAATAAAATTCAATGAATGGTTGGAGACTAAATACGACATATTTGATTTGGCAGTTGGAAGTTTGAACCAATCAATTGCCAGTATTTTTCAGTTTCAATTGCATTGTTTGATTGCGCACAAAATAAGTATGAAATTATAGCATGTTTTAAGAAAAATTACAATTTGACATTTTTGATCATTTTATTTATATCATTTTCTCTATGATAGCAGAATAAAATATGTTTATTCTGACAAATCAACATTTCCTATGTCTCCTTTCTTCATTGATTTTTTGACCTGAATATTGATGAATACAGATATAATATTAAAAAATACTTCAGTGTATACCTTTTCCATGCAGTATTTTCCTTGTTCGTAATCATAAAAATGTGGTTCTTTGTCTTCCTCATCTTCTTCCAGTAGTACTGGTTCATTAAGTCTACCAAATGACATGATGCCGATTCCTTTCTTTTCAGCCAAATCTTCCAAATATTTTTCATGGTGGATGTAATGTCTCAGTTTACCAGTTGGCAGCAGAACTAACCTGTAATTATATCTAGAATTTATCTAGTACTTAAAACAAGAATTGACTTCAAATAGAAGTTACAAAATCATAACTTACATATTTGGTAATAATAAATTCCAATTTGAATTATTGAAAATTTCTAATACTGAGGAAGTCTCAAAGTAATATAATTTTAATGAGGTATGAAATAAATTTTAAATAATGGAAATCATCCTCTGATCAACAAGATTGTATTATATTTTTTATATCAAGAATAATTTTGTACGTTGAAATGTAGATAGTTACTTTAAAAATCAATGTAGCTTGGAATATTAATTTGGTCATTTTCAATTGTACTGCATTCTCAACCTTTTTTTTCATTTTCTTCTTATAAATTCTGTCATATAATTGGCTTACTGTATGATGAGAGAAAATATACATACTTGTCTTCTGAATCAGCGAGATGGTAGATTGGCCATTTCTGAGTTGTTTCACAGGCTGGTTGTCCAATAACAAAGCCATAAGCTTTCACCTGAATATTGTCAACTCCATTCTCACTAGTGAACACGGGAGACCAAAGACCTATAAATTAAATTATACATGTGATTATTCTAATGCGAGCGTTGAATGGATTTCTGTCATTTCTATTCAGAGATAGGAATGTTAACCAGCATATTTCAGGACACACGCACATCACATAAAAATAATTTTGATTGTTGGTTTATGATTTTAAAGATGAAGGATACGGCAGAATTAGCAAAAAAATTAGATTTTATTTATTATTATAAAGCTTTTGAAAACCATGTTTATCTCTTTATCAGCGCCTTAGTCTGATGGTTAGCATGGTTGCTTAGCATTCAGGGATCTTGAGTTCAATATTCAGACTGGTTTTACCTACAGATCTTTTTCCATATAAACTCATTGTCGTACGGGTGCCTAGAACTTATTTAACATATTTTAAGAGTGCTCCTGGAAATACATGTTAGGAAATAGTGCTATTTTTATGATTGAATCTTTTTCTTTTAGTTAAACCATCCAAAATTGTCAGCGCACAAATACGTGACATATTCTTCTGATGTTCCTTGAGGACAGTCAATAATAAATAGATGAATTATGGATTCCTGTTTTTCAAGAAGATATTACATTAGCATTTAAAGTGTAACATATTGGTGTCCACTTTAATGTATGGAAATGAAACTTACACTTGACAGAAGAAGGATAGTCAGATTAATGCTGTGGAGATGCGTGTACTAAGGTTAATTTGTGGATTGTCAATGTTTGAAAGATGGCGGAATGAAGACATCAGAAATTAATGCATGAATGAAATTGATGTTTAAAAGAAGCTTTGAGATGGTTTGGACATGAAATAATAATGAAGCAAATATACAAGTCAGGAGTGCGAAGTGTGCATGGAAGAGGTAGACTGAAGAAAACGTGGCTGGACCAAATTTTGAAAGCAGGTAAAGTGAGAAGTATGAATAAAAGTATATTGTGCATGACGAGATGTATGAATGTGGAGGAGGCAAAAATTTTGTGTTTGGTGATAAAAAGTTTTGTGATGATATGGGATTGCCTATCATTAATGAACAAGCTTAGTATCAACCAGACCATTTGTATCGACAATAATGACCGATGCTGAATTTACTTGTATATTTTATCAAATATAGAAAGCACTTGACACATAACTGTGCGTAAATATCACTTTACACTTAACTGTGTGCGTTCTAGAATAACTAGTTTATTATTATTTCATGGTTGTTTTAGAGAAGCTTTACACATTACAGAAAAATTATATTGAAATAGAAATGTTCTACTCAAAGAACTAAGTACATGGCAAGTGATTTGGTAATATCATAGTTTATTTTTGGGACTATTTGCATAATTTTAAACTAAATACATTGACTCTCCGCCTTTATGATCAAGCGACTAAAGAAGCTACAATAAGCAACGTAAAACGTCACTTCTTAAAACATAGTCCTTTTATCAGTACTGAAATGAGTTTTCGACTTCACGGATGTTTCGATCGAAATTTTTTCATAAAAAAAGACTTGGAATATAATACAGATAACAGTAGAGTGAGGTATTTATTCTGAGAAAACCTGTTTCACTTACTTGTATTTGTTTCTGCTATATTTGTACATCGCGTATCAATCATAACCTCATTTTTCTCACAACACTTGTTCACTTTTATTTTATTCGTTTTCTCGGCTATATCATTTAAATTTTGGTCACTCGAGGAAGTTGCTCCTTGAATTATTTCTAAATTAAAACACAGCATAAAAAGGCACACGGTCACTAATCCTTTATATCGCTCCATTTTTGTTTAACAATATTTTCACATTATCGGCTATATAAAATTACTTCCTGTGCCGTTTTGACATGAACAAATGTAGTTTAGGTAATTACGCCGGATTCACTTCATATTTTTCAATGTCAAAACCACGATTAAGGCGAATTTAAAGCAATCCTTGACAAAAACCCGACGAGGAAGTTTAATAATTGACAGTATTAACGCTCACGGACGTTAGCGACAGTTCGTAATGTTTTTGTTAAGTTTTTCTTTTGGTCGTAGTGGTGTTGCCATGTTATAATATAATGATCAAAATCAACGATAAACTACGCATTTTTTTTTAAATTCGGAATAAATTCTAGGTAAATTTATGAAATGAATCAATAAAATAAATCTGCAAATAAATAAATATCGAAAAATCACTTTTTTTAAATTTGCAACCATTTTTAATGTTAACAATAATTTTTTTTGGCAACATTTGTCAGCAGAAAGTCGCGCAAAATTTAATTTTAAAATAATATGTTGTCCGGAAAGAAGTTTCGTATTTCTCGGTATATGTCGTTAGAACTAAATTATTAGAAAGGCGACAGTTAAGCGCATTTTCGGCCATTGTTTACATAAATTGCTTTAGCGGTTTTTTAAAGTAATTTTGAAGATATAACCAAATAAGTAGTTTTTTCGGTATTTGGTGCTTTTTTATTACTGCGAAGGAAAGAAATCTGCACAAACAAAACAATATATGCAGTAAGCGACCGTGTGTATCAAATGTGGTTTAAAAAATCCGTAATGGCGATAAAGACTCTCGAAGATGGCGCTACTCTGGAAGGCCAATTACCCTGATGATCAATACCAAATGAAGATGTTACCAAATCAAGACTGATGGATAATAACCACCATTCTGCGTGACGAGATATTGCTGAAATACTAAAAATATTGGAAAACACCTTTCACGATCACGTGATACAATCTTGCGTTTGAATTTGCCTAAAACACAACCGATTCTCTTTTTGCATGGGGGATAAGTTCTAGACTACCTTTCGAAAAAACCTTGTTAAAAAATATACAGTGAACATATAAAAAATGCTCATTACTTAAAATGAACTGTAAATATAAAATTCTCAAACTCAAAAATAAATTGAATTTATTTTTTATTTATTCATAAAAATATAAAAAAATATACATACACAATGAAGTTATAAATTGACTTGGTTTTAAATTAAATCTTATACTACTATATATAAAGAAATATATTTATTCAATGTCGCTACTTGACAATAAACGCGCCCGTTAACTGTTGTTTTTCGCTGGCGAAAAATCACTCTCATCACTGGAAATATTTAACGGAGAGACATTTTCAAGAGTATCTTGAATAAAATGAACATCTTGTGTTTGTGTTGGTTTACTAGTTTTGTATATGAATTCGGTTATCATTCGCTGTGATTTTATTTTTGTTAGTTCCTTATATGATTCTTGATAACGTGCCATAATCATTTTCAAATCACGTTGGAATTGTACAGCTCGTTCGACATTGTTAACATTTGTCAGAAAATGATTTCCAAGTTTATTGGCTAGTTGGAGGCCTTCTGGAATTGAACTTGCAGTTAGTGGAACCACTCCTTCATCATCGCTACTATGAACTAACGTTGAATCATCTGCATTCTCTGAAACGATCTCTAGAATTTGTTCTTCATTAAGTTCTTTATCAGTTGTCAATTCTGCAATGTCTTCTATTATCAATTCTTCAAAGCCTTCTCTGCGTTGTATGTGGCAAAGTGATGACATCAAAATCTAATTCGGTCGTATTTATGGATACAAAGTTTTTGGGCTTTACACATTCTGGCCAAAATGGTCTCCAGCATGCATTTAGGATGGATGGATTATCTGATTTTGCAACATAGGTTCTGTTTGGCATTTTTTTTCAAAAAAGATCAGTTACATCTGTGTTGAAAACTTGGTCTTAGGTGTAACCGCCTTCTTTAATTATTTTGGCTAGTTTTGGAAGAAATTCTTCAGCACCAGTCTTATCTGCAGATGAAATTTCACCTCTCATTTTTATATTATGCAGAGTATGTCTTCCGAGGAATTGTGTAAACCATCCCATCCCGTACTTGTCGCAAATTTATCCTTCTTTTTATGACCAGACAGAAGCGATGCACTTGACGACTCCAGTTCATTAATCTTCTTGTAAAATCTTAATGCCATCTGTTTGATGGTTTTACCATCTATCTACTGGTATCTTTTTTTGGTTATTTTCTTTTATCCATATTATTAAAACCTTCTCCATTTTTTCCTGAATAATGTATCTTGTGTAAGATGACGACTTAGCAGTTAATTTTGTTTCAGAAGCTACAGATCTTCTAATAGCACCACCATTTCTCTTGATCGTTCTTATTGTAGATTCATTCGTTCCAAAGACTCTGCACTTTCTCCCTTTTGAAGACGATCTAAAATATTCATCTTGGTCTCCAAAGAAATTGTTGTTCTTTTATTTTTCTAACAGTCTGTTTGACAAGAATTTGTACGGCGAAACCCGAAAAAACTATTTGGGATAAGGCATTAAAAAACACACATACTATATGATATAAACCGTGATGCTTTATTATTAATAATTTGTCCAGTCGCCTCCACTAGTAATAATTGCCCGGTATCTCCGAGGCATACTTTCTTTTAATCAATACAACTACAGTTTGTTTGACAAGAGCGTGTACGGCTACACGCTCTTGTCAAATAAACTGTAGTTCAGTTGTCGTTCGACCTTGGTTACACAAGAAAATATTGCACCATGAGTGCCGCGTACACATCAAGTTACGAAGCTGTGTGTCTGTGTACACATCTGAAATGACCGGAAATGTCGTACCGAGCCGCTGCTAAATAAATGAGAAAATCGAAGACATTTGTAAGTAAGTGGGTGAAACGCTATTCCGACGTACGTTCAAAGTCTATATAAATATTGAATAACCAGGGTAACCTTACACATCCTTGCTTTACCCCTTTTTAAATATTAAACCACTCGGTCCAGACACCGTTCACTCTAATGCAGACGAATACATCGACGCACTTCCTACTTTCAAACTTTCATTAATTTGGCCCAATCATAATTTTCTCGGTCTTCATCTCTGCGAGTTCCACTCATGTTGAAGATTTTCTTTGTCATTCTTTCATTATTCATTCGTTCAACATGTCCAAACAATCTCTGTTTGATGCCATCAGTAAAAGTGACTTCATCTCACAGAAAATATTTAAACTAATCTATTTATTTGTTGTGCTGTGATACACACCTTTCAATTTGAATATTGTCACACCAATTTGAATAAGTCATACTGTCGAGGTGCTTCCGTGAATATTAATTCCTGGTAAATGTGTTCAACAACAAAACAGTGGATCATGTGTGACGTCATCTGCCGCAGTAATTTTCCCATGAGCTGATTCTAGAAGTCTCGTTAATCATCACTTCTACGAGTATAGATATTTCTGTTAATCATAACTATTCTTATAATCACAGTTTATTATAATTTATTTTATTTGCTCGATTTATCGCTATCTTTGTCATCCGTTTTCTTAGTTCATCTTTATCTTTTGAAAGAAATTTGATGACTGCGCGATATTTAATTTTTAACATTTCAAAATATAATGAAACACATCTTTTATCGATTTTAATTGACATACTAATGAGGGTAAATGTATCAAATTTTAACTTTAACACCGCCTGAACATGCCGTGGACATGTGGACGCCATATATGCACTAACTTGTTCACGTCGAAACTTTTGGGTCTTAGTGGTACTTTGGGCATGTTGTCAAAAATAACAACAAAAATCTTGACAAGCTGCTGATCACTGGGATAGTTGAGGGAAAAGAGAGGTCTCTTCCAAGATGGACCGATCAAATTATGAGTTAACAGTGCCCTTTTAAAACGCTGCATTAACATGTGTCAACATGAGACAAATGGTAGACCAAGTTGCAAATACTAGAATACCGCGACGCCACCAATAGTCACGCGATGAAGAAAATTTGATCTTATTAGCTCGGTTTTTCGGCAGCGGTACAAATAATTTATATTTCCTTGGTCCTTTTTATATGTGAGTCATCTGCCGTAACTAACCCTTTAAGAGGTCTATTAACATCTGTGTTAAAAGTTCGAATTATCCTCATACACCGTCATCTAAGTTTACCGGTCTTATTAACTCGGTTGATCGACATCTTTCTTAACGTATTTTTTCAATGCTTCCTCATCTATGTTGACTGTTCTGGTTAGCTCGATTTGTTGCCATATCTAATTGTTTCAGTTCATCATCATTTATACTTTTGGTATTCTTAGCGGTTTATTCATTGTTGCACATATTTTGCCACTTTACAATACTGATGCATTTGTGAGGGCTTGTGCTGGTGTAAAGATATATATGTAAATGCGCGTGAGTTTAATTTTGAAATAGGTTAATATGAAATTCACTAAAATGTTATTTTTTTAACTTCCTATGCAATGCCCACATTAACGCGGGTGCACCCGGTAAACTTGAATTTTTATTTCAAATCGGACAATGCCATCAATGTTTCAAATCGATCAGCAGATTTAATATTCTGCAGTCTTTGATTTGACATATTTAAATAGTGCTTTTCTTTTTTTGCTTTAAAGCGCTATATGAAGCTTAGTAAAAACATCAATTTAGATGTAATAAATCGAAGATTAATTCATTTTGGAAGTGAATTCGCCATGAATCGAACCTGGAACGCCCGCTTGCTTAGTATGAATACTAATCGTTAGACCACGGCCACCAACACGTGTAGATGTATATTATTGGCGAATTGCTTGTTTCAGATGTTTAGTAAATCTAGTCATGTATTCATTTCCGTGTTGGAACGATCAATAACGTGATGTACTCTCAGCAGAAGTCACTCAGTTCTTTACATTTCCGTGTTGGAACGATCAATAACGTGATGTACTCTCAGCAGAAGTCACTCAGTTCTTTACATTTCCGTGTTGGAACGATCAATAACGTGATGTACTCTCAGCAGAAGTCACTCAGTTCTTTACATTTCCGTGTTGGAACGATCAATAACGTGATGTACTCTCAGCAGAAGTCACTCAGTTCTTTACATACATAAATACTCGTATAACATACCAATACGTAGTCAAGTAGGTAACAATAACATATCTCCATGTCTTTCTATTCACACACGCAGTCTTTGCCTCTTCCACATCTATACATCTCGTTAAACATGCTTTTTTATTTCTCATACTCTTATTAATTTTAGACAATTTTGTTTGTTTTGTAAGCCTTGCGCTCAATGTGACTGAATTCTTCCTTTATTCTACATACATCCTCCATTTCTATAAGTTATCTTTATTAATTTTGTTTTATTGAAATGTTCACATATATTTTTACAAGACAATGATTTATATCAGCCGTCTCACTAGGCTCAGTAACTGTTCCGAGAAATTTATATATAACCAATCATATATAATCTCTTAAAAGTCTGAGCTGCAGTCAGTCGCGAAATTCGACAATTCTCAGTACAATGCCGTAAAAATGTGTTAGCATAATTTATTCGAAATACCCAAAATTGGGCACACTTAAATCAAACCCAATCACACTAGATGTTAAAAAATATTAATATGGTTGTCCCTGCGTCGCGGTCCAAGTCAACAGACTCAGCGTCATATACATTTGTAATTATCGTTCGACAACTAGAAGTACGAGGCATATCCAGAAAGTAAGTGTACTGAATTTTTGTAGGTTACAATTTTTTTTATTTAAACAAAAAAATTACGTGGTTACCGTAGTACATATGTAAGCTATTTTTTGACATAGTCGCCAATCCTCTCAATGCAGGTGGTGAAGCGGGGTATCAACTTTTTGATGCCTTCCTCGAAGTAGTTTCCCGCCAACCTCTCAGTCCACTTCTCCACCTCCTTTACCTCCTCGTCGGTTGAAAACCTTTTTCCACCCATGTGCAGCTTCAGGGAGGTAAAGAGATAGTAATCTGAAGGTGCTAGGTCAGGGGAATGCGCGGGATGGTTCAGGACATCCCATTTAAACGAGGCGAGCAGTTCCTTCGTGGCGTTGGCCGTGTGTCGTCTGGCATTGTCGTGCAGCAGGCAGACTCCCTTTGTCAGCATGCCTCTCCTCTTGTTCTGAATCGCCCTCCGCAATTTTTTTAGGGTCTCACAATATCTTGCAGAGTTGATGGTCTCCCCTTGAGGCATATATTCAATTAAAATTATGCCTTGACAGTCCCAAAACACGGATGCCATAAACCTCAACCGGAGGTTTTCCCTTCCAAACGAGATAACGGATGACGCCGCGTATTTCGCACTTGGCGGGAGATTGGATTGACATTTTTCACGAAACGTGTTGTCGTGTCGACACTTCTCAACGTACTGACCTTGAACCGGTCTCGTTGCGGAGGGGAAGGGTCAGGCTACACGGAAGTGTAGCCAACATGTCGAAAATAAAATCCATCCGGTCGTGAGAGCCTCAGTACACTTACTTTCTGGATACGCATAGTATTTTTATATTTCCCCATAATAAGATCCCACAGAGCGCAAGTATTTGAACGGGGCACGATTGCTTAGGGAAAAAAATGACGCTATGGATATAGTCAGGTGTGCCATATGACTTCGACACCCTGATGGATTGATTACGCGTGGGGGTGAGAGTGATAAAGGCGAAGGTTATGTCTTGGATTGACTTTAATTTTATTGTTTAACGCTTTTTGGTTTTTAATGCTTCATGAAGTGTTTTATTTTATTACTAGCTGGAAAGCCCATCCAACGACACGCAAAAACGATAACTAAATACTTATAAATTGTTATACTTACCATATAACATAAAGTTAACAATTTGGAATAAAAATATTAAAATGCAGAATATTTCTTTGCATACATTTTTTTAAAATATTATCGGATAATTTCAGCAATTTTCCCTAAATTAAAAGTTGGGGGAAGGGGGGGGGGATTGAGTAAAACTTTAATTTGAGGTTGTTATTTTACGAGTTTTGCTTGACACAATTGGCAAAATATCATCTAGTTGACCACATCTAGTTGTATTGAATCACAGCACTTTCATCTAGATTTACGCCGAGAAGCAGCCTGTGCCGTCTGCTGCCAGACTTCGCTGAAAATATCTTTAGGCATTTGGTTTAGCTCTATGGCCATAACTCATTAATATGTATAATATCAGGTTGTTTTCGTCATTGAACTATTAGTTCATTCTCACTCATTTTTCCTTTGAGATCTTCGACTTTCATTTGCTCATTCGACAATTTGTGTTGTCTTGCTTGTTGTCGTTCAGGTTATCTTTGTATCGCAGCTACCTTAAAACAAAATCCTCTTTCCAGGCATCTTGTTACTTGAAAGACTTTAATGAATGACAATAACGTAAGAACCGAATACGTGCTTACTTAGTTTTCTTCTGAGTTTTTACTTCGACAGCAAACTGTATTTCAAAATTGAATACTTGGGCAGTTGATTTCATTTCGGCATTGTGTAGATATTTTGTTTTAGATTAGTTTTGTTTTTGGAAATCCCTCTATTCTTGATTGAATTCTTTGATTTTTTTAAGATCTGAACTGGAACCATATAATTAAACGAAAATACTGTTGTAAATATATCCAACGAGACACATGTGTTGAGACACTATTGCATGTGTCTCGTTTAATGTGTTTATTTATTTTATTTCGTTCAATGTTTTTCTCTTTCAAAACAAAAGAGAGATGGAGTAAATCTATAACATTTATGCTAGGGGATTTTTACGCGAAAAGGTTTAAATCTCTAAGTTTCGCATGCAATTATTGGTTGATATAATATTATTCATTAATTTTTTGTATAGTTTCGGAATGTTTTTTTCGTAAAATATATTCCATTAATTTGTTAATAAACACTCGTATATAATTTAATATAATATTTTTATTGTGTTTTAAGTTTTTTTCTACAAAATATCTTATTACTATACATATTTGTGTTGCTGCCTCTGCATCCAGGATAACATGAAATTTAAGTTTAGTGTACTTATAAATTAAGTCATATTTAACTGTAATTTTTCTACATAAATTAATATTTAAACTAATATTTTTTACTACTTTAGTTTTTTTCAAAATAGGTCACTTTTTTAAACCACCATAGAATAAATTTGAGTTTTTTTCTTGTACAGCCATTGATATCAAAATAAGTTTCGATTATACCGTCATGTTTAATATTTATTAGGCAATTATTCTTTGGACAATAAGACTAGTCGTTAATTAAAAAGAATCTTTATAACGCTAATGATTTTTTTTTTACAAACAAGTTAATATAAGAGAAAGTGGTAAACTAGTGGCATACTTTTAATTATATCAATAAAAATAAAAAATAAAATTCAGATATTTCGGTCTGTGTTATTTCTTCTACAATACAGCATATTGATTTATATTTAAAAAAAAAACTTACGGGTATTATCGAATTAGTTGTTAAAATTTGAACGTCTACTCCAAATATCGCCAAAATTTGAACGTCTACTCCAAATATCGCCAAAAGCCCGTACTTAAAATAACTAGACGTTTGACGATGTGTTATTTTACTTGAATCATATACGAAATTGTTTATTCTCCAATGTTTAACAGATTTATTCACGGCTAATAACAATTTAAAATTAATATGGCATTGAAGAAGTATGTAATTATGATTTTAATTATATTTATATTATGTACACTTTATATCTTATTTTAATTAAATTAATTTAGGACATGTATTTTTAAGGTAATTGTTCCATACAAAAATTAACGTAATTTAATTAAGTTTTAAAAATAAACTTATAATAGAAATGTGCTACAATTGAAAGATGTGCTAGAATTTCGTTTAGAAATACAAAAATATATTAGGTACAAATCACGTTCACTGCACGTTAAAATATGTTGACTATGAATAACGCATTACATTTTTTTAAATAGAGTGAATGGGAAGATATACGATATGTTTACTGACCGGGTTATTTCAAGAGAAGTGCAAGGGATATTTGGATGTGGTGAGAACGCGATGAAAGTAAGATAAATAGGGAAGAAATCATAGGGTTGAATTAGGAATTGAGATATTAGGAAAGCACGCGAATTGGAAGAAGATGGAGTGCTTAAGATGAAGACAGAAACATTGAGATGGTTCGGCCACGTAGAAAAAGTGAATGATGAAGATTTTACAAAAATAATCTATATAAGTGGTATATAAGATACAAGTTTGGGAAAACCTAGGAAAATTTGACCTAGGAAAGTATACAGAAAAATATTTTTAAGAATGTTTATATTTATTTTATATTTATGTGATGAAGACACTACATTTTATGAAATTGACTTAGGCAGTATTAAAATCTATTCACAAAAAATATTTTAATTTATATAAATGCTCATTATTTCACATGATTTGAAAAGAAGTATGTGATAAATACTCGTATACGAGTACAACAATGTTTTATTCGAGAATTGATTAATAAAGCTTGAGTGCATACTGTAAAATGTCACGATTCATTTTATGTACGTAATATTATGCAATAAACTGACAATATATAGTAACATGGCAAAAGTTCAGTGCTACGGTTTATACGAGTATGTGAGATAAATGTTAAGAAAACCCTTCTAATCGTTAGCAAGAAAAGCTTCTTTTTATAAGTCACAATTCGCAACTTTTATTGTTGTAATGCTAAATTTTATTATACCGCAAATGTCACTTTGCAGTGCTTACTTGCATCAATTCTTATTCTTTTACCCTTATCCACCGGGTCGGACGTACACTGGTTAGTTCAATTGCTTTTAACGAATTTAACCATGCCCTCCGACGTAATGTCAAGTCGTATCAATTTAACCATGCCCTCCGACGTAATGTTAAGTCGTATCAATTATACTTGGACGTATATATGCACATAAAACACATTGCTTTTTAAGAATTAAATATTACTGTCGAAATTTAAGAATTAAATATTACTGTACTATTATATATCATACCTTCACACTTCGAATTCTTACATCGTAAATACAAAATACTGTGCATCATTGGAAATAGTTTTTTTTTATAAAATAGTCACGTTGCTAAGCTTTACCCACAGTTTGACAAGCTCATTAATTTAAAAGGCGAAACAACTATCACTTATTAAACAATAGTATAGAACTATTAAAAGCGTTTAATTTTAAGTTTTCCTTTGAAATACATATTTTACTGCCTTTGATTAACATTATTTGTGCGAGTTAAGGTTATTGATATTACGCCTAAATTTACCAAAAACATTCTAAATATGTACGAATAAAAAAATCATAAACTAAATAATCTTAAATTTTTTAAATTGAATGGACGTTTTGTAGGTCATATTTTCGTATTATAATTTAGCTCTTTGGCGTGTTATATCGACGAACTATATCTGTAGTTTCGACAATATGGTAATCATTAGTTACTCTTCTGCTACGAGTATATAAAAACATATTATTTTTTAGTGATTGCAATTAGATTCTCGCGGTTCAAAAAGATGCCACAAAAATTACACAGATTAAAAAGCAATCATCATTTCTTAGAGTAACAAACTTGCAATTTTCTGAATTCACATCTATTAGGTAAGTGAGACAGTATTGGTGTACTACTTGTGTTCTTTTTTACTTTTGTCTCATCTTCCTGGGGCGAATCGTAGTCAAAAAATGTTTTTATAGATCTTTAATAAAAAAAATAAAGGGAAACCCACTTTTAAAATTGCAGAAGTTTTGAGCAAAGATGGCAAGATTATAGATTTTAATTTCGTAAACTTGAGCAATATAATATCAATAGATTTATATAGATCACTCGTAGGTAGATATACTCGTAAATATTTATTTCAAATCTACTGACGTAAACATCTCAAATCTTCTGACGTAAATATCTCAAATCTACTGACGTAAATATCTCTTATCTCACCCGCATTCGAAGGATTTTTTTTGAAAGGTTTAAATATCTACGATCTTATATTAACATCTCTTTCGTTAGTTTTTATGATACGCCATCTTATTAATTTGTTAATATGTAAACATTCTATAAATCGCCCGTATACTACGTACATATTTGTATTACACGAGTATTATACAATATATTAATCATGATATGATATGTGTGTTAAGTAATTTCATCCACATATTGTATTTAAATATTCAAAAACCTTTTCCGGTTATTCACATATATCCGTGTATTATATATATTATATATGTATATTTAGTTCAGAACACATGTTTAATGTAAAAATGTAATCCGATGACTATCTCAAGGAAATAGTTTATTTAAGAAATAAAAGTAAATCGAAATATATGTTAGGTTAACAAAAGTACATACGAGTACTTGAAAAACCTGTGGGAATGTTGAATGTCAACATTTATCCATGATATCTAATGTATGTATTCTGCAGTAGCATTACAAATATGACATTGATTTGCTCACGACAGTAAATGTGCACAAATATTAAGGCTCACTTATATTTACGAAAGATAATATACATCAACGATATTGACTGTATTATCAATAAGGACCCTCTGTGTTAATCATTTTGATCACCGACCTTGTTGGAGTTTTGGTTAGTATTTTGCGACTGGCTTGTGGCGTTGTATGGTTTAACATGGCGTCATTTAGCTATGGGAGAGTGGGTAATAGATACGGGGCTGAGTTCTACTGCTCTTGATCGTTGCACTCATTGTTTTCTGTTTATTTCGGTTAGGATATTAGTATACCCTTTGTTTATACTCAAGATAATGTTCATATTTCACCTTGATTCTTATTATATTATCGAAAAGGAATCTCTGCGTTAACCCTTCCGATGTTCAACTTGTTGGAGGTCTAATTATTTTTTTGAAATTGTTGTGTGGCGTTGCAAGGGTTAACTCACGGTTTCGCAAAACTATGAGAGCGTTATCAGAGTAGGAGTTTTCTCCTCGTGTACGGTCTTGTTGCACTCCGTCTTGGTTCACAGACCGCGATGCGTATCGAGATTATCCATTGTTTACTTAAGCTAATATAGATATTTGAACTTATTTTTTTATTAGATCATTTATAAGGACTTTGTGATTAACCCTTTTAATGCCCAACGCTGTTGCATCCTTGATTTTGTTTTGCAACTGTTGTGTGGCGTTGCAAGGGTTAAATCACGGTGTCGCATAGCTATGAGAGCGTGGTCAGGGTGGGAGTCTCCTCCTCATGTACAATCTCGTCACACTCCTCGTCGGGGCCAGTGTGGGCGTTGGGCGCGCAGGGCAAGCGTAGCCCCTTATTCGCCAGTCCTCGTAGCGCTCGTTTTCTCAGAAGGACAAGAACCAGGAAGAATACCAAACCCTGAAGGGAGTTGAATGTGTCGATGATCAACCTGTAAATTTAAAAAAATATTTTTTGTGACAAAAACACAACATTCTTGTGAAAAAATCGGATGCCAGTTGGAATCGAACCCGCGATCCGGTTGGAAAGGCAATCCCCTGCTTTATAACCTAAGTTTTCTCTGAAATTACAATATAATAATAATTATGGCTTCGATTTCTTAATTGATTTTAAATCGACTTTATCTTTAAATTTTGACGAATATAAATCCATTAAAACATAAGATACATCAACATCCCCTGCCCCTTGTACTTTGGTTTAGGTTAGATAAGTTGATCGAAGATTGGCATATCTATCGTTTCTTTGAATAAGTCAATAATTAAGAGCAAAAGAGATTTGTATTTCATTTTTATCAAGAAGCTATTTGTTCTCATTTTTATCAAGATGCTTCTCCTTC
Source organism: Odontocerum albicorne (assembly GCA_949825065.1). Classification (NCBI taxonomy): domain Eukaryota; kingdom Metazoa; phylum Arthropoda; class Insecta; order Trichoptera; family Odontoceridae; genus Odontocerum; species Odontocerum albicorne. Next base: position 22,046,813 of record OX463855.1, read on the forward strand.
ACAAACATCTTCATAAACATGCGCGCATTTCTGAGAAATTACCGCTTACTTGACTTATGCTTATTAAATTAAGTGTTTATTTATTTATTAATCATATGTCAAGTTTGTGGTACTCCCAAGTATGCACTTCATTGATGCTTATTGTGTGTGAAATATTACAACATAATAAAAACAATGATATATTTTTATGAAATATCTTATCGTATTAATATCTGTATTGTAATTCCTATTTTTTATTAAACAATTACGAATTGTGTACAAAGATAAATAAATCCATATGAAAAACAAAACGTTTAAAGGCATAATTTACGATTTTAGTAAATTATTTATTTAAAATGTAATTATGATTAGGAAGTGTTGGATATCATGTTGATGTTGAGATTATGATGCAGTTGGACTCGCGTATTTTCTTTTTCATGGTACCTCTTTTTCATGGTACCTCTTTTTCATGGTACCTCTTTTTCATGGTACACGTTCGCTGCTAAGGACGCCCTTGGGGCGTCAACATATTATTTGTAGAGACGCTGATGACGCCCGTTGCGCGTCATTCGATTCTCTTTGTTTGTATGGTACCGAATATTTTAAGATTTCCGTAAGATTTTAAGGTTTCAAAAATACCGTAAGATTTTAAGGTTTCGAAAATATGATTTTTTTCAGTACCTCTACACTATTCTATAAATACATATCGCAGTGAATGTATTAATATATCCGAACAAGCGATTCGGACACACTGAAGAGTATGGCCGGAAGACACTATTTTCGTCGGCCTTAGTAATCAAGCATTTGGTTTTAGAACCACTGGAGTAGGCACGGAACTCGCGGTTAGTCATTACACGTGTTAGTGACACTACGGCACATGAAAACACTCACACGCACTTGGCGCCTGGAATATTGTTACCTGACGAACTCTTTTTACCGAACTGAGATTTTTTTCAAACTTTTTTTTTGTATTATCGGCAACAAACCCAATACCCACGGGCGGAAGTCAAGCGTCTTATCAATCAGGCCAAGGAGCTGTCAATAGTGTATATAATAGCTTGGAATGAAAGGTCTTACCAGATTTTGCGATATGTGATAAGGAATATTTCGCAAGGGACATTGGGTGATGATATGTTTGTATGTACATGTGTGTGTTCGTATTAAACACTTTGTATTATTCAAATGTACGTTTATCTTATCTTCGTGAAGACGGAAATAAGTTTTTTATGATATTTTTATTGTTTTAAATGTTTAAATTTTTCGTCATATTTTGTAATAAATATTTTACCAGTAGTCAAAAAAAATCTGGATTGCAAAGGTTACATGTAAGTGTCGAGTATTAATTATGTATTGTATATAAATATAATTATGAGATATGTGTTTTTAATATTTTCGGATTTAAGTATGTGCAGGGTTTTTTTTGCGGTGGAGCGCAGTGGAGCGGCGCTCCACCACCTTTTTACGGTATACAAAAAGCTTGACAAGAATAGAGCTCCGGCAGTATTATTATATAGGGTCTTTCAAATTGAGCGGTTTTTTTAAATTCGTGGATAAAACACAGATGGCGTCGCGAACTTGCCTGGGTCTTATGACATTTGAGAAGTGTAATGTATGGCATTTATAAAAATGGAGTCGTATACAATATAACAACGCGTTCAAATTGAGAATGATTGTATCCTATTGTAATTTCCGGAAACGGTGATGCTAATTGGCCATCAAGATCATGTGATCTGACACCGTTGGACTATTTTTCTCTGGGGTTACGTGAAAATTCAGGTCTATAAGAATGACCCCCAATCAATTCCTGAGCTGAAGGACGAAATTATTCGCGTTATTGGTGAGTTAGAACCGCAATTATGCCAAAATGTCATCGAAAATTTGGACAAAAGAGTGGACATCTGTGGAACTGCAAGAGGTGGACATTTGGCGGATATTGTTTATTGTGTTTAAATGGCATACATTATACTTCAATGACCAATAAAAAGTTTTTTGAAATCAAAGCAAATTGAGTGTTTTATTCAAGAGTTAAAAAAAATTAAGTAAAAAAACCGCTCAATTTGAAAGATCCTTTATATGTTATAATATTTTTACTCTCCGGTTACATTTTCCATTAAAACGATGTAAATTTTAAATAGTCTATTGTGGATAGTAAAAAAATCTCTTAATTTGACAGTTCTTGAACGGGGTGTACCTTTGACCTAGAAATCGAGTGTAATCGGGTGAAATGAAACCATCTTAATAATTTTCTGTTTCTGTGAAAAACTTCCTTATTTTATTCATAAAAAAATCTGAATATACCATAGTCTTTATATTTTGTTGCAAGTAAGCACAATTTGCTTTGGATCATTTTCGGACAACTTTTAAATATTCTTAGTTCAGGTTGCTTTAGCTTTCGCGCCCCTCTGTAATATTTGTATTTCAGGGCGTAAGATAACATCAACAGGGGCGATTCGTCTTGCAGACCCCAAATAAAAGGAAAAGTTAGAATGATGATGAAAGTGTTACCATTTGAAAGTTATATAAACGTGGAAGATCTTTTATATATTTTAAGTTATTATATCTCTACATTTTGAAATGACTTGTGACTATATTTTTTTTGTAAAAAAATGGAATGTTGACTTACCAAACTATGTGTCTAGTGTCATGCACGAAACTGATGATTTCGAAAATCCACGAGAGACCCATCACAAGGAAGATTTTTAAGTACAGGAGAAATCTGCAAAAAAGTTAGTAGTTTTTAGTTTATTCGAAATACTTTCTGAAAATTCATTATATTTTTTGCATTACATTAGGAGACACCTCATGCAAATAATGAAGATTCGATGGTTTCATAGAGTATAATACGAGGAAGTTTTGAGAAGATCAAAGTGTTGTATCGTCGAGATTCTGGTGTCACCTGTGTTGGTCTGGGCACGTAGCTCGCATGCTTGAATATAGACCCCCAAAAATATCCTCTTTGGTGAGCTGACGGAAGGCAAGAGAAAGCACAATATTTTTTCTTGTACTGCATTTTACTTCATGTAATTTGGTTAAACCAGTATCAAATATAAAATAAGTAAATCGTGTAACGGGATTTACATGTAACACTCCCCACTACCATCGTTATGTGAGGGCCTATCTTGATGAAAATTTGTCCAACAGATGGATTAGACGCAGAGGTGGCAATGAATACCTCCCGCGCTCTCCAGACTTCACACCAATGGACTTTTTTATGTGGACTCATCAAATATATAGTCTATAACACAAAATCGGCAACATTTAATGAATTGAGAGTAGCTATTTATACAGAATGCGCCCAAATACCAACACATATTATTTGTGATGTTTGCAATTCCAAGTTATCAGCAGTGCATGGACCAAAACAGTCATCAATTTGAGCACTATTGATAACTAAAAAAAATTACACCTGTCTTCTTTAATTTGGAGTATTAATCGTAGATATACCTTACTAAATACTGAATTTATAATCATTCAAAGTTTGTTTACATTTTTTGGGATACACTGTACTTATAGTATAATGATTTTTGACATGTAAAATGTAATGCCGTTACGTATGTCAAAATATTATTTCCCGAGTCCTAATTTCCGAAATAGTTTGTTATCTTTTTCCTATGCTAACATTTTGGTTATAAAATTGCATAAATATTCATTATGTACAGTTTGCTTTATAGCAGAAAGGCTTTTGACCTTTTTTAGTAATATTTATAATAAAAGGACAATTTGTTAATAGCGCCATTTAGAAAACAGACTCTCACTTTTATTGACAGATTTAAAATATTGCATTAAAAAATAAAAAAAAGCGTAATGTAAGCATAGAAAGACGGTGGGTGCGGCCATTAGATTGTGTACTTTCCGCAGCTGTATATTTAAGAAACCAGATTTGTTAAGAAAACTGCAGAAAACTAACCAAGGGAAGACGAATTACAAAAAAACCTTTGTAAATCTTTCCATATGAGATACTAATACATTCGACTTAAGGGAGAGTGTAATGCATGTGTTTGTAATGATACATTTTTATAAAACCTCCCAAAAAGACTTGTTTTCACGTACTTCTTGGAGCTGCACACGCAATCCATATCTCTAATACTTAGAGGCAGATTAGTAACACATTCGGTTTTAGGTGGAGTGTAGTGTTTATTTAGTACCATTTTTCTAAAGAGAGGTTCAGATTTTGTATTTACTATATATTCTCTCTTTTTTATTTATATTTATAGGAAATTGGAAATAGAAGGGAATTTCTCAATATTTAATATTAACTCACTTGTATTTCATACTGCGCAGCTTGGAGACATTTTCGTAACTCTTCTGGTTCCACAGTTTCATGGAGGTGATTATAAAGAGAATGATGTTGCAGATAATTAGAGTGGCCATTGGTCCGTAGAAGAAAGCCCATGTTTCAACTTTTCCTGTAACAATCGACATCATTATTCTAGACAACAATACAAACTTTCAAATAATCATCGTTCTAAATTAGTCTTACAATGTAATAAATAGATTGCCGAAAATTAGTTTTATCATTCTATGGTATATACCTATGTCGCTAGAACAACACTTTCCTTGCGTCGTCATTCCAAACGTGCTGAATGTTAATTATTATGAAAAGTAACAATTAAGTACATTTTTTCGATCATTGATGATCCAAATTGAGTGAGTGGGTTTTTTGGCCTCATTTTGAAGATGGAATAAAATAAGATGTTTTTTGGTGCTTAATATTTTTTTACCACCGCAAAGGAAAAAAATGTGACACAAGTCAAAAAAAATATATGCACTGTGTATGACGATCGATCATGCAGTAAGTGATTGTGTTCTCATTTGCGGTTTAAAAAAATCGTAATGGTGATACGATACTCGAAGATGATGTCTGCTCTAGAAGGCTGATAATCACTGATACGACCAAATCATGGCTTCGATCGGCAATAATCAACATTCTCCATCACCACAGATTGCTGAGATACTGAAAATATTGGTAACCACCATCCACGAGCAAGTTTCATCTACTCGTATATATAAAAAATGCAACTTAATTAACTTAATTAAATATATAAATGCAGATAATTTTTCGAGTTCTCAGTCTCCAAGTAATGAAGATAGTTCTCTTCTATTGAAACGGAAAAAGCAGTTACTGTATACTTATTTATTTAACACTTCATTTTATAACAATCTGTCTGTCTGACTTATTGTTAAGTGGCAATCCTTCCAATTAACCAAACAAAAGTAAATGAACAAATAAAAGCACTTGCAAAAAATATTCAAATTATTATTTCTATGTAAAAATTTCACGAACAATATAAAAAAACAACTATTTCAGTGAAATGCCGTAAATTAATGGAAAAAGGAAATACTTTCGTACGTAAACGGGTAACAACACTCCCACACGTCTAGCGTGTGCGAGTATTATTACCAGACTCTTCTATTATTTATTCTGAGTACCATCTATTTTTTTAGTACCATCGGGAATCAAATCCGAAACTATTGATTGTTGATACAATTTGAACTAATGAATCAAAGCTACTCACCGCTAAACCAGCAGGACTTCCGGCCGAAACCAGGTTTCAGGTGATCCCCATTGACGTTTTCAGACACTACGGCGCATAACAGGAATAACAGCGGGCAGCCCCATCCGTAAATGTTGTACGCGATGAAGGTTTTCCTCTCAGATATGGTGCAATTTCTGAACCTACATAATATCACGTAATGTTAGAAGAATGGATGATGTACGAGTAGATCCACTTTTGGATAGTATAGTTCTCGCTTGAAAATAAAATCTGCCAGAAAATGGATTCCGCCTGAAATCTTACCTAGGACATTATGCTAAGCAAGTGTGCTTACTAAGAGGCTGCAGTGTCAATTATTCGTCATCTGCCAATTTGACGATAATATATATGATATTTTAAGGTATCACTAATCTCCAAAAGTTTCTGTCCTTAATTAGAATACTTAGAAGATTGTTTAATTTTGTAAGTCTATTATCAGTGGTATGTAAATCATTTGGAGAGAATATATGCTTGTGGGTTCGCAGGTTAAACTTGGTGGAGGGGCACAGAGGCTGGTCTCTTCTGCTTCTGTGTTTTCTCTATCCTCTTCCGTAATTCTTTCAACTCTTATCCACATTAGTATATCCTAAAACATTTCTACAGCACTTCCGCTCTCGATTAACATCCACAAGTGCACATTTCATCCGGTACACACTTTAAAATACTGTGTGTTAGCAGCAGGTTCTGTTTTTTTTTTTTCATAAAAACAGGCACTCGGTCGATATTCTTTTTCACCCTTAAATGAGAGCGATTTATATCAGGAGGTTGAATAATTGAGAGATTTTAAAATGTTGATATAGCTATAACACATACATTACTAAATAACTTTTCTGTCCTGCAAATAGAAAACCTTCCTCTTTGGCACTGAAACGACGAGTTAATCGATTTGTGTTTTTTTTTATCCTTTCAATAAATAAATAAATAAATATTCGCTTTGTTATGGGTTCATGGGCTGAAATCTTTTGTGTTTCGGTACGCGGCTTCAAAATAATATTCTATCGTATGTATGAATTATAAATTAAATTTAATTTTTACACAAAAATTTAGATTTGAACTCAAAAATAATGTTATCTATTGAATATGGGAAGATATGTGACCATGAAATATATATATAAGGTCAAACAGGCGTTGAGCTTTTGACGTGACATTTGTCGAGCATTCGAGATTATAGAATCATTTTCAGTCTTAATATAACACTATCATCAGGACACTAAACGACACACCAACAATGTTTTTCAATATTGTATTATCAATTGAACATTTTAAATTAATATGTATTATGTTATGATAAACTCCTATAAAATATAATTATGTATATGTACTATATTTGTATGTCTATATGTACGAGTAAATCATATGTATATGTTTGTCGAAAAAAAAAACAATATTTTCAATAACCGACAGTATTCTTAATTGTACTGAAACTATAAACACATCGTGTAATAAATATTTACAATAAAAATAGTGCAAGCAAATTGAATTAAACCATTAAACGTCAATTTTACCCATTTTATTGACTACATGTGAGTTGTTTTAAAAAATATCACGCGATTAATAAAAAGTGAGTGATGAAAAATAAGTGATACTTACACAGCGCATTTCATCATGTTGATGGAAACGACGTTCATCCAAAAGAATGCACCGATCAACCAGAAATAGACCAGGAAACCTGGAAATGGTTTGGTAGTTAATTTTAACTCGATTCTTGTTTTAAGAAAGCTATTATCGTATTATATTATACATATTATATGGTATGTATATATTGTTTTAACTATAGACTCGATGGATGCATTGATAGCGAAATGAGTGGAATATATGTTTTTGACTCTTTCAATATGTCGAATAACTGATAATATATTTTAATAAGCTAAATATATGTATTTTAACTTTGATATACCTCATAAGTTATTTAGGCATTAATAATATTTTAGAGACAAATGAGTAAAAAGTTTTTCGGTTCTTTACAAACACTTCAAGTCTTATTATTTTTGTGCTTTACGTAAAATATCGAGTTAAATACATGACATTTAAGCGCCCTTGCGGGTTAAACTATTATTACATAATAATGATGTAGGATCATTAATCTATTGGGATTGTTTATTATAAATCCTAAGTAATTTTTAAAAACCCCTGCCCTTGGGTAGCGATCGTAGCTCATCCATTTGTTTTCTTCGGGCTTCCTCGATATTTTAATCGGACGCTTTCCATCTGGTTTAACCAATATTTTTTTGGGCAGGACAAAGAATTATGTATAGTAATAATACTTAGATGCAATGTGAAACCAACCGTTGACAAGGCAGAAGTTGTCATTCTTTATAATGAAGAGTTGCGCTAGGGCCAGGTGGAAGAAACCCAAGCAGAGACAGATCGAAGTACATATCATGCATTTTCCTTGCAGATCCCTGAAAATTAAATAGATACAACTTTTAGAGATCTTTATGCGAGCGAATGACTTGTACGAATGTGTGACTTGACTGAATGACTTGTTGAGTGTATGATGGTTAGTTGTTGGATATGATTTTCAATAGTGTGTGTGATAGCTTGGGATTAAGGTGTGTGTAAAGATGTGAATGCGGGCCTAAATGTTTCAGCAGAGCGTTTTAGTATTCAGGACAAATATTCGAAATTTGTAATTGAGGAATGAGACCTCTTCGTCACATGCCTTGCCCAGTGAAGCGGTTCTCTAAATGTACAAAATGAGGGGTTTTTAGCATTGTTACGTACATGTTTACGGAAATTGATTACTTTGAGAACAACACGTCATTGACAAATATAAATCTTGGTGATAATTTTTTATCAATTGTGTAAATCTAAATTGATACTGTTCTCAGCTTTTTACGAATTCCCTTAACGTTGACATTTTAAACTATTGGGTTCTTATCCAAAACATATGCCCTATTGTGATAAACATATGCCCTATTGTGATAAACATATGCTCTATTGTGATAAACATATCCCCTATTGTGATAAAAAAATAAACTATTTCTACGAGAACTGGTTATATATGATATATTAATTTGTCAGGCGGTAATTTTTTCTTTGAAGAAAATGCACTGTTTATTCTTAATAACCTTAATTCTGGAACGATTCCATAGACCACCAGTGTGAGTATGAGAAAACCCACGGAGATGAAGGCCAGGGTGCCGGTGACTGTGGCCGAGAGGAAGGTCTCTTGTTCCTGTGGCGGGAAGCACACCATGGCTACCTGGGTCTTGGATAAATTGTCCTGGTCCAAAGTCGTTATGTTCACATCATCCCTAATTTCCACTTTATCGGTTAAACAGTATCTGGAAGAAACGAGCACAATTTATTTTGTATTAGAAATTTGTTGAGGACCTAGATAATTGCCCATTCTAGAAGAGCATAAACAAAAATAATTTTGTGTTATTTGTTATACTATCTAGGAACATTTATTTAATTGGAGTCCATACATTTTTGGAGTATATTGTCCATTTATCGATAGTTGTTGACAGTTTTACATACACATACATACCTACCACAACGTCGTATTCCTTTTGAGGCAAGCAAATAGAAAAGCTTTTTACAGCGTTTCCCCCGCAAACACAGCTCTTGCCTTACCGACGTTCATATGTTACATCTCTTTAGTTTATCATATTTTAAATTTTTATATCAGTTTAAATTTCTCCAAATAACCCCTTCCTTCATTTCCTCGGTCAACCTATTCGTCGCTCTCCAGTAATTTAAGACATATCTATTTGTTTTTAAGTCTTTCGTAACTCATTGTCTCAACCATCTCAGTGGTTGTTTTGTTAAATTCTACTTATATTGTAATATCCGTATCTATCAAATAGTTATGTTTTACCTGATCATTCCATGCTCTAGGGTGCCCCAAAATTTATCATTCCATTTGTTTTTATTATAACTTTTAATATAATGGGAATAAAAACGACAAATGGTAATTTAATTCAATAAATTTTTCATTATCAAGTTTTGAAAATAACATCACACGAGTGTCTACCATTAGAGCGCTGATAAATTCGAGCCCTTTCTACGACAAATTGTATGAATTTACCAATAGTTTCTAGTAGTATAGCGGTTATCTCATCTCGAATGTTTCGCTTGAGGTCATGCAGAGTTGTTGGCTTGTTGATGTACACTTTTGACTTTCGATAACCCCAAAGAAAAAAGTCCGGGGTAGTCAAATCCGGTGAACGCGCCGACCAATTTAAATATCCTTTTTTCAAGATTATGCGGTCCGGGAAAACTTCCCTCAATGCTTCTATTGTCGCGATAGCTGTGTGGGCCGTGGCATCATCCTGCTGGAACCACATGTTCTGCAGGCCTAGCCTATTCAGCTCGGGTACCAAAAAGTCATGATCATTACTCTATAGCAATCACCATTAACTGTTACTGCATCTTCGAAAAAATATGACCCTATGATGTATTCAGACATCAAACCACACCCGACTATTACCTTATGTGGGTGCAATGGCTTAGAATTAATTTCATTAGGGGTTTTCGTTCCCCAAAACCGGCGATTTTGCTTGTTGACCAAACCATTCAGCTCAAAGTAAGCTTCGTCCGTCATCAATAATTTTGGAGAGAAATCATTAATTTCAGCGTCAAGATTTAATACAGCTTCACAGTAAGTAAGACATGTTTGAATATCAGCTGGACTTAGTTTTTGAACCACCTGTATCTTATAAGTTCTATGCAGGGACGATTTTGGGATACCCAAATGTGATAAAATTTAGGACACTGATACTAGATATTCTTCTCAAATAACGTGCGTTAATTCTGCTCTTATCATTATGTTCAGATTTCTATCCATACATATTGGTGGACACTACTCGGTACACAATTGAACGGTATATGGTTCGAAAATTTAGCAATTGGTATGATGGCAAACTTAGTTAGTACTAAGTGCGCGCTTAGCCATTGTTTCTTGCGTCATTCAATATCTTTCTTTATGTTATTGTCTCTCAAAAACATGCATTCCAGATAAAAAAAGTCCTCAACTTGTAATTATATTTCATTGTTCAGCCATACCATACCTACACTCGAAATACTCTACTAAAATCACGCTTTTCGACAACCGTCACTTGATTTTCTAACATTTTTCAAAAGCTTTATTTTATCCGGTCATTCCCTTACTTTATCATAATGTTAGCTCTCAAAAAAATGTTAGCAGTTGCCTGCAAAAGTTGTACAGCTGTCGGTTTTAAAATCGTGATACTTGGTGTAATCTTTTGATGGATATATGCGGAATTATATAAACATTATGTAAATGAGATATATTTTAGCAATGTTTAAAATATTTATATGGATAAGAATGTGAACGAAAAGTTATGTTGAAATAAAAAGAAAACAAAATACAAATCTTATGGAAAATTCGATTTAGGGGTGTAGTTGTACCTATATGAGTTAGGGGCGACGAATATTTTCAGATAAATAGTGTTTTTTTTTAATATAAAGATAAGAATTACTATAAACGTATATATTCTAGTCTGGAAGATCATTCCAAAGTCTGTATTGCGTAAAATGATGTGTATTGTATAACAATTTCAACGGGAATCGAACACATAACTTCATCTTACCAACTAGGCCATGGATGTTATCACGGAGGAGGGAGAGGTATGATGTGTTGGAACACAAAGGAGTTTCGCAGCACTATGGTGGGTTTCGATTTAGAGAGAAATGTTTGATTAAATTTAAACATACTCGTAATATTTACCAAGGAAGATGTGTGCGAAATATTCGTACATAGATTAATTTAAATTAGTTTCTGGATCTGTTACCGCTTTTTATTGGCTTAGAAGATGGCTGACGTTTCGAAGACCTCCCTGTTTTCATTTTCAGGGCGATGTTAATAAAATTAAATAAATGGTAATTTATTTAGTTACTTGCATTCACTGTCATGGCGTGAAGATGTGTATGGCTGGCTCAGACGCCCGCGTTTATCGAGTCAGAAATTATTAATTTTGGCATGTGTAAATTTGATGCGGTTAACATCGTGCTACGTACTATATTTTGCGGACTGGACCATTTTTTTGCCACTATCGACACGGTCAATTGAGTATGAAATATGAAACTTCAACTGAAATCATTGCGGTAAGGAATACATCACTGTCAGAAGTTGTGACTTTATATAAGTATTATGCGTTAGAACCCCTTATGTATGTATGGCTAAATATAACATAACCAAGATTAAGGTCACGCAGGAGTTTTGTGACCACCCACACCCCTCTTAAGGCTTCGGAATGTGAGCGTGCGATTCTTGTTGAGGTAGAATTGAAAGCTTAAGGACATTGATACAGCCGTCGGAGTGCCTGCCGTTGGGACATCTATCAAAGGCCATGCGGAAGTATCTTAATCGCCAACGCACCCACGTGGGTAGATCAAAAGAGCATCTGAGATAAAGTATTGGTGCAGAGGACCTGCCACTATGCATGCGGGGCGATATTCATCAATGTCGCACCTGATAATTAACTTACTGTGCCTCGTTATCTGTTTGGAATAAGACTTATAGAAGCGAAGTCTCAATGCTATCACAGTTGCATATTTCTGGGATATAGATCTGATGTGGTCGACATGATTGGAATGGGGATTCATTCTATACTATACATGGATATTTGTATCGTACTCACTTTCCTTTTTGTACTTGGTGGAAATCGTCAATGATCAACGTCTCATCATAATTGAGAGTGAACTTCATGGATTCGACGATTGGTTCCAGCATGTACATTCCATAGATGCAGTGTAGGTCCACCTTCTTCTCGGTGGCATTTGGTCCCTGCAACCTCGCCAGTTCGTACTGCAGGCAGCCTGTGTTCATGAGGATGTTCTTGCCGGGACAGCATGCTGACTCCTCGCTGACTGGTAGTGGAATGTATGTGTTTGTTGTACTCAGCCCGAAGAATATGCTGAATATCAGCATCAATGTCCATGGTCTTAGCTTCATCTCGGAGGCTGAAAATAATTTAAGGAACTTGTTAATTTCTCCTTATTTTACGTAAAAGTAACAAAATAGGGCCGGAGTCATTTCGTTTTTAATTGTAATTTAGTGCTAATCTACTAATTGTAAAATATTTTTAGAATTATAATTATACAATAATTATCTAGATCTATTTGGTTCTGAAGTTTGAGTGAAAAAAATGTCCCCCAAATAGCACATCATTGTCAACAATAATTTAGATAGTTCTGATTTGTAATTGCAGATTTCGCATTATTTTCACTTTGTAAATAAAATTAAGTGAGGCACGCGCAGTAACAATTCCATTATAAAATTAAAATAATTTGTTTGTATCCACGTCCTGATGTAGTGTTGAATACATAAGAATCGCAAGTGAATATTTAATATTTTGACATTCAGCTCTCAGTTGATGTATCAGGGCGATATTATTGTGTTTATTGCGGTTTTTTATTTGTGAAATGATATAAAATGCGTTCATAATAGTAGTTAACCTTGTGAATATTTTATATACCATACAAGCGCAGTTTTTTAATAGTTTTAAAATAGTTCTGAAACATTTAAAAATCACTGAATCCGTGCGTGGTACGGTTAATCGTATAGTTATAACAAGCTTGATAAACCGAGTAGTATATCATACACAAGTTGAAAACGCTTTTGTAGAGCGAAAAGACCCGCCATTACTTGTAACTCGTCTAAGACGTAAATTCATCTTGTAGATTTTATGACGTTTTTGTGAAAATCATCAATAATGAAATAAAATGAATCTTTCACGTCTTCATCTAAAGCTCAAACTTTGTCATTTCAATTGATTATTTAATAAATTAAATTAAACATTAGTTGTATTTGTATTCCCTACTATTTTATTAATTGAGTTCCTTACCGGTTTAATTACCTCTGTCTTCCTCGGCAAGTGAGGAGGCAGTTTCTCATCACCTTACGAAGAAGAGAGAGGTCGTCGAAACTACGAGTAGTAGTGAACTCAGTTAATACATCAGTGGTGAATACAATGAAAACAATGTTTAATTTACTGTGTTAAAAATCAATTAACATGACACCACAAAGTTAACAATACACGTATATCTAAAGATTCATGATACATTTCATGTCAGTTTACCATAAGTGACTACAGGAGAGCGTTTTAAAGATTTTCTGTTAATTTAAACAGTATGCGTAAAAATGATATATTTCGAAATAATTTTCCTTTTTGCAAGTTATTTTTCTTAATGGTGAAAAAGTATAGTTTTAACTCATTTAAATAAATTATATATGGTACATTCACCTCCATACATAACTTATAGTGTGTGAAAGTGAATTAATGATCGATTGGCAGTTTCCCAACAAATGTTGGGAATCTGAGTACACACCAAAATACTGGACGAGTCTTATGAGAAGATTGAGCAATGTCCTGTTATGTGCAGTAGTACGCGTGTTCTTATTTTTGACTGCAAGTTGTATGAATAATGTTAGTGTTTTAATGTTCATATCCTTATTGTAATATCTTTTATATCTGTATTCATTCGCACTCTGAATTCTAATTGTATTTTCTAAAAATGTTAATGATAAATCGATCGTAAATAAATAAAATTATGCCATCGTGTACTACTTAATAATAATTAAAATGAAGACAAACTACCTGTAACGCTCTGAAAGAAGACTAGAAATGCCTAAAAAAGCTTTAGACCACCAAAGGGTATACAATTTATCATAGGTTAATGGAAAAAAGTCCCTTTACCAATATTCCTTGCTTGAAATGATGAGGATGAGCTTAGAAAAAAGGAGGGTAAATACTTAGTCTTTACCATAGAAGACGCATTTTATTGATGTATGATGCTTGTGGGTATATTGGTTTATTGTTTGCGTGATGTTGCAGTTTATCAAGCACACATTATTGTGTATTGTATAACACTTTCGTTGTATACAGTACAAACTGACGGATTTATTGCTATATGGCAATCTCCACCTAAGGTGAAATCCTGAAACTGGAACCTTTTTAAATTTAACAGGGTCCCGATGGGAATTGAACCCGCAATCCCCGGGTAACAAAACAGACGTCTTACCAATAAACCACGCGTGTCGTATTTATATAGTATGTCCTACCTGAAATAGCAATGACAAGCAGTAACAAGTTCTAAGATGATTCATTTGGAACTTCTTCAGCTATTCAACTATTTTACAATACAATACAATGCCCCATGTATACAATACTTTTGTGTTGAAGAGGTAGACCAAGGGAAACGTGACTAGATCAAATGGATTAGATTTTGATTGAAGGTAAAGTGAGAAGCGTTAGTAATACGAGATTTTCCACGACGAGCTGCTTTAGTGTAGAAGAAGCGAAATAAGTGTCTAGATTGAACATATGGAGGTCTGTTCTATATATTTCACAATATATTAGGTCCTTACATATGAAATTGGCGTTTTGCCGTACTGGCAACTTTGATCTCAAATATCTGCTCTTTGGTTAGGAATTCCAAATTCAAATTTATACAGCTATTTACTCAAGTATTTGTGTTTCGAAAATTATAATTCATTTGTTTTTTCCTCAATTGTTTTTTTTCTTTGCGTCACTCAGTTTACAAAATGGAAAACTTGAAATATCGCGTTATTTACGAGTACGAGTTCCACCGTGGCACCAGTGCTGCAGAAACGGCTCGAAGGATTAACGATGTGTATGGCGGCGGTGCCGCAAAAGAAAACACAGTGCGTTTTTGGTTCCAACGTTTTCGTTCTGGAAATTTCGACCTGCAGAACAAGCCCGGTGGACGGCCGGAGACCAAAGTTGATAATGAAGAATTGAAGGCTATTGTGGAAGCGGATCCATCGCAAACCACGTCCGAGTTAGCTGCAGGCTGCGGTGTTAGTGATAAAACTGTTTTAATCCACTTGAAGCAAATTGGGAAGGTGAAAAAGCTTGAAAGGTGGGTACCTCACGAATTGAGTGAAGCAAATCAACAAACGCGCGTTGACTGCTGCGTTGCATTACTCAACCGGCACAATAATGAAGGGATTTTGAATCGAATCATTACCTGTGATGAAAAGTGAATCCTGTATGATAATCGGAAGCGCTCATCGCAATGGCTGAACCCTGCCGAACCAGCCAAACCATGCCCCAAGCGAAAATTGACTCCAAAAAAGTTACTTGTGAGCGTTTGGTGGACTAGTGCTGGTGTCGTTCACTACAGCTTTCTTAAATCTGGCCAGACGATTACGGCAGATGTCTATTGTCAGCAACTGCAAACCATGATGGAAAAGCTAGCTGCTAAACAACCGAGGCTGGTTAATCGCTCTAGGCCACTGCTGCTTCATGATAACGCTAGACCACACACTGCACAACAGACGGCTACCAAATTAGAAGAGCTTCAATTGGAATGTCTAAGACATCCACCGTACTCTCCGGACCTTGCCCCAACAGATTACTATTTTTTTCGAAATTTGGATAACTTCTTGCAAGGGAAAAAATTCAACTCCGATGGGGCAGTCCAAACCGACTTCAAAGATTTTATTGATTCCCGTCCGAATGGTTTTTTTAGTAAAGGGATCGATGAACTACCTATGAGATGGCAAAAGTGCATAGATAGCAATGGTACATACTTTGATTAAATAAATATATTATATTAAAAAAAATCAACTTTATGTTCCTCCCAAACAAAACGCCAATTTCATATGTAAGGACCTAATAAATAAACGTTTGTAATATTCTATGCTCTGTTGAGATTCTATATTCTCTATGAAATTCAAACTTGAAGTGCATATTTTAATATTTGAAAATGGAATATCATTTAAATTATGTATTCAGGATCCAACAGACTAGGCAGGCTCGTGTCTCATTGGACATTCTTATATCAATATTTTCGTTTTAATACTCGCATATGGCTCCGGTTCAGATTACAATACATTGTTATCTCATTTTAAACAATTTTCACTACGTGATAAAAATAAGTTCAAATATGTTTATTATAAATAACACAAGGGCATTTGACTAATAAACATAATATGAATATATTAAACCACAGAAACAGAAAGAAACACGATAAGTATTATTTATTTTGTTTATTATTTTTAAACTATTTATCTTTTCTTTTTCTCTTTGAACATATGACAATTCAACTCGACATAGATATTATCATCATTCAGGCTGCATGTCTAAAGTAATAAACGCGTTTACACATTGAAACATACGATGCATAATAATAATGCGTAAATAGGCTAATTAAATTAATTAACATATGTAAATTTTATAAAAAGGAAAACCGAAAGAAACGAGATATGTTTTTTTGTAATTGTATCGGTGTACATAGTTCCTTTTAATATCAGGATATTAAATATTCTAATCCCATTATTGTTTTTTTTCTTTTATCGATAATTTCTGTTTTCGAATGTTATCAATTTGTTTTAGGTTTAAAATTGTTTTTAAGAGGTTATGTTTATAAAATATCAATTTAATATCGCTTCAATTATTACACAAGTTCTCATTGTTCTATTTTTTTATCTTATTTGTTTTGTGAAAATAGTAATTTGATTATATATGATATACTCGTACATATGTATATAAAATCAAAGTATATTGAAAAATGAACACAGTTTAATAAAAAACACTGTACCTTTTAAATGAATTATTCTACACTAAGTTTATACTTTTGTAACATATATTTTTTCCACTGAATCGTTAATTTTGTATTTATTTATTTTAGTTCACTTTTTACATAATTAATTTCCACAACACTATAAATAAAACACTTGCAAAAACAGGTTATCATATTTTTACGGGACTTATTTATAGATTTATTTTAAAGTTTTCAAACATTTGAAAAAAATAAGTTTTTTTTTTAATAACTCATTGGTAAAACAAATAAATAACGTTTTTCAATTTACACGAGTTAATATTTTCCGCTGTACACACGTCCACACCGCTCGCCTGCCCCAACGTAAGCTCACGATATTTGTTTTGTATCTGATATAGTTATATAGCTGTTATACAACACAGAGGCGGACTAGAAAATTTGCATCCGTTATTATGTTGATTCCTTGGGAAAGGAAGCATATTTTGTCGACTGTCCCTCATCTGATTTGCACAACCAGTAACTGATCTTTCAAATTAAATTAAACGTGATACCTTGGCAACGATTGGCGATGGATTGGAATATGACTGGTGTCTATAAGGGCTCTTGATATAAATCAATCCAATAAACTATCTCTTTGAAACCATGGTTTAATACAATAAGAATGAGCAAGATGGAAGTGTCTCATGTGTCGTTTGCGGATGGGCCACTGCGTGGTGGCAAGTCATTTTTACAGAATGGATATTTTTTTGTCTTTATCCAGTTTTTTACGGATTTCTCCTGTTACACAAAGAAGGTATTGCAGAGAATCCCGTCTGCGAGTGTGGTTTGGATGATGAAACTATAAACCATGTATTTTTCAGTTGTCCATTGCGAGACAGGTTTGATTTACTAAAAGCTGTATCTTTGCCGAGTTCAATGAATGTTGCGTTTCTTCTTTCTTCGTGGAACTTAGATCGATTGTTCGTGGAACTTAGATCGTGGAACTTAGATCGATTGTTACATTTTTGAAGCTTAATCAGCTGCAAAATTAAATTGTCTAAGATTGTCTTTTAAAAAGAAAATAGTTTTATTATATTGCCTCATAATGGCATAATTGCTTGAATTTGATGGCACAAATCATTCTAGTTTGGGTGGGTTGCCTTAAAAAAATCAGTGATAGATTAAAAACATGCAAAAAAATAGGAAACATTTTTTTTCATATTTTCAAATCTTTTCTTGGTCGTTCTTTCACAGTTTCGTCAATTTATTAATTATTATATGACAAAGTAGTGGCAATACTGGGAGTATTGCCGATATCGAGATAGATTCAATGCTATTTGTGGAAGTTATAATGAAGCAGGCACTCAGCAAACAAACAGGATATCCTGAAGACGATAAACCAACAACAGATTGTTGAAAATATAAGCGATTACGATCGAACGTGTAAAATCTCAACGCAATATTCAGTTAATGGTGATACAACCGGGCAAGGGCTGATGTGTTGAGGAAGATGAAGAATACTACTCTGAGATGGGTTGGGCACGTGGAACGAATGAATGGAGAAAGACTATCAAAACTAATATACGAAGTCGTAGTCGAGGACGACTAAGGAAAGTATGGGTGGATCAAGTGAATAATATTTTGAAAGAAGGAAATGTAAAATGTTGGAGAAATCTTAGGAATTGTATGAGAAGGTGTATGTAAGTACAGTAGAAGAGGCGAAAGATGTACCATATGTCGCGTGGGAACGTCTGTCGTTCTGTCTGTGCCTAGTCTGACAGGTGATGTTACTACGTATACAAAATGTGTACAAATGTATATTGGATTGTGCGAAAAGTAATTTCGTATTTTTCGGCCAAATTCAAACACATTTTTTTTATGTATAGATGTAATTTACTCGTTGACGTTGGTTTTCTGGTCGTCATATGTGGTAATTGGGCTTTAAGTGCGGACACCATCTTCAAGTGTCATGTCACCATTAGGGAATTTTTTTAAACCACATTTGAGTTACACGATCGTTTACTGCATCGTCGCCGTACATTTTTTTGTTAGTAACTAACTTTTACCTTGGCAATATTAAAATCACCTAGCACCGAAAAAAATATTTTTTTTCTGTTATGTGTCGCCAGAAACCTTCAAACCGTTCTTTGTAATTATTGTTATATCTCCTTATTTGTATTGAATACATCCTTAAACTTTTATTCGCTTTTTACATGAAGCAAAACTAAATACCACCAAGAAATACGACTAGTTGTGGTTGATTTTCCTACAGGATGCATTTCATAATTTACGCATATTGTTGGATTTACGCACAATGCTGACGTATGTAAGTACATAACGCGCTTGTAAAATAAATACTGCGGAATCCTATTTTTCTTCGCAAAAAACGTTACAAGTTTTATTACGAAGGGTTTTAATAATTTAATTTGATTCATAATTGTGAGTACATACTCGTACATGTAGACCATCACGCCATGTAGTGTACTCGTACAATATGGTGGGTCTCTCTTCAAACCAATAATTAGTTTGTTTTACAGTTCTAAGTTAAAAGTTGGATGAGCTACATTTTTGATGTAGAGAAAAAAACTTTGCAATACCGCAACAACAAAATAACAAATAAGATGTAGATGACCAGGAGAAAAAAAGGCAGATCGGAAAGAAGGATTGTGAAAAACTAGGAGAAAATAAACTTTGTCGGGGTCAGAAAGGGGATATGAATACATACATACTTGTACATACCATCACGCCATTTCATTGACATAACACCATACTTTCTTAATTCGACACATCCTTAGCCTCTTCCACTTCCATATACCTTCTCACACAACCTCTACGATTTCTCTGACTTTCTACTTTTTGTCTTTCAGAACATCATTTACTTATTACAACCACACTTTCCTTTGTCTTGCTATCATACGCTTTCCACTCACATCTGCACTGTATGTCTGTTTTGTTAGTCTTTCTTCATTCATTCGTTCTAAATGCCCAAATCATCTCAACGTACTCTTATTCATCTTACTTAACCCATCAGCTTTAAGTCCACATTCATCCCTCATCACTTCATTTCGTATTCTGTCATACATTGTCAATTCACGTATTCTTTCCAATGCACGCACTACATAATTTATTCGACTCCTCGGTATTTTTCACGCCCACGTTTCACTTCCATTCATCAAAGTTGTCACCAAAATACTATCTTAAGTTTTTTAATTCGCATAAAATTTTTCACCTATCCCAAAACTCGAGAAGGGTTAAAAAAATAAATCACGGTGACAAAAGTCATTGGAAGATGGCGCCAAGTTATTTGAAACGTCTGTTATTATTTGATTGACAGTTGCGTAACAGAGTAGTGCGAAATTCGTCATGAAGAAGAAAATGTGGAAAATGTGACTATTCAAATAGTTTAATGTAACGTTTTGGAGACATGCACCTGCTACCAAGATCATCCGATGGACAGACCCAGACTTTTAGTGAGTTTATTAGAATGACAGAGTGTACCACATCAAGTCACATAGCTGGGGCATCTCAATTATGAAATAAAATAGCCCTAGATGAGTTTTGAATATCCTCTAGATATGGCCATTTTTCTGACATGTTGTAATGTATAATAATACAGTTTCGTTGTACATAATAACACCTTACGGGTTTATCGTCACGTGCAAATCTCTTTCAATCAACCAGAAAGTTTTTAAGAGGTCGTAAGTGATCATCAGACTGGAACCACTTTTTAAACATTTCGGGTACCAACGGGAATCAAACCTGTAACTTCTGGGTCCGGAACACAAGCGTCGTCAAAAAATATAAAGACGAAGTAAACATGTTTAGAAAAAAACAACATAGTTTTTTTAAATTACACCAAAACAGATAAGATTCACGTCTCTCTGTAATATATTTGTATAAATTACCTATTGCATTAAGAAATTTAAAAGAATACGTCATCGTGTTACTCTTAAATCAACTATCGACATAGTCAGTCAGGATATCAAAAAGGAAGTAGTGTGTTCCAATGAAATATTTTACCAAAAATATACCGGAAATTGTTGTATTATGTTGACCACACATCATTTGTGACTTTGACGACTATACAAACCGCAGATATTTTAAACTATTGTTATTAGATATTCCAGATAAAAAAATATTAATCTTGGGGGGCGATAGTCTAAGTACGTATTACTTTATTTTGACTACAAATCTTGACGCAAGTATTCGTAAAACACTTCGCAAAATGACTGATTTATGATGTTTATATTAACCGTGAATCAATATAATACTAATTTAATATATGGTATAATAAATAATTATTTAGAAACTCGCCACTCATAAATTATTGGGTTGTCCAGAAAGTTGTTTTCTTATAGATGGTAGATGTCTTTAGGGCAATATTTTCGTTACTAACTTCATTCTAAACGTGCTGAATGTAAATTATTATTGTATATGAAGCAACAGTTTAGCGCATTTTTCGTCCATTTTTACCTAAATTGCTTGTAAAGGTTTTTTGGAGTTATTTTGAAGATGGAACGAAATAAATAGATTTTTCGGTGTTTGATGTTTTTTTACTATCACAAAGGAAAAAATATGTGACAAACAAAAAATATATGTATGGCGATCGTGTGTGTTAAATGTGGTTTAAAACCCCTTAATGGTGATACGATACTCGAAAAGAGTGTCCTCTCTGGAAGGTCATCACTGATGACGACCCAATCAAGGAATTTATCGAAACAACCAGCGTTCCATGACACGAGAGATTGTTGAGATACCGAAAATATAGAAAACCAAAGTCCACGAGCATTTGGTGCAATCTTGCGTTTGCATTTAATCAAAAAGTACGAAATTACTTTCCGGACAACCTATTATTGATGTTTTTTTAATTATACTATTTTTTGTGTCTAGACTTTTTTGTTGGTCTTTGAAGTTGTGCAGTAAAATCTGACACCTCGACAGCAATCGGGGCAATCTAGTCGAGCAAGTGTAACAAACAAGTCAACAGTATTCTGTGTTTTTTATTTTTTTTATTTATTTATTTATTTATTTTTTCAAAACAGGCTTAGCCCAATTACATTGAAAAATACAAGACATTAAAAAAGAAGGAAAATTACAGGGAAAAATTTTTTTTTTTAAAATTATATAAAATAAAAAATAATGCATATGTATACAAACGAGTATTTACACACAAACGTATGTTACATATATATTCAGTCACTTAAGTATGTTGATGAGTGCTTTCTAACGCGCTTAATCTAAGAAGAAAATTTACTTTTGCTTTTGGTAATGTGATATGAAATATGTCAATATCCGAAGCTGTCCCGTTAAGAAGAGTTAAGGCCCTTCCAACAGGCATAGCGGCTGGAAGACCCGTTCTTGCGTATGTTATTGAGAACAGTTCCTGCCGGCGCAGTCTAGTGTAATTGTTAGGAACATTTAACGCTAATCTTTGTAGTAATGCTGGACAGCTCACAACTCCTCGAACGAGTTTGACAACGTATACCAAGAGACGCAGATCTCTTCTTACGCTCAAGGAGTTATACCCGAGCATGCCCAGCAGAAACTGCGTAGGATATAGCCACGGATAGACACCAAACTCACTCATGTAGAGATATCGTAGATATTTTTTTTGTACTTTCTCCACCATGAGCGAGTTTTGCGCCCCCACCGGGCTCCAAATGCAAGCATTGCTTTCTAGTTTGCTACGGATCAATGAATTAAACAACGTTTTGAGCACCAATTGGTTTTCAAACGACTTAGAGATTCTCATAACAAATCCTAGAGTTTTATAAGCTGAGTTGCACATAACTTCTATGTGAGGACCAAACGCGAGATTGCTGTGGAACAAGACACCCAGATCTTTAATATTATCTGTGCGGGGAATAGGTATAGATTCAAGTGTATATCTATGGAATTTCAAGACGTGTGAGCGATGATACGACATAATTTTGCACTTTGATGCGTTGAAATATAATTTATTATTGTGGCTCCACTCACAAACGTTGTTGAGATCTGCCTGTAGGTCTAAGCAGTCGGTATAAGAACGAATTTTTTGAAAGATTTTGAGGTCATCAGCAAATAGAAGAAACGTGGATTTTTTTATAACTCTACCTATATCATTAATAAAAATAAGAAATAAGGTAGGTCCAAGATTAGACCCCTGCGGAACACCTGAGTAGGCAGTGAAGTAATCGGAGTTGTAGATTCCATGTGAAACAAATTGTTTTCTATCTGTAAGATAATCTGACAGTAGCCTTAGTAAGTTACCTGGGATCCCAAGTTCACTCATTTTTTCTAATATTTTTTTGTGATTGACGCGATCAAAAGCTTTTGCAAAGTCATGATACGAACAATCAATCTGATTGCCACTATCTACAGCCCTTGAAACATAGTCGGTTAAGACCATCAGATTGGATTCAGTAGATCTGCCTCTTCTGAAGCGATGCTGCTCATCAATTATATATGGGTCCACTAACGACCTTAGTGTGCGATCCATAAACATTTCTAGGAGCTTAGCTATTGAAGAAAGTATGGCGATAGGTCTGTAGTTGGTTATATCGTCCTTAGAACCATTTTTAAATATGGGAATAACTCGAGTCTTTTTCCATTCACTTGGAAAAGTATGGACTCGGAAGACAAGATTAAATATGTAAGCAAGAGGTGCAGAAAGCAATTCACTACAGCCCTTAAGAAAAAATGTAGGTACTCCGTCCGGCCCGACTGCTTTCGTGTTTTTCATCAACTTTATTTGTTTGAGTATATCAAATGTAGTGATGCTTAGCTTAAATCCCGAGGAAGTATGGTGTTCATCAAAAACAAATGCCTCGGAGTCCCTACAATAAACTGTTGAAAAATAATTTGCGAATGCAGAAGATATTTCGGGACCAGTTATTTGATTCCCATCCCAATTCATAACATTAAGCACTGGAGAATCGTTACGCATGGATTTAATATGATTCCAAAATAGTTTTGGTTCACGTACCATTCGACATTCAAAGTTCCTTATGAAGTCTTTATAAGCCGTGCGAATGTTATGTTTGAGCTGAGCGCGAGCACTTTTGAACGCATCGTAGTCACTCAGACGACAAGAGTGTTTCCATTTTTTGTGAAGAGAATCTTTAAGTCTAATATTCCCAACAATTTCACTTGTGAACCACCTCGGGTATTGCCACTTACGTAGCTCTTTTGGTTTTACGGGAAAGCACTCATCAAATACGCAATAAACATGTTCATACAAATATGCTGTGTTGCTAGCCTTGTTTCCAGACAGGTTCATTGAAATGTGTTGTCTGTGAGGCTATGCTTGGAGAAGAACCTGAAAGTTTTCGGGAATAATTAAATGACTTCCTTGTTTGATAATATAATACGACAAGGTGTCTTTATATTACCCAATGTTACTAAACACATTTTATCGACTTATTCATATACAGTTGATATGAGTCCCTTGTGCACATAAATTGGTCAAATGGGTAATAGTCTGGGTCGTCTAACTTTTTCAACTTAATTTACTACTACTACACAGTTTATATGGGTGACCTGTATTTAAATATAGGGCAAATGATAATCTGTGTCGCCTTACTTTTTTCAACTTAGTTATATAACATCTTAGTTATGTTACAGCTGATATGGGTGCCCTGTGTTTAAAGATAGGGCAAATGATAGTCTTGGTCGCCTTTTCAACATGGTTATAAACCGTTTATATGGGTGACCTGTGTTTAAAGATAGGACAAATGATAGTTTAGGTTGCCTGACTTTTTCAACTTAGTTGTATACAGTTGATATGGGTGACATGTTTTTATAGGTAGGGCACATGATAATCTGGGTCGCCTGACTTTTACAACTTACACAGTTGATATGGGTGACCTGTGTTTAAAGATATAGCAAATGTTAGTCTGGGTCGCCTGACTTTTTAATTTAGCTATAGACTTTTAACTCTAATATATAATTTTAACTTTGTCTTCTTTCAAAAGCTCATTAACTTGATTTAACAATATTTCCTTGGTCTTCCTCGACCACATCTTGCAGTCACATTTGCACTGTATATATTTTTTTCTTTCTTCACTCATTCGTTTTACATAAGTACCCAAAACGTTTCAGAGTGCTCTTCTAGATCTTACATCACACACCAGCCTTATTACTTCATACATCAGCTTTAAGTTAACATTCATCCCTAATCACTTCATTCCGTATTCTGTCATACATTGTCACCCCACCCCATTTATCCTTGTCAGTGCACGAATTTCTACAGTATTTACTAGTTGATTAAATAATTTGTATTTATACATTAAATAAAAATACTTGTTACACATACATATATACCATCATATCATTTCACTGTCGGGGTAGGTAAATAGTAGAGAACGCCAAACTTTCCTATCACGAGACACATACATTTTTTAATACTTTTACACCAATACACCTCATACGATTCCTACGATTTCTCTGACTTTTTACATTTCTTTCTTTCAAAATATAATTTATTTGATCGAACCATACCATAGCCTCCTGCCACGCTTTTCACTCACATTTGCGCCGTATACCTACTTGTTTTGTTAGTATTTCTTTCTTCATTCAATGTAATTTACTTCCAAATTCTTGTTTCCATGTAAAATATAATTGTTTTTAGTTGATATTGCTCAACTTTTTTTCGAACACTAATTTATTCGCCACTTGTTAGGAATTGAAAATCAGTACTTTTAATCATAGCTATTCAATTTAAACATCCAAGTATATAGTAAAAACACCGAATCTCGACTATATCATATTGATGCTTAATGGGAATCTATTAACACATACCCCTCGATGAATACGTTTTTTTACGCAGTTTCACTATAACGCGGTAAATAAATATGTTTTTAAGACAATCTTTTGCCTTTATTACATACCTGGACGATTGTGCATTGTGCCTCATTCATCGTGATTGTGAAGATCAGCGGAGAGGGAGAGGGAGAGGCAGACAAGCAACATAGTTAACAGGTTCTGCATTTTTTCCACTTTATTTTACCATCACATTAAATATTTAGTAACAGTGCATGGAAAAATAATCTTTTTTTCCAAGAAATAAAAGTGTTTTACACGTTACTTTTTACGTTTATTCAACATTTATATGAATTTTGTATCTCAATTAATATGGATTTCGATATTATGGAACGTATTTCGGATAAGTTTTTTCCTCTATTTGCGCGATTTCGATTGACGGGAATTTTCTTGGAACCTCTACCGCTTAAATCGAGAGAGGGTGTATTCATATTTATTATAATAGCATCCACGCCTTTATCTTCACTTGATAATTATATTAGATTATATATTATTTTTCTGCGAATGACTTGACTCATTGCTGATCATAAGTTATTCGGATGACGTTCATTTCATTGATGACTTGATGAATAAAAATATATCTAATGAACAATATAGAGTAGATTAATATATTTGGCCAAAAGCCTCATATTCTTTTAGCACCTAGAATGTTTAACGTATTGCCAGATGAGTGGATGTCATTTACTACAATATTTTAACCGGTTCACTGTCAGATACGAGATATCACGTCTCAAGCATTTGTGTGCGCCACGCCAGTGACGAGATTCTCGTCAATACCTTGGTACCTAATTACTGCATAACAACTAAATATTACTGACAAATTTATAAATCACCACAGGCAGACATCTACCCAAATCATGTACAAACATTTTATATTGGTTTAAATCATCTTTGAACCACTTATCGACATATTTCTAAGACAGTTTCATTTGACAGCTGTAGACGTCACCGTTCAGGGCTGTCCCCTTTTCAAGTTGTAGCCGAAATCCTTAATTCTTTGTTTATCAAATATGTTGGTTCTTTTTTAAAGTTTTTTGGTAATTTTATGTAATTCTTTTTACCTAGCTGGGAAACTATACTATTATTATTTTTTGAGTGCTTTTACATAATTTTTTTCTTTATTTTATATCGAAATCGGACTATTTTTTGTACAATAGTGAACTAGGTACCCGTTCATATTTCTTCTTTGTTTCTTGCTGCGTAGTGATTTTTTTTTGCATATTGGATATTTGTCTAGTGTAAATATGACCGTGTGACAACCCTGAACAAATATCGAATTAAAAAATTGGATTTTTATTAATAAAAACTGTTTTACTTGTTATATTTCCCAATCTCTGGTAAGTTGATAATTAGTTATATGCAATTTTAAGAAAAATAATGGAAGTTGATCGAGTTATTTTTCGCAAATTATGTTCGTCCTGACGCCGGCTACCATCTTTTTTTGGGACAGAGAAAAGGTTAAAGCTCAAATAAACACTGAAGGAATGCCCCCTTTACAAGGCGTTGCTGAATCTGCGAAAATATTGTTGCGTTGAGTAATACATTATGGCGAGGTCTTATTTTCTTTTTCTCCATGGGTTGTCCATGGACCATGGACTTTATCCATGGGCTGAAATAGTAAATCCAAGGCGGACATTATCTTAATAACGATATTTTTATCAAAGCATCCGAAACACGTTAATTTATTCTTATTTGAAAGCTCTAAATAAAATTTTATTTGCAAATTA
Organism: Odontocerum albicorne; assembly: GCA_949825065.1. NCBI lineage: Eukaryota > Metazoa > Arthropoda > Insecta > Trichoptera > Odontoceridae > Odontocerum > Odontocerum albicorne. Next base: position 22,074,327 of record OX463855.1, read on the forward strand.
GCAAACAAATCAGCTCTGGCGAACTTATATTGAGCGAAACGTAACGAAGGAACAGATTCTCACGTGATGTTTATATCGGAAAGCTGAACCGGTACAAATTGATTAGAATTTAACGACATTGTACATATTCCGAGTCATTAAATTTAACAGAAATTTCAGCAACCACGTTTTGTTGTATTCCGCCAACATGTGAGCTAACTTTTTCTCGTCGCGTGACCCGCCCAATTTTGGGTTGAATACCACGATATTTTTTTCAATCTGCCGAGTGACACGCCGATTAGTATGTAATCGTTTTTTGAATGGAAAACTTGAAAATATTTGTATTCACATTCTGCGCTTGTTGTAAAATTGTTTTAATGGCTTTCATATGTGCACTGCAGTAAAAAAACAGCAAAAATTAAACTTTCAGAAACGAAATTTTTGTATTTCACCTAATTTACATTTATTGTTATCATTATAGACACTGTGAGTGCTAACCGTCGCTACGGACGCAAATTTTTTAACATTTAAAATTTATTGAAAAACCTCCCTTTGTAATCTTATTGGTGTCAACACGTTGTTCGAGAGATTTACTTCAAAACATGCCGCAATAAATCTTGGCACGCTTTTGACACGGTCATGGCCAAATGCATGCAGTATATGTTATAACATTTATCGATACTATGACGCTGTTTTACCAATCCATTGCGATTAACCTTGACTATATCAAAATATTAATTCATTATACATAATATTGTCGCATGAGTGTAATGTATTCCTAGGCTAAGGCCTCTTGTAAAAATTCTTTAAATATGATTTATTATGAAAACTCGCAATATTTTACCCCCGCCCTTGTAGCGCGGAGTTTAGAAAAGAAATTGAATAATGCATGGAAATTAAAAGTTTTAGTTATTTATTGAACTGTTATTAACAGTGCTGTTACTCAAGTTTTCAGAGAATATTCTGTTAACGTCATTACATAGAAACATCATCTCAAAACTACTTTTTTCGACCTGGTCGACATAAAATCTCAAGTTCTATCCAACCGATTACTTTCAAATTTGGTATATAACTTTGATAAATGTTTTTATATCTTTCCTACCTTGAAAAATACAAAACTATTTTTAAAAAAATGAAAAATTTGAAGAAAACGGTCAAAAAATTTAAATGTTTTCAAACAGCCGCCATTTTACGATTTTAAAAAAAATTCTCTTTGGTACCAACTATAACGACATTATTTCTTATAAAAAAACTGTCTATGATTTTTGTTTAGAATTTACGAAAGGGTTCCAATCATGTCGACCAGCTCACCCCCTTTTATTTTTACGATAAAATATAACCGCTGATAACATCTTGAATTTAAACATTCTCAATTCATCAATAAACAAACTGTAAAAAAATGTATTGGAAAAGTATTGTTTGTTTTTTATTTAGTCTGAAAAAACGCCCGAAATTCACGCCTCTAGAGTAGAATACCCGTATATCTTACACTTAAGTGATGTACCAAATTTACTTCTCGAATCTACGAGGCGTATCCAGAAAGTAAGTATACTGAGGCTCTCACGACCGGATGGATTTTATTTTCGACATGTTGGCTACACTTCCGTGTAGCCTGACCCTTCCCCTCCGCAACGAGACCGGTTCGAGGTCAGTACGTTGAGAAGTGTCGACGCGACAACACGTTTCGTGAAAAATGTCAATCCAATCTCCCGCCAAGTGCGAAATACGCGGCTCCATCCGTTATCTCGTTTGGAAGGGAAAACCTCCGGTTGAGGTTTATAATGAGGTGAAAACTGCATATGGTGATAAAGCTATGAATCGTACGAGTGTGTACAAGTGGTGTCGCGAGTTTAAAAACGGTCGTACGTCTGTGCATGATGATCAGAGGAGCGGAAGACCTTCAATTGTGACTGGCGAAATTGTGAAAAAAATCGAAAATGCGACGATCGCAGATTGACTGTGGATGAACTTTCTGCGATGTTTCCGCAAATCTCCAGATCTCTACTACACGAAACCATCACAGAAACCCTCGGATATCGGAAACTGTCCGCGAGGTGGGTCCCCAAACAGTTGACAGACCAACACAAGTTGAATCGAGTGGAGGCCGGGCAAGAGTTTTTGAGGCGCTGCAAACTCCATGGAGATGAATTTCTCCGCTCCATCGTTACTGGAGATGAAACTTGGGCTGCACACTACACGCCTGAAACCAAAAGGCAGTCTCAACAGTGGCGTCACACCTCTTCACCCTCCGCCAAAAAGTTCAAAACCACAATTTCAGCCAAGAAAATCATGGCATCCGTGTTTTGGGACTGTCAAGGCATAATTTTAATTGAATATATGCCTCAAGGGGAGACCATCAACTCTGCAAGATACTGTGAGACCCTAAAAAAATTGCGGAGGGCGATTCAGAACAAGAGGAGAGGCATGCTGACAAAGGGAGTCTGCCTGCTGCACGACAATGCCAGACCACACACGGCCAACGCCACGAAGGAACTGCTCGCCTCGTTTAAATGGGATGTCCTGAACCATCCCGCGCATTCCCCTGACCTAGCACCTTCAGATTACTATTTCTTTACCTCCCTGAAGCTGCACATGGGTGGAAAAAGGTTTTCAACCGACGAGGAGGTGAAGGAGGAGGTGGAGAAGTGGACGGAGGGGTTGGCGGGAAACTACTTCGAGGAAGGCATCAAAAAGTTGATACCCCGCTTCACCACCTGCATTGAGAGGAATGGCGACTATGTCGAAAAATAGCTTACATATGTACTACGGTAACCACGTATTTTTTTTGTTTAAATAAAAAAAATTGTAACCTACAAAAATTGAGTACACTTACTTTCTGGATATGCCTCGTATATACATATTTTTTGTCTAAAAATGCACGGCGGGTTTGTGTTACTCTTAAGGAAGAAATACTTAAAATACTGGAGCGACATTGAGGAAAGGTCGCATCATGGCGATTTTTATTCCCAGATCTGCGTGAACTATTAAGAAATGAAGTAGAATTGCGTTCCATACATAAAAATCATGGTTAGGATAATTGACATGAATTTCAGCATATCTTATTATTTTCTCTCTATTGATTCAGCTCCTGAAAAAGTTTGATTTTTTAGGAAGGCTCTAAGGTTTTTGCTTTTATATTCGAGTTTATCAGGGCTTTCTGATTTTGCGCCTATTTATTTTCTGGTGTACTGTGTCAACAGTGTTGAACTTGGTGATCTTTAGATGAGAGGTTAAATTTTCTCCAAATGTTGACCCATTAAGTCAGTAAAATGCGGTGCTAGTTACAAAATCACTAAATTACTGTTACATTTGTTTTTATCTTTGGGTTTTTAGGGGCTAGACATCCAATTTCGGGTTTTCCTAGCCAGTAAGCAATGATAAGTTGATTGCATTCATTGAACATAAAGAATATGTTCCAGAAATGCAATCACAGTAAGTTCATCGTATGGAAATATGGAATAATACCATTTATCGAATAAGAATACTAATTTTCTATTTTAAATTCATTAGAAATTATAAACTTTCTTAACACCCTGCAGACGAAGGGATCCTAGTTTTTAATTAGTATTCGTGCATTGATTGGCATAAGGTAATTGTCAAAAGTAGACCTTTATAAAATTATTTAGGGGTCATTCAAATAATATATGATACAATGTTTCAGCATTAAGGCTACATTTGCACATGGTAGAATTAAAAAAACTTTGATCTTCGTCAAATGTTTCTTTGTGGAACAATGTCCAAAACGCATCCAACGTATCACATATGTTGAATGCTTGTCTGAGGATATACAACTAAACCAAGGGTTATACTACACTTTCGGTTGCAATGTTTTATAGTGGTGTTTTTCATTTGTTCTCGATTCGGAGTCCCACTTATTTTGCCAAACATACATAATTTTATTCCTGGCTCAACGTTTAACTCCCATATTATAAACAATGATACTATTATGAACTATCATCTTGGCAGATTTTGATACTCTCCGGTTCGAGTAAATATGTTTTAGTGCCCCTTTGACAAACCTATGTGTAATCTAAAATCAAATATGTTTAATTTAACTAATGTTTTAATTTAATGACGGTTTTTGGTTGTTGTTAACAATGGTTGTCTGTTCCTTAGATATGGTTTGCTATTTTTTTAAAGATTCTAGATGAGTTCGTTCTGCGTGCAACTCATGATTCAGCCGCCATCACTAATAATTCGTAGTGGTCAACTGTTATCAATTTTTTATTGCGGATTTACAGAGTGGTGTATTTTTTAATCAAATTATTTGCCTGACCCACTGAGCCCACGCGTACGACAGATTTTTCCAAGTGCCTTGAACTAAAAATTGTATCAAAATTTCGTACGTCAATATTCATTGTCTAGTGTCATAAGCAATTACTGTTGCATTACGCGAATTATACCTTTTGTTGTCCTTAATGTCTAGACCCGAATCAAGTTTTATAGATAAAATATGCATAATAATAGTTCCAATTTTTTTTAATCATCGCCAATTAATTTATTCAAAAAAATTATTAACCTTTCCCTTCCTGAGCTAAAAAAATCCGCCCGTTCCGGTGATGTGTATTCAATACACATGTAAAAATGAGCTATTTAAATTCGGAAAAATAAGAATATTCATAGCGAATCGCTTAAATTAGTAAAATTTGAAGTCAAAAGTGATAATAATTGAAATTTAATCGCTGAAAACATGAAAAAAAACATCGGACGACGTTCACAAAACGGGCGAAACGACCACCTCAAACGAAAGCTGGCTGGCTACTAAGCGAGAAAAGCGAGCGAACTGAGATTCTATTTTTTGCATTCCCATATACCGAAGTAGAATGAGAGTGAGACGTGAATAGCGTCGCTTCCTCACCCATAGCGGTTTTTTAGAATGAATATACCTACGTCACACACTGGCACACGTTTGATTACATTGGTGAATTTATTCCCGATTTTCACAAAATATCTCTGATATGGCCGATAAGTGCTAATTATTATTAATATAATTTTTTCATTCAATGCGTAAATGTATTATGGAGGAATACCTAAAATCTGAACCCAGTATTTATTATATTTATATAGATATTAAAGTTTTTAGAAGCAATGTGTACTAGTTACACATCACAGGACAGAATTGGGTAAACAAGCACAAATCTCCACGGCGCAGATTTGACATCCTAGTGTGACCTATTGACCTAGTAAAGCATTTATTATAATTTGATGACAACTTTTTTATAAATTGTATTTGCTTGTTTTTAAATTTTATTCACAAGATATTATATTACGAGTATGTACATATCTGTGAAAATCTCTAGCCCAAGTCAATTTTGGTCGAGATAAAATGACTTTTTTATCTCGATAACTTTGTGTTACACTTAAGTTCGTCTAAACTTTTTTATCTCGATAACTTTGTGTTACAGTCTCTGTTTCTTGTCAATATTTTCAAAAGTTCTCATAAAAATGGTAGAAACGTTCTCTAGGTGAGGTTTTGAAACAGTATCTAAAGCGAGCATTTTATTGTCTGCAATTTTTTTCGTTGTCATCTACGAGTATTTATTCTTACCGACCAGACCCTGGAGGTTGCCTCGGTGAATGCGATGCAAAATGAATTATTTATATTGCAGACTCAAACAGATCAAATCGACAGCTGAGACTTAGTTATTATAATAATAACATAACATCGTCACTACAACTATGCATAATCATAATTAAAGTGTCCGCTGGAGACAAAAACCACAACAAACTTCAAAGGACTCATGGCGATTAGAGATTCAGAATGGCGTCAGCGTGACTTGTAGTGATTATTAAATGGCGTAATTTTAAATTGTTTGATTTAAATGCGATATGTTTGCTTAATGGACACAGGTTTGCTGAATGCATTAATTCATAAGATTTTGTCCTATTTTTTAAATAATATTTTTTCTTGGAGTGTATCCGATTTTCGAACATTTTGTCCGACTTTCGAACGCTGGCAAACATCACCAGCCATATTATGATTTTTGAGGAAAATAATCATCAAGCAGTGTAGAGATCTGCTAAACTGATTAGTGTTAGTGCCTTCATTGATGAATGTGAGTGAAGAAACATTGACGTGGAAAATCAATGAAAGGGGCCGAGTAAATGCAGTGGATGTGCGTGTTCTGAACAAAATTTGTGATGTGTTGATATCTGACACAATAAGAAATGTAATTAATAAAAGTAAATATGTGTTAAGTAAGGTGAAAAAGAGCACCTTAAGGTGATTTGGTCATGTCGAATGGATGGGTGACAAAATATTGACTAAACAAATGGTACAGGATGGCCGAGAAAGTATGGCTGGACCGAGTGAATGAAATTTAAGGAGTAAGATAAACAGGAGGAGTTATATGAGAATTGGAAGAGACGAAATAAGTATGTCACGATAGGAAAGTTTGGCACTATGTTCTCTCTGCCTGCCCCAACAGGGTAATGGCGGGATGGACACAATAAGAAATGTTTGTAAAAATTACATGCGCAAAATTAACATCACTAAATTCCACTTTTGAGGAAGGATAGATCTTCAAACCGTTGTTTGCAGGCACAGAGATTTTGCCCCGTTCACATGCATACGTCTCGTCATTGATGCTCTTCTGCTTCTCACCTTTCTCTTAGTCTAAATTTTGAACATGGTGCTTCTCATATTTCTCACTTTTCTCTTAGTCTAAACTTTAACGTAACGTATCAATGGAAATATCAAATATTTACACCAAAATAAATTCGTTATTTTGGATAAATTCCAACTAACAATATAAATAAAGTCTTGATAATATATTCTCCCGATAAGGGTTAACAGGAATGGGGACAACAGTAAAATGTTTTTTCCTAAATAAGGGGCTATCGTTATTTTATCAAATAAATGCGGAAGTCCTTTGAATTGTGTAGAGGAAGTTTGGTTTGAATTACCATTTGTCAAATTATCTGCTTGGTTTTATCAGAATTTCTATTGTTTATTCACATTATTATATTCATTGTGATATTATTGTTTATATTGCACCTAAGAGATAAAGCCTGATTTAGATTATTAAAGTAGTCTGGGCTGGTTCGAGGGTGAAGAGATAACACAAAATGGTTCGATGAGTCTTTTGATAACAGCCTTTTTTCACAAGAAAATATTTTTAACGAAACAAATATATAGTGCAATTATGAGTGGAAGACGTGGTCGAGGAAGATCTACGAAAGTATGGTTGGAACAAGTGAATAATATTTTGAAAGAAGAAAGCGTTCCAAGTCTGAGAAACCGTAACTGTTGTATGAGAAGGTGTATGAATGTAGAAGAGGCGAAGAATGTGTGTCGAGATAGAAAAATCTGACCCTCTTTCCTATCTGCCTACCCTACTAGGGAAATGACGTGATGGTATGTGTGTATTTTTTTCTAATTGGTTTTATTTATTTGACACTTTCATGCAAATACATCTTGCGGATTTGTTGCTTTAAAGCATTTCTTTCAATCAACCAGCTTTTGTTACATAATTATTATTGGTATCCGTGACCCTGTCTTTAACGTAATGTATGAAAACAATATTTGAGAAAACTAACCAAAAATAAAATAAAATATAAATGTCAATGATAATAGGGATTTGGGTCGGAACTGATGGGAATTAAGGACAAGGAATATTAAGAGATGTCATTACTCTCAAAATTCTTATTCGTTTATTCTTAATTACGGATAATAATGAAGCGTTGTGTGATGCGTTGGCATACCATACAGTTGATTACATTTATTTAGAATACAGAATAATTTCTATTGTATAAGCGCAATCACAGTAAGTTCACGCTATCGAAATTTGGAATAATACCACGTTTATCAAATATGAATACTATGTTATATCTTTAGTTTATTAGAAATTATAAACTTTCTTAACACTCTGCAAACGAAGTGAGACAAGATTGTAGTGAGCGTTCTAATAAGATATTAATGTATTTAAGTGAGCGTTCTAATACTATATTAATGTATTTAAGATTAAAGTTTATTTATTTATATATGACAATAAATTTCATAAATACATAATTTATGAACAAACAACAGGTAATTTAACGTGGACACACACCTTTTATGGATCTGGGTTTATTGCCTTTCGTTAATCGTGTCCCCAATAAACTAGGCTTTTGCCTGTATTTTACTAAGGATATAACATGGAAACATAAGTTTATGTTTTTTTCCGATTGTTGACTGTACAAAAATTACCGAACTTTATTTTCGCTGCTTTTTATCTGAAGAGATATTGAATTCAGAAATAAGTATTTTCAAGTCAATATAATTCATCATTATACTGTCGTGTAACTCATGACTGATCGCCGTGACTCCCATGATAGTCTCCGACGAATCCTCTCCATACAAACGTGCACTCCGCGGCTCTAAGGGCAGTTGTTAATAGTTGACATTTTCAACATATGTTATTTAGTGGTTCTTAATAAATTCATAATGACGAAACAATTGACAGTACCTTCTGAGTCTCGATCGGAAAAGCAACAATGTAGCAAACTGTCAACATTACATTTTGTTTTAAACTGGGTAAAAATGCCACAGAAACTTTGGAAATGATTCTAGCTGTTTATGATAGTGAAGCAATGAGCCGTAAGAACGTTTTTAAGTGGTATGCAAGATTTCGTGATCGTAGAGAGGTGATCAATGACCTGGACCATCATTGACAGTTCGAATTAAAGAAAATGTTCAAAAAGTGGCTGAAATTCTTTGAAATGATCGTTTTGCGTCTACTAGGTTCATCGAGGAGCTCACTGGAATTCCTAAATTCACAGCCCATCTCATTTTAACGGTAAATTTGGGCAAACGAAAGGTCACACTCTGACTCACGATCAAAAAGTTTGTAGAGTGGAGCACTTCAAATACATGAAAAGAGCGGCTGATATGAATCCAAACTTTATGTCAAGCATTGTAACAGGTTATGAAACATGGTGCTTTTGGTATGACCCACTTACAAAGCGCCAGAGCTCGGAACGGAAGGGTCCATAATCTCCGAAATCGATAAAAATGCGCATACAGAAGAGCCGAATCAAGTATGCTGACCGTTTTCTTTGATTCCAAAGGAATTCACGCCGGAAGGTCAAATGGTGAACGCCGATGTGTACTTGGATGTTTTGAATCTTTTATGGCCCAGGATTCTTCGAGTTCGACCCGAATACCGAGAACAAGGGGCACGACAATGCACCGGCGCAGTAAAGCAAGATTGTACGCTGTTTCTTGGGCAAAAAAAGTATCGATAACCCCCCCCCCCCCCCCCGAATTCGCTTGATTTGGCTCCATGCTGTCCTTTTCCTACTCAACAGTAACTCAGGGAGTATTTTGGTTCCACCTTTGATGTATGGGGAATGAAACGTGGGCGTGGAAAAATACTGATATATATTGCAAATGAGAGTAGAAGGTTTGAGAGAGAAATACCATGGGAAGTATGGTTGGAAGTGAATGATATTTTGAAAGAAGAAAACGTAGAAATTCAGAGAAATGGTAGGAGTTGTATGATAATGTATATGGATGTAGAAGAGGCTAATGACATGCGGCTAGATTAGAAAGTCAGGCGCTCTTTCCTCTCTGCCTACTCCATCAGATAGATGGCGTGATGGTATGTATGTATTATTTTTGCTTTTCCGTATTGTACTATTACCATACATTGGTATTTTCGTGTATCGTATTTTGAAAGACATACGAGTATATATCCTGAATTGTTCGTTTTTTAGATGATCTTGATACGTTATTTTTTGTTTTATAGATGTTACTGTGATATTCAAGTATACGAGTATAAGGGCACTTGTCCTTTATTTGTCAGTAAATATATAAATACTAGAGATAGCCTGACGCTTCGTCATTTTTGATTTGTAAATGCTCGTAATGTCAAAGGCAATTGAATCCATGCTCTGCTCTAGTTAGCAATAACAATTAAAGCAGAGATCACGGGTAAATGATGAATGATGCTCATCTCCCTGGAGATTGAATTCATTGCCGGTTGTAGTCGCTAAATGAAGCATACTATCGTAGCCTGACCCCTGACCTGGGCTGCGGCCGGGCCAACAATAATTGTGAGTCTCCGACATCGTTCAAATGCTTGTTCATGTTCGACATGCGGGAGGAGAAAGAATCTTTCTTCGAAAGGTTTTCTTATAACGTTTGCGCTAAACGGTGACTGATTTATGTATTATAGCCCTTTGTAGAATCTTTACCGAGTGTGCTTAATGCTGCCATCATGACTAATAAACAGCATCTGGAGAAAATGGAGAACTTTCTGCTAAAAAAAAGGTTAAGATAATATGTGGTTTCGGAAAATGATGTTAAGGTTTGATTACAGAAAGTGATACACGGCACGGACCACGATGGGAGTATTGAGGATAATGAATGTTGAGAAAAGAGGAATGCATGAATATAGACTCTTTGGAAATGTGCTGGTGACGTACTCGTACTATACATTGCGTGCATCATGGACAGCGCTCCTAACAGATTCATAATTTCTGGAGGAACTACAAATTGAACATGGTTTATCTTTAATAATATGACTGCGAATTCTCAGATTCTTCAACCATATTATAAGACGAGACGATACAATGGAAAGGTGAGGAATGCAACCAACAGCTCACTCCAAGAGTACCGACCATGTGAATTGGAGAGGTATTATTTATTTCTGTAGTGCGAACAATTTGTTCGTAAGATCAAGTCCAATCAATGATCACGACTACACTGAAAAGAGTATAACGAATAAGAAGAATATGATTTCATTACCGAACCTTTGTCTTACTGTGGTGTATCAACATTGTAGAAAAAAATACTCATTACTTGAGTTATTTTTTCGTGATGTCAAGAACTATACCCGACAATACTTACATCTATCAGATGGTTTACCAATATAATTAAGTCTTAACTGGCTGAGCTAGGATTGATATACCAATGCGCATATTGGACTGATAGATTCTTTACACAGACTACACATCACACTACGAGTATATCATCATAAACAGTTGCCCCGTATAGCTACTCTTTTCTGAATGAACTTGGGTCCATCCAGCTTACCGTGAATGATGTAGTAATATGATTTTCTCATCTACTCTGTCATTTAAAGATTACACCACACGAGAGACGAAGGCGTTACAAGAGAAGAATAATATATGATATAAAGTTCAAGTTTACGTAATTTATTTTATTTTGCCCCTCTGCTCGTTCTATCGCCGTGGAAACCGGTGCTGGGATCATCTTGGTTCACTTCTCTTTTCTTATATCTTCAATTTTCTGATACGATTGTTTATACTACCAAGGTTATTTATTGATATCGAAGCGTGTTTTTTTTTATTTTATGATAAATTGTATCGTTATGTTAATTAAAATTTTCAATGACTTTACGACTATTCGGTCAGGGGTCGAAAGATGGTCGTGCGATATTCTAGAATTTTATTACATACGTTTGGATTTTTTTTATTATTCAGAATACAATGAAATCTCGGTTTTCGAACTAAATCGAATCAATTTTTCTCATAAGAAGTAATGTAGATTTGATTATCCGTTCCAGACCCTCAAGAATACACAGCGTGGTAACAAAAATATATTAAATAAATGAATATTTAACTGCACTTTACTTGTACTGAGGAGAGCTGATGGCGTAAGTGGAAGGTGGTGAAGCTGGCGGAGAGGACAGATGTTATTGTTCGGAAAGGGAGTCGCTTTGCATAAACACGCTAGGTGACTGTCCTTCTGGGGTTCTCTTTTCTGTCTCACTAAAAACTTGTCCAATGAGGATTGTTTTTGGCAGCGTTTAAATTTTTTTCTGAAGTGAGATATGCCATTGACATTGAAAATGTATGTTGAGAACCGAATCGTTCGAGATGCGAGACGTTCGAGAACCAAGGTTCCACTGTATCGTATTACCAGGTAAACTGACTTTTCAAATTTGATGTTTCCAATCTTTGTATTAGTATATTTTACGATAAAACATATCAATCAATCATCATAATGATCTCCGTGGACTAATCAGTAAGACGCTTGCCTTCCGTCTAAGTTATCTACCCTTTCATCCTGTCTCGTTAGCGTCCAAATTTCCGCGGCACACTTAATGACTGGCTATATGATAAAATCAATACTTTCTTTATACTCGTATCGATGCATTGTATTTATTCATGGTTATATTCATTTCTGTTTTTCTATATAAAAAAAGAAGTATCCTAATAAAATATACTAATAAGACTCGAGGGATATGGGAATATTCTACAGGGTGGCTCATCACTTGTGTTCCAGTTTCTAACATTCACATATTTTTAGTTTTATTCTTTTTAATTTTATTTTTTAGACAATTTAAAAGGCATCCTTAAATTTAATAACTTGTCGTCGTTGCTGGGCCTAGTAATCGAGAACCCCATCGCTATTCCAATGTTAATTCAGTTGGAAAGCGAAACTGTGCCGTGGATTTTGTTTTTTTAAGTGAGTGAGCCGCTGCAAACCAGCAAACTTAACGGTCACACCGCTGTACTGGATCCGATGGCACACCTGAAGTGAAACGATCGGAGCACACCGTGGTGTTTTTTTTTAATAATAGACATTACCGAAGTCATAGGTATCCTTATACCCCCGAAAAGGTGGAAAAAATACCTGTGTCATTCGAGGGGAGTATCACAGTCTGGGATTCGAACCGGCAACCTTTCGGACGGAAGTCCAATACGCTACCCACGGCTATGCAGCACTTGTAAATTTAATAAATAACAGAGAAACGGGTCGAAAATTATTCCGAAAATTAATAGTAAATTATTTGAATACAGAGCGCATATTATCGGCGTCATTTTACTGATGTAGGTTGCCCAGCAAGATTGGTGATTAGGAGACTAATTGCTCGTTTTTGACAGCAAGTGTTTGACTCGTCTCGTAGCCGGAACACCGCGTACTATCTGCAATAATGAGACCAACTAGCAACTTGAACCAGACGACGTTCAGAATCTTAAGAAGCGATTTGCACCTGTTTTGTATAAAGACAAGAATTTAACCCACAAGATACACAACAATGTCTTGTACGAGTATAGAAGTATTGTAACACGATTTATGGGCAATCCTGTACAATTAATACAACAAATTTTTAAAACATTCCTCTATACAATATTTCTCTGTTATAGATACAATTGGTTAATCAACCTAATTTACTATATATATTTTTACATGCTTCAAATGTACTCCTTTGTGACGCCATTTAATTAACTTAGCAGACCAGATGTATCGCGTCATATAATTTTCTATAATTGTATATTATTTCTAACCTTCAATTGTGGAAGTGTGGATGGAAACTTTCTGGATTAGAAAATGTATTGGGTTCTTCGGAAAATAATTTTATATTTTCAGGTAGAATTGAAACGTATTTTTTTATTTACATGTAATTTCCTCATAGACGTTGGTTTTCGATATTTTCACTTATCTAAGCAATCTCTCGTGTCGTAGAGCGCTAGTTATTCTCGATCAAATCCTTCCAGAGCTGACACCATCTTCGAGTGTTGTATCACCATTATGAATATTTTTAAACCACATTTGACACACATGATACATTTTTTTTGTTGTTTCATGTCCCATTTTTTCCTTTGCGGTAATAAAGAAGTATCAAGCACAAAAAAAATACTTGTTTTGTTTCATTTTCAAAATTACGCAAAAAAAAAACACTATCAATTTGGTTACACAATGAAAAACTGCGCTTAGTTATTCAATTTCATAATAATATAAATTCAGCACGTTTGAACTTATTTTGAATATATGAACTTATTTAAGTCGGTGCCTCGCGAAGCCTTGACATTTTTTAAAACTTATCGGTTACATAAATTACATTTTCAAATTATGAACTAAGTGCCATATACTACAAATAGCGTGTACTATATACGAGTAGATGAGGAATCCACGTAGACATTATTAAAAAAAACGTTTTAGTAGTTACACCACGTAATTAAGTATAACCTAATATGTTATGTGTATGGTTACACATATTATGTGTATGGTTAGCAATATATGGTATGTACTACATTGGAGTTAAAGCTGGACCCGGAGTTGAAGTCAATACATTTAAAATTTCTGGATTAGTCGTAGTTGGAGTCGGATAGACTCCACAACACTGGTTTAAGATATACGGTACTCGTATACCATATATTCGTTTGGCTTGTAGTATTTTATAGAAATTAATATTATTTTTTGCAAATTATGTTTAGATATGTAGGTCGATACTGTTGATTATACATTATGTTTTGTTTAAAAATGAAGGGAACAACTTTATTTTAACATAAGTGTAATATTGAAATAATTATTTAAATATGTGGAGATAAACCGAGGTAACAGGTTGGTGAGACGATGTGAATATCTATTATCACTGTATTTGTCTCTATTATCATTGTATGGAGTTTATGGCGCTTTGTGAAATTTATTAATAACAAGTTAATGTTCTATAGAACCGGTTAAATTTTTCAATCAGTTGTACACAGGGCTGGCTACAGTGATGAGAAAATTTCAACTTTATGTTGTTAATTTTTATTTAGTTACATGATATCCAAATTAACGACACTTAAATGTCCTTTACTTAAGACGTTAATAAATAAAAAGTAAAAGATAACGTACCAATCAATATTTTCCAAAAAAAAAAGATTTAGAATTCTTTTCAAAATATAATACTTTCTAACACGGGAAGTAAAAAATAAATTCAATCAACATTAAGACTTTAAACTTTTAACTTGAAAAAAGAAAAATAAATTGGTTCTATAATGCAATGTTACGTAATAAAGAACGACTAACAAAATATGTAGTCGAAATTTGCAATAATGCAATGTTACGTAATAAAGAACGACTATAATGCAATGTTACGTAATAAAGAACGACTATAATGCAATGCTACGTAATAAAGAACGACTAACAAAATATGTAGTCGAAATTTGCAATAATGCAATGTTACGTAATAAAGAACGACTATAATGCAATGTTACGTAATAAATAACGACTAACAAAATATGTAGTCGAAATTTGCAATAATGCAATGTTACGTAATAAAGAACGACTATAATGCAATGTTACGTAATAAAGAACGACTAAAAAAATATGTAGTCGAAATTTGCAATAATGCAATGTTACGTAATAAAGAACGATTATAATGCAATGTTACGTAATAAAGAACGACTAACAAAATATGTAGTCGAAATTTGAGCGGAATACTTTGTAGAAGAGGCACAATCACTGGTTGAATACGTTGTAGAAGAGGCACAATCACTGGTTGAATCAAGTGAATAATATTTTGACACAAGGAAATGTAAAATGTCAGGGAAATCGTAGGAGCTGTAGGAGAATGGGGAAGGATGCAGAGTAGGCGAAAAATATTTGTCGCTATACAAAAGACTGTCCTTTCTGCTTACGCCAATACGGAAACGGCGGGATTGTGTGTATGTTTATACACACTTTCGCTATATATGTACCATCTAGTTACGCTTTTTAATATGTCCGCTTCGCTGATCGTCCAAATCACAGATCTAGTTTTATTGTATTTTATTAAACTTTTGTTGTACTCAGACAACATGGCGAGCTTATTCCTATCTCTTCCAACCATAAAGAAAGATTTTAAAGAAGCCTTAAGTGAAAATCAGACTGTTACCCTAGTTTTAAATATAATATATAGAAAGGGTGTTCCAATAAGAGCACCGGATTTAGTTAAAATGGTCTGCTGGTTTGAGTTCTTGGGTCAGTTGGGTCTTGTAGGCATGCAGATCCAGATCTTTCGCGAGAATTCACTGTAAGGTGTTTCTTGAAGCGTTTAATTCTTGTGAACGATGACGAATTGATGCCCCTGGGGTTTCAGTAACACTTTCTCTCACTGCGGCTATGTTTTCGAGTGAACGCCCGCTACGAGGACGCATGGGTGACTTATTGTCCAAAATCGAACCAGTTTTCTCAATTTTTTTAACGAATCTTCGAATTGATGACTCATTTGGACCTTTATTTAGATCGAAAATTTCACGAAGTTTACGAACTGTTTGTGCAAAAAAATCCCCATTTTTATAACGAGTTTTAACAATAATAACGTTTTCTTTCGTGTAACGTTCCATGTGTACTAATCGAAAGATTGACAGATGGCACATTGAAATTTTTAGAGCTGCCAACCTTATAAAAAAATTGCGCGAAATTTAAATCCGGCGCTCTTATTGGGACGAATCGGATCCGCAACCTGAGTTGGAACATAGGCGTCTTGGTAACACGTCCACGGAGGTCATTAGTTATTTACCAACTACGCAGATAGACATTTAAAAATAACTAATCATGCAATAAGTACAACAAAATAATCTTAATGTCAAAAAAATAACCTAAGATAAATAACACTGCTAAAAATATATTGGGTGGACAAAAATTATCTTCACAACTTATATCTTGAGTCAATTTAGACAGTTTATATTTGACAGTCGAGCAGTGTAGACGTGTCAAATTTGTTATGAAGCGCTTCACGATTGATTCAACACGCGTTCTTATAGTTAAGCGTACTACGAAAATCAATCTTCATCTTTTATGAGAAAATCATAATGAGCGATAAAACCCATTTTCATCTCAACGATTATGTAACCAACAAAATAGCTACTACGAGGGTTGCTACTTAAGTTTTGAGACAGACAAGTAAAAACAAATATTTATCATCGAAAATGGCTTTATTGTTTTTCAAAATACTGTCCATGAAGATCAATACACTTTTGCATGCGTTTGAACCAATTTTCGAAGCACTTTTTCCACCCCGAATGAGGTAACTTCAAAACATGTGTTTTGAACGCATCAACCGCTTCTTCAGGCGTCGAAAAACGTTGACATCACGATTCATTTTTGATATTCGGGAATAAAAATAAGTCATTGGGTGCCAAATCAGGGTTGTACGGCGGATAACCCATCAATTCGATGTTTTGAGTGCTCAAAAAGTCACTTGTTTGAGCCGATGTGTGGGAGCTCGCATTGTCGTGGTAGAGAATGATCCGTCTTCAGCGGTTGGTTTTCCTAATTTATCCGAACACTTCTGGCAAACAAATGGTGGTGTACCATTCAGAATTGACCATACCACGTTTCACTAAAGGCACTCTTGCGACATGACCATTTATACCGAAGAAACAGGCCACCATTTGCTTCGAAGTGCTTCGTGCGCGAACAACTTTTGTTGGATTTGGCTCGTCTTGAAAGACCCATACAGTCGACTGCTGTTTGCTTCTGACTCATATGCATATATCCATGATTCGTCGCCTGTCACGATCTTATAGACGTCTCTTGAAGCACCGCGATCAAGTTTTTTCAACATTTCTTTGGACCAATCGACACGAGCTTTTTTTGAGCGATTGTCAAATTATGCGGTATCTAACGCGAACAAATCTTTTAGACGGCCAAATGTTCATGCAATATTGAATGTATACGAGTGGAACTAATGCCCAAACATGCCTCAATCTCACGATAAGTCACATGACGATCTTGCAATATCAGTTCACGCCACGCATCGATGTTTTCTGGCACAACAACCGATTTTGGACGACCTTCACGAAATTCGTCCTGGAGCGAACTACAACCACGATTGAATTCGGAAAACCAGCGAAACACAGTGGCCCGGGATGGTGCTTCGTCAAACTTTACGATGCTGTGGTCAGATTTGACGTATCTACACTGGTATTGCCATATCTCAAAACCTAAGTAGCAACTCTCGTTCGAGTATTTGGGCGTTGAATTTAGAAATGATTTATCAGCGACCATTACAACGTCGCGAATGATAGTATAGCGTGAAATTTGGCATTCACAGTATAGTGTGGAAGTCATTAGGTATTATTGTTCTTTATTTTATTTCGAAGACGCTGCGGGTAACGCTATAACTGTGAATGGCGACCGCTACCGTGCCATGGTTGAGAACTTCCTGTCACATCTATTGAATTTATCGAATTTGGAAAATATGTGGTTCCAGCAAGATGTTGCATAAAGACCTCACATAGGACGATCTACAATCGAAATTTGAAGATGGTTTTTCCAATCCGATTAATATCTAAATGCAATGACATTGACTGCCTGTCAAGATCTCCAAATTTAAGAGCTTCAGACTTTTTTTATGGGATTATCTTAAAATAAGTGTCTATGTCAATAAGCCATCGTCACTCGAAGAACTAAAGAACAATATTCGAGCAGCAATAGTTGAAATAGCTCCTAAAATTTGTGTAAATGGCAGCAAGAGGCGGATGTATGGCCAAATTATTATAAAAAAATAATTGAAAAACCCAAATAAAGCATTTATATAAATATGTTTGTTATTTTGTATTTATTTTTGGAATTTATTTGAAATAAACATAATGTTAATTTTTAACCACTCTGTATGTATGGTATAAAAAAATCATATTTTTTGCTTTATAACGATTTGAATTTAACAATTTATGTTTTATTTCTTAGCATAAATTATTTTAATGTCACTCACACTATTTTACTATAAGTTTTTATAAAAAAAAATAATTTGCATATGCGCATTTACAAAGTGTGCTAAAAAAATCGAATACCGGTTTTCTGTGATGACATAATTTAGTTGGTTCAAAATTTTTAGGTATTTAAACAATGTTATAATATCCATATTTAATTCTACTTATACATGTTATGTGAGAGTTTGAAGTTATAATATCCATATTTTATTCTACTTATACATGTTATGTGAGAGTTTGAAGTTATAATATCCATATTTAATTCTTCTTATACATGTTATGTGAGAGTTTGAAGTTATAATATCCATATTTAATTCTACTTATACATGTTATGTGACAGTTTGAAGTTATAATATCCATATTTAATTCTACTTTACATGTTATGTGAGAGTTTGAAGTTATAATATCCATATTTAATTCTACTTATACGTGTTATGTGAGAGTTTGAAATTTTTTATTGTGTTTAATGATTTAATGCCCATTACCCGTGATGAGCAAGTATGAAAGAAGGCACAGAACAAAGGGGAAAGATTAGGGTACTAGTCGTTGGTGCCACCAGAGATAACTAATCAATTTGTAGTAGGCATATCCTGTTGGAGCGAGGTCTGCCACCTAGATATGAAACTGGTCAGGGCACATTGTCAGATGTACTGATGATAGGTGGACCCAGGAAGGGAGGAAGTGGCGACCAAGAATAGGGAAAAGAGATGTGGAAGATCTCTAGCAAGGTGGTCGGATGAAGAAACTGGAAGCAATATGTCCAAGATATGATTGAATGGAGGAGAGGGGAAGCCTATATTCAACACTGGAGTCAACCGGGCTGATTATGATGATATCATGTTGTATGTTATATAAGGCAAAGAGCTTCAGTAATTGTATCTCTTCTGCATCTTCTTTCTCCATTGGATCCATCTACAACAGTTCTACGCCATTAGATGTGATCTTTTATTATTTGCTCATATACTCGTATGTGCTGTACATTATTGTTTTGAGTGTTGTCATACAGTACAGTACGTCCTCATTTCTCTTACGCCGCTCACCGTGCCTTTTTATATTGTATTTATCTCGTATTTTATTACACTTTCGTTCTATACCAGGCTGATGTAAACCTTTTTAAAATATCGGATACCGCAAACGAACCCGTAACTTTTTTTTTATCAAGAAGTCACGCGTTTTACCAACTAGGCCATATAGGTAATAATTTTGTTTCGTAAAGTTTCGACGTTTCGAGAATGCGGCAGTTCTCATCTAAATATGCAAATGTCGAAATGTCTGAACCCGTAACCTCTGGGATAGACGACATGTATCTTCAACCAAGCCACGAAGGTCCAGATCATTAGTACGCTGTAAAATTATGCTGTAATTATACGAGAAATGTGAAATTGTCCGCTCGTTCTTCAGTTAACGTTTAAAATATCGAAATATTTATTGATTTCTAAAGTTTAGTTTTTTCACTAATACCTAGTCTTATTTATTTGCGCTCGACTTCGACCGAAGATAATTTTTACTAAATGCAATTAAAATTCAAATGAATAAGAAAATGCGAGATGTTATAATAAAGATATAAATATGAAAACACTTACATGATTCATATAATTTGCAATCAAAAGAAATACGTACTATCACGTCCTCACGAGCGAGAAACTTGATAATTATGCGTTGCGCAATCGACGGGTGCACCTCTTTCTCAGATATCGTGTGCCATACTAATGACGGAATCTGCCGAGGTCGGCCGACCGTTCTCCTCACTCCTGATATACCCTACCCTACACTCCTCGAGGCGGCCGCGCGCCCCTTTTAAAATTACCCGTTCCAAAACAAAAGTCTCGTTTATGTTTGATCCACCCTCGTATAACATTTTATTTGATATAATTGGATTAATTAAACCTGTATGAAATATAAAATAAAATTAAATGAATAATTAAATTTAATATATTCTTCCTTTTTTAAAAAAAATGGCGGTTAAAAAATAAAAACATCTTCACATTAATATAAATAAAAAAATATTTAAGAAAAAATATCAATTGATTATTTGGTACGATGAAATGATAAAAGTCGTCCATACGCACATTGCTAAATTGTTATACTCATTGCCATTTTAAAATCTGTTAATGTTAAAATTATCAATTGATTATTTGGTACGATGAAATGATAAAAGTCGTCCATACGCAAATTGCTAAATAGTTATACTCGTTGCCATTTTAAAATCTGGTAATGTTAAAATTATCAATTAATTATTTGGTACGATGAAAGGATAAAAGTCGTCCATACGCACATTGCTAAATAGTTGTACTCATTGTCATTTTAAAATCTGTTGATGTTAAAATTAAAACTAGAAAAAAAACAATTTTGATATAGAAATATATAATATGATTAAGAGAAACATTTTTGATGATATTTTAATAACCTTTTAATTGTTTAGTTAGACCTTTATAAGGTCCACATTTATCTTATATTTTCTAAATTATAAATACAAAATCCTGAACATGAAAAAACTGTGTTCTTTGAATTATTTTAAAAATATTCGCTCAAAATGTATATGAATAAGCGTGTTGGAAATTCAATAAAAATGCAACCGACTCGTAGGAGCATCCTTAAGGCAGACGCTCCTGAAGGAATGTCGTCAGATGAGTCACGGCGATCCAGCTTCTTGAGACGCTGTTGAGTGATTTGTATAAGAATGTTGTTGTTTCGTTCCAGATAAGTCGGGTAATAACTCATTTTATAAAATATTCTTTAAAAAGTATTATTTTATTTATTCGTATAATACCCTTCAACATATCCGAATTGTTGATACGGAGATGTTCAACACCATGGTCGGGAGATTGGATTCTTTTGGTTACAATCGAAAACCTAATCAGGATGCTCCGAGTGGAAGACAAATATTTTACAGTGAATTAAACGTTCAACTGACGATTTTTTTGAATAATTTTAAATGTATAGATAACCAAACTGATGAGGTAAAAAGAAAGAGAGTAAAGCTTGGATGAGCAGTGTTTGCGATTCCTTTAATATCCTGTAGGTTGATATCCCATAGATCTCAAAAGATAAATGTTTGACATGTGCGTCCTTCTTGTGACTAACGATTCAATCTGCTAAGCACCGATGGAACGTGCCATGCTCGTTCCATCGGAAATCTAAGGAATCATATATGGAATGGAGAAGACTGAGTCAACTATTTGATCCAAATAATACCTAAGACTTAACAAGCATTGGATCGGATCGTTCATAAGCCATAACGATAGTCAGACCAGCGAGCGATGGGTCGTAAGAAGGCGATATGGAAGGTTCGAAGAATCCTAAGAGAAACAAAAAATCGATTGATGCAACACATTTTATCGGACTGTGAATAAAGTAGAATCTTTCAGGGATGATTGGAACCCGATTGGCTACTCTGGCCTTGTGACGACCAGGGGTTTTCCAATTTTTACTGCAGAGCTTTCTGCAATTTTTGTGAAAAAAAATCTATCATCTCTGTCCGTGGTAACTGACCTTCTGAAAATGCCACCACTATCCTTTTCACACTCTGGTATGGCGCCAGCAGAGGAGCCTCCGTCCCCTCCGGAAGTCTTTCGTTAATGCATGACTATATATATACTCGTATTTAGGAGTTTACGATCGTGTAGTAAGGAAACCTAATCTGTTGCAAGATACAGTATGGTTGGAGGAGGGACAAATGATCCAAATCCTCGATTTCCCCATTTATCTACGAGTATATGGTGCAGAAACCTCAAGATACACAAGAAACAAACATTTGAGATAAGGCGTTAGGGGCGACTCTTACGCATCCCAGGTATTGCCAAAAGAACCAGTCGATCGATTATCGAAGAGCTCAAGGTTGAGATGCGTCTTTCTGTGATGTACCATATACAAGAAGAATCTTACAATACGAACACAAAGCGTAGGGAGGAACGCGATATCCTCGAGCGGTCTACCGGGAAGTGTAAATGACAAAAAAAGCAAAGACCGAGCATCGATCCGATTGAATGATCATGTGAAAAAAACAGGGGTGTGCCTTTTCACTAGGCGCTACATCGAGTAAAAGATCACTTGTACTAGATATGAGTGGTTGATGACAATGGTGATCAGAATCTTCAGAATTGAAACGATCAACAAGAATAATTTCAAAAATAAGTTTTAAATTCTTTTTACAAGTATTGACTAAAAAACCAGTAAATCATCTGACATATTTCTATACATTAAAGGTCGTTATAATGTGCAATAAAACAGTTTTTTCTCAATGTCGCGATATTCTTGACATTTCACAACCAGTTAAGGCTATTTCTCCAGAGAGACACTTTTTCATAAATAATTCATCGTGGCTCACGATCAATCCTCACGAGCATGTTGAACTAACATTGGATGCAGCCACGCTTCATTTTGTTTTTTTTTTATTTGTGACGTACATAAATACATACACATATGTCGCAGGCAGACACTGTAATCATGTTCTTAACGAAATGTCTAAGGATTTAAATAAATGTAAACTACAACCAAGTTGTATTGGATGCAGCTCTCCTTATTTATCTTAATGTATTTACAAAAAAAACACGACACTCAATTGTCCCTTACAAACAATTTGTTAAGCAAAAAATTAAATATCAACTTCAAAAAATCAAAACAAATACGACACATGAAATCACCAAGACGTAATATAATAACATATGGTCGTGTCACGTTCAATTATATAAAATCGTCCAAGTGTTTGTTACCCAAGTGAAATAAAAAAAAAATGGTATTAAGATGACTAAATTTATGGCTTTATAAATTCGCCCACTATACCTGATATTGCCAAATTGGCTTTGATGTTTTCTAATTTTGTACAATCTGTTTTTTACAAAAGCAGTTAATTATAAAAAAATACAAATGTTCCATCTTAAAAGAGATGTTTTTTTTTGACATTGTGAAGTCACCTTATTCTCAGATTATGGAAGAGTTACAAGGGATAATGAACGGCGTGTAGCGATAGGAAAAAAGTTTATGGGGTACTAAAACATATATAATCGAATCGGATAGTATCAAAATCTGCCAAGATGATAGATCACAATTATATTTCAGTACCAACTTTAATATATGGGAGTGAAATGCGGACGTAGAACAAGACTGAAATGAGCCGAATAATGCTGCAGAAATGCGTGCACTTAGAAGAATACGTGGGGTGATTAGGGAAGAATGTGAACTTAAGACTGATGTATTGAACAAGATGAAGAAGTTCACCTTGAGATGGTTTGGACACGTTGAACGAACGAATGAAAAAATACTAACAAAACGAATTTCAGTGAACAAGTGAGTGGAAGGCGTGATAGAAGATGACCAAGGAAATCATGGTTGGATCAAGTGCACGATATTTTGAAAGAAGAAAATGTAACAAGTCAGAGGAGCTATATAAGAAGGTGGGTGTAGAGAAGGGGCGATATATTTGTGTTAATAGGAAAGTCAGACGCTTTCTCCTCTCTGGCTACCCCGAAAATGAGACGGCGTGATCATATGTATAGGTATGTATGTATTTTAATTGATTTTTTAATACAATAAATTAAACACTATTTTTATTAGAATTCGCTGCTGTTTTATTTATTGAGTTAACTATCTGTTGCCTTCCTCAGATGATGAGGATTTTTCCGATTATTTTTCCGTAGGATCCATCAATACCATCACGCCATATTTCTATTGCGGTAGGTAGAAAGAACGAGTTTCACTTAATTATATCCTAACATACATGTTAGGATATAATGAAGTGAACTTCTGCCATGACCATACATCTCATGCATACTTTTTCATATAAACTTTTTACTCTTCCACCATTCATAATTTTGATTCATTTGGTTGTGTCAAGTTTTTCTAGGTCTTCCCAAACTCTTCGTACCATTTATACTTTTTTATAGAGTATTTTTGTAAATGTTTAATCGTTCATTTATTCTACGTGGTCGAACCATCTAAAAGCTCATTTTTTCAACTTAACCCTGAGAGATCGGCGCACTGCTATAGCAGTGGAAGAAATTTGTTCTACCCTTGTATTCTAAATGAATATCATTCATTTAGAATACAAGGGTACATATTCTAAAATATATTAATGTTGTAAAAATATTTTTTTTTTGTTTTTTTGTTGTTTAAAATAAATATTTATCACGAACGTCCGAATCATAAATATATCTCAGCACTAGATAGACAATTATATTTTTTTCTCGTAGCGCTCTCAGGGTTAAGCACTGTGTTTTATTTAAAATTCGTTATGTTTATAACCTAGTAATTCTTAATTTGATCGTACATTGTTATTCCACACATTCTACGCTACCGCATTTATATAAGTTACTTTCATAATAATATTATCCATGAACTAAACTAGACTGATTTTTTTTTCTTGAATACGAGTACTATAGGTAACTGAATCCGTAACCGAAGTGGAAGACACGCGTCTTACCAATTAGGCGACGGAGATAACAATAAGAGGTTAATATTACTGCGTTTTATTTCCCTGTTTCAGATATAAACAATACTTCATTATTGGAACATGATTGTAATACGAGACTCGTAGCATTTTTCGGTGAATACTCATAGTTTATATGCTTATTTACATCACAAGTAGTAATAGTCGAAGATTAAGGAAAGTGTAGATGGATCAAGCGAATGAAATTTTGAAAGAAGGAAATGTATTGTAGTAAGAGAAATCGTAAGAGTTGTATGATGTGGTATGTTATATGATGCGTAAGGAGGCGAAATATGTGAATCGCGATAGAAAAGTTTGTCGCTCTGTCCTCAATATCTACCCCGACAAGGAAACGGCGTGACGGTGTGTGTGTATGTTTGTACATGACAAGTATACATAATATGAGCAAAAATTGCTGAACAAAAACAATGATATTTCAAGCGGACATTCTCAAATTGTATAAATCTGTTTTTTTTTATTGTTACTGGTGGCTCCAGAAAACAAGGTTTTTGCCTGTTTTATTTATTTAAAATGTGTTCTCGTGGTAAAAGTAGAACTTTGAGGTCAATTTCGTCTTCATATGATAAATTTATCATTCCAAATCGATTCAATAGGGCGGGTTATATGATAGTGTTTATGCTGTTGCTGGTTCGGTGCCGTGGAATTGTCTGCCTCTTAAGTTTTAGATATATGGTGATATGTGCAGTTTAAGGAAGCACTTGAATACAACCCTTTTGGGAGGTCTTATTAAAAGTCAAGATTGTTTATGAACACTTCCCACATATGATACACTACACTAAAAGTCGAATGTGTTACTATCACGTTTCGGAAAATCTATAAAGATTTTTTAAAGTTCGTCTTCTCAGTTTGTCAATAAACCTGGGTTCGAATCTCAAATAGGAGCGCCTTTGATGAGAGTCTGCGCTCTAAACCTGTCCTTAATTATAATTATTTTAGTTCACATCTTTACAAAATTGAGCATCAACCAAAATTCAAAACACTCAACCACATGTTTAGTTTGCTTAATATATTTGATTATGAATGTCATTTTAATATAACTCAGGAAAACTGGAGCAGATTGATGGGGTCTGTTATCTGGGCTGTATATTTATGTGTGATGGGCGAGTTGAAAGGGACATTGAAAGAAGGGTAGCGAAAGGGAACAAGGTAAACGGAGCACACAATGTACAATAATATACATACAACAGTCGCGCAGTATAAACAGTAACAATATATAATAGGGAAAAATGGCAATATATAATAGTGAGTTAGTGCCCACCTTGACGTATGTGAGAGAAACTTGGATTTGGCAGAAGAAGGATAAGTGTAAGATTAATGCTGCGTAGATTTGCGTGCATTCCGAAAATTTTATTGAGTGTCAATGTATCAGAGAAGGCACAAACGAAGGTGTGAGAAATTAATGTATAGATAAAATGGATGTTTTAAGTAAGATGAAGAAAGGAACGTTGAGATGGTTTGAACATGTGGATAAAGTGAAAAATAACTACGCGAGTATACATGTCAGAAATGCAAGGTGTGCGTGAAAGAGGTAGACAGAGAAAAAAAGGTGGCTTGACCAAATGGACCAGATTTTGAAAGAAGGTAAAGTGAGAATGTATGAATAATACAATAGCAGATTGTGCATGACGAGATGTATGAATATGGAAGAAGCGTGTTGATATCTATATATATATTTAATATTTTGGTGCATTGCAAATAATGTTTTAAACGTGTATTAACCCATTTTGTGTCGAGTGTAAATTATTTCTGTGAAAACACATGCGAAGTTGAATGAACCCATTATTTAGTAATGAATTGAACCAAACTGAATTTCAACCTATTTGAAATCAATTTCAATTAACTTTTGTCCTCCCAATTATTTTTATCCTCTGTTTAAACCACGTGTCTTCTTCTTATTACTTTTAAACATTTGAAAATCAAACTTCCGATAGTAAAGACATATATCCAAGTTCCAAGACAGCTTTAATCTGCGCTCCGTGGTCTTGTTTAGTAGCGCTTTAAGGATAAATTATTTCTAGTTTTTTATAGGTACATTATAGGTGCTTAATCCGTCCACACTACCTCCGTGGCCTGGTGGTAAGACACTTGTCTGCCGATCCGAAGGTTGCGGGTTCGATCCCCGCTGGAACCCAGATTTTTTTAAATAGGATTCCAGTCTGGTCAACACTTAGGGCCCCTAAGTTAGGGCCTATAAAAACATCTTTCTGGTTGAAGAGATTGCCACATGACAATAAACTCGCCAGGTTAAAAAAAATGATTTGTCTCATCACTGTTCAAGGCAATAATGTAATTATTAGAGAATCAATATGATAGATGAATTAAAAAACAAAACAATATGAAGACGATATAAAGATTTGTAAGTCAATAAGAACTTACTTCGTAGGTTATTAGAAAAAATAAGAAAATGTTTTGGACATGGCAAAGATATGGCATTTAGTAAATTAAATCTGTCACGTAAAGGACAACTGACAAACACATGGTCTATAGTCTTATCATCCAGACCACTTATTCTGTAAAAGTGACCAGTCACCATGCAGTGACCTATCCGCGGGTGACACATGGTCTATAGTCTTATTATCCAGACCACTTATTCTGTAAAGGTGACCAGTCACCATGCAGTGACCTACCCGTGGGTGACACATGGTCTATAGTTTTATTATCCAGACCACTTATTCTGTAATGGTGACCAGTCACCATGCAGTGACCTATCCGCGGGTGACACATGATTGACGCTTCAATCTTGTTTATCCTTATTACATTAAACCACCGTTTCAAAAATATAAATTCCAGTGTACAAGATAAACCAATCCGGAAGTGAATCTGCTAGGAATCGATTCCTGGCGCCCGCTTGCTTAGCGTGAATACTATCCATTATACCATGGGGATTGATCTGCTGAGACAGTATATTTGTATTATATTGTGTCGTATACGGTACAACTTGGCTGGTTTATTGCTATGTGCCAATCTGTTGTAACCGAACAGAAATATTTGGATGAGACCTTGAGTAAAAATCAGACGGGATCGGATCCGCAACTCCCAGGTCGGAATACAGACGTGTTACAAGCCATATATATCATCTTGCTGAAGTGCAACAGCATACACTCAATGAATCTGTACAGGCATAGACGTCTTCTTTCCACAGAATGGCTGACAATCATGCTTGTTGACAAGGGATTGCCTATTATCATTAAATATTTTAAATGCACCCAGAACATCTTCATTTCATATTGGGTTCAGAATTGATATGGCATATGGCGTTCAGACGACACAGTTTGCAATATACAATATTTTATGTGAGGAACGCCGGCGTTTATTTTATTCCAAAATGCTCGTAAAATTATCGTTACGCATGGAGGATTTCGAATAATAATTGTCGAATAATAAATAACACGACCTCCGTGACGTCGTTGGTGAGACGGCAGTTTTTAAACCCGAAGACTTGGTTTGATTCCAGTTGAAAGTTAATTTATATTTCAAATGAGTTTTCATTTATGATCTGTTTTTACATATTAATTTATTTTATTTATTTAACACTTTTATTGCAAATACAATCTGGCGAGCTTATTGCCAGACGGCAATCTCTTCCAACCAACCAGACAATGAAACAAGTTACATGGTTGCAAAAAAACATCAAATAACTATGCATCTCCACGAAATTCATGAACACATACGCGAGCATATGCCCACAAACCCCACAAAGACGGACAATCCCCCGAACATTCCTTTTCATACAAAGTGAGATATCATCAATCAAACGAAAAGGAAGGGGTGGTGGAGAGAAAAGGAAAAAACAAAATCAGGAATGAAACACGTTAGATTACTGACTAGAAATTAAGAGGTTTTTTTTTCAGTCGCTTCTTAAAGCACACCAAGGACGGAGCGAGTCTAACATTGGTTTGAAACTGATTCCAGAGTCTTACTGCATGGCCAGTAAAGGACGACGTAAAAAAGAGGAGCGGTGAACTGGAAAAGCCAATAAACAATCTCTGTTTGAGCGCAGCGCTAATTCATGATCGGAAAGACGATGAAAATTTTCGGTGAGATAAAAAGGGGCGGCGGGATAGTTAAGGAGGTTATACAATAGAGACAGTATGTGAATTTGGCGTCTATGTCTAACGTTCAACCAGTGCAATTCCTTCTGGTATAAAGTTATATGATCGTACTTTCGTTGGTTAAAAATAAATCTTAGACAAACATTTATTTATGGTTAGCTAGAAGATATTGCCATATGGCAATAAACCCGTCTAGTTTGTACTGTATAGAATTATTTATAAAGCCGAATATTTTCGATATTTTTTAATAATATGTCAAGTATTGCACTTAATGCCATAATGCAATATAAAATTATTCCATGTGCTTTTACCCTTTTACTTGAGTCAGTGGATTCATGAGTGTTTTTTTGGGTCCATAAATCAGCGAATGCTCCTTAGTCAATTGAGTGTTTCTGATTGCAGTACTCTCTCTCTCTCTTTGTGTAATGATTTTATGATAGTATTTGATTTATTCTGTTTACGTGTAACTGAAGACGCTTTTTATATGTTACTTCAAACTTAAACTTTATGAAAGTGTATGACCTTTTACATTTCTTGTGTATACTACATTTTTTTTCAAAAACAATTATTTTTCCCAAAAAAACAATAAAGGGACCCAAAAATAAAACATTGGACATGCAAAACTAGTTACCACGGCACTGTGTGCAACTGTCAAAATAATTATCAATCAATCAATACATTTATGTGGCGTTGTGAAGTTGACTTTGTCACTCCAAGGACCTAAAGGGAATATATAAACGTAATTATGCAAAAATAACCCAATCCACATTTTGTAAGACGATTGAGGAAATTTGTCACTAGTTTGTATGGAACAAAAAACTTTGAGACGTAATTTAACTACAACATAAGATATCCATTTAATGGGCATGATATTTTTGCTTATAAGTCGGAATAAGCAGAGGACAAAGCGCCCAGACTCTCCTGTCGGGTATACTATAATATAATTGAGCGTTCCACAAATCAAGTCTTCGCTGCTAGGCACCGTGCCTCTCAGGTTCTGCAGCAAGGGTCGCATGGACTGCTTCTCCAATTAATTTTGGTGTGAAACACCAA
Source organism: Odontocerum albicorne (assembly GCA_949825065.1). Taxonomy (NCBI): domain Eukaryota; kingdom Metazoa; phylum Arthropoda; class Insecta; order Trichoptera; family Odontoceridae; genus Odontocerum; species Odontocerum albicorne. The sequence continues at coordinate 22,104,270 of OX463855.1, forward strand.
CATGCTAACTGCATGACGAAGAGTTTTTTACCTTGCTTAACGTTATATTTCATTTCGCGAGCGGGCATGGCCTACGAATCTATTGTTAACAAAAGAACATGGATTCGGGTATTGTATGATTTAATATGTTTTATTGAGTCTGGCCGTGTAACTTCAAACCACCTTCGTGTTTGTTAATAATCAAATTATAGTACGGAAAAGAAAATTAACCCCATTATTGCGAGTAGAATATAAAAAATAAATAGAGTCAAAGATGTTTTTGATTTGTTTGCTTCTGGTTAGCCCACAAAAGTATTTTGATATCAACTTTGACGTATGGGAGTGAAACGAGCCGAATAAATAAATGCGATATATGTGAGAATAATGTAAGATTGGAGCAAGTTGAGGAATTCTGCTACTTGGGTAGTATTTTTTCAGATGATGGAAGAGTTTAGAGGGTAGACTATATTGAAAAATAAATCATTCTAACATATTGTTATATCATTTAGCCGGAAACTTTTATACCTTACTACGTATCATGCCCACTAGAAAATAAAAAAATAAAAACGATGCGATTAGAGTTCAAAGTAGTTTGTTAAATTTATTTCGGAAGCCAAAAGGGTTGGATTCATTTTCTGTATGTATAATATAGTATACAAGGCGCATTCGAGAATAGTAATAATCGACCTCTTTGATGTTGGATTTTATTGAATATAAATAACACGCAATTATTAAAAACCGCTTTTTAGATTATATTGACGATAAAAGTGGTAATCATAATTGAATATACAATAGAAAAGCTCTCATAGTAATAATACTTTTTGAGTGAGGCGTCTTATGGCAGCGAGAGACAATCCAAAAACTCGTGCAATTTTCCAAATACATAATGTTAATTTATGTCGAGCACGCCCTAGTATTTATAACGGTCTATGCCGATCTAAAAAATAATATAATTGTTTTTTTTTATTATTTAATTTTTCCTTCATTAAAGTGCCTCGCCTTTTCGGAGGTAGGTTATCTTGACCATTATGCAGCTCTGAACATAAATTTGATATCACAATAAAAACACCCCTGTAACGTTTTCAACCAGGGGTACATCTTCCTCCCGGACTAATTTTGCCTTTAATTTTCCCCTGCAATATCAATTGAAATTGAAGCTGTCAATAATATAATATAATCTTTGGAATGTAGCATCGTGTCTAGCGGGCTTTAGTTGCTTCAGTTCACGTATGTCAATGCATCTGTTCTAATTAAAATCTGGTTAAACCTAGGGCGTTTGGTACGAGTATACAACAATAGACTTCAAATATATTTTGATTATAAATCAAGCTGATTTATATCTATTTAACATCGATGAAGTCAGATTTTCGAAGATTTTCACTATTTTCCACTAGTTTATAGTATTTTTCAAAATTATCGTGATGAGTTGACTTGGATGATGGTGGACGTTTCGAAGGCATCGCAGCGTTCATCATCAGAACTAGGTCAAAAACTATTGCCGAGTATCATATTCGCTAATGTTTTTTATATCGCCCTGATAATGAAAATTTGGAACGTCGGCCATCATTTAAGCCAATAACTCCGAAAAAAAAAATTAAACTAGTAAAGAAGGTCAATGTATCTCTTTTTAATATAAATGATGAAGGTAAGATTGTGATAGATATGCCACGTTGACAAAATGAATATTGAAAACCCTAAATTAAAAAAAAGCAATTGTTTAACTTATAATGTTTTTTCTAATGGTTCTTGTTTTACTTCTCTTATATACGAGTATTTAAGAGCTAAATGGTGCAAAACGATTCAGGTGACCAAATAAAAATATGCGGCACGATTTTTGCTCTAAAATATAGAAATATGAAAAAAATATAACGCCATATATATACTTGTACAATACATTGAATATCGATATACAGGCAGAATAAAGCACAAATCCGGACTAATAACAGGTTATCTACTCTAACAGGGTTTGGGTATATTATATATAACGAATGAACGAAGAAAACCTAATAAAACAAATATATAGTACAAATGTTAGTGGAAGGCGTGGTAAAGGAACACCAAGAAAATTATTGTTGAATCAAGTGAATGATACTACGAAAGAAGGAAACGTAAAATGTCAGAGAAATCGTAGGACTTGTATGGATCTAAAAGAGGTGAAGGATGTGTATGGATATAGGAAAGTTTGGCACTCTGTTTTCTCTGCCCACCCCGACAGGGAAATTACGAGATTCTATGTATGCGTAAAAATAGGCCCCGTTAACCTCGCTTCTACACATCGAAATAATTTTTTTATTCTCATAACGACTAGATAATATAAAGGTGTACTCGTATTAGCTCATTTAAGATCAGTGGAGTATGCAAACATTTCTGTTATTTATTACTTACTGCCAGTTCTAATTATGCCAGTGCATGTTTATGCAAAATAATCAACCGGAAACATATCAATGAGAATAATTTAGCGCATTGCGGAGAAATGACACGTTACACCTCTTCGAAACATGGTGTGATAAAAAATGTTCCATATAATATGGCGTCATTCCTGGCGTATAATGTGGCGTCGTTCCTGGCGTATAATATGGCGTCATTCGTTCTGTATTGAGATATCTAAATTATTTTACGATAAATTAAATATGATAGTTTTTTTTACCATATTTGCTTTTTGGATTCAATTTAACGTTTATATAGTATATCGTTGCAATCTTCGTCCTTAGGGCGATGTCAAAAGCAGTATCGAATATAGTAAATATGTTACCAAATACTCGTATTGACAAAACCGATTGTATTGTGTAAGTCTATTATTCATGGCTCATCAAAAAATGCAATAAAAATTCATTAACACCCAAACAGTATTAATTGACTGACGCATGATTTCTGATTTTGGAAAGAAACATACGACAAACACAAGTAGATGTATTTGAAAATTAAGATAAAATGTTCTCCCAGTCATGACCTAAGATTGAGGAAATCCCGGAGGACTCTTCTGAACTCAAGAACATTTATTATACATAAAAAGTACTACCAAACCAGACATGGAGTAACCCAATTGTTGCATTCTCAAGATTGATGATTACAACGTTTAATTCTCGTTAACGAATTGCTATTGTCACATTTGAATTGTAAAAGGTTCCGTGGAATTCTAGCAGGAGTGTGGAAACCAATTTATTTTAGTATATATATTCTAGGATCGCTAAAGTATAAAAGATTTAGAACTTTAGCGATCCTAGAGACGAATAAGCGAATCAATTTGGGTTTTATAAAATATTCCTTGTAAAAAGAACGGATACGTGTCAAAAATACATTTTTAAATAAGATGCTTTATAACAAAATTTCCTTTAAAGGTGTTCATACAAGTTTTGTGATCGGTGAGTTCGCTGGTGTGCAACAGCTCACTCACTTAAACGTGAAAAAAAGAAGAAAAAAAACGAAAACTCCACGGCATAGCTTCGCTTTCCAACTGAATTGACGTTGGAATGACGAGGGGATCCTCGACTACGAGGCCCAGCAACGAGAAGTTGTTGAAACGCTACCTGCTAAGCGGAAGATAACTAAAGATGAACATAGATTTGTTACCGAAACGAACGTTATTAGATTACATATAATGAATTTACCTAAACTATTGTTGCTTGATTCTCTTACATACTCGTACAAATAACTTAATTGAATTAGGAATTTTATTCATCATTACTGATTTCTAAATTGGTTAAATTCAAACGGTTTTGCGAATACTCGTCAACATGGATTATTTGTGTTTCCAGCCTTGCTTAAAAGTCTATTGATTTCCCTTTTGCTCGTAAAACCACTTGAATGTTCAATATGCTAATATCTCGACATTGATAAATAGCTATAACGGATCTACAAATTTAGAACTTACTCCATTTCTTTAAAAATCTGTTGAGGTTCTTCACCATACTTCTCCTTGGGTTTTAAATTACAATAATAAATTATAATAGTTACTAAAATATAATAATAGAAATAGATTCTTCTTCTTCCTGGCACTGCCCCAAATCATTGTCTAGGTAGGCTGTTGGGGTCGGCTCTTCTCGTTCTCAGGCTGTATATTCTTCGGTTCTGGGTGTCGCTTTCATCTAGGCCGTTTCTCTGCATGATTTTGGAGCATTGAGTCATCCAGGAGTTCTTTGGTCTTCCTCTGGACGGCTGTCGAGGAAGATCCACACACATTGCCTGATTTACCGTATGTGATAATATAAATAGATTATGAACATAAAAAACGTATCGTCCTCTTTAATTATTTTAAAATGTTATCATCATCACTATCACCCTATGTCATAATCTCCATTTCCATTTATTCTGGCACGAATGTTTTGTTACTGCCACGTGCATGCACCTCGTCATGTATAGTATCTTATAATAAAAAAAAGTTTTTCACTGTCTCCTCTTTCAGAAATTGATTTATTTAGTTGTACCACTTGGTCTTTCTAAACTTCTCATACCTTTTTATACTACTTGTATAAATAATTTATTTGAATCATCCATCTCAACGCTTCTTTTTCCTTTCTTTCTACGTGGACGAACCATCTCAATGCTTCTTTTTCCATCTTAAGCAGTGCGACTTCTTTTTATCCGGATTCTTTTCTAATGTCCTCATTCGTTATTCTGTCATACATTGTTTTTCCACACAACGCTCTAATTTTTAACGCATTTATCCTACTTTATTTTTTGCCATATCTGAGTTTTGCTTATACAATATATCTTGATAATTTTAAAATGTAGTTTAATGCATATTTTATAACATTTTTATTATTTCCCTGGTCACTGTGAATTTAAACAGAAATACATTTATAAAATGTGAAATGTGAAGGTATGTCGTGGATGTAAATGTTAAATATACAGGGTCCAAGTATACTGCATTGGGGGACACCCATAAAGATGGACCTGGCGGAGAACGTAGAATTATGAGGGGTGCCTGTGAAACTTCTATTTGAAAGGAGAATCCCGGCTGCTAGTGTGGCCTGGATGATGTAACTATAGCCCATGTATTTTTCGGTTGTCCTTTGTGAGATATTTGATTTACTAAAAACCATACCTTTACCGCGTCCAATGAATGTTGCGTTTGTTCTTTCTTCGTGGAACTTTTCCACTTTTAGATTGATTGTTCAATTTTTTAAGCTTAATTAGTTGAAACTTGAAATGGTCTAGAATTGGTATTTTTTTAAATCAGTTTTATTATTGTATTATATATTGACACATTATAATTACATAGTGACTTTAATTTGGTGTTAAAAATCATCCTAGTTTGGGTCGATTGCCTACAATAAAAAAAAAATGTGAAAAAATACTTCCTTCACGACCGTGATATTCAGATAGCATAAAAATACGTTAAAAACTCCTTCACCCCTCGAATTTCGCGTGCGAAATGACGTCCGGGACAGTTCCATTCACACCGGAGAGGGTAGAAGTCTGAACCCGAGACCTCGAACTTACGGCCCGGGGCGCTTTCATCACGCATATTACGAATCAGGAGCGATTAATCTGACCTCCAAAAAAGAACTGGCCCTTAACTCTTAATCGACAACTGTGATTGATAACACGCTGTACATTGTTAAGAATGGCATTAATTTTATCTTTTGATCATATCAATTTTATTCATGCTTCTTCACAGTGTTATTGCTACGTGTAGGTTTAAATATCGTGTTTCAAAGTTAATTTATTTTTTATAACAATATACCTCCATTGAATAGGAAGAAATAAGCTTTTTCCACCCGAGGGTTTGTGTTAGATTACCGGCGGTACCCAAGAAAAAATAGTAACTATAAAAGGGTTCCAGTCTAGTTTAAGAGATCATCTGGTAGCAATAATTGTACGTGCTAGTTGAATATCCGACTGTTGACTTTCCAAGTGCGGTAGTATTTTAAGCTGCGATGATGATGGACAGTTTCTTGACTACTCCGTTGGTTCTTAATCCGTAGACTAGATAAAGATAGGCTTATATCTTACCAACTTTCATTAAGGAGAGTCTAACATACTATCTATATGTCGCTATATATTATAAATCGTCCTTTTATTATTATTATACGCCCTTCGTGATCTAGTTGGTTAGACATCTCTCTTCTAACCTGGTGAACGCGGGTTCGATTCCCGTTGGAACCCAGATTTTTTAAAAAATAATTCCATTCTGGTTATTAACACCTTTTTAACATATTTGTTGTTTGTAAGAGTGATTTGCTATGTTGTTCTGCGCACAACAAAAGCATAATACAATACAATTTGTATCAGTCAACTACCTTTGCAATGAAATATTAAATTTTTAATTATTGTCATCATCATCAACTCTATTATGCCATGTCCCTATTGAGGTAGGCAGAGAGAAAGAACTCCACTTCATTCTTTCCTGACATACCATATACGAGTATTTGGCTTCTGCTACGCCTATACATGTCATGTGTACGTTTCTATTATAAAGGCTTTTCACTCTTTCAGAATTTTATCATTTGGTCGTGCAACGTTTTTTACTCTACTACTATGTAATTATAGTAATTTCTTGAATAAATAATACAAGTATTAAAATTCAATTTTTGCAGGAATTGAAGGTTTCTTAATATTAGTAATAATAATTTAAAAATAAATAAAATCAGTTATACTCGTAGCTTGTACCATTTTAACTCCCATAGCGGGGCAATATAAATCAAATTTGTGAGAAATTGCGTGATTCGTCGCTATTTGTGTGGAATTAGATATTTTAAATGATAACAATAGTTTAACAAACCATTTTATACTTCATTAGCTTTTCTAAAAACGATATCCCTATTTTTGGCTTTTCGACTACACACTTATAGTATAATTCTGCTCATGGATCCTTTTCACCCAATTCACAGTTTACTGTTCCGAAATAATTGAGGATCTCGCCGCTTTACATCGACTTTTATGGAGCAAAAAATACATGTAAGAAAAATTGTAGTTTTTATTTATGTAAAAGCTATTTTTAATCTGTTAAGAAGAAGAGGTATATAATCGTGTTAATTGAAATGTGTTAATGAAGTAACGTATCAATCAACAATTCCCGGGACTAACCAACAGATGGCACCTCTAATAACAAATCCATACCATTCTCAGTTAGTACCAACCTTTAGAAGTTACGTGTCAAACTTTCATGACATTTCGACATTGTGTCATTGAGTTACAGTGGTTTTAGTGACGCTACTTTTGCTATTTTCAAAACAATGAAAAAAACCGAATTTCGTGTGTTGATAAAACATTGCTTTTTAATGGGAAAAAAATACCGTTCAAACTCAGTGGTGGCTTGAAAAGTGCTATCCGGGCTCTGCTCCGTCGAAAACAACCATTTGGGTGGTATGCTGATTTCAAACGCGGTCGTATAGACACAAATGATGCTGAACGCTCTGGTCGTCCAAATGAGGCTGTTACACCAGAAAACATAAAAAAAAACTCAAAATCGTGATGGAAAATCGCAAAGTAAAGTTGCGTGAGATAGCTGACATCCTGAAGATATCATTTGGTAGTGTTTACACTATTTTGCATGAAAAACCTTTTTTCGAAATGGGTGCTGCGTTTGCTCACAACGGAACAGAAACAACAACGCATCGATGAATCAGAGCGCTGTTTACGTGAAATAAACAGGAGTTTTTGCGTCGGTATGCGACAATGGATGAAACTTGGATCCACCACTATACTCCGGAATCAAATCGGCAGTCAGCTGAGTTGAGAGCAGGCGGTGAAAGTCGTCCGAAGCGACTAAAAATTCAACAGTCGGCCGAGAAGGTTATGGCCTCCGTATTTTGGGATGCGCATGGTATAATATTCATTGATCACCTTGAAAAGGGGAAAACCATCAATAGCGAATATTACATAGCGTTATTGGAGCGTTTGAAGCCAGAAATTGCAAAAAAAACGGCCCCATATGAAGAAGAAAAAAGTTCTCCTTCATCAGGACAATGCACCGTGTCACAAGTCGATGGTAACGACGGCCAAATTGCATGCGCTGAACTTCGAATTGCTTCCGCACCCACCATATTCTCCAGATTTGGCCCCCAGCGACTATTGGCTGTTCGCAGACCTCAAAAAGATGCTCCAGGGAAAGATTTGGCTCCAATGTATAAGTGATTTTGAAACCAAATATCGCCTATTTTGAAACCAAAGATATATCGTTCTACACGGCTGGCATAGAAAAGTTAGGAAAGCGTTGGAATGAATGTATTGTTCTTGAATGAGACTATGTTGATGAATAAAGAAGAATTTTGGCAAACAAATGTTGTTTTAGAAGTTAGTCCTTCGACTTATTGATCGATGTCTTATATTATGTTGTTTTTTCTTGCACGGTATGCGTCCCTGGGCCTTCTCAGTCTTGGCCTGTTGTGTGTATGAAAGTATGTACTTCTTTTTGACTGCATATTGTATAACGTTTTGATATTTATATATCTTGTATATTTGTATTCACACGCACTCTGAATTTGAATCGTATTTTGTGAAAAGTGTGAATGTTTGAAATCGACCGTTAAGAAATAAAAATAATATTATTAGTCGTCGTTTACAGAGTATACTATTTTTAAGAGTGCTTCAACTTCGGGATCGAACCTATAATTGAAAAATATTAGAACTAAAATAAGTTAAATGTAAGGGTACGAAGGTGGCGATTTCGGCCATTCCAGATTGGGCACTTCCCCGCATCTGCATAGATCTATACAGATTTGTTAAGAAAACTGACCAAGGGAAGACGAACTACAGTGAAATCTTTGCAGATCTTCGGATAAATGATAGTAAGATATTCGACTTTAGGTGGAGTTTAATGTGTAGTGTTCATATAAATATAAATTTTGATAAGGCCTCCCTAAAAAGGCTGTCTTCAAGTGCTTCCTGAAGCTGAACACGTTACCCATATATCCAACACTTCCATAACATGTCATGCAAAGGCAAAAGTTCAGCGTAATACCACGTCCTTTTTAATCGATTCGGAACAATCAATTTATTCGATGAAGATGAGATCAACTTCAAAGTTCTGCTCCTCTTCGAATCAACATCTCTCAGATACAAATCCCAACGATACAATGTAGACCTCTTTAGTCATATTTTTCAAAAACAAATAAAGTGTATTGTCTGTTTGATACTTTTTGCATATATTCGTCCATATAGCGTTCGGAAGGTTCTAATTAAAAGTGCATGCTGTTGGACATCGTATATGGGTACTAGGTACACTATTGTTTGTTTTGCACTTCCAAAGGGAGCATCGGAACAGTTTAAAGGGATGCTGATAGTTTTAATTCTCTGTGTAAAATTTTTAATATTCATAATTCAGTTTTTTAGTAACATTTCACGCAAATTGTGCATGGGATTCGTGGAATTCGTGAGTCTTTTTGCAGAGTGTGAATGTTTTAGCTGAATGTGAGTATTTAGGAAAAATATATGAAATTTGTGATTGTCACAGGCCTTGCCTAGTGAAGTGCTTCTCTATAACCGCAAAATGTGGGGCTTATGTATTGTGGTGTCTTCAGTTCACCTTTCCATTCAACTATTTTAAATTATAAATGCTGTAATGTTAATAATGTTGTTAGTAAACTAAATACTCGTACTCCTACTGTTTCTTTTTTTCTTGTTTATTTATTCCGTCTTTATGAATATTTTTAAATACAGAATTTTTTAAATCAACTGACCATGCTGCGGACACTTTTAATTAGAAATTAGCTTCCTGTTTTCTTCTATGACACTGTTAATTTTGTTTCATTGATGGTTCCGTTCAATTATCTGTAAGTGTTCCTAAAAGAATAAAAACTCTAGCTTCAGTCAAAAAAGTCTTTTTTATACCATCTGTCGTGTGTAGAAAAGACGCAAAAATGCGACATTCACCAAAAGAAAAAAATGTTTATTAACTTTCAAGCTATTCCATATAATTTCTTATTTTCATGCAAAGTTTATGCGAAACATTCACTCAGTGAATAACAATTTGAAATTAAGGCTGATTTGTTAATAAATAAATGTTTCTTTTATCACATTTAATGGCGTTGATAACCTTTTGCATATTTTTGCACCGATGCTGTTACGTCTTTGTACCGCTAGCACACAAAGATCCATACAAAATGTCGCATAATATTATCAAACCATTATTATTAAATTGACAGAAATATCGAAGTATGTTATTAAATTTCAAAATATTGCAGCACTACAGAAACGGTCTTTATGGAATAGCTGACGGAAAGCATTGTTGTACGCCACTTCTTTCTTTGTCCATTGATAACTTACCAAATGGATTTCTGATGGATACGTGGACGAACAATTGAGTTTTACAGCGGTGTTCTTACAATGTAGGAGAATCCGCTGAACCTTTGAGCAATCATTCCCCCTTTACTGTTGTCACTCTCCACTCTTTTCTAAATCATTGTGTCCATCCATCATACTGACCGATAAAGTATTTTAATAATTGATAAAATTGTAAGAAAGCGAGGATGGTGGGCGGTGCTTAATTTAAGTACTACAATTACTCGTAAAAGTAATGCAACAGATTTATTTATGTTACCTAAAAATGCGGAAAACCTGAAAAAAAAACAGGTGATATCATGCAATATACTCGTACAGTTGAGAACACATTAATGTTTACATAAGTTTTTTTTTGCTTGAATTAAAACTCTCTTCCACTCTCTTCAATATGTCGTATCAAATACCAGCCATTCCAATTTGTCGTATGAAATACCACGTATTTCAAGCCTTAGTACAAAAATTATCGCATAAAATGTTGCAGTGAAGTCGTTTAATTAAGTTGATAACGTATTGTTAAGTCGCTATGCAATTAAGTTATCGTTGTAAAAGTTGTTTGTTCGTAAATATTGATTTTACTTTAGAAAGCTATTCACAACGTGATATAATAATTTGTTTCTTTAAAACAAAGGAAAATAGTATATTTTTAGCGATTATGAATTCTTTATTTATTTTTCTTCGTGATCAATCATCCTATGAGCGTTAACGCTTCTGTGAACCATGTGAACTGTTGTCAATATAAACATTTGCTTTTGTGAACCATGTGAACTGTTGGCAATATAAACATTTGCTTTTGTGAACCATGTGAACTGTTGTCAATATAAACATTTGATTTTGTGAACCATGTGAACTGTTGTCAATATAAACATTTGCTTTTGTGAACCATGTGAACTGTTGTCAATATAAACATTTGCTTTGTGCTCATGATGCCAAAACTAAACATACGACAAATGTATCAAAAAATATTGCCTCTGATGTTTAGATTATTACAACTTTATGACTTAGGATTATTAATTAATTGGAGCTGATAATAAAAAAAAACCCGATACAACTTTCAAACGCCTCTGTTAACGACCGGAAGATTTGTTTTTTTATTCCAAGTTTGATGTTGATGTACAGATTACAAGTAATATATCAAGGTACAAATATATGTAAAGGTGTATAGTTCTAACCCCATCAATTGCCGGCTCATGAATAAAGAAAGAAAGGATTTGCCAAGTTAAAAATGCAAATCAGCCATTCACCAAGTTCACGTGAAATATTCACGGTCAAAATAATAAATTGCGAAAAAAAAAACTCCTTCAGATACTAACGATTTTGATATAGCCAAATGTGTTTCAGTATCTACTCTGCGTCACACAATATGCCGGCTTTTGACCTTAATCGACTAAATAATAGAAAATCGCCGAGTAAATTATGAGAACGGAGCAATAAGAATGAATTTTGAGCGAGTTTTCTCTACTTGTAAGACAATTTTTTTATACATTAAAAAATATCAAATGATAGTCCATAATAGTATATAATGTATGGAAATTAAACGTTGACATGTACAAAGTGTGAAAAAAAGGCGAATAAATGTTGTAGAAATGCGTGCACTGAGATGAATTTTTGACAATGTATAACAGTAAACGGTATTAAGTGATTAGATATGGCGAATAAATATTGTAGAAATGCGTGCACTGAGATGAATTTTTGACAATGTATAACAGTAAACGGTATTAAGTGATTAGATATGAATATGAACCTAATGCTGATTGATGTATTAAGTAAATTGAAGAAGAGTAGTTTGAGATGGTTTGGGCATGTAGAACGAATGATTGGGGAAAAACTAACAACACAAATATGCATAGTAACTGTGATTAGAAGGCGTAGACTAAATTAAACGTGGTTGTATCAAGTTAATGATATTTTGAAATAAAATATGTTAAAAGTCAGAGAAATCGTAGAGGAAGGAATATGTGTGTCGTGATATGAATGTTCGACGCTGTCCTCTGCCTACCCCGACAGGGAAACGGCGTTATGGTATGTATGTTAAAGAACTGACATCACATATCAAATGTATCTAGTACTAGGCCGAGTGACTCGGTCAGGAACTAACTACCAGTCGAGTACTCGATCGGTGTAAATGAAAATTGTAGTCAGCGGATAAAGAAAGAACTAGTACATACTCTGTCCATCTGCTCGCATGGGTGGCTTTCTCCACTTTGCAATACACCCTTCTTGAGAAGGGAGATAACTGGGAGATAACACTTGAGATAACTGGAGAATGGAGGGTTTAGTACAATTAGGGATCTCGTCGAATTGGACTCTACATAACATATAAAATTTATCCTACCTAAATTTTACTTCTATCGAGATAGTATGTTGGTTGGTTGGAAGAAAATTTTGTATTGCAACGTATAACCTTAATTTCTGGTCAGTAAAATAACGTGTTTCATTCCTGATTTTTTCTTCTTTTCCTTTCCTCTCCACCATCTCTTTCTTTTTTTTTGATTGATGATATCTCACTTTATATAAAAAGGAATGTTCGGGTGATTGCCCGTCTTTGTGGGGGTTGTGGGCATCTGCTCACGTATGTGTTTATGGATTTCGTGGTGATGGATAGTCATTTGAATGATTTATGCGACCATGTAACTTGCTTCATTTACTTTTGTCTGGTTGGTTGGAAGAGATTTCCGCATGCCAATAAGCCCGCCAGATTGTATTTGCAATAAAAGTCTTAAATAAATATAACTATGTATACAAAATAATAAATAAAAATATATTTTAAGAAATATATTATCGTTTTTTATTGACACAAAATTGGACGAAATACGAATTTTGTTGGCTTGATATATCACAAACGTGAATGAGGTATGCTAATTTGATATTTCAAAGACTTAAAAAATTTGTGTAAAAGTTTTGTGGGTTAAATAAATACTTTTTGAAATCAATTTTAATAAGTACTCGTTCAAGTAGGAGACTGAGTGGTCTTTTAAGTATTCGTCAAGTGCAAACACTCCGTTATATACAGTCTTGCTGCATAAAATAATGTACAAGACATCTTTCGAGGAGATTCATTAAGTATGCTGGAAAAATTGCCCTTGTGATAGTCGTTGAAGGAATGAGAAATGGACACTAAAATAAATGACGAGTAAATGTTGCAAAGGACATCATCATTGGGAGTCGGGCGAAAGATTGTCCACAATAGGGCGGAGATAACTCTCAGTGGGGAGAAGTCAGATAGAGAAAAATAGTCATCGTAGTATCCTAATGAGTTAAGAATTATCACGGTTTGAAAGATTAAACCTTGTGAGAGATTTGTCGTAAAATAAAGCAATGATAACATATTCGTACATACTATCGCGCCATTTCCCTGTTAGGGTGTATAGATAAGATATAGTTCCAAACTTTCCTATCATGACATACTTTCTTCGTTTCCTTCACATCCATACATTTTCTAATACAGTTCCTTCCGTTTCTCTTACTCCTTACCTTTATTTATGTAAATATTTCATTCGCTCGACCCAATTACACTTTCTTGATCGACCACGACTCCCTTTTATTGTCTGTATTATATATTTTCTTTAGACAGTATTTTGTCACTAATCCGTTCAACGTGCCCAAACCACTTCAACGTGCTCTTTTTCACCCCACGTAACACATCAGTTTGAAGCTAACGTTTATCCTTAATTATTACATTTACCATTCTGTCATACATCGACACACTACATATTCATCTCAGAGCACATGGTTTCAATTTTCGTTACATTTAAATGTCACGGTTTTGTCCGTTTTACGTCGGGGTGTATCGGCTAAGTTTGGCGTGGTGATTCCATTTCTTTATGATTTATGAATGTTACTAAACGAAAAGTTTAAAAATAACGTAATTAAAACAACATGAGAAAAGCAAACAAATAAAATATGCTGATAAGTTTGTCGCTTATGTCAGATTTGTGAGGAGCATACCAAACGATAATACGATCACGGGTAAACTTCTACTTGGGAGTCTTCATATTGTATTAACGCTCCATTTTAAGTCAGGGTTGCGGCAATAATATCGATTGCAATAACGTGCGAAATGTTGGATTACATATTAGGTCTACCGGAAAGTTCTGTCCGTTTTTTAATTAAAAGAAAATAATACATTTTCAATACATTTATTAATATTTACTGAACAATATAATTTCCATCATTACTAATGACCTCTTCCCGGCGTGATGGTAATTTGTGAATTCCATTTCTGTAGAAGGACTTATCTTTGGAGGCGAAAAACTCAAGCAGTGCTTGGTTGACATCTGCTTCATTTTTTATTTTTTCCCTTTCGAAAAAAATTGCAGGGAGAGAAGCAGATGTTAATCGGATAGTGTTAGGTCCGAAGAGTATGGTGGATGTGCCAGAATTTCCCAACCTAGCTCTGCGATTTTCTGGCGAGTCGCCAAAGCAGCATGTGGCCTGGCGTTGTCGTGATGCAGTATGGTTTGCTTCATATTGACCAGCGCCAGCTTCGTTCAAATCATCCATTTGTCGACAATACATTTCCGAATTGAACCTTTCTTTGGGTTTGAGAAGCTCATAGTGTATTGGTCCTTTGACGTCCCACCATATACACAGCATTCTCTTATTGAGGCTCAAGCTCAGTTTCGAGTTGGAGGGGGAAGGTTGTCCGGGCTCACAGTATGCTCTTTTACTCACAATATTCTCATACGTAATCCAATTTTCATCACCGGTTATCATCCGGTCTAAGAAAGGTTCGTTTTTGTTCCGAGCAAGCGGATATGTGCAAATGACGACTCGGTCATGTAATTTTTTTTCACTTAACTCATGATGCACCCATCTTGTATATTTATACACCAATCCAAATTTCTGAATATGGTCCGAAATGGTTTGTTGTGTTGAGTTAAGCTTTTCCGCAATCTCCGATGTTGTTAAAAAAAGGATCTCCCTGTATAATGGTCTTAACAATATCGTCATCGATCAGAGATGGTCTCCCAGAGCGTGGCTTGTCATTAAAGTTGAAATCGCCTGCTTGAAATTTTTCGAACCACCTCCTGCACGTTCTGTCGGAAACTGTATCTTCACCAAATTTCTACACGCTTCTGTAGCATTTCTACCTTGTTGGAATTTATACAGGACGCAATGCCGTAAATGAACTTTATCAATAGACATATTTATGCGATCGAATCTCACTTAATACTGAGATGATGAAACCATTGTTTCAGTAAATTTAGTAGAGCACATAATATGTAGAAATACAGTGGTAAAAAACGGCAGCCATATATGTTTCAAAAATCTAGAAATGTTTCTTACGGTTAAGTAAAATACTCTTGGTCTCGCCCAAAAAAATTGTGTTAAAATAAAATGAAAAGGATAACTACTGGGAAAACGTTTTTGTTTTAATAATATTTTTATCTTTGAATAGATAACACGGAAACCATGTCGCCCATTATTGATTTGCATCTATCGAGTCGGAATTGAATTTGCAGGAAACGCCTGCACTATTATTAAACATATTTATTTTGAAATGGATAAACTTACTACTATATAGTGTACGATATACTCGGACTGAATCATACATTCAAATAAAACATCTATACACACACAATCGTATTAGTACTATCCCGCCGTGTTCGTTGCGGGTTAAATCTTGGAAAACACAATTTTCCATTAATTATGGTATGTTTCTTACTTTACTTTTTTCTCGACAAAGTACACCGTATAAGTCTTAAATGTACGCGTATTTGCTTAGTCATTCCTCCATCAAACCATCTTGACGTTGCAGCGGTATATAATACTTCTGATCTTCAATTGTTCAAATAACGACCTCCGTGTCCTAGTCGGTAAGACGTCTGTCTTTTAACCCGGGAGTTGCGGGGTTGATTTCCATTGGTATCCGATTTTTATTAAAGGATTCCAGTCTGTTTTCTCTTAAGGCCTCGTTTACATCTTTCTAACTTGTTTGGAAGTGATTGCCATTAGGAAATAAAGCCGCTAGGCTGTATTTTGTGTACAATGAAAGTGTAATATAATAAAACAGTACTTCAGCGTTTGAAATATTTTAGAATTTTGAGACATGAAGTAACCTCCGTCGAATCTAAAGGTCGAATTCTTCCAGTTGAATATCTCGTGAATATTTTTCTTATCGTTTTGGTAAGTGAATGAATAAATGAAAAGAGTTATACTGGCTGTATAGACAGCTTTATTCCGTACATTACTTCTGATCTACACGCCCGAGTGCACAGTGAATACGAAACACATTTGGTGTGGCCATAAGTGCGTTCTGCGAGTGTAGTGCATTTAAATATGTATTCGGATGTATAAAAAAACGATGAAAATAGTTCAATGTTCCGACTTGAAACAATATGGGAAGATAAGTACATACCATATATCACAACGCTGACTCGTCTCGCCAACAACTTAATTTTTTCCATATGTCTCCGTGACCTAGATGGTAAGACGCATGCCTTCCAACGCCTGGTCTTAGGTATTCTTCATAAGTAAAATTTTAAAGCACACTTAAGATACTGAATAGTTTCCGTTATAGTCTGGTATCCATGTTTTTTTAATACCGCTTTGTTTTTTATTTTGAAAATTCTTTCGTTGTATATGTCATATAGTACAACTTGGCGGGTTTATTGTCAAGTGGCAATCTTTTATAACCAACAAAAAACATGTTTAAGAGGTCTTAAGTTAAAATCAGACTGGATCCATTTAAAGAAAATTGAGTATTAACGAAAATCGAACCCGTAACTCTCGCGTTGCAAGGCAGGTGTCTTACAAACTAGGCCACAGAGATCGTAAATACTCTTATAATAATTTTTGATGAAATTTGCTTTAATTTTTATTAAAGGTACAAAAATACTTAATTTATTTACACGCACTCCACTAATTCATTATCATTTCTAGGTTAGTCAAAAAGTTTTGAAAACGGAAATGAAAATACATTTTTTTTGGGGGGAAATCACTTTTATTGCTCAGTATAGTCTCCCATAAGATCAATACACTTGGTCCAACGATCTTCCAACTTTGTTGTCCCATCACGGAAGTGACTTTCTGGAAGGCCTGCAAAATACTCCTCTACGACGGCTATAACCTCTTCGTTTGATGAAAAATGCTTTCCACGATGGAATTTTTTGAGGTGTGAGAACAGCTAGAAGTCAGAGGGAGCTAAATATGGCGAATAGGGTGGATGCTGCAACAATCCGTACCCCAATTCACTGATTTTCGCGATGGTTTTTTGAGCTGTGTGAGCAGGTGCATTGTCTTGATGAAAAATTATTTTTTTCTTCTGCAAACCGGGTCTTTTTTCACAATTTTTTTCATCCAACTGGTCCAAAAGGTCACAATAATAATCAAAGTTGATTGTCTTACCAGTTTGGAGATAATCTATCAATAAAATTCCTTTTGCATCCCAAAAAACTGACGCTAACACCTTCTTGGCCGATTTCTGGACACGAACTCGCTTCGGAGCCAAAATGCCTGGTTCACACCACTCCTTAGCCTCTTGTTTTGATTCAGGATCATGGTGGTAGACCCAAGTCTCATCCATAGTGATGAATCGACGTAGAAAATCCTTTCGAAATTGCTCCAAGTGCTGCTCAGAAAGTCGCATTCGAACGTGTTTTTGTTGCATTGTTAGCAAATGCGGCACCCATTGTGCATACAGTTTTTTGAAACCCAAAACTTCAGCCAAAATATGCCATGTTGTTCCATGTGAGATGCCTATGGTGTCAGCTATCACATCCACAGTCGATCGATGATCTTCCAAAACCATATCCTGTATTTTCACTATGATTTCTGGTGTTGATGCACTTTTTGGACGTCCTGAGCGTGGATCGTCTTCAACGCTTGTACGGCCACGCTTAAACTCCAAAACCCATCAGTGAACGGTTGGAAATGAAGGAGAAGACTCCTTTAATACTTTCATCATCTTTGCATGGATCTCTGTAGCCGATAAACCTTCCAAAACAAAGAATTTAATCACTGCACGATATTCGGATTTTTCCATTGTTAAAAAATACACTGACACGTTAACTTCAAATGGCTTGTAAACAAAGAATGAATTGACAGATCGAAATTAAATTTTGAGTACGTTCTTATGAAAAATGAAATATTAAAATGGCGTAGAAATTTTGGTTTTCTACTGCTCCATAGATGTCGCTTTCAAAACTTTTTGACTAACCTATTAGTAGTCTGAGTTTATCTATGGTACGTATAGATATAACTTTTCGAGATATCTGTAATTATTTTGAAGTGTCGATGTTTTTTTTTATTGGAGTGTATTGATTGTGTGTATGCAAATTTTTATTATTTCCTTAGATTATGTTTTCTTTCTTTTTGTATGTTTGGGCCTGTGATTTCCTGAGCCTTGTGCTCTCTCAAGTTAGTATTTTATGTGTTGTGGGTGGTATGCACGTGCATAATGCTTTTCGATATTTTTCGTATATGATTTTTGTAAATGTTTATAATTTTTGTAACAAGTTTACTCTCTTCTATTTTGAGCCCGCTGCATCCACCATTCTTTTTTAAAGTTATTGTCTCCGGAGGTTGGCGATCATTATGGCCATCTTGACCTTTGAGGTAGTAGCTCTCAACAAAGATACGATACTAAAAATAAACCTTATGTTCTTCAACCTGGAGATGCGCCGTCTCCTGCACTTCTTCTGTCCCGATTTTTATAGAATTTTCTCCCTGCATTACTCGTATGTGTCTAAAGTACTCTGATTTTTTATAGTGGATAACAATTATCTAATTTCTTCGTCCTTTTCAAAATGCCATCATTACTATCTTTACAAACCGCGAGACTCAGCGTGCGTCGATTGCACCACATTTCAAAATTTTCTAGTTTCTTTGTGGTAACTTGCGTGAGTGTCCATGCTACAACAACATAGAGAAGCGCGGGTAAAATGAAGCAACGCGAAATTCACATACATAAGTTGTGATTGAAACCCTCGTTGCAGAGGAGATCTTGCATTTTTAAGATTCAACTGCGTGCAATCTCCACTATTATTTCGATATCTTGTTCCTTGTCCCATTGATCATTCAGCCATCATCCCATATACTCGTACACTTATTTATATTGCTTTACTCGCTCAACATTTTCATTATTTATATCAATAAGTATCATTTCTGTCCTTTCCTTTAACGGACAATCATAAATCTCACCGTATGTCCTCACACTTTCTAATCTAATCTTTTCACTTTTGTTGGTCATTAGACTTCGTTTCAATCTTGCTATTATTTATTTAAGTACACTATAGTTTTTTAAAGCAATGATTTTTTTAATGTTTTTATCGATTTCTCAACAGTTTGACTTCAGTACATAACATTTAATTAGTCTCGTTAGCGTTGAACAAAAATACTAAATATGGAATAGTAATTTGTTTTATAATGCGGGTCGACGTCAAGTGTGAACCAGCCGTGACCAGACGTTGACCTCCCAGCATTAATTACTCCAACTATTTATTATTACCCGATACCCTTATCTAATCATTACTTGTCTATGTATTGCTCAGTGTTGTACTTTTTGTAATGTTATTTTTGTCGCTTTTCATGTACAGTAGAGGTTTTTAATATGTATGGTATTTATTTATTGACACTTATTTAAACGACACTTAAGTGGCCTTTAAAAGATGACATATTAACATTATTTATTTATTTAAACGACACTTAAAATATGACATATTAACATTTTTCGAAAAAAAAATTACCAATTCAGGACACACGTTTATCTTTCAAAATAATGGATTGTCTGAAAAGGTTTTTTTTTTTATTTTTAGGTCAATTTCAAACGTTTACACCAAATGCTCGTGAAGGGTGATTTTCACAATCTCACCTATCTCTCGTAGCGTAGAACGCGTGTTGTTTTTAATCAAAACCTTAATTTGGTCATCATTTGTATTACGAAACGTCTTTCCGTTCACAATATTAAGATGCATGCATTTACGTGCATCTTAATATTGTGAACGGAAAATGCAACAACACGGAAGTGTAGACTGAAGCAACAACACGGAAAGTAAAAAAACATAATCCAATTTAATAAATTAAATTAAATCAAGAATAAAACAACCTGAGTAGAAACAAATAAAATATCTTTTAAAGGCAACAGTAATACGAATTTATAGGGCAAATAAAAAAATAAAACACTGAAGATAAAGTCGAATATCAGTCTCTCAATCAACAATACCTTAGATTGAGGAAATTCCGGAAAAGCAGTTCAACGACATCTATACTAAAAATACACACCGAACTAGACATGGAGTTACACAATTGTTGTATTCTCGCGACTGATGCATAACAAATGTGCAACCGTCATAAGCAAATTGTTATTGACACATTTGAATTGTAAAAGATTATATGTGTCTAGCAGGAATGTGGAAACCAATTTGAGCCAATATATCGGGGGTATTGGCAAGGTGCTTTCTCGCTACCGAGTTGTTTAACTTGTATGGAGAATATTGGTACGGCGGGATTGCTATTGGTGGTAGAAAACTATCGAATCTGAAATATGCAGATGGCACGACGTTAATTGCCACACCAAAAGAAGAAATGGCCACACTTCTTATAAACGTAAAATACGACAGCAAGTTCCTGGTTTGGAAGTCAAAAACCAAGTTAATGATAATGCACCGCATTAACAAACTGCCATCAAATACACAAACAGTGTATGAATCATGGTATAGAAACTTTTCTTAACTTTATTTACTTAGGCTCCAGTTTTATCAACAATGGAGGATGCGGGGTAAATGTGAATATAATAACTGGAATGGCAAAGAACGCGATGTTAAAGCTGGAAAATATATGGAAGACCAGAACCGTCACCATCACGATGAAAATGCGCCTAGGTAGGTCTTTTGTCTTCGCAATATTTATGGTGCGGAGACTTGAGAGCAAGCGAGAGACGTAAAACAGATGCATTTGAAATGTGGTGCTAGAGAAGGAAGGTATGAATTCCATGGACAGTATGGGGAAATAACGCCTACATTCTCGAAGAATTTCGAATCACCGACAGATTGTCAACAATACACTTTCGACAAGTTCTCCGATTTTTTGGGCATATTGCTCGTGGCCAAGGAGGCAATTTGGAGAGATTTGTAGTCACTGGAAGCGTGGAAGGACGACACACATGTAGAAGAGTCTCAATGCAATGGACTGACCAAGTGAGAGACGCAACAGGATACCCTTAATAAATGCCCTTCGAATCGCGGAGTGCATAGGTTGATGAAAATGAGTCGTCAAGGGATATTATGGGAGTCACGATGCTCAGTCATGAGCTACACGACATGATGGATCGAAACTATCAACGATTTTGTGAATAATTTAATACATACAAGACTGCTGTATATTTTCAGTTGTATAATTCTAGTTTTTTCATATTTGTTAGGTGTGAGACACGGACATTCAAAGCCAAGTAAAAACCTCAAACGGATTAAGGAAGCGTTGAGTTAGACATGTAAGAACATGCTGGGAAATGCCATAAATTCTTGCACACAAAATGAACGTATTTGCCCTCAAAGGTCAAACACTTAATTGCGACAGTAAAACGATTAAAATTGACTTGGGTGGGAAATATTGTATTATATTACATTTTCATTATAAACAGTACAATCTGGCGGGCTTATTGCCATGTGACAATCTTTTCCAGCCAACCAGAAATATGTTATAGAGACCTTAAGTGAAAACCACAATGGATTTTTTAATAAGCTGGGATCCAATGGGAATTGAACCCGCAACCTACAGCTTGGTAAACGGGCGTGTTACCAACTAGGCCACGAGAGTCGTCATAATATATCTCGATGAACATATACTCCTCCAGAGGTACTCCAAAGAGAGTAAAAGTTCTAGAAAACTGCTTAAGGGATGTTGGCTGAATAATACCATGTAAAGTGGATGCCATATCATAATATGGCAGCAAGCGGCAATGGAAAGATTTATATGTAGCAATGAACTAATACGAGACTGAAGATGATTCGTTTATTTTACAACTTTAAACTATTTTTACACTCTCGTTGTATATAGTACAACCTCCCGGGCTTATTGCCATGTGACAATCTCTTAAAACCAACCAGAAAAATGTTAACGCGCCACGCAAATGATGAGACGTCTCGTCAATAATTTGGTACCTTATTACTGCGTCACAACTAAATATTATTGACAAATATATAAATCAGCATCTATCAAAATCATCTACAAACATTTTATATTGTTTCAAATCATCTTAAAACCACTTATATTCCGAATTCCGACATTTCCATTTGACAGCTGTAGACGTCACCGTTCAGGGCTGTCCCTTTTTAAAGTTGTAGCCGAAAGCCTTACTTCTTTATTGATAAAGTTCGCGATCTTAGTTATTTTTGTATGTTGGTTGTTTTTTTTGGTAATTTTACGTAATTCTTTTTACCTCGCTGGGAAACTATACATTTTTTTTGAGTGCTTTTGCGTAATTTTTTTCTTTATTTTATATCGAAATCGGATTATTTTATGTACAACAGTGAACAAAAACTAGGTACTCGTACATATTTATTCTCTGTTTCTTCCTGTGTAGTGAAACCTTTTTTTCATATCGGACATTGATCTAGTGTAAATATGAGCGTGTGACAACCCTAAACAAAGGTCAAATTTTAAATTTGGATTTTTATTGATAAAAAATGTTTTATGTGTTATATTTCACAATCTCTGGTACAGATATAAATGACAGAGACGACGCTCTATAAAGCCGAAGTTAGCCGATTATGGCCGACAGTCTCTTTTTTAAGCCTGGTGTGTGTTATTTACCGCCGGGTACTGTAATTCAATAATTAGTTCTATATCATTTTAAGAAACATAATGGAAATTGATCGAGTTATTTTTCGCAAATTATATCGGCTTGACAGGATTCACCATTTTTTTACGGCAGAGAAAAGATTAAAGAGACTAAGTGAAAACCAGGTTCCAATAATTTAAAAAACATCTTGATTCCAATGAGAATCGAAACCGTGTCTCCGGGATGCAAAACAGACGTAGGCTACGCAGGTCGTCATATTTTAAATAAGTTTGTTGTCTGTTCATGTCGTCTTCGTCACTGAGATTTCCTGTTACTTAGAGAACAACTTTTTTCTATTTATACATTACATAAATTATGTCGCTCATTATAGTCTACATCAGTGATTCCCAAAGTGGGTGCTATCGCTCCCTAAGGGGCACTCGGAGCATCAAGGATAGCGCTAAGAAGAATGGGAGGGTGGTTTGCAAAATCAACATGACATGATTTTATAAACGACCGCTCTAGATTTTAATAAACATGGTAACTCACAACTTCCACTCATATTTGCACTGTATATTTGTTTTGCATTTTATTTGTATTCTATTGAATTTATACTATATATTATTTTATAGACGTTAATATAATGTATTATAAACTCGTAAAGCGCACAAGTGCCATCGCAAGGTCATGATGACCATGCCAGATCAAAATGTTGTCATTCCAACAGTCAAAACTAAAGACGACTTCAAATATTGACTTTTCTGTTTTAATTTGTATGAATAAATAATTTACCTAACTGACATCTGTTCTAAAAATAATAAGAGTTTGCGCCGTAGCGATCATTTCAAAACATTATTTAGAAATACCACTTGATGTGGTAAAAATGTTGATGGAAATCTGAAAAAATAAAAAAAAATCCGAGCATGCCGGATCGACAAACTTTTACTGTAACCTCTGATTTCTCCTTTGGCGCGATGAAAGTGAAAATATAATTAAATTTATAACAAATGTATTTAAGAATGATTAGAACATACTCTTTATAAAGGCATAATTACACTATAATTATATTAAGCTTGCGATTTTGTTGGCATTTCTAGAAATTTCTATTACTGCATTTCTGGAATATTTGTATATCTATGTATCCACACATGCAGTACTAGATTTAATGCGAGAGTAATTATTTATAATTAATTTTTCATTGACAAAAGAGTTGAGAGAACGTGACAAAAGAGTTGAAAAACACTTTACTAATGCAACAGGCTCATAGAAGTGCATCTATGCAGCTGACCGGCCAACCTATAGAACTAGTAGACAGTTTCAAATATCGAATAAGCTTGATTACTCATGACCTTGGCTCGGATAGAGAAGTTAGATGCCGAATTGAAATGGCACGTGCTAGAGTTTTCAAGATGAGATCAGTTTTCTGCTATGATAACTTGAATCTTCAACTTCGGCAACGCATGATTATGTGCTATACATTGTCTATTTTATTTTATGGTGCTTAAACATGGACCATGAAATCCATGTATAATAAGTTGTGGGTTAATCAGAGAATGCTCAGAATTTCTTGGTTTCATAGTATGTTAAACACCGAGATGCTGTGTATTCTTATACTTACATAAGTAACAATCTGGAATAAAAATATCAAATGTAGCATATTTCTTTATATACAACATTTTTTGGTGAAAACATAATTGAATTCTCCCAGTAATTTTACTTGTTTGGCCCAGGATCAAGTTTAATTTATATGTCAACTCGTCTTCGAACTCTTGAGAAAGTAACATACATATAGTTTTTTTAAGTCAATCCACTCATATCCAATACACAACTTAAGTGGTGGGTGTCTATCGGTGGGACATGACGACGTTTTCATTGAAGCTTCGGAGAACGTTTTTTTCGTGTTGGGTAGTTAATTTTTGTTTTCATAGAGGCACCGCACCGTCTGTGTCGCCTCACTGGATGGTGTTATTGTTAAAGCAGGAATAAGTTGTCTGGTGCGGTACCCAAGAGGCATAAATAGGCCCAGAAGAAGACCGAAGGTACGCTGGATAGATGAAATCAGGAAACTTGTCAGCATCATCACATGGCATCAACGAGTAAAAAACCGAACTATTTGGAGTCAACTTGGAGATACCTTTATCCAGCAGTGGATCGACCCTGGTTGACAATGATGATGATGATGATGACATCAACTTTATCCAAAATTTGTCCTTGATACTTGTTAATTGTTATTATTATTTTATTTATAACAACTTATGGCATGGAAATATAATCCTTATTGCCAGGTTCGCATTTTTCTGCCATTACAGAGAGATAATGTCAAATATATTTGCCCATGGCATCAAATATTTTTTTCCTGCTTTAACAATAACACAATCCCGTGTGGAAACAGACGGCGCCTGTTTAAAACAAAACTCAACTACTCAACACGATTAAAAGGATCTTCAAAGTTCGCTCCACCGATCGGCTCCCCACCGCTTTGTAAAAACCGTTAATTGTAATTGTAATGACCGATTTCAACAATGACAGCAAATTAATATTTATTTATTGTGTAAATCTGTTTACTTTGACAGTGTTCAGTTTTGAATTCATTTTGAAAATTACGACGCTTCTCCATATACGTATAGTTTCATTTTCACTTCATTGTCACACAATGTTTTGTTTAATTTTAATTCGTGAAGATTCATAAATTGATTGAGGTTAATAATGATTCGCTGTTTAATTGTATACATATTCAGTTGAACGTGTATATATTTTTCTTCTTTTTCACCCATCGAACGTGTTCTTCGGCATTATACATCCATATATAAATATAACACATTTGAGCATTTATAAATAATTATCAATTAATTATTTTCACGTATTACATGAAAATTAAACATATGTACATTAAGAGATCAAGTTCAAGTATAAGTATATTTTCTAGTCATAGTGTATTTTGAACGCTTGAATGGTTGAAGTAAAATAGGCACTAAGTACATAAAAAAAAACTAAGTATGCAGTTTCGTTCTATATGACATATAGAACGAAACTGCATATTTTTTTTTTGGTACTTAGTGCCTATTTTACTTCAACCATTCACTTCAGTATCGCTGTCAGTTTCTTATTTTGAATTATTTATGTATTTTTACATCACAAAGAGTGGATCTTTCATAGAGGTGATCTTAAAAAACGACGGCGGGATAATTTACTCGATGACATGCATTGGGCAAGCGATTTATCAACACCAAGTGGCTAACGCTTTTGCCTTTTTTTTCATTAAGTATAGCATGACGCTTGCATATTTCCAGTGCAAACGATGTTTTTCAACAGTCTTTAGACGGTGGTAACAGTTTTTCATAAACAATATTAATGACCATGAAGTGTGCCAATGTGTCGGATGATTGAAGAACAAGAATGCACTTGAACCACACCTTATTCCGGTCTTCACAATCATAAACATTTTCAAGAAACATTTCCATCAATTTTCAACAACATTTTCTTAGCATGGAACTTTTCAGATCTTTGGAAAATCTCCAAAATATCATTCATATAATTACGGCCGTGTCGAGAGTTACCGACCAGTGGGAGTTCATTGTGATTCTGCAATGTTATAAAAATTGCTGATAAATTATTTTATTTAACATCAAATTTTTATGTTCACAATATATTAACGACATAGATTTAGAGTTACACATTCAACAGAAACTGATTTGATTACATCAACAAATTTACAGCCTAAATTCTAGGCGAAAAAAAAATTGAAATAAACATTGTGTATAGTAACTTTGCAAAAGAATTTTACCTAAACTGTCGTTTTATTCATTGTTTTTTAACATTTTTAGTCTTCCAACCCCAAAAAAAAACTTAAGACTTCGCGGTCCTCCTATGAAAATTTAATATCTTGTTGATGCAAGTGTACATCCTTCGCACAAATGTTGTATATGCACAAATACTTACGTGACACATTTCATAACGTAACACGAACACATTTCATAACGTAAGTATTTGTGTATATGCACAAATACTTACGTTATGAAATGTGTTCGTTTTACTTTTAAAATGTGTTATTTTCCTTTTGTACACGAAACTTATTTTTATTTTTTTAAACAATTGGTTTTATATAATCTATTTGTAAGTTCAATTTTATATGAATTCTGGTATTCCTCAAGAATCGAATCTAGAGCCAACGATGGGCGAAATAGTATGAAACACTCAATTGTTTTACTATTTGAAGACGATCTCAAAATTAAAAGCGTTAATGATAGTAGAAAACTCGGAGAAGACATCAGTAGTACATATAACTGAAGCTCTTATGTATGTCAGAATGCTTTGTTATTTAATTCGCAAGAACGTGAAGCACAATTTATATTCTTTATTTTGTGGATGGGACATTAACTGTCTAGGGCGTACAAAACAGAATAACTTGTGTTATTTGCAAATCAAAACTGTCTGTAATAAAACAAACAAAATCCTTGGGTTTGTAATTCGTACCACTAAATTATATAGAGATATCGCTTACATATTCAGAATATTGTACAACTCTCTAGTAAGCAGTCATTTCAAATATTTATTTATTAATTTTTAACACCCGTGCCTTTAAAAAAAAAAGGTTTTTTAATTACAAAAAATATACGAAAAATAAAACAAAAATGAACTAACAGCAATCAAACAAATCTCAAAACACATCACACAATAATAATATAAATTAACAACAAAATTGAAAAACTTCAAAATTATGGAAAATATGGTTGGATCATGTAAATTATGTTTTGAAAGTAGAAAACGTAGGACAGAAAAATAGTAGTTGTCTAAAAAGGTGTATAAATGTGTGTCGAGATATGAAAGTCTAATGCTCTGTCCTCTCTATCTACCCCGACAGGGAAATGGCTTGATGGTATGTATCTATGTATGCGAAACACTTTGAAACTTGAGCACACATTAAAAAATATTGTTCTTTAATATGGACTTCGTACTAATACGCCTATGTACTCATGCTAGAGAGAGTTCAGAAAATGTTCTTTAGCCGAGTATGGATCTATACCCTAGTATCTTCCCACTGGGGATGCTTAGCTATTGGTCTGTAGAGAGTCGACGGTATCTTCGATTGCGTTTCCACTTTTTTTGTTTACTTAGAGGTACATACATACCTGGACAATCTTGGTTTATACGTTTACAGGTAACACAGGCTAACATTTTTTTGTTTGGGGTGCATAAAATTATCTTCAGTTAGTTGAATATCTTATGGTGATTTCAAGATTGATATACATTTTTATATACAATTATCTGAGGCAATGTACCCATCGATTGTTCTATTAACCTCTATGTAGAACAAACCTGCCTTTGGAAAGCCAGAAGGTAGAAGAAACACACTTTTTAACCGTGTATATTGCATCAAGCATTTAATAATATTAAAATTATTTGTATTTAATGTCTTGAAATGATTCACTGTATTATATTTGATATATTTTTATTGTACTTTTTGATATCTTGGTTCATTGCGCGAATTAGGTAAACCTGTAATATGAAAATGATTTAAATTAAAAATAGATAATACCTACGCGGACAATTCGCAATACCAGTCTTATCTTCTGACCCGACCCGGTGGTACCCAATTTTTATATAAAGGGTTTGAGCCTGGTTTAAAGCTAAGACATTTTTAACATCTTTCTGGTAAGTTGGAAGATAATGTCTCGTGAAAATATACTTGACAGGTACCGTATACAACGGAAGTGTAATATATTACAATAAAAAGTAAAACATAAACATCGATATAAATAATGTGTATTGCTTTAGCACGAACGTTAATTTAATTAGACAAAGTAAAATTGGTTTGTGAAGAGTATTTTGAGTACATTGCTAAAAGTACGTACGTTTTGCACTTTTTTCATCATTGAGTCTGAAATAACTCAGCGACTGTTGATTCATGTTAATTTATCTCAATTTGAAGACATCGGCGAGACAAACGATTAATCTCGTGTTTATTTTCGTGATGTTTTTGGTAGGTAAACCAATGACGACTTGTGTTGCTGTATTCTAAAGAATTGCGGAAATTTTTGGCTCAGACGATACATCGACGGTTTCTTGTGTTGAAATATAACTAGGAGAGAAATAATACTTCAATATAATGAACTAGGCAGATGTTATACTTTGGGCTGAAATGGGAAATGGTAAAGTAAGTAGCCAAAATGTTGCAATAGATGGAGTAAGGCCGTGTCATCGGTTCGATCCCGGCCCTCAGTATAAGAGTATAAAAAGGAAGACTATGTAGTTTTCGTAGTAATATCAATGTATTAATTTTTCTTCTTTGTATCTAACTAATATTTTGCAACTATTGTATGATACTTACTTCTATTTTGTAGGATTCTTTATATTTTTTTTAAATTTAAAAGATCAAAAGTACTTTTTAAATACAAAAATAACAATTAAAAATCAATATTGACATGTTATCATAAACAGTGTTATACAATAGGAATAAGGCAAACCCAGAACAAGACGAGTCCATCACTTCTAAGCGTGACGAGGGAAGTGAGGGTAACATTTTATATCTTTGAGTTGCTGACGGGAGCAACTATTGGTATGTTTAGACTGGCAAAGAGTAGAACTAACTTGCCAAGTGCATGTCCTTTGTTACGTTACGCGGGATGTTCCTTTTGAATAAGGTCTTATATTTTGATATATTTAACATTTCAGAAAATGTTTTTAAATAAAACATTTTAAGTTTTCGTAGTAATATGAGTTATTAGTTTAGGTTTTACAATAATTTCTTATTTATTAATTTTATTTCTTGTTACTTTATAAGCTTTGTATGTAATCGGATATGATCTATATATTTAAGCTTTATAAAATAAATAATCATAATAAAACATCCAATTCGTGTGATTTCTTTAATTCATCCCGGCAAGATCAACAAATTATTTATTTTACTCTTGTAAGAAGTCAAAGTCATATGGAAATTTACACAATGACAATACTGATTGCCCAATCTGTTTAGTTTTAACTGTACAGGCGTTATACAATACAAATAATCAGCTGTGACTTCATCACTGCAGAATAAAATATTCTGCCTGGTGGGTCTACAAGGGGCTTGTAGCCTGACAAGCTGAATTATTTCCGGACTGTTAAAATATGTGCATACTATCTAATCAGCGTCTCCGCGAGAGGTACAGCCGCCTGTATGCTAAAACCAAAATGTTGCTCCTATTCCAAGTTGAATTTAAATATATTTTAAGGCATATGAATTGTTCATTACTAAGTGAATACGCATTAGGTAATAACCGTCGTCGCGTGCTTCAATCCTACAAATTTGTTTGTATTAAATCTGGCGACAGAGAGTCTTAAATAGGTACTTATACTCGTATCATGTCATATTTAGTTTTATTTCACAGTTCAGAACATCAAAAATACGCCGAGAAAACAATTAGGTACACATATGTGTACTATATTAAAAAATAATACATACTATAGATGTCATATTCCAAATTAAACGGTGTTCAAGAGTGCAACGATTGTTACAAACAACTTTTTTCAATAAAGTTGCATTTAAGTTTAACCGTTTTCCTTGAACTGTTCGAATTCACTTACTTAATCATTTAGCGTTTTATGGATAGTAACTCTTTTAAAATTTATGACTATAGTGCTCATGAAGACTGCAATATCAAGGGGCGGCCAGCGCGTACGGGCAATTCAAGAGCCTGTCTAGGGCTGCCCTTGAATCGGACGCCTGTATGCGCAGGCGCCGCACACATTTCATAAATGGACGCGCGCTCCTGTATCTGCTCTTAATATAATATTGTGATGTCAATCATTTTTTATCTTTTTGACAAGGTTATAAGACTCATTACTTCCAACAAAAAATCGTAATCGAACTCAGCGTTTGGGATTGTCCTTAAACATTCATTTTATTATTGCCACTCGAAACCATAAGTATTTTTACTCTTTTTACGCATTGTAATTTGTTTCATCAAACACTGTGTATTCCACTTTTTGTAACGGTATAACCCTACCGGTTTCAAGGCTTTCACCTCATCATCAGGGAGCACAAACAAGACTTGTTTGCGCTTCCCTGATGATGAGGTGAAATTCTTGAAACCGGTAGGGTTATACCGTTACAAAAAGTGGAATGAACAGTGTTTGATAAAACAAATTATAATGTCTTTAAACCTCCACAATGCTAATGCCTTAACTATAAATAATATATATTTTTACACGTTTCATAATCGTAAATGGGATATCCAACAGTATTACGCGATTTATAAATAGTCTTTATAGGGTGGCCCTCTTTCTCCTATTCATGGCATTGTTGTGGATCTTGTGGTTTCAGTTCTTGCAGCAACAGAATTTATACGGAAAGATACAATGTAATCGGCATCCCAAATGCTTAAAAACATATTCAAAAACCTAATAACGACTTTTGTGGCCTAGTTGCTAAAACACCTGTCTACCAACTCGGAGTTTGGGACTTTGTTTCACGTTGGATCTCAAATTTCAAAAACAAGAATCACTGTTTTGTTTTTTTATAAGATTTCTATAACATCTTTCAGATTGGTTGGAATATATTGTATGCTATATACTGTTGTATTGTTTACAACAGTGGAATTTAATACAATCGGCCACCTACACGTTAATGTCTCAGTACAGTTGTACTGCAAAACGAGGGTGTCACGGATCATTAGGTTTGTCTTCCCGGTAAAGTGTATTGAAAATATTAGATGTGTCGCGAAAGTCCGACAGCGGGGCTTAAAAATAGCCGTTAAGAAACATGTGTTGCGATATTTATGGATAACAAAATTTCCCAAACGATGTTTCGGAATACCACAGGGGCTAACTTGCGAAGCTTGAACAATAACTTTAAGGATATAGCATTGTTTCCTAATAAAATATTACCTAAGAGCGCTTTGATTTTAAAGATTCTGACTGAACTGAACTAATTGTGACTATGCATAATTTGTTAATTGTTATATTGGAAACGTTTATTTTCTTTTTCGTTTGATACATGCCTACCTTAAGTAAAATGCATATTACATGAAAAAAATTAAGCGAATACAAGTCTAAATAGAATAACGACACGAAAAATGATACTGGTGCTTCCCTGTTGCTCAAGTATGCCTATACAACTTATTAAGAAGCTTAATAGTTCTTCAACAAGGTCATTCCATGTGCGAGTGGGGACGCTCTTATTATTCCAGTTCTTGAATACTACACCGTTAACACTTAATTCACGATAGCGTGAATACTTGTCTGATAAAAAAAGATTTGACGTGAATCGAACTCGTATCTCCTGGGCTAGAAGACAGGCGTCTTATCAATTAGGCAACGGAGGTCGTCGATTGATAATTGAATATGGAAATAAACATTTGTTCGGTTTTTTACTCCTTTAGTGTACGATATGATAGCCAATTCCTCGTGATCGAGTATAATTGTCAGCTATTCTGTGAATAGAAGACGCCTGTGCTTATATTGGTTCATTGCGTATAAGTTGTTGCACTTCAGCAAACACGCAGTTATGATATATTCAATCCATGGTTCCGATGGGGTAGATATCGAAATTCCAAGTTCCAATACGATAAACATCTGCCGCAACCTTTTGATAAGTAGAGTTTTGTATAGCGCTATTTATTGTGTTGATTAATAGCGCTTTAATAATTTACAGTAAGCAGGATATAAGCTACAGATAAACATAAATTCAAATTTAAAATCGTCTAGAATAAAACCACTCCGGAAGAGAATCAACCAGGGAACGAACCTGTGACACCCATCTGCTTAGCGTGCACGCAAACCGTTGGATCGATGAGGAATACGGTGAGGAATAACATATGAATGTTTGGATCATTTCAACCACAGTTACTTTCAGAGCAAGAAAATACGAAATTATTATTTATTTAGCGTATATATTAGTTATATTGACTCTCTCCCTCTCTTTGACTTAGGAACCCTTAACTCTTTCACGGCTACGGACCACTTAAATGGCCCATACATAATACGTGCCGTCCTGGCGAGCGGCCATTTAAGTGGCCACTAACTTTGCGTGTGGATATCTCGGTCAAAATTAAATCTTCTTTAAAATTTTTAACCTGAATATAAGACAAAACGTGTCCTCTAGTGACATCTCTTTTAAAATCATCAAAACTTCAAGTATTTGATCCATAAGAAGGATTTAAACAGACCCCTTGCAGGCCGTCAATATTTAAAGCATTTTGAATAATCGCGCCACGCGTTCGGGCGATCCGAAGCTCATGTTTCTAATAACGATTGCTCCCGATCAATATGAAGTATTATGCGTCGATATTTTTTTTTGTAAATACGCGTATTGCGTATTGAATTAATTGCGTTTTTCATTGTTTATGGATTATTGTTTTCTTCGATTATTGCTTCTTATATTGTCGCACTTTATTTATAGCTTTGATTTGGATACCATTACACAAACTGTTTTTTAAGAGATTTTAACATTCATTTACTTTTACAACTTTTCAAATCGTCGTTATTTTTTATGTTACGTGTGTTATACGCCATTGAAAAATTCATAAAACTTTTAAAATAACTTTAAAAATTCAACACCGCTTATATTATCAATATGGCTAAAAGGAACTTGACTGGAGAGGAAATTGAAGATATCACGGTAGTAGAACTTGATTCAGATTTTGAATTAACCGATGAAGAAGACGATGTTGATCCATTAGAAGAAGAGCAGAGAATGGATGATACAATTATTCCAGATATTGGAGCAACAACCAGCGGCAATGTGGAACCAAACGAACTATTAGAAAATGTATTTTCTTCATGGAGCCGAGGTCCATTTGCGCCAATAATCCACGAGTTTGATGAATTTTCATCTGGCATCTTGCCCTCGTGCCAACTTACACCAGAATCATCCGAACTCGATATTTTCGAATATTTTTTAAATAAAAATATAATTGAAAATGTGGTACAACAGACTAACCAATTTAATAATTTTAAAAAATTGAGTAAGGAATATTCCGCTAAATCACGAATTCAACGCTGGGTGGATACAAATGTACCAGAATTATATGTATTCTTTGGTGTCACAATGTTGATGACACGAAATAAGCATTTAACCATACGGGAACATTGGTCCACAGACCCACTTTTAAATAGCCCAATTTTTGGCAAGACTATGTCAATGGACCGGTATGAACTGATTTTAAATATGTTACATTTTTCTAATAACAATATAACAAATAGTGGTGACAAATTGCGTAAAATAAGATTATTGCTTGATCATACTCGCAAAGTTTTTACAAGTGTCATGCTGCCTCACAAAAACTTGTGTATCGATGAGAGCATAGTTGTTTTCAAAGGTCGTCTTATGATAAAACAATACATCCCTTCCAAACGTCACAGATTCGGCATTAAATTATTTGTTTTATGTGATGTTGAAACCGGTTGTGTGTTAGATCTAATTGTGTATTGCGGTGATGGAACAGAAATAATTTATGATAAATCGTTGGGTATATCGGGTGCAGTTATCAAAACGCTTCTCAATGACTATCTTGGAAAAGGACACAACTTGTGGTGTGATAACTGGTACACAAGCCCACAATTATTTAAGTTTTTACATGACAATAAAACAAATGCATGTGGAACCGTTCGAAAATCTCGTAAAGGTATGCCCAACTTCAAAAAAAACAAGAAAGGAGACATTGATTCTCAACATTGTGGACCCTTGTTGGCTATAAAATGGCACGATAAGAGAGAAATTCATATGCTGACAACAATTCATAGTGACATATTTATTTCAACAGAGAAATTAAATTATAAAACTGGCGAACAGGTAAAAAAACCTGAGTGCATTGTGGATTACAATAAAAATATGGGTAGTGTGGACAAAACCGATATGATGCTTAGTAGTTTAAATTGCCTTCGAAAAACTTTAAAATGGTATAGAAAGCTGGCTTTTCATTTTGTTGATCTATACATGCTAAATTCATATTTTATTTACAAGCATACAACCGGAAAAACAATAGGTTTAGCGGAATTTCATTTAGCAGTTATAAGACAAATATTTGAAAAATATAAACTAGCATCAAAATTGTCCCATTCATCTCCGTCCACTAGCAATCCACTACATCTTGGTTTATCGGGTTCAATAATAGCCGCCTGTGTGCGGCTATTCCAGGAACTGAAAACTGAAGAAATTCCAGGAACTGAAAACTGTGCGGAACCTTCTCGTCGATGCTATGAATGCGTTCATAAACATAAATTAAGGAAAAGATCTAGATATATGTGTGGTGAGTGCAATGTGAGTCTGTGTGTAACATGTTTTGGACCATTTCACGCCAGCAAACACTTTCCACAGTAGAAATATTATTATTGCAGTGTACTTATCGTTATAAATCTTTTCGTCAAAATCCAAAAACATACTTTTATTTGTATAATAGTGTTATAAGAATATTTTCTAATATTACGTGTGTATAGTGTCAGCTAAAAAATGCATCGGCGCACAGTTCGACAGTACTCAGATTCGGATAGTGGTGAGTCATATTTTTATGTAGATACAATATAAATTTATTGACTTAAAACACCGCCGCCTGTGGAACACACGAAAGATACTCGAGCCATCGCCGTAAAAAGGTTAAGTTCCAACATTGACTACCATTCTGTTGGTTTCTTTTAACTTGGTCCTTCGTCCACTCAACCCAACCCAGAGGATCAGGGATTTTGTTTCCAAACTACGGTCACTATCTTTGTATAAATTCCACTATTATTAATAGTAAAATTTATACAAACGATCGAGTGTTAAACATTTATATTTTATTATATGTTTTAAAAGTTTAACATGTATTTTATTTAACGCCAAGAAGATATTTATAATAAAATTAATCAGTAATCTTTTTTATATTAATGTCGATTTGATTAATTACGTTTATGTTTTTATTAAGGTATATGTAAGAGGTAGTGCTCATATTGATGACTGTTCTGGTTCATGCAATGTTGATAACGTGGAATCACAAACATCACGAATAATTTGTTTTGGTATTTGGGCGTATACTCTTTCAATGGTTGGTCTCAATTCATTGACTGTTGCTGATTTTGTACCTTCAACTTTATTTTTGATGAGTCCCCGTGAAAAAAGTTCATTGGCGTTAATAAATTCGCGGAATGAAGAGGAAAAAGGGGATATAACAATTTTTTATTTATCCTTTTTAATATATTCACTATTAATTCGATTTTTCAAATCTTCCAATAAACTTATTTATACCCACGAAAAAAAAAGATTTGCTTTTGTCCTGCACTCTGCGGCTCGGAAGGCAGTTGTCAAGGGTAGTCCAGTTGCGTCTCTCACTCGGTCAGTCCAACCCATTAAGATTCTCCCTCTTGTGCGTGATTCTTCCACGCCTCCAGTGACCACGAACCTCTCAAAACCACAAACAATGTGCCCAAAGAATTGTCGACAATCTGTCAGTGATTGGCAGTTCTTAAAGAATGGA
Source organism: Odontocerum albicorne (assembly GCA_949825065.1). NCBI lineage: Eukaryota > Metazoa > Arthropoda > Insecta > Trichoptera > Odontoceridae > Odontocerum > Odontocerum albicorne. Next base: position 22,140,618 of record OX463855.1, read on the forward strand.
TGCGTTAGTTCGCCTTGCTGGCACCATCTTGCTGGAAATAAAAGTCTTCCTCATCCCTTGACTTCTCACGAATTTGTGGTATGATAAATTCTTGCAACAAGTCCAAGTAAATGGCTTTTTTTTGGAACAACTATAAATAATTTGTTTTTTGTTTTAATGATATAAATTAATGGGGTTTAATCCAGCTAAGAAAACTATTGACAAAATTCAAAACCAGAATTTTTCACATTTCAAATCGTGTCACCGTGGAAACCAGAATGCTTGCTATATAACCTGGAAGCATTCAAAATGTGGATTCATCAGATAATGTTCAAATATTTTTACTATGCTGAAAGATTGCCCTTCTTAGTTATATATTGGAAGAAGAAATTTTCACATCTAAAAAATAATCGAAGGTCGACGCGGAATCGGTAGAAGGCGTCTGCCTTGGTTACGCAACCTTCGCGAAAAGACAGTTATCTAGTAGCTGTTGCGTGCTGACAAAGACAACGATATTATCTCAAGAATGATCGATAACCAACGTCAGAGGGACCGGGCACGGCATATGAAGAAGAAGGAATTGTTTCAACGGCACATGACCTTGTTGAACAATTTTTTTTACGGTATTGTTATGCTATATAATCATGTACAATGCAACTAATTATGTTTTCATTGTATTGAAATTTCGGTACCCCTTTTTTATTTCTGATCTACAATGAAATATAGTCGAATTTGTTTTAAACTTAAGCAACAAATCTCGCTTTTATAAAATTGACTTAAACAACTGGAAAATAAAAGTGCAATGCAGACGTCTGTTATTTGGATATTACGGAGGAACAGCTGAACAAATTACAGCGTCTTTAAAATCTTTGTCTGAGGTTTATTTTTTACGTGAGAAAGTATTATCATATCACTTCATACCAGAAGGCGCTGAACTGGTTGAACGTGAGAAATCTTCCTTTATTTACTTTTGTCTGGTTGGTTGGAAGAGATTTCCGCCTGGCAACAAACACGCTGATTTTTTTTACAATGAAGTGTTGAATAAATAAATAAATTAAATAACGTGTACATTAAACGAAAAAAAAAACATTTGAACTGACGCGTATGCGTTTGACTAACGGATATTCACTCAAATAAGAATCTCCAAGTTTGTCCTTAAATTCTGATGATATTCATAGTAATATTCCGCGAGTTTTAATTGTAAAATTCCGCGAGTTTTTATTGTTCAATTCCTCTAGTTTTTATTTTTATTTACAATCTAAATTTAATGAACGTTGAAATTGCGTTATCCTTTTTTTTATTTCTGGTTAACTATAATTAAATATAATCGAGTTTGTTTTCAACTTAAGCAGCTAATCTTGCTCATAAAATTTACTTGAACAACTGGAATATGACGTGTACATTAAACGAAAAAAAAAACATATTTTAATTGACGCGTATGCGTTTGAGTGACGGATATTCATTCACTCAAAGAAGAATCCCCATGTTTTGTCCTAAAATTCCGAGAATATCATAGTAATATTCCCCGAGTTTTTATTGTTAAATTGTGCCAGTTTTTATCGTTAAATTCCGCGCATTTTTATCGTAAAAAATGCAGGAGATTCCAGAATAGAATAATACAGGAATATGATTATTTAACATATTAATAAATAATTCCGAAAGCCCACCGCATTGCCCACAAATTAACCTAACAACTGCAGTATTCTGCGCTAATTTGTGGTAAAGAAAAAAATCACTATCTCTGTTTATATTGAGAATATAATTGGAAAAAATATAGTAATTTAGTTCTACAAGACTTTTAAAATAAATGTAATTTTTATTTATCTCATTTTCTCACCTTTTTCAATCAATGTATTAGTTCAATCAAACTCGGTCACAAGACCAGTTTTTGCGTCTGAAATGTTATTCCGGCACTCTTGTTTATTTATTTTCCGATTACGCAAACAGCGGGATATTATTTTGAAAACAAAGCACTGTTCACACGTGAGTAGTCGAGTAGCAGCATGCCTCGCGTGGCGGAGCGCTCTTTCTCAGTCGGGCGACAGGCGGCCTCCCTAACAGACACTTGACCGGTCACTGGTCGGCTTCAGCAGTTCTGTCAGGTGACTGCTTGACTTAAAGACTCTTTGTACCAGTTGTCGGCAATCTTTCGACTCAGAGTTTTAAAATAGAAAAAGAATCATAGATACATGACAGGAATATTTTTCAAATTATTTATTTTACACATAATTTTGTTCTGTTGACTGGAGACAGTAACTGCTAAAATTGTCTATGTGTCTTCTGTGAGCCTCAATGTCATCCTATTTGATTCCTAGATCAAAAATATCTAGAAAATGTTCGAACATCAGAGGTGACAGATCTTCTGATATTCTATATAGTTGAATTACGATGACTTCCGTTGTCTCTTTGATACGACGCCTGTATTCCAACTATGGGTTTGTTGGTTCAATTCCTGTTGATTCTCAGATTTTTTGAGGTTTCTAGTCTGGTTTTCACATGAAATTGTTTAAGATGTTTGTGGTTTGTTTGAAGAGATTGACAAAAAACCCCACCAGGTTGTACTACGACAAAACTGTAATGCAAGACGAAAATGCACGGTACGACGATGTATGATATAATATAGAATCAAATCATTCGAACTTGGGGCTGATAGAAGTATAATGAAGAACACTTTAAGATGGTTTAGGCATGTAGAACGAAGAAATAAAGAAAATAATGTAGAAACACTGATAAAAACAAATTTGCAATGCGAATGGAAGTAAAATTATATATATAATAATATAATTTCACGGGGTGCGCACACCCCTTATGGGAGTAAAACTGGTCTTGAGCAACGTCGTAGAAACTTAAGACACTTGTGAAACAGGATTGAAGACCCCTAGATTTATCTTTGAAAGGACAATTATTCGCAGAATCTTTGCCTCGCAAATAATTTAGGTGTCTGGAGGCAAATGTACAAATTCATAACTTAACGATCTGTATCGAGATGCCAATGTTGCGAAGATAATCAGAATGCGTCGATTACTCATGGCTCTATAACCATTTTTTGATGGGTATGTTTGGATATTACTCCTTAAACCCCTTTTTAGTTAAAGGAAAAATTCCAATAATTTGTTTTGAAACACCTTTTAACTAAATTTACCTCTTTTTTCTTGTTTTACATCCAAGTTGGGTAAAGATAATATTGTAGTATTCAAGTTTTATGAGGGCTGGTTGTTCAAAAGTTGGTGGTTCCAAAAATGTCAGGACTCCTATTTAAACAATTTTTATGTTAGTTTTGAGCCATATGTTGTAAAATATTTTGCTGTACAATCTTGGAAAGCTATGTATGATGCTATATAAGCTTGGTTAGCAATGCATGATGCTATATATGTTAAGCTTGGCTAGCAATGTATGATGCTATATAAGCTTGGTTAGCAATGAGTACAGTTTTACAATGTTTTTGTAAAGTGAAATAGTTCTGTCATTTTAATTTCAGTTGGGATGGAGCCAGGGAGAAGATGTAAGCTTGGTTAGCAATGTATGATGCTATCTAAGCTTGGTTAGCAATGTATGATGCTATCTAAGCTTGGTTAGCAATGTATGATGCTATATATGTTAAGCTTGGTTAGCAATGTATGATGCTATATATGTTAAGCTTGGTTAGCAATGTATGATGCTATATATGTTAAGCTTGGTTAGCAATGTATGATGCTATATAAGCTTGGTTAGCAATGAGTACAGTTTTACAATGTTTTTGTAAAGTGAAATAGTTCTGTCATTTTAATTTCAGTTATTGTGTAGAATTTTTCACATTTAAGTGTCAAATAATTCTGTAATAAAATGGATTTCTATAATATAAATACCAAACCAATTAATAATGCGAACCCCTTGTTGCTTCACAAACTTTTGGTTAATGTACTGGACAATTATTTACGCCATCGTGAATAAATACTGTTTTTGGAGGCGTATTCGAGAACTGATCTGTTAAGATCAACACCGTCGTCGTCGTTGCTGGGCCTCGTAGTCGAAGATCTCCTCGCTACTCCTCCGCTAGTCCCTCCTCCATGTCGATCATATGATCTGCTGAGAGCAGAAGATCACATAATCGACAGCAAAACAGCACAATCCTAGATGAGCACTCCTTCCCGCAGATGTCATTGAGATGTGGATCCTGCGGAGTCGCCTTGTAATGCTGATGCTTGTTCGCACTACGTTGACTGTTTATCACACGTCTAGCTGTTGAGACGCCATCAGCGTTCGCACATGGAATTACCTTATTGAACGACTTTTCCCATATCGATATCATCCATATTTTGGAGATATGTGACATAGTTGAGTCACTTCATATGGAAGCACAGTAAAGCGCCGATTATTCGTGGTGATTGGGGGACACTTGAGCCTGGATAATTGAAAAACATGGTTACTCCAATTTATTGAATTAAACATTTTAAGTGTTGAAATGCTAAATAAATTTTGCTAAGCAAGATGAATACACGCACTCAATGTTTATTGTACAGTGCTCAATGTTTAACAGATACAACCGCTAAACGTCGGAATGTCCCCATTCTATTTTTCGAATCTGTGTATGAAGGATGTTCCTTCGGAGAGAAGTAGAACTTTGAGGATGATTTTTTTTCATCTAATGAATTTTTGTTCCAAATAATTCCAATAAGGCGGGGTATTATAATATAGCTTTTACCGTTGCTAGTCATGTGGTGTGGAATGCTATTTTATTTATTATTTATTTATTTATTATTACACATGACAAGAAATATACATAATTTGCGAAAAAACAACAGGTAATTTAATTTGGACATACAATTTAAATGGATCTGGGTTTGTCGCCTTTCATTTGTCGTATCCCCAGTAAACTTGGCTTTTGCCTGTATCTCACTGAGGATATTTAGCATGAAAAAATAAATCGATACTTCTTTCCGATTTTTGATTACACAAAAACAAAACCCCGTTGCACGTTCTCATCAACCTGACAAACAGTGACACTCAATTACAACTGGAAACATCATGCGAAATTAAACTCCTCACACATCATCACTCCAGAAAGACCAAAAATATTCATTCCACAATATACCGCACACAATCGTAAGAATAAAAATAAAAACAAAAATATACAGAAACACAAATACAAAAACAACAAAAATTAAAACAAGAAGAAACCTACACTCACGAGCCCACACATGCCTCCTAGTGTCAGATATGTGGATGGCGTGTGTAGCTTTAGGAAGCACTTAAATACAATTCTTATTGGGAGGTCTTATTAAAATATATCAATGGGTTCAAATCCCGAGTTAGAACGCCCTTGAGGAGAGTTTGCTCTCTAAACGGCGCTATACGAGTATATATTATCATTTTACTATTAATATTATCATACGGTGCCAATTACATTGGGAAGCTTCGGATCCACATATTTTCGTGTTGGTGTAGACGCGAGGAAATACTGCTAACTTACTAGCGTCAGTCAACTGGTATAATGTAAACCATAGATTTTATAACAGTTTAGGTCCTTGCTTTGTTATTTTCAAAACGTGGACGAAAAATGGAAAAATAAATTTTTCGGATTACTAAAAAAAATGTACTACAGAGGATCACGGTTAATTCAACTCACGGATAATTGAGCCTCGGATAATCGGCGCTCTACTGTATTAGTATTATGATCCTTTTAGAATTTTATGCGCGTAATTATTTTTCTTGTAATGTGCACTTTATTTGATGTAATTGGGCTAAATATAAATGTATCAAATGTAAAATGAAATTAGATAAGTAAATAAACTACGCTGGCTGGAGTATTTCATTAGCATAGGAGACCAGGAGTTCGTGGAAAAAGTTCTGCTCAGTAATCCGATTGGGCGTCGAAAACTGGGCAGACTAGAATTAAAATTGATCGATGGGATGGAGGCTGACTGTCGTGCTCTGAGAGTGGCGAAGAATCTTGAAACATCCCTATCCCATCCTGGATGATTGATGAACTGTCTTTTTTACTTTAAAAGGGAAGCTAAATCAACATTTTTATAACATATTTTACAAATATAATATATGGTATATTTAATATATCATAAACGATAGATGATATCAAAGATACAAAATTGCGTATTTAGTTCAGGAACAGTTCCACATCAAATCTTAGGTTCGAGAGGCATGACCACAAGACAGCTCGGGGATCGTACCTCATCTAGAGAACTACTCTTTTCTTTCTTAAAATTTTCAAAGCCGTTTCCTTTGCAAATCGTTTTATTATTAAAAATGTATCCTTCAAACACGGATGTAGGTTACGGAGATCGTCGATAATGTCAATTTGGTCCAAGAAATGGGTCGTTAAAGTTTGTTTGTCAATCTCTGCTAAATTATGTAGTGCAAAGCGCCATGCCGTTGTCGGTAGCACCAGTTCGTCTTGTAAAGCACAAAATAATATAGCTCGTTTTTTTTTTACAAAATTTAGTAATTATTATTTTTTAAATCAGGTTATCGATTTTAACACAGAAAAGTTCTCCATGTATACAAATTAAAAGCTATGGTATCTCAATTACCACTATGGTCCAAAAAAATTTGGCCCGAAGAAGTGAGAACATGTATGGACAGGTAGATTACCACGTCGGTCACATTTAGCTTAGTCAGGCGATGTCAGAATTAAAATTCGATACCTCTATTGTCAGTAGTATGTCAACTAGAGCCTATAGAATACGTGTTGTTTCGTTATACTCTGAAATGTTAAAATTTGAATATCGTGCGGTTATCAAGTTTATTTCAAAATAATAGAAAAGTCCGTCTGATAATATGATCAACGTATCTGAGGAGTCACGGTTTTCTACTTTAAGACAAACGTTGTTCTATTTGTAGTTCTTCCAGAATTGAAGAATTTGTCCTACGTGATCTCCAAGAGACGCAACATACGTCGCCAGCACCACATCTTTAAAGAATCTATCTTGCATTTCTTTCAAATATCCGTATTCCGGCACCATACAAAATTATTGAAAAAATCAACGCCCTTACAAGTTTCGTCTTAATGATGTACATATATAGTATATATATACATACCATCACGTCATTTACCTGTCAGGGTAGGCAGAGAGGACACAGTGCCAGAATATCATCTCTCGACACACATCCTTTGCCTCTTCTACATCTATACATCTATACATTATCATACAACTCCTACAATTTCTATGACTTTTTATATTTGTTTCTTTCAAATTATCATTCACTTGATCTAACCATATTTTCCTTGGTCTTCCTCTCACACGCCTTCTACTCACATTTTCACTATATATTTGTTTTGTTAGTCATATGCCCAAACCATTCCAGAAGGCTCTTCATTTTACTTAACACATCAACCTAAAGTTCTCATTCATCCTTTATCATTTCATTCCGTATTAATTTATACATTGTCACCCCATGTATTTATTCGGTTTTATTCGGTTCCTATCAATCTTTTTCCACGTCCACGTATCACTTCCCGCACATCAAAGTTGGCACCAAAATACTGCTGTAGACTATCATCTCAGCAGATTTTAGTACTGTCCATTTCGAGTATATATATTTTAGTGCCCCATTGACTTTGTTTCCACGCCGTTAGATATCTCTCTTAAGTCTTTCATTATCTGAGAGAGAAAATACTACCCATATAGCTGACTTCCTCAACTTACTCCAATTTTTCATTGTTCACTCATATATCGCATTTACTTTTCTTTTAACACTTTTCTATTATCATGGCTTCTCTTCGCTTCTCTCATATAATTAACTTATCAAACATATTATGACAGTTAATTTACATCTCTTAAAAGCGCTGTTCTGTAAGGTAGTTTAAACTGAGATGTATAGTTTGCTTCTTACACGATGGCTTGTTTCGCGTTGTATGAAGTGGTGGCGCTAGCCAAAATACACACGACCTATAGCTATCCAATAATATTTTATACGGGTAACATGTCTGTATGCTGCAACTAGACGTAAGTGATGTGATGATAGGGTATGATTGTTAGCCATCTTGTGATTGAGTATGATTGTTAGCCATCTTGCGGATGAAATACGCCTGTGCGTGTATTGGTGAATTGTGTGCAAGCTGCTGCACTTCAGTAAACACACACACAGTCTTTACAGATTAACGTTCCGTTTAACTTGAAAGTTTCGACGGAAAGGAAATCTAAGTTCCAAGTCGAGTAAATTTATGTAAAAGAAAAAATAAGTAAATAAAAAACTTATTTTATATTTTTGTGTTCACCACAGGTTTATTTTTGGGTTTACGGCCGGTTTCGAAGACCACCGTCTTCATCGTCAGGTGAAGATAAACTAAATTGCTAAAAATAGATTTCCTGTACAAGTGTAAATAATATAAGAGGAATGTGGTAGGGGAAGAGAAGTGGGGAGAGATGTGATACAATGGTAAATGGGGCGGGGAAAAATGAAACTGAATCTTTCGGGCAGGTCAGGGTCTGGATATCCAAGGGGGGGGATTTTAAATAGGAAACATATTAAGCAGAGGGCTATTATGAAAATTGGTTTGGTTGTTGATGATATTTAAACTTAATTTTATACATTTTTTAATCTCGAGAATTTTCAAATTGTCAAGCTGCAACCCCCCTCGGTTTATGTGTAGAATCCGCAAACCACGATTGATATCAAACGAATGGTTATTTTCAATTGAGTGGTTAGCGAACTCTGAAAAATTATTGTTGTTCAGGCATCTTAAATGTTCCTTAACTCGTTTTTCAAAATTTCTTTTCGTCTTGTTAATATAAAAATATGAGCAATCGTTGCATTGTAATTTGTAAACTCTGGATTGAGTTAGTTTACTTTCCGTGTCTCTATTGTTCATAATTTTATTTTTTTAATTTATTGGACGTATTAATATAAAATAAGTTTTTTTATTTACTTATTTTTTCTTTTACATAAAACATGGCACCACAAAGTAAAACTATAGTATTTTCGAAGATTCAAGAAACGAGCTATTATAATTAAATCTGTTGCAGGCTTTCGTTAGGCAGACTTTTTTTAACGTAGCGCTATTTTTGCGCTGCTTAATAGCGCTATAAGAATTTATAGTAAGCAGCATAAAAGTAACAGAAAAACATAAATTCAGATATAAAACGTTTTAATCAGTCCGAAAGTGTGGGGCTCTAGACTTAGGTCAGATGTCGGTAATAATCAGCAGTATTTTTTTTAATGTTGCGATCGATTGGTATGGTATGGATTTGTTATTAGAGACGCCATCTGTTAGTTAGTTCCGGGAATTATTGATTGATACGTTATAATAGCGTTAAAAGGTTTATGTGAGAAAAAAGCAAACTGGAACATATTTTATTCGTCACAAGTCGATGGCTAAATTGCATGAGTTGAACTTCGAATTGCTTCCGCATCCATCGTATTCTCCAGATTTGGCCCCCAGCGACTATTGGATGTTTGCAGACCGCAAAAAGGTGCTCCAGGGAAAGAGATTTGGCTCCAATGAAGAAGTGATTGCCGAAACTAACGCCTATTTTGAAACCAAAGATAAATCGTCCTACACGGCTGCCATAGAAAAGTTAGGAAAGCGTTGGAATGAATGTATCGCTCTTGAAGGAGACTATGTTGATGAATAAAGAAGAATTTTGGCAAACAAATGTTGTTTTAGTAGTTAGTCCAGGTAATTATTGATCGAAGTGTTAGATGCTAAGATGTGTGTCGAGATAGGAAAGATCTGGTGCTTTACCATCTATCATATGATATTCCTGATAGGAAAAGAGCGTGATAGTATGTAATACTTAATTAAAAACGATCTGTTGGGCTTATTGCCAGGCGACAATCTCTTCCAACCAACTAGACAAAGGGAATAAAGCAACTTACATCATACATAATAAAGTAAATGCTAGATATCATTAATCAAAGGGAAAGGAAGGGATGGGGGGATAGGCAAGAAAATCAGAAATTAATACGTTATATTACTGACTAGAAATGAAAAAATTCAATCGTTTCTTAAATCATGCCAAGGAAGGAGCGAGTCTAACATTGGTTTGTAACTGGTTCCAGAGTCTCACTGCATGGACAATAATGAACGACATAAAAAAAGAAGAGCAGTAAACTGGGAAGGCTAATAAACAATATCTGTTTGAGCGTAGCCAAAGGCCATGATCTGAAAGATGTATGTAGTTGATTGAAATAAATTGCCACGTAACATTTAAATTCTGCTAGACAGGATCTAAAAATCGCATGCAATTTGCTTAATTTTTTGTTATTGTACAGTATTTTAGAACATACTCTAATTTTTTTTTGTATTTAATGATACAGTAAAATTGAAACTGTGCCAACCCCATATTGTTAGTAAACAAGTTACATATAACATATGCATTCTGGAATCCATATCCAATCAGTGAATCTTCATTAAATGCGACACGCTATTTTCTTCGCATTCTTTCTTTCTCAAGTCGTGCAATGGAAGTTGGACATGTCGTTCTTCGAAAAAAAAAATTGTGTCTGATTTTTATTTTTTGTTGTTTCCGGGTGTTTAGATTTCAATGTCCGATGGTGACCGAGCAGAGATGTTTTAGTCTGCTTTCTTGTTACATTTAGGCCTTTTAACATATTTCCGGTTGGTTAGAATAAATAATCAAGTTGCATTGAACCTGCCAGATTGCCGCATGCAATGAAAGTGTAAACAAATATTTTTATACCGTTTTGGAAGATGACTTCTAGCGTTTACTAAAACAAAGTGAGACATATTTACAGTTCAGTTAATTCAAGTCTGATACTGACGGTCATTGGGTTTTTAATTTTGAACATGTCATGGACAAAATTCTAGCGACGATATATTGTTACTAAAATTATTGCTTCATTTTAGCTCCACCCTTAAGGTGCACACGTTTTTCACTCAGAATAATTTCAGTATATATTTCCATACACGTTTCACTACAATTACATTTCCATACACGTGTCAATACACGAATTTATAAACAAAACGTTAGAATCCCACGAATTAGAACTTACATATACGAGTATACGTATCATCTCGCCGTTTTCTTGTCGGGATAAGCAGAGCGGACGCAGTGTAGGATTTTTCGATCGCGAAACGCACACATCTTCCATCTTCTCCACACCCATACGTTTTCTCATATATCTCTTGCGATTTCTCAGACTCTTTACACATCCTTTTTTTGTCCATCCATTCTTTCTTTATTTTTCTTCTACCGCGCCTTCCACTCTCATTCAAACTGTTAATTCGTTTTATCAGTCTTTCTTCATTTATTAACTCCACATGCCTAAACCATCTTATAGTGCTCTTCTTCATCCTATTTATTATATCAGTCATTAAATCGTATTTTTACATAATGACATTATTCCATAGAATCGGACCCGCAACTTCCAGGTTAGAAGACTTGCCAACTAGACTACGAAGGTCGTCGTTTATTCTCAATGCATGCATTTCTTCGACTTAATCACATAAAATAATGGTTCTGTGTTCCGTTTTATGCTAAAAAAATCAAACTCTCTTTAGCATAGCCCCCAGTTTGAGCACCGCTTGTTCTTAAACAAAAGGTTCGCGGTTCAATATTGTTTGATCCAAGACCTTAGCCGAGTTCATCTTTAAAACGCAACAACTGCATCTGCTCCAATTTCATCCGTCAGCAAATTGCATAGTACGCATGTAACCTATCATCCGCTTGCGAGACTAACCTACTCAACATTGTCTTGTTTGTTCACAATTTAGTTTTGTGTCCATGACCTATTCAGAACGTTTAGAGGGTTATCGATACGCCGCTTTATTTGTTGACGAAAATTTAAGAATAACGAAAATAGGGCGTGTCAACCGAATATTGCAGGATATTTTGGATCAGTCATAAAGGTTTGAGGCAATTGTCCGTTTAACGACTGTCGTTTTTATGTGAAAATGGAGACATTTTGAATTCATGTTTTTTTGCGTTTGTTTCGAATTAAAACAGTCTGAACTTGAATTATATATATATAATCTACAACAGTGGTTCGTAAACTTTTTTTTAACTGTATCACCTAATGAAAGTTACAAATAGTGGCATATCACCCGTACCCCTGCCAGCCCCTCTTCTGGCCCGTTATAGTATAAGATTTTTTTATAATATAGGTACCTATACCTACCCTCTGTAATCATTAATATACGAGTACATTAGAATTTAAGTTTAGAAAGTTTATGTATACAACAAAGATCAAATAATATAATACATATAGGAAATAATATCTCCTATAGGTTCATTACACATTATTCGCATAATTTAAGAATAAAATATGATACTTTATATAGCTAGGCACTTGCCAAATGCAGTGTATTTTATTCTTTTTACCAGGTAACCCTAGGTTACCTCCATAAATATCGTTGGTTAAGGTTAACCTTAACATGCTGGTGTAGATTATGTAGAAGTTTAATGAAACTTCAGTATTTGGACGCGTACCACTAGACTGGGGCTTGCGTATCACTAGTGATATGCAGATCGTTGGTCTAGAAGAAATATCAATTCTTAAACATTTTTTTAAAATTTGAATATACCATATTTTTACTGTCCTCAGTATAACATTTATTTTATTTTAATGGAAAGGTGAACCGTAGATACAAGTATATAACAACACTAAAACGCCTCAATTTTGTGGGTATAGAGAACCACTTCACTAGGCAAGGCCTGTGATGAAGTGGTCTCATTCCTTTATCAGAAATTTCATATATTTGTCTTAAATACTAAAACGCTAAGCTGAACCATTTGATTCTTAAAATTTTATTTTTATTCTTTTGTGTTCATGGTACATCTGGTGGGCTTATTGCTGTACATTATTTTTTCCCAATCAATCAGCTTATTTTGGATACATTAAAACTGTTTTAACCTAAGACAGACTTAACAATATTTATTTTTATTAAAATAAAAATAAATAAATGACTAATCTTTATCAATACGAGAGGAAAGTTAAATTAGATCATTTTTAATTTATTAAAATTTCTTTTATATGGCTACAGGCATTGGCAAAATATACTGTGTGCAATATCAATATTGGATTGATTTATTTATATTCCACAGTATTACTTGAAGGAAACTGAATTTTTACTAAAAAAAATTGAACTGAAAAAGGTTTATAAATGATTTTTACTTCCTTTACAATTATGACCCACAAAAATCTCGAAGATCACCCGTTTTCACAAAAAGCGACAAAAGTTCGCAGGCCTGTGTAATTAATCCATAATCGGCAAAAAATGAAGCTATTTTTTCATATTTATCTGTCCTCAGTAACATAAAGGCAAACGCCTTTTTTACTGGGGATGACAAATGAAAGACAACAAATCTGTATAAATTGAGTGTTCACTTTTATGTATATAAATAATTACTTGTCATGTAAATTAAAAATATTGGCGCTCTTCAGATATCACTCCTGGGGCTAGTGCCCCAGTTTTTCCACCTTTGTCTCGACTCTGTTGCTCGAATTTACACACTTGCCCTTGCATAATAGTATTTCTCTGAAAGCAATTTTTATTCATAAACGTGGCACTATCATTTCAATGTTCAATTTCCCCATGTTGCTTCTTTGTAAATATTTAAAAGTATTTTTTCATATTACACAGTAACTACTCGTATACGAGTATATATTCATTCTATAGTAAATATTAGGTTTATCACTAAGGAAATTCACATGACCATTTCTAAGAATTCAAAAAATCCCCTTATCAAATATTATCATATATTAGTACAGTACAGTGTGTATACAGTACAACCTTGCTGGTTGTACTGTATACACACTATATACCATATATTTTTCGGTTGTTCTTTGCGAAACGGATTTGATTTACTAAAAGCCATATCTTTACATCGTCCAATGAATGTTGCGTTTCGTCTTTGTTCGAGGAACTTTTCCATTTAAAGATCGATTTTTAAATTTTTTAAGCTTAATCAGTTGAAACTTCGATTTTTTTAAAGTAATAGATATGACCAAAGTCATAGGTATCCTTATACCCTCGAACACTAGGCGGAAGTGCCTGTGTCGTTCGAGGGGAGTACCACAGCGTGGGGTTCGAACCGACTACCTTCTGCACGGAAGTCCAATGCGTTACCGTGCAGCCATGCACCTCATCATCCTAGTTTGGGTGCATTGTTTAAAAAAAAAAAAAAAAACCTTGCTCGTTTATTGCCTAGTTTTGATGTATACAATGAAAGTTAAGCTTTAATATGAATTAAAATAAAATATATTTATTTATTATAAACGTACCTTAGTTTAGTTTAGATAAAGTAGTATTGTATTACATTTACTTTGTATAGAGTAGGTACAACTTGTCCTAAGAACCCTTCTTTCAATGGTTGGCGTCGTCGATATAACCGAGAGCTATATGATATCTATAAAGAGCCCGATGTGATCAGATCCGTCAGAGTAGGGCGCTTGAGATGGGCTGGTCACATAATCAGAATGGACGACGACAACCCTACAAAACGCCTCACGCTCTCAGTAACACAGGGACGTAGAAGACCAGGAAGGCCCAAAATGCGATGGATGGACAGTGTCAACACGGATGCATCGGTGTTGCCGGTGAGAAATTGGAGAATAAGGGCATCAAACAGACAAGAATGGAGGAAGCTCCTGGATTCAGCCAAGGCCCACCCAGGGCTGTCGAGCTTAGGATAATAATAATAATAGGTACAACTTGTAGGGATAGTTGCCAAGTTTGGATCTACGAGTATATGACGGGATCTATATGCATAAATGTTAATATAAATAAATCAAATATTATGGTTATAGAAAGAAGTGTGTGTGATGTATGGGTTAACTCAGAAAAATTGGAGCAGGCTGATGAGTTCTCTTATCTGGGCAGTATGTTTAAGTGTGATGGGAGAGTTGAAAGGGACATTGAAAGAAAGATAGCGTCAGGGAACAAAACAACTTAACGGAGCACTTCATGTTATATACAACAACTGCGGAATATCAATAATAGGAAAACTGACAATACATAATAGATGCCCACCTTGATGTATGAAAGTGAAACTTGGACTCGGCAGAAGACGGATAAGAGTAAAATTAATGCTGTGGAGACGTGTGCACTAAGGAAAAATTTATGGAGTGTCAATCGTTGAAAGAAGGCGGAGTGAAGACATCATCATAGATAAAATGGAAATTTTAAGTAATATGAAGAAAGGAGCTTTAAAATGGTTTGGAGATGTAGAGAGAATGAATGATGAAAAAATGACTAAGTGAATATACAAGTCAGAAGTGCAAGGTGTGTGTGGAAGAGGTAGACCGAGAAAACATGGCCGGAACAAATGGTCCAGATTTTGAAAGAAGGTTAAGTGATAAGTATGAATAATAGAAGATTGTGCACGATGAGAGTGTATGAATGTGGAGGAGGCACAAGCTGTGTGCTTGGATAGAAAAGTTTGGAGATCTCTTCTCTCTGCCTACCCCGCAAGGCACACGGCGTGATGATATGTATGTATATAAATAAAATATATTTATTTAGAACAAACATTTCTTTGTTTAGATATAGTTGTATTACACAAGATTCTAACCCTTTTTAAAAAATATTGGCTCCAACGAGAATCGAACCCAAAAACCTTGGTTCTCAAGACAAGAGTCTTACCAACTTGGTCACGAAAGCCCTTAAAATATTACTACTTCAAAATAATTCAGTCATATTCTCCACTGTCTTTGGTTTTTCCAATTTGTGTACAGAGATCTAGTAGTGGTGATTCATTATTTTTGTTGTCAAAATAGAGCTCTATGTAGATTTTTTTTAAATATAATTATTTGCTTTTTTGACTTAAATTTCTTTGTTGTTTGTTTCATTGTTTAATTGTTTCAAAGTATTAACTTCAAATTAGAGAAGAGATACAGTTAGTCAGATGTATTGGTAGATCCTGCATGCAACCAAGACCCACCGTGGGCTAGAATGCTGACGATTGGTTGGTGAGATGCTAACATATGTCAAAACATAATGAATTTATAGTATATTAGATAATGGTCAAGTCAAGAGTTCCCTTTGAATTTATCATAGGCAGCTACTAAATTCTAGGACCAGGACCAGGAGATGATAGCTTCCATGGCTAAGTTGGTAAGACGCCTGTCTTCTGACCCGGAGGTTGTGTGTTCGATTCTCGCTAGAACTATTATTACTATTACTACTATTATACTATTATCTGGTTTTCACTTAAGACCTCTAATTACATAACAACCCCATAAAATTAATTAATTTGTTATTAATCATTTTGTCCACAGCTCTTGGAAATGCTGAAGTTCTATGCAAGATTTGAGATCAGCGATGAGAGTGGGGATCCCCTAACTGATCATGATATGACATTGGTTCATTATTTTAGAATTACATCTCTACAGGTTAGTATTATTATTTTATTATTACTTAAACTAAATATATGTTTATTGAAACTAACACAGTATTTCCATATATCTCTAAATTGCACATATGGTATATTACAAGATAATAGCGACAATAATTAATTTTAAAAGAGAAGCTTTTAAAAGATCTGGGCTCAAAATATCCTCCCAGCCGAGATACATCCCCACCGATAGAGGATGAGCCCGGCCGTGAGGACATCAGATGTTTTTTCAGCCCACACCCTTATACATGTAAATTATAAACAAAACAAATAAATTACAATAAATAAGTAGTCAATACAATCACTTTAGTTAATACAATAATAAGTTCACTGATAAAAAAAGAGCATTCAAATATAATATACTATATATATACTATGCGTATCCAGAATGTAAGTGTACTGAGGCTCTCACGACCGGATGGATTTTATTTTCGACATGTTGGCAACACTTCCGTGTAGCCTGACCCTTCCCCTCCGCAACGAGACCGGTTCGAGGTCAGTACGTTGAGGAGTGTCGACGCCGGCGAAACGTGTTGTCGAAAACGGCGACAACACGTTTCGTGAAAAATGTCAATCCAATCTCCCGCCAAGTGCGAAATACGCGGCGTCATTTGTTATCTCGTTTAGAAGGGAAAACCTTCGGTTGAGGTTTATAATGAGGTGAAAACTGCATATGGTGATAAAGCTATGAATCGTACGAGTGTGTACAAGTGGTGTCGCGAGTTTAAAAACGGTCACGTCACACCTCTTCACCCTCCGCCAAAAAGTTCAAAACCACAATTTCAGCCAAGAAAATCATGGCATCCGTGTTTTGGGACTGTCAAGGCCTAATTTTAATTGAATATATGCCTCAAGGGGAGACCATCAACTCTGCAAGATACTGTGAGACCCTAAAAAAATTGCGGAGGGCGATTCAGAACAAGAGGAGAGGCATGCTGACAAAGGGAGTCTGCCTGCTGCACGACAATGCCAGACCACACACGGCCAACGCCACGAAGGAACTGCTCGCCTCGTTTAAATGGGATGTCCTGAACCATCCCGCGCATTCCCCTGACCTAGCACCTTCAGATTACTATCTCTTTACCTCCCTGAAGCTGCACATGGGTGGAAAAAGGCTTTCAACCGACGAGGAGGTAAAGGAGGAGGTGGACAAGTGGACGGAGGGGTTGGCGGGAAACTACTTCGAGGAAGGCATCAAAAAGTTGATACCCCGCGTCACCACCCGCATTGAGAGGAATGGCGACTATGTCGAAAAATAGCTTACATATGTACTACGGTAACCACGTAATTTTTTTGTTTAAATAAAAAAAGTTGTAACCTACAAAAATTCAGTACACTTACTTTCTGGATATGCCTCGTATATCCTGCAATCACACACACATACTAAGGCAAATGAAAAGAAAACACATTCAAGAGAGAAGCCTCCAAAAGGTCCGGGTTCATCCCACAACATCCTCCCAGCCGAGACACCCCCCCCCCACTATTAGAAGAGCAAGCTTGACTGCAAGGGCACCAGATATTTTTCAGCCCATTTTGGTGGCATAGATAATTTTGGTATATATGATATATATTATATACACATATGTAAAATTGAGCTGCTTCTCCATGCCGATTATGTTATCTTCTGTGAAAGAACAGTCCGATCCTAAGCGTGCACTTGATGTGCTATGACATGTCGATTATGTTATCTTCTGTGAAAGAACAGTCCGATCCTAAGCGTGCACTTGATGTGCTATGACATGTCGATTATGTTATCTTCTGTGAAAGAACAGTCCGATCCTAAGCGTGCACTTGATGTGCTATGACATGTCGATTATGTTATCTTCTGTGAAAGAACAGTCCGATCCTAAGCGTGCACTTGATGTGCTATGACATGTCGATTATGTTATCTTCTGTGAAAGAACAGTCCGATCCTAAGCGTGCACTTGATGTGCTATGACATGTGGATTCTCGCATGTTCACAGTACACTGACTAGTTGTTGAGGTGCCCTCTATAGGGAACCCAAGTCTCAGACCTACAGATAATTGTGGGAACGACAATGATTTTGTTGATAGATATCGTAGTAGACTGGGAGAAAAAACCTACTACAGGTGGTGCAAAAGTGACTCTTCTATTTGAAAAATATTTATTATTGTATTTTTTTATTGATTGTTATTTTTTTCATGAACTGTTTTGTTAATTGTTATTTTTGTTTTTTTTTCTTACAAATCTAAAGTAAGACATTTAACATGTTGGGAAAAGTTTATGAAATAAAGAATACTCGTATATTACCGTTAAAACATTTCATTTATTTCATTGTCTTTAGAAGTTATTCGCAAAACAAATAGAAAAGTTACCTTTGCACCAGTTACTGTAGTTACTAAAAATACATGATTGTCCATATGTAATATTTTTTATTGGCGATGACTAATGCACTCCTTTCAATAAACAAATTAAAAACGGACAAAAAATGTAAAAACTATTACCGACAATGCAAGCTTGTATGTTCAAAATCGTATTGTGTTAAGACGAACGAATACTATACATCCATCAAATTTCATCAGGATTTGTTACAATACAAGCTAAAACGCTAAAACGCACGCAAAAGTGTTTCAATGTGTATTTGAAATTTGATTATTACTGGTAGAGATTTTTTTTCTTCATATTTCTAATTATTGGCTTTATGTTTTTTGTAAAAAATAAATAAATTGTGAAATGACCCTTTTATATACTGTTCATGTATGGTAATTTGTCAACTTCCTGATGGGACTAGGGCTAAACGACCTATACAAGTTACCATGCTATATTGCATAAGTGACCCCTGGTGTGTGCCTTACACCTCACAATATTGCGTGGTTGGCAGTGAACGTCTTAAACCATGACATTTTTCCATAATGATCATGCATATAGGTGTATAACAATTGCAGGTATTCACTTATGTTTTAAATTGTCATAATATGCATGCATAGTGGATGATGCATTTAAAAAACAAAACAACAATGGGAATTCCTTTTGCATGAGAATGTATGAGGTGCTGGAATTATGAGCGGTATCAGATCTCGAAAACAAAAATAATCAACACATATTCAGTTCAGGACCGTACCGAGGGGTACAGTTGCTTGTTTGCAAAAAAAAAAATGCCAGCCTAAAGAAATAGTGTACTAATAAAATTAATCTATTACTTATTATCACTGACACAAAACATCACGTTCCGCGCACAAAACACCTCTCTCACATGAAATCTTTAAAAAAATGTTCATCTCATCACCAAACATTTTTTTTAAGGAATAAGTATTGCGTATTTAAAATATTGTACAAAGTACCCATCACGGACACTAGATTAAATAATTGGGCATATGGAACGAACGAATATAGAAAGACTAAAAAAATAGAAGAGGAAGACGAAGGAAAGTATGGTTGAATCAAATGAATGATATTCTGAAAGAAGGAAACGTAGAAAGTCATAGAAATAATAAAAGTTACATGACAAGGGGTATTGATGTGGAATAGGTGAAGAATGTGTATCGAGATAGGAAAGTCCTGTGATATGTCCTCTTTGCCTATCCCGACAGGGAAATGGCGTGATGGTGTGTATTAAAATATCACTTTTATTGATTAATGAGATGCAAATTTTTTATGAGTATGTCTAGATCAAGGCTATCACCAAACTGAAATAATTGAGAGTACAGTAAACCCTCGATTTTGGGGAGCTCGATTTAACAGAAATTAAGACCCTGTTAATTTAACCGCTCGTAAACAATGTTCGGCGCATGATTAGCACCTGATCACACACCCTCACGTGATGATTGGTTATGTTGTAACGTTGTGTGATTTTCTGCAGCAGGTGTGTAGGGAACGTACTTAGTTTTAACGTATGCCTACTGATGTTCCGACGCTCTGTTTTAAAATGTGCAATAAATATTTTGTCATATATAACACAATATTTTGTCTTTCAATATAACACAATATTTTGTTGTTCATTGTTGTAATCTATGCCGTTTAAAATATGGACAAACAGAAAAGAGTTAATTTAACACTAAATCAAAAATTAGAAGTCATACAAAAGTTAGAGTCATTCGGAAAACCTACTTCTTATATAACGGACCTTCGGTTTTAACGGAAACCCCCTCACTCGAATTGGTCCGTTATATTTAGGTTTTACTGTACTGTTAAAATTTCTTGGTATATGGTAGATCGCAATTAGTCTTTTATTCTTTATTTTGAAAATGAATGTTCGCCAACGACTATTAATACGGATAGTAGTTAATTAGAAAATTTGGACGTTAAATTATTTTTATATATATACTAGCTGTACCCGGCCACGCGTTGCTGTGGCTCAGTCTGGTTAAATGGAAAAGAAATAAAAGAGAAAGCACACGTATCTAATATGTTTAATTTCACAATGCTTGTGGGTATACACTATTTTTGATGTCTTTCAGCCACTCTCAGTCTGTCGCGTCCATCGCCGTGCTCGCAAATGATCCCAAGAAGTCAATTCACGATATGATTTGAATTCAAATGAAAGATCGGTTGCACTGAAAAAGAAGAAAGAAAGTTATAACAAAAACATATAAAATTGCGAAACATTAATAAAGGAACTGAATAATATTGTTAAGTTCGTAGACGTCTTTGTTCTTGGCGGCAAGAAAAGCTCGTTCACTCAGCCAATCGTGATTCTTATAATTGATTTGAATATTGGGAAATACTTTTTCAACCAATTCTTCTTTTGACATTACTAAATTGCAGAAGCTATGAGACAATGAAATTCGTCCTGAGGTCATATCAACCGGCACCTTTCCGTTCCCAATTTCCAGCAACTGATGTGAGAATATCTCAGCTGATCGATCGTTTTGCAGCTGGACACGCATATTTGTAGTTAATTTCAACGTATTTACGTGTCGCCACAAAGTAGAGTATTTCAGGCAACATCTAAAATTGTGAAACATAAAAGTAACTAATTAAATGTTAAGGGAAGACAGAGAGATAATTGTAACAAATTAAATGTTAAGGGAAGACAGAGATAATTGTAACTAATTAAATGTTAAGGGAAGACAAATAGATAATTGGAACTAATTAAAAAAAATCTATTTCTACATACAATTTGATAGATTTTGAAATATAAACATAGAGATAAAATTAAATTCTATGTAAAAAAGATACTTTTGATATTCCTACTGACGTCTTTCAGCCTTTCATCCTAATCATTGATTGTTAGCCAAAAACTGATCTGGTTTTAAACATTTTAGATTTTTTTTTGATAATTCATTTAGGAATGGTCGCACTTTATATAACTTCTCAAAATCTGGTGAATTTCTTTCAGGTTGAAGCGAATTGTCATTCAGATGTACGTGATTTAGGAGCTAACTAAATCTATTGACATGCATAAATTAACTAATATAACTATCTTGAAGATCAGGACTTGAACTCCAATAATCTCTGTAGCTGGGCAAGGGTTTTATACCCATTAGATAATTTATTCCCAAAAAAATATTCATTTCAGTTACGTCCGTTGGCTTGAATCTTTTATTGGTTTTTAGTTGCATCTGAGCAGCGTAAAAGTTTGTTTGAAAAACTATATATTCTATCATTTCATTTGTTATCAATAAACTAAAGATTTTATAAGGTGTAGGGTTGATAACCTGGTTAACAATATCTACTACTCCAGCAGAATCTGTAAAGTCGCCAATATCACGACCCATAAAATTAGCGTTTCATATAGGTGTCGTCTGTGCTTCTTGAATATTATTTCTTCTACGAAGATGGCTTAGAGGAATATTGCTTTTGGGATCTGACGAATCAGAATCGTCTTCAATATTTTCTATTAAATCCTGCAATTGCTCACCATCTTCATCAACTTTCATTTCTTGGTTGTCATTCGGATCCAATTAATCAATTACCGATTCTTGATCAGTTGTAAGAGATTTGTATTTAGCGTAAGACTGCTCTATTGTCATATCTACTAAATTAAAGGGTAACTCTTCCAACTTCACCACCAAATAATGCCGAAATACATCCAAGTAAAATTATTTTTTAACCTAAATATAATCTCAACTTACCACAATCACTGAAGCCAATTTTACCACAACACAACTATTTAAAAAAAAATTTAATATAAATATATAACGTTTTCTTTTATACGCAGCACATATCAGCACACAAAGGGCGCTGTCAAAATACAAAATGGCAGACAAAAACTTTGTATATTTTTACGTCTTAGCAAATTGGCGCTGATGTCGCTACTTTTCAATAAACGTATTTGAAAATTTAAAATTTATTATTTAAATATTTATTATTAAATATTTAATTATTTAATATTTAATATTAATTCCGAAACGTCGAAAATGCAATGTGACATAACTGTCAAGTTTAGTTCGTCTGTGTCGCTGCAGGAGGCGCAAACGTATTTTTTTCTGATTTATAAACTTTTTTATATACACCTGTATATAAATAAAAATATATTAACATTTTTGTATACGCATGCAACCTTTTGTCAAAATTTCAAAGCGATCGGTGAAGAACTTTCGGAGATTAGAGATTTTTAATATACGAACATTTACATTTTTATTTATATAGATTATATAGATATTTAATATTCAAAATCAAAATGGAACAGTCAAAATTTCAAAGCAATCCGTGAATAACTTTCGGAGATTTTTAGTTAACGAACATATACATTTTTATTTATATAGATATTTAATATTTAATTATTTAATATTTAATATTAATTCCGAAACATCGAAAATGCAATGTGACATAACTGTCAAGTTTAGTTTGTCTGTGTCGATGCAGGAGGCGCAAACGTTATTTTTCTGATTTATAAACTTTTTTATATACAACTGTATATAAATAAAAATATATAAACATTTTCGTATACGAATGCAACCTTTTGTCAAAATTTCAAATCAATCGGTGAAGAACTTTCGGAATTAGAGATTTTCAATATACGAACATTTACATTTTTATTTATATAGATATTAGGTGTACCGGAAAAGAATGTCGTTTTTTTAATAAAACAATTTGGTGCATTTAATGTATTTATTTATTAAAACTTAGTTCAAAATATAATTGCCATCGTTTGATATAACCTCCTTCCACCTCTCAGTCAATTTTTTTATACCACGTTCGTAAAATTCAGCTGGTTTCGATGCAAAATACTCAGATATGCCTTTTGTGACATCCTCATAATTTTTGTATTCTTTTCCGTTTAAAAAGTGTTGCATTGACCGGAACAAATGGTAATCCGATGGAGCAAGATCCGGTGAATATGGTGGGTGACGTACAGTTGTCCAACCTAGGGCTTTAATTTTTTCTTTCGTAATTTTTGAGGTATGCGGTCGTGCATTATCGTGCTGTAAAAACACTTGTCCACGATTAGCCAGTGCAGGTCTTTTTTTTTTTATTTCTGCATCTAAATGCTCTAGTTGATCACAATACACTTGGACGTTAATTGTCTGTCCGGGTTTTAATGTTTCGAAATAAATTATTCCCTTGCAGTCCCACCAAACAGACAACAGAACTTTTTTTTGCAGTGAGCCCGGGCTTAGGGGTGGGTTTTGGTACCTGGCCCTTTGAAAGCCATTGTTTCTTGCGTCTTTGGTTTGAATACAACACCCATTTTTCGTCACCAGTTACAAGATGTTGTAGAAATGGAGTTTTGGTATTAATTCCAATAACTCAGTGCACGCGTTTATACGCTCACCTAGATTCTCTTCACTTAATTCATGAGGTATCCATTTTCCTTGTTTCCATGTCTTGCTGATTTTTTTGATATGCTCTTGCACGCTTGACCATGAACATCCGAGCTGCTCCGCGAGTTCTTGAATCGTTGAAGTTGGATTTTGCTGAATCAGCTCAGTTAAAACATCGCTATCCACTTTAACAGGTCGACCACTTCCAGGGTTATTTTTTAGATCAAAATTGCCAGATTTAAATTTTTTAAACCACCTCTGGCATTTACGAACATTCAAAATATCTCCCAGTAAATCACAAATATTTTTTGTAGCACGTGTTGCACTTCCTTTCTTCATGAAATGGTAAAGCATAATATTTCGAATAAATTCCTCATTCGGTACAAAGCTCTCCATTGTATATAGGGTTGTAATTTTTTTTGTTTAAAAGTCCTAGTACACTCCAGGTATACGTAGTCAGAGAAACAACACAGAACACGTTGTAAAAGTTCGACTGCCGAAGCACAACTGACCACTCAAAAGCGATAACAAAAAAAACGACATTCTTTTCCGGTATAATAGATAGGACATCACAAAAAAAAAGAAATTGCTCTACATTATCACATTTTTCCTATTGTATATTACTTAAATATTGTATCTACATTGATTTATATTTAAAATAATCAAAAACTAAAATATGAATAACGTTTATATTTCAGAAAGCTGCATTTGCAAAGTTTCCGGACTTGCGAATGTTCTCCTTAGCTAATGTGGCAAGTGTTGATACCAGAGAAAGTCTTCAAAAGCATTTTGGAAATCTAAGGTATGCTTTATTTTTCATTTATGAACTAACTATAATAATTCAATGCCATGAATTTGCCGCTTTGTCCTCTCTGTTTTACACAACAGGGGTAAAGCGCAATGGTATTTATGTATGTACTCGTATTTATAATCATTTACAATAGTTATAATAAATATATGACTTGCATATCACTGATTCTTAACAAAGTATCGCTTCATGAGTGCTGCATAATAAATTTAGACAGAATCATTTTTCAAAGCTATAAGAACTAGTATGCCAATTGTACAGCACCGGTACGAAGACTAAAATAGATGGATGGTTGCCGCTCAGACTTTGGAGATTTCGGCATGACTTCAATGAGTCTCGGTGAAGAGATTCCTTTTGACTGGTAGAAATTTGTTGAAATAAAACACAGCATGACGTTTCAGACGAGACTATATTTCATTCATTTTGGCATCCTTTATATATAACCCATCGCGTGTCGCAAGCATATCGATCTGACCACTCATGCCGTGACCCTTTGTTAGTTCATTGCTTGCCAATCAGTCATTGCGCATTGGGGTCGTTCGATATCTGCTAATCGGCCAGCTTGAACTGATTAATTTTTCCAAGCCGATCATAATATAATAATTTTAACACAATAATATAAATATAATTTTTAATCTATGTGATGCATACGTCCAATACACCAATAATGAATAACAACTCAAATATCCATCAGAATTTTAGCACCAGCAATAGTATCAAGGTTATAACAATCAAACAATGATGAAAGTCAATAATTCTAATTGTGATTGTTTGGTAAGTCCAAAAAAACATTTTTATGATGTATATAAAAATTGTAATACAGTTACAATTTTACATATGTCAAAAAATTATTTATATTTACCAAAACCAAATTATCATATCAAAACACTCTTTTGGTATGATAAATTTTAAAGCATGGCAACTTTGCTACTTTACAATCTAGGCACCTCACCTCTTTCATAAGTTTTTTGCGTCCATATGAAAGATTTTACTTAAAAAATGTCCGATATAAACACTCATTAAAATACTTATTTACACCAGGATTTCTGGTTGGTGATGTGTTCACAATTTTGCCAGTTTTGTTTTCAAATGAAAAAAAAATCAAATGAAAAAATAAATATCACAAGTTGAATAATATTTTTAAATGTTATAAAACAATTTGATTATTTTTACTGCCCAGTTAAATTGCAATCCAGTTATTTAGTGCAATCCGAGATAATCGATACTCTACTGTTAAAATTTTTGAAAAAAACATTAATTTACTAAGATTTCCTAATTGACTTTGTTCATTTTACAGTGAAGATAAACTTCATGCTATTGCCACTCATCTCAACTTGGTACCACCCGAAGGATCCGAGCAAGAATCGGAATGGCACCGTTTGGACAGAGAATTTCTCAGAGAATTATTGGTAAATTTTTTTCTAAATAGAATCTCAATTTGGCTATCATTTGATGATTGGATAGTGAAAAACATAAGTACTCGTATATTCATACATAATTTGAAAGAAAAAAGATGCAGTGCCTTGCGCCAAAAATATGACATTCCTGATGGAAAGTTTTGATTTTTGAAATGTTGCTCATTCAAATGTAAAATATATGTAATAGGATTGCTCTTTGCCAGCAGGATAGTGAAGAAGAGAAGCTTTTGGAGGTTTCCACATGGGAATGTGAGTGAATGGTTCATGCAAATGTAGAGATTATGAATAAGTTGTTGGGTATGATTTTGATGTGGAATTGTGTATGTGATAACTTGGGATTTTTAGTATGTGCAAGGATGTAAATATAGAACGTGAATGTTTTAGTTGCATGCTTTAGTATTTAGGAAATGAAATTTGTGATTAAGAATGAGATCAAAGGTATGCAATTTTTTATTAAGAATGAGCCACTTCTTTACAGGTCTTGCCTAGTGAAATGGTTTTCTATATCCACAAAATGGAGGGGTTTTCACATTGTTTTTTACTGATACTCTACAGTTTGCCTTTTCATTAAAACTATTTCAATTGTTAATGTTGTATTGTGAATAATTAATAAAAAATTACCATGTTTTAAACTTCTTAGAATTAGCTAATTACTGAGTAAATTTAATCATTGTGGTTAAAAATGGTGGTTATGTAATGTTTTTGATTATCTTTTATCTACACCATCAGTGCTTTTGATTTAGGTTCATAGATTATGTATATTTTTCATATTTTTAAGTATGTCAGGGAAAGAATGGAAGCAGAGTTGCATAAATTTTAACTGAAGGAAAGGTAAAGTGTATAGTTTCTAGTTTGATAATATGTATAGATGTGGACAAGGCGAGAGATGAATGTATGGATAAAAACGCATGGAGATCTGTTCTTTCTTTCTACCCCAAAAGGAACATAGCGTTGATGGTATGCATGACAATATGTTTGAAGGATAACTATTTGTGGTGGGTTAGTTGATCAGCACATCTTCCTGGTCAGATTACAGTTGCGGGATCATATCCCACGTGCAGAAATATAGTTGTTTCTTTGTTTTTTAGAGTCGGGGTACTTAACACAGTATTTTTATAAAAAAATTGTGTTTTGTTAAAAATATTACACTTTTCTTTATTATATTTATTATCATATCTCTATCTTTATATATTCTTATTTATAGATCTCACGTCATTCTCGCCGTGCCTCTCAGCTTGAAGAGCTGAATGCTATGCCCCTGTACCCCACGGAAGAGGTGGTGTGGAACGAGAGTGCCGTCCCCTCGGAGTACTATAGTGGAGAGGGCTGCCTCGCTCTGCCCAAGCTCAACTTGCAGTTCCTCACACTTCACGACTACTTGTTGAGGAACTTCAATTTGTTCCGTCTGGAAAGCACTTGTAAGTTCATTCTTTTATGTCCTTTTTCATTGAACTTGTCTCAAATCGAACAACTCGATATGCTTGAACTGAATAGTTATAAAATCTGCAAAAATTATGATTCACAATTTCAGCCACAAAATCATTCATGCAATTTAATAAGTATTTATTATTTAATAATAAATAGAGTTATTTAATTTTTTACTTTGTTCCTCAATCTTCCCTGAAATGTTATTCAATGTTTCTTCTAAGATATTTTAAATGTAAATTTTACCTTAATGAACGGATTTTTTCTCCGTGACAATTTTATTCTTTTTACCTTCTAGATAAATTACTTGTTATTTACGGGATAAAAACCATATTCCATGAATTCTATAAAAAAATACTGAGGTTTTCCTCAAAAGAAATATTTGATCAGATTTTTTTATATATTGTATTTAGATGAATTGATCAAGATCAAATCGCTATTCTCAAATTTCATTGGATTTATTTCTACAATATATCTTCTTCATCACATGCTCAATTCTGAGCATCGTAGTTCTCTCCTATATCTGGAACTTGGTGCACTATTTTGGTGTCTTCTTTCTTATCCTGAGCCATGTTAAATGCTATGTTTAAAGATAATCATGTTAACTCCTTTATTTGGTTAATCTATTGTGGGAGACCTTCCACATGCTTATTTTTATTCAATTGTACCTGTGATCACCAGGTTCTCAAGACTTTCTGTTGTCTTTTCTGGAAAAATTCCCAAAATATGTTACAATCCTTTTCCTGCATGTTGTCGAAAGTCTTTCTGCTTCTTATTGCGCAAAGTGCACTTCTTATTCAAATAATGATCTACTTTAGGGTTTAAAAAAAGACATGAATGTGGAAAATTTTCTTATCGGCTTTTGTAGCCCATAAAGTATTTTCATTTAATAGATGAACATTAAATAAGAAAGTATCATGCTTGTGGCTTTTAAATGATTATTAATAATATGTTTTTGTGTTTTAGATGAAATCCGTCAAGATATTGAAGATGCTATAAGCAGATTATGTCCATGGTAAGTAAATATTTTTTAATAAAATTAAGTGTCAATATAGCAGTATTCAAGATGAAATTTTAGGTCATTCTTTTTCACATCAATTCCAGTTCCACTTGTACAAGTGAATCCCACTATATCCCACAGCCAGACAATAGGAGCACCGTGAAATGAGTGATTACAAGCAAACAAGAGAATGAAGTCTTCAGTTAAAGTCAAAACCATCTTCATCCAGTTCATTCCCAGTCTCTTTTTATACAACCTTCATGGCCTAGTTGGTAAGACACCTAGTTGGTTTTCTGATCTGGGAGTAGTAGGTTCGATTGACATTTAAACCCAGATTTATTCAAAAGGATTTCAGTCTGGTTTTCACTTTAGACCTCTTTAACATCTTTCTGGTTGGTTGGAAGACATTGCCTGCCAGGTTATTCAGTATATAACGAAAGTGTAATACAACAGCTTTACCAGCTTCCTCAAATCGTTGGTGTATATTTCAATATTATTCAATAAAGACAACATTGATGGGTCAGTTGGTAAACCTCTCAACATCCAACCTAGGGATTTTGTGTTCAATTCTTTAATCAATTATTTAACTAATGAATTATTTTATGGTTACAGGAAAGCAGAAGATGGAGGGGTATTCTTCGGAGGCTGGGCTCGCATGGCCCAGCCCATAACAGGGTTTGCTGTGGTGGAGGTGGCTAAGCCCAACATCGGGGAGAAGAAGCCCTCGAGAGTGAGGGCAGACGTAACCGTGGTTCTCTCTGTGAGGAACGATATCAAAGCCGAGTGGGAGAATCTCAGGAAGAGGGATGTCTGCTTCTTGATTACTATCAAGGCTACACAACCAATTGGTAAACTTAGTTTATGATGATACAATAATATTTTTTTTATTGAAAGCTTCTCTACTGACAATTCTTGGTGGGAATTCATCATAAATCTTTAGATTGCTGGTGGGCGCAACCGGTGCCACATTTGTACAGATAGCACTCGTAGGTAGTTTGCAATTTGACCCCCCTCCACCCTCTTATGATGTATTTCACACCACACAACAAACCACTATAGTTTACGTCTTGCTTTCTTCTCCGTTTATGCATCTAATAAAAAAAAAGAAAGAAAGGACAAATTATATAGCATCGTTTAGAGAGCAAACTCTCTTTAAGGGTAATGGTGTCATGGAATTCCATATTCTGTTTATTTTAAAAATATTTTTATAACCTATTTATGAATCTTTGGGCGTTTCCTTTGGCTTGGTGTCCCTAGGCAAATGCCTAGGTTTGCCTGTTAGCGAACATAGCTCTGGCCGCAATATTTAATCCAACAACTATGCTGGAAATTATATGGTTTTATCTCCTTGCTATTTGAGATACAGAAATATTGATTTATTTATACTGATAATAAGTAGAACTCAATTTCCAAGTGCTTTTCCTTTGTAT
Source organism: Odontocerum albicorne (assembly GCA_949825065.1). Lineage (NCBI taxonomy): Eukaryota > Metazoa > Arthropoda > Insecta > Trichoptera > Odontoceridae > Odontocerum > Odontocerum albicorne. The sequence continues at coordinate 22,170,638 of OX463855.1, forward strand.
TTTGTGGGCTGTTGCCTCATATTTTGTGGGCTGTTGCTTTTTAATGGGGTCTCGGATGTCGATAACTCTCAGAGACATATTTAACATTTCAGAAAATGTTTTTAAAGAAAGCATATTGAGCTTTTTTAGTGATGGGAGTTAGTTGTTTCTACATTACAATAATTTCTTATTTTATTGTTTTATAGTGTTTTTATTTCTTTTTAAGCTTTGTACATTATTAGGTGTCACCTGTTTATGTCAGTTATATAAAAATAAATAAATCATACAAGGATAGAAACTTTATCAAAAATCTTTATCAATTCCAGACGGCTGAAATTAAAGTCGGTAACGCCCGCTCGGAGGAGATTGAAATTAGAAGAGGCGTACGTCAGGGATGCATATTGTCACCATTGCTCTTTAACATGTACTCTAACTATGTCTTTAAGAAAGCCCTAGAAAACTCGACAAGGGGAGTGAAGATCAATGGCGAATATATCAATAATATAAGATATGCCGATGATACTGTCATTCTGGCTGATAACATCGCAGATCTTCAGGAACTCCTCATAAGCATTAATAATGCAGGAGAAGAATTAGGCCTGAACATTAATAAAAAAAAGACAAAATGGATGGCATTTAGCAAGACCGATTACTCCCATGTAACGTTGAGACTTGGCGGTGAATCTTTGGAAAGGGTGGAACAGTTTAAATACCTGGGCAGTATGATTACAGCTTCTGTGGACCCAGATGTGGAGGTGAAGTGTAGGATCGAAGCAGCCCGTAGTTCATTCAACAAAATGAGATCAATATTCTGCAATGATAACTTGAATTTGAAACTAAGGCAGAGAATGTTGAGATGCTACGTCTGGTCTGTACTATTGTATGGCGCAGAGACTTGGACCCTGAAAGTGCATACTATGAATAGGTTAGAAGCATTCGAAATGTGGTTGCACAGGAGAATGCTTCGCATACCATGGACAGATCTGGTCAGTAATTCAGTGGTTTTGAGGAGAGCTGACTGCAGTAGACAGCTGCTGAAAGATGTTAAGGTCCGTAAGATCTCATATCTGGGTCACATTCTGCGTGGAGATAAATATAGTGTACTCCAATTAATACTCATGGGGAAAATCGAGGGACATCGTGGTCCAGGTAGAAGGCAAACGTCTTGGCTGCGAAATATAAGAGACTGGACCGGAATGAGACGTGTGGAGGAGCTGTTCCGGGTCGCGCAAGACAGAGAAGCCTTCGCCGGAGTGATTGCCAACGTCGGGGGGACCTGACAGGGCACATCAAGAAGAAGAAGAAGAAATCATACACAGAAATAATTAGTAGGATGTTTGTGAGTTAAAAACCGATGTGTTAAATAGGATGAAAAAGAGCATATTGTGGGAGTTTGGACATGTTGTAGAAATGGGTGACAAAAGACTGATTAAATAAATTTATAATTAAAACATCAGTGGGAGTCGTGGTATTAATTATGTAATTTATTTTTCTAGGCACTAAATATGACCATCAACAACCATTTTTGGCACAAACAGGTGTGATGTGTGTTAGAGGTTGCGAAGTAGAGGGCATGTTGGATGCTGGGGGAAGGGTGATCGAGGATGGTATTGGAGAGAGACCGCAGCTTCCTGGAGATACGAGAACATTCAGGGTTTGTCTGGACCCTAATCAGTATGCTCAAGATTTGGATGCTGCGAGCAAAGGAAAAGAGGTATTCGGATTGTTTAGCAATATTTTATTTGTTTACACAACATTTTACACATTATTAATTTTAAGAGGTTTTATATTCTTGTATCTTCGAAAGTTTTTACTTAACTTCAAGTTACATGAATTATTTACAGATTCATAAATATAAGGATGTGTTGAAAAAATTAGAGCCTCAAGTGAAGTTCTTATTTATGCTTAAATATAACATTTTCATCATTTAGTAGTAACATTTAGCTGTCAGTGAATGTATCAAAAACTATATAGTAGATCTTTTTAGTATAATAGCAACCCCCAAATTAAAAAGGCTATGCTGGCTTGGCTATGTAGTAATAATGGATGGAGAAAGACTTCCTAAAAATGTGCTGCATAATGAAATAGAATTTAAAAGGGGATCAGGGACGCCCTAAGCTTAGATATAAGGACACCTGCAGAATAGACATCTTGTTTAACTTAGATATCCTGCATTGGGAGCAGCAAAAACATCCAAAGTCTGTGGAGAAGTATTATTTGCGAAGGCCAGCTTGTTCGTGACCTACATAGGAAAGGGCTGCAAAGAAAGCGAGGTCCTCGAGAATTCTGTCCATGTTTGCAGCAGATGTGAGAGGAGATGTGGGACTCCACAACCACAGTCAGAGATGTGTCAGAGTTATTGCGACATTCCATGTTTTTTGTAAGCGAAAGAGTACATTATTATTATTTATGAAAATAAAATAATAAATTTTAAGTAAACATAATTCTTACCTCAGTGTCTTTATTAGATTTTGCAGCAATCTTTGTGGGCTAGCTGGAACCGTAAAAAAGTAGCTTTTTCTAGACAAAAGCTTCAATAGTCATTTATTTTTTAAATTTTATAGTTAGCAATTTCAAACTAGAAACTCGTAAATTGAGAGTAACCTGTACTACATTTTTTGTTCCAGGATGTTTACGAGTCTTTCAGTGTGATAATGCGTCGCAAGCCCAAAGAGAACAACTTCAAGGCCGTCTTAGAGACCATCCGGGAGTTGATGAATACGGAGTGTGTGGTGCCTGACTGGTTGCATGACATCATCTTGGGGTACGGGGACCCTGGGCAGGCCCATTATTCCAGGTATATACTCTATCTTTCGTCCTGCTGTTGTCAATCTCTATACTGCACATTTTGGTTGTTCACATGACAGGCTTACATAATCATCACTTCCGATAGTGTGATTGCAACAAAAATATTTTGTTGTTTACAAAATGATTTTTAGTTTAGTTTATTGCCATATACCAAAAAGACCACACACGGCCAACGCCACAAAGGAACTGCTCGCCTCGTTTAAATGGGATGTCCTGAACCATCCCGCGCATTCCCCTGACCTAGCACCTTCAGATTACTATCTCTTTACCTCCCTGAAGCTGCACATGGGTGGAAAAAGGTTTTCAACCGACGAGAAGGTAAAGGAGGAGGTGGAGAAGTGGACGGAGGGGTTGGCGGGAAACTACTTCGAGGAAGGCATCAAAAAGTTGATACCCCGCTTTACCACCTGCATTGAGAGGAATGGCGACTATGTCGAAAAATAGCTTACATATGTACTACGGTAACCACGTAATTTTTTTGTTTAAATAAAAAAAATTGTAACCTACAAAAATTCAGTACACTTAGTTTCTGGATATGCCTCGTAGATATCACTATTTCCTATTTCAAAATTCAAACAAAATAAATCGCGTTGAAGTTAATTCGCGTAAATGGATTAATAACTGTATTTGTGACATTTTCAGAATGCCGAACGAAATAGCCACAATGGATTTTAACGACACATTTTTGGATATGGATCACCTGCGTAACAGTTTTCCAACTTATCAGATAAAAGCCATCACAAACGATCCTAAGAAGTTAGTGCGACCATTCAAGTAAGTATTATTTTTTATAGTTATATTTGAACATTGATTTATGGGAGTGAAATGTACATGTTTAAAATTAATGAAAGGAATGAAAAGATAAAAATAAAAAGCCCAGAAAGTGTGGTGGAAATGCATGCATTTCCAAGAATATGGAGTGTGTTGATATAAGATACAATAAAAAATGTATTTATTAAGGAGGAATGTGAGCTGAAACTGATGTGTTAAGTATTGTAAGGATCTCTAAAAAAATATGTTAAAATTTCGATATGCGTATTGAATGGATGAATTATATGAATATATTTTTATTTTTTCCAGATTTTTTTCGTATGCTTATGGCCTTGGGTTCCTGAGCCCTTGCCTGTCTCATATTTGTATTATACATATGATAAGAATTATCTATGAACATTCTCCTTTCTGTTATTTTTTGTGTATGAGTCATGTTAATGTTTATAGACATTTTGGTTAGTGATTTGGGCCTCAGACTTGTCGCTGCAAAACTGGTGCCGAAACACCTCAATTTCATGCAAAAAAAGGACTGCGTTGAAATTGCGAAAGACATGATTTCCATGAGTTTTTGACCAAAAACAACACGAATACTATCCAGCAGCCTTCGAATTCACCTGATCTGGCTCCCTGCGACTTTTTCCTGTTCAACTGACCCAAAAAACCACTTCGTGGAACGCGTTACAGCACCCGAGAGGATGTCATGAAAAAATCGAAGACGGCTCTGATGGACATACCGAAAATTGAGTACCAGCGGTGTTTCGAGGATTGGATCAAGCACTGGCGTAAGTGCGTTGCAGTCGATGGGGAGTACTTTGAAGGGGACCATATCGATTTTGATGAATAAACTTGTATTTTCGATTTTATGAAGAAAGTCCTAAAACTTTTTGATCAAGGTAGTATTCCTTTGTAGTGTGGAGATTTTGCAACATTCATTCTTAGTTCTTTCTTTTTAAATCTCTCATACAATTTATAAATTTCACTGTAATTTATCCTCATTCTCCGCTAACACTACTACGTCTCAAACCAGGGTGACATAGCACATTCTTGGTTTACCTCTTTTGAAATATTAAACTTCTCAGTCAAGGAATCGTTCACTCTTTCAGCATATATGTTCTTCTTTCTTATGTTCTTCTTTCAGCATATAATGACTCAGTACCACGTATTAATTGATATTCAACACCATATTTATTCAAAAGTTTTTATAGCTTGCCTCTTATCACGTCTTCATAAGCTTTTTCAATTTATATAGTGATTTAGAGAACAAATTCTCCTCAAGGGCTCTTTAACCTTTAAGGGCTCAGGATCTGATACCACTTTTTAACCCACATAAAAAAATATTACAAAAAATGAAATTGAGTGTAAGGATAGGAAGGGGGTAGTGTGACCATTAGATTGGGTATTGGGTTTAGAAAAACATATTTTGTAAGATAATCACAGAAAATTACCAAAAAAAGATGAATTAATTACAAACTAACCTTTATAGATCTTCCAATATGTGATGGTAACATATTTGAATTATTTATTAAATTTTCTAGACTAACCTTTGAAGATGTCCTTCACAAAAATAAAGAAGACAATGAAGAAGAAGATGAAGAGATGAGTGGTGGAAAGAAGTGCATCATCGTTGAGCCCCACGTTCCGCCTAGTCGAGGTCCTTATGTCTTTAATGAACCAAAGAAGTGAGTTTCTTTCATTATAAATATTTATCCGTATTAATTGCGCCATATGTCACATTGTGGTTCAACTGTTAATGCTCTTAAGGCATATTTATTTATTTAGACACTTTATAGTAAAGTATACAAATGGTGGGAGCAATCTCTTTAAACCAACCAGACTAGTTACTCAGAATTTGTAAGGTTTATTACACAATTATTTTTGTACCTCTCCCAAATAACGTAACAATAAAAATTTCTAATTATTAAAATCCATAAATACTTTTTGGCCAATAAATATAAATGCGGATTTTCAACAGTTGAATTTATTACGAGAAGTCAATTTCGGAACCTATAAAATGGGGAAAATAAGAATCACTGTTTAGTTTGGCGTTAACCAAACTGGAAAGAATAGGATATAAGGGATTTTTACTCACGGTTGTGGTGTAAGTTCGATGATAGCGTGGATAACAGGATTCGGAGGTCTCGGCTAACAACAGGTAACGCGTCGTGCACTTCTCGATAGTGGTCGCGGTTAGTCACAGGTAACTCGGCCCAGGTTTCGGCGATGGAGAGCGCGCCGACGACTGGCTAGCCCGGATTTGAGGTCTTCTCCCGGCGATCGTCTACGAACAAGTGCGGCAAGTGGGCGACGCTCTCCTGTCACGGTAATATCGGTGGATGGTGACAATAATACCATCCAGCGTATGTGAGAATTACACCACACTGGGCCAGTCGCGGCGAAAGGGGGGCCCATCATGACGGGGCCGCAGCAACGATAGGGCGACCCAAAAAGACGATACTTCGCGTCACGCATCGGCGTGATCATCCTGGGGCGCCGGGCGTCATCGGCGTGATCATCCACCACACGTGTCACTCCATCGCTGCCTGGTATGGTGCGGGTGATGCGTCCGAGTCGCCACTTCAGTGCCGGCAGGTTGTCCTCCTTGATCAGGACGAGCTCTCCGATTTGAGGAGAGGAGGATGGTGAAAGCCATTTGGAGCGGGTTTGAAGGGTGTGGAGGTAGGAGTTAAGGACAGCCTCGATTCGTGTTATGAGTGTGGTAAATTCCTCAAAGGTCAGGTGCTGATCACCTACGATTCTATAAAGTAACTTGTTTTGTGGAATTTACCGCGGTTTCATGGAGACCGCCAAATGATGGAGCTGAAGGTGGGTTGAGCAACCACGTGATGTGCTGAGTAGTAAGTTTGTGAGTGATTTTATCTTCATTGACTGAAAGAAATCTCTGTACCTCCATGAGCTGATTCCTAGCACCCACATAATTTGTACCACAATCGGATCGGATGAGAACAGGCACACCGCGACGGAAAACGAACCGTTGTAATGCTGCGAAAAAGGCGTCCGTGCTGAGTGAAGAGACTGGCTCCAGGTGAACCGCCTTTGTGGAAAGGCACACAAAGACGCAGAAGTAGGCCTTCACAAGTTTTGCGTCTCTCAAAGTGCCGGATTTTATCAAGAAAGGGCCAGCAAAATCCGCAGAGACTTGAGAGAACACCGGCTGAGTTTGGGCTGGGTTGCCTTTGAGTTGAAGCGCATGATTTGGGAGAGCCGCGAGTATGGGCTGAGTTTGGGCTGAGTCGCTTTTGAGTTGAAGCGCATGAGTTGGGAGAGCCGCAAGTATGGGCTGAGTTTGGGCTGAGTCGCTTTTGAGTTGAAGCGCATGAGCTGGGAGAGCCGCAAGTATGGGCTGAGTTTGGGCTGAGTCGCTTTTGAGTTGAAGCGCATGAGCTGGGAGAGCCGCAAGTATGGGCTGAGTTTGGGCTGAGTCGCTTTTGAGTTGAAGCGCATGAGTTGGGAGAGCCGCGAGTATGGGCTGAGTTTGGGCTGAGTCGCTTTTGAGTTGAAGCGCATGAGCTGGGAGAGCCGCAAGTATGGGCTGAGTTTGGGCTGAGTCGCTTTTGAGTTGAAGCGCATGAGCTAGGAGAGCCGCAAGTATGGGCTGAGTTTGGGCTGAGTCGCTTTTGAGTTGAAGCGCATGAGTTGGGAGAGCCGCAAGTATGGGCTGAGTTTGGGCTGGGTTGCTTTTGAGTTGAAGCGCATGAGTTGGGAGAGCCGCAATTATGGGCTGAGTTTGGGTTGGGTTGCTTTTGAGTTGAAGCGCATGAGTTGGGAGAGCCGCAAGTATGGGCTGAGTTTGGGCTGAGTCGCTTTTGAGTTGAAGCGCATGAGTTGGGAGAGCCGCAAGTATGGGCTGAGTTTGGGTTGGGTTGCTTTTGAGTTGAAGCGCATGAGTTGGGAGAGCCGCAAGTATGGGCTCAGTCGCTTTTGAGTTGAAGCGCATGAGTTGGGAGAGCCGCAAGTATGGGCTGAGTTTGGGCTGAGATGCCTTTGAGTTGAATCGCATGAGTTGGGAGAGCCGCAAGTATGGGCTGAGTTTGGGCTGAGTCGCTTTTGAGTTGAAGCGCATGAGTTGGGAGAGCCGCAAGTATGGGCTGAGTTTGGGCTGAGTCGCTTTTGAGTTGAAGCGCATGAGTTGGGAGAGCCGCAAGTATGGGCTGAGTTTGGGTGTGATGCCGGTGCAGTATTTTGGTCTTGAATGGGTCCCAGTAATGCAAAGTCAAAGATCGTGCCGAAGGCTATAGGCCTGCCGGGCCCCAAAGAGACCTTAGTACCATCCAAAACCTGGCCAAGAACATCAGAGCCGAGTAGAAGGTCGACTTGAGCCGGCACATTAAAACCCTCATCTGCTAGGGGAATTTTAGGTGTGTCCATTATATGACTTATATGTGGAACTTTGCTCAATGGTTAATAACCAGTAACACTCTTTAAAACATGAGCTGTAGCCGTAATCGTAGGTTTGTCATTGTGTGTAGGCTTAAAAACAATTTGAATCGATGCCTTTGAGTTTTGTATGTATTGATTTCCGACTCCCGCAATTTTGAGTGATGTGCGCTGAAAGGGCAGGTGCAAAGTTTGAGCCATGTGGTGAGTTATGAGCGTCACCATGGATCCGCAATCCAGAAGTGCTCTTGCTTTGTGAAAATGCCCATTAACATCTGCAATCTCTAGCGACACCGTTGATAATAATATTGGAGAGTTATTTGGTGTCTCAAGCTCGGGCTGAGCTGAGCTGTTAGTGAGTGTTTCAGTGTGTGTGGGCTGAGTGTTTTCATGTTCCTGGTGTTCTGTTATAGTTGGTAGTCATAATTGTGGGTCTTGCTGATTATTTTTTCGGGTTGGCGGCGGAGACCTATATCCTGTTTGTGACGAGCGCTGTGGAGATTCACGGGCTGATAGCCGCCGAGGCCGCTCTCGGGGTGACAATGGCCGAAAGTGGGCTGATGATTGCGTCGAAGATGACGTACCAGGGTGGTGAAGGGAAGTGTGATGCCTGTCACTCTTGCACTCCCGGCACGACCCCGTAGTTTCGCAATCATTTGCATTATGAGGTCCGAGGCAGCGTCGACAACGACCGCTCGCCGTGATAAAATCCCAACGACCTTGAACGGGCTGATTTTGATAATTTGGGCACGCCATTAGTCTGTGGCCCCTGGTGTTGCACCAAGGGCAGAAAGGACGGTCGGTCGTTGGGGTTGTGGTGGATGTTTGGGCCAAGTAAGCTGGTTGAGGAGACCGAATGGACCGAAATTGCTGTCTATGTGGAGTACGAGCACGCTGCAGGGTGGATGACCGTCCGCCTGAGCCATAAAAGAGTGGTGAGGGCTGGTGAATGGGCTGATTAGATGTGTTGGCTCTTTCTGTTTCAACACAACGTGCATGTTCTTCAAGAAACGTGATTAAATGTTGAAGGGTAGGCAGACGTTCATCCGACCCGTGCCTACGTTCGAATAAAGAGCGGAGTTCACCTTTCAGTTTTCGTACCAGTATGGATACGAAAACGTAATCACACTCTTTAATGGGCAGATTTAAATTTTGTAGTGCTGATTGAGCTGAAACGAGGGGGTTTAAGAACAGCTGACGGATATCTGAGCGGGATGTGATAGTGGGAAGCTCCAATATGACATCCACAAACCGGTCGATGAGTACCCTGCGGTTTTCATAGCGCTTAGTCAGAATGGCTAAGGCCACCGCATAGCCCTCATTGGTGATCTTTAGGTGAGATATCATGCTAAGAGCCTCTCCACTAAGACTCGAAAAAAGGTAATGGAGCTTCACTGCATCGGAAAGATTGCCGATTTGGTCCGTCAAGCTCTTAAAAATGGCAATGAATGACGGCCAATCTTCCAATTTTGAAGAAAATTTAGGAAGCTCAATTTTGGGCAGAACGGAAGCGGGTATAGAAGATGTTGAGGGCTGAGAAGCCGATGCAGTCGGTTGTGAAGTGAAACTTGCTTTGGCGACAAGCATATCTGTGTAAGCATCGCATGCTGCACGATAGTTGTCGGTATATTGGGTCTCCGTCTTATCATCGAGATCGGTGGAATCCAATATTTGGTAATACACGTCATCCAGCCTACTTTTGACCTCATCTGATTTAGAGAAGCGCCCCTCAAAGTCAGCAACGGAATACTTCGAGAAGTCACCTGAATTTATGGCAGATGCAATGTCTCTTAGTTGCGTTATTGCTCTGTGGCTCTCACGAAACTTCGCGGCTTGTGATTTTGACGGCATTTTGAAAGAAAAAGATAATGCTTTTGTAATGATTTAGAGAATTTGAAGATGAAGAGATGAAAAGATGAAGCACAATGAATAGACGAAGAGATAGTGAATAAGAAGAAGAAGTTATTATTGGCACGATGATAAATGAAGTTTAGATTTGAGATTTAGCAGCAATTTGAAAAGAAAATAATATTTTTGTAATAATTTTGAGAATTTAAAAATGAAGCACAATGAATAGACGAAGAGATAGTGAATAAGAAGAAGAAGTTATTATTGGCACGATGATAAATGAAGTTTAGATTTGAGATTTAGCAGCAATTTGAAAAGAAAATAATATTTTTGTAATAATTTTGAGAATTTAAAAATGAAGCACAATGAATAGACGAAGAGATAGTGAATAAGAAGAAGAAGTTATTATTGGCACGATGATAAATGAAGTTTAGATTTGAGATTTAGCAGCAATTTGAAAAGAAAATAATATTTTTGTAATAATTTTGAGAATTTAAAAATGAAGCACAATGAATAGACGAAAATATAGTGAATAAGAGGAAGAAGTTATTATTGGCACGATGATAAATGAAGTTTAGATTTGAGATTTAGCAGCAATTTGAAAAGAAAATAATATTTTTGTAATAATTTTGAGAATTTAAAAATGAAGCACAATGAATAGACGAAGAGATAGTGAATAAGAAGAAGAAGTTATTATTGGCACGATGATAAATGAAGTTTAGATTTGAGATTTAGCAGCAATTTGAAAAGAAAATAATATTTTTGTAATAATTTTGAGAATTTAAAAATGAAGCACAATGAATAGACGAAGAGATAGTGAATAAGAAGAAGAAGTTATTATTGGCACGATGATAAATGAAGTTTAGATTTGAGATTTAGCAGCAATTTGAAAAGAAAATAATACTGGAAAAATATTAAAAAACTTAATATTTTATAATTTACAATAATAAATAGTTCATGTTCAAGAACTGTGATGCTTCCCCCAAAGATATTTGGATAACATCGAATAAATGTTAGTCGACCCAGCTTGCAGCAATAATGTTTCCTGTTAATTTTTAAAATATACCGATGGTAATTCGGTTTAAAAATAAACAAAACATGTCACTTATTTCAATATAACTCGGTGATTTAAATATTCTTTGAATTGAATAAAATTAATATGTACCCGCAATAATTTATTTAGTTTGAAATGAATAATGGATTATTAGAATTTACAAACAACATGATACACGAATACAACACCTGTATATTCGCTTTGTGATGACACAAACTTTGAGGAATTTTTTTTCTTTGAAGGGAGAAATGTTTTTGACTTTGAAATGATTTTGAATCGGATTATTAAAAGGCGGCTGTAATTGATTTAGCTTGAGATAGGTTCAGTGGACTGTTTTTTCACGGCTATGGTTACGGATCGGAAGGACCATATAGTTCGGCGTTAACCAAACTGGAAAGAATAGGATATAAGGGATTTTTACTCACGGTTGTGGTGTAAGTTCGATGATAGCGTGGATAACAGGATTCGGAGGTCTCGGCTAACAACAGGTAACCCGTCGTGCACTTCTCGATAGTGGTCGCGGTTAGTCACAGGTAACTCGGCCCAGGTTTCGGCGATGGAGAGCGCGCCGACGACTGGCTAGCCCGGATTTGAGGTCTTCTCCCGGCGATCGTCTACGAACAAGTGCGGCAAGTGGGCGACGCTCTCCTGTCACGGTAATATCGGTGGATGGTGACAATAATACCATCCAGCGTATGTGAGAATTACACCACACTGGGCCAGTCGCGGCGAAAGGGGGGCCCATCATGACGGGGCCGCAGCAACGATAGGGCGACCCAAAAAGACGATACTTCGCGTCACGCATCGGCGTGATCACTGTTTTTTACGGACTTTTACTGTACCTCAATAATATTTGTTGTAAATAGAGATGCATATTTTTATAAACCTATCTATTATATTACAAAATTCTTTTATATTTCACAATTATCGGACATTTGTTGATTTTCTATAATTTATTGATTAGCTGCTACACAAAGCCTTGATACCCCTGCTGCGCATGTAATCAGCGATTGCGCACATCAAATATATCATGGAAAAATTATTTATACATCATATATTATGTCATATTGAATTTATCTTTTCAGAAATGCAATTCTTTTCACTCCAACACAAATTGAAGCTATTCGAGCAGGAATGCAGCCTGGCCTCACGCTAGTTGTAGGGCCTCCTGGAACAGGTAAGTTCGTAAGGTTGGCATTACTTGCTACCTCTATATGTTGATCTTGTCTAATTATCATGTCACATGGTTATAATTGTATACATTCTTCCTTCAGCCCTACAGTTCTCCTTAGGCTATAGTTATGTACAATCCTAAAGCCGTATACAATTCTAGGGTTGTAAAAAGAATTGTCTGCATTTGAAATTTAACCATTATGTAACCATATTAGTCCCAACTGATTACCATTAGTTTTACTATCCCATAGACCACTCTGATTAACTTGCCTAAATCGATACTACTTTTCAAATTTAATGCAAAACGCATTCAATTGAGGTAAAGCTAGGTTCAACTTAAAGCTTTAAAAATAATTTAATGACAAAATTTATGACCTTACTTTGGTTACTTTGGTCCACAATGTCAAGAATGTAAACTTTTAAGTAAATGTAGGACCATCCCAGCTGTATCCTATGGTGTTCAAAGCCTTCAATAGTTTAGCGACATATTAAATTATGGAATATATGTTAGAGACATGCTCTCTTTAAGCATGATGTCAGCAGAGTCTATAAGTGTAAACCTCCATGTTTAGGAGAACTAGAGAAAGAGACCTTGTTATTTCAATTGTAATTTGAAGCTGTTGGCCCTATTGCAATGTATAGATTTGTCAGAAGCACCACAAATTATGAGTGCTATAGAAATGTCTAATTAATAATTATAATAACAACATAGAACCCTTTAGGATGTTTCTTAAGTTGACAATTTTTTAGAGATAATTACATGATAACAGAAGCACCCTTGGAGTAATTAGGGTCACTAAATGGCATTAAAAATAAATATGTAACATTTACTTGGCAGAAAAATAAATGTCATGTTAAATTTATTTCGTATTGACAATTATTACCATGCTATTTAATATTTAATTATTTAAATTTTGGGGTATATACATCTTGACCACAATTTTATAATGCATTGCATAGGTAAAACGGATGTGGCTGTGCAGATAATCTCCAACCTGTACCACAACTTCCCATGGCAGCGTACGCTGATTGTGACACACTCCAACCAGGCACTCAACCAGCTGTTCGAGAAGATCATGACCCTGGATGTGGACGAGAGACATCTGTTGCGTCTTGGGCACGGAGAAGAGGCTTTAGATACTGATAAGGATTTCTCAAGGTAAAAAATATTTATTTAAAGATTTTTTTTCTTCCTTTTACAATATTATACAAATTGTGGTGTTACTTATTCTTAGACTTAATGTAGGAGGATTGGGAGTGCCGGGCTGTAAATCTGTGGCATTTGGTTGTGGCACTGTTATGAAATCTTTTTATAATTCACTGGTTCGGAATAGATTGGAGAGTGTGTCAACCATATGGAACACAACAGGAATCCAGAATTGTCTGATAATTGAGTAAATAAACTTTTCTTGTGTGTGATATTTATTTACCAAAAGCAATTTTATAAATTCTTCATAATAGTTGCATAAAAAAATAATTTTCATAAGTTGAAAGTTTTTCATCCATAACAGGAACTTTTCGAGTGATTTCAATGACTAAACTGCACTACATCAAATAACTATTGGAAAATAGGTTATCAAACTCGAAATCCCTTTGTAAACTAAGTTTAAATTATGTGATTTATCTGAAATAGGTAGATTGCATCATTTTTGCAGTTATGCGTCCAATTTAAGAACTCTTATGAAAACAAGAACAGGGTCTTTGAGACTCTCTTTTGCCCTCTTATTTTCACTGTGATAAACCTTTATATTAATACTTTTAGATATGGTCGTGTTAATTACGTGTTGGCCAAGCGGTTGGAGCTGCTGGAGCAGGTGCAACGTCTTCAGGAGGGGTTGGGCAGAGAGGGAGATGGGGGTGCTACCTGTGAGACGGCCGCACACTTCTTTCTCTACCATGTCCAGGCTGGTTGGGAGAGATTCCTTTCCGTCTGCAAGCCCAGCAAGGTTGGCAGCAAGCACAAGGTAGACTGAGTTCATCTTTAGTTTTAAAATTTTATTGAACCAAATTTCAGAATAAAGTCTCTTTACCCATTAGTACTCTTGGAGTCTCTCAAAATCAAAAGGGGTATAGCAGGAAATATGAAAAGGTACTCCAAGACAGTCAATTGTCTCAATATCGGGACATCACAGCGCCTCCCTCAACTTACCTCGTTTCTCGTAAACTCATTTGGAAAATGAGAGAAAGAATTTTGTCCAATTTTGATTCATTAAACAGGTGGAAGGTGGAGTGACAGGAGTTGGATGTGAGAAATACACACCTGATCTTGAATCTAACAATGAAGCAGTCTGAATTTTGGTTCCATAGGAAGTTATGGATCTATATCAACAAAATTTTATCCTGTCAATCTCGTACATTCTTCCTTTGTGTGGAGAAGTGCAGACAGCAGAACGCATAACAAAGACGGGACATGCCCTATTTACACCTTTCAAGGGGGCATTTCTGAAGTACATCAAACTACTCTAAATGCGTTGACTTGGCTAAAAATCTGTGGCATTTTAATCCTACCACCATACGAAAGAAGAACTCTTAGTATATCCATGAGAAGTGAAACTCGTCACAATAGTATTGCATCGATCAGTCCCGGGACTAACTAACAGATGGTACCTCTAATAACAAATCCGTACCATTCTCAGTTAGTACCAACCTTTAGAAGTTACGTGTCAAACTTTAATGACATTCCGATAATGTGTCATTGAGTTACAGTGGTTTTAGTGACGCTACTTTTGCTATTTTCAAAACAATGGAAAAAAACGAATTTCGTGTGTTGATAAAACATTGCTTTTTAATGGGAAAAATACCGTTCAAACTCAGCGATGGCTTGAAAAGTGTTATCCGGGCTCTGCTCCGTCGAAAACAACCATTTGTCGGTGGTATGCTGATTTGAAACGCGGTCGTACCGACACAAATGATGTTGAACGCTCTGATCGTCCAAATGAGGCTGTTACACCAGAAAACATAAAAAAAACCCTCAAAATCGTGATGGAAAATCGCAAAGTAAAGTTGTGTGAGATAGCTGACATCCTGAAGATATCATTTGGTAGTGTTGACACTATTTTGCATGAACATTTGGTCATGAAAAAGCTTTTTTCGAAATGGGTGCCGCGTTTGCTCACAATGGAACAGAAACAACAACGCATCGATCATTCAGAGCACTGTTTGGCTCTGTTTACGCGAAATAAACAAAAGTTTTTGCATCGGTATGTGAGAATGGATGAAACTTGGATCCACCACTATACTCCGGAATTAAATTGGCAGTCAGCTGAGTCGAGAGCAGCCGGTGAAAGTCATCCGAAGTGACCAAAAACTTAACAGTCGGCCGGGAAGGTAATGGCCTCCGTATTTTGGGATGCGCATGGTATAATATTCATCGATCACCTTGAAAAGGTAAAAACCATCAATAGCGAATATTACATAGCGTTATTGGAGCGTTTGAAGGCAGAAATTGCAAAAAACGGCCCCATATGAAGAAGAAAAAAGTTCTTTTTCATCAGGACAATGCACCATGTCACAAGTCGATGGTAACAATGGCCAAATTGCATGAGTTGAACTTTGAATTGCTTCCGCACCCACCGTATTCTCCAGATTTGGCCCTCAGCGACTATTGGCTGTTCGCAGACCTCAAAAAGATGCTCCAGGGAAAGAGATTTGGCTCCAATGAAGAAGTGATTGCCGAAACTAATGCCTATTTTTAAATCAAAGATAAATCGTTCTACACGGCTGGCATATAAAAGTTAGGAAAGCATTGGAATTAATGTATCGCTCTTGAAGGAGACTATGTTGATGGATAAAGAAGAATTTTGGAAAACAAATGTTGTTTTAGTAGTAAGGCCCGAGACTTATTGATCGATGTGTTATATGTGCCCATGTTATTTGATATTCATTGTGTAGGTACATACGTCTCTAGTGGCCATGATGAATGATATTCTAATGAAATGCAGACTGGAAACTTTTTTAAAAATTGTGTGACAGCAGTAATCAAATTCACAATCCCCAGGTTGGAAAGCAGTGGTCTTAACCAACCAGACCACGGACGTTGCATTGGGCACTATATAAATATTTATGTTGTGTAATATTTTTAAAATCGGCTGTGGTCTTATGCATTTTTTTCACATTCACTCAGCAAGAGGACGCCAAAGGTTCAACTTCTAGCAGATTTATTTCTGGATTGGTTTTATTCTTGGACCATTTTACAACTGAATTTATGTTTTTATGTAGCTTATATGCTGCTTATCAGTTCAGTTCAGTTCAATCCTACCACCACCCACGCTGTTATGGGGGACAAAATAAGACTTCATCCTGCGCAATCTACACTAGAAGATTGAATTTTTTTATGAGCGTAAGAAGGAACTGCCCAAAGATACTTCTTCTCTGGTGGTGATAAATTCTATATAAAACTCTGGCTAATGAAAAGCTGCAGCAGATTAAATCTGTCAATCGTCTTGGAACTTTGATTTTCTTGCCATCGGAACTTTGGATTTGATCTGTCAAGACTGTGTGCTTGCTGAAGCACAAGAGCTTTGCACAAAAAAACCAATACACGTACAGGTGTCTTTCAGTCACAGGATGTTTGACAATCATACTCCATCACGAGAGATAGCCTCTCGTGTCATTTTAAATTTTAACTAAGAAAATACTTGAATTTAACAATCTTATAATTATTTCAGGATGTTCCAGTAGACCTGATTTCGTCAGAATTCCCATTCCACGAGTTCTTTGATAATGCTCCAAAACCCTTATTCAAAGGCAAGTCATATGAAGAGGATATGGTCATTGCGGAAGGATGCTACAGGTATATGTTCTTTTGAATATCTTTTTTTTTTCTTTTATTCCTTTTTCTAATTGCTTCAATTTTACCCTTAATTTGGCAAAACATTATTTTATGTGGTAAAAAATATGAGTTGACTTGTATTGGAAAAAGTTAGTTTATTTACATTTAGGTATTTAAATCAAATGTGCCCTATATTATACAATGGCAAATTATAAGAAAATAACTTCTAATTTTAAAAACAGATGGATATTACTGATGTGTTAAGTAGGGTGAAAAATAGCATGTTGAGGTGGTTTGGACGTATTAAATGGATCCGTCTTGTGGGTTTTACAACAACAAAGGAATGAATGTTTCAAGTTTTGAGTAGCCTCTTCTATTAAGATGTCTTATTTGAAACCTGGGAAAAAAATTCAACTGGCCCACATTGATGTACTATTCGAAAAACGTGGCTGTGGAAAATGAATGACAGAAGTAAGTGCAGGGGAAATGCATTCACTGAGATAAATATTTGGTGTATCAATGTATGCCAGAATAAGAAATATAATTATTTAGGATGAATGTGAGCTTAACATTTTTGTGTTAAGTAAGGTGAGAAAGACCATATTGAGATGGTTTGGATACATTGAATGGATGGGTGACAAAAGACTGACTAAACAAATTATAATGCAACATGAATTAGGGTGACCAAGAAAAATATGGTTGGACCAAATTAGTGAAATTTTGAAAGGAATAGTTAGTAGTAACAGAAGGAACTGTATGGGTGTGGAGGAGGCGAAGGATGTATATTGTGATAGGAAAGTTTGGCATTTTGTCGTCTTTTCCTACTCCAACACAGAAATAGTCAAATGGTATAAATGTATATAGATAATATATATTCATATGTTAGCTTAGTAACGTATCTCACTAAATATGTTAGCTTAGTAACGTATCTCACTAAATATGTTGTTTTTTAATGAAAAAAATAATTATGTAACATATCGGGAAAATATATTTAGTTAGAATTCTTGAATGAATACTATAAATAATGCTTATAGATAGATAGATGAAATATATTCTTGAATGAATACTATAAATAATGCTTATAGATAGATAGATGAAATATATTCTTGAATGAATACTATAAATAATGCTTATAGATAGATAGATGAAATATATTCTTGAATGAATACTATAAATAATGCTTATAGATAGATAGATGAAATATATTCTTGAATGAATACTATAAATAATGCTTATAGATAGATAGATGAAATATATTCTTGAATGAATACTATAAATAATGCTTATAGATAGATAGATGAAATATATTCTTGAATGAATACTATAAATAATGCTTATAGATAGATAGATGAAATATATTCTTGAATGAATACTATAAATAATGCTTATAGATAGATAGATGAAATATATTCTTGAATGAATACTATAAATAATGCTTATAGATAGATAGATGAAATATATTCTTGAATGAATACTATAAATAATGCTTATAGATAGATAGATGAAATATATTCTTGAATGAATACTATAAATAATGCTTATAGATAGATAGATGAAATATATTCTTGAATGAATACTATAAATAATGCTTATAGATAGATAGATGAAATATCTTTTTGCTCTTATGATTGCCATCTTAGCACACTGTTCAGGACAAATGTCACTTAGCTAACTGGTGAAGTTGATAAATGGCACAAGCAATATGATTTTGCGGAGAAAAAATTGAAACTTGTTTTAATAAAAGCAAATTTTAATGCAAACACATCTTACAAGTCACAATTTTATTTTAAAAAACTCTGTAGCAGCCACCACCTTCCCTCTTGAGGAGAGTCTGCTCTCTAAACGGAACTATCTTAATTATTGTATTATAGGATACTTTGTCATATTAAGAGTTAACTTATGAACCATTTTGCAGATATATCGAGAGAATATTTGAAGAACTGGATGAATTCCGAGCCTTTGAATTGCTGAGATCAGGCTTGGACCGATCCAAGTACCTGCTTGTAAAGGAGGCGAAGATTATTGCCATGACATGTACACATGCTGCACTTAAAAGAAAAGAACTTGTTGATATGGGTAAGTTATTCTAAGCATGTTCAGACTTTTTTTTAAACATAATTAGAACTAGAAAAATATTTAACTGCTTCAGAGATAAGGTTTCAAATTGATATTTTTACCTGACCCTTGCAGGACTGGTATAAATAATCATTTTATCACTGTGGCATGCCAATCGGGGTATGGTGATAATGTAACTAATGTTTCATCTTGTGTGTGAAATCTAATTATTATCGCACAATTGTGTTTTTTAAGGTTCAATTTTTAATTATTGTCTATTGAAACTGACAAGTGTGATCTTGTATGCATTTATTTAGTAGATTGTTATTGATTCAATTGTCATAGTCAGATTCGTGGTTGATGCCGTTTGTGAGTAATTTACAATGAGTACAACAATAAATAATTCTAACAACTACTAGGGTTTGTGCCGTGATCTATTTTTAAGGTGCAAAAATAATAGTGCTGTTAAAATTCACAGGGATCGTAAAGTTTATAATTCAAATGAGTGATAGTAAGATTAATCAATGTTGTCATTTGTTTCGAAAAGGGTGAATGAATATCTGTGACAAAGACTAAAGCGGTTATCAGTCTTAATATTGAGGCTGTCAATCAAGGTTTATAGTCCCGATTTCGTGCCAAGTAACTACCTCCCGTTTATGCATTTAAAGAAATTGCTTATATATCAATGGTTTTTGATAATAATAATAAACTGGAGAATGACATTTATTAATAAAAATAATAAAAGGATAATTTATATAACGCCATTTAAAGAGCAAACTCTTCTCAAGGGTCCTCTAACTCAATATTTGAACTCACTATTATTGACAGATTTAAAATATTACAAAATAAATATATATAAGTGTGGTGTAAGGATAGGAAGGTTGTGGCTGCAGCTATTAGATTAGGAATGGTTCAATACACAGGCAGTGGACTTTTTGACAGTGGAATAAGGAAGCTGGTGACACGATTTCTGTCTGGAAGTTAATAGTGTAGAAATATAACTTATGTGGAGATAACTTTTGGCTATAATAGACTATTTTTATCTGTCATGTGCTTTTCTAATTTTCAAATTAAACTTAATCAACACGTCTTATAAATATCATATTACCACATTCTCAAAGTATCAATCTAATAAAGTGAATTGTATTTTGAAAGACGGAAATGTAAGAAGTAAGAGAAATCTTAGAAGTTGTATGAGAAAGTGTATAGATGTGGAAGGGACGAAATCTGTGTATCGAGATAGGAATGTCTGGCACTCTGTCTTCTCTGCCTACCCCAGCAGGGAGATGGCATAATGGTATGTATGTACATATATATGTATATATAAAATTGCAAGCAACATATTAAAATAATTCTGTACAGAATTGATTCCTACCTCCTATTTCAAATGACCTTTCAACTCATGTATCAGGTCTGTAAATATGAAACCAGAATTCGCTCATAGGTGGCTCTAGTTGTCAATGTAGTGACTTTCAAACCGCGTCATTGGCGCCTTTTTCTTGTGTTTACATTTGTCAAAGACTTTTAACTCACAACAATACAAGTTTAATACAACTACATATGTTTTCATAGCGTTGAACATGTCTGTTTTTGTGCCTGAAAACTACGATTCGCAGACAGCATTGATTTTCTGTTACCATTTGAAGAAAATTCCTGTGGAATCGCATCGAATGCTTGTCGAAGCTTACGGTAAGTATGCTCTTGATAAATCACAATGTTTTGAGTGGTTTGAAAAATTCAAAAGTGGCGATTTTGACGTGAGAAACGAAGAACGTGGAAGACCACTGAGAAAGTTTGAAGACGCCGAATTGCAAGCATTGTTGGATGAGGTGGACGCTCAAAAGCAACAACAATCCGCGGATCAATTAAATGTGACACCACGAGAAGGCGTCTCCATACGTTTAAAAGCCATGGAAAAGATCCAGAAGGTGGGAAAATGGGTTCCACATGAACTGAATGAAAGACAATAGGAAAAAGGAAAAACCACTTGCGAAATGCTGCTCGCCAGGTACAAAAGAAAATCATTTCTCCATCGAATTGTGACTGGCAAGAAAAATGGATATATTTCCAGAATCCTAAGATCATGAGTAACTCCAAGCAAACCAGCGACATCGACTCCAAGGCCAAATCGCTATGGACGGAAGACAATGCTCTGTGTTTGGTGGGATCAGAAGGGTGTTATCTATTATGAGCTGCTAAAACCTGGCGAAACCGTTAATACTGAACGCTACTGACAACAGATGATGGATTTGAATCAAGCATTGCGTGAAAAACGACCAGAATATCCAAAGAGGCAACATAAAGTGATTTTGCTTCATGATGATGCACCATCGCACACAGCAAAACTGGTCAAGGAAATGATTGACGCGTTTAGTTGGCAAATACTTTCACATGCGGCTTACTCACCAGACTTGGCTCCATCCGATTACTACTTATTTGCATCGATGGGACACGCACTTGCTGAGCAGCGCTTCACATCTTACGAAAATGGCTCGATGATTGGTTTGCCCTAAAAGAGCAACAGTTTTTTGGAGTGGCATCCACAAATTGCCAGAGAAATGGGAAAAATGTGTAGCTAGCGATGGACAATACTTTGAATAAAATATTTTTTACCATTTTCATACAATAAATGTGTATTTTCTATAAAAAAATTCCAGTTTTATATTTACAGACCTGGTATACCTGCTCTTTACCTTCTGGATGATATTTCTCCAAACTTATCAATCACTGCTGTCTCCATATCTCCTATTATCTGAGTGCACGCATTTCCACTGTATTGTCTCCTCCCCACCTATGTTCCACATCCAGGTTTCATACAATACACCATAATATTGTAGCATAATAATATGTATTGAAATTTATATAATTGATATTTTTGTAGGTTTCAAATATGACAACATCCTAATGGAAGAGGCTGCTCAAATCTTGGAGATTGAAACATTCATTCCTTTGTTGTTGCAAAACCCACAAGACGGATTCTCTCGTCTCAAGAGGTGGATCATGATAGGGGACCACCACCAGCTGCCTCCGGTCATTAAGAACATGGCCTTCCAGAAGTACTCCAACATGGAACAGAGTCTCTTCACCAGGATGGTGAGGCTCGGAGTGCCTACTGTGGATCTAGACGCTCAAGGAAGAGCCAGGGCCAGGTAATTGACTCGAGTATTTTATTTCATATCTGTCTAGATCATCAAATGTCACATATGTACGAGACAACAGAGATTACTCTATTATTCGCAGCAATCAGGTCTTATCCCAAGCATTTACTCCTGATTTTCGGACAAGTTAGCATGTGTTGTGAGTCCTGCATAACCCCACAATCACGTTTAATACTACTTTCTTTCAAAAATACTTTGTTGCATGTTCATCTTACATCTAGTCACCCCTACTCGGAGTTTACTCAGGGCTCTCCAAGTAGGTTAAGACAGTTGGTCTCTTGTTGCTATCTTTTCCGAGAACTCTATCCAGTCGTCAGGTGGTTTTTCTTTCTATTTCAGACAATGCGTTTTAGCCGCAGGAATCATCAGTTCTTTCACTCTATTCCTAGATTTCAATCTCTATATTACGGGCTGGTGACCTTACAAGGGGTGTCTTGGGTCTCCTTGCTTTGTTCTTTCTAGGTCAGCGGTAACACTTTTATGGATATCGGGTGGTGTGATACTAATTAATCGGTCAATTTTCTCTACTGGTGTTGCTATTTGATTATTTGATAAACAGCTATTCCTTGTACTAATGAGTTAATTCTTAACTCGCTTTTGCTTGTAAACTGATAAATAATTTCCCATAGAAGAGTTATAAACAAAGTTTACATCCCCAAAAATTAGATTTGACATAGGCAAACATACAATTTATTTATGAGAATAAATTGGAGAAAAACTAAAATTTAATAAGGTTGTCAGTAAAAAAATCTTTTTTAAACACTTTCATTAAAATGTACTCTTTATGGCTAACTATATTTAGAAGGACTTTTTCATTACAAAATTTAAATGAATACAAGTAGTAGTATTTTGTATATAAAACAATACAGCAATGTACACCAGGAAGTTACTTGTGGCATACTGTTGGAAATTGTTGGTTAAGGGGCTTAGAAAAAGTAATAGAAAGCAATAAGTTGTTAAAATTTTTAAAAGGATTATTTTGACTGTTGTCATTCGGAAATAAACTAGGGCTTTTCATCAATTTCAACATACATTCCATCACGTCATTTTCCTGTTGGGAAAGGCATACTTTCCTATCACGACCAGGGCTGAAATTACCGGCCCTGGGCTAATCTATATGGGGGTCCAATAAAAAAAAATCAAAACATAATTATATAAAGCTAACTCCAGGCCGAAACAAATTCTTCGTACCACCCCTCGTCCCCCAATCCACAAAGATAGGCGTCAAATTGTGCCAAGAGCACAAATATAACATATATTTATCTATTTGGAATATTTATCTTATAAGTTATTCCCCTGCCCCTATCTTCATAGTATATTATAATTTAAAATATTTATATTCATGTATATAACATATCTCTATCCTTTCTCTCTGCATACATGTGTATAAACATGTGTGACATATAAAAATATAAGTTTATTAATATGTAACATTTATGTATTTTATAACATTAATATATGTATAAAATTCTATCTTTTCCTTTCTAATACTGTTGTTTTCTTCATCATCCAAAATATCCCACGTTCGTTTACAATATTAGATGAAGGAGTAAGGTGTCCTTAAATTGGACCGATACTCCGAGTACAAATCATCAACAGTAGATAATTATATAAAAAATCTTAAAGTAATTCTTACGTTAGGAAAGGTTAAGCTCATTTTTTATTTGTTGTCAAAGTTATATAAACTCATCCACTAGCCCAAAATTTAGATAATCAGTATATTGCGTCATAAGAGCGTTAGGTTTTTCATATTTCCAAATAGGATGGATATACCTCTTCTACAGTAGTATGTGTCATACAGATTTTTTCATAGATTTTTTAAATTCATTTTCCAGACTCTAGGGTTATACATGCCTGATTGCCTGACACACACATTTGACACACACATGCCTGACACACACATTTTTTGCCTCTTCAACATCTATACAACTTTTCATGTACCTTCTCTGACTTTTTACATTTCATTATTTCAAAATATCATTCACTTGGTCCAACCATAGTTTACTTGGTCTACTTCTACCACACACCTTCTATTCACATTAGTGCTCTGTAGTTGTTTTGTTCTTTCTTCATTTATTCTTTCGATATGTCCAAACCATTTCAGAGTACTCTCCCCTATCCTTTTTATTTTAATATGAATTATATTTTCTTTAGACATCTATTTGATAAAAACTCTCTCTTTTCTTTCAAATGGAGGAAAGATTAACTCATAATAATATGTTTGTCTTATTTTCAGCATTTGTAATTTATACAATTGGAGATACAAACTACTTGGGAATCTCACCCATGTATTGAATTTGCCAGAATACCGGCTAGCAAATGCAGGTTTCTGTCATGATTTCCAACTTGTTAATGTGGAAGACTTCAACGGCGTTGGAGAGAGTGAACCTAGCCCATACTTTTATCAGGTAATTTTAATAAATAATGGGTTGTCCGGAAAGTAGTTTCGTATTGTTTTAATACATGTCGTTTGGTCAAAATTTGGTTGCTGACTTCATTCCTAAGAAGCTGAATGTTATTATTATGAAAGAAAAGTTGAGCACATTTTTCAACCTCTGTTAAGCCTCTATTGAGCATTATTTTGGCGTCATTTTGAAGATGGAACAAAATAAGTAGATTTTTTGGTGCTTGATCCTTTTTTCTACTGCAAAGGAAGAAATGCTATAAAAAAAAATATGTATAGCGTATGAAGATGATGCAATAAGCAATTGTGTGTGTCAAATGTGGTTTGAAAAAATCCATAATGGTGTATTGTATTGTATTACACTTTCGTTGTATACAGTATAATCTGGCGGGCTTATTGCCATGTGGAAATATCTTCCAACCAACCAGAAAGATGTTAAAGAGGCATTAGAAAACTAGACTGAAATTCTTTTTTTTTTAATTTTAAATCTGTTCCAACGGGAATCGAACCCGCAACCTCTGGGCTGGGAGACAAGCATCTTACCAACTAGGCCACGGAGGTCATCTGGTGATATGAGACTTGAAGATGGTGTCTCCAGTAAGCTGATGATGACCAAATCAAGACTTTGATTGAGAATATCCAGTGTTCTAAGTCACAATAGATTGCTGAGATATTGAAAGTATTGAAACCAGATTTACAGAATAAAATTAGATTTAAATATAAAAATTTTGCATTTGAATTTGACCTAAAAATATAAAATTACTTTCTAGAAAACCTATTACATATTCTTTTTTAGCAAACTATTTTACTATTTGGTTTTCAGTGTGCTAGAATGATCAAAAATGACGATCTCCGAGGCTTAGTTGATAAGATGTTTGACTTCCCCCAAAAGGTTTTGAGTTGAATTCCCGATGGTACCCAAAAAAAGGTTAAAAATGGTCCCAGACTGGTAACAGAGTTAGTCTGGTAACAACGCTAGATATTTGCAATTGTGCCTCTTCATGTGTGGGGTAGAGTTCCCAACATGTGCGATGACAAGTTGCCACCAACACATGCAAGTTCCTTGCCTACTCAAGTGGTTCTAAGCCTGAAGAGATGTGTTTCCAGTATTCATGTGTTTCCAATAGAAGACAACAGAGATTACACTATCATTTATAGCAATTAGGTCTTGCATATAGTTTCGATGTTAGCATGTGTTGTGAATCATCAAGTGGTTCTAAGCCGAAGGCTTGATTAATGTGGGTCCGATTTCCGGGATAAATAATTTTTTTTAGCAATTATCATTAAATGACCAATGCACATGCTTGGAATTGATATTTAACTGGAAATATAATTGAAAAATATTTAAGTGTATAGATGTGCATATGTTGGAATGAGATAACTTTTATATTGAAATATCTCAAAAACAGTATGATTGTTTGTGCCAGAAATCCGATGATACATATAAATACTATAGAATTGCACCTAGAACTCATGGTAGGAAAACCAAAAATAATTTCAACTTAGTCAAATATATTGATTTTCAGAATCTGGCGGAAGCTGAGTATGTTGTTGCAGTTTTCATGTACATGCGCCTCATTGGGTATCCAGCTGAAAAGATTTCTATTCTGACCACGTACAACGGCCAGAAGCACTTGATCAGGGATGTCATCAATATCAGATGTGCTGAAAATCCACTCATTGGAAGGCCCCATAAGGTATAAAATACTTTTGTTTCTAAAATCCACTCATTAGAAGGCCCCATAAGGTATAAAATACTTTTGTTTCTAAAATCCAACCAAACCAAAATGGTGACTGCTTTAAGTTGCATAATGAATTTTGGGCCGCCATATATTTGTTGACTTTTCTTATTTCCTAATTTTTGCTAAGCAAAGAATCAATCAAACCATAATGTTTCTTACTTGATTATTACAGGTAACCACAGTGGATAAGTATCAAGGACAACAGAATGACTATGTTCTAGTGTCTCTGGTCCGAACAAGAGCTGTGGGCCACCTGAGAGATGTCCGACGTCTTGTGGTAGCGATGTCTCGAGCTCGTTTGGGCCTGTATGTCTTTGCAAGGGCAAATCTGTTTAGAAACTGCTTTGAACTTCAACCAACATTCCATCAGGTGAGTTTTTAAATAAAATTGTCGCAGCTCTAATTGATATGAACCTTTTCTTTCTTACTTCCACTTTTCTATGTATATGGAGGTTTTTTTTACTTTTGCCATATTTGTGACACATTTTTATATTTGGTATAACAATTTTCAATTATCAATATATTGCTATGTATACATCCCTTTCTTGGATTATATTACGGGTATAACAATAACAAAATACATATTAAACCTATTCATTAACAAATATATCATATGCTCAAATATGATGACCTTAAATTTTTATAAGCATAATTATTTTATTTAAAAGCTCTACTTTACATACAACTTCTCGCCATAATAACTTTGAACAGAATATTGTCAAGAAATTATACTTGATTATGTTCTGGATCAACAGCCATAATAATGAGTGCCAATTTCAAACACAAGATTGAAAAAACAATTTTGATTTAGTCACATAGAATTTTCTGATGTCACTGAGAAATCTTGTCTTAAAAACTTGTATATTTTTTTAGCTAACATTTTCTTTATCCACCACATTTAATTGTGTACTTTAGTTTGTTCGAATTAGCATTCTTGCAGTAAAATCTTTTTTTTTTATTTAATTATGGTGCTTCTAATTTCGTAGTGTTTCTATTGGTACATATGCAATTTTTACTAAGCAAATTGTAAAATATTCCATACAATGAAAGTGTAATGCAAATTCTATTACACCTTCATTACATACATTACCATATGGCAGATTATTGTCATACACTTATACCTCACTTTATTGACCCCTTTTTCACGGAATTTCGCTATTACATAATTGAAAAAAAAACAACACTTTCATTTAATGGTAAAAATTGATATACAGAATATTTTAAAATTGGAATTCAAATGAAGATTTGCGCAAATTTAGCAAGATTCACCTTAAAATGAAACAGAAGACAGATCAAAGTTTTCTCGAAAGATGCTTTTTCACAATTTGAAAAGGGAATTCAAATCAAAGTAGCTCGAAGAGGAAAAGAGAAAATATGCAAAGCAGCAAATTTTGGATGGAATTTACACCCAGTTACTTCTTCCCAATCGACTAATTCTGATATGGAATCTTCTAATTCTTCTTTATATTCTAATTCTTTATAATACTAATGTATGTTTTCTCTGTTCCACATATTTCAAAATACAATCTAGAGATTTTCTCAAATATTTCGTTGATGTTTTTTTTTCATGAAAACATGTCATGTACATTTAATATGTATTTATTTAGAAAAAAATTACTCTATATACGGGATTTCGATTTACAGACAACTTTTCAGGAACATATTGTTTCTGTAAAGCGAGGTAAGGGTGTATTGGTAATTTATTCCATAAAATTAGAAGGACGTTTGAAATTGAACTATGAATGCAAAGTTGCTCAAGTACGCTATCTATGAAATCACTTGTACCAATGCTGTCACTTGTACCAATGCTGTATAATTATAATCTAATTTAATAATTCATTAAATCGAAATTAAATCTTGTATAGAAAAAGTTTGCAATTTTTTATTTTTTCTAACGAAAATTTCGGAAAGGTACACAAGTAGGTCAATTCGAAATTGGCATGTAAAGGGCATGCGAGATGCACTCGCCATGTCCTGCATTGGTTGTCGCGAGTGTGTATATGTGGCGGTTTTGAAAGCGGGTGAGTGATTGAACAGACCAAACATGTGTTAATGTTGCGGTCGTGAGTGCAGGTGGCTAACTGGGGGCTTCTTACAAATATTTTATTTGATGTTTTTTGACATTGCCCTGATAATTAAGGCTGCAATACCTTCGACACATCAACCATTATTTAAGCCAACTTATAATAGCAACAAATCTATAATTTTAAACTAAAAGGTACTAAAACTAAATCAATAAATAAAAGCAAACTTTGAAACAGGCATTGTTGATCACTTAATTATACCATCACATATATCAGTTTGGAACACTTTGGAAACTTCTGAGTTCTACCAATAAGCTGCACAGGCCATAATAAACTTATCCAACAAAGAGATGTAAAAAATGGAATTATGTATACGAGTATATTCAACAATGTTTGTTCTTTTAGTTAATGTCTCGGCCTCAAAATCTGGAACTGTATCCTCACGAACGCTACCCAACCAACCGAATGAACGAGTCTCCACCATACGGACCTCCCCTTATCGTGAGGGACATGCAACATATGGCACAGTATGTCTACGACTTCTACATACAGCATGTTAGGGCATTGAAGAGTCAAATTTATGTAAGTATTGTTTTTTATTGTACACGGTAAAGAATTGTTTAAAAATAAAAATAATTTACATGTAGTAGGTGTTAATATAAGTTGTGTCGGTTTTTTTACAAATTAAAAAATGAGCACCAAAAGTAAAACAAAATGGTAAAGGTTATACATCATTCGAAAGAAAATTTTCTGTTCTACAAGATATTGTGTTTGCTTTTACGTTACATATATTATTTTATTTGATTACAAGCCTTCAAAATGGAATGTCAAGTAGACGAAAGTGAGCATTTTCGACACCTCCTTCTGTTCGCATTCAATCGAGGGAATAAAGCTGCCAAAGCTGCTCGCGATATTTGCGAAGTGTACGGTGAAGATGCTATGAATGAAAGGACAGCTCGTCGATGGTTTTTGCATTTCAAAGACGGTAATTTCGACCTGAAAGACATGGAGCGTTCCGGACAACCAGTGGACTTCGATGAGGACCGCTTAAACCATATTATTCATGAAGATCCCCTTCAAACCACCGTAGAATTGGCTGAGCAGATGAATTGTAGTCGCATGACTGTATACCGCCATCTTAAACCAATGGGAAAAGTCCAGAAGTTTGGGGCTTGGGTTCCACATGTTTTGAGTGAAAACAACAAAAATCAACGCTTGACAATTTCTGCTGGCTTGCTCGCGCGTCATCGAGCTACGCATGGCAACAAGCAAAGGTTCCTTTACCGCATCATTACTGGTGACTAAAAATGGTGCCTTTATGTGACTATGAAGAAACGGAAAGAATGGGTGAGTTACGGTCAACAAGCAACGCCCAGAGCGAAACAAGGTTTGCATCCGGTCAAGACGATGATTTGCATCTGGTGGGATTGGTAAGGCGTCATCCACTAAGAGATACTTAAACGCAATAAGACAGTCAACGCGGAGCTATACATTCTGCAAATGCAGCGGCTCAACACTGCAATTCAACAAAAAAGGCCGGATTGGCAATATGGTGTTATTCTGCAACACAATAACGACCACCCTCATATCGCCAACATTACGAAAAATGCCATTCAAATGCTTGGTTGGGAAGTCCTGCTGCACCCTCCATATTCTCCAGACCTCGGGTCGTCGGCTTTCCACCTTTTCCGGTCGCTTTCGAATAATTTGCGCGGCGTTTCCTTAATAATGACGTCAAATTGCAGACATGGTTGGACGAATTCCTCGAGTCAAGACCGGATGGTTTTTATCGCACAGGCATTGAAAAACATGTAGAACGTTGGCAAAAAGTTGTAAATAATGAAGGAGAATACATTATTGACTAATTTGTTGCAAAATAATGAAGGACAATACATTATTGACTAATTTATTGTAATTTTTTTTTGTTGTGTCCTCTTCATTTGGAAAAAAAACGGACACAACTTATGTTAACACCCAATACAAAAGAAAAATAACACATCTGAGAAAAAGTAATACATTTATTTACAAAAAATACAGTCCAAGTCACTGTTGACTCCAATAGTTATCTCTGTATATCTATTCTATTATATAGCTAGTGGTTTGTAGTAGATAGCATAAGTAATGTAAAAATTATCAAACCTAGGAAAAAGGTAACTATGCTAGTTACTGGTTCTACAGATTGACAATATTTTTTATCTAACTATCTTCATTGCGGCCTTCACGTCGCTACCAAGGCTGCTAAACAGTTGGGACTTTTCGCTTGTATACATACTCGCAGCAAGTTCAAACTATTTAGCTGCCCTGTTGGTAACGTAAAAGTGTAAATATCCTTACCTGATAAGGCTTATTGTCTTTGTGCAAGTACCAAATTTGTCTGGCCACGTACACATGTATCAACAAGTTTTTACAGAAAGGTTCGCGTTTGTTTTCTCTATCTCCTAGAATTTAATTATATCTCGATTTATGTTATTTTCATTGCTTCACGTCTAATTGTGAATTTTATATGTAAACTTCTATGAAAGCTTCACTGGTCTAAATAAGTTATGTATAATTTATAAAATGTACTCAAGATACTGTTTTTTAACACAATAAAAATATATTTTTACTCCCACACTCTGCTTTGCTCTTTCATTATCATTCACATTAGATCACATACCTAACATACTTAACATTCCTCTTATCTCTTCAGACTCGCATATTTTTCTTTGTCTCACTCACTCGATTGAGGATCAATTCCCCATTTTTATGCTTTCTCTAATAGTATCATCTGAAGATTCTTTGAGAGAGCTCACAATATAGTACATGCTAAGACCCTATCTGTGAATTGATCTTTACTTTTATAGACTTTTGTTACAGAGGCATAAGTACAATTTGATGTAATTTTTTTTATTAATTTATTTTCTTTTATTTATTGTGGAAAAAAATAATTTTCAAGTCACCGTAATGTTATTTAACGTGTTAATTGCATGAACAAACTGAATCAATAGCACTTAAGTTCGTGTAATATTAGTTAATGTAATGGAATGGTCAGTCAATTAAAACAACCTGTAAATTTTAACACTTATGTTTCAAGTTTCAAAGGATGTACAGAACAAATTAAAAGTTAACAATATATGTTGATTTTAAAATATATTTTTAGGCATCTAAGAAGCAATGGACTGCTCCTGGAGATGCAGTTTTACAGCGCGGCCCTCAGAGGTTTGTTCCCCAGCACCCAGGAGCTGACAGAGACTCTGACAGTGATGGGGAAGATTTCCGTGGGGGGCAAACCCCCACTAAAATCAAGAAGTCGAAGAAGTCACAACCGGAAGAGGCTACTCAACAATCGTTCAAAGTCACCGAGATACAAAATGAAGTTGAAGATATGGGAACTTAAGATTATATAAAAATTGGGAATACTTATACTAGATCAAGGTGTTATTGTGAATTACTATTTAAACCCAGTATCAAAATGTTCAATATAAACTGATATTAGTAAAATGTCCTTTTTTTATGAAATCAAGCACTTTTTTATTATACCCTGTAGTGAACTAAGGGCTTATTTGTGTATTAAGCGGCATGAAGAAAAGTACTCGGACATGGTTTAGACATACAGAAAAAATAAATGAAGAAAGGTTGACAAAATAAATTTTCAGTCTGAATTAGAGTGGTATCAAGGATAGGATATTTTAATCAATTGAATGATATTTTCTTCTTCTTTCTCTGTTTGACTGCTGGTCTGTTATCATCAGGACTGCCTCTTTTGAGATGTTGACTCCTAACTATCCTTCCAACTTTTTGGAGGTCTATCTGGAAGACAATTGCCAGCATGTATTTCATGCATTGAAACGTGCAGGAAACACTTGTGTTATTCATCTTTTCCACGTGGCTTTGCCAGTGTCTCCTTTAGTTTCTACGCCATTTGATACTCGTATTATCCTTTACTTCACATATTTTTCGGATACGGAAAAATATGTGAAGGTTCTAACTTACTTTCTTAAGTGTTTTGCTTGCAATAGCTTTGAGGGATTGAATTTCATTAGTTCTGAGTGTAATTTTCTGTTTTTATTGTATCTGTTCTAGATTCTATTCCATAAGTCATGATTGACTTTACAAATTCTTTGAAAAATTTTTACTTTACTGTCTATTCTGAAGTATTTGTTATTTCAGACCACATATTTTAGGCATCTGGAGATAGCAGCAACTTTATTTAATGATATTTTGTAACAATGAAATGTAAAGTTCAGATATCTCGGCAGTGAACTGCTCAGCTCTCATGACCTCCCCAGAGAAGTAAGGCCTCAGGTAGACAAAGCTGCAGTTGTGGCGGGCTGCCTGAGAGATGTCATATGAAGGAATAAAGATATGAGAAAGGATAGCAAGGTACGCATCTATAAGACCTGTGTGCGACCTATCCTCACATATGGCATCGAAGCGAGGGCGGACACTGTCAGGACAAAAAGTATGCTAAGGACAACGGAAATGAGAACTCTGCGCGCTATTGCTGGGAAGACTTTGTCTGTGAGGTCCAAGATGTGGTCAGATGGGGACGACAGCGTCGACGATACTGGTACCAACATGTACAGAGAATGAATTCCACAAGAATTCCATACATAGCTTTGCATGGGGTGCCGGATGGACGGCGTCCACCAGGGAGACCCCCGAAACGATGGAGAGATAGCTGGAGCTCAGCATCACAGGAGGACAATCCTGCAGTAACAGACTCTTGAGTCTATAGAAAGTCTAAGAAGAAGAAGAAATGTAAAGAAAAATCGAAGAAGCTGTATGGATGAGAATAAGATGAAAGATGTGTGTTGTGATCGAAAAGTCTAGCATTCTGTCCTCTGCATACCCAACAGAGAAATAACGTGATGCAGTTATGTGTGGTAAGAAAGTTAAATAATAATTATTTTAAATAGTACTATTACTACTAAATGGTATAGTACATATAGTAGTCCCCCCTTATACCAAAGTTTAAATGCTTCTATTACTATTTAATGGTATATCTATAGTAGTCCCCCCTTATACCAAGGTTCGAAAATATTCAATGGAAAATTTCAACATATCATCAGATCAATAGTAGCCTAACCCCTTAATGTCACAATGCCTACTTCATTTATTCCACTTGATCTCTCACACCATCACTATCATTTTAAGAGAAAGGGAGAGAGAGCACATTCACACAACTTTTATTACAGTTCTATTTTATTATCATTTATTGTTGTTAATCTTTAACTGTGTAATTTATAAATTAAACTTTATCATAGGTATGTATGTTTAGGACAAAACAAAGTACATCTAGGGTTCAGTTTCAGGCATCCGATACTGGGGGTGGGGTGGGGTGTTGGGACGTATCCTCTGCGGATAAGGGAGGACTGTTATTTTTGCATGAAATGGAATCTTATATGTGTGATTGTGTAGTTATTATATTTGCCATCTCTGATATTAAGGGTCATTGTGGTGTAGGGAAGATTTTAGAAAACACTCCCAGAAAAAAATACTTGGTATGACAGGTGTGGATAGTGATAATTTTCTTTCTTTTTGTTCCCATGTGATGTTAAATTATGTGAAAATTATAATTAAATCCCATTTTAAAATCAATAATTTCAAAGCATTCCAGGTGCAAAAGGCCGAAACCTTGGAATTTGACAGGAGTTACAAAAAAGAATGATAATAAAAAACGACTAATATATACAGGCAGTTCAAAAGTAAATATTTAGTCCCGACAATGACATTTCTTAGTAATCTTTACCCATAATTCGTAATTCATAAGCATTTTGGTACTCAAAGGAAGCACTTTTATACTTCATAAAAAAAGTCAAAACTACTTCCAATTGTAGAAACCCCACATCTTTAAGCATTTGCAACAAACATTTAAACGAGACATTTGTGTTGATTTGGTAAATAATGTAAACATTTGTGGCTAGTTCCGCCCGCTAACTAATCACGACTCTCCTGCTTATCTTAATGGTTAGCTTTTACAGTTTAATTTCCAGAGTTAACTTTGATTTCCTGCACCTAAATATAATACCTTATCCCTCATAATCTAGTATGATTGTCAGCTATCTTGTGGATGGAAGATGTATGTGCATGTATTAGTTTATTGTGTACAAGCTGTTGCTCTTTGGTAAACACATAGTCTTGACAAATCAAACACTAATGTTCTTCTTTAGAACCTAGATAGACCTAGAAAAACGTGGCATGATGAATCAAATTCTAAAGGAGAGAAGAGTGAAAAGCCTTTATAATGGGAGAGTATGCATGATGTGTATGTTGAACATAGTAGAAGCAAAAAAATACCAGATGTACTATTTTTTTCACAAATCATTCTTTTTTATCCACTACATCCTGGACCAGTATTGAATAAATGCGAGAAAAGATTTTATAGTTTTGACTCACACCTGTCAGGTGATGTATCGAGGTGGTATGGTTGTGTTTAATGGTCTTTTATTTCAGAAAATGATATAAAATGTGTTTATAATAATAAGAAGTTAATTCAATGTTGTTTATAACAAAACAGTTTAGAAGCTGTTATAAAAAAAACTAACCATGCATGACATGAGTTTAATCATCTAGTTTTGATATAATAATACTACCATAGTATATCAGTTGTGGTCAAGAATGTCATTGTAATCCATGCTATTAAGTTTGGGAGTGTGAAACAAGACAATAACAGTATTAATTGAATAGGTAATGAACCCACCTTGGGAAAGTGGCCAAAGGAAAAAAAGGTATTACTAAGGCAGGATTTCCACTAGACTGCAATCATGCTGCAAGTTTACTTACGTGAACTTCCCAAAAATCAATCTATGGTTGAAAAACTGCAGACTACCGACTCAAAGGCAGGAGAGAATCTAGTCTTAGGGTGTGATATCATGAGAGAAACGGAATAAAACTGAATAAACATGATTATAGTAGTAAGACTTTTATTAATAAATAACACACATGTATAAAAATTTCATAATGTAATAAAAATTTTGAACTTAAATATAAAAACCTAAATTTCAAGAACATCTTCTTGTGTGTAAAGACTGGCAAAGAAAACGATGTCTCGTTTAATTGAAGATGACACTTCTTCCATTTTGGCTTGCAACATTGGATCGCCAATTATTTTAGCAGCATCTCTTACATTGCTTAATACCTAGAAATAAAAAAAAGTTTTGTTTGATATAAGCTATCATCAAAACAGGCCCTTTAACTGTGAAAAAATCAGAAGTTCTGAATAGTAATGATTCGCCTATGTAAAATAAGTCATCTTTTACCTTTTTAATTTGTTGATATTTTCAGTTAAGGATGAAAAATCAATTACAAAATTAGTTTTTGAATGCAAAATGACCTTTTGGAGGTTCGCACATTGGTACAGTCCCCGGTGGTAAGTAATACACATAGTTTAGAAGGTCATCTCTGTTGCACGATGCGCTAACAGTCCGGTATCGTAGTCACGATGCGGTTAGCACATCGTGCGACAGAGACAACGCTCTACAAACTATGTGTATTACTTACCGCCGGCTATTATAGTATATGTAAGTGAATGATGAAGAGCTATTGGATATGACTTTGATGTGGTTGTTGGGATTATGATGCGGTTGGAATTGTGTATAGTATAGCTTGGGATTTATGTAAGAATGTGAATGTAGTGTTTTAGTATTAAGGATAAATATTGTACATGTAATTTGTTATTAAGGAATAAGAACACTTTTGTCACAGTCCTTGCTTAATGAAGCAGTTTTTTATATTCAGAAAATGGAAGGTTTTTAGCATTGTTATGTAATCATATTCTACGGTCAGTTTTTTATTAAAAAAAATGTATTAAGTGTACAAAGAAGTTTCCACCGTTTTTTTATCAAAAATTGGGCATTTATTGTGAAAGAACGGAACGAATTTATTCGAAGTATTGCCCATCGCTTGCCACTACTTTTTCATATCTTTCTGGCAGCATACAGATACCGCGTCGGAAGAATGCTTCATCTTTTGAGGCTATCCACGAATCGACCCAATTTTTGGTATCTTCATATGATGTGAAGTGATGCTCAGACAGACCATGCGTCATCGATCGAAACAAGTGGAAATCAGAAGGAGCAATGTCTGGTGAATACGGCGGGTGGGGTGAAACTTCCCAATTGAGTGTTTCTAAATAGGTTTTGACCGGCGCCGCAACATGTGGACCGGACACGACACGACAAAATTTTCTCCTGCATGATAATGCAGGAGAAAATTTTGTCGTGTCTGGAGTAGTAGTGAGCACGCTTTTCCTTGAGTGCTCAACTCAATCTCATCAATTGTGTCCGGAAGACAGCCCCAGCAATGGTTTCGTTCGGTTTGAGCAACTCATAATACACGACACCAAGCTGATCCCACCAAATACACAAAAAGAGTTTTTTTCCATGAATATTTGGCTTAGCCGTAGATATTGAAGCATGGCCAGGGGGTCCCCATGATTTCTTCCTTTTTGGATTATCATAGCGGATCCATTTTTCATCACCAGTGACTATACGGTGCAGAAAACCCTTCCGTTTATGCCTGGCAAGCAGCATTTCACATGTGGAAAATCGGCATTCAACATTTCTCGGTGTCAGTTCATGTGGAACCCAATTTCCTTGTTTTTGAATCATTCCCAATGATTTCAACCGATGTGAAATTGCTTGTTGAGTCACTCCTAATGTAAGTGCAAGTTTTTCTTGCGTTTGACACGAATCTTGATCCAATAATACTTCCAATTCCGCGTCTTCGTACACTTTCGGCCTTCCGCTATGTTCTTTTTCTTCGATGTCAAATTGACCATTCTTAAACTTTTGAAACCACTCACGACAACTTCTCTCATTTAAGGCATCCTCACCATATGCTTCTACAAGCAATCAATGCGCCTCAGCTGCAGATTTCTTCAAATTGAAGTAAATCAAAAGTTCCCGCAATTGACGCTTATTCGGCTCAAAACTTGACATTTTCGCACACAAAATAATATATTATACTGATAAAAATTCACTAATATTTCAAGGTTATGCTGTTGACAGATTTCCAGCCTTACGACAATGACGTTTTACATCTGACAATTTTAACCATAACTTACTGGTGGCGCCAACTTTTGTCAAACGGCGGCGGCTTATTTGTACACCTGATAAATTTTAAGTAATGTATTGTGGATGCTGAAAGTTTATAAAAAAGATGCACATAAATTGTAGAAAATCACAATGAGATGTAATTATTTTCGTTTGACTTGATCGGTATGAAATGATGGTAGTTTCTCATCTTGACTAATTGCAGCAGGCAATGGTGTGTTGTACAATGTTCTTACCGACAGGATCATTTCAAGAGAAGCAAAGCTAAAGCTAGTTGCTCTTAATGAAATTTTGCTTCCAAAATTAAGGACGCATGCAAGTGAAATTTAAATGTAGCAAAAAAGTAATGAAAGTAAGTAGAAATAAAAGTATTGTATAAAATGTGTGAAAAAACAATGTATGAGAGAATAGGAAATGAGGACATTATGAATGAATGCAGATTGAAAAAGATACAGTACTTAAGATGAAAGGAGCATCTAGATGGTTCGACTATGTGGATGCTCCTAATGAATGATCTGTAGTAGTAAAGAAGGTACGAAAAGTTTAGATAGACCTAGAAAAATGTGGCATGATGAATCAAATTCTAAAGGAGAGAAGATTGAAAAGCCTTTATAATGGGATGGTATGCATGATGTGTATGAACGTAGTAGAAGCAAAAAAATGTGTGCTAGGATCGAATGAAATGGATATTTTACCCCAAAAGGAACATAGTGGGATTATGATGACTATTTGCATAAGTAATATACTGAAGGCAAATGCTTTTTATGAAATAATTTAAAATATTTAAAGAAGTTTCATTACCTCGTGGAGCTGTTGTATATTCCTAACAATGATGCCTTCTTGAACATCAGTCAAGCTGACAATCTCTGCGAAAGGTTTTCCTTTGGCCCATTCATATACAACTTGCACAAGGCCAAAATTCAACCTTTCAGATAAACAAGCAGGGTCATCAACACCAACCTAGAAAAAAATATATATATATTTAATATTTCTTTTTTTTTTTGTGAATACATAAATTATATCTAATATGTTGTCAGAAAAGTAGTTACATATTTCTCGAATAGATGTTGTTAGGGCAAAATTATTATTACTAAATTCATTCCGAATGTCCTGAATATACATTATAATGAAAGGTAATAGTTAAACGTATTTATTCGACCATTGTTAATCTAAATTGCTTGAGCAAAAACCTTTGGCATCATTTTGAATATGGAACAAAATAAATTGTTTTTCAGTGTTTCAGGCTTTTTACTACCGAAAAGGAAAAAGGCAGAGCAAAAAACAAAATATTTAGTGTATGGCAACTATGTAATAAGCGATTGTGTGTATTACATGTGATTAAAAAAAAATATTCCATAACGGTGATACGAGACTTGAAGATGGTGTC
This sequence comes from Odontocerum albicorne, assembly GCA_949825065.1. Lineage (NCBI taxonomy): Eukaryota > Metazoa > Arthropoda > Insecta > Trichoptera > Odontoceridae > Odontocerum > Odontocerum albicorne. The sequence goes on from OX463855.1 coordinate 22,209,242, forward strand.
CGCTCGGAAGGTCGATTATCTCTGATGTAGTTAAATCAAGGCTTTGATCAAGAATAACCAGCATTCAATAAAACAAGGTTGCTAGATACTGAAAATATTGAAAACCACATTTGGTTCAATTTCGCATTTGAATTTGGTCCAAAAATACTAAATGAATTTTCGGACATTGCAATATTTAACATTTTTTCCTGTGAATCCAATATGAATTAAATTTTATTTTCTACTATTGAATTTTGATATTTAATTTGCTATCCAAAGAGATGATAACTAATGAAAATAAGTTAATATTTAATAATACTTTAATTCAAGTAACCTTAACCCGATGTCAGTTTTGGCTGACAGCCCAAAAAGGTTGGCCATTCCTGATTTAAGTAAACAGCGTTAAGATTATACTACAGAACTCCATTGTTATCATTTAAATAAAAAAATTAAAAGAGGATTACCTGGTATTTTGCTTCCACAGTAGAAAGCTCTTCATCAATTTCCTTGATTTTTTTAATGCTTTCGTGGAGGGAACTTTCGATGGGGGTATCGGAATTTGTCCGTGCTTGGAAGACTAGACAGCTCAGAAGAGCGGCAATTTTTTCAGACTCAAGATCTGTCAAAATGTTTCTAAAGACTAGTTCTGTAATGATGAGCTCGTTTGTTTTCATCTCACAGGCTACACGACCTTTCATGGCGACTCTGTTTTGATCGTCCACATATCTGAAATTTATTTTTAAATACTTTATTATATCTCTCTACAAAACACATTCCAAATAATTTCAAAGCAAAATTTAATAACAATATACATAGCAAAATAAAATTTTATATGATTCATATAATTTATAAATTGTTAGTATTGACAGCTCTGCTTATATTTTCAAGTGTAAAACATACAAAATTTGAGTTTAAACCTATACATTAATGAAATCAAATAAATAAATAAGTTCTTTGAAGCCTTGTGGATGAAGATGACTTATAGAATTTAAAAAGTATTAGCTATGTCCAAACCCCAGTGTGGTTGTTATATAGTATAGGCGTTCCTTCTTTATCTTGATCATTTCTCCATAAAAGAGAAAAGAACTTTGTGAGTGCATTTATAATCCGTGAATGTTCCTCGACATGATATAGATCAAAACTAAAGATGACTAATAAAAAAATATATTTAATAAAAGATACAAAAAAATAATTTAGTTATCCAATCTTATTTCTAATAAGTCATAAAACAGGTGAAGATCTGTTTGGAGATCTTCGATGTTCAATAGTAGATTAAATACATTTTTTAAATGAATCGCTGCCTATAAAATTTTCCAAGAGGATAATTTGAAAACTGGAAGAAGAAGAGTAGTGAGCTCCTTAGATTTCTGTTAATTTAAGAGCAGTTTGGTATTAGTCAACTATGAATTATTTCCAGTTTTGACTTGAATGATGTATGATACCAAGTAACAATTATTCAGATTCATTTCCAGCTTTGACTTGAATGATGTATGATACCAAGTAACAATTATTCAGATAAATTTTTAAAAAAGGTAAATATAATAGTTAACAAAATTGTACTGTATTTTTTTAAACTTCTGTTATATACAGAAAAACCTGAGAGGCTTCATGCCATGTGGAATTTTTTCCAACTAAAAAGAAATGTATTAAAAAGGTTTGTTTTGCAAAACAAGACAGGGACCCTTTTTTGGGTTATCATTGAGAATCATACTCGAAACCCACAGGTTGGTCTTATCAACCAAGTCAAAGATATTGTCTAAAAAAAGCCTTTAACCTCTAAGCGAGTGAGATTTTGTAAGTAAAATAAAAAATTGATTTTTTAAGTAATATATTATAAAAAACGTAATTGTGGCCGCCATATACTCAATAATTGAATAGATAAAAACATTTGAGCCATGTTTGTTTTACGGATAAATTCATGTATTCGGGAATAAAAACATCGGATGTACCGTGTACGCCCATACTTTCTTGAGGTAAAAATTCGCTCGCCGTACACCGTACGGCCATACTCATTTAGAGGTTAAATCGAGTTATTTAGAATATTTAGGAATTCATTAAGTAGTTCTTAGAAAGAAAATGATATCAACAACAAATACGTCTAATTTGATCAGCAGTTTTGTCAATATATTCAATATAAAAACTCCACCCCGAAACATTCACGCAACTTTAATTTTAATTTCAGCAAACTTGAAATAACAACTGGAAACATACGAGTACATGGCATAACAATTTGGATGCGAAAGATGTAAACCATCTTATTAAGTTAAATTTTTAATTTACAATTTATAGAAAACATTAACAATTGGATTTTCAAAAAAATATTTTTCATGACAACAATATCCATTAACTTGAATAATATTTATTAACTTAATATGCACATTTTTAATAAAATACATATATTTATTATTTCGCAACACCATTATACTTAAAAATATTTTCATTAAATCTGATTATAAATCAATAAAAATAATTAGTATAAGTCACTTCATTGAGTTCTTGGAAAATTACATGTTTAAATATTTCATCTCAACATATCCGAATGAATGATTGGAACATATTGAAGAGCGTGGCCGGGAGACAATATCTTTAGATCCATTAATCGAGCCTTCAGGTTTAGAACCAATGGAGCAGGCACGGAACTCTTCATTCATTTTAGCACGTTGGTGAAGAGAAACACAGACACACTAGGCATGTTAGAGTATTGTTTACAATCAGGGATCGAACCTGAATCCCCAAGGTGAGAGTAAAGTGTTTTGCCAACTAGCCTTCGGAGGCCACCAATTCATGTCATGTCAAAGATTATAATGAAAAAAAAACATGACATGAGATAAACATGTTTTTAGAACCAGATTTTTGATAGAAAACAATCATTATTGAACACAGATTTCTCATATTTAATAAATTAAATCTTACCGGAGTTCCTTTAAGACATCGAGTCTCCGGACATAGTCGGGGTATAGAGCCATGGCTTCATACGACAACAACCTCTTGAGCCTTTGATGCTCTCTCTCCTTTTGCTTTCTTTCGAAGACAACACTGAAGGTCTTTTGGAAATTTGCCATACTAGTGATACCGCTGAATTCTGCTAATTTCTCCTGAAATCATAAAATATGTTTAGAATATTTTGAATTAGATATATATAATCACCTCATGTCCCTTGCATTATAGATAGAGAGAATAGATGTCCAAACTTTTCTATCCAACAATGCTACTTTTGCCTCTTTTACATTCATCTCATCATGCACAATTTTCTATTATTCATACTTCTCACTTAATCTCTTTTCAGCATCTGGTCCACTTGATCCAGCCACCTTTTCTTATCTCTCATATCCAAAGCTCATTCTTATCTTTTCATTCCGCCTTCCTACATACATTGAAACTACACAAATGTTTCTTAGTGTACACATCTTCACGACATTATTCTTCCTTTTATCTTTCTTCTGCCATGTCATACTTTAAAATAATTTGATACTCCTGCTGAGGTTTGATTTACAATAATTTCATATCAAAAATAAAAGCATTTCTAAAAAATAATTATTAAGCAGTCTTTTATGATGCATAGGATTCTGCATGCGTTCTTGTACTGCACTTTCAATTTATTCACGGTGCTCATGAAATATTAAAGTTTTTGTAATTTGTTTTATCAAACACTGTTTATTCCATTTTATGTAACTATACCATTAAATAAAGTGGAATAAACAGTGTTTGATAAAACAAATTACAATGTCTTTAAACCCCAAAATGGAGGAGATTCGTCGGGTTACTCCTGAGACTGTTTAATGGATGAGAAGCCTGAATGTCAGACAATAAGAGAGAAATGATACAAGAGAAGAAATCTGAGAGTCTGCAACAGTTTTTTCTTAGTACTGTCACATAAGACGCTTCTAAAATGTTTCTATATTATATTTGCTCTCATGCACGTTCTTTGCTTCCCAGGCAGGACATGAGCTAGTGCAGATCCCTTTTTAATTGACTAATTAAAAGCTGTATTTCTCAAATTTATACACTTATAATTTTCTGTGACATTTTATCACAAAACAGCGTTTGCTGGTCATAATATAATAAAATATGTATAGAACAGTTTAATTTTACCCCAAGAGTACTTTTTCAAAATGTATAATATTTATTTATTTTAAAATGTTAACATATACAGGTTAAATCCATACAAAGCTTAAAGAGAAATTAAATACAGCAACAAGAAATAAAAAAATTAATAAACATATTTGTTAAGCTGAAACAATTAATTCCCGTAACTAAGATAGCTCTATACTTCTTATAAAAATATTTACGAAATGTTGAAGATGTCAACATCCAAGGCCCTGAATGCCACCTGGTAGGTAGGTCAAGAGCATCGCTATTTTATCATCCACTAGGGACTTGACAAATCAGATGCCATCTTACATCATTGTCTGACTTGGATGGAGGCATTTTGTAGCAACCCTGTGTTCCTGATTGAATGAAAAGGATGTTCGATTAGATTGATATTGATTTGCAATTAGATTTATCACACATTTAATTTTGTTTATTATTAGTGGGAAAGATTGAAGAATTTATAGTTGGTACAAATTAAAAAAAATAATACTTACACGGGCATCTTTGACTCGTTCAAAGGACTGCAAGATCTCGCCATTTAATATGTTGAGTCCACTCATCAAGTTGATGACATCTAGCTTTTTTATCCCATTATAAACATCATAAGATAGCGAAGAAAGCTTTTTCACAGCCTCGAGGCAAGTGTTGCCAGGTTTATCATTTTTGAATCTCGGCATTTGCCGTTTCTCTACATCTTGGATAATAAGATTGTAGTCACTTTTAATCACAGTCGTGGAGATCATAGATATATTCTTTGCTCCTACGCAGACTATCTTGTGTTTGAGGGTGGCTTGATTGAAACCTATGATGTTAACACCTCTAGCCACACCACATACCGTATACCATGCCTCAGTTTTCTCTATAGTCACACTTTCGTCTTCTTCATAATCGAGATCTAATACTAGCACTTTGTAAGGATACAAATGCGGACCTAGAATTAAAAAGGGAAAATACAATAACTAAATGAAGCAATTGTCATGAAATGAGAAGTACAATTAACAATGTTTTCACCTTCCTAAAAAATATGCAGCACAACTTTATTGCTTAAAATCTTATCAGATCAGATTAGTTACATATCACACCATTTCCGTATAAGAGTAGGCAGAAACAAGTGCCAGATTTTCCATAACACACATTTATAGATCATTTTTGATTTCTCTGATATTTCAATTCTTCGAATTTAATTTACTCAATTCAAGTACACTTTTTTGATCGTCAGTAAATTTGTCAATCTTTCATTCATAATTTCGAAACCACCACAATTTTAAGCATTGAGATTTATTGAAACTTCAATATTTAACTGAGCATTGTTCATAAGAGGCTGCATACACACATGCTTCTCTGCTTACATCTATTTCATCAAGAGAGAAATACATTTTTGCAAAGTGGCAATTATGAAAACAAACAAACACATCATCACACTGTCTCTTGCGGGGTAGGCAGAGAGAACAGATCTCCAAACTTTTCTATCAAAGTACACAACTTAGTGCATGCATCTCCACAGCATTAATCATACACTTATCCTTCTTCTGCAAAGTTCCAGTTTCACTTCCATACATCAAGCTGGGCACCAACACACTATTATGTATTGTTATTTTTGCTATTGTAGATATTGCGTCATTGTAGTCTTTATCTTGTTTAAGTGCTCCCTTTACCTTATTTTCTGTCGCTACCTTTCTTTCAATGTCTGTTTCAACTCACCCATCACACGTAAACAAACTGCCCAGATAACAGAAATCATCAACCTGCTTTAGCTTTTCTGAGTTAACCCATACATCTCGCACACTTTTTATAACACTTCTTTCTATAACCATAATCTTTGATTTCACTACATTCATTTTCAAACCTTTTACTAGACATGTCTTATATAAGTATAGCTCACTTATCATATCCCTTAAATCGTCTTAATTTTCAGCAAGCATAACCATACAACCTGCATTCAGAAGTCCACAAACATTTACTTCATCCATTCTCACACCTCTTCCATCATCTTTTAGATCGCGCACATATGAATCTATATATAAAATAAATTACCAAGGTGATATCACATATCCTAGCTTAGCACCTTTCGTAATTTCAAACCACTCAGTGAATTCTCCATTTACTCTTACACAGGCACTAAGTTCTTCAAAGTGAAGTAATTGCACTTAGTAATTTATCGTTCACGCCATATTACTCGTATTTTAATACTTCTCACAACTTCTCCCTTCTTAGACCATCATATACTTATTATATTAATAGTATCTTGTGAGATTCCTTTAGTATGCCAGGATTTTATTTATTTTATCCCACTTGTGTTACTGTGCTCAATTGAACATTTATGTATTTTCAAACTTTAAAATTTTTAAAATTTTTCACTATCAATAACGCAAGGTCGTTGTGAGCCGGGTGAAAGTTAGTGATTTATCACTAAGAGATTTTTTTAAACCACTTCAGTGCGGTATGTCTCTTTACATCTTCTTTAAATGCTGTACATATCTTACGGCATTATTTTGTAGTTTTTGAATCAAGTTTTAATTCATAAAGTAAACATATTCAAATTACACTGGTTTTCATGGACATTTTAAAAGGGATTAAAATCACAATACAAAAGAACATACTGAGTCGAAGCGTACCGATTGACCGATACATATGAATGTGCTAAAATTAAGTTTTGAAAATTTTTTTGGCTCACCGCCCTCTTTTCAAAGACAACTTTTATCATCACCATCCTCGGAAAACTTTATCATTATCTAAACTAATAATAAAATTGTAAATGTAGCTGTGTCTGCATTATGATTTTTAAGTTTCACAAAGTTTTAAACCAACTAATACTGATTTAAGACATTTTTGTAGTATCGTACAGTAAACTTGGCATAACATACAGATTTCTGATGCAGCGAGCTGGACTTTTAAGAATTCCTGTAAGTCGAAAGTGCGCACAACTATATGCATGCTAACAACACTCACTTGTTAAGACTTGTCATCTTGTATTTTAGAGAAATCGGTTGTAGCTTGCATTTTAAAATGTACGTTTCCTTGGAAAATAAAGCAACGCTGACCAACATGTACGAATGGTTGATAGGTACAAGTCCCCCCCCCCCAACCCCACCCAATCCCTCCAGCATCCACAGGTGGTAGCACCCAATTTGGGAAACTATGTGCTAAATTATACATGTAAAAATTTAGCCTCTTCAAGTCATAACAAGATACAAGTCGTTAAAGTGAACTCTACCAATAGCAGTCGTACTTTTTGATTAACAAACAATGTATATTTTAAAAAAAAAATTGTATATTTAGATAAGTATTACCATCACCAATGAAAAAATTGTTCTGGAAAATTTTAAGACTAATAAATTTTTGATAATTTTGATAGTTAAAAAGCATGCATGCAGAAAGTGTTAAATATTTGTATGAAAATGTTCATTATTCTTTAGAATTATATAAGAAATGTTTCCTCTTTTGACACTTTAAAGCCTGATATTTCAAGTTTTAAGATTCATGGACTTAGAGTAGCATAGACAGCAATAGTATAGAGCAGTTTCGAGACACCTGTCACCCCAAAAGCGCTACTAGAATTTACACAATTAATAAATTTCCAAAAACATAAAACCAATCCTGAATCCACTGGGAATCAAACCTGAATAGTTGATTCTTCTTTCCTATGGTACCCTTCAACATATCCAAATTAGTGATTCATTAATTGAGCCTTCAGGTTTAGAACCACTGGAGTTGACACGGAGCTCGTGTTTCGCCATTGCATTACCGTATTGGAAGATTCATTAATACTAAGATAGGTACTAGACTGAGACCCTTTTTTGTAGAGTACCACCGGTAATCTAACCCAAAACCTCCGGGTGGAAATTGAGCATGTTGCTAACTAGGCCACGGAGGTTGTCAATGGTAAACAAGTATTTACGTTGAGTGTTAACGAGCATGAACATATACAGTAAGTCACATTGCTGAAGTATTTAATACAATTTCATTATTTGATAAAAAATACTGAATTAACACGTATTCACTGTTTTGATATTCACTTTGTAAAATTCTATCTATATTTACAATCACAAAATTACTGATAATTAAATCCTAAAATATTTTTTTAATATTTTCATGCACAATTTAACAGAAGACATAATATTAATTAATAAACAAGTTTATATATTTGACAGTCGTGTATAATATTTTTACTGTTGGAACAATGCTCAAGATGACACTAGGACCTATTGTTACTCTGGTTAGTAGAAGTCGATATCAATTTACACGTTTTGCGAAACAGGCTCGTTCAAGTGGATTTAAAATGACGATAAATACTTCGAATAGTTGTAGAATTAAATGTATCTATAAACTTACTATAATTAATTCCCATGCATGTTTATAAGTAAAAATTTTATGAGGCATTGATTTATGGTAAGTCTTGATAAAATGAATGTACTTTCAAGCGAGTACACAGTACATTTTGTTGAAAACTTTCAAGACTGCCATTACAATACTGACCATTAATAGATAAAATTTTAGTTATTGATGATAATTTAATTTTATGAAACAATTTTAAAAATTTAAAAATTTTCACCTACTTAGATTCAATTTAATAATTTCATTTTATCTTTGAGAATACTCAATAACTTATTACTAATATGAGAAACCTTCGATAAAAACAGGAATATAAATTGGCATTATTTGATTCTAAAAATAAAGTTGTATTTTACACACATAAAGCATCTCTAAAGAGAGTTTGCTGTATAAATATAGCTATCGAAATTGTCCTTTACTATTAACTATTCAATTTTAAATTTAATAAACTATGTTATTCTTTTTTATTAAATGGAAAATGATTTTATTTAATATCCCATAAATTTCAAATATAATTTAAATAACTTATATTCAAAATTAAAATGAAAATTATTTTTCCCCATTTCACATGCTCATTTTGTTCATTAAAATTATGTTGAAACATACAGACATAAAATTGTTTTTTAACTGTCAGGTTTAATTTTGTTCATTAAAATTATGTTTATACGTTAAGACATAAAATTGTTTTTTTAACTGTTAGGGCTATCAGAGGTTAGGAAAACCGGTACTCTTATTATAAATACTATGAAATGTAATACCTTAAGGTTTAGATAAAATACTGGAAAAAGGATCTAGATAGGATATGTATGAAACCAAAATATATTGAAACTGAAAAAAAAAAGGTTTTTGTCAATACGCAAAATGGTAAGTTTTTCATTAACCCGTGCGACGCATGGTTTCAGAGTTTTTTATAACATTTCGAATTGTTATAAAACTGTTATGTTACTAAGCGGTGTTTATATATAAAATATTCATGAATTTAACTACTTACTACTAGTACTAGTAAAAACACATTTTATATCAATTTCTTAAACAAAAAACCGCAATAAACACAATAATACCACTTGACACATTAACTGACAGTTGAATTTTATAATTATGAAATCTCCACTAGTGACTATTTTATTCAACACTATATCAGGATGTATTTGGGGTAATAATTAGTTCGGTCCGTTTCCAAAAGATGGCTCTGGCTGTTATGAATGGTTCATAGTGACAGCCGATTTTGGCGGTTTCAGAGAGGTTAAACATCTGCCAATAATATTCAGTTTATATTGCTTTGAGTTTCATGCAAAAACCTTGTTTGGTACAGTGTTGAAAATGTCGAATTTTGTGTTAACCAAGCAGAATTTGCGGGAGGTTTTAATTTTCTGCTTTAATTGGAAGAAAAGTGCAGCTGAAGCCCATCGAATGCTTGTCGAAGTTTATGGTGATAAATCATGTAGGGAATGGTTTCGACGTTTCAAGGATGGAGATTTCAGCGTCGAAGACAAGCCTCACTCTGGACAGCCAAAAAAATTTGAGGACAAAGAATTACAGGCATTACTCGAAGAAGATCAGAGTAAGACGCAAGAGGAGCTTGCAGAATCATTGGGAGTGACTCAACAAGCCGTTTCCGTACGATTGAGAGCCATGGGAATGATTCAAAAACAAGGAAATTGGGTGCCTTATGAACTGAAACTGAGAAACGTTGAAAAGCGATCTTTCACTTGCGAGCAGCTGATTCAAAGGCAACAAAGAAAAGGTTTTTGCATCGGATTGTAACTGGAGATGAGAAGTGGATATTTTACGACAACCCCAAGAAGAAAAAATACTACGCTAAGCCCGGTCAATCGTTGCCATCGACCGCAACATCAACACCAAAACCGAACAAACATGGTTCGAAGATCATGCTCTGTATCTGGTGGGACCAAAGGGGTGTTGTTTACTATGAGGTGCTGAAACCTGGCGATTCCATTACGGGCGATCGGTATCGGCTACAATTAATTTGTTTGAGCCGTGCATTGCAAGAAAATTGCCATGCATTGGGATGTTTTACCGCACCCGCCGTATTCCCCGGACATTGCTCCTTCTGATTACTGGTTGTTCCAAAGGATGCAGCACGATTTGGCAGGTCACCGGTTCACTTCTTTTGTAGAAACCGAAAATTGGCTCCAAACTTGGATCGCCTCAAAAGACGAGTAATTTTTTCGAGATAGGATTTGAAAATTGCCTGAGAGATGAGAATAAGTAGTAGCCAGCGATGGACAATACTTTAATTGATCTGTTCATTCATTTTGTTAAAAATTAAACCCATTTTTGAAAAAAAAAATGGACCAAACTAATTTGTAGACCTAATAGATAAAAAGAAATGATTCTAATTTTATAATTGAATTACTACAGCGCGTGCCTCATTTTATTTACAAAAGTAAAAATAATGTGACATCTGTTTTAACAAAACAATAATGCGCATCAACAATAATGCGCTCTTTGGGTGACAACTGTTTTAGATTAGATAGGCAAAAACCCTTGTTTACTGGGAACATGACAAATGAAAGGCAACAAATCGATATCCATAAAAATTGTGTCTCACAAATTATGTAATATACTCGTATTTATAAAATTTCTTGCCATATATATATATATATAAATACATAAATAAATAAAAATAAAATATAAAGCACTTAATTAGACTTAAAGAAAAAACTCTGATTCATTAAATGGAAATCTGACAGCCCTTTGCAGTATATGTTATAATTATGTGAAGTTTAGTAATTTTGATTAAATGCGTGGCAGGACAAAGATGCAACCGAGCATCCTTAATCCAGGCCTTACCTTTTTCGACGGTATTGGTGGGTCCTGTGGATGAATGCATTGGCAAGTTAGTCATAGGGATAGATATTTTTTTATTCCGGAGTACAGTAATCCTTCGATTTAATCAACTGTTTGGAAGTGAGTTCATTTATGTTTGATAAACATGAATGACTAATATTTATAAAAAATATATTACGTGTATGTCAGAATTCATTGTATAACTTGAATGAATGATATATCCATAACATATCATTTAGAGGTGCATGGCCGCGTGGTAACGCATTGGACTTCCGTGCGGAAGGTGCTACTCCCCTCGAATGATACAGGCCCTTTTTCGACCTAGCGTTAGGGGGTATGACTTTGACTTTGGTACCTACACCTATGACTTTGGTCATATCTACTCTTTAAAAAAATATATAAGTCTTTTGAATTCAATATAAATTAAATCTAGGGTTTACTGTACTTTGTTTTATTATACAAAAAAATGTAAAATTTGGATTCAATTTAGTATGATGTGATTTTTTTAAAATTAATGATCAACGCAATTATTTATTAAGATTTTTAAATATAAGTGCGTTACATATTTGTTATGTGCATAGTTATACATGTTACATTTGGTGGGCTTATTGTTATACAGCATTCACGTCCAACCAACCAGATATGGAAAAGAATGACTCAATGACAGATTTAAAAAAAAATAGATTAAAAGTAAAGAAAAATAGTGTTTTGCTATTATACTAACTATATTTTATTCTTAGTAATCTTTATATTCTTTATCTAAGATCTATTTTTCAAATTAATTCAAAATTCACATTTTAGAAGCTTTATTATTAGGACGGCAGTAGCCAATTTTCTTTTTTCTCAATATTATTGAGTATTCACTTCAAGAAAATTGAGTAAATAGTAAGATTGATAAAAAAAAGGGATTTTAAGTGTCAAAGCACAAATATTTAAAATTTAAATTGAATTTAGGCTATCGAGTACAAACTTAGATAAAGGTGAGATTTAGAGGCTACAAGGAGGGATTTTATATGCTGTAAAATTAAAGTATTTATAAAAAAGAAATTGTAGTATTTTCCTTCAAAAGTATCCAAGTTCAAAATGAACCTTGATTATAAATTTAAAAGAATGTTACGGTGTTAAAGCACAAAGCTGCGTCTTTGTTAAAGAAGAAGCTTAAAGAAATACCACATGAGATAAAGCAGTTATGAACGTAGCTGAGGACATGAAAATATTGCTACTAAAAGATAAATGTTAAACACAATGAATTTGATGATAAGCTGCATTATATGCTATTCTTATTTAAATTTTAAGGTAACAGTAAAACCTGAATACTTCAAAAGTGACCAAATAGAAAATAAAAAGGTTGAAATCTGATATCTAAATTTAATAATATTTTTTTATAATGTTATAATAAATTCATCAGTTCTTTTGAATTTGTCAAAAACTTAATAAGCAATATAAATCTTGTACATCCATGACAGAAAAATAGTTTTTTTGTTAAAATATTTCTTATAATCGGAAAAAAAATTATGTCAACCGAAAGAAAACACATTGTGTATAATTTTTAAAATTTAGATCAATCAATATAATTTTTAAATAGGTTTTGTTGAAAGCTTTTTGTTAGCCTAATATAATAAGTTTTTCAGAATTTGATTTCAGAAAAGATAATTCGATATAGACTTGTCATCAATTTTGCTTCAGGTTTTTAAAATACTCAGGAATGAGTTCCCATATAATCTATATTATAAACAGGCTCAAGAAACTCAATATTACAGAGTTGAAATGGCCAATTATACTTCAGGTGTTACTGTTTTTTATTACAAAATATCAATCAAATTACATACCTTGTAAATTTAAAAACACACCAAGCTGATTGAAATGTTTGCCATGGCTGAGAATGATGACACGGCCAGGAGTAACCGGTCTCGTGGGCCTATCCAGGATGGCAGGCATCAAGTCGGACATCTCTTGAATATAATCTGTTGCTACGTCGTAAAAGGTAGCTAAAGAAGATAAATGTGCTGGCAGCGGGTCATTGGTTTGGTTTTGCATTATGGCTTCCAAATCCTCAAGTTGTTGCTTATAAGTTTCAGCTTTACACTGGAGATCAAATTCACGGAACGATCGTTGCATAACAGACTCAACTGATACACTTGTAGCTCTGAAATAATTAAAGGAATACTTACATTTTTACAAATATAATAGTATCCATTCAAACACAAATTAAGGGGTCCAGAATGAATTTCTGAGATAATTTTTATCACGGTATACCACCAGACAAGATCTTATTGAATTAAACCTGCCTTCTTAAACTCTCCAAAACAAGGTTTATATTTTATTTGATGTTTCTGTAAAATGTTATTATTCACAAGATAGTTGATAGCCCTAATGTATTTATTGGCTCAAACTGATTTTCACACTATTGCTAGAAACACACTAACCTTTTATAATAATAAAAGTTAATAGCACTTTCCTAACGATAGTTGCACAGAAATCAAATTAAAATCTGAAGAGTTTCTTTGTTACAACCACTGTTAAGATTAAGATTTTTTGTAGTGTTATAATTTTTAATGGTTTGCCATTAATTTTATAATGATGACAAAAAGTTTTCACTGACCAACTAGGTGACATTTAGTATTTTTTATAAACTGTGAAAGAGGACCAAAATAAGTTATTGAAACATCAGACTTTGTTGAATAAAAATTCATCTTTTTTACCTTGGAGTATGTTTATATATGTTCATGTATTAGGTGTACAAATAAGTTAACTTCATGTTTTATTCAGAGAATTGCCCATCGCTTGCCACTACTTTTTCCCATCTTTCTGGCAGCATACGGATATCACATCGGAAGAATGCTTCATCTTTTGAGGCTATCCACGAATCGACCCAATTTTTGGTATCTTCATATGATGTGAAGTGCTGCTCAGACAGGCCATGTGTCATCGATCGAAACAAGTGGAAATCAGAAGGAGCAATGTCTGGTGAATATGGCGGGTGGGGTAAAACTTCCCAATTGAGTGTTTTCAAATAGGTTTTGGAAACCGGCACCGCAACATGTGGACGAGTATTATCATGTAGGAGAATAATTTTGTCGTGTCTGGAGTAGTAGTGGGCGCGCTTTTCCTTGAGTACTCGACTCAATCTCATAAATTGTGTCCGGTAGACAACCCCAGCAATGGTTTCGTTCGGTTTGAGCAACTCATAATACACGACACCAAGCTGATCCCACCAAATACACAAGAGTTTTTTTCCATGAATATTTGGCTTAGCCGTAGATGTTGAAGCATGGCCAGAGGGTCCCCATGATTTCTTCCTTTTTGGATTATCAAAGTGGATCCATTTTTCATCACCAGTGACTATACGGTGCAGAAAACCCTTTCGTTTATGTCTGGCAAGCAGCATTTCATATGTGGAAAATCGACGCTCAACGTTTCTCGGTGTCAGTTCATATCCTACTATTTGCAGACGATATCGTATTAATAAGTGAAAAACACGAAGACCTGCAAAATAGTCTGGAAAGATGGAGAAGAATCTTGGAGGACAATGGATTGAGATTGAGCAGAAAGAAAACAGAGTATCGGTACCTACCATTCGAGAACACAAATGCTGTTACTCCCGTAATGCAAATGGATGGAGAAACATTACCAAATTGTGACTCCTTTAAGTATCTTGGGTCATTCATCCATAGCGATGGAGGATGTGCAGCAGATGTAACACATAGAATTAGTGTGGGATGGATGAAATTTAGATCAATGACAGGAGTTCTATGTGATCCGAAAAGTTAAAAGGAAAAGTATACCAAACAATTGTCAGACCCGCACTCCTCTATGGCTCCGAATGCTGGACGATGTATACCTCTTACTCTAGGCAACTAGAAACTGCTGAAATGCGCATGCTAAGATGGTCAGCAGGTGTGTCCCTAAGAGACAAAATAAGAAGCTCACACATTCGTGGAAGCCTGGGTGTTACAGACATCAACAGCAAGATGGAGGAGAGGCGATTGAGATGGTATGGGCACGTTGGACGCAGAGCACCCGATCACATTGTGAACCAGGCAATCTCCATGGATCTTCCTCGAATAACAACCAGAGGAAGACCAAGGAATTCATGGGTGGTGCCAAGAGATAACCTGATGCAGAGGCACGGCCTGGGGGACGTAGTCCGGGACAGAAGAGCATACAACCTGAGGACGAGGAAAGCTGACCCCAACAGTCTTCGCAGACAATGAGTTGGGATGGAGCCAGGGAGAGAGAGAGTTCATATGGAACCCAATTTCCTTGTTTTTTAATCATTCCCGATGATTTCATCCGATGTGAAATTGCTTGTTGAGTCCCTCCTAATGTAAGTGCAAGTTTTTCTTGCGTTTAGCACGAGTCTTGATCCAATAATACTTCCGATTCCGCGTCTTCGTTCACTTTCGGCCTTCCGCTACGTTCATTGTCTTCGATGTCAAATTCACCATTCTTAAACTTTTGAAACCACTCACGACAACTTCCCTCACTTAAGGCAGCCTCACCATATGCTTCTACAAGCAATTGATGCGCCTCAGCTGCAGATTTCTTCAAATTGAAGAAGTAAATCAAAAGTTCCCGCAAACGACGCTTATTCGGCTCAAAACTTGACATTTTCGCACAGAAAAGAATATATTAAACTGATAAAAATTCACCAATATTTCAAGGTTATGTTGTTGACAGATTTCCAGCCTTACGACAATGACGTTTTACAACTGACAATTTTAACCATAACTTACTGGTGGCGCCAACTTTTGTCAAACAGCGGCGGCTTTTTTGTACACCAGATAAAATTATGAAATAGAAAAATATTACTTATAAAAAATATATTACCTGAGCAGACTGAGCATTGTCGAATAAGTTACCCTAAATTGGGAAGATAATTTCATGGGCTTTCCCTGCATCATTTCTTTCAGGACGTAGTTGTCAGGAACATCCTTCTTGCATAAAATGATCACAGCTCCAGTATCATCCAGACCTAAAGACCAAGGCATCAAAATAAATAATTCGGTTTGAAATGCGGTTTATGTAATGGTTCCACTTAATTTTGGAATATTACAGATGACAAGAAAACTGAGATTGAGATAGCAAAAAAAATCTGCTACAACTGATGCATTCACAGGTGCTCGGTATAATATTGGGCGTTAGTGTAACCAGTGCAGGAAAATGACTGAAAGTGATCAAATACTTATCTTGGCTGGTGATCTTAACAGAGGAATTAGAATGAAAAAGAGTGAATATGAAAGTATATTAGGTAAGTTTGGCGATGCGAGAATGAACGATAATGGTGATAGGCTGTTAGAAACATGTTTCGAAAGGATTCTTGTATCAAATACATTATTTGATCATAAGCAGCTTCACATGTATACATGGATGAGGTCAAACGAGAGGTCAATGATAGATGTGGTGTGTGTGAATGCAGATCTCAAGAAAAAAATAAAACTAGCGGGCATTTAAAAGTGTATCGACTGAAGAAATCGATCACTATCTTGTAGAAACGAATATAGATCTTTTTTAGGGTACTTGAAACCTAGAAACCTACTCCGGGTGGAAGAAATTCGTGTGAAACGCTCTTGCAGCAAATGAAGCGGAAGGATTCCATAGACAAATGGAAGTAAGAATGAACGAAAAATGTGAAAGATTATATATAGAAGAAGAATGGGCAGTTGTGAAAGAAATTGTTCTTCCACGGGTTAAAAAGAATGGAAGGAAAAAAAGTGATATATATGGTGGGATGCGGATGCAAGAGTGTCAAGGAAAAAACAAACCATAGAGAGAATTTCTAGAAGCAGGATAAAAAAATTGTGTAATTTGGAAAGTGAACTGAGAAAATAAGTGTAAGAGGGATAGTATAGCCCTTGAGTATGTTGCACATGGAGGGGATGGATTGTTCAAATGGATGTATGTATTTTTTGATAAATGTTGGAACTTTGTATACACTTCTTCTGACTAGACGAAGTCAACCATTGTACCATTGTTTAGGGTAAGGGCTCTAGAATGGATTGCAATAACTATAGAGCTATCAGCTATATCAACAATAATAATAATTTTCTATTTATTTTCATTATCAAAATGGAATAATTTTTAGTTTTATGTGCTTGAATTATATGTATGGTAGGTAATATGCACGTACGTACATACTTCTTTTAGATTTTTTTTTGTATGAGTCATGTTAATGTTACTTTTTGTAACACATTGATTTTGCATTCATGTGTACCAAAAATTTGAATTCTTATTTCATTATTCAATTTTTAAGGGTCGAAAAAGGCCGTACATTGTACAAAATAAATAAATTGAGATAGAATATACCTCTTCGTCCCGCTCTCCCTGCCATTTGAATGTATTCAGCCGGCAATAAAGACCGCATCTGTGTACCATCAAACTTGAGCACAGAGTCGAAGATAACAGTTCTTGCGGGCATATTAACCCCCATGGCGAATGTTTCTGTCGCAAAAAGAATTTTCACCTGAAAAAAGAATCAGTCAATAAACACAATAAGAGTGAACATCCATTGAGATTTCATGTATCTGGTTGGTAAGCTATTTAATGAATTACTTAAAGATGTAAGTCAAGATTCAAGAAGAGCTCTAGCAAGGATTGCTTTTTAATATTTCCACTGTCTGTCCATGCCTTCAGACTTTGGAACCGGGTGCCATAATGCTCTCACATTTATTGGTTTGCTTCAAACAGCGACTTAAAAATGATGAAATCTGTCTTTATCATGACACAATGTGTTTCTCCATAGTTTGTTAGTTTTATATTTATATCCATATTGTTTACGAATCATATAAACATTATCAAGATTGAGTTTGTGAAGAAAAAAATGCTATGTCTTACAACTACGAGTGCATCACTAAATATTTATGATCTGTGAGCATATGCAGAACAGTACAAACTGTGTACCATATGGTTAAGGGGTTGAGTTCTTATTTAGAGACTTGAGATGCTATAACAATAGTTGAGAAGCTGTGGTTACCTGTGTTGAGGTAAATCATTCAAGCGAAAAAAAAATATATATATATTATTGAATGTATTACAACATTGATTATTATACAAATATATACTTACTAATCCATTTTGGAATAGCATTTCTACAATCTCTTTGAGAATGGGTAATATGCCACTGTGGTGAACGCCTATTCCATTGGCTAATAACGATATCATTCTCAGCACCTAAAAATTGTATACATTTTTAACTTGCACTAAAATATTGTTTGCTATATTAAATATTAGAAAAAGTGTAAATAATCAATCGTATGATTTTTTTTATAGATATCTTTTTATATACAATTGCAGGATTGCAATTACCCTTTCACTGTTGAACTTTTTTCTTATGATTTTCCATTAGAGCTGGGTTATTTTTGAAAAATCAAAAATACTTTTTTCTATTGACTGTAAACTTTTAAATATGATACAACATAATCGAAAAGTCTTCTTAATTATAAAGAAGTAAGGGATATAAAATTAAACAATGACCAGAATCTGACCCCGTAGTGACTGCACTACCTTATATCACAGTTATAGCCAGGTTCTATAGTGATTTGGAGAGATTACTTTATTTTTAAATAAATATTTGCAAAACTTTTTATACATTTTTTTCTCATTGTACAAATGAGGGAAATCTGTAATTTACAAATTATTGTTTCAATAAATTAAATTGAGTTAAAATGGTTCAAAAAAGCTTCAGAAGAACCTGTGGTTACAGTTTATAAATCAAAGTTTGGGTGAGAAAAAGGAATGAATGAAAAATATGAGAAAAATGATGGTAGATTGTAGCATAACATAGATAAGTGTATAATATTTTTACCTGGGGTAAATTTCTATCAGGTTCTTTTAACCTCTTTAAGCAAATTTGGATGAAGGTGTGTATACGCCCCTTCTCTCGGGCTGTGGTTAAATCTACTGATCTTAGTGCTTCTGAAGTGATATCACATCTAAAAAAATAAAATTTAACAACCTTAATAAAACACAAAGCCTGTTGAGCAAGTCATGCAATTTAAGTAATTAAGTATGGATATCTCCAGTCTCAATGATCTCTACAAGTGAGGGAACAAAAAAATAAAGTAGCCAAAACATCTGGTTTTCTAAGAGATATACTCTGAAAAAAACAAACACGTGTGTATTGATAGCAAAGTTCAAATTTATAAGACTTGTGTCAGACCGATCATGACTTTATAGTGTTTAACCGTTTTTTGCGGGCCGTCGATATATCGACGCTTTATTACTGCGCGAAAACTGCGTACCGTCGGGATATCGACTATTGCTCAGTTTGATTTTAGATATCGACCTGTGTAGACGTGTCGCGGTGCGCGCGCGCAAATCATTTTTAATTCGTCAATAATAATCATAAATAAACTTTTAAAAAGTATATCGCAGTGAAAATAACATTAATTTTTGTATTTTTTTATCAGTAAAAATTGTTTATTTCCCTCATACTGTCGAATTCGTCAAGTAGCGATGATGAAAACACTTGCGGAACTTCTTTTAGTGACAGTGAGGATGAAATCAGAATGTTTACAAATCGAAGAATGCCTGTATTTGTAGTGAAAGTGAAGCTTCCGAAGATGATTCTATTTCTTTGGACGGTCTTGATATCGATACTTTCGTGCAACTTTTTTTTATATTCTTTGTTTTTTTTATTTTTAAAAGATAAATAAATACAGTTATAGTTAAAATTATATTTTATTTGAGTAGTTTGATATGTTCCCTACACACAATTGAAAGAATTACGAAAATCCCTCTATATTTGATGAAAATGTACACAATTTTGTGCACCCTTATTGAAAGATTATTTTTTCTCTAAAATTCTTCCGCAATTTTCGCATAATATGTGAAAAAAGGCTCAGCAGTAAAACGGTTTAAGTCAGAGCCCACAACTAGAACAAAGAGCTTTCTTCGATCATCTGAGATGAAAATACTTCGCACCACTACGTGATTGGGCCAGAAAGTCTATATCACTTGAATTTGCATTTGTTCCATCTGACTATCTTGTGATATTATAGATGAACCTGGTGTTGGTTTATTCCAAAAGAGCACTATGTCTTATTATGTATAGAACAATTAAGAGCACTTACCTGTTTCTTGAAAGCACAAAAGCGACTACAGGAAGCAATTGTTTATCTTGTAGGTGGCTAATAAAAGCTACCCACATGGTCTGCTCCTGATTGGGGGTCAAGTGATTCCGAGGGCCTGCAATAAAATATTTGACATAACTTCTTAATTTAAGAGACTTACATATTACTAGTTTAGCAAAATGTAAGCGTTTTCTCATTTCAATAATAAATTGATTTAAAGGAATTTTTAAGAATTTCTAATAATTAAAACATATATTATATATACATTTCCTTTTCGAATAAGTTCCTTTTTTATACAGTTATGAGGTGAATTTCCAATATGAATATAATAAAATGGTAAACAGACTCTTTATGGCTTTCTAGACGGTCTACCTAAAAAATATTTAGGCTTCTACATAGTACTTTGTAACATCAGTCACCCTAATATTGCTATAAGAATTTATGTTATAAATCTACTGAACTCTAGGATAACAATAAATTATGATAAAAATAAGCCATCAAGTAACGCCAGTCCAAAAATTACTGGGAATCGAGCCTGGAACACCTGGATGCTAAGCAAGTGTGAGGACACCACCCAAAATCCACATAATATGAAAGACAGTCTTGTAACTATTGAATCAATAAAAAAAACAGAAATAATCATTTTCAATTACTGGAAAAACTATATATTTTGCATAGATCAAAGCACTTGCTAGAATTGTTGGTAATACGAGAGCAGATTCACTGGCTAAGAATTCTGTCTTGACACCATAAAACAAAGGCTTTGATATATTGAGAATCAAGTTGAAAGGGGAATTGTTAAAAAATGGAATTAAATTTGGATAGAAATAACAAAGGGAAAAATTACTAAAGAATACATTCCCATTCAACAAGACAGAATAAATAATTTAGTTATCGACTACAAAATCACACAAATGATTGCAGGACAAGGGAATACACTTCAAAATATTAAATAATTCAACGTGTTTTATGTGAGCAAGAAAATCAAAGTCTAGATTATATCATTTTTGCAGCATGATAAACCCAGTCCAAATGTTTCTGTAGTCACTCGGCCAAAATTGTTGCAACTTGGCTGGTGTGTTTTATTGTATCCACCATATAATACGAACTTTGCATCTTCTGACTATCCTTTGTTTCGATTTTTGCAGAACTCTTCATGGCATAAATTTACTAATTATGAACTCCAGCCAAAATCCCTTTGATCAGAAGGAATCCAAAGCTACCAGAAAGGCGGAAGAAGGTCATCCCTCAAAACAGTACATACATAAACTTATTTCCAAATTTACAAGTAAATTATTTTAACAAATGCTTAGAAAAGTTATACTCATTTTTGTTTACACATTTGAATATTATTTTTTTGTTCATACTTTTGAACATTATTTTTTTGTTAGTTACTTGAATATTTGTTCAAGATTTTTTGGAATTAATAAGGTAGCAATGTATAGTAAATACATAGATGATATAATTAATTGTTAAGTAAAGATACAAAAATCATGTAACATGAAAGTGGAACATGGAACTAATTTAAAAAGAAAATAAAACATAATTAGTAGCACTTTATGCCACAGACTTTTCAGACTGTAATGGTTTTATAAACTGACCTCTGGCACCAAAATCTCTATTATAATTGGATGACCTTTGTTTCTTTGCTTGGACTGCTTGCTCGTACCCTTTTGGTGCAAACAAACCATTCTGGTCAATAATTAAGAACTTCTCGTCTTTAGAGCTTCCACTTGATCCTGTAAAACATATATTAAATTAATCAATTAATAAAAACAATATTAGATAAATTAAATAATTCATTACTCATGTCAGCAATAAGGGATAAGAATTTTTTTTAGTTCCTCCCAATTGTTGAATAAAAACATTTTTTCATGTTCAGATTGCTCATATATAACATTTTATATCTTAAAAAACCAAATATTCTTTATTTTTTCGATTGATTTTATTTTAGCCTAGGCGTGGGCTGTATCTAATAAAAGGCTGGGCTGTTAAAGGTTCAATAAACTTAAGTAAAAAATTAAGTAAGTTGATTGGAATTCAACTTTTTGAAAAGAATAAGCAGCATAGTCTTCTAATTGAAAATAAAAATTAATATATTTCGAAAGGATATTACTGTAGGCAAAATAAATTATTTAGTGAATATAGACACACCTGTGTATAAATAGTGACACAGAGGTACAGGACGCTTGAGAGTCGAAACTACATACACTTTTCGCTTTTTTGTTCTTCCAACCCAGTCTGCAAATTCCAAGGTGTTCGGAACCGTTGCACTAAGCATCACGATACTTACATGTGATGGGAGTAAAATGAGTACCTCTTCCCAGACATAACCTCTCTGTAAAATAAAACATTTGATAAAAAAAGATCATTTCAAATGTATGTTCATTCCTTATTCTGACACATAATTTTTTCACACATTCTATGCAATGTTCTCATTTCTACTGCATTCAGCTAATGTTTATGACTTTATCACTTCTGTGTTTCGATTGCATATCGTAATGTTGGGACCAACAGTCCTCTATTGACCAGTCACATTTGCTTCTCTTCAAAAGATACGGTTGGCGAACAAATTCTATAACCGACCATGATCTGCTGCTACTCTTTTTCAATATCCCATTTTGCACAACTGTACAATGTATGTGTAAGTATATTAAAATAAACAACTGAATACTTGGTGCCCCAATAATGCGATTTGAATGTTCCAAAAATATTTAGTTTTAAATCTTAAAATTTAAATGAACAGTTAATGATTAAAGCTATTTGGTATGAATCCATGTAGATGAGTCACACTCTTATCTGTCATTTGTAACGAGTTCCTGGTACTCAATTAATTCAAATCTTTAATTATTGTAGAGATTCATTTAATCGTACCACATGTCTCTAGGTCCTCCTAAACTTTGCATACATGTACGAAAGTAATATATAATAACACGAGTTAACAAACCTCAACATTATTAATATAATGCACTTCGTCAAATATTACATATTCCAGATCTCTAATAACATCAGAACCTCTGTAGAGCATAGACCTAAGAATTTCAGTGGTCATTACTAGACAGCTGGCTGTAGTGTTAATTTGGAGGTCTCCGGTTATGAGACCAACATCACCGAATGTCAGTGAGAAATCGCGATACTTCTGGTTGGATAATGCTTTTATTGGTGATGTATACACAGTTCTGTAAATAATTAAGGAAGGTACATTATTATTTTTTTGGATATACTGTGTAGCCTAAAATTAACGTCAAGATCAGTGACAAATTTGATATAGAGTGCTCCATATGCAACAACTTACCTCATCTCACAATATCCTCTATTTTACGCAGACTAGTATTTTTGCTAAATTAAATAAAAATATTTTAAAACAAAGGGTGATACATTTTTTTCTTATTTTCAGAATATTATCAATATAAAATACAACAAAAAATAAAATTACACAAGATATCTTGGGTGTACAAATAAGTCACCGCCGTTTGACAAAAGTTGGCGCCACCAGTAAGTTATGGTTAAAATTGTCAGATGTAAAATGTCATTATCGTAAGGTTGGACATCTGTCAACAACATGACCTTGAAATATTAGTGAATTTTTATCAGTATAACATATTTTTTTGTGTTCGAAAATGTCAAGTTTTGAGCCGAATAAGCGTCATTTGCGGGAACTTTTGATTTACTTCTTCAATTTGAAGAAATCTGCAGCTGAGGCGCATCGATTGCTTGTAGAAGCATATGGTGAGGCTGCCTTAAGTGAGAGAAGTTGTCGTGAGTGGTTTCAAAAGTTTAAGAACGGTGAATTTGACATCGAAGACAAAGAACGTAGCGGAAGGCCGAAAGTGTACGAAGACGCGGAATTGGAAGTATTATTGGATCAAGATTCGTGCCAAACGCAAGAAGAACTTGCACTTACATTAGGAGTGACTCAACAAGCAATTTCACATGGGTTGAAATCATTGGGAATGATTCAAAAACAAAGAAATTGGGATTCATATGGACTGACACGGAGAAACTTTGAATGCCAATTTTCCACATGTGAAATGCTGCTTGCCAGGCATAAACGAAAGGGTTTTCTGCACCATATAGTCACTGGTGATGAAAAATGCATCCATTATGATAATCCAAAAAGGAAGAAATCATGGGGATCCCCTGGTCATGCTTCAACATCTACGGCTAAGCCAAATATTCATGGAAAAAAACTCTTGTTGTGTATTTGGTGGGATCAGCTTGGTGTCGTGTATTATGAGTTGCTCAAACCGAATGAAACCATTGCTGGGGCTGTCTACCGAACATAATTGATGAGATTGAGTCGAGCACTTGAGGAAAAGCGCGCCCACTACTACGCCAGACACGACAAAATTATTCTCCTGCATGATAATGCTAGTCCACATGTTGCGGCACCGGTCAAAACCTATTTGGAAACACTCAATTGAGAAGTTTTACCCCACCCGCTGTATTCACCAGACATTGCTCCTTCTGATTACCACTTGTTTTGATCGATGACGCATGGCCTGTCTGAGCAGCACTTCACATCATATGAAGATACCAAAAATTGAGTCGATTCGTGGATAGCCTCAAAAGATGATGATGATGACTGACGCGGTATTCGTATGCTGACAGAAAGATGGGGAAAAGTAGTGGCAAGCGATGGGTATTACTTCGAATAAAACATGAGGTTCCGTTCTTTCACAATAAAGCCCATTTTTTTATAAAAAACGGCGGAAACTTATTTGTACACCTAATATAAATTATGCATTTTAATAGCAATTTTTTTTAATTTGTTTTATAATTTCCTCTTAATGTCCTCTAGTAGCAAAATGTTCGAGGACGAGTACTGGTCCAGGGGTCATAAATTGAGGAGCACTGTCCTAGAGCATATACAAGGTTCACGGATAGTAAAGAAATTTATATGGTTTGTAAGAGTATATGACAATGAATTATACTTCCTCTCACTATTTAAAATGTGAACATTTCTTTAGTACTGCAGTAATTTTACAAGAAATTATTTGGTACTCAATGTGTTACCTAAAGAAGAATCAATATTTGACTCATAAAAAGTTAACACAGCATTAGAATCATCAATATTGAATATCTCCAAAGTGAATTTTGTAGACTTGATGCAGTATCATTACAAACCAGCAATATTTCAGTTATACAAATAGGGATGAAAGGTTTTTTACAAATAAATAATTATATTTTACGTAAAAAATAAAAAATACCTGGTGCAATGTTTCTTTGAAAGAGCTATGGCATATTCTGCCACAACCGTTTTACCAGCTGAAGTATGGGCAGCTACAAATACATGGCCTTGCTCTTCCAATTTTAATATTGCCTGGAAATAATATATTTTTTAATACATATGTACATGAAAGAAATAAAATTGAATCTACTATTTATAGAATTCATCTCGATAAACCAGTGTGTTAAGCATAGGTTAATACAACACGTGGATAAAGAATTTATAAAAAGTAATGTAAAAAGTGGCAGCGTTATATTACAGTAGAGCAAGTAGCTATTCAAACAAATTCCAGCTAAAGTAATTTATGTAAGCTAAGGGAGTTTGAACAGTAAAATGTAGTTGACTTCCATGATGCAATTTATGTAAGCTAAGGGAGTAACAGTAAAATGTAGTTGACTTCCATGATGCAATTTATGTAAGCTAAGGGAGTTTGAACAGTAAAATGTAGTTGACTTCCATGATGCAATTTTAGAAAATAGGGTAAAATATTGAGCTTGGAAAATATATCTTTGCGCCTAATCCTGAGCGGTATCAGGTGGCAATGAAGAGAAAACAGCAACTCTAGTAGTCAAGGGGAGGTTTTGTCATGACCGATGAATACAACTGAAATTCTTATACCCCCATTTTTCTTTTTCTAATCTGCTTGCTTGCTCTGTTCTTATGATTATCAAGACTATCTATAGACATTATTCATCGGAGCTCTTCGAGGTTCGTATTACTTAGGAGGAATCAATTTGTTTACAGTTGACCAAATTATTTTATTTACCTATTAACGGTTTTATTTTCTTCAATTCTAAGTGAAGATATAATTATGCAAAAACCTAATTAACTCATCTAATTTATTTTCGAACATTTTGGCTTTGTGGAACTACATATTAAAATATTTAATAATAAATTACTTTATTATTACATTAACCCCTGTGATTAATGTAATTAGTGTAATAATACAATAATTTATTATGAAACATTGGTCTTATAAAATTAGGTCAATAGGTTTGATAGGTGATTAAATGATACTGGGTTGTATTTTTAGTCTGGTCACCACCAGAAATAAAAACCTAAATCACTGAATGAAAGATAATGAGACATCATAACAATAAAGGTGCTTGATAAGTAATATCTGGGGCACGGGTTTGATTCCTAGTTTAACTTCTGACCTCCTTCATCTTAATTTGTTATTTGGAGTTTAATAACTACCTTATCAGAATTTCTTCAACTCTTCAAAAAAATGAAGCACTTTACAAATCATCCTCACCATTGTGAAAATAATTTTTCAGAATAGCCTAGTAACGATATGACCTAGTAAATGTAACGAGCAATTAAAAAACTTACCTGCTTTTGGAATGTATCAAGCTCGAAAGGAAAAGTATGTGCCATTTGCGGCACTTTTTTTTCAAAGTCAACAACTGGTTTCGATATGTCTAACATCTCAGCCCATTCGGTTGATTTCAATAAGGTTCTTCTCTCGTTCGTTGAAATATTCAAGACTGGCAAATCAGGTACAGTCCTTAGCGGCATGTTAATGCACTCGTCCAAAAGACTGTTCTCTTCAGTCTTGGGTTTGGGTTTGCTTTCTTCCTTGTTTGTTTGAACATTTTGGTCATCTGTCCAAAAACCTAGAAAAAACAATAATTTACAAATAATTTACTACAGTAGTTCCATTCCATACCCAATGGATGCCTAAAACCAAACTCTATATATGTGTGTGTGTGTGTGTTGTGTGTGCGTTGTGTGTGTGTGTGTGTGTTGCAAAAAATGTATCCACAATTTTTTGCCGTGCCGTTTACCTGAACTTGATGCAGAAATTTGTCAAACTGCGCATTCGTAAAGAGTTCAGGGATGAGATACTCTTAGTTCCAGTAAAATGAGTACCTCCCCACTACCGTCGTGATGTGAGAGCCTACCTTGATGAAAATTTGCTTAACAGATGGATTGGGTGTAGAGATAGCATTGAATACCCACCGCGCTCCCCAAATCTCACGCCAATGAACTATTTTTAATGAAGACTTATAAATAATAAAGTAAATGGCACAAAACCTACAACAGTTAATGAATTGAAAGCAACCATTGAAAGAGAATGCAGCCAAATAACAAAAATAATGGTCTGTGAAGTTTGTGATTCCAAGTTATCAACAGTGCATGCCAGAAAAGCCATAGTTAGCACATTTGCGACCAATGGAAAAACAAATACATAGATCTTCTTTAATTTTAAGTTTTAATATTAGATATAGCTTAATAAATACTGAATTTTCAATCATTTGAAATGTGTATATATTTTTTATATATTCTATGTTTTTTCCCTATAAATATGCATTGAGATGGTTTGGGCATGTGGAATGAAGAAGAAAGATTAACAAAACAGATATACCATATAGTGCAAATGTGAGTAGAAGGCGTGTGAGAGGAAAACCAAGGAAAGTATGGTTGAATCAAGTGAATTATATTCTGAAAGGAACAAATGCAGAAAGCAATGCATGTACTAAGAAAAATATGCAGTGCGTCAAGAATGAATGTGAGCTAAAAACTGATGTGTTAAGTAGGGTAAAAAAAGAGCATGTCGAGGTGGTTTGGACATGTTGAACTGATAACTGTAACCACGATTCGTTAACTAACATTTTATACTTTGGTTATCAGTTCCTTCAGGAAAGAAACCCCAGTATAAATCGAGCTTTACTTTTATATTTGAAGTTTTCCACTACTAACTTTGTTTGAAGATTCTAACTTATTTAAATTATGCATGAGTTTAATAAGAAGAAAGGAAAGTATTATAGTTATAAAGAATTGTTGAAACTTTACCGATAAGACGATTTTCCTTCTCAATGATAGCCTGTAAATCCATGTTTTCTTCTGGACTATCATTTTGGCTAGTTGATGGCTTGTTATATTTATCTTCAATCTTATTATCTCCTTCTACATTTAACGGGGTAAATCCATCTTCCCCAAATAAAATCCCATTAGTCAATGTTGGTGGTATCCACAACAGTTCTGCAACAGTAAAAAAAGTGAAATATTTTATTTTAAATATGAAGCTTTCACAGTGAACCAAATTATAATAAACTTAAGACGACCTCCGTGGCCTAGTTGGTAAGACACCTGCCTTCCAACTCTGAGGTTGCAGGTTCAAATCCCGCTGGAACCCAGATTTTTCTCTTTAACATCTTTCAGGTTGGTCGGAAGAGATTGCCATATGGCAATAAGTCCACCAGGTTGTACTGTATACAATGAAAGTGCTAAACAATACATTTTATAATTATGTAATTGAAAGAGAAATATTTCCATACTACAATAAAAAAGTCCATGCAACAATTATTTATTACTTTTATCCTTTTGACTCAGTAGATTCTTTAGGAAAAGCAAACATTAAAATTATTGGGTTATATTTTTAGGTCAATTTTAAACGTAAAATGGATATATTTAGATGCAACTTTATTTTGGACAGTGGTTTTTGATATTTTCAGTATTTCAGCAATTTCTCGTGTCATAGAATGCTGGTTATTCTCGAGCAAAGCCTTAATTTGGTCATCATCAGTGGTAATTGGCCTTCCAGAGTGGACACCATTTTTGAGTGTCGTATCACCAATACTGATTTTTTCAACCAGATTTAACACACATAATAGCTTACTGTATCGTTGCCATACACTGAAACTTTTTTATTGGTCTGCATTGCATATTTTCCTTTCCTGTAGTAAAAAAAAATAGAAAAACAAGCTATTTCATTTCATCTTTAAAATGATGCTAAAAAACATCCAAATTGGTTTTTGATATTTTCAGTATTTCAGCAATTTCTCGTGTCATAGAATGCTGGTTATTCTCGAGCAAAGCCTTAATTTGGTCATCATCAGTGGTAATTGGCCTTCCAGAGTGGACACCATTTTTGAGTGTCGTATCACCAATACTGATTTTTTCAACCAGATTTAACACACATAATAGCTTACTGTATCGTTGCCATACACTGAAACTTTTTTATTGGTCTGCATTGCATAGTTTCCTTCCCTGTAGTAAAAAAAAATAGAAAAACAAGCTATTTCATTTCA
This sequence comes from Odontocerum albicorne, assembly GCA_949825065.1. NCBI lineage: Eukaryota > Metazoa > Arthropoda > Insecta > Trichoptera > Odontoceridae > Odontocerum > Odontocerum albicorne. The sequence goes on from OX463855.1 coordinate 22,238,791, forward strand.
TCTTTAAAATGATGCTAAAAAACATCCAAATTGGGTCAACAAAAGCCAAATAAATGTGCTAAACTATTATCTATCCTAATAATATACATTCAGCACATTTGGAATAAAATTAGCACCGATAATTTTATTCTGATGATATTTAATGAGAAATACGAAAATTCTTTCTGACACCCTAATATAGTTTGAGGGATTTAAAAAGAACTAGATTTTGTCATAAACTTCACAAAGTATAAATCATAGGTAAAGTATCTCATAATGGGCTTTTACTTACCTTCATTCATAAACATTCCAAATCCACTAACAGTATCTGCTGGGTTTGTAATTTCCTCAATATTTTCAACAGGTTGCACAGGCATGTTTTCATAGCCTGCAGGTAAAAATGGAAGCTGATTTGCAGTTCCTTGTGTGGCAGATTGGGGAGGTAATAGTGGACGATTCATACTTAAATCGTCTCCTTTTATTTTTGTGTTACTGATAACTTCTTTCCAACCTATAATTTGCCCAGTACTATGTTCTCTGATAGGCTGTGAATAATGTAAAAAAAAAACATTTAATATTCAAATGGCATGTCTTGTGTTGCATTGCACACCCTTACACATTTTTTGGAATAAATTATTATTATATTTGATACACTTACCTTAATGGATGATTGTGCGGGTGTTGTTTTGTAATTAAACAAACTTAATATATTTTTTTCTCTAGACCAAATATTTTGGGAATTTTCCCAGTCATGTATTGAAAGACGTTCTGGATTAGATAACAGGTCTCGAAGTTCATCTTCTATATCACCCAATATCGGTGGCACCTACGATACAATATTAAAATAATATTCAGTTTTACGTGAGATTAACAATAAATAGGATAAAACATCACCTTGAGAATAATGTTTTTCAATTTATAAAAGGCAGCTCATAAGTATCATTAAATATATATAGGTAGAATTACATTTGAAAGTAAGATTCAAATCAGGATGTCAACGATAGATAATAAGTCCACTATCCACCAGAACTTCTCATTCGTCTACTGATGTTTGGGAAGACATCAATTAAAAAATACCAAATAATGACTTAAGTCTAAAGTATTTTAGAAAGTTCCAAGGCAGTTTTTAAGAGCCTTAGATTAGTGAATTCTTCGTGATATCATAAATGTTTGTTTCACCAGGCGAGCAAGCAAGTGCATGCTGAATTTTGTTTTCCAAGTGAAACGTCCGAGTGTAAGAATGAATATAGTTTGAGTATTGAGATTAGCCATTTCAATGGTAAAAAGAGTCAATGATCCAAACAAGACAAGTTAGGTTTCTTGACAGAGCTTTCTGTGTGTGACCTGTTTATTGGAATTGTTAGAAGAACTACGTTTGGATGATAATTTTGAGGCTTGTAGAAATTATTCACAACTGTTTTGATGGATTGAATCAGATTGAATCACAGTTGCATGTACAAGATGTTAACAAACCATTCAAAGACAACTAAAGAAAAGAATATAACGAATGGCTATTAGCGGGATATAGATCACCTATTGTCATCATCAGGAAAAATAAAGAAATCCTCAGTTTCCCTCTTAGATGAACTGACTGTGAAAGCCAGGGATAAAATTTAAAAAAAAATCATTTCCATTTCCAACAATTTGTATGGGAAGAAGAACATTTTCTTATGGAAGCTGAAACCAGCTATAGACATCAGGATACATCATAAAGCCATGGATCTTCGATCGATTCCAAATAAACAGTATAAATATTCAATTAATGTTTTAATATTAATAATGTTAGTTTTTCTCAAAATTCATTAATGAAAAATTAACAAGTCTCGCTCAATTTTACACAATTTTTTAAGTCACGAGGATAGCAATTTTTTTTCTCAAGATATAATTTCATATATCTCGAGATCTAAAGTATTGTAAGAATTGAAAATTTACAAATTCAAGAAATTAAAAAACCTCTTAACAGAGGGATTTGAAGCGCTGTCAATATATTGATTAATGATCTCCGTGACCTAGTTGATAAGATGCCAGTCTTCCGATCCAGGAGTTGCAGGTGAAATTCCTGTTGGAGCCCACATTTATTTTTAAAAAGGATTCCCATCTGGTTTTCACTTAAGACCTCTATCATATTTTTGGTCTGTTGGAAGAGATTGGTAATAAATCAGCAATGTTATACTGTATACAACGAAAGTGTATTACAATAAAATGGTGACATTCTAAATGTGTTTAAAACTAAAAGAAATAACTTGGAACAGTGATATTTGATCCTCAGATTTAAGGAAAAATTGTAATTCAAATAAATTGCAACAATACTAGCGAAGCATACCGAAAAATTATTTTCCTTTAAAGTTATTTGAGACCATGCGATTTATATTAGATTTATAGTTACTAAGAACTGAAAACTAAGTTTATCACTGAATTTGAACAATTTCTTTTGATTGTATTATTTTTTACACATTTTTTTCACTATTAGGGGTTTTCATAAAATAAATAAACAATTATAACATAGCTGACATATTCGAAAAGCCAAAATGTTATAAAAATAAACATACTTTTATCTGATTCCGTTGCTCTTTCGCCTCCATTGTTATGTTTTAGTTATAAAACTATATTTTTAAAACAATATTTTTTCAAAGCTATCGTACTCAAAAAGTTTGATTTGTACAATCGAATATTTATTTAATTGAAGCAATACAGGAGAGCCACGAGTTTCGGCAACTTTTTTTGACATTTGTCAGATACCGGTCAACTTGAGTTAAACGAATATCAAGGACACGAGATATTTTAAAACCAAAGACAATTTTTAGTGTTTGTTTAGATTATTAATATGAACACAAATATACAAAAATTATTTAACTTGCATTATATCGATTTTGAGATACTTGAGGAAACATATTGGCGCATTGCATGAGCTCAAATGTAAAATAAGAATTCAGTTTATTTAACTGGTTTGATATTTTAGCATATTATGGAAAGTGTTCATTCGAAATTAAAAAAACTAAATTAATTTAATTTTGAAGGAGGGAAAAACCTTAATATGACAGTATGTATGGGGAGGTATATGTATGTGACAGAAACGATAAAGATGTGCTAGGACATAATGAAATGGAGATCTATTCTCTCTATAAAAGAAGAGTATGCATGATGAGGTGTATCAACTTGGCAGAGGTAAAATAGATGTGATGAGAATGAAATTATTTATTTTTCTCTGTCTACTCCAATAAAAACATTCTGTGATGGTGATGATCATAACATAAACTAAAAAAATGTTTTGAGGGTTTTGCATATACACGTTATGTAAATGATACATCATGTATCAAAATTCTAGGATATGCATCAAAATTCACAGTAGATAAGTCAATAGTTGAATTATATTTCTAGGAAATCGTAAACTATCCAACATATTTTTCATAGATGACACAACCTTATTTTTTTTAGAAACGAAGATGAAATGGTAAAATTGATGAATCAAATAGATAAAAAGCCTGCAATAATTACAATTTAAGGTAAAAAAATTCCTTCACCACGCTCATGTTCAAGTTGAATCTCATAAATAAACCTTGAGCCGGTATTGAGTTAATCGTAACCATAGTTACTGCAGGGCCGGCATATATTTTTATGACGGTACATCAAGTCAAAATGGTAAGTTGGCTGCTTGCCTATTTTTTTATGAATTGTTGACATATAAAAAAATATAAATCCTTCCCCCAAATCACATTATTTTGGTTAATTTGAAATATCAAATCATACTTCAAGCCTGTATTAAGATAGACAATGAGTATTTTATGATGAAATTATGTTAAAACAGCACTTTGTGCATAAGCCTATATAGATCATTTAATTTTTTTAAATATCTGAAAGCTGATGGAAAGGATTGTTTGATTTAAGTGGTAATATGTAGGCCATATTATGAAAATGTCGTATGGTATTATTGACCAAACCACAGTTATCAGTGCAAAGATCGTGAACTTATCAAAATTTAAAAAAAATATGTACTACAGGGCTCCATTGCAATTCATAAGCCAATAAAATGCGATTGATTATCTTGTATGCTAAAATAATGCTCTAAATTTAAATTAAGTTGAAGTAGAAAACTTAAGCTTAAAATCACAAAAGTTCGTGATACACATTGTTATATATTAAGTTCGTTTTAAAATATTTTATGACAACTGGAAATTACCTAACTTAATATAATTCAATTAATGTACATGTATGTTACCATAAGAATATCAAGATATAAAATATAATGCAAAGAAGATATGAAGATATTTTATTATCTGGCAAGATGAGTTTTCTTGGCATGTTTATATTTGTCGATTTAAAAAAAATATTCTGTCTTCGTGTGTGATTAAATTAATTGTCTAATCGTGATAACAAATGGCATTCAAATGATTCATAATAATTCCATAGGTACTGCAAATAAATGGTACGTTTTTTAGCTTTATTTACATCAAATAATTTGATATAACCTCAAAATGTCAAAATAGTTTATTGCCAGTTTGTAAAAAAATCTCAATAGTTGGGGAATCATATAGTTATTTAAAGTCATGAGGACATTCTTATTCTACAGCTTCGTGAACTAAGTCACTTCAACTTGCATTGTTCCTATTTCCCAAAAATTTAAGCAGTTCAATGTCTCTCAAACTTCTATCTAATTCATTATCTTTCGAATAGCACGCACGTTTTCCCACTAAAACACTAGATGAATAATAAATACAATAAAATGTGTATACTCTGGCTTTCGAGTTTAACACCAAACCAGTATTGAACTTACAGGGAATCGAATTCGTGACGTCTAGGTTCTAAGCAAAATAACTATTAAACCACTACACCGATAAACGCCTTTTACATGAGTCACATGTATTATAGGAAGTGATGGTATGAAGGGTTAACCTTTTCATCATATTTATGTTGTCATTATAAAGGCCTATTTTTCACATAAGTTTTGCATACAGTGTATTAGTATAATACTCGTATTATTACAACATTTTAATCAAGCACGGTTTCAACACTTATTTGATATTAAACTTGGTTGCAATATATTTTTTCGGGAAATAAGGCGTTTTGTATTTATTGTGATAGGTCATATACCGCAATTGAGGATGATTATCAACCATTCTATGTTCCGTGTCTATTTTATTTCAGCAAACGCAGTCTTGTCATATCACATCCAAACATCTGAATGCGAGCGAATCAAATTTACAAAACAATCGGTAGGTTTCATCTGCTGCGGTCTTTCGTATGACAGATTTATTTTAGGTTCGATCTCTGCACATTCACTTCTAGACTGGTTTAAAGCTGATTTATTAAAACGGAATTGCTGTTATTACATATTATCGCGCCATTTTCCTGTCGAGGTAGTCAGATTTAACAGAGCGCCAGATTTCCCATCTCGACACATATCGTTCGCCTCTTCTACACATATACACCTCATACAACTCGTACGAGTTCTCAGACTTTGGTGCACTCTTTTCTATAACATTCGGCTTGTTTAAGTCTTTCTTCACGTCCATGTTTCACTCCCATAAATCAAAGTTGATTTTGAAATACTATTGTGGACTTGAAATACTATTGTCTTAGCAGATTTTGATACTGTCCGTTTCGAGTATTGATGTTTTTCCGTATTTTATTAGCTCCTTAACAAATACCTAGTATTATTCGATTGCTATTTAGTATTTATTGTTTAGAACATTAAAATTCGACATAATGTATACATTTTGAACCATGGCAGTTTTTACAAAAAAATAATATTCAAAAAAGTTGACATCAATACAAAGTATTATATGTGCACTGATAAATACTTATTTTTAAATATTTGGGAGCATTTTGAAATTTTGGCAGACTGTCGACCCGTTTTATTTGTAATTTGGGATACGCCTATTATTCAATTTATAGTTGTTTTCTATATTATAATATATCAAATAAAAATATGGTCCCATGCGTAAATTATTTGTCGATATTACGATTTCCAACAGTTATCTGAATGCCCGGATTGTTTATTTTTTATTGTTATTTTCATTGACTTTTCATATTATGTAATTAAATTTTGGTTCTGTACCGAAGCATTAGAAATATATTTATTAGATTTAAAAAAAAATCTTTTATATAACTTTAGAATTTGATTAAAATCTCTAAAAAACTATTAAAAGTTGTTCGAATATTAATAAAAGCAAAAAAGTAATAATTTCCTTTGGAAATTTAGACATATCTGGTAACATTGAAAAATAGACATAAAAAAATTGAAAATTGCTTACCAGAATCACTGCTGAGTAAAGACACTTTATTCAATATATTATGTTATAATATGCATTTAAACGTTATGCTTGACCGATTTAGTTAAGTATTTGATAAAGTTGTGGAATTCACTAAGAAGTTTCCTTCCATGTGTAGTCGAAGACACATGGAACACAACTGATATTTTGCAGGCGAATTTTGGAAATTTTAACACTTTACCCCTACCTGTTAAAGTTAAAGGGATGGAAATACCATAACGGTTTAGGTTTTCGTTAATAATGTTTAAAGTGCAGTTAAGACCAAACGATTAAAAATATAGACACACCATTGTTTTTGAGACAAAAGCGGGACTGAGAAGTGTTTTGATAAAAATATCAAATGTCTTTAAATGTTTCATCCAGTAAAATTACTATTTCATAGTTAAATGTCATAAAAAAAATGTTGTTCCCTGCAATCCCATGCAAACGGCAAGACGTTTCCTCAGTTATCGGTGAACAGCGAAACTGTAGATTTGGCTCATTTTGCTTTTAAGTATCGATACTTCCTTCGCCTTCTCTTCACCCATTTATCGACTCATACTTTCTTTAACTCGTTGTTTTCCATTTTTTGATTTTTCATTTGCTTTTTCATTTGCTTTTTCAACCATTCTTTACAATTTTTTAACGGAATTAAAAAAAAAACTATTAAAAAGTATGTTTAAATATACAGTTTACTGACTTGATATTTTTACACATTAAGTATGTATGCACGCTGGTTTGATATTTCATATAAACCAAAGTGTTACATCATTGGATAATATCCGTCATTATATTCAAATAAAATTTGTGACTACTGGGTAATACTGGGTATACAAATTATTATTAGTGGGTATTGTCCCGTTGAAAACGAAAAATATGGACAACCTATAACAACAACAACTTTCTAAAATCCATATCATTATTCAAAAAGAACCCAACCCATATTTACCTGTTCTGAGACAATGGAGGTAATGTCTAGCCCCTTTGTATTGCCTTGTATGAAACAAAAAAAAACTTTTAAGGCATACTCGCAATGTAAGCCACAAAATACCCAAAACGGGCTTGAAACTTTTGTACATACAAGATTTTTCTATGCTTCTTCGATATTTCAAATAAATTGAAAAATATTTTTTATGGGCTGGATCTTTTTTGCATACATGCGTCTTAATATAACTGTATGTTATCTTGACTTTACACTAATGCCCCTTATAATAACCTTTTAAAAACTAATTATGTGGTTTTGATATTGGTGTCCGCATGATGTGTGTTAGTAACATTCCTGAAAGCATTCTCGTTAAGACAGATACGGCAAACTTGGAAGCCACAAGAGCAATATTGAAAAATGAGAAATCAAAAAAACATTCCTAGTTAAAAAAAACTTATTTTGGAATCGGATTGTTTTGCAACAGTTATCATTTTCTCTATAAATACTATGATACTCGTATGACATACGACTCCCGAGGCCTGACGACTTCCGAAGCCTGCTTGGTAAAACACCTGTCTTCCGAGTTGGGGTTTATGGGTTCGATTCCCATTTTTTTTTAAAAGGTTATTAGTCTGGTTTTCATGTAAGGCTTGTTTAACACCTTTCTGGTTGTTTGCTAGACATACCCATGTTAATAACTATCCAGGTGGTACTGTATACAAGGAAAAGGAAATAAAGTACAACGCTTGTCATCCACCCGGGGTTTCGGATTAGAAGGATTGTACGAGATTTTGGTTCGATCTCGTATTACACTTATGTTAACTGAACAGCCTGGCGATAAAATTACTATTTTGGAATTTCTCCCAACCGACCGCACGTGAAGATACACATCACTCATACGCGTATAGTGTACGCGAGAATCGTTACTAGACTGGAATACCTATATTAATTATTTTTTTTGGTTTTCATCGGTAATCGATAACTCGAAAGTGTAATTAAGTGAATGCTATTTTGAACGAATGAAGTGTAGAAAATCAGAATTCGTAGGAGTTGTACGAGAGGGTGTATGAATTTAGAAGAGTAGAAGGATGTGTCGAGATAGAAAATTCTGGCGCTCTGTTATCTCTGCCTACTACGATAAAGAAACGCTGTGATAATATGTATGTATACATGAGTATATTATACAAGTCTACAGAAAATAGTTGGATGATTCCTCAATTATGGTATCTTAGAACTGGTAAACTGTGGGTTGGATCCTTTTCGCTTATTTACATCCATTTGAACTAACGTATGAAAATACCACTCAATCTACGAAACACATTTTTTAAGAATATTTAACAATAAATGATTATACTTTGTTATTCCACTAATAAAGAGGACTCGACCAAGAAGAACACACGCTAACATCTTTGATGTGATATGTTAAGTTTGGGGATTCGGAGTCAGGAGTCGGAGTCGTGGAGTCGGTTGGTTTTTTGTGGAGTCGGAATCAGACTCGGAGTCAGGAGATGCTATTCCAAAATCGATTCCGACTTCAAATATTAAACATTTTTTAAAATTTATCTCCCACATCAATTACATTATGAAATTATAAACTATGTGCCATCTAGTACAAATAGTGTGTTCTATGATGAAGAATGACCGTTAACATTATATCCAAAAAACTTCCATTTAAGTAATTAATTAAGTATAAGGCTAGCAATATACTATATGTAGATACTATTATTGGAGTAGGGGTAGGAGCTGGAGTCGAAATCCAACATTTAAAATTTCTGGAGTCGGAGTCGAAGTCCAACATTTAAAACTTATGGAGTTGGAGTTGGATTTTTTGCCGACTTCACAACACTGGATTTTAAGTATACATTTTTAATGAAGAAGAACTGAACGTTGAGCTATGAAAATATAAAACTTAATTTATTCTCAAATATTCTAATACGGAATTCCACGAAGCAAAAGCCGAAACCTTAGATAAATTACATATTTTTTAGTTTATTTAAAATATTGATCTTGCATGCGTAAAAATATCAAGCCAGTTAAATAGGGTTTTCTTAGTAAAATTGGGCTATTTTTTTGTTTTAAAGTATGGTTGAATGGAATGGATGATATTTTGAAAGGACACGTAAAAAGTCAGAGAAATCGTACGAATTGTACGAGAAGGTGTGTTTGTAGAAAATGCGACGAATGTGTGTTAAGATATGATTGTCTGTCACCCTTCTCTGTCTAACCCGACATGATGGTATGTATGTATTTCTTATTTCATACAAGGCAATACAATGCGGCGTCAAGTTTCTTTCCACGAACATTTGGTGTAATTTTGCAATAGAATTTGACTCAAAAATCGAATTTTCTGGACAGTCTGATAAGTGTACCATGTATAGTATATTATGATATAAACATTATTATAATAATTTACTTGGCATTATTACAATTTGATTATATTGTTAAAAAAAAATTAAAACAATAACTTAATTCGTAAATGTGAAAAAAAATGTACACAATAAACTTAAAATAAAATGACAGGCCTGTTTCGGTTTTCAAGTAAGAAATGTCTGACAATGGCAGTGCAAAAAAGTTTTACAGTGCATTTCACTTTAATTTGTGTTTATTGTAAACATTTTTTTCTCATTTAAGAGTTAAGTTAAATAATTCAGTATTATACAGTATGTCCCTAAAAATGTATACACACTTTGAATGATTATAAATTAAGGAAAGTGATGAAGCAAAGCAAATTGATGACCGTTTTAGTCCGTGCGCTGCTGATAACGTAGAATCGTAAATAATTTGTTTTGGTATTTGGGCGCATTCTCTTTCAATGGCTGCTTTTAATTCATTGACTGTTGCCGATTTTGTGCCATAAACTATCTTTGATAAGTCATCATAAAAAAGTCCATTGGCGTGAGGTTTGGGAAGCGCGGAGGGTATTCAATGCTACCTCTACGCCCAATCCATCTGTTCGGCAAATTTTCATCAAGATAAGCCCTCACATCACTATGACAGTGAGGAGGTGTATCATTTTGCTATTAATAAAAGTGTTCTTCATCCCTAAACTCGTGTATCAGGGGCGTAACAATGTGTATATCAGGAGCGTAACAATGGGTGGGCGAGAGGGGCAGCTGCCTCGGGCGCAGCCTGAAATGGGCGTAGAACTGGAGCTTCGTTGAATATGCAAAAAATAAACGATGTAATATTCTTATATTGAGAACCAGTGACAATTTAATGTTTAGAACCACTGGTGTACGAATATTTTTTCAGAAGAATATTAGTAACCATATGTGTGCTCGTTTTCTAACTTTCGAAAAAGAAAGGGCGACCCCATAAACAAAAGTGTCTATGACACAGGACTTCATTTTTGCCATGCATTTATTTGTCTTGATGTTCAAAGTGAAGATGTGCTCAATGCGTATTGTCCGTAATATATTTTTTATTACTAACATATACGAGTATATGGTATACATGTTAGCTCGAAGATAGCACATATTTTAGTCTTATTATAGAAAATGCGTAATATTTACTCACATAACATTTTTTCAAATTTCTTTGTCACGGATCGACAGAGGATTGCGTCGCTTTGTAGTGTATAGTCGACGTTCTATTCTTATTTTAAACGTGTTTAAATATGATGTTTGAACATCAAAGATAAGTTGCATATCGGGCCTTAACCCTTTAGATGCGAGGTGCGGATAAATCCGAATCATCGTGTACATCTGTCAAGTGTGAAGTTTGGATTTATCCTACGCTCTGTAAAAACGCAGGTTTTGAGTGCGAGGTGCGGATGTATCATATACGAAAACTATTGAGTAGACCTTTTCCCCAGCTTCTGACATTCTTTCGTAAAAAAATGCTCACATAGTCTTTCTACACATGCTTCAAATTTTGTCACCGAAAATTAGTGTCCCCCTTGAGATTTGTTTATTCAAATATAAAAAATATTTTCAATATTTGACTCCAGATTCGACGTAGAGGCAATGATTATTCATAATTTATAAATATTTTTTTTAAATATATTTCTAATATTATTTTTTTTATTTTCAGATAAAACCCGGAAAATTGTTTTATTGTTTTAAAGTTGTATGCTCTTTATTACATATTACTAATTTTAAACAAATGATTCTCAAATAAAACAAAATTTCGCCTTTTTTTCTCTTTATTTCCTTTTTTTAATTAATAATGGATTTAAAAAAAAATATTATCAAGGTGAATATAGATGCAGTAGATAATTACTACACGTATACATATTAAAAAATCGCAATTATATCTTTAACTTAATTTTTAATGGATAATTGACTCATTTCGTGACTTTTTATGAAATTTTATTCAGCACTTAAAGAGTTTAATGAATTTAATTAGTTTTATGTATAGATACGTGGTAAAATTGTATAGTGTTTTGATTTAAGTAATATTACTAGTAAGTGTTAGGTATTTGTTTTGTTAACCCTTTTGTATTGCGTTAGGGGCGCACTTTTTTTTTCAACTACCCCGGTCGCTAAAACACCTAGTTTCGCATTAATTCCTGCAGGAAGTCCAAGTAAACGGCACGGTGTAAAAATGTGTATGCATTTTTGGGACACCCTATATAATACATAGGTACGTAAATGAAATGTCAACATATTTTCCCTGGACGATAAAACAACATCCGGCCATGTCGTTTTAAACCACATGTTATCAAAAAATGACGTCAATTATATAAGAAAATTCAAATGATTTTTGTATATCTGAAGGATCTGTTGTGTAAAAAAACGATTGTTTGATTCCTTTTTGTTCGTCCACAGGACTGGTTTTTTCGGAATTGTTATTGTGTTGCGTTGGCTTAAAATTTAATAATGACGACGTTTCGAAGGCTTTGCAGTTTTCATCTCAATGTTGTCCTGAGAATAAAGGTTGCGATATCTTCAAAACGTCAATCATGATTTCAGTGTACTTAACATGGCAACATCTCCGAAAAAATATTTTAAACGAGTAGAAAACAGCCTTGAAAATTATATACATTAAAATTTAAGTTTAAATTGTATTGTTCTGTCGTATTTTAGTGGATTCCCCGTGAAAAAGAGATACATTTTTACGTGGTCTAGTTGGCAAAACGCTTGTCTTTCGACCCGGGGACTACGATTCGATTCCCGTTGGATATCATTTAAAAAAATCCAGTATGGTATTAATTTAAAACCTTTTTAACATATTTCTTGTTAGTTAATAATAATAATAAAATGACAATTTATATAGCGCCACTTAGAAAGCAAATTGTGTTCAAGGTCGCTATATATAAGAGAGCTTTTCTTCATCTTACTTAATAATACATCAGCCTTAAGTTCATATTCATCCCTAATCATTCATTCCGTGTTTTGACTACATTGTCACCCCATATATTCTTCTCAGCATTTTTATAAGATGGAATACCTCATTAACTGATGTTAATAATATCCTTAAATTTTTTTTCTTCTATACAAGTCAATATATACAAATCGACGAAAAAGTTCATCTTTTATCTTAAACCTGATAAAATGTGTGTTGTGTCCTTTTTGCATAATAACATCCATATATAAATTCAATTGCAATTTTTATTTCTTTGTATGCTCCATCTTTTATCTTTGTAACCCCACTAGTTCAGGTTTCGCAGGGAGATAATTTGAGGTTTTCTTTCATCTTTGTGAATTCCCTCCATCTTGGCCTGGGTGTGTCGTGGTCATCTCATTATATTTCCGCATGGACAGTTAAATTGTAACCAAACCGCTGGAAACGGGACAAACTCGTAGGATGGAGGCGAATGGACCATTTCACGTGGACAACGGAAATACTAACTACATGTGAAAAATGCCGTTTTATTTTTATTATTATTTGATATTTTCATTCAAACATATCTGGCGGATTTATTGTTTTAAAATAATTTCTCACAATCAACCAGCTTTTGTTTTATCATTATTATCGGTATTCTTGACCGTCTCTGAAACTTAATGGACAGTTCTCGACTTTCGTACATTCGATTTTTATGCAATTTGCTATTTCATATACATTTCTTACTTGAACAATTACTGGTGACTAATTGAGTTTTGTACATTTAACTAGCTATTTCTTGATACTGTTTAACTAGCTACTTACTTGAACAATTACTGGTGACTAATTGAGTTTTGTGCATTTAACTAGCTATTTCTCAGAACGAATATGTTAACAAGTTAACTGAATCTCTCTTAGAACATTTGCCAAATGACGATTTTAAAAATTTCATATACGAGTACAACGCACAGTGATTGAAATTGTCTGTATGTGTAAGTTCATCATTATCAACATCATCACGCCAAATCCCTATTATAGTAAGCAGAGAGAACAGATCTCCACCTCATTCAATTCTGGTATACATTTTTCACTTCTGCCATGTCCATGCACGTCGTCATCCATATTCTCATATTATAAAGACTTTACTGTTCTCCGTTTTAGAATTTGATCAATTTGATCGTGTCACATTTTCTAGGTCTTCTCAAATTTCTCGTACCTTCTTTACTACTCTTACAGATTAAAAAAAAAACTTTCATGATTCTTTCTTTCTACGTGTTAGAATAACCACAACGCTAGTTTTTTTCATCTTAAGCGATTTATTTCTATGAATCCGCATACTTTCCTAATATTTTCATTTCTTATTCTGTTACTCTTTTTTCAATATCACATTTCGCGCTACCATCCAATGCATGTGTAAGTGTATTAAAATAAATAATTGAATACTTGGTGCCACAGTAATGTGATTTTAATGTTCCAAAAATATTTAGTTTCAAATCTTTAACAAAATTTACATAAACTGTTAATGATAAAAGCTATTTGGTATAAATCCAGGTAGGGGAGATAGTTACATTCTGTTACCTTTAATTTGAAATCAATTCCAGGTACTCGACTTCTTAAATCTTCAATTATTGTAGGGATTACTAATCGCTGTCATTTTAGAAAACGTTTGGTCTTTAAAATACTGTTATCTTAAGCTCTTTCTTTTTCAATTCAGGTATAATGACGACCTCGTGGCCTAGACGGTAAGATGCTTGTGTACCAATTCGGTGATTGTGGATTCGATCCACGTTGGTATCCAGATTTTTTAAAGGTATCTAGCCTGTTTTTTTTTTACAAAAAAACGAGGACCATGTATCAGTGTTGTTATTTACTACCTGTTTTGAGTCAAATTTGAGTCAAAGTCAGTCACTCCTGTTCTTAAATTTTATGTTTCCATTACTTGATTACGGTTACCTATTAATACTATTTGGACGCTTAATATGAGGTTTTAGATAAGTTGGAAATACTCCGAAACGTTACAATTTGATTAATGTTTAATCTATAATACATATAAAAACGTGAATCCTTAATAACGTTTATTTTATTAACATATTCATGTAAATACATTGCATTGTATTACACTTGTTGTATGCAGTACAACCATAAGAACTCATCGTCATGTGGCAATCTCTTCCAACCAACTGGAAATATGTTAAAGGAGTCTTTAGTAAAAACCAGACTAAAATCCTTTTTTTTAAACTGAGTTCTAACGGGACTCAAACCCGCAACTCCTGGGCTGGGAGATAAGCGTCTTACGAATAGGCCACCGAGGTTGTCTTACAGTAGGGATAATTGAAAAAATATATTTATCACAAAACCTTTCTATACTATTTTTCCTTTGTTTTCCTTCTTTATCGTTGAACGAATTCCATTATTATTCAGATATTAGTTAATTTTTACATGAAATTAAATAAATATGGTTTTGTAAAATCTTTCTTGGATTAAAACCACTTGATGTATTCAAAATAACCTGGTTGGTTGGAATAAATGTGTAGATAGCAATAAGTCCGCCATGTGTATCATGTATACATACAAAATACTAAAAATTGAACGTTTTATGGACCTTCAAGTATTTTGAGATAATTGAGGAAATATTCAGCTCCTTTGTACCATATGCACGTGTGTGGAACATTTTTTTTAATGAGACCCATGAAAATTTCATTTTACTGGCAACATATACGAGTAGTCCAAGGTTTTTTGATATAATAATAAACCAGAATAATTTAATTTGTGGGTAGGGTACTTTTTGCATATGTATGGACACAAATATGTGAAGGCCCCAATTCACAATTTACCTGTTTTGAAGACAATTAAGGAAACACCTAACATAGCTGCTTTCTATAGATTTGTATGATACACTCATTTATATTGTTTGATGTTTTGAGACAATTAAGGAAACACCTAACATAGCTGCTTTCTATAGATTTGTATGATACACTCATTTATATTATATTGTTTGATGTTTTGAGATAATTAAGGAAACACCTAACAAAGCTGCTTTCTATAGATTTGTATGAAATACTCATTTATATTGCTTGATATTTTTGCACTTACAGGATTGATTTATCTTTTTTCGATTCTTCCAAATATCATGTGCCCGATGTTTTCGGGCTCGATTCCCGATTGTATCCGAACAGATATATTGTGTTATGCTTTGGTTGTATATATTATAACCTGAGAAGTTTATTGCCACGTTATAATCTCTTACAATCAGAAATATGTTAGAGGCCTAGAGTGAAAACAAGATTGATACCCTTTAAAAAAATGCTGCCAGCTGGAATCGAACTCGTAACCTCCAGGTCAGAAGACAAATGTATTACTAATAAGACCATGTACGTTGCCCACAAAGTGTCATATACTCGTATACATCCATATTGAAAAAAATATTCAACTCCCAAAACATGTTATTTGGTTTGTTTGAAAATATCGAATAAGTGAACTTTTTAGGTACAACTTTTCAAATAACACTGAATCAGTACAAAAAACAACGTCGTCATGGGGAGCACAACCACACACATTAAAAGTGTCAGCTCATGTACATTGCTGATCAGCAACGGCATATGCAGCTCCAGTTTTGAGTTGCTCTTCGTATGCTAGACATGTTGACGTCGCTATAAATGTAATCGGGAGGATAATACGAGTAACAGAATGCTTAAAAGCAACATCAGTGGAAAAAATATACCAGTTGATGGGTATCGCTCCACCTGAGACCCGTAGAAGTCTTGCATCTAATATAGAAATACGAAAACAATTCCAGGATCCAGCATACCTGTTATATGGTCACCGACCAGCAATATCGATATTGAAATCCAGGAATATATTCACGAAAAGAACACAAGAACTGACGATTCCTCTGGATATAGCACGTATTCTGAAATGAAAAAAAAAAACGCTTGGCGACTGGATAGTTCTCAGAAAAGATGACACATGGAAACCAACTGCCTTGGAGATCAATGAATCGATACAAGGTGAACATGTAAAGATGAGGTGAGGTTTCTTGAACGAAAGTACCATTGAATGTGATTGTTGAGATATACGAGTACATAATTCACAATACATGCCAGTTTGTCCGAACATCGGGTCTACATGCTCAGAGCAAGACCTGATTTCTGTTGTCTCCTACTGGAAACACGTAGCTTAACACATGGAAATAAATGAGCAACAAAAATATCAAGGTTTTAATTTTCTTCCTAAAAAGTTCTTACTGTACGGTTAAATTTAGATTCCATTTGTCTCCAAATTTCGTCCCAATTTTAATGCATATTTATTTATTTATGAACAGTTTATTGTAAAAATAATTTGGCGGGCTTGTTGCCAGGCGGCAATCTCTTCCAACCAACCAGACAAAAAGCAATATATCTAGTTACATGGTCGCAAAAAACATTCAAATGACTACTCATCCCAATGAAATTCATGAACATATACGTGTGCATACATACGCTCATGAACTTCACAAAGACGAAAAATCACCCGAACACTCCTTTTCATATAAAGGTAGATATTTCATGCAAAGTAAAATAAAGGGATGGTGGAGAGAAAAGAAATATCAGGAATGAAACACGTTACATTACTGAATAGAAATTAAGAGTTTTTTCAGTCGCTTCTTAAAGTCATGTCATGGACAGAGCGAGTCGAACATTAGTTTGTAACTGGTTTTAGAGTGTCACTGCATGAACAGTAAAGAACGACGTAAAAAAATAAGTGAAATGAACTGGGTAGGCAAATAAAAAAAATACTGTTTGAGCGTAGCGCAAGTCCATGACCGGAAAGACATTGAACATTTTCGGCGAGATAAGAGGGGGCGGCGGGACTGTTAAGGATATTATACAATAGAGATAGTATGTGAATTTGGCGTCTATTTATCATGTTCAACCGGTTCAGCGCTTTCTGGTATGAAGTGGTATGATCGTACTTAATAAATAACGTGATAACATATTTCCCTATATATCTCGAAAGAAACAAAAAAACGTGAATTGAATCTTTTGTTTACATATCATATATACACGTACATACGTCCAAATAGTTGCTTTTTGATCAATACCATGCATTTGAGCCAAACTGTTTATGTAGAGATAAGAAAAATATGACTTGAGTCCAACCCGAGTCTCAGCATTGACTTGGCACATACTCTTAACACTATAATGTGTTTGTTATCAGAGTGTTGACTTAAGAAACTGCAGTAAATATTTATAATATGATTAAATTATTACTCGTTTCATTGCAACTTTTGATATCACACTCGTATATTTGGTCTTCGGGAAACTTCCGATATTTGTTAAATTGATATTTGTGTTAAGCCTCTGCGTCCTTTACTGTCCATGCCACCAGACTCTGGAATCAGTTACTGGCTGTCGTGAGATTGTCACCGTCGTTTGCTAGCTTCAAACAGTGATTTAAAAAAAATATTACGCCTCTTTTCAATTACGAAATATGTTTTATCATAACTCCCATTTTCTCGTCCTTTTCCTTTTCAAATCTTTGGGGACACTTATTTTTGAAATCTTTGGGGACTTTATTTTTTTTTAATAATTTGAGTAAAAACTTAAAGTAAACATTTCTTCTTTTTTAACATAACGTTGTAATCTTTAATCAAGCTATTTGCACTAATCTGCGTATCTCTTGTCTGGTTGGTTGGAAGAGATTGCCGCCTGACAATAAACAAGTTGGATTATGATCTATTGTTAGATAGAAGAAAACTGTTTGACCTCTCAACATTATTTATGATTTTTTAGCTCCTATTTCAACAGTCCGAGACTAATTCAGCTTGTCGAGTTACTCGTAACATATGTTATACTCGTATGTCCTTATAGGTCCGTCCGGCCGGCAAAATGTTTCATTTCATAGTGAGGTGGTTGCAACTTATTATTTTTACTACTCTATTTTTACAAGCATTACAAAACTGAACAGCTTGGGCATTGTATGGATTTTCATATGACTTCGATTGCTTACTGGAGTAACGTAAATAACTTGTTTTTGCTGGGATGAATTTATTAAATTGTATACGGTTACTTTTTTATGTTGATAATTAATTCACTCTGCTTTTTTCTTTAATTATTTCTTTATTCTTCTCATTCCTGGCTGGTACTAAAATATTGTTTGCTTCCTCCTCCGTACAATCCTCACATCTGCCCTTTTCAGGCGAAGTCTTTGTTGGTACAAGTTTATCAATTCTCCGGTACAAGTTGACAGAACTCTATCGTATATCGGTTAGTCATTGAGTGTGTTGGTAACACTACCGCTCGACTTCTGCGAGTATTGTCACTAGACGAACACTTTCAGCAGACTGGGATCCCTTTTTTTTTTAGATACAATAGGGAGACGAATCCATAACACTCGGGTGGAAGGTAAGCTCGTATAATATTTAAAATGTCTCTCCTCACGACTAAGGGTCCTGATATTTTCAGTGCACCTGCCCAACTCTTCATGGTGATTCTTCACCTCTCCCTACTTTGGACCTTTCAGAGTACTCCCCAAATAGAGGACGCTGTAGCATTCCATGGACCGGCACCGATCCGCGGACCACCATTTGAGTAGCACTGCTGAAGAGTATTGGTTCTTGGGAACTGATTTCAACAGTTTAATCCTAATTTTGGTTTTAACTTTGTCCATTTCAAGCTTTTAAATGTCGTTTTTTTACTTACCAGAAATTGACCAAAGACCGGATATGTGTTTGAATCTTCTTTTATTTCTTGTATAATAGTACTTAGCAGGTATTCGCTAAATAGTGCATTTGATAGTTTTCTCAGAAACGACTGTCTATAATAGTTCATCACGACACTCAGTTATCACATTGCATGATAGTGACGTGACAGTGATATATTCTTAAACGCTGTAAGTATCGTATTAGCCCGAATATAATGCGTTTCGAATTGAACGCGACCCATTATTTTTTCATCATGTAAATATGAAAAAGTGAACTTATTTAATATTTAACATGTGTATTTCAAAAATATATATTTAAATTTAAAAAAAAATATAATTTTTAAAAAACGTTATAGTGTTTATTCAGAATAGATCATATTGCTTTATAAATTTTCAATGAAATGGTATGACTCCTATAAAACGTCGTCTTCCGTCTTATGGAAACATTTTTTGAAGCCATTTATGATCAATTTGGTTTCAAATTTATCCGAGACTCTCGCGATTCATTCACATAAAAAGAAGGCTGTTGGTTTATTTATTTTTTCTAATAAATAAATATAGATTTATTGATAGCAACATTGTATGTCCTGAAATTGAATATATATTTCAAGATAATGGCGAAGAAAATACATTTAAGAGAGAAGCTATCAAAAAGTCTGGGCTCATCTCGTAACATCCCCCAGTCGAAATATACCTCCACCAATAAAGGGCAAGCCCGGCTGCGAGAACATCAAATGTTTTTCAGCCCGCACCCTAATGGTGTCAGCGCCCTGCTAATAATCAATAATTATATTCTTTATCAATTGTTTATTAACAACAAATTATACTGTCATGAAATCCCACTTGGCATTATTGTTAAATTATTATTTTTTTCGTATCTGGTGTGAGGTGCCCTCAAAATACATCAAATATGAGTATACAAAGTTTCTACAGAATCATGGTTGCTGTCCCCGTATTAAATGAGTTCATGGATACCATCACGCCGTCTCTCTATCGGGGTACGCAGAAAGGAAAGAGCGCCAGACTTTCCTATCGAGACACATCTTTCGTCTCTTCTACATCCATACGCCTTCTCATACAACTCCTAAGGATGATACTCGCAGGTCTCTTCTCCTCTTACTCTCTTACAAATAAACTACTTACATACACATCATTACGCCATTTCCCTGCTGGAAGACGCAGAGAGGACAGGGCGCCAAAATTTCCTATCAGGACACACTTCTTTCGTCTCCTCCATATCTTTATATACAGCTCCTTCTGTTTTTCTTCCTCCTTACTTTTCCTTCTTTCAAAATTTCGTTCACTTGATCTAACCATACTTTTTCATTCGTCCTCTATTATGACTCCCACTTAACCTGCCTTTTATAAGTTTTATAACACAGCGCTCTTGAGGCGATATTTCAAGACGAAACAGTGCTATAAAAGTACACTATTATTATTACTATTCAATATTGAATACATAGTATAGTAAGATGTAAGGCTTATTGATATCTTCTTAAGTCTTCACTTTTTCTTGATAAGTTAGTAGTGCCTTCTATAAAGCTTCTTTCAATGTTTCGGAAAAATGATCTTGAATGATTGTATTGAATAACATTTCCGTTGTAAACATTACAACCTGATGACATCCACGACCTAGTTGGTATGACTCTTGTCGTTAACCCGGATATTGCGGGATTCCCGTTGGTTCATATTTAAAAAAATCGGTTTTAATCTGATTTTTATTTACAACCTCTTTAATCTGTTTCTGGTTGGTTAGAAGAGATTGTCACGTAGCAATAAATTCACCAGTTGTACGGTATACGATGACACTTGTACTGCATAAGTTGAAAGTATATTGCACTACAAAACAGCCTGGAGGGTTTATTCCCATTAATCATTTTTTCCAACGAACCAGAATAATGTTATTTATATAATATATTGAATATTTTATTTTATCACAATTTGGTGGGATTATTGCCAGGTGGCAGTCTCTTCAGACAGGCAAAATAGATGGTCGAAGAGGTGTTGGCAGGAGGCAAATCTCCTGGCTCCTCAATATAGGTGATTGGACTGGTATAAGGAGCGTTGGGGATCTTTTTCGGGCTGCCGGGGACAAAGATGCTTACCCTCAGGTGATAGTCAACGTTGGGGGAACCTGACATGACACCAGAAAGAAGAAGGCAGTCTCTTGCAAACGACCAGATATTGTGAATTAAAGGAACTTAAATGGTTGAAAAAATAAACGATTTCTTTACAAAATTCATGAATAATATGCGTAGTAAAAATAAAAGTCAGGTATCATCAATCAAAGTATAAAAAATAGAGAATGAAACATGTTACATTATTGACTTGAAATTAAAAGATGTAAAAAGGCTTTAAAAAAAACAGATTACAACCTTTTTAAAAAAAGAGGATTACCTGGTACCGAACCTCACAACCTCGAGTTGAAAAGTAGCTGTCTTATCAACAAGACTACGGAGATAATCAATCATGATTTAAATTACAAAAATATAGCCTTTTCTTATCAAACGAACTATGTTTGGCTCAACCATTATGTACTATATTGTGTCCTATTACGCGTATTTTAACTGTTTAATTGCGTTATGGTTCAATGACGTTTATGTTTTTGAGAGTTCGATGCCCTATTTAAGTTAGATAACAACGTCATATGGACGTAAATATGCAACAAAGATCCAACCCACAATTAATTTTCTTTTTGGTTTATTTCAAATATCGAAAAAACATAAATCAATAATATTTCTGTAAATATATGAAACCAGTTAAATAAGTATTTCAAAGTTAAATTCCATCTTAAAAAATGTTATGTTACATCTTAGAACATAGCGCTATTTTGAGAGCAGATTTTCTTCAAGGATCCACTGTTATTGATAGATTAAAAATGTTAAAAAATAAATATATTTAAATTGAGTGTCAGGATACGAAGGTGGTGACTGAGGCCATTAGATTGGGTACTTTCCCGTATCCACATATGTTTTGAAAAATATAATTTACCGCAGGAAAATTGCTAAGGAAAAAAAACGCACAAAGCCGCAAGAAACGTATCAAGGGAAGACAAACTACTCGTACAAATAAACTTTTTTACATCTTCCGATATGTGATAATAACATATTCAGCTTTAGTTGTAGTGTAATGTATGTGTGTAGCGTTCATATACAATCATTAATTTAGTTGTAGTGTAATATATCACATGTGTGTGGCGTTCATATATAATCATTAATTTAGTTGTAGTGTAGCGTTCATATACAACCATTATATGTGTAGCGTTCATATACAATCGTAAATTTAGTTGTAGTGTAATGTATGTGTGTATCGTTCATATACAATCATTAATTTAGTTGCAGTGTAATGTATGTGTATAGCGTTCATATACAATCATTAATTTAGTTGTGATGTAATGTATGTGTGTAGCGTTCATATACAATCATTAATTTTGATAAGATCAAATCTGGAGAATTTTATTGCCGTGTAGCTATCTTCATTTAATATTTATTTATTTAACACTTCATTTTAAAAATAATCTGACTGACTTATTGCCATGTGGCAATCTCTTCAAACCCACTAGATACAAGTAAATAAAGAAAGTTATATAGTCGAAAAAAATATTCAAATGATTATTTATGTTTATGAAATTTATGAACAATATACATAGTAAAAGTAACATATTATCAAAGGAAAAAGAAGGGATGGTGGAGAGGAAAAAGTAGGGATGGTGAAGAGGAAAGGAAAGTCAGAATTGAAACACGTTATATTATTGACTGGAAATTAAGAGTTTTTTCAGTCTTTTTTTTAAAGCATGTAAAGGACGGAGCTAGCCGAATATTGGACTAAATTTATGTCTATTAAAGCATGCAAAGGACGGAGCTAGTCGAATATTGGGCTAAATCTATGTCTATTAAAGCATGCAAAGGACGGAGCTAGTCGAACATTGGACTAAATCTATGTCTATTAAAGCATGCAAAGGACGGAGCTAGTCGAACATTGGTCTAAATCTATGTCTATTAAAGGCAAAGTGAAAACCAAACTTTTTACCATCAAGGTCACGGAGGTTAATTATGGGTTGAATCCTTTATGCATATTGCCGTTTATATTATCGATGAAATTGTTGATAATAACACGTCTCGTGGAAAACTGCGTACGAAAATGTGGTTAGGTCAAGTTCATTCGGGATAAACAATATCTAGTTTATCCTGTATATAAACTAAGTTATCAGATATATTTTTTCCAGTTGATTTATTAAACTTGCGGTATGTCTAAAAACTAAACCACACTAAGTATTTATTTCAACTTTTACCGAAATAGTTAACTTTTGTTGTGTCATTAAAATATAAAATTTATTTATAGTGAATTTATTGAAACACTGCAATCAAGAATTTCAAATATCAAGTAAGTTTTCATGCGACATTCATAAAAACCGTCACGTCTTTTCTCTGTCGGGGTAGGCAAAAACGATACAAGTTCAAACTTTCCTATATCGACATGCATGTTTCACCTCATACAACTCTAACAATTATTTTTGAGTTTTTACATTTCCTTCTTTCAAAATATCATTCGCTTGTTTCAAACATACTTGTTTTTCTAATATTTTTTCATTAATTCGTTCTACATGCTCAAACCATCTCATAGTGCTTTTTTTTTCATCTTACCCAACACATCTGCCTTAAGTTCCCATTTATTCCTAATCACTTTATTTTGAATTATTTTATACATTGTTACTCCATGTATTCTTCTTAGTGCACGCATTTTTAATATTATTTTACTATTATGTTTTCACGCATTTTACTATTATGTTTTTACGCATTTTACTATTATGTTTTTATTATTATTATAAACATTAAAACATTGGGTGGATAAGGTTTTTTTGTAGTGTTTTACCGCTTTGTACCGTTTTATTCTCGGTTATACTCGGTTTACTTGATCTACTGATATCAGGACTTCATAGCACAGCACGGCGGCTAAATTTAAAATGCGAAAAATGTTCACTCATATAGTGATACGAGTATATGACGCCGAAACGAATCGACACGAACAGGATTTCTTAGGATAAGATCAGTTTTCAACAAAAGGCTAGGAATTCAATTTTTGAAAATAATGCCGAGACGACCACTATCGCGTCGACGGATTTCGTCGAATCTGGCTCGAAAATTTTGAAGCACGAACCGGTACATTTCCTGAGAAATCATTGTTTTCCTGGGAACATACTTTGAACCGCTTCCAAACTGTTATTGGACGTATGACAAGTAGCTCCATCCTGTTGAAACTACATCCTCAAGCTGAACTACGGAAATTCTCTCGACCTCACTGTTAAAAACTCTCAGAATTTTAATATGACGTTCTGAATTAACTGTAATTGCTAGGCCTCGAGCGTCCTCTAATAAATAAGGACCGATGATTCCCGGCGCAGACATGACTGCCTGAAGTGTTACTCCTGCACTATTTAGTGATCTCTGGTGTTTTAATCTTAGCTTTTCCTAACTTCACTAGCGGCAATTTTCCTTATTGATGTATCCATTTGTATGGAAATGTGCTTTGTCTGAGAAGAGTATGTTACTAAATCCAGAGAGCTGTTTAAACATTTTAGTCGCGAAATTCAACCTTGTATGTATGTATGTATGTGTGCGTGTGTGTGTGTGTGTGTATGTGTGTGTGTGTGTATGTGTGTGTGTATGTATGTATGTGTATGTGTGTATGTGTATGTGTGTATGTGTGTATGTATGTATGTGTGTATGTATGTATGTGTGTATGTATGTATGTGTGTATGTATGTATGTATGTATGTGTGTATGTGTGTATGTATGTATGTATGTGTGTGTATGTATGTGTGTATGTATATGTATGTATGTGTGTATGTGTCTATGTGTGTATGTATGTTTTATAAAAATCGATGGATTTATTTTTTAGATTTCTAAATAAATCGATCGGCTTATTTTAAAGCTTTATGAGAAAATAAGTGGTTTTATTTTTTAGATATATTGATATATCGATATATTTATTTTTAAGATTTGTAATTAAATCGGCGGATTTATTCTTTAGATTGAAAAATAAATCGATGAACTTGTTTTTTAGATTTATAAATAAATCAAGATGAGGGTTGCGATGATAGGCGCTGGAGTGGCGGGTCTCTGCTCCGCCTACCATGTTACCAAGGCCTTCCCACAGGCTGAAGTGGTGATCTTTGAGGCCACCAGCCACATCGGAGGGACTTGGGTCTACACTGATAAGATTCAGGATGACGAGTTTGATCTTCCCATGATGACCAGCATGTACAAGAATCTCAGGTAATCATATAACCATACATAACTTAACACACAAGGTGATTGGTACAAATACATCGATCACATTCGCTTAATTATAATACTAGGTAAGTCCTGAAAGTAAGTGTACTGAATTTTTGTAGGTTACAATTTTTTTTATTTAAACAAAAAAATACGTGGTTACCGTAGTACATATGTAAGCTATTTTTCGACATAGTCGCCATTCCTCTCAATGCAGGTGGTGAAGCGGGGTATCAACTTTTTGATGCCTTCCTCGAAGTAGTTTCCCGCCAACCCCTCCGTCCACTTCTCCACCTCCTCCTTTACCTCCTCGTCGGTTGAAAACCTTTTTCCACCCATGTGCAGCTTCAGGGAGATAACGGATGACGCCGCGTATTTCGCACTTGGCGGGAGATTGGATTGACATTTTTCACGAAACGTGTTGTCGCGTCGACACTTCTCAACGTTCTGACCTCGAACTGGTCTCGTTGCGGAGAGGAAGGGTCAGGCTACACGGAAGTGTAGCCAACATGTCGAAAATAAAATCCATCCGGTCGTGAGAGCCTCAGTACACTTACTTTCTGGATACGCATAGTATAATGATTGTCTTCCAACCGGTTATTTCGGATTCGATTTTTAAGAAGGGTTTCAGATCAGTTTTCACTCAATGTCTCTTTGATATATTTCTGGTTTGTTGGAAGATATTGCTATATGACGATCACACCTCCAGGTTGTTATTTATACCTATATAACAAGGGTGTAATAAAATAATATTGTGTCTATGTATATGTTGTGTCCATGTATATCCCAAAATAGGTAAAATGTCATTTGAATCCTTCTTGCATGCATACATGGTCGGCGGCCTGGTCGAACGGTTAACATTCACGTTAAGCAATCGTGCGCTTCAGGTTCGGCTCCTGGCGGATTCAATTCTAAACTGTTTTTATTTTTAGACTCTTTTATATGTGAATTAATGTTTGTCTGTAGCTTATGTGCTGCGTATTACAAATCGTTTTATCGCTGTGAAAAGAAACAACACAATGATGGCGCTATATAAAAATCTGTCTAATGAAAAGCTGCAGACGATTAAGCCTGCCGATCGCCTTGGAAGATTAATTTTCTTGCCATCGAGGCTTTCGATCTAATCTGTCATATTAACAATATATTAAATTTGTTTGATAAAACCCCACAATCCCCGGGCTGGAAGACAATCGTTTTACTAGGCTACGCAGGATGTCAATTGTTATTACCGTATTAGCCCGACTATAAGGCGAGGTTTTTATTTAAAAAGGCGACACGTATATAGGGGGGTCGCCTTATATTCGAGTCACAAACATTGTAAGGAGAGCGTTCAAGAGGCGTCATTGTTTACACATAGCCTGTGCGTAGTTATTTCTGACAGTTTTTGAGGTGTTTTTTTTTGTGCTGTGCTTCGTTTTGCATCTTTGTTACCTAAAAAACATTATGACTGGCCACATTGAAAGACGAGGAGCTCGAAAAAATACGCAGAAGCTATGATTCCAATTTTAATGTTATGGTGGTGCGTGCTGCAGAAACAACCAACAACTGTGCGGCTGCCAGACAATTTGGTATCACGGAAAATAATGTTAGACGTTGGCGTTTACAAAAACATGGCTAGATGAATTCACATTCCTCAAGAAAAGCATTCCGGGGGCCTAAGAAAGGACGATTTGAATCTATTGACAGGAAGGTAGTAGACTACGTAATGGAAATACGCGGAAAGGGGTTCCCCATAATAAGAGATGCATTGCAGTTAAAAGCTCGCGAAATTACTAGAAACGAAAATGTACCATAAGATAATTTTAAAGCCAGCACGAGTTGGTGGAGGCGAATGATGATTCGATATGGATTGAGTTTGCGGCGATGAGATGAGACTGATGCTGAGGAATGAGGATGCTACCTATATAGCCATATGTGAATCTGACTGATCTGATTAGCTACTGTAGTTGGACTTTTTTATTTCTTCTTGTCATGTTTAAACATGTACTTTACTATTATCTGGGTATTTTGTTTTGATAAATATTTTTGGTTACACATTTTGCATTTTGTTTTTCATAATGTTTTAATGGTGAGGGAAAGGTTTTTTCTCCAAAAAACAGATTAAAAAATAGGGGTCGCCTTATAATCAGGGTCGCCCTATAGTCAGGCGTCCTCAGATTGTATGCTCTTCTGTCCCGGACTACGTCCCCCAGGCCGTGCCTCTGCATCAGGTTATCTTTTTGCACCACCCACGAATTCTTTGGTCTTCCTCTGGTTGTTATTCGAGGAAGATCCATGGAGATTGCCTGGTTCACAATGTGATAGGGTGATCTGCGTCCAACGTGCCCACACCATCTCAATCGCCTCTCCTCCATCTTACTGTTGATGTATGTGACACCTAGGCTTCCACGAATTCGTGAACTTTTTATTTTGTCTCTTAGGGACACACACACTTATAACATATACTGTACAATATATATTTTCAGGACTAACCTTCCAAAGCAAGTGATGGAGTTTTCGGATTATCCAATTCCAAAACATTACAAGACATTTATGGAGGATGAGGAGTTTTTGACATATCTTTTGGACTACGCCAACCATTTTGATTTAGCCAAATATGTCAAGGTAATTTAATAGTTATAAGTTTTTTTATTCTTTATATCGCCTGTTGAGAATCATAGTGGCGAAACTACAAAAAAAATGTTTTCGAGTTAACTCTTCCAAATGGCACTAAAATGACTCCTTTTTTACGTGCGTAAGTGGCGAAAGTATATTTCAACTCCTTGAAGCGTCAAGCGATATAATCACTTACTACTATATAGTACAATATAATATGAATGTCATTCAGAAAATAGTACCCGATTTACTCATACAACATAAAAAAATCTAATCTAAATAATAATTAGTTTTGTAAGTAATTTCGAATTTCTAGGTAAGATTTCGTTATAACAAAATAATTAATTGCTAATTCATACAAACATGCTGAATGTATATTATTATGAAAGGTAATAGTTTATCGCTATTTTGGCTATTGTTTTACCAAAATTGCTTGAGCGTAATTTTGGTGTCATTTTGAAGATGGAACAAAATCAATTGTTTTTTTTCGGTGTTTCTTGTCACCGCAGTGAAAAAAGCGAAAAAAAAACAAGAAATATGTGTAATGTATGGCAAGAATACATTAAGCAATTAGTGTGTGTATCAAATGGGTTTTAAAAATGGTGTCCGCTCTGGAAGATCGATTAATATTGTTAACGACCAAATCAAGGCGTTATTTACTTATCTATTTAATAATTTTGTGTAAATGGTTAAACATGATGTGTCTGGCGGGCTTACTGCTATAGAGCAATTTCTTCCAACCAACCACCTCCTCTAAGATACATTGAAAAAATTAAACGATTAAGATCAATTCACTTGATACGTTTTTCTAGTTGCGCGATTTCTCCTAGAACCAATTAATCGCGTAATGCGAAGGATATATCATATCTACTTCATTTGCTTGCTTGATTTGTTTGAACTTATAAAATGTAGGCTATATTCAATCTTTCGAATAAATCAAAAATATATTCTATATGACGGATTTTTTTGAAATCTATATTTCCATATTTGATCTATTTTAAATCGTCTTGAGATGATAATGTTGTATTTTTAATGAGTATTTCATTCATTTTTCTTTTTGCAATTCAATAAAGTTATCCCTCTAAACTTCGCGAAAAAACCACTATTTAAACATTAATTTGTATATTCGTAGCGTTGTGTGAAATAATTTGTCAGCCACAAATTCATAGTCCAACCTAAATACTAATTGCTTACTTTAAAATTACATCACGTGTATTCATAGTTGGATCTCATATGCTCCAAACTTAAAGGTAAGGTAATTAAACCAAGTGAGTTGCCTTATTTAAAGAATTTACGACAGATATGTACGAAGTTTAACTTTTTATACTAATTTCTTCTGTAAAAATAGTTAAGATTTAGTATTTAGTGTTAAGATTGGACTATGAATACGGACCTTAGATTAATTTTGACGGAAACTTATATTATCAAAGCAAAATTTTAGTTTTCTAAGATAACGTTTGTAGATAACAGTTATAGCACAGTAAGTTTGAAAGTCATTATGCATACGTTGTTTAATTTGTGATTTATTTATGACACCTCATTGCAGATGTATTTAATGTCATACACAAATATAAAAAAGTAAAGTATGATGAAGATTCACATTTATACTATCACGCTGTCTTCCTGTTGGGGTAGATAGAGATAATAGAGCTCCAGACTTTCCTTTCGCGATACATGTATTTCGTCTCTTCTACATCAAAAAGAAAGTAAAGGATTACAAGTATTCACATACATTCCATCACGCCATCTCCCTGTCGGGTAGGCAGAGAGATGAGAGCGCCAGACTTTCCTATCACGATACAAATATTTTACCCCTTCTACATCGATACACTTTCTCATACAGTTCCTATGATTTCTCTGACTAATTTTTTCCTTGTATCAAAATATCATACATTTGATCCATTCATGAGTTCTTTGGCCTTCCTCTACCACGTCTTCCACTCACATTTGCACTGCATATTTGTTTTTGTTAGTCTTTCTTCATTCCTTCGTTCCACGGTTCACACCATCTCAGAGTATTCTTCATCTTACACAACACATCAGCTTCACGTTCTCGTTTATCCCTAATAACTTCATTCCGTTTTCTGTCATACATTGTAACCCTATGTATTATTTTAATTTCACTCATCTTTATAGAATTTCCTCGGCTCTTTTAAGTTTCTTTCCACGCCGACGTTTCCCTCCCCTACATCAAAGTTGTTACTAAATTATTGAGAACTCTCATCTTGGCAGATTTTGCTGATTATTATTTAAACTTTGCAAGCAATATTACAATTTAGTTCCGATTATGATAATTTAACAGATGGTAAAACAGCGATGTATAATATGTTCGAGTGCTTGCTATCTTTTATATAACAGTTCTACGAATTTGTATGAAAGTTTTCGTACGGAATCATAAAACTGTTTTATTTGACGTTTCTGTTATTTATCATAGAACAGTCCTATGATTCCGTATGAAAGCGTTCAAATTTTCAATACCGGGCAAAGGGTTGTTGATAATCGGTCTGCTATCTATGTTATGTCATGGGTCTAGAATCTGTTATACAATGTTCCTACGATTCCGCATGAAAGCATGCAAAACTGGTTTCAAACTGGTTTTTTGATAATGGGTCTGCTATTTATCATATGTTAGAACATCAAACAAAACCAAGCAAAGGGTTAATGACAATTAGTCTGTTTTCTCTTTAAAATTGTCATCCTGGTGTTAGGACAGATATTCAGAGAATTTTGTCATACTTAGTAAACAGAGTGGCTAGACATTGTAACTATATTAATGCCCGATTTTTTTCTTCCTTTTAAGTCAAATAATTATTTTTAGTTTAGGCATCTGGTGACTTCCGTGAAGGTTGTGGAGAATGGATGGAACGTTGGATACATTGACCTGAGAGCCGAAAAGAAGCATTTGGAGAAATTTGACTATGTTTACGTATGCAATGGTCACTATAATCGTCTCTTTGTTCCTGAATACAAAGGACAGGACATTTTTAAAGGTAGGTACTCAGTTTGTAATATTGAATATAATCCAGGTAAGGGCAACTCCAAAAAAGGCGATGGAAAAATTTAAGGTTATGTATAGGAGAAATATTTTGTTTGGAATTTTGAACAATTATTACGGGTTTAGATAGTCGAAATCAATTTCACAGGATTCAGCGACGAATTCTTATTTTTTTTCAAAAGCCCGCAATTAAAATATTAAGCTTATTAAATTACATTTAGATGTCGTCTTTTTAGAAGTATTTATTGTTTTATATATTTTTTTATGAAAAGTACATTTTATTACATTTTTTTTGTTCCTTAACAGCTGGTTTTCGAATATACAAAAATAAAACCTGTTTTGAATCTAAATTTTAATTCATTTTGCAAGAAAATATAGTATTGAGTTCCTAAAACATGTTTGTCGAATATATTGTATGTATAATATATAATATATGAATCTTCTGTTTTGCTGCAATGAAAGATGATTGAAACTGAACCAAATTAAATGAGTACGTGCAATGACGAACCGCGAGGCGAACAATGCCTACTCCAGTGGCTTTAAACCCGACCGTTAAATTTCTGGGACCGAAGACAATATTTACTTCTACAATATGTCTGAATTTTTAATTTGGACGTGTTGAAGAATACCATACGAAAGAAAAAAATGAAGTCGCTGTTGTATAATAGAATAAATGTTATATTTTATCGACAGTATTTCCAGTTATCATTTAACATTGCATTAACGATTTCTTTCCTGCACTCACACACTTGATTTATTTTTTAAGGTGGACAACTGCACAGCCACAATTACAGAAAACCTGAGTATTACAGAGACAAGGTTGTCGTAGTAGTCGGATCTGGTCCTTCAGCGCAAGATATCTCCATCGACATCGCCAGGGCCTGCAAGAAACTCATCCTCAGCCATCACGCTCCCAAGTTCCCCTCGCCGTATCCTTCCAATTTCGAGCAAAGACCTGATCTGAAAGAACTGACGCAGCATTCTGTGATATTTGAAGATGGTACAAGTGAAGAAGTTGACGAGATATTATATTGTACAGGTAAAATATACTGATTTAACTAAAATTTACGTTATTTACTATGTTGTTGATGAAAATTTGAAATATTTTTCATTTGCCAATTTTTTTATCAAACGCTAACTGAATAATGGTGACCTCCATGGCCTAGTTGTAATGGATTAAACAATTTGATAATATCCAAAATGAACTTGTTAGTTGGAAAAAAAATGCTGTGTAAATCCGCTATGTATACTATGTTTAACCATGTAAATAAAATAATCAAAATAAATAAATAAAATAAGAAGCCTTATCTCCATCTAGGGGTTCAGGTTCGATTCATGATACCCGGAAAGAAATAGGGTCCTAGTCTGACAAGAGTTCGTTTGGTTACAATACTCATGCGCTAAACGTGTGCGATTGTTATCTCTTCACGTATTCTTAACAGGTGTCATTATGAACAACGAGTTCCGTGCCTACTTCATGCTTACAGATTCTTTCAGAACATTGAGATTGCGGTAACAAGGGTCCAGGCATTATC
Organism: Odontocerum albicorne; assembly: GCA_949825065.1. Taxonomy (NCBI): domain Eukaryota; kingdom Metazoa; phylum Arthropoda; class Insecta; order Trichoptera; family Odontoceridae; genus Odontocerum; species Odontocerum albicorne. The sequence goes on from OX463855.1 coordinate 22,271,285, forward strand.
ATAGTAATAGAGGTCAACCTCAGATTTTTTTTATTTATGTTACTCATTTTTATATATCTGTTTAAGAAAGAAATAAATATAAAACGTTTCTGTATATTAGTGCCCAGGTCCACTCTCACTAACGCATCAAAACTTAAATCATCATTTTCATGGGATTCTGTAATATTTCTGCTGCATTTACTCAATTAATAAACTTGTACTTTGGAAAATAGTGGAATGCATATGAACGTGGAGTCGGTCTTCAACACGTTGATCAGATTTAGTCAAGTAAACCGTCAATCATTTATCAGAATTTAAAATGCTACGGAGATTGCGATCGGTCTCTGATACGTTAGACAGATCTGGTCAAGATGGTGAAAATTCACGAGATACCTGCATACTCCCTTTTAGGGTTACTGGATAGACCATATCTCCACGTTTTTTTGTTGCACACAACTTTTGCCTCGTCCACGTCCATACATCTCGCCATATATGATCTCTAGTTTCTTATACATCTTACTTTTCCGTCAGTTGTAATTTATTCATCTTCCTCCACGTTTTCTCACTATGCATTATTTCCAGACAAATATATTTGTTTTGTCAAATATAAGTTTTTCGCGAGTTTTCTCTCAATGTGGCCAAAGAATCAAAAAATTTCTTATATAATTTTATTATACTTATACAATTCATCTCTAACAAATAGTTATCTTTTATCTGAGTCTAATTCTATCAAACATTGTAATACTAGATATTCTACGCAAGGTACATATTTATACCTAATTTATTCTGCTCTTATCACTCCCATTTAAAGCCAATACATCAATTTTATTCATCAAGGTTGGCATTACCATATTGCTTTGCACAATCATTTTTGAAGATTTTTCGATTGATTTATTGGCAAAAACAGCACTTCGTGTGCCATCGACTTTGTTACTTACATCAACGTCTTTTTCCTTCTTAGCATCGCAACAGGAATGTAAAATTGCTATAAGGAATTAAAACACCAATGGAAACGATCGCCGTTTATCATAAGTTGTATAATATATTCTGGTAAGAGTGACACGATTAGGAAAAAGAAAAATACTGAAATTCACGCAATTGCTAGAGTTAGTGAAAATCACGAAATTGAGTTGTGAAGTCAGTCTTTCACTGAGGTTTTCGAGGTTCATCATAGTATATTGATAAGTTGCATAACAGAGTTTTTAATATTCTAGGCTATGCGTACTATTGTCCATTCCTGGAGGCCAACGTAGGAATAATGGTGGAGCGTTCTCACATAAGGCCCCTGCACAGACACATCGTCAACATCTACCACCCCACAATGTTCTTTATCGGAGTGCCTCAGTTATGTTGTGCTGTCCCCATGATGGACATGCAGGTATGTACTTCTTTTTAGTATCTAAATTTAAAGCTTCATTGAATTTGAATTCTTTTCTTCAAAGCTTTTTCAATACTGAACGTCGTGGCCCTCCACTATGTCCGTCACTTGGTATACCATTTGTCTCTACCCTTTCTGGTCCTGGACCATGTTGAATGCACCCTTTAAATATGACCCTGTGAACTCCTTTATTTGGTTCATAAATTTTAAAGGCCACCTCCCTCATGCTCGTTTTTTACTCAACTGTCCCAATGATCACCAGCTTTTTCAAACTTTATTCTCTCTGGTAACACGTCCAAAGTACGTTACGGTTTTTCCTGTATGCTGTCGAAAGTCTTTTGGTAATTTCTTATTCTTGGATTATAAAGGCGTTGCTGCATCTTTTGGTCCATGGAATACGAAGTACCCGCTTCTAAATTCCCATTTTACTTAAACACGTATTAATTTTATGGGAGTGAAAATTTGATGTGTGGGAGTGAAACATAGACGTGGAAAATACTAAAAAGAGTCGAATAAATCCTGTGAAAATGAGTGTACCTTGAATAATAGACGACATCCGTGACCTAGTTGGTAAGACGCCTGTTTCACAGCCCGGAGGTAGCGGATACAAATCCCGCTAGAACTTGGATTTTTTCAAAAAGGATTCCAGTCTTGTTTTCACTTAAGGCCTCTTTAACAGCATTCTGGTTGGTTGGAAGAGATTGCCACATGGCAATAGTCTCACCAGATTATACTGTATATAACGAAAGTGTAATACAATACTATGTATACAATAATGCATGGGGCGACAATGTAGACATAATAAGGAATAAAGTAATTATGGATGAATGCGAACTTAAAGCTGGTGTGATGAGTACGATAACGAATAACACTCCGAGATGGTTTGGGCATGTGGAAAGAATGAATGAAAATTTGTCCTTAATTTGCCCTTTCTGCGTACCCTAGCAGGCAAATGGTGAGATGGTATGTATGTAATAGTATAAATGTAAAGTAAAGAACAGTGTAAATGTCTTCACTGAAGAAAAATTCTTGGATATCTATAAAATAAATCCCAATATCCTCGTGGCCTTATCACATATGCCATTAATATGGGCAACAAAGGACATTTGAGCATCAAACACAAACCAAAGAGTTGTTTATTCGCAGCGGCGGCCAGTCCCGAGATGCGTTGGTGCGCTGAGCACCAACGCACCTCGAGACGCTGAGCGAATATGAAATATCGCTGTCTCACGGTTTACTGTATGTCTCTGCCCTATATGAATTTGCGTTTCCGTCCAGTGCGTATTGGAGATTACTCCGGTAGTATTGGCAAACTTGGGCGGTCAATTTGAAAGGAATATTTAAAAATTTGATTTAATTTTTTTTTAAATTTTCACTTAAATAAAAATACTCGTATTATTTGTCAGTATTCTTATACATATCATATTTAATCTATCCAAATATTTGACATTTTTGGAAGTCATGTTTGCGAATATATAATTTAATTATTGCGAATTATTTCTCCGGTTCAGCGCACCTGCGCACCTCTAGACCAGCCACCGCTAGTTTATTGTATAATCATAATATATGGGGACTTAGAAGGAAGTACCTTACGCTTACTGATGTTCAACATTAATTTATCGATCCTACACCAACTGAAAATAATACAAAACATTTAAAGATCATCTGCAAAAAGCATTAGTTCACCGTCATTAAAAAATTGCATTTATTTGTTAAAATATTGATGTTTAATTGTTATTTTTGTATTTTTTAGTATCGTGAAGATCATTTGGCTGTTTTAATAAATAATCGATGTTTTCTTTACAGGCTCGGTATACTGTAGCTCTAATGAAAGGTGAATTTTCTCTGCCGTCTATGGAAAAATTGATGGAACAGTGGACGAAAGAATACGATGAAAGATCTTCTTTAGGGACAAAGAAACAGGATATCCATATTCTTGGGAAAGACGAGGTTAGTTATTACGCATCCTCAGCCTTTGTATTGTATAACACCTTTACTGTATACAGTATAACCTGGCAGGCTTATTGTCTTGTGGCAATCTATTTCAACCGACCAGAAACATATTAAAGAGTCCGTGAGTGAAAATCAAACTGAAATACTTTTTTTTTAACTGGGCTGCAAAGTGAATCAAACCCGCATCTCCAGGCTGGAAGACAGACGTCTAAACAACTTGGCTACGGATGTCGTTATTCTTTGTCCAATAGAGAAAAAAGTTTATGCTATGGTTTTTCAAAATCTTTCTGGTTGGTTGAAAAATATTGCCATATGACAAATACAGTCAAACCTCGGGTCACGAACAAATCGGCTTACGAACACAATTTCCGAACAAATTTTGACTCGACCTCCGTACAATACCTCGGCTCACGAATTAGTTGTAACGGCGCATTACGCAATTACGCATTAGTTGTTCTCAGGTGCGCGCGTTGTGAACATTGTTTGTCGTTGCGTTCGTTGTTCTTGATACAATTTTTTTTTTGCTTTTTATATATATAATATACAATATATATATATATAAAATATATTTTGCATTAAATTAACCCTCATTATGGCTCCCAAGAAAATGAATTTCGGTTTACGAACATTTCGGCTCGCGAACGGAATCAAAGAACGAATTAAGTTCGTAACTCGAGGTACCACTGTAAGTTGTATACAATGAAAGAGTAATAAACAAAACTGTTCACCAGACTAATGCCACTGGTAATGCTGTATCTAATGTTCGAACTGTTTTTTTTTTTCGAAATGTTCGAACAGGGATACGCATGTGTCCCCTTCTCCACGCATACTGTTTATAAGAACGAATTAGGTTCGCTTATAGTGCGATCACAAACTCGAAGGAAAATTGGACATAGTTATACTTTAATGTAATAGCTGTCCCCTAGGAAGTCCCTACACTGCTGATGCCACACCGAAGTGTGAAAAGCTGAAAAGGATAGCTGTGGTACCGATAGAAGGTCAGATACCACGAATAGAGATGATAAATGGGGAAATAAAAAAAATGCTTATTTATACTGCTGAAGGTCTTGAAAGATTTAGGAACTCACCAAAATTTTCACGAAAATTGGAGAAAGCTGTAAAACTATCCTTGGTCGCCACGAGGTCAGAGTAGCCAATTGACCTGAGGTTATTCCGACGTATAGCTGTATGGAGGTGCTTCTTATTTTCAGATATACTACTTTCTGACGTTCTCAGAAAACGTGGTCTGAGGATTGATCTGGATGGCCACATACATATATTGTAACAGGGCGAAAGGACTAGATCAAGTAAAAAAAATGCAGCTGAAACTCCCGTGACCAGTCTGGAATTGGGAGGTTCAATAGGTAGGAATAGCTTAAGGAGAGTTTAAGTGCGCCCTGATGCAAGGAAACAATTTATAAGTGATGTTTGACAAGTAATAATGTAAAATTATGAATCCAATGGGACAGATTTTTTAATTCAGGTGTCGGTCATTGGTGTACGTACAACTGGGGTTTGCAAACTTTTTTTAATTGCACCACCTCATGAAAGTTACTAAGATTTGCATACCACCAGAACATCTCTCCGTCCCCTGCCTCATCGTAAGCAAATTTTCATAAAATTGGTATCCATACCAACCCTATTTTCTCATTGTGTAATTAATGTATCTTAGTATTAGAGTTTAGAAAGTTAACGCATACGACAAAAAATAACGAATACATACTCGTATAAGAAATAACACCTCATATGAGTCAAATATAAATGATTTACATAATTTTAGGATGAAATCTAAAGAAACTTTATAGGTACTTAAAAAAATATGTCTTGTTTTTTCGTGTTTTTCTTCAAAATAAGTTTGAAGAATTGAATTTCACAATTTCTTCATCATCGTCAAAAAATTGGAAATGCTCATATTAAATATTCAAAAGAGTGTTTTCAAAAAGTACTCGTTTTCGTGACTACTAAATTACAGACACGTGTTGTTTAGCCGACTTACCTCCGCGTTTACTTGACCAAGTTGACAAGTTAAAAATATAAGCGTAAAGATTTTACGGTGAAATGCATTTTATTATTTTAAGTGGGTAACTCTAGGTTACCTCGATAAATATCGTCGATACAAGTTGACCTTAACGTGTTGTTGCAAATTATGTTGAATGTTTCATAGAACTTATTTACATAGTATTTTGACGTTTGTTACCACACTAGTGGTACGCGAGCCAAAGTTTACGGACCGTTGGTGTATAATATTATATATTCCCTCCATTGCCCATCTCACATCCCTTTGTGTTACTTGGAATTAGAGGTTTTTCGATATTTCCAATACATAGGTCTGTAAATATGAAACCCGTATTTTTTATGGAAAATACACATTTATTGTATGAAAATGGTAAAAAATATTTTATTCAAAGTATTGCCCATCGCTAGTTACACATTTTTCCCATCACACTGGCAATTTGTGGATGCCACGCCAAAAAAACTGTTGCTCTTTTGAGGCAAATCAATCATCGAGCCATTTTCGTAAGAAGTGAAGCGCTGCTCAGCAAGTGCGTGTCCCATCGATGCAAATAAGTAGTAATCGGATGGAGCCAAGTCTGGTTAGTAAGCCGTATGCGAAAGTATTGGCCAACTAAACGCCTCAATCGTTTCCTTAACCGGTTTTGCTGTGTGCGATGGTGCATTATCATGAAGCAAAATCACTTTGTGTTGCCTCTTTTGATATTCTGGTCGTTTTTCACGCAATGCTTGGTTCAAATCCATCATTTGTTGTCGGTAGCGCTCAGTATTAACGGTTTCGTCAGGTTTTAGCAGCTCATAATAGATAACACCCTTCTGATCCCACCAAACACAGAGCATTGTCTTCCGTCCATAGCGATTTGGCCTTGCAGTCGATGTCGCTGGTTTGCTTGGAGTTACCCATGGTCTTTTACGCTTAGGATTCTCGAAATATATCCATTTTTCATCGCCATTCACAATTCGATGGAGAAATGATTTTCTTTTGTACCTGGCGAGCAGCATTTCGCAAGTGATTTTTCTGTTTTCTTGCTGTCTTTCATTCAGTTCATGTGGAACCCATTTTCCCACCTTCTGGATCTTTCCCATGGCTTTCAAACGTATGGAGACGCCTTCTCGTGTCACATTTAATTGATCCGCGAGTTGTTGTTGCGTTTGAGCGTCATCCTCATCCAACAATGCTTGCAATTCGGCGTCTTTAAACTTTCTCGGTGGTCTTCCACGTTCTTCGTATCTCACGTCAAAATCGCCACTTTTGATTTTTTTAAACCACTCAAAGCACTGTGATTTACCAAGAGCATACTCACCGTAAGTTTCGACAAGCATTCGATGCGATTCTGCAGGAGTTTTCTTCAAATGGTAACAGAAAATCAATCCTGTCCGCATATCGTAGTTTTCAGGCTCAAAAACAGACATGTTTAACGCTGTGAAAACATATGTAGTTGTATTAAACTTGTATTGTTGAGTTAAAAGTTTTTTACAAATGTAAACACAAGAAAAAGGCGCCAATGACGCGGTTTGACAGTCACTATATTGACAACTAGAGCCATCTATGACCAAACTCCAGTTTCATATGAACAGGCCTGATAAACTAAAAAAAATGCTGTGTGGGGGTTAATTTAATTAATTATTTTGGGGTTAATTTGTGGGGATTAATTTCTTTGAAACAATTTCGTTTTTATTTCAAAATTATTATCGGCATGTATGACTTAAATGTAAGTTTATATTTTTTGTCTTTTTCAGTCAAAATATTATGAAGAGCTGCAGGGAGAATCAGGGGTCAAGAGAGTTCCAAAGGTTTTCTCTGACATCAGAAGTAGTACGATGCAAACCAAGGTTAACTTATATACTTACAGGAACTATGAATACACCATTATAGACGACAACACTTTTGTGAAGACATATCTTGGACATTAAAGGTTCTAGCAAGTTGATAGGCTTATTTTATGGTATTTGTAACCTAAGAGTAAATAGTTTTTTAATAAATGGATAATGTGTAATGGTATATGATACACATACCTGTCTCGAATAAACAACATATTTTTTTATTGCATAAACTATTTTTTAGCGTTTTATGAAACCAATAAGTATTGAAAACGCGCTGTGGTTAACTCATGGCGTTGTGACGTCATTATACCCGCTATGTCACTAATTCCGTGGTAAAGAGTAGTGTTTGGTGTGAGGACGTTTTTTATAAGATTTATTTCATTGTGACAAGCAGAGCTTTTGCACATTTTTTCATTACATTACACAATTTTATGTCCTCATAACACTGTTTTTTTTGTACATCTTAACCTTGCATTACAAGTTTTATACAGTACGGGTATATATGTACAAAATCGTTTGTGGTTGTATGAACAAATATGACTCAAATTTGGTCGGGGTATAAAATACTACGTAACAAGCTCAAGCGCCCGCAAATGAGTGTGCCTACGGGTTTTAGAAATTTGATTCTTCAAATTGATTTTAATAAGCTATTCATGTGAACAAAATACTGTCACATTTTTTTTTGTAAAAAAAGAAACGGGAAATAGCTCTATTGTTTATTAATTATTTGAAATATTCTTATTTTTATATAATAATTTATTTTTGAAAAATAAACACATTTACAAAAAAAAACTATGTATTTTTACTAATCCCTCAAATAAGTTTTGTTGGTTATTAGAAGCAATAATTAAAAAGTGGTATGAGATACGAATTTCATATATCAATTTACATTAGATTAATTGGATTGTAAGGTTTAAATACAATCCTTGAATTTTCTGTCTGCAAGTTAACTCTTGAAATCCTTATGAGACACAACTAAAGAAAATACGGAGCTGAAAGTGATATCAGCCTATGACTTGACGGGATTCGAACATGCAACTCAAAAATCATCGCTAAGGCTCTGATGCCGGCAACTTCTGAACAGAGACAGATACAGTTCATTTAAACATTTTCTTTGATGATTTGTTGATTATATTTGTGTAAATAAATTCGAAAATATTGAATTTAATTAATTTTTAAATATTCATTTTAAGAATTCATTAATAATTACGAAATAATTAATCGATTTAGTAGAAACAAGATCATCTAAACCAAGAGTTCCCAAAGTGGTCGATATCAACCCCCTGGGGTCGATTTGATTTTTCTAGGGGTCGATAGTTTCAATAAAAAAATCTGGGGGTCGACGACCGCAAAAATAGTCCCCTTACTACTGCTATTTGTTTGTTACTTCAAAATATCTATGATTCCAATAGGTACCTAATTAAGAAGTAAAATAATAAAAAAAACACTCTTTTGATAAAAACACATTACATATCCAACTTGTGAACGAAAAGGTAAAATGTGTCATTAAAAGAGTTAATTTTTTTGCTTTAATTTTCGTCAGCACATATTTCAATATTAAATGTTCGTAAGAAAATGCCATAATCCGTAGTCCTTTTATCTTTTTCAATCTTTAATTACAAGTGATTGATATGAAAAGTTTGATATCTAGTGAAATGTTTAATATCGAGTACTGTATACACTTATTAATTTGAGTAAGTAAAGTAAATGACTAGGGGGTCGACGGTTTTAAAAGTTTTTGGTAAAGGGGTCTGCGGCCGAAAAAAGTTTGGAAACGCTTGGTCTAAACTGTATTTTATTATGTGCTGAAATATTTTGTGTTAATGATTCTGAAATGTTGATTTGAATTAATTTCTCAACAGTTATAAACTATGAGAATAAAAAAATAATAGCTAAATAATTTATTGAGTTAGTAGAAACTCATCTAAACTGTCTATCTTGTGATGTGTTGAAAAATTGATCTAAATATATTCGGAAATATTGATTTGAGTGAGTTTCTAAATAGTCATAAACGTTAAGAACTCAAAAATAATTCCTCAAATATTTTATGGAATTGGTAAAATCATATTTATTTATTTATATTCGAGGAAAAAATTCTAACGACCTGGGAAATGTGCTTTGTTTCGAGGCACATTCTCCATTTGAGTATGGGGCTTTACTTATGTAATGGCTGTATTAAAGACGACAGGGGTTTTGCACATTTTCTTAATATATACATTTTATCCACATTCTATTCTTCTTCTTTTCCCTCGCCTTATCCTATCTAGTTGGGGTCGGCTGCTTGAACCTTCTTATTCCATCTCTCTCAATCTCGACAATCACTTGTCTTGCCATGTTTTCCTTCACGTTCTTATGTAAGCCCTTCCTCTACGTCTATTTATAAGTTTCCAATTCGTGACTGACTTTAGCGTAGACCCTTAATCTCACCGTCGCACGTGTCCATACCAGTGTAGTCATTCTTCCCGAACTTTATCTACTATTGGCGTTATTTTTATTGCTCCGCTAATTTGTTCATTTCGGATCTTGTCCAATCTACAATAGTTACGCTCAGTGATCACCGTAGCAAGCCGTCTCCACGACATGAACCAGTTGTTCCTCTTTTTTCTTTAGAGGCCAACAATCAGTTCCATGAAGTAAAATGAGCCTGATCGCTGTCTTGTAGATCTTGCTTTTAAGTTTTAATGGTAGCCTTCTGTCACACATAGACACAGTTGTTTCTCTCCACTTGCTCCAGTTTTTATTCTATGTTTTACGCCCTAGAGCACCTTTTCATCTGTTGTAATGGTTGAACTAAGATATTTAAATGAATTTGTCTTAAGTAGGTTTTTTATATTCTATGAAATGCGATATTTGGGTGAACGATGAAATCTTAGAACGAGTTGAAGAATTCTGTTGTTAGGGAAATATGTTCTATATTAGCACATTGTCAAGATATGCTAAAATTATGGTTCACAGCAGAGCATTAGTGCCAACATTGTTGTATGGGAGTGAAACATGAATGTGGAAAATTAATGAAAGAAATGGTAATTATTAAGATTGGATGTAATCATAAAATTGATTTGTTTTGCAGAATTAAAAATAGCACTTTTGGATGGTTTGGACATGTTGAATGAATGTGGTTTTGCATAGTTTATTTAATACTCAATTATTCATAGATTATTTCGTGTACGAGTAGTACCTTTTCCGATATCCAAATTTGAGATTCGTACGTAATAGCGTGTCTGGGAGACAACATTGTCTTTTACCAAATAATCGAGCCTTTTTGTTAAGTATCATTGGAGTAGTCACGTAACTCACCGTTCGCCTTCGTACGTGTTTGAAAAATTACCACACGTGGACAAGCCATTCGTACACATCTAGTGCGTGCGAGTATTGTTACACGAAGAAATCTTAGACCAGAACGGGACCTTTTTTCAATTTTTTTTGGGTACTATTGAGAATTGAACCTAAAATCCCCGGGTAGAAGACAAGTTTTTTTACCAACTACCATGAAGGTCGTCCATTCCCACTATATTAAATGTGATATTTGAGTGAACAATGAAATATTAGAACAAGTGGAGTTAGAGTTCTACTATTTGGGAAGTATGTTTTCTAGTAGTATTTGGGAAGTAATTACATTTTGAAAGAAGAAAAGGTTAGTAGTAATAGAAACAGAAGAAGCTGTATGAAACGATATGTACATTTTATTCCCTACTGTGCTATTCATTCATTAGTATCCAGCTCTCCTCAAAATGCTTGAATTAGTGATTTGGACATATTGAAGAGCGTGGCTTTGAATTTAAATAGTTTTCGGCTACATTAATCGAGCCTTCGGGCTTAAACCACTGGAGTATGGACATCGCACGTATTTGCAATACTAGACTGCACGTAAAATATAACAAAACTCAAATACGTTTAGGGCATATGAGTATTGATACAAAACTACAAGACTGAGTCTTTTTTTTCAGCTCATCAAGAATCGATCCCTAAACCCCCGGGTGTTGGTCAAATATCTTACCAAGTATGTTACAAGGTAAAGAAGACTAAGAAAAAATATGATTCTTATGATCAAGGAAGAAAAGAGAAATTGTGGAAGTATTGAAATAATATGGCGTAGATGGTGTATTATTAAGTGCCTTTGTTTTTTTTTAAAGAATAGATGTGACTTCGGTCATATTCGGTATCCTTATACCCTCGAAGATTAGGCGGAAAAAGTGCCTGTGTCGTTCGAGGGGAGTAGCACAGCGCGGGGTCCGAACCGACGACCTTCCGCACGGAAGTCCAACATGTTACTGTGCGGCCATGCACATCAAATTGCATCTCTATTTATTTTATTTTACATTAAGTTTGACCCAATTACAAAAAAATAAATAATAAAGTCGTATTGGTATTCTGACAACAGGAACAATATGACTCACGCCTACATGTGAAGTGACTCAGTTATACCTACAAAGCTTATAAAGGAGTTAAATGCTAAATTCTCCACCGAGATGTGGAAAATATCGATATCAGAAAAATAATTCAACAAGGTCATTCCGTGTGCGAGTAGTGATGTTTTTAAGACCTCAGTTTTTGAATATGTCACCGAAGACAATCTCAATTCACGATGGCGTAAATAGTTTTCCGGTATATTAAACAAAAGTCTGTGAATTAATAAAGGGTTTACTTTTTTTCCGTTAGCAATTTGTACGCATAAATAAATATGTGCGTAAATTTCTTTTAACGTTTAATGAGTAATACTCGTATCCATGCATACCCATACAAAAATATGGAATAAACCATGGGTAAATCCTTACTCTTTGCAATAAAGGTGTCGCAGAAATCTCTTTTGAACTCGTTTATGTAGTAGCGCATATGAAAAAATAATTGAGGAACTTATTTAAAAATTACTAAAGGCGTACAGCAAGAAAGTATGATGTCACCTTGGTTGTTTAATTTATATAAAGTTTCATGTGTTTATATAGAAATGATGGAATAGGTGTAAGAATGAGTGAAATAAATGTAGGTATGTGTATTTCTATATGCCGAACCCGCAACTTCCGGGCTGGAAGACAACCGGCTTACCAACTATACCACGATATTTATCTTTTAAATATCATAAGTCAAAAATATTATCTATAAAAACGGGGTTAAAATTATTTTTGACTATTGTTTTACAAGTTTGTTATTGCGTGGTGGCTAGTCACTTTTACATAATGGCTGGCTATTCTAGATGATGCCTGGCCTGTGTGATGAAATTATAGATAATTTGTTTTATGTGACAGATTTGGTTTACCAAATGCCATATTCCTACCGCGTCCCGTGTATATTGCGTTTTTTTCTTCTACAAACTTCATCACTATCACCGATTGTTAATTTAAAAAAAATTAATCAGCTGAAGCTTTAAATTGTCTCCAAATTTAAGTGTTTTTAAAATTTTTGTTTATATATTGACTTATAATAGCCTTTTTGTCTTTAATATACTAGCAAAAATCATCCTAGTGTAGGTGGATTTGCTATTTAAAAAAATGGATGCTAAAAGGATTTTTCAAATAAACATGGGTACTTAAGTTTATTCCTTTTTGTATATGCATCTGCCAGATATTTTTTAGTTAATTTATGGTGGAGCGGCAGGTAAGAGAGGTTCATCATGGGATTTAGAAAGGTTTTTCTTGTCCGGTGAGAATAATATTTATGATATTTCGGTTGAAAGCTTTAAAAAATGCTCCCAGATCTGAGTAATTTTTAAACTACGATTATTGACTACCTCGACATTTTTAATCCTTTCCGCTCTTTCCACCCTGCAACGAAAACAAAAGAATGAATTTAAAAAGAGTTAGTAAAATTCTACTACCCCAATATGTTCAACACCATTAAAAATGTTGCCATAGATCATTTTATGATTATATCGTATTACTTGTTGGTTTTACCAATGTTCATAGAATACAGCAGTTGAGTTGCTACGAGTATGTTTATTAACAATATTTGACTAGGTGAATATTAGAAAAATCCCTTTGAGAGAGAAAATAATACATATAGGTACATACATACATAGCATAACACCATGTCACAACCTTGTATTATTCACAGTTCTTACCTAACCTTCTTTCAAAATCTGGTCCACTTGATCTAGTCACGTTTTTCTTGGTCTACTTTTTCCAAGCATACCTACCATTTCAGTATATTTGCTTAGTCATTTTTTCGTAATTCATTTTCTCCAGATGTACACAGCATCTTAACACTATTTTTTATTGTATTGTACTTTAAATATCTATTTTATCTATGTATTAATTTTTGATGCCGTCATTTAAACAGAGAAAATAATTAAGTGATACATGGGCTTTTATATGCTTCCATACAAGCACAAAGAAATATTTTTTTCTCAAGTATCTCAAAATACGTAAAATGTGGGCCGAGTGCTTTTTGAATATCGGAGTGATATCATATAAAGCGCAAATTATATCATCTCTCTTCGGAATCAGCTAAATCGTCACCATCATCACCATCACGCCATGCTCCTATTCGGTTAGGCAGAGAAAACAGATCTCCACTTCATTCGTTCATGGTACACATCTTTCGCTTTTGCCAAGTCTATACATCTCGTCATACATACTAATGGAAAACTAACCTGAAATCTCTCAAATCAGGTTACTTTTCCATTTATGTAAAATAAAAGTTATTACATCTTAATTAAAGAAATAACAAAATATATTTATTTACTTATTTTAATGGCCAAATTACCTTTTTGACATAAATATTAAAAAACAACAACATATAGAATTCAATATTGGTATGTAACAGTGTTATGTAATAGGAAAAAATAGTACAAGTCAACAACACAACAAAGCAAATCCATACAATTCAATCAATTCTTATATACGAGTATAATATGCTTTCCTGATTTTTCGGCTTTAAAATCTACCGCTAAGACATCATTGTATTCGGCCCTATTAATTGAGGTATTTAATTTTGGAACCACTGGAATAGACGTGGAAGTCGCGGTTCTTTGCCGCAGGTGAAGTGACAACCAAGTACTAGCAGACGTAATATTAAGTTTTTTTTTCCACAAATAATTATATAAGTTTACAAGCAATTTTGTAAGTTTATGAGCAATTTTGTAAAGACTTTATATTCATAAGGAAAAATATATGTAATTTAAGGGACAAGGTTACAAAACTAAATGTGTTGGGATAGGAACAGTATCTGATTTTGACATTAAAAATGGTTCAGTATTTCTATATCGGAATACCTTTTAAGTGCCAATCTTACGGCAGTCCCACGGGAGGAGGCGAAATCCCGCCATTCCCCAATCTCTCTTCTCTTCCCCGTATTCCTCCCCAATCTCTCCCATTCTTTCTCCTTTCCCTTCTCTTGGCTCTCTCCCTTGTGGGGGTTTTACCGAGCATTATTTGGTTCAAAAATAACATTGGGATTTCATAATGTCTCTTGCTATTTACCTCGTTTATGAATTTATTGAAAAATTGTACCTTTTTTAAAGTAGGTATTAGTATTTATAAGAAAATTTGTTTTTTTTTTATTATTGAGGAATCAAGCTATCGACAGTTGTGAACAGTGAATTATCGCTTTCTTTTATTGTTTTAAATTAATGAATAATTTAATACTATTCATTACATACATATATGTTATCAATTTATTCGTATGGTGTCCCTCGACATATTCGAATTGGCGATGCGGTTTCAAATATATTTTATCAGTTTCAATCGATTTAACATAATATTTTTTTTAATGCCAGATATTTCAAAAAGCTAAGATTCATTTAAAATCTGTTACCACTAACCTCTGCACCACAAACTGTTACATTCGATTCCTAGTGTCACCGAAACTGTAAATTTAAAAAAATCTCAGTCTGTTCAAGGTTCGTCAGGTAATGGCCAACGCCGAAAAAGTGTGCAATTATTGTTTTTTTTACTAGCGGTAGTGTTTGATTATCATACATTGTCACCCCATGTATTATTCTAAGTAAACGCATTTCTACAGCATATATTGTGCTTTTTCCAGTTCCACGCAAGCGTGTCACTCCCATAAATCAAAGTTGGTACTAGAGTGCTGTTACGGACTCCCACTTTGGTGGAATTTGATAATACCCGGTTAAAGTACACATAAATGTTTTGTGTTCCATTAACTTAGGTTTGTATGCTAATACGGAATAGATTTATAAATTTATGACAGAATACGGAATGAACAATGAATTATGAAAGACAAACAAAACCAATACACAGTGTAAATGTGTTAAAAGGCGTGAGAATATGGCGAAGTTGACTACGAACAAGCCCTGAAGATGAAACCTGTAACGTTTTCTATACGCCGCATCGGCATCATAATCCAAATCACGCATGTAGTAACAATATATAACAGAATACAAAATAAAGTGATTAGGGGTGCATTTGAACTTAAGACTGATGTGTTGAGCAAGATGAACGAGAGCACTCTGAGATGGTTTGGCACGTGGAACGAATGAATAAAGAAATACTATTGTAATAAAACAAATATACAATGCAAATGTGAATGAAAGGCGTGGTAGAAGATGACCAAGGAATGTGTGGTTGGATCGAGTGTATGCTATTTTGAAAGAAATAATTTAAAAAAGTATCGCACGCATCTAACGTATAAGTATTGTTTTCAGATAAACTCTTTTACTAGAATGGATTATTAAAAACAAAATTAAGACTGTATGTGTCTTTTCGTCTCTACACGTGCTGTAGAATTGCTAACACGTGTGGTAACGAACAACGTTTTCCATTACAAAATCCGAAGGCTCGATTTATGAGTCTGAAAAAAATGTTCAATATATCTGAATCACTTATACGTTGAAAGGTACCTTATGAATCAAGAATTAAGTTTTGATTCCACATAAGCCGATATAAAGCAATGATATGTCTACTAAATATCTTAAAATAGCTTAAATGTGGGTTGGATTAAATTTATCTAAATATACTCGTATATATTGGCGCTTCTAAGTCATCGTTTATTTATTCTAAACAAAGCGTTCTTGAGGTGATGTTATATACAAAACAGCGCTATACATTTGGACGATAAATAAATGATCCAACACACATTTTAACTTTTCTGATACAGTTAAGAAAAAATTGGGCTGGCTTGTATGTAATTCTTTAAAGATAGGAGTTTAATCATAAAATTGGGCTGGCTTGTATGTAATTCTTTAAAGATAGGAGTTTAATCATAAAATTGGGCTGGCTTGTATGTAATTCTTTAAAGATAGGAGTTTAATCATAAAATTGGGCTGGCTTGTATGTAATTCTTTAAAGATAGGAGTTTAATCATAAAATATCAATTGAGCTGACACGATACATTCATACATACGTATAAGTGATCGAGGAATGCTTATTCCATATTTCAATAAAATATAACTTGATATTATAAGGCACCTTATTTATTTAACACTTTTATTGCAAATACAATCTGGTGGGTTTATTGACAGGCAGCAATCTCTTCCAACCAATCAGACAAAGTAAATGAAGCAAGTTACGTGGTCGCATAAATCATTCAAATGATTATCCATCCCCACGAAATCCATAAACATATACGTGAGCGCATGCCTACGAACTTCACAAAGACGGACCATCACCCGAACATTCTTTTTCATATAAAGTGAGATATCATCAACCAAAAGGAAAGGAAGGAATGGTGGACAGGAAAGGAAAAGAAAAATCAGGAATGAAACACGTTATTTTACTGACTAGAAATTAAGAGTTTTTTTCAGTCGCTTCTTAAAGCATGCCAAGGACGGAGCGAGTCTTATATTGGATTGTAACAAATTCCAGAGTCTCACTGCATGAACAGGAAAGGACGACGTAAAGAAAGAGGAGTGGCACCCTGTAGCTGCATGAAAATAAATATTGTCATATTATTGTAGAACGCTGCTAAAAAGTTTACATTGGCTAAAGTGTCGCGGACAGATTGATTTCAGACTTTGTATTTTTTGAATTCAAATCCCTTTATGGGATGTTTCCATTGTATCTTTCGAATCTGTGTCTAAGAGACGTTCCTTTGGAGAGGAGTAGAACTTAAAAATTTCTTCTTCATCTAATAAACTGATTGTTCCAAATCGATCCACTAGGGCGATGTATTATTGTAAAACTTTTGCCACTGCTGGTTCAGTGGTGTAAAATTAACCACCTCTTAGTGTTAGGTACTCGTATATGTTAGACCTCAATACTCAAATGATGAAAGTGCATCGAAACAAAATCACATTTCTCAAATAGCTAAATTTACTTGACCTCTTTTATTCATTTGCCACGTCTACCTATTATCATCGTTTATCATTTTTTTTCTACATTTAATGCTCAAAATGAATAATATACAGGTAATTCCAACGTGCAGCGATTATAATAACGTATTAGTATTAACAGAAGAGGGGATTACGAGCACATAGTTCCGTTCAGGTCGATATAAGCCGCATAAAGCCCAGACCACAACAAAAGTCAACACAGGGATGTCTGGAGACGATTATCCGGAGCAGGTCGAGCCATTAAGCCTGCCAAATCTTTTGCGGCTACAGTTCGTCAGGGCGGACAATTTCATTGTTTGAAAGCTGCGTTATCTCTGATACATGATATAATAAAATCTATTATATTTTTTCCTCATTAGTTATGAATATGCACGCTATCTAGTATGAATAAGGACCGAAAATTTCTTTAAACTGTGAGGGTCTGTAAGTTGCAATATGTAGGTCACTTAATAAGAAGCACATTATACATTATAACGCTACTGGTCATCCAAAAATAAAGTGCAAACAAGGTAAAAGAAGACGCTACATCTCTTGGCTTAAGCACTTGTGGGAATAGTTGGTTGCTGTTTCACTTTGTTGTTTTGGGCTGCACTTAACAGGATAAGGATTGCCATGATGGAGCCCAATCTTCGATAGGATACTGGAACTCTAGAAGTAGTGATGAATAAAAGAAAACAAGTGCTATTCACTTCCGTTTACGAGGTATATGGACGCTCGGTAACGCACTGAGTTTCCGTGCAGAAGGTCGCCAGTTCTACTCCCCTCGAATGACACAGGTATTTTTTCCGCATAGTATTCAGGGGTATAAGAATACATATGACTTTGGTCATATCTATTCTTCTAAAAAGAGAAAAATAACGTGCCGGTGTGCTCCGATCGTCTTACTTCGGTGTGCCATCGGATCCAGTACAGCGGTGTGGACGGTAAGTTTGCTGATGTGCAATGGGTCTCACATAAAAAAAAACAAATTCTACGACACAGCTTTGCATTCCAACTGAATTGACGTTGGAATGGTGAGGGAATCCTTGACAACGAGGCTTAGTAATGACGACGACTACTTCAAAAATAGGGATGCTTCGACGAACAGCAGGTGTAAACTTCCTCGACAGAGTACTAACTGAACATATAAGATAGAACATCAATATACTTGTTTACTTATCTTCGCTGTATAATTTCTGTAGAACTCCTTTATATCCGAAGATATTGCGCTTGTTGTTACTATCCTTTTATTTCCCCCAGTCCCATGTGGGCCGGCATATTATTCTTGTGGCTTTGTTTGGGGTTTTCCAAGGGTAGTGTTCTACTTGGTTTTTATCCATGTACAATTCTGATGGATCGGTCAATACTCGGCATATATGAACAAACCGTGCTGGTTGACTGGCCCAAATTATGCTTGTTAGGAAGAGATGGCTAAATAAAGCTCAAATTACTACGTTGCTTCTCCAGTTCCTGAACTAACGAAGTATTCAAATCCCTGAATTAACGCAGTCTTCAAATCTTTGAATTATACAAGTCTTCAATTCCCTGGAGTAAAAACAGAATGGGAATCGTTCTCAACTCTATCTTCGAATAAGAATATTCGGACTAATTATTTCGTGGTCCATGTCTTTGTAAGTTACAAATTATTTTACTATAGCCTTCCTATTTTTATTATCAATTATAAGTTCCAATCAGGAACACATGGATACCACAAAACACTTCCACCCAGGTCAGTCCACAGTCTATCACTTCAGATACTTCGAAACTGTTATCTACGAGTATGAGTTGTGGGATCATCCCAACGGTCCCAATGTCTGGGAGAAATCCTAAAGATGGGGCATCCCAGACTCTTATTTGCCAACATGTTCCTCTTACAGACTAGCAGAAAAAAATAGTCGAAGTTCTTTGCCCCACGACTTCACAAAATGTTATCATAAAATAGTTTAGCAAGTAAGGTATTCTTACAGAAAATATGCATTAACAGTGCTTCATGTAAATAGAAACATGTACACTTATATTAATGTAAATATAATCATTATAAAAAATGGTATGCTTACACACACAGTACTATAACGCCGTTTTTCTGTCGGGGTAGACTGACTGGACAGACTTTCCTATCGCGACATACTTCTTTCTACTTCTCAACTTCCACACAGCTACAGTCACCTTCTGTACATCCATACTATTTTAACTTCATTGTTATTTGTTTTATAAAACACTGTTTATTCCACTTTTTGTGAAACCAACAACTACCAACAACACCCACCAATGGAACAACCAACCACCAACGGAAAACCAACAACCACCAATGGATTTTTGTGGAATCAACAACTATCACTAATGCAATAAGCAACCACCAATGGAAAACCAACAACCACCAATGGATTTTCGTGAAACCAACAACAACCAACAACCACCAACAAAAAGTGGAATAAACATTGTTTGATAAAAACAAATACGAGTACTTAACAATATATTTAAACCTCCACAATGTTAATGCCTTAACTATAAATAATATATTTTAACTTCTACGATTTATCTGACTTTTTACATTTACTTCTTTCAAAATTCACTTGATCTAACCATACTTTCCTTGATATTTCTTTACCATACTATCCGCTCACATTTGCATTTGTATATTTGTTTTATTAGTCTTTCTTTATTCATTTGATCAGTATTTAGCTCACCTGCCCAAATCATGTCACAGTGCTCTTTTTCATCTTACTTAATACATCACCATTAAGTTCATCTCAACATTCATCTCAAAACACTACATTCCATATTGTGTCATACATTATCATCACATTATGTATTCTTCTCAGTGCATGCATTTCAACAGCATTTACTCGGCCCATTTTAGTCGTTATCCTGGTATTCTTGCGGTTGTTAAATGAGGCCAATACGTGGGAACATCTTCTAGCTTATACTCGTATATTAGAATATTGTTCATGGAAGTCATAACCCTCGGAATGTTTATTATGTGTTCAAACAATTTGTGATTGATTTTCTTTTAGCTACTACATTAAATTTAGAAAGTAGAAGTCTGCCGTTAATAACTATTGTACTTCTAATGACCAATGTAATGGAATGTGACTATTTCATAACGACGAATTTAAAACTGATACGATCATTGTACTCAAAATGGAGCCACACTAAATTTTTTACATTTCGATGTACGAGTATTTAGGGATACAAAATATTGCTTTAAATGGGCTTACTTCGAATAAAAAATTATATACCTAATTTAATATGTTTGGAATTTTTGCATGCAAATGGCTACTATTATAATGATTTCTATTCTTTTCGTGTCAAAGGCACTACCCAACTTTGTCCCAAAATCCTACCACCTGAACAGCACTGAGCGTTCCACGAACCAAGTCCTCTTCGATGCAAGACACACGTCTTTTATAACAAAATTACCTTAAAACTATTGAATATAAGAATATGTTCCATGTTGGATACCCATGATTATTTTTGCACAATTCCTCTCCCTCAGGCTCCGAGCGAACATTTCCTTTATCCCGCCTAATCCCATGTCCGTCAGGTGAGTTCCTGCTCAGTGTAGCCGCTCTCCCGCCTTATATCCCGACAAAGCAATGGACAGGATGACAAAGGATCTACACAGTCCAGTCTCTTTATATCCCCACACAATGTACAATGACATATGCGCCCGAGGATTTCTCTGTATAAAAATGTTTTACACTCATATATAGGATGGTTCTTGGTGTATGGAATAAAGCATATTTGAATTCACGAGACTTGACCGAATTAGAAATATGTTAATTAAGGATATGACAAAGAATATAAAGGAAACAACGTGGGTTACGCACGTTGCAAGAGTGATGGTGCATAGGAAGGTGTAAGAGGTGTTACAATGGTATCCAAGCGATATCAATCGTCCGTGAAGACAACTGAGATGTCTTGGAGCAACGAACGACGAAATTTTGGTGGTCTGAGAAAGAAGGGGTGTGCCCTGGACATAAAGTAGTAGTGAAGTAGTAGCGCAAGTAGCGGTACAGATTTTTGCTGATGGTAATGGTAACTCGATGCAAAATATTAAATGATTCTCGTACATCCCAAATACAAAGTAGTTATTAAATCACAAATAATTTATAATTCATTGAATCAGAATATTTCATGTCATACTTAAATCACATAAAAACTTGACCCCAGCTTTTATAAAAAAATTGTACGATATAGAAAAAAAATCGCTTGCAATGTTTTTGTTTGATGGTAAGTACTGACATTAAGTATCGCCCCGTCCCCACTTTATTACAAAATTACCAAAAAACTATGTGAATTATGTGACCAAAGAATTATGTTCACGGGGCAGTATGTAGTGATTCATTGAAGTTAAGATTTTTTCCTAGTTTTCCAACTTCGTTAAGAGTTGGTTAAGAGTTGATACAAGAATAAATTACATTTATATTTATAATAATTCCTTGCCTCATCTCCTTCAATATGTTGTTACAAATACTCTGTATACATGGTAAAATATATTTTATACAAAATATTGAGAATCGTGATTCAATAGTAGGGTTCTGCCATCGAGTCCTCACAGGACGCTTGCAGGATGACTCAGGATTACTTTAGTTAGCCAAAACGAGAGTTGTGCCATCAAGATTACCATCCTTACACGTAAGTTGTGGACGATAAAGAAAGAAGAAGATGCCCAGTTATGAACCAGTAGGAGGCGAAGTCATACCTGAAACATTTTCTTAGAGTAGTAAGCTGTTATATTGCTAAGATTTGATTTTTTCTCACTATTTTCTGGTTTATATTGTATTAAACTTTCGTTGTATACAGTACAATATGATGGACTTATAGTATTGTCATATAGCTATCTCTTCCAATCAACAAGAACTATGTTCAAGGGGCCTTAAGTTAAAACCAGATTGGAAAAAAAATTGGTTTCAATGATAATCATATTCGCATTCTCCGGTTTGGAAGACAGGCGTCTTATCGGGTGTTATATTCATGTAAAATATTATCATATTGAATTGATCCTTGAATATTTTTAGATCAAGTACTATTCACCCTGTATTTAATTATGGTATCGAATATTTGATATAGTTTTGTAAACTACCTAGCGATTTGTAATGGTCTGGCAAGAACATACAGTATTTATACGAGTATATACTCGTATACTTGCCAGAACATCAGAGACTTTAAGAAGCAAGACATCGTATAGCCCATCATTCTTCGAATTACTAACATCTACTCTTCTTTGAATTTATAGCACCTTCCTCAATCCCGATACTTGTCGACTTTCTAATATGATCAGTAGATCCATTTTATTCATATATTTTATACACATTAGAAGGTTTTCTATAATTTCTCTCCTTGTTTTTTAAGGTGCATCGTCGACCCCTATCTGGATTGAATGATGATGAATATGCTGTTACTAATAATAAATTATTATTAAAGGTAAATTTGGGTTTGGCGATATTTTTTTCTGATGACTGTTGAAACCGATTCTCGATCCACAGATACTGCCACATCACCAGTATTGGTGCAAGGTACTTTGCTTTGCCCTCTTTTACTTGAATTTGAGATTTTAAAACCAACACTGCAACACAGACTACAAGCCTAGACGAAGCGGCATCTCAGGATGCTCTTCTTCATCTTACTCAACACGTCAGCCTTAAGTTTACATTCATCCGTCATTACTTTATTCCGTATTCTGTCATACATTGTCATTCCATGTATTCTTCTCAGTATTATGAGTACACGAATTTTCATAGTATTTATTTGGCTCCTTCTAGTCTTTTTCCGTTTCCATACATACAAGTTCGTACTAAAATACTGTTATGTTAGTCTATCGTCTTGGTAGATGTAACATACTGTCCACTTCGAGTATATTTGTTTAATGTCCTTCCTTGACTTTGAATTTCCTTACTAATTATTCCTCGCAACTCTTCCATAATTTGAGAAAATATAACTGAAATAGCAAAAATTAGCAAATATGACAATATAATATATAATAGTGTTTGGTGTCCACCTTTACACGGTTGAGTCAAGCTTGGATTTGACAGAAGAAGGATAAATGTGTGATTAATAATGTTGAATATGTACATTAAGAAAACAAATGAAATGTCAATAAATTAAAGAAGGCGAGTTGATGACATTATAAATCAATATGAGGTGCATGGCCGCGCATTCGGCCGCTCACAGCCGACTTAGACGGTCGCCTATAACCGCGCTCTCCGACGCTCTCACCATCTAAGAGTAAACGGAGCCCGTGACAGTTTTCCCTTGAGCTGCTACAAAGTGCTTGTGTTTTGTGTTTGTGTCTCCAACGCAACGCATCATCATCATCACCAGCCCGAAAGGACATCAATTAATCATCTTAGCCCTGGACCTCATCAGGACTCCATCACACTAAGAAGGAGGGAAAAAGAAGGCCCCCCGACACCGCAGTTCCAGCCTTCACCGGTGCTCGAGTGTCACGCCCGACGACGTTCACCGACGTCTCCTCATCGGGTGAGTGAACGGACTTTTCTCTTCCCTCCCCTCCCCTCTGTACGATTTATATATATTATTATATATAATATAACTTATTTTATAAAATGCATTCCACTAGCGCCGACGCTGTTCACTGGCGTATTCGTAAAAAAGGATCGCAGCGAAAAATTACGCGGGTCCTCCCAGTAAAAGACCCCCCGGTCTCCCAAAATGCCCCTACGTCTCTCGAGGAATTTACCTCGCAAATTCGAAACAAAAAGTCCCTCGCGCAAGCCATTAACTACCTCTCGACCCTCCTCTCGCGAGGTACAATTCAATTTGTGGGCGACAAGACGGAAGTCGACAAAGTCGTCTCCCCGCTCTCCGTCCCACCAACGCTGGCGCCTACCCCCGCCCAGCCCAAGTCAACATTGGGAAAGCCGAACCCCCCGTCGGCCCCTCCCACCAAAATAAACACGGACGGTGTACCCACCACCCCCGTCCCCAAAATAACAATCACCGCAGCTTCTCGCCCCTCTTCAACTGTCCAGCCGGATGATTCCGACATGGACTGGCAGACGGTACCAATCCGTCGTAAGAGGTCACCCGACAGCCCTCCAAAAGAGCTTTCAGCTCCTAACATTACCACCGCCAAAAAAAGGCAGAGGCTACCTAGCCCACCGGGCTCAGTCTCTCCAGCCACACCGGCTCCCGCCCAAGCCGCTCCTTTCCCGACTAAATCGGAACGCATCCCGCCTATTATTCTGCGGGATGCGGAAAAATACTCGGAGCTTCGAAAGAAGCTCCACGCTGCCAATATGCCCTTCACATCGAAGGCTTTGAGCAGCGGTGACCTCCGTATACAGACGAAGTCTGTCGACGCATACCGTCTGCTAGCAACGGAATCAAGCCGTCTCAAGGTACCGTACTATACGTACCAACTAGACAGCGAGAGACCCCTCCTCGTTGTCCTTCGCGGCGTCCACACCTCCTTCGGAGTCGAGGAGATTATCGCCGAACTGAAATCCCTCGACTACCCGGTCCTGAACGTCTTCAGGATGAAGGACCGGAGGAGGAAAGTCCTGCCATTGGTGATTGTTAAACTCACCAAATCCCCTGAAGGACGCCGTATTTACAACGACCTCCACAGCATCTTCGATATGAAGATCTCCGTGGAGGAGTTGAAAAAGAATACATCAGCAGGACAGTGTCACCGCTGCCAAAAGTTTTATCACAGCGCTGGCAGCTGTCATGCCCCTCCCGTGTGCGTCAAATGCGCACGAAATCACAGAACGTCCGACTGTAAAAAGCCGGACGACTCCCCCGCGAGATGCGCCAACTGTGGCGGCGACCACCCGGCCAACTACAGAAGCTGTCCCTCTCACCCTCTTAGCAGAAATGCCAAACAGGCCTACCCCTCCGCGCCCCCGCCAGCCAGAGAAGCCCCCAGGAGGACCCCTCCTTTATCGAAACCAGCGTCGAATGTCGCGTCCCCCGCGATCTCATACGCGAGCATTACGAAAAATGCCCGCCCCCAGCTCTCCGCCCAACCGCCCCCCCTAGTAACACCCCCCAATCTGCGCTATCCATCGCAGGCCGACATATCCGCGGTATTGAGGAACCTCGACGAGGCCATGCATATGGCCCGCGAAGTCTTCAACGCCCTCGCAATGTGTGTGCCTCACAATGGCTAGAGTCAGCAGACCCTGCCATCTAACCGTCGCGTTCTGGAATGCAAACGGCACTTGCAAAACCAACAAGCAAGAAATCGAGGACTTCATCGTCGAGCACAACCTAGATGTGATGATGATTAATGAATCCTTCTTAAAACCCAGTCACCGATACTCACTTCGTAATTATTATGTTTACCGTAATGACCGCCTCACAGGCAGAGGAGGCGGCACAGCTATCATAATAAAGGCGAGTCTCGATCACTGCATTTCCGCATCTCCCCCCACGGACAACATGGAGAGCACCAGCGTTGTGGTTCAAACCCTCAACCACGGTCCTCTCAAGCTCGTGTCCGTGTATCTCCGACCGACATTACCATTTCTCGAGTCAGATTTGGACTCACTTTTCGCGGACAATCTTCCCACTATAGTAGCGGGAGATCTCAATGCCAAACATCCGCTCTGGCACAGCCGAGTCAAAAACACTCACGGCCGCACGCTAGCCGAGATCTCCTCCCGCAAAAATTACTTTGTGGACGCCCCCGCCACTCCGACCAGATACTCCCAAAGAGATAACGACTCTGCAGACGTCTTAGACATCATCATCAAAAACGACATCCCGTTCAACAGCGACTTGCTAGTGCTAGAGCAGTTGCAGTCCGATCACTACCCGGTTTTATTAACTCTCACGGATAACAACCCCCTTCCGGATCCGTTCCCCTTCAGGAGGCATATCACCTCCTGGGATGATTTCGCGACCACTCTCGAATCTAACATAAGAGTGCCGACCTCTCTTCCCGACGTCGAGGCCATTGATGTGGCGGTGAGTTATCTCACCGAAAACATCAAATCGGCCCTCGAGTCAGCTTCTAAACTGAGACCTCCTCAAAAACCGGATCCCCCGCTCCCCGTTGATATTAAAATGAAAATCGCGGAGAAGAACAAGATCAGGAAGCTATGGCAAAACACCGCCAACCCCACGTACAAAACGTTGTACAATCGTCTGGTGAAACAGATCAAATTCGACCTTCAGCGCCATCGTAACGATCGCTGGGGCGAATTTATCGATTCACTCGAAGTCGAGGAACACAAAAAGTGGAGGCTGACTCGTTCTCTCCGTAAAACCCCTCAACGGCCCTCCCCTCTGCAGGGCCCTAACGGCACAGTTTTCTCGGCGCGAGATCGCGCCGAAATCTTTGCGGGCTCGCTCGCCCTCACTTTTACCCCAAACTCGGACCTCGTTAACCCGTCGCACTCCGCCTCGGTTGACAGAACGGTCCAACGAATTATCGCCTCACGACCTCCCCCAACTTCGGATTTCTTCACCCCGAAAGAAGTCCAAAAAATTATTCACGACCTCCATAATAAGAGAGCTCCCGGTCCAGATTCCATAAATAACTTCACCCTAAAAAAACTGCCGAATAAAGCCGTCTGCGCCATTTCAGCAATCTTCAATGCCTGCTACAGGCATAGATTCTTCCCTACAGCTCTCAAATGCGCAGACGTTATAATGATTCCGAAACCGGGTAAAAAACTCACGATCCCCGAAAATCACCGCCCGATCAGCTTACTGCCTACCCTAGGTAAAGTGCTCGAACGACTTATCCTCGATCGCCTAACAAGCGAGATTACCTCGCTTAACATAATTCCAGATACGCAACACGGTTTTCAACCGCGACACTCGACCTCTCATCAACTTCTTCGCGTCGTAGAACATATAGTGACTGGTTACAATAGGAAACAACAAACAACCCTCCTGTCGCTGGACGTGGCGAAGGCCTTCGACACGGTCTGGCACAACGGACTGCTCTTCAAACTGCACAAGGCCGGAATCTCTCTCCGCCTCGTGCAGATCATAGCTTCATTCTTAAGCGACCGTACCTTTTCCGTCAAGGTGAGCGGTATAAATTCCTCTCACCGCCCCATACAAGCGGGGGTTCCGCAAGGAGCCCTCCTCTCTCCCACCCTCTACAATATATACACCAGCGACATGCCCTCTCTCCAAAACAGCCGATCTATCACGGCTCAATACGCGGACGATACGGCTTTTCTCTCGAGTTCGAGACACTCTTGCGATTCCCACTCTCGCATTCAAGAATTCCTCCCAAGTTTAGAACGCTGGTGTAGAAACTGGAAGGTCAAGATAAACCCTTCCAAGAGCGCAGCAGTCCGTTTTTCCAGAAGACGTCTCGACTTCATCCGCCCACTCAAACTTTTCGGCCAGAGCGTTCCGTGGTGCGACGAGGTGAAATACCTCGGCGTCACTCTCGACGCGAAGCTGTCCTGGAAAAGGCACACCACCATCATAACCGGGAGGGCGTACGGCACTCTGAAAGCCCTAACACCACTCCTGGGCAGACACAGTAGGATGTCCCCACGTAACAAGTTAAACTTGTACAAGGCCATCATACGTCCTCAGATGACTTACGCCATCCCGGTGTGGGGCCACGCGGCCGAAACCCACATGCGCAAACTCCAGGTGTTGCAAAACAAGGCTACGCGCATCATTATGGATGCGCCCTACTTTGTCAGCAACAAACGGCTTCATGAAGATTTAGATCTCCCCACCATCCGAGAATACGCGATCTCTCTGGCCGAGAGGTTCTACAGTTCTCTCCCGAGCCACCCGAACCCCCTAATCAGTTCACTGTCGGACTACGACGCGAACGCGAATATCATACACCCCAGGCCGAAGCAGATTCTTCGCACAACCCCCCGACCACCTATTCGCAACGGTAGGCGCCGAATTATGCCTAGAGCGCATATATAACACGTAGTTTATCTTACTCCCATATTTATCTTTTTACTATTTATTTTAAAGTCACAGCGTTCTCCCCCCACCTATCTTCGTAATATATATATTTTATTTTTATACATATATATCTAAGTATTTATCTCTATCCTTTCTTTTCTGTATAATTATTTATGAACGCTCGTGACACATAAATTATAAGTATATTAATATGTACCCGATATATGTATTTGTAACCTTAATATATGTATCAACTTCTATCCTTCCTCTCTTTTATTCAATAAAAACTTTCCACACCACCACCCAAATATCAATCAAACAAGTCCGTTCAATAAATCATTCGATGAAGGAGTAAGGTGTCCATTAATCGGACCGACACTCCGAGTAAAACCCCAACTAGAGAGCATGGCCGCGCGGTAACGCGCTGGACTTCTGTGCGGAAGGTCGTCAGTTCGAACCCCGCGCTGTGCTACTCCCCTCGAACGACACAGGCACTTTTCCCGCCTAGTGTTCGAGGGTATTAAGGATACCTATGACTTTGGTCATATCTATTCTTTAAAAAAAAATTACATAGACACACTTATTGTTTTAAGTAAGATGAAGGAAAAATGGTTAAGATGGTTTGGTTATGTGGAGAGAATAAATGACGAAACAATTGCTTAACGAGTTTACAAGTGTGCGTAAGAAGCAGACTGAGGAAAACGTAGTTGGATCAAGTGGACCAGATTTTGAAAACCGGTTGAGTGAGAAGTATGAATAAATGGAAGATTTTACACGACGAGTTGTATAAACGTGAATCCAAAAGTTGTGTTTGAATAAAAAAGTATGGAGACCTACTCTCTCTTCTTACTCTGCAAAGTACACCGCGTAATGATATGTATGCATTTCTTATTTGATAATTTAAGCTTAGGGCGTTTGGCCAAATCGGTTGGTTTTATAAGTCGAAAAAGTTTATGTAGAAGAG
The DNA here is from genome assembly GCA_949825065.1 of Odontocerum albicorne. Lineage (NCBI taxonomy): Eukaryota > Metazoa > Arthropoda > Insecta > Trichoptera > Odontoceridae > Odontocerum > Odontocerum albicorne. Next base: position 22,300,469 of record OX463855.1, read on the forward strand.
TAAATAAATTCGATATTAAAAGAAACTTCACAAAAATATATTTCCTTAGACTACAAGTACATCAACTGTTTAAAGAGGGTAAAGCGACTCAATTACACCCTGACAAGATACATCAAACAATAAATTCGTAGAGCTCCATTTTGTATACAAAATCAAACAAACATCGAAACCTCAAATAATACGTGCGACATATTCTATTTCCTTTCACAGCGGTCAAGCGGTCATTTGCAATATTGTAAATATACAAAAGCAATCATCTGTCAAGTATTTTGGAATATAAATGTTACACGGGAGAAAAGATCACACAACATTTCCTCCCTCCCGCCCCATTCAATTGAGAAGCCCCCCTCAAATATTGACGGTTGAAAATATCAAATCCTCTTACGACAATATCCCTAAATACTTGAAAAAAAAAAAGATAAATCAATATAATCTGAAATTTACGAGGAAAACATAAATATCCAAATAAACCTTATTGGAGAATGCAATTTGCGAGGAAAACATAAATATCCAATTAAACCTTATTGGAGAATGCAATTTGCGACGAAAACATCCAAGTAAACCTTATCGGAGAATGCAATTTGCGAGGAAAACATAAATATCCAATTAAACCTTATCGGAGAATGCAATTTGCGAGGAAAACATAAATATCCAATTAAACCTTATCGGAGAATGCAATTTGCGAGGAAAACATAAATATCCAAGTAAACCTTATTGGAGAATACAATTTGCGACGAAAACATAAATATCCAAGTAAACCTTATTGGAGAATCGTTTTTTACATAAATTATTTTAAACTTGTTACTAGCTTTATCAAAATTTTTATTAGTACCTACTTTACCTGTATTTAACACTTTATTATAGAGTGTACAATAAAGCGGGTTTATTGCTAAATGGCAATCTTTTATTACCAATCATATAATCGTTTTACAAAGTTTAAGGTGGAGGATTTACTAATAATTATATATTTATTTAAAATTTCATTGTAAAAACAATTTCGCGGACTTATTGCGAAGCGGGAATCTCTTCCAACCAACCACACAAAATTGAATAAAGGAAGTTACATGGTCTCAAAAAAATATTCAAATGATAGTCTTCTTTATGTAATTTATGAACAATACACTCGTAGTAAAAGTAAAAATTAGATATCATCAATCAAAAGAAAAGGAAACAATGGTGAATAGGAAAGTAAAATTCAAGAATGAAACATATTATATTACTGACTAGAAATTGTTCAAATGATTATTCAACTTCAAAAAATTTATGAACACTATCATATACATAGTAAAAGTAAAAATAAGATATCAAAAGAAAAGGAAGGAATGGTGGAGAGTAAAGAAAAATTTGGAATGAAACACATTATATTACTGACTTGCAATTAAGATTTTTTCGCTTCTTAAAGCATGCCAATGACGGAGCGAGTTTAACATTGGTTTGTAACTGGTTCTAGAGTTTCATTGCATGGACAGTCAAGGACGACGTAAAAATATAATGTGTCTAGTTAGGATATTATGACACTCTGTCCTCGCTGTCTACTTCAACAGGGAAATGGCGTGATGGTATGTATGAAATCGTAATATATTTTGAAACATTAATTTATACTTACTTACCTATTTTAATTTTTTTTTGAAAATAAATTTATTACTAAAATATTTAATAAAAAATAGTTATTCCACGAAATACATTAATCCCCGCGACAGGCTTATGTACCTTCTATCAAGGCTCTCTTCAGACGAAAATCATGATGAGGTAGAAACACGTGTCGCGGCGATTAATGTAATTAGTGGAATAAAAAAGGTATTTATTCCTAAATATTCATGTACATTGTTTTACAAAGTTAAATCTGAATTTTTTGATAAATTCGTGACTGAAAACTACTGGCAAATTGTTTCTTACAAAATAAAACCCATCAAAATTGTTTTCGACATAAAAAAGTTTCTTATATAAAATCATAAACAGGACAGAATTTTCCTTAGCAATCTCACTCTTGACTTTCAGGAAAAGTTCAAGTGGCCAAGATGGCAACAGTGCGAGATTAGGGTCCTCTCCAGAGATTCCAATTTTGTCGGGTAATGGAAAAATGCCGGCAACTTGACGGCGCAATTCTTGCCTTGGTACTGTGACAATTTTCCCATCATCCTGGAAACCCTGAAGCACCTGCGAGTATATCTTGAGATTTATGTGGGTAAGGCTTCATCATGAAGCTACCCTATTTCTTTGCGAAATTCTGTAGCAAAGAAAATATTTTCCTACTAAAATCATTTTGAAAATATTTATCGTTTAAAATATAATAAATAGCTTGTATTCTTATTTTTTATTATCATCGTGTTGAGTAAATACTTTTCTTTTAATATGACCTTTTAAGTACGAGTATAAAACTTATCGTATTTTTTCCTTTTTTGATTTCTTTTATAGATCACAATGTTCTTCGGCATTATACAACATTAAATAAATAAAACAAAAAGAAGATTTGAAATGTTAGCAATAACAAATACGCATTCATTATTTATTTTCACGTATTACGTGAAATAATTAAAATTAGTCATTAAATATATCACATGTATATAAAGGGATTTGATAAAAATATGGGGTTAACTCAAATCAATGTAAAAAAATTATTTATTTATTTACACATGACAAGAAATCTATAAATACATAATTTGCGAAAAAAAGAACAGGTAATTTAATTTGGACACAATTTTAATTGATCTGTTGCCTTTCATTCAGTTTGTCTCCAGTAAACTAGGCTTTTGCCTATATCTCACTGAGGACATATATTTTATTATTAAACAATATTGTTACGGATTAAGATTGTGTAATCTCAAAAAATATGAATCCATGGATTTAAGTATATATAGATTAAAATACCATAAATATTAATAGACAGTGGAATATCAACGTTTGAAAATGAAAAAAAAAAAACAATATCTTAAAAAGAATCACGAGAATTGCAGTTGGAAAAATGTCGATTGTAGAGGTATACTCATAACATTTTGACTGTTGGCGTGGCCGGCGTGATATCTGCCCTGTTGTACATACATGATATATTATATTGTATGTACTCGTAATATGGAAAGTGACAGTAATTGACAAAATACGAGTATATATGATTATTGAGAAATCATAAAAGACAGACGATTCTCGAGGGACGAATGTTCAGTAGTGAAACATAAAAAGAAAAAAAAAATGATTTCGATATGACATTTCTGGATTAATTTTATCGTATTAAAATATCCTGTTGTGATAAGGAATTATTTTGTATAACAATCTTAGCTCTTAATATATCATTGTATACTTGAATAAACAAAATACTTTTAGTCTATTAAATTATACATTGATACTTGAACAGACAAAAAGTATTATTTTTCCATCAATGATCAATGTATTATAGTATCAATGTATCATATAGAAATACCCTGTTGTGATAAGGAATTCTTTTTTATAATAATCTTAACTCTTAATATATCATTATATACTTGAATAAACAAAATACTTTTAGTCTATTAAATTATACATTTATACTTGAACAGACAAAAAGTATTTTTTTCCATCAAAGATCAATGTATGTTATTATAGTATCAATGTATCACATATCACATTGATACTTCAATAAACAAAAAATACTGTTGTCTATTAAAGTGCCACAGTACTTCAGAATGTTAATAACTTAAACATTAAATTACTACCAACACATAAAATAACTTATTATTATAATAAGGATATTCTTGGTATGTAGCATATGTATATAACTCTTGTCTACTAAAGTATAATATTAAGGTTCATAAAAATATCCATTATTTGAAAAGTTTATGCACCACCAACACATAAAATAACTGATAAAGACATTGATTCAACAGTTGAAAGCTATTCAAGAGAAAGGAATGTGATTGTGCTGGGAGGCTCCTCCCTTCTTTATTGGCTATATAATAGCCAGATTCCTCCCCTCAGTCTCTCACGGCCCTCGCTCCTCTTGTAACGTAATTTATTTCCCAAATGCAATTTGTCGCCTTCATGCGCCAACTATTTGACAAGTTAAAAGGTTTGAATACTTCGGACAGTCTTTGAATTTTCACGCCAATTTAGTCTAAAAAACCAACATAATAGTGTATTATGTTATAATTTAGTTGAATACAGTAATACCTGGTGGATGTTGCCATACACAGTGTGATCTTTTCTAACCAATCAGTTTTTATTGAAAAATAACAACAAAAATCGACCAATTACCTCCAGATTGGAAGAAAGACGTCTAGGTCATGGAGGTCATCCATTCTAAAGGTCGGAGGTCTAGAATATTCTCGTTTTATTTAATCTACATTCTAAGAAATAAATTGAGATGGATCGGACGTATGATACGCATGGGTGATCATAGGCTCCCAAAACGCGTTTTGTACGGGGAGGTTGTGAGCAAGCAAAGGGTTGGTGGTCAGAGAAAGCGCTGTAAGGATAGTCTGTGAGAATCGATGACTTTGTACGGCGCTTGAGATCTGAGAGCAGGTGTCTTAGGAGCGTGGAAGCTGTAGGGCTATCTGTTCTCAGGCTATTGGCGCTTCAACGGATAGACATGTGAGAAATAGTCAACGAGCTGCAAACATGCGTTAGCATTACTAGGTGATTCAGCAGGATCCACATGTTTTTGACATCTGTGGGAGGTAGTGTGCATCTAAGATCGGACTGTTTTCTCACTGAAGATCACACGATCGACGTGAGAGAGCAGCTCGAAGTCGAAATTGAAGCGGCGTGGGGATCCTCCACTACGAATCCCAGCAACGACGGCAATATGTTTATAAAAAACATATTTGGTAAGAAAACCGCAAAAAACGTACAAACAAACCTTTGTAGATCATCCGATATGTGATAATAGTAACACTTAAATAGTAACTAAACATCTTTAAATTATTATAATAATATCAACACATGTATTTTATTAGTAAATTAATTTCTAAACATCTTTAAATTATTATAATAATATCAACACATGAATGGTTGAAGTAAAATAGGCACTAAGTACAAAAAAAAAACTAAGTATGCAATTTCGTTCTATATGTCATATAGAATGAAGCTGCATACTTAGTTTTTATTGTTTTTTTAGTGCCTATTTTACTTCAACTATTCATATGTATTTTATTACCAAATTAATTTTTAAAAATCTTTAAATTATTATATTAATATCAACGCATGTATTTTATTACCAAATTAATTTCTAAACATCTTAAAATTATTATAATAATATCAACACATGTATTATCTTTTAATCCCAAAAATACCTCGTTTCTTCCAATTTGTTCTTCATACAGAAAGATATTAGCATTTTACTTACATTTTACAACGTGGCTCTCCCTCGTGGCTTTTTGTTAATTTCAATATGTATTACTTTTTTCCTATCTTTTATCTAACAGGACACGATGCATAATAGGCATACTTATATACCGCACTATAAAAATCAAGTTTCACTTCTCTGAAATCTTTATCTATTCTAAATAACTTTACTACCCAAAATATATTTTAGCAATCTTTAGTTAGATATATTTAAAACATTAACCCTTAATCTTGTTTTAGTTTTATGTTTTTATTAGTTTCTGAAATCCATAGGATACACCTGTAAAATTATAAACACCAAAATTGGTTTCATGGAATTGCTGCAGACATAAAATTTTTGGGTTCTAGCTTGTAAGATTGTAACTGTTGCCAAATAAATAATTCCACGTATTTTGCATTCTCAATAAAGGTCGAACTAGCCGAAATTATTATTCAAGTAGTGAAATTAAATACACCCATCTCTCGATTAATTTATTGTATTTAAGTGGTAAAAACATTGCAAGAAAATTCATGCAAATCAAAATTGCGTAAATTGAGGTAAGAAATTAATACAAGACTGAAAGATTTGTTCCATAATATCGAAATTCGCTTGAATTGAGGTAAAGAACTCATATAAATTTCGAACAAAGGTACCAAACTATGATGACCTCCGTAGCTTAGTCGATAAGTAGCCTGTCTCCCAACACGGAGGTTGCGGGTTTAAATTCCGGTGGAACCCAGATTTTTTTTTAAAGGATTCCAGTCTGTTTTTCAATTAAAATCACTTTAACATCTTTCTGGTTGATTGGAAGAGATTGCCACGTGACAATAAGGTCACCAGATTTTACTGTATGCAACGAAAGTGTAATACAATTCCAAAAAACGCGTTAAAATAATCTACTAACCCAATAAATATCAAAAGAAATTTATAATAAAACATTTTTATTATAAGTAAAAGTATTATTTTTCGATACACTTGTGAGAATACAATTTAATGTGAGAAACTACTATATTTATTACTTTGGTGATTTGCTACAATGCTCCTGCGACTTTTAGTGCAGATCACGCTGATTAAGACGAGTGCACAATCGTCATAATGTATAATTTACTAGAAAAAAAATCAAATAATGTGAGAAACTATCGAATTTTCATAAGTATTTTTCTTAACCGTGTTTAGGTGAAACCACGTAAATCAAGGGATAGGTGTATATAGAACTTAAAATCAGTGTATTAAATGTTTATTTTCTTAAAGAGTTATATTTATATACTCGTAGTCTTAACGCCATTTAGTTAAATAAAATAAAAATATCAACCACTATTATACTAAATCAGCAAAATAGAGTTGAGACTATTGACACAATTGGGGTTTTTTATCTTAAAGATTTTTTATTTCCCTTTATAAATCTAAAATCATTTTCAACAGAATATTTGTTTACAAAATATTTTTATTAAGATGTTGGGGTTATTTTACTTTGTCTAAAATAAAATTAAAGCAAACATTCCAACGACAAAGGGAGGGAAAAAACACGAAATCGTACAATATTTTAATCTCTCCGTTTTTATATCTCTATTAAGAGGGGGAGGTAAATAAAATATGTTTCTCAATAGGATCGGGAGAAATCGAGCGTAAAATTACACTGATCTGCGATATCTATCTATGCTATGCTATCATATAATATATAATAATGAAGAGCTATAATGCGATTATGTTCGTGTGTATTCTATGGAATTTATTCTATTCATATTTGATGTACTGGATTTAGGAAAATATATTTATTAGATCTTAGACCAACGAAGCGGATTGCGTCACGACCTGATATAATATAATAGTGTGACTTGAGTACATTAAACACATGACAATATTTCGTCAAATGTATTATGCCTTTCGTATAATGACGTTAAACACTTGATTGAGTGATGAGTCTTATGTTGCAACATTGTCAGAGAGTAGACAATTGATTGACCTCATAACATTTTAACATATAAGATTGATTGCTCACATTTCAAGTCAGGAACTAATTCAGCTTGTCAAATTTCACTCTTCTTGGAGGTCCACAATACAACTTATTTTGTCCCACAATGGTGTAGTTAGAACTTATAAGTTATTTAACGCCTGTATCACAAAACTACATTAATTAGACAATCAGTGTGGGCATTGTGTGGAGTTTGTATATGTGTATGGTTTGACTTTTACGCCTTACAAGAGTAAAATAGTCGAGTCAATAGATGTTCTTGCGGGGATAAATGAAATAAATGAATATATATGAGTTTGATTTTTTATTGTTTTGGATAATCTTACTTTTGGTTTACCTTTTTTCCGTGGCATAATATTACTTACATGATTTTTAGCCAGGTAGCAACTTCCTCCAACCAACCAGAGATATGTTGAAGACTTCAACTTCAAACTTTTAAAGAATTATTTCCAAACGGAAATCAAAATCCCAACCTCCAGATAGGAAGACGGGTGTCTTACCTACTAGGCCACGGAAGTCTTCATCTTCCAGAAAATATTAACATCTTCATAAAATCAACATATTTCACAGAAAACGTGTGCCCCATGCAATCAATGTATCCTACTAAAATATTGAAAGTTAAAATATATTCAAATATAATATATAAAAATGCAGAATTAATTAAAGAAAAAGAAAAAAGAATTCAGATAAAATGTAAATTAAATATTCAATTTCCCAGTCAAAACCTAAGATCAGGGATGGACAGGGTGAAAATTGAACGAAGTATGTTTGGATTAACAGTACGACTAGTCAATCAATCTCCAACCAATATTTTTAAAATGTCTCATTTCATTTGTTGAAAGTATCTAATATTGTATGAGTCAGGGCATATATAATCCTGTTTAATTTAGTGAATAGAATGTCATTCTTGAATCGTGCCTTGCGGGCTTTTAGTTTGGTAAAATGGATTTTGGGAATATTGGGATATGTATTGTCCGCTGCCTTTTAACATTACCATGTGGCTGTATAATTATATATGCCCTGACAAGAACCTATTTTGTTGTTTATTCCATTATTTTTCAAAAGACAGCAGGTAATCAGGAGAATCTTGAGAGGCATGTTTGCTACGAGATGACTCCTCCATATCACAGTGTAGAAATCGGAAAGATACCAAAACAGCACGCGAGTACAAGAAGCTGTACTAACTTGTATTCAAAGTTGCCTTCAGGGTCGCTCTTGAAGTGTTGGTCAATGATGGCAGCGGACTTCTCATTCACATCTCTCCTGTGCTTATGGTGTTCATAGCCTTTGGGCGCTGGTGCAGGCACTGGTACGGCATGATGATGTCCGGAGTCATGGTGGTCATCCTTCGACTCGTGGTGTTGAGTTGGTCTGTTAGGGAAAGTCACATTATAACACAATAATATTTAATGTATCTTGATATTGTTGAAATTATTCTAATATGAATCTAATGTTCTTGGTGGATTGTATATGAATCCATCACACAACATTCTGCAAATCATATTTTGTGGTTCACTCACCTCGACCTTGGAACGATCTTCTTGGTTTAATCAGATGTGCCATGTCCTTATTGATATTTAAGGATCATCATGGAGTTCAGTTTGCTAATTTGAGACCTCTATTTTAAAAAACAACAGAGTAAAAAACATACGAAGAATGTTCATTACGTACCTTAAACGCCGAATTATGAATGAATTTCATTATTATAACTCATCATTAGAATGCCATGGGCTTGCTCCTCTTATTATAACTCATCATTAGAATGCCATGGGCTTGCTCCTCTTATTATAACTCATCATTAGAATGCCATGGGCTTGCTCCTCTTATTCTCATAAATCCAAAAGAGATTTATGTCTTTGGCTCAAAATTATGAATTGTCTAGTACATTCCTTGGTTTTACTTGAACTAATACGTTTCCGTTGCCCCATTCGTTCAACTAAATAGAACGAGCTGTTCAGTATACGAAGGGCGAATACAAGTTAATGAGTATATCTTCTTCTCAGTGTCATGTCAGGTCCCCCCAACGTTGAATACCACTTGAGAATAGACACCTTTGTCCCCAGCAGCCCAAAAAAGATCTCCAACGCCCCTTATGCCAGTCCAATCACGTATATTGCGGAGCCAGGAGATTTGCCTCCTGCCAACACCTCTTCGGCCTTCTATTTTGCCTTGGATGATCAGGTGCAGTAATTTTTACTTTGCTCTTCTAAGTACATGACCCAAGTATGATACCTTTCGGATTTTAACATTAGTCAGCAACTCTCTATCAACTTTGGCTCTTTGAAGAACCCTTGTGTTGCTGACCATATCCGTCCAGGACATCCGTAGCATTCTCCGGTGCATCCACATTTCGAATGCTTCCAGTCGGTTCATACTACTAACGCGTATATAATTAATTCACTTACCAATGTAAGTGGCTCTACATTCAAAAATGAGTTTTTGAAGGTCAATTTCTGTATTTAAAAGATAATTAAATGATCATTTTGCTACACATTAATTGACCTGAAGGCGAGCGCACGCTCTAGTTACTCGTCAATGATTTGTTTTCTTTCTCTTAATTTTTTTACTTATGTTATATCTCGATTTATAATGCCTTTTCATTGCTTCACATTTAAATACGATTTTTTAAATGTGTATTCTTCTTAGAAATCTTCACTGGTCTATCATAAATAATTTATTTTATTTATTTATTTATTTATTATTACACATGACAAGAAATATACACAATTTGCGAAAAAACAACAGGTAATTTGATTTGGACATACAATTTTAATGGATCTGGGTTTGTTGCCTTTCATTTGTCGTATCCCCAGTAAACTAGGCTTTTGCCTGTATCTCACTGAGGATATTTAGCATGGAAAAATAAATCGACACTTCTTTCCGATTTTTGATTACACAAAAACAAAACCCCGTTGCACGCTCTCATCAACCTGACAAACAGTGACACTCAACTACAACTGGAAACATCTTGCGAAATTCAACTCCTCACACATCATCACTCCAGAAAGACCAAAAATATTCATCCCGCAATATGCCGCACACAATCATAAGAATAAAAATTAAAATTAAAACAAAAAATACACAGAAACACAAATACAAGAACAACCAAAATTAAAACAACAAGAAGAAACCCACACTCACGAACTCACACAAATAATATTATACATTTTTTATAAATATATGTTATGTACCAAGAGACTGTTTTCTAATAAAACAAAATGAAAATAAGAATAAACTAATAACACGCTATTTATCTTAAAATATTCCTCTTTCTTAACTTCAATACAATTCTTATTCTAATCTCAATTTCCTTTAGATTAATTTTTCATTAAAATTTTACTTATTAGAATAATAAAACCATCAGATGAATTTTTATGAAATAAATAAATAACGAAAGTCTGAGCTCATATTACAGTATGATGAAAAACGGAGAGCATATCTCATTGAGTGTGTATTATATAATAGATAGTGTATATTGAGTGTGTATTATATAATAGATAGTATATATTGAGTGTGTATTATATAATAGATAGTATATATTGGATCTCTCGTACATTTGAGCTCAACTGCTATAGCGATATGAAAAAAACGTACTGAATTTGAAGACCTAAAATTCTGATGATTGTGATTATTGCAATGTTAACTAGCACTTAATTTCCAAGTGGAAAGTATCAGCTAGGAATGTTGTTTTCTTTTTTCCTATGTACTCTTCAACTCAATGGGGAATTTATATGAACATATTAGATTTATGCCTAAATCTTATAAGATTATTTAAATATAAATTCACGACATCTGTGGCTTAGATGGTAAGATGTTTGTTTGGTTTAGGGTTCGATTCCCATTTTCTGATGAAACAGTTCATCAGGTATCTGGTAAATGCAAGAAGTGTGTGAGCATTGTTGGCTGTCCATATGCGGTAATATTTTCAATGTGTTATATAGGGAACTTGCCTACTCCAGTGGTTCTTAATCCAAAAGGATCGATTACTGAATCCTAAGACAGTATTGTTTTTCAATATGTCCGCATTACCAATCCGAGTATGTTGAGTAGTAGCATGGGAATGAAGTGTTAAGAATGAACGTTATCATTGGTAACGGTGTGAATGATGACTCTGAGACAGACATGTGCGTAGAAAGGAAAGAATTTTTTTTTTCGAAGTTAATTTAGCAGTTATTTGCAGCTCGCTAAATAGTAATTTGCCCCTTACATGCTCTCAGAAACATTTGTGGAGTGTCAATGTATAAGAGAAGGCGGAATGAAAACATCAGAAATACATGAATGGATAAAATGGATGTTTAAAGGAAGATGAAAAACGGAGCTGATAAAGGAGCGAAGAAAAACAAGTTACTGCTTCGATAACAGAACTCATCAACCTGCTCCGGTTTCTTTGATTCGGCACATACATCGCCCACTCTTTTTACCACACCTCTTTGTTTAACCATAACAATCGATTTCGATATATTCATTTTCAAACCTTTAAATATGCACCTCACATACACCTCATTCATCATAACTCAAATTGCCTTCATTTTCTGCATGCATAACCTTCTCATCTGCATACTGAAGTCCACATTTATTTCACTCATTCTTACACTTCTCTCATTATCTTTTATTTTATTAAATTTACATATGAATATATAAAATTTAAATAATATCGATATTTATTATTATTGTCTTATATATTTAAATCAAGTATATTAAATATTTAATATATAATTCATTAATATGTGCCTCTTTCTTAATCACTAAATATTATATATAGAAAGCACTTTGCCGATAAAATATTTATAACGAATTTTATGTGTAAAATTGTAAACTACGCTTTGAACCTAAAGCTTTATTATATATTCGAAATTCATTATTGTGCTTCGTTTAGCTCTAGAAACACATGAAAACTTTAAAGGTTTTAGTTCACGATTCCAAAATAAATTAAGCATTACGACATTTGTGATCTGGTACTCGTAGTAGAACATAGGATGACCTCCGTGGTCGGCAAACATTTTTTGTAAACAGTAAATATTTTAGGCTCTATGGGCCAAGAGGCAAACTCGCGGATATTTATATACTTAAATACAAAGAAAAAAGTTTCCACTAATTTATTGAACGAAATGTTACGTAATAACAATAAGCAGATTAAGACTACAATTGTTTGAAAAAAGAACATTCCTCGTATCAAAGGAAATGCACTTGACTAGTTGGTTCTACGTTTTGCCAGCCTAGATCTTTATTTTTGTACTTCAAATAGTTATTAGGAATATAAATCCATATATTTACAGCATAGTTGGAATAGACATTGCTTATGTCAGTAACTTAAATATATGCAAAGACACCCTCATGTCTCTCCTCACGCTTAGAAGGTAGTATCTCAACAAACCAAGAAGAAATCTTGTAGTATAAGAGACCCTCATATCCCTTCTCATGCTTAGAAAGTGATATCCCAACACACTAAGAAGAAACCTCGTAGAATAGAGCCATGGAAAGAAACTATCACCAACCATTATATTATAATGTCTTCCAAAGTTGTCCATGCTCTGTATTCATAGACATATTAAACCATTAAACATTATAAAATATTTGAGATGATTTCAATAGAAGAGGGCCGAAGTACTAATCCCCTTCCTCACCACCCTCGCCCACCCCATCGTGTGCCCCCAGGGGGACAGATTCCCTTCGTGAATTATATATGCGATTTTAATGTGTCGCCGCGCCATAAGCGGATTGTGGGCGCCTGTTGCGCCGCCGCACCTCGCCACCGGAACCTATTATAAAACCCGCCAAAATCGTCCGTTTTGCATTCCATATTTAAATTTTAATCCATAGATTTTAAGAAAAATGATTCTGAAGGAATATTCGAAGAAAAATGTCGAGTTTTTTAAATCCCAAAGCCGAATGATTGATGCCGGGAATTGTTGACGTCATCGGCATGGTTAATAAGAAACCAGAAAATTGGGAAACGAGCAAAATTAAAAAAAAGAATTACACTTTTGAGCAGTTTGAAGACGTTCGAGGTAACTATTGCCTCCACTTTATTCTTGATTACAGATTTTGACTTCACGAGTTTTTGAAAACATATATATGGTAAATACGAGTATACATGATCTACGTGGCTTATTTGGCAAGAGGCTTGTCTTCCAATCTGGGGGTTGGGGATATGATTTTGTAAAATGGATTCCAGACTGATTTTAATTTAAGGTATCTTTAACATAGTTCCGATTTGTTGGAAGTAGTGCTACATAGCAATAAGCCCGATAGGTTGTATTGTATACAACGAAAGTTTAATACAATACAATTCAATAAATAGTGGATTTACGACCCTCATAGCCTAGTTGGTAAAATGCTAGTCTGGCACCAGATGTAGGAGGAGGGGGAATGGGAGGTCCCGATGATACCAAATAATAATAATAAATGGTACCGATTAGGTTAAAACAGTTCGTTGGTAACAATACTCGAATGTGTTAGATGTGTGCGAGTGTTCTAGCATGCCCCCGTTCAGTACTATTTCCAACACTGTTACTGGCCAACTCCAGTAGTTCTAAGCCCGAAGACTCGATTATTGAGGCCGAAGACAATATTGTCTCCATGTCACACTTTTTAACGGGTACCATACGAATGACGGAATGAAATAATTTGAAAGTTTATAATTATTAATGCATATTACGTTGTGTTTGTTTGCTTGTTGGTGAAGGTGTCTGTATGCTAGTGGGTAAATTTGTGAGCTGATATAATACAATGGGAAAATGGTTATGACAAGTCTGACGAAGATATGGATAAACTGGTCAATACTCAGAAGGACTTAAACCCGTCTAGTGATATTTCTAGTATTGTTCATAGCACTGTATGAAGTGGAAACATGGACGATGAGAAATAAGGGAAGAAACATGATAGATGCTTTCGAGATGAATTGTTGGAGGAGGATGCTCCGTATTCCATGGACCGCAAACCACGCCAAAGTGTCTATCATCCAAGAATTAGAGATTACCTAAAGACTTTCGACAACATGAAGGAAAAGCATTCTTACATACTTTGGGTAAGTAGAAAGAATAAAGAATGTCTGAAAAAGCTGGTGATCATGGGTTTAGTTGACGGAAAACGAGAAAGAGGAAGGTTTTCTATACAATAGACAAACCAAATAATGAAGTTAATGGATCATCTTAAAACGTTGCATTCAACGTGGTCCAGGACAGGAAGGGTGTAGACAGATGGTGTAGCAAGATACACATATAGCGGAGGAGCACGACGCTCAGCATTAGGAACGCGATGAAGTACAACAGAATAAAGCGCTATTTTTATTAATTTAATCCCAAACGAATTGCTCTGGGTTTCGTAAACTTTTTTTAATTGTACTGTCTAGTGAAAGTTATAAAGAATAGGATAACACCAGCATATCTCTCGGTCTACAGCTCCTTCGTAAGCTAATTTTATTATATAATGTACCTATACCTACCCCCTTAATTTTTTATTAGTACGCCTTAGATTAAGGGTTAAGAAAGTTTATGTCTACAATAAAAATAACGAACACGTCATACCAGGAGATAATTTTCAAATTTCGTCAAATCGACTTTTTGACAGAAGGAAAAAATGCGATATTTTCATTCCTTCTTCCTGAAAGGTTTGTGTTTACATTCTGTAAAAAAATTGGACATCAAGAAAATAAATAAACAACGTCTAAAAATGTAAACTTTTGCAAGTATTCACAATGAAAAAAAATATATAAAGTAGGATTTGACTAATTTTGTTGGTACCATGTAGATTTGAATACATACGAATGTAAGAAAGCTGAATTTGGCTAATTATGACACGAAATTGCCAATATTTGTCAATTTAGAAAAACACTTCGTATGCTATTCACCGAGATGATATTTGCCTTTGCGATGGCATGATTGATTGCAATGGATTTAACACTGTTTGAAAATATACTTATTGGATTTGTACCATATTTAAAATTAGTCTTATATTTAGAAAGCTTCCAAACGATTTAACGTAGGATTTTGATAAATTTTAAAATCACATAATGCAAGTACTTTCAAGAGAGTGATCTAGCAATACCAGTAAAAATAGTTGATTTAGTTGACCACATTTGAAAATTACCTCCTGATACTCGTATTGCAAATAATACCTTCTATGAAATCTAAAGAAGTTAAAAATAAGAAAGCTGACAATTTTTTTGGAAGCGATACATTTTATTTTTTAACTGGATAACCCTAGGTTACCTCGATACGTATCGTTGATGCAAGTCGGCCTTAAGTTTTAAATTATGTTGAACTTTCCTAGAATTTGGACGCCAATTTGCTCGATACCACTAGTGATACTTGTATCATAGTTTGCGGACCGTTCATATGGCTAAAAAGTTAAAGACTTCTTCAAAATTTTAATCTTCCTAGGAATAGAAGATTAAAATTTTGAAGAAGTCTTAAGTTAGAGTCAAAAGTTTTTTTAGCAAGTGTGCTAAGCATTAGATTGTTGGTGTTTAGCCCGACGACATCCGTCGCTTAGTTGGTAAAGAGCTTGTCTTCCACTCGGAGATTTCGCGTTCAATTCCCGATGGTGTACGAAAAAAAATTCGGTCCTAGTCTTGAAGATTCACAAGAGTTCGTCTTTTAACAATATTAACATGCGCTAGATTTGGACGAGTGTCGTAGAATTGGAAACATGTGCATGCTAAACTGCGAGTTCCATGCCTACTCCAGTGGCTTTATAACTAAGGTCAAAGCTGTATTTCAGTTTCGATTTATCAAAGGGAATGGAAAAATAATACTAATGAAAAATAAAATTGAGTTGATTGAATCTTATGTATGAAGAAAAAAAGGAAATTGATGTACTCCACCTGATGTACTCCAACCGGACAGTACTAAAATCTGCTAAGATGATTACAGTCCACTACAGTATTTTAGTACCAACTTTGATGTATCGAAAAAAAACGTGGACGTGTAAAAAGACTGAAAGAATCCTAACAAAGCTATCGAAATGCGTGCACTGAGAAGAATACATGGTGTGATAATGTGTGACAGAATAGTGATATGGTGGAAATTTGAACAAAGGCTGATGTTAGTATTGAGTAGTAGTAGATAGTATTGAGTAAAATGAAGAAGAGCCCTCAGATAATTTGGAAATGCAGTACAAATGAAAGATGAAAGACTAACAAAACATTGTAAATGTGAGAAGAAGAAGAAACCTAGGCAAGTGTGTTTGGGTCAAGTTAATTATATTATAAATAACGAAAATGTAATGTATGATAAAGTCAGCGAAATCGTAAGAGAAAAGGTGTGGATGTAGAAGAGGTTAAATAGCGATAGGAAAATCTGGCAATCTATCTTTCATGTCTACCTCGACAGGGAAACAGAGAGATAGTATGTTTATAGGTATATGTCAAAATATTTATTGGTTGGTATGCTCAAGAAATGTAGTACGTTATGCAGTCCGAGTTTATAAGTTGATACAATGTTAAATTATAAGCTTGAACAATCTCCGTGGCTCAGTTGATAAGACGCCTGTCTTTCAACCTGGAAGTTGGAGAATGTGTATGGATGCACAAGAGGCGTGGTATGCGATTCGCGATAGGAAAGTCTGATGCTCTCTCTTCTCAGCCTGCCCCGACAGGGAGACGGCGTGATGGTATTTAAATATGATCGTGATGAAAAAATATTTTGGCACGATTATTTCTCTTGTGTTTCACCAGACTCTATGAATATAATACAAGTATTTTGTATCCGTATGAATAAATCATATCAAATAACTATCAAGGGATTTCAGGATTTTTCCATCGTTCGATGGATAATATTGCAGATAGATTTGAAAGGGAAACCAAGTGGGAACAGCGGGAAAAATACTGCGTTATATAAATTTCTTCGTAACTTTTATATAGAAATATTTAAGATATATTTAAAAACTGAAAAGACATATATTCGAACCCAATGAATAAAGATCTTCTAAAATGATGATTCGAAAAAGCATATTAGTACCAACATTGATGTATGGGAGTGAAACGTGGGTGTGAAAAATGGCGATGAATTAAAGGCGTTGAGGACGGGCAAGCAATTACGGTGACTTTTGTTCTGTACACGGAGATGTCAAAGAACTTTCTTGCTGCAGAATTGCACCGTGACTGACTGGAGCAGTGTAGGAAAAATTACTGAAAACATTTGATAAATGTGCTGTTTAAAAAATCAGTGAGATGAAGGAATATACTAAAATTGAATTCTTTATCTTATTGTTATGTAATAAGAAATAAAATTTAAGTAACAGCGCCAGTAGATACGAGTATATATGAGACAGAAAAATGAACGGGGAAAATGAATGAAAGGAAGCGAACAAATGCAGTGGAAATGAGTACACATAGATATATATGTAGTGTGCCAGTGTATGATAGAATAAGCAATATATGTAGTGTGTCATTGTATGATAGAATAAGAAATATATGTAGTGTGTCAGTGTATGATAGAATAATAAATATATGTAGTATGTCAGTGTATGACAGAATAAGAAATATATGTAGTGTATGATATAATAATAAATATATGGTATGTAATGTGTCAGTGTATGATAGAATAAGAAATATATGTAGTGTGTCAGTGTATGGTATAATAAGAAATGTAATACACTTATTGAGAGCACACCTGCGATATCTTTACATTTGGTTAACTGTTCCCGGATCAAGATATTTGTATGGAGGGAATCCCCGGGCATGTAATGTGCAGGGATTTGTATCACCAATGGGAGCGGCCCGCGGCCCTAATCCGTCTACCTTTTCGCACTTTCACTCAAAATACCACCCACATCTCTATTGCCAGAACCATTTTGCAAATCAAAGTATTAATATGTTTGAAGGTTGAAAAATTCTTCATTTCAGGTCAGTTAGATATGTGTTTAATCTCCGTGTTTTCTTCCCTTTCCAGCATCCCTTTCTTTTTATTTAATTGATACTTTTATTGTTGTTAATTGTATTGGTCATGAATTTTATACAAATTAATAATAATGTGAATATTTTCCGCGATTATGAGTATTTGTCTGTTTGGCTGGAAGATATTGTAAATTGGCAATAAAACCGTCAGATTGTTATGTAAGGAAATATTTTATAAAAAATAAATATGTCAAATTATACGTATTAAATTATTGATTAACGTTATGCTCTGGAATCCAAACACTAGCGTAAATTTATTCATGATCTCCGTGCACTAGTTGATAACACTTTTATCTTTCAACCCTAGGGTAACGAATTCGATTACTGTTGACTGATTAAAGTGAGTAAGTCTCAGTGGCCTAGTTTATAAAATGTCTGTCAATCAATCCGGGAGTTGCGAGCTCGATTCTCGTCGGTATTCATATTTTTCATAATTGTTTCTAGTCTGGCTATTTCACTTATGACTTGTTCAACATCTGTCAAGATAGTTGGAATGTCTCCTATAAGATGGACGGAACGAAATTAAGGAGTTAAAATATGTGACATATCAAGTTCCAGGCATACCAAACAACCACGACGCTGAGCATTGAGCACGCGATGAAAAAAAAGTTGGGTGTAAGAGATTACTACGTGGTTATAAACCAATACCATTAGATAACGAAACGCTTTATCATTGAGGTTCTGAAATTATTGTGGAAAAAATATTTTCGATGTAATAATACCCAGATTATTGTAATAATACCTAGCTTATTGTAATAATACCACGATTATTGTAATAATACACAGATTATGCCCAGATTATTGTAATAATACCCAGTTTATTGTAATAATACACCTAGCTTATTGTAATAATACCCAGATTATTGTAATAATACCCAGATTATACCCAGCTTATTGTAATAATAACCAGATTATTGTAATAATACCCAGATTATTGTAATACTAACCAGATGATTGTAATAATACCCAGATTATAATTGTATACCGCCACATTAAAAGAAGCAAAATGTATACTTAAATGAAACACTCGTTCTTTCCAATCGATCCGAAACCTTGTGTCTGGCAAAGTATTCCAGATTTCTCATCAGATTTACTGAACGTTTTTTTCTTCCTTCTAGTTCCATTCCACTGTGTGGTGCAAGCTTTACAAGTTCCCTCTATTTCCAGAGTTATCTGTTGTATGAAGATTGTTCGTCACTTCCATATGTTAACCCATCCACATTTTCTTTGGACGACCTTTCGTCTCTTTCTGTTAACCTTCGGCCCAAACAAAGATCGGTCAACATACTCCTCGAGTCTTCTAGTCTCAGTTTCTCATTTATGGGGTCCCTTTGAGAATGCCTCTGATTAACTTATTTTGTACTTTGTCTCTACGAGTGACACCCACAGTCTTAAGCAGCGTCCTCATCTCTGCTGCATGATACTGACAAGTGTCAATTATTGATGATTGTGAAACATACTAGACCTAACAGAATATTAAAATAAAAATATTTAGGCAGCTCTTAAATTATATTTTTTAATAAAGACAAACAGTTATTAATAGACCTTTATGGTCCTGTAACAAAGTCATCAGTACTGAAACATTATTTTTTTATTAATTAAGTATGTTATTATATTGTGCATACATACCATCACGCTGTTACCTGTTGGGATCGGCAGAGGAGAGCTCACCAGATTTTCCCATTCCGACACATATCTTTCGCCTCCTCTACACCCATAGACCTTTTCTTACAGCTTATTGAGTTATCTCTAACTATATATTATAATTTTTTTTCAAAATATCATTAAATGAATCCTTCTATATTTTCTTTGATCTTCCTCTACCACGCCTTCCACTCACATTTTTATTGTAAATATTATTTGTTAGTATTTATTCATTCATTTGATCTACATGCCCTAACCATTTATTAAGAGTGATCTTCTTCATCTTGATTAACACAATAGTCTTTAGTTCACTTTCATCCCTAATCTTTTCATTTCGTTGTGTATGTTATAGTGCAAAATAAATTAAGCAGTAATATAATTGTTCTTTTATTCCTCAAATTCTGCCATTATTTCTAAATTACTCATTTGTAACAGTATCTCTAATTGTTACTAACATTAAAAACATAACCTTTTGATTGTTAATACCTTCTGATTGTAGAGTCCAACTAATCAAAAATATGTTTAAGGGGAATCAAGTTAAAACCAGACTAGGGTCCGTTTAAAAAAAAAAAGTGGAATCAAACCTTTAGCCCATAGGCAGGAAGACAGTGGTTTCATCGACCGGGTTACAAAAGTCATCATTTGTTTTATATTCACAAAATATCTCAGAACAGTCATCTCCACCATACTTAATACGTCAATCTTAAGTTAACATTCATGCCTAATCATTTAATTTTGTTCTGTCATTATTGTGTGAAATAAACTATGCTGTAAGTCGATCCATTGATTCATTAACGTCTGGCATTAATTCCAAACTCCTCAATCGTAACAATCTTTACCAAATATGGGTGTCTAAAGATATGCAAAAACGAAAAAAAAATACTCCATCTAAGGACCGCTGCCACCTGCGTTCAAACATTTTCGGATCAAGGATATAAAATAAGTGATAAAATGATGAAATAATTTTTCAATGTTACAACTTCAGAAAAATCTGAAGTTTCAGAAGTGTGTGCTTTTGCAAGTCTACATTGTGAGGGTCATCTTTAACAGATGATTTACCTAAATGAAACTTTTAGCCCGATTTTTCATTGTGGGATATGGCAGCGAAAATTCTCCGTATGTAGCATCTTAACATCGTTTAAATTCTGCCGGGGTTTTCTCTTTTTTTGAAAGAAACTTGATAACCAATATACAATATTCAATTTTCAACATTTTAGAATATAACGAAATAACACGTCTTCTTTCAGCTCTAGTTGACATACTCTTTCTCTCAAGTCGTCATCTTCGTGGTTTAAGGTTGTGAACTTCATGAAGAGGCCTGCATAATATTTCTCCCGCCATTTCTGTCTCCAACTAGATGTGAAGCCTCATACAGAGTGCAGTTGGTAGTATCGTTAATCTGTTTAGTCCAACGCAAAGAGGCGTGGTCTTTTGGAGGGTGTGGGCTGAAAAACATCTGGTCTCCCCGTGGTTGGGCTCGCCCTATATTGGTGGGGTGTATCTTGGCCGGGGGGATGTTATTAGATGAGCCCAGACCTTTTGATAGCTTCTGTTTTTTAATGTATTATCTTTTTACTGTGTTCTTGAAATGTGTCTAAATGTATTATGTACATACTATGTTGCTATCAATAAACCTGATTTTTTTTTCAGCCTACTACCAGAAACATAGCCCAGTATGAAAGTATTTTCGTGACTTGTATCATCGTGTCTCGATATGTGTCCGAAGAAACGCAATACACTTTGTTGACATATTGTGGAAAGTCGAGTGTTTATATTGAGAACAATAATATACTCGTAAACTCGTTTGTTCTCTTTCCATCCAATATATTCACGGCATTCTTCTCCAGCCCCGCATCTCGAACATATTGATATGCTTTATTGCCCACGTTTCTACTCCACATAAAAATATATAAAAAAACAATGTTTTGACAAGTCTTATTTTAATCTTTCTGGATAGTTCACATACTACTGAGATATCAAATTTAAACTGTAACATCACCTGACCATGCGCTGGGTATGACCGGCGTAGTATCTGTCCATATACGCTCTAACTATAGTATAATAGTTAAGGTCGGAAACTTTTGGATCTTACTACGTATTTTTTTGTAAAACCTTTCTGATTTTAGTCATATTTATTATTGTAGTAAAAGATAATATACAAAAAATGAAAATTCAAAAGTTTTTAATGCAATATCTGAGTGGCACAGTTACCTGTAATTTTTAAATATATTTTTCTTTGTGAAAAATAAAACGTATCTTGACATTCATATACATCCTGCTGTAATACAAATTGTTAAATTCCCTGTATTGGAAGTTCCCTCGTCCATGTGGGATTTCAATAGGTTCTGGATTGAATGGGAGACCTATACAAAACATGTGTATGTCGACATCACATAATGGATACGTACATATCATATTATCTTCTCGTTATAATGTAAGGGAAGATTTTTCCAGATCTTTGATGTTGGAATTAAGTTGATAAGTAGGTAAAAAAAGTAGGATGGGGACGTAATCCACCTATTTGAAATATTCCCGAAGTTCCTTTCTGTTTGATAAATACATCACATGTTACGTTTGTAGGCCGATTTCACTATGCGCATACCGTCGTGCGAGATCATATTTTATTTGATCCGTTCATTGAAGTATTGCTTTAGTGAAAGAAAAATGAAATACTGAAAAAATATTCTTTTCTTCGCCAGATAAGAAGAATGTAAGACATTATATTTAAATCTTGGATATGATTTATTTTATCTCTGTATTTACTTCAGGATTTATAGAAAAAAATGTAAAGATACAGTAACTATGCGGAGTATACTACCTGAAAATTCTGAATTTATGTAATATTTTCTTATATTATGCCAGAGTTACGAAGGATAGCAAACGGTGTGCAACTATAAGAAACAAAGTAAATGGGGTACTAAAACATTTGTTCGAACCATAATACACGTATTCCGTATATCGATTTCTTACCGTAGAGCGAATAAGTTCATTGTTTTTTATTTCATTATAGGGTAATTCCGTTAAAAGAGGGTCCGCAAAGCGTGTATTTGGAGAAATAATCATATATGGAATTCAACTTATTTCATTATAGGGTAATTCCGTTAAAAGAGGGTATGCAAAGCGTGTATTGTAAGAAATAATCATATATGGAATTATTCAACTTATTTCATTATAGGGTAATTCCGTTAAAAGAGGGTCCGCAAAGCGTGTATTGGGAGAAATAATCATATATGGAATTCAACTTATTTCATTATAGGGTAATTCCGTTAAAAGAGGGTACGCAAAGCGTGTATTGTGAGAAATAATCATACATGAAATTATTCAACTTATTTCATTATAGAGTAATTCCGTTAAAAGAGGGTCCACGAAGCGTGTATTGTGAGAAAAAATCATATACTTATGGAATTATTCAACTTATTTCATTATATGCCCGTTGGTTTTATCCTTCATATATTTTTTAATTAATCTTTAAGTTTTTGTATTGGGAGAAATAATCATATATGGAATTCAACTTATTTCATTATAGGGTAATTCCGTTAAAAGAGGGTACGCAAAGCGTGTATTGTGAGAAATAATCATACATGAAATTATTCAACTTATTTCATTATAGGGTAATTCCGTTAAAAGAGGGTCCGCGAAGCGTGTATTGTGAGAAATAATCATATACTTATGGAATTATTCAACTTATTTCATTATATGCCCGTTGGTTTTATCCTTCATATATTTTTTAATTAATCTTTAAGTTTTTGTATTGGGAGAAATAATCGTATATGGAATTCAACTTATTTCATTATAGGGTAATTCCGTTAAAAGAGGGTACGCAAAGCGTGTATTGTGAGAAATAATCATATATGGAATTATTCAACTTATTTCATTATAGGGTAATTCCGTTAAAAGAGGGTCCGCGAAGCGTGTATTGTGAGAAATAATCATATACTTATGGAATTATTCAACTTATTTCATTATATGCCCGTTGGTTTTATCCTTCATATATTTTTTAATAAATCTTTAAGTTTTTGTATTGGGAGAAATAATCATATATGGAATTCAACTTATTTCATTATAGGGTAATTCCGTTAAAAGAGGGTACGCAAAGCGTGTATTGTGAGAAATAATCATATATGGAATTATTCAACTTATTTCCTTATAGGGTAATTCCGTTAAAAGAGGGTCCGCGAAGCGTGTATTGTGAGAAATAATCATATACTTATGGAATTATTCAACTTATTTCATTATATGCCTGTTGGTTTTATCCTTCATATATTTTTTAATTAATCTTTAAGTTTTTGTATTGGGAGAAATAATCATATATGGAATTCAACTTATTTCATTATAGCGTAATTCCGTTAAAAGAGGGTACGCAAAGCGTGTATTGTGAGAAATAATCATACATGAAATTATTCAACTTATTTCATTATAGGGTAATTCCGTTAAAAGAGGGTACACAAAGCGTGTATTGTGAGAAATAATCATATATGGAATTATTCAACTTATTTCATTATAGGGTAATTCCGTTAAAAGAGGGTCCGCGAAGCGTGTATTGTGAGAAATAATCATATACTTATGGAATTATTCAACTTATTTCATTATATGCCCGTTGGTTTTATCCTTCATATATTTTTTAATAAATCTTTAAGTTTTTGTATTGGGAGAAATAATCATATATGGAATTCAACTTATTTCATTATAGGGTAATTCCGTTAAAAGAGGGTACGCAAAGCGTGTATTGTGAGAAATAATCATATATGGAATTATTCAACTTATTTCATTATAGGGTAATTCCGTTAAAAGAGGGTCCGCGAAGCGTGTATTGTGAGAAATAATCATATACTTATGGAATTATTCAACTTATTTCATTATATGCCTGTTGGTTTTATCCATCATATATTTTTTAATTAATCTTTAAGTTTTTGTATTGGGAGAAATAATCATATATGGAATTCAACTTATTTCATTATAGGGTAATTCCGTTAAAAGAGGGTACGCAAAGCGTGTATTGTGAGAAATAATCATACATGAAATTATTCAACTTATTTCATTATAGGGTAATTCCGTTAAAAGAGGGTCCGCGAAGCGTGTATTGTGAGAAATAATCATATACTTATGGAATTATTCAACTTATTTCATTATATGCCCGTTGGTTTTATCCTTCATATATTTTTTAATTAATCTTTAAGTTTTTGTATTGGGAGAAATAATCATATATGGAATTCAACTTATTTCATTATAGGGTAATTCCGTTAAAAGAGGGTACGCAAAGCGTGTATTGTGAGAAATAATCATACATGAAATTATTCAACTTATTTCATTATAGGGTAATTCCGTTAAAAGAGGGTCCGCGAAGCATGTATTGTGAGAAATAATCATATACTTATGGAATTATTCAACTTATTTCATTATATGCCCGTTGGTTTTATGCTTCATATATTTTTTAATTAATCTTTAAGTTTTTGTATTGGGGGAAATATTCATATATGGAATTCAACTTATTTCATTATAGGGTAATTCCGTTAAAAGAGGGTCCGCGAAGCGTGTATTGTGAGAAATAATCATATACTTATGGAATTATTCAACTTATTTCATTATATGCCTGTTGGTTTTATCCTTCATATATTTTTTTATTAATCTTTAAGTTTTTGTATTGGGAGAAATAATCATATATGGAATTCAACTTATTTCATTATAGGGTAATTCCGTTAGAAGAGGGTACGCAAAGCGTGTATTGTGAGAAATAATCATATATGGAATTATTCAACTTATTTCCTTATAGGGTAATTCCGTTAAAAGAGGGTCCGCGAAGCGTGTATTGTGAGAAATAATCATATATGGAATTATTCAACTTATTTCCTTATAGGGTAATTCCGTTAAAAGAGGGTCCGCGAAGCGTGTATTGTGAGAAATAATCATATACTTATGGAATTATTCAACTTATTTCATTATATGCCTGTTGGTTTTATCCTTCATATATTTTTTAATTAATCTTTAAGTTTTTGTATTGGGAGAAATAATCATATATGGAATTCAACTTATTTCATTATAGGGTAATTCCGTTAAAAGAGGGTACGCAAAGCGTGTATTGTGAGAAATAATCATACATGAAATTATTCAACTTATTTCATTATAGGGTAATTCCGTTAAAAGAGGGTCCGCGAAGCGTGTATTGTGGGAAATAATCATATACTTATGGAATTATTCAACTTATTTCATTATATGCCTGTTGGTTTTATCCTTCATATATTTTTTAATTAATCTTTAAGTTTTTGTATTGGGAGAAATAATCATATATGGAATTCAACTTATTTCATTATAGGGTAATTCCGTTAAAAGAGGGTACGCAAAGCGTGTATTGTGAGAAATAATCATACATGAAATTATTCAACTTATTTCATTATAGGGTAATTCCGTTAAAAGAGGGCCCGCGAAGCGTGTATTGTGAGAAATAATCATATACTTATGGAATTATTCAAATTATTTCATTATATGCCTGTTGGTTTTATCCTTTATATATTTTTTAATTAATCTTTAAGTTTTTGTATTGGGAGAAATAATCATATATGGAATTCAACTTATTTCATTATATGCCCGTTGGTTTTATCCTTCATATATTTTTTAATTAATCTTTAAGTTTTTGTATTGGGAGAAATAATCATATATGGAATTCAACTTATTTCATTATAGGGTAATTCCGTTAAAAGAGGGTACGCAAAGCGTGTATTGTAAGAAATAATCATACATGAAATTATTCAACTTATTTCATTATAGGGTAATTCCGTTAAATGCAAACGTGATTGGCATCAGGGGCTGGAGGAGTGCATCCCAGGATAGGGGGGAATGGCAACGACTGCTGGAGGAGGCCGGGGCCCACAATGGGCTGTAGTGCCATTGATGATGATGATGATAATTCCGTTAAAAGAGGGTCCGCGAAGCATGTATTGTGAGAAATAATCATATACTTATGGAATTATTCAACTTATTTCATTATATGCCCGTTGGTTTTATGCTTCATATATTTTTTAATTAATCTTTAAGTTTTTGTATTGGGCGAAATATCCATATATGGAATTCAACTTATTTCATTATAGGGTAATTCCGTTAAAAGAGGGTCCGCGAAGCGTGTATTGTGAGAAATAATCATATACTTATGGAATTATTCAACTTATTTCATTATATGCCCGTTGGTTTTATGCTTCATATATTTTTTAATTAATCTTTAAGTTTTTGTATTGGGAGAAATAATCATATATGGAATTCAACTTATTTCATTATAGGGTAATTCCGTTAAAAGAGGGTACGCAAAGCGTGTATTGTGAGAAATAATCATACATGAAATTATTCAACTTATTTCATTATAGAGTAATTCCGTTAAAAGAGGGTCCACGAAGCGTGTATTGTGAGAAAAAATCATATACTTATGGAATTATTCAACTTATTTCATTATATGCCCGTTGGTTTTATCCTTCATATATTTTTTAATTAATCTTTAAGTTTTTGTATTGGGAGAAATAATCATATATGGAATTCAACTTATTTCATTATAGGGTAATTCCGTTAAAAGAGGGTACGCAAAGCGTGTATTGTGAGAAATAATCATATATGGAATCATTCAACTTATTTCATTATAGGGTAATTCCGTTAAAAAAGGGCCCGCGAAGCGTGTATTGTGAGAAATAATCATATACTTATGGAATTATTCAACTTATTTCATTATATGCCCGTTGGTTTTATCCTTCATATATTTTTTAATTAATCTTTAAGTTTTTGTAAGCATACCTTTATCCAACGTTTTTTTAAGTAGGGTGTATTCCATAAATTTTCTTGGAGCTTTAGATCTTGGTTTTCAAATAATGTAGCAAGAGATATATTTTAAAAGTGAATTGAAAAATGTATTTTCTTTATTACGAGTTTATTACCTGTTTAGCAAGATTTAGGTAACGCTTTTTTTACTTTATATGTTTATTTGATATGGGTAATGGGATTTATGTTAGTAATTATGAATTCAATAGCCAATAGTAATACAATACTCACTTAAATTCGAACTTATCGTATAATACACTAAATTTATTGTCAGTTTAAAATAAAGGTTTATACATTAGTTAAAATTATGTTCACCAATTTTTCGGAGATAACGACTCGATTCAGCAAGTCCGGCGCCGCATTTCATTTTTGAACTGTTTTATACATATTTTTTTTGTACTTGTTATGTTTGATCCTTGTACGAATTAGGGAAACCTGTAATGTACAAAGGACCTGAAAATAAATTAATAAATGGAGTTTAATTTCATAGCCGGATTGTAATGTCTCATCTACTACTCGAAGTTCGGAGTTACAAAACTTCAAAAATGGATTCCGTTATAAAATAAAGCATTTTACTGTTTACTAAAATATATAAGTTTAAAAGGCGTTCTCAGTGGAAATACATCAATTATTATTCCAAAAGTTGTTTTAATAAAAAAACTGTTTTTTCTTGTTTTTATTTAAGATTTTCAGTTTAAAAAATGCCAACATGTTTAAGTATTTGTTAATGTATTGTATTTAAAGAGTTTTATTTTTCATTTTAGCGAATAATATTATATATTGAGATTATTTTCTTAAAAAATGTTTTTATTTTTATTCTCATGAAGATGCTTTAATTTATGCAAAAGCTTTTATTAATCTGTAAAGAACAAATACGAGTTGGTTGAGGTGTATGCGTGTGTGCATTGAAATGTGTTAATGACGTATAATAGGTAGTTTTTTTTCTTGATCAGCTCACGACCCTGGACATTCTGAGCCCAGCCCTGTATTTACTGACTTTTAGACTGAAAATTGTGTGAATCGTGTTAGTATTTAGATATTTTGTATTATATCTTGTATTAATTTAGATATTTTGTATTATGTCTTGTATTTTGTAAATATTATCAATGAGTGAAATTGGCCGAAAATAAAATATAAAAGAAATCTTCTCTGTCATGTAATAAATTTCAATAAGTATCATTTGATAATTCGTAAGAGCCATTCATTGATTCTGATTTTATAAATAAAATAAATGAACCGCTGTGTTATAAATGCTGATGTTTCCCTGAGGAATTTTCAACAAGGGTTCTCCGTCGTCTGATATTCCCCGCAAAAAGGGAATATTAATTTACCACACAATACGTTTGCTAGGACGAGCACTAACAGTTTGCCTAAACAGGGCTGGTGAAGTAACATGTGCATTGTGTGCAATGCTCGTAGGTGAGGAATTTAAGGATGAATGTGGATCGGTTTCTTGATGTTCCGCTAAGATATATCTTAAATAATTACCCTTTACAATCGTTTTATTCATTTCATTATTTTGTGTACATTGTTAAACATGATATATTTGAATTTATTTCAAACAAGTGCCTCACCTTTAATACATTAAACTGTTTTTTATGACAGATTTTAGAAAAAAATATATTCATTTAAATTTAAATAACAAATTACTTATATCTATCAATAATGGTGGAACTATAGAAGAGGAATTCACTCCAGGATGAGGAAGAGAATCAAAGGAAAATTAGGATAAAAGGGTATTCTGAGTAATGTAAATAGATTTTCAATTCAATTTTAAATGTAAATAAGAATAGCGCACATCTGATAAAATTTAGAAGTTTATTTTGCAGTTGTAGAACAAACTTTCATTGAAAGTCGTAGAACAAACTTCGATTGAAATCTAAATAAATATGTGTAAAATTTCGTGTGATATCTGAGTATGCAAAGCAGTTTCTCATCGCATGATTGAAGAAAATGATCGTGTTCTGAAAGAAACTGCATTTTTTCGAAGATATGAAGGAGAATTGAGATTGCTAAGCACTCAAAGTAATGTCGTAATTATAGTTTTCAAAAAGTAATATGTCTAAATAATCTTGAGCACATTTTGCTTACTAAAAAGTGAATCTTTATCAAGTAAAAATGGAATTCCACAATACTTATGTATTTTTTTCTAAAGATGGATATGTGTAAAAATGATTTACCAGTTTCGATACATTAAAGGAAACATAACATTGATTTTAATAGTCTTGCATGGAATAATTCTTTAAAGACGAAATGTAACCAGGAAATAATTATATTTTTCGGTTGATATTTTTGTACATAAAGAATTGAGGCTTGTCAACTCATAACCAACATAACACTTTGCCCCTATTGGGGTAGGCAGATATAACATAATATCATTTTATTCTATTCTAGCATACACATTCCGCTTCTATCATATCACATCTTCGTCGTGCGTACTTTCCTATTATAAATGATTTTTACTCTTCCTTCTATCAGAATTTGATTATTTTGATCGCAGCACGTTTTTTTATTTATTTTTAAACTATTAGGTGTTAACATAAGTTGTGTCCTTTTTTTTCCAAATTTGAAAATGAGCACCACAAGTAAAACAAAACGGTAAAGGTTATACGTCATTCGAAAGAAAATTTTCTGCTCTACAAGATATTGTGTTTGCTTTTACGTTACATATATTATTTTATTTGATTACAAGCCTTCAAAATGGAATGTCAAGTAGACGAAAGTGAGCATTTTCGACACCTCATTCTGTTCGCATTCAATCGAGGGAATAAAGCTGCCAATGTTGCTCGCGATATTTGCGAAGTGTACGGTGAAGATGAGTTATGGTCAACAAGCAACGCCCAGAGCGAAATAAGGTTTGCATCCGCGCAAGAAGATGATTTGCATCTGGTGGGATTGGCAAGGCGTCATCCACTACGAAACACTTGAACGCAATCAGACAGTCAGCGCGGAGCTATACATTTTGCAAATGCAGCGGCTTAACACGGCAATTCAACAAAAAAGGCCGGATCGGCAATATGGCGTTATTCTGTAACACGATAACGCCCGCCCGCATATCGCCAACATTACAAAAAACGCCATTCAAACGCTTGGTTGGGAAGTCCTGCCGCACCTTCCATATTCTCCAGACCTTGCGCCGTCGGTTTCCACCTTTTTCGGTCGCTTTCGAACAATTTGCGCGGCGTTTCCTTCAATAATTACCTCGAATTGCGGACATGGTTGGACGAATTCCTCGAGTCAAGACCGGATTGTTTTTATCGCACAGGCATTGAAAAACTTGTAGAACGTTGGCAAGAAGTTGTAAATGATGAAGGAGAATACATTATTGACTAATTTTCATTGTAAAATAATGAAGGAGAGTACATTATTGACTTGTTCTCTTCATTTGGAAAAAAAAAACGGACACAACTTATGTTAACACCCAATACATTTAACTTCTATAGATTATATTTGTAAATCTTTCATCAATCATTCTTTTAAAGTGGCCGAATCATCTTATTATTCCTTTCTTCATCTTAAGCACTGCATCTTCTTACGATCCGCAATATTTTTAATGTTTTTTTTCCTTTTTCTAATATTATACACCCCCCCCCACATTCTCTACTCAACGCTTTCATTTGTTCATTAAATACAAAAAAAAAAACTTTGAAATATGGATTTTATGGCTCACCCTATACTTTTGTTTAGATTGACTTGCTTTTAAAATATTTTTCCTAATTATTTAACCATATTTTAATCGGATGGAGGCGGCACTACAGCTAGCGTGATCCTGAACCATCAGTACAGTCACGTTGTACTGAACGCATCCAGTGCGGCGAATGCACTGAGCATAGTGTCGAGTGCGTGGGAAACCGCGCTAAATAGAGTGCCCACGCGGATATTTGGCACCGAAACAATAACGGAGTTCCCCCGACAAAAACGCATCGTATAGGGTTGTCGATGGAAAATGAAAGAGGGAAATTGTTTAAGTTCAAATCAGCTTGAAATAACGAAAAAATCTTTTTTAACGGATTATTTAAAATGATTTCATCAGGGCTATTACAGATTGTTACTACATATTATTATTTATCTTTCTCCTTTCCGAGGATTTTGTTTCTGGTAAATCTTGCGCGGATCAAATTGTGAAAATCCGCTGTATTCTTCAAGAAGCAGAGGAACTGAACTCACCGATTACTTGCTGATTCATCGACGTTGAAAAAGTCTTTGACAACCAAACATGAGTAGTATTCTTCGCTTACGGTATGCCTGATCCATGATCAAGGTCCTATATCAAGACTCAGAATGATTTTAAAGACAGTATTGCTTGAAAAGACAGAGCTGGTGGTCTATCTGAGTACTTTAGAATTGTATTGGAGTTCAGAAAATCTGTTTCTTGCCTCCCTAAATATTAGTCTTGTGTTTCGCATATTTCTAATCTTTCCCTTCTTTCTTTCCCAAAAATTTGTTTATCTCCTCCCATTTTCCTCAGTCAACCCATCCCTCATAGTCCATTCATTTAATTTTTTCAGCAAGTGTTTCGTCACTCATTAGTGCCCAGATAATTTGAATATTTCTTTATTGATTCTACTTAAAACACCTTTCTCTAACAAACTTTGATATTTCAGTTATTGCATTTGGAAAATTATTAATAACATACCGGCAAAATCCTAATTTACTGAGGTCAGAACAAATAACAGGCAACAAACACAGATTCGTATATTTTGAGAGTGCCCACTTCAAATTGCAATGTTTTAGTCTGTCTTATTTTTTTCATATTATGTGTAATATTCCATTACACTTTCGTTGTATAGCTAATTTCGTTGTATAGATGGGCTAATTTCCATGTGATTGTCTCTTTCAATCGGCCGGAAAATGTTATAGAGACCTAGTGAAAACTAAATCAAAGTATTTTTAAATCTAGGTTCCAACGGCACTCGAACTCGCTACCCTCCAGAACATAGGCATCTTCCAATTAAACCACGGAGATAGTCATAGTATAGTTATGTATACTTGTCGTGTAAATAAATAATAATTATACTTTCAAATTGTAAATCCACAATTGATAACTTTTCATAAAACTTGCAAACCTCCCTTACAGTAAGATCCATAATAAAATGGGTTTTATTTTGCCAACTTCACTTTGATCATTTTATTTTTTAGGCTAGATTCACACTTGATCGGCATCATGCAGGTACCTACTTGGGAGCTGCCGTCGCCAGTGAACGGATCGCCCTTAACCCTTCCCTTACGGTGTTAAAATTGAAACGCGTGCTCCGGTGTTGGGTAGTGAGTACGCGATAAAAAATTAGCGATTTTAAATCGGAAAAATAAGAACATTCATAGATAATCCCTTAATTAATTATAATTGAAGTTAAAAATTATAATAATTGAGATTTATTTGCTGAAAACATTAAAAAACCATCTGGCAACGCTCACGGAACGGGCGTACGTCTAACCTATTTGCAAGCCTAGAAGCTACTGTGGCGCGGAACGTCAGTCGCATACCCCGGCGCTTACGCTTATGCTTGCGACGTTGAGACAATTCAGCTCCTCGCAATTCAGTGGAGTATGCAAGAGTGAGATGCGAATATAGTGTCGCGCTTCCCGCATACTATTCACCTATCGTCAAGACACAAGGTCGAGACACTCACAGCGTTTAAATGCGAATTTGTTTCCGATATCTTCACAAAATACCCACGATGTAGTCGATAAATTCTGATTAATATTAATATTATTTTTTAAATCAATGCGTAAATATATTATGGAGGAATATCTAAAATCTTAACCTTGTATTTATTATATTTATAGAGATATTGATGGTTATTAGAAGCAACGTGTAGAAGATACCCAACACAGGGAAGGAAAGGTTAACATGCCCGCGTAACGACAATCTGCATACATTTTCTTATGTTGTTTTAAGTCCGATTGCAAGCTACTTACCGCGATTTTTTTCCTATTATTTCTTGTTGTGAAGTTCTTAAAGTGAAAGAAATTTGAGGCGTTCGTTTGCTTGGTCCTAATTATAAGATAACTTCCTAAATTATACTCGCTATGTGACACATAAGTAGTACAAACAAATAAATATGTTCAAATTAATTTTTAACAATGTTTTTAGTAAAATAAATTGTTGAAACAATACATTTCTGTAAAATTAGGATCTAATTAATATAAATCGATTTCGAAATCAATATAATGGACATTATACACAATTTTTGTTTCCAAAATAATATTACTTTAAAATTTCCTAGCGATGAGCCTAATGACAGTTGAAATTTGTTCAAACTGCAATCAAGTTTTGTCGTGTTTGCTATTGTGGCTTCAAACATTTCTGCTCTTTGTTTTTTTACGTTTTCGAGCATCGGAAATTTCATTTTTATCTACGAAAAGTATGTTGTTGAAACGGTCGTGTATGGTAGACTTTGCAATACTACGTATCGCCTTGGTAATTAGACTATGGCAATTCCACGCTCCATTTAATTCTTTTTCACATTAACTTATTTTCTTCAAGCATCATTTTCATCTTCAATCAATCTCAAGGATATTGCGGTATAATAACATCATCTAATGGACATGACTACGATATGGTAAATTTCCTCGCGTCTTAGTATATCGAAATGCACGTGCGATTGTCTACGTCTGAATTCAGACAAGGCACAGGAAGTTGAAGAACTTCAAACCCAAGTATCTTTCGGATACCACATTTCTTGAGCTTACTTGACATGTGCCCCAATTATAATTAATTCTCAGCCATAAATTGGGTCTATTGTTATACTTCTTTTAAGAATCCAGTATTTGCGAACTTTAGGGGTGAATCAGGAAAAATACGTAAGCCGTATTTTGTGTTAAACTGTATCATTTGATTGACAGGAAAAAATAAATTAAAATAGGGCCGAACAGTACTCTATATCCTCTTCAGAGCTAAGAGAGAACTTACTCTCAATTAATCAGAAAATGCCTCGAAAACAAATAGAAAGTAAAAAAAGGATGACCTTCGGGGCCTGGTTGGTAAAACGCTTACCTTCCACCTGAGGATTTAGATTCCCGATGGTGTACGAAAAAAAAAATGCGTTCAAGTGTAGTAAAATAGTTCGTCTGCCAACAATACTCAGACGTACCAGACATGCATGAGTGATTGTGCCTTTTGGGGTGTTAGATATTATTGCTAACACGTGAGATAATAATGAGTTCCATGCTTACTACAGTTTTTTCTATACTCGAAGGCTAGATTAATGGAGCTAAACAATAATGTCGTCTACCAGATACGTTCCTCAATATGTCGAGTTCGAATATAATGCATTGAATGAAAAAAAAGTTTAAAAGGAAGTCCATTTTCACTTCTCAGTAATGAACATAATATTGAATTTCAAATCAAATCTGGAAGTGAAACACCCAATCCCTATCTCCCCCACTTTACTATGTAAAAGTAATCCCTCAAAATGTAGGGCGGAGCGGGGTATGCATTATTTGTTTGTGCCAACCAAACACTTGGAGTGCTATGGGACTGGGACTGGGACTGTGACTGGGACTGTGAGGTATGGCATTGTGTGTAAATACCACGGGGTACTGGAATTTATTATCTATGGTTGGTACGCTGATTGTTTTTTATAATGTGGGAACGATTTGGATAAATATCGCGAAAAATTATAACACAGATTTGAAAACCATGACACGGTTTGACAATAACTTATTTTTTATTTGAAAATGAAATATTTAAAATATTTTTCTTTCATTAGTTGACAATATAGCCCCACAGTCCAGTTTCGAACTAACTGTAATGCAAATCAATAAATTCGACATAAACATATACTTCATTAATTTCTTAAATTCTGTCATTTACATTTCCCTTACTGGTTAAGCTTATTTGTTATTGTCCCCTGTCTCTTTAATTTGTTTCACATCATACTAGAAAATGTAAATGAACTATTTTAAAATTATGAAATATTTAAGCATGATCAAACATTTTTTTACTCTGAATATATTTTTTTCGACATTTTGTTACCTGCAAAAATGTTTACCTAGTACTGAAAATCTCAGTCGCAACTTCCGGAAAATTTCAATCTACCTTTTTCGACCATGACCAGATTTCGAAAGTACCTTCCGTCAAAAATGTTATCTATATTTACTTATTATCGGCATATAACGATATATTTCCAATACATTGATGCTTTTTATAATA
Source organism: Odontocerum albicorne (assembly GCA_949825065.1). Classification (NCBI taxonomy): domain Eukaryota; kingdom Metazoa; phylum Arthropoda; class Insecta; order Trichoptera; family Odontoceridae; genus Odontocerum; species Odontocerum albicorne. The sequence continues at coordinate 22,336,227 of OX463855.1, forward strand.
CTTGAGAGCAATGCTCGTGTATCTACACGATACAATACAACGGGAAATATCCTTTCCTTTCATACACAGGTGAAATCTACGTAAATCTTGTAACTAGTGCCAGAAAGCCTTTTTTGCATACTAAGTCGGTAAAAAAACGCCTAGTGGCCTTATACGTATCATCAATTGACACCTTATGTGGTCTAGTTTTTAAGACGCTTGACTTAAAAACTAAGCTACATGTGAGGTTCTGGGCTCGATTCCCAAAGTATTTAACAAAAAAATAGCAAAAAAGGCTTCCAGTCTGCTTACGACACTTGCATACGCTAGACGAGTTTGAGCGTTATTGTATATAAACGTGGGGTAGTATTTTAAACACGTACAATGATAAATTGTGAGTTACTTACGTACTTCAGAGGCTCTTGACTCAAAGCCTCAATTGTCGGGCTTGAAGACTGGTATGTTACCTCTCAGCTACGCTCTTCAATATGTTGGCATTGGATATATTGAAGAGCTATTAATAAAAGTTTTAATTCATTGATTCATTCGAATGAATCAACGAATTAAAATTTATTTTCTTTGATAATATTTTCAGGTAATTTTTTCTTTGTGGATATGAATTTTATTTATATATTTCAACATTATATTTACGTATATATCTCACAAAAAACTCTTAGTAATAAAGCTTTCAGCAAATATTTTTATACAGCACACTTAGTACGTACGTACATACGAGTATGAATACAAAACAAATACATAACTCTGGTCCTTCCTTTATCAGACATCGCTCTTCCCCAGGGAGACGCTGCACCCCACAAACTGCACACCGGCCTGTCATCGGGACAGAATGGCTCTAAGCAAATAGCAACTGTTTATCCTGGGTAACCAGATACTGCCTTCAATTAAGTAGACACGTGCGTGACACACGTTTAATTCCAACTGCATTCCCTCGATGTTCTGCATAACTTTTGTAATGGTTTCTCCAATGAAAAACATTCTCAAAGTAATTGATTCAGATCTTTTTGGAGACGTGTGCTAAGAGTAAACCTATTGTGGGGTGATGTTATATAGTTATAGCGATTTAGTGTCTGATGAAGTTCTGTGTGTACGATGTAGGAAAGAACAGAAAAGGAACACATGTAACATATTCACTTCTTGAAATAAATCATAAGTGTATTGAAAGCAAATAATAAATGGAGAAATTGTCGAATAAGGCTGATGTATTGAGTAAGATGAAGGAGAGCATTCAGATATTTTTCTTTTCTTTTAAAGAGTATATATGACTAAAGTCATAGGTATCCTTATATCCTCAAACACTTGACGGAAAAGGTGCCTTTTTCGATCGAGGGGAGTAGGACAGCGTGGGATTCGAACTGACGACCTTCCGCACGGAAGTCCAGTGCTTTACCGCGCGCAACCTCTAAATAAAGTGTGGACATGTGAAACGAATGAATGAAGAAGGATTTACAAAACACACAAATAGTGGGATTGTGAGTAAAAAGCGTTCGAGAGGAATACCAAGGAAAGTATTGTTGGATCAAATGTCTGAGAAATCGTAGAAGTTGTATGAGGTGTACGGATACTGAAGATTCGAAGTTGCTTTTAACTGCAGGTATTCTTCACGGGGAAATACTTGCACTACTTTTTTTTTTTCATTTTTGTAAATGAAATTATTTAACTGCAGGAATGTAAGTAACACTTGTATGTCAACGATCTATAAGTATACTCTAGTTTTTTTTTGCCCAACTGATATACGAGTATCTGTTGCTGCTGATTTCAATGAATCTATTACAGCGCAATCACACAGTGGTCTAGCGAAAATCCCTTGCTCATTAATCCTATAAAATCACCAACTATCATCGTAAGGAGTCGTCATCTTTGTTCGAGTGTTAATCAATCAAATCTTCCAACTATTCAAATTGATGGATGTGTGATTCCGTATTTCTGACATTTCAAAGGTCTGGGAATGCTTGCCGATGATTTTTTCAGTTGGCGCAACCATATTTTCGAACTAAGTTGCATAATCTTCGCAAGTATCCTTTCTCTGAACATATAACGCATTTTATTTCCTATCCAAAGCCGAATGTTGCCAGTCCAAAGTCTCATCTTGCACTTTATTGACTATAGGGTTGTGTGTTATCTCGATGGTAGGGAGTAGTTGTTGGATATACATCACACATCGTTTTACATATTATTTGATGGTACCGACAAATATTTTTTAGTCCGCTTTAGTTTGTAGCCAGCTTTATGGTTACCTTTATGTGTGGTACAGCTTGCTTCTCTCACATTTGAACTATATGTTTGAAGCCAGCTTTATGATTACCTTTATGTGTGGTACAGCTTGCTTCTCTCACATTTGAACTATATGTTTGAAGCCAGCTTTATGGTTACCTTTATGTGTGGTACAGCTTGCTTCTCTCACATTTGAACTATATGTTTGAAGCCAGCTTTATGGTTACCTTTATGTGTGGTACAGCTTGCTTCTCTCACATTTGAACTATATGTTTGTAGCCAGCTTTATGGTTACCTTTATGTGTGGTACAGCTTGCTTCTCTCACATTTGAACTATATGTTTGAAGCCAGCTTTATGGTTACCTTTATGTGTGGTACAGCTTGCTTCTCTCACATTTGAACTATATGTTTGAAGCCAGCTTTATGGTTACCTTTATGTGTGGTACAGCTTGCTTCTCTCACATTTGAACTATATGTTTGAAGCCAGCTTTATGGTTACCTTTATGTGTGGTACAGCTTGCTTCTCTCACATTTGAACTATATGTTTGAAGCCAGCTTTATGGTTACCTTTATGTGTGGTACAGCTTGCTTCTCTCACATTTGAACTATATGTTTGTAGCCAGCTTTATGGTTACCTTTATGTGTGGTACAGCTTGCTTCTCTCACATTTGAACTATATGTTTGAAGCCAGCTTTATGGTTACCTTTATGTGTGGTACAGCTTGCTTCTCTCACATTTGAACTATATGTTTGTAGCCAGCTTTATGGTTACCTTTATGTGTGGTACAGCTTGCTTCTCTCACATTTGAACTATATGTTTGAAGCCAGCTTTATGGTTACCTTTATGTGTGGTACAGCTTGCTTCTCTCACATTTGAACTATATGTTTGAAGCCAGCTTTATGGTTACCTTTATGTGTGGTACAGCTTGCTTCTCTCACATTTGAACTATATGTTTGTAGCCAGCTTTATGGTTACCTTTATGTGTGGTACAGCTTGCTTCTCTCACATTTGAACTATATGTTTGAAGCCAGCTTTATGGTTACCTTTATGTGTGGTACAGCTTGCTTCTCTCACATTTGAACTATATGTTTGAAGCCAGCTTTATGGTTACCTTTATGTGTGGTACAGCTTGCTTCTCTCACATTTGAACTATATGTTTGAAGCCAGCTTTATGGTTACCTTTATGTGTGGTACAGCTTGCTTCTCTCACATTTGAACTATATGTTTGAAGCCAGCTTTATGGTTACCTTTATGTGTGGTACAGCTTGCTTCTCTCACATTTGAACTATATGTTTGTAGCCAGCTTTATGGTTACCTTTATGTGTGGTACAGCTTGCTTCTCTCACATTTGAACTATATGTTTGTAGCCAGCTTTATGGTTACCTGTATGTGTGGTACAGCTTGCTTCTCTCACATTTGAACTATATGTTTGTAGCCAGCTTTATGGTTACCTTTATGTGTGGTACAGCTTGCTTCTCTCACATTTGAACTATATGTTTGAAGCCAGCTTTATGGTTACCTTTATGTGTGGTACAGCTTGCTTCTCTCACATTTGAACTATATGTTTGAAGCCAGCTTTATGGTTACCTTTATGTGTGGTACAGCTTGCTTCTCTCACATTTGAACTATATGTTTGTAGCCAGCTTTATGGTTACCTTTATGTGTGGTACAGCTTGCTTCTCTCACATTTGAACTATATGTTTGAAGCCAGCTTTATGGTTACCTTTATGTGTGGTACAGCTTGCTTCTCTCACATTTGAACTATATGTTTGAAGCCAGCTTTATGGTTACCTTTATGTGTGGTACAGCTTGCTTCTCTCACATTTGAACTATATGTTTGTAGCCAGCTTTATGGTTACCTTTATGTGTGGTACAGCTTGCTTCTCTCACATTTGAACTATATGTTTGAAGCCAGCTTTATGGTTACCTTTATGTGTGGTACAGCTTGCTTCTCTCACATTTGAACTATATGTTTGAAGCCAGCTTTATGGTTACCTTTATGTGTGGTACAGCTTGCTTCTCTCACATTTGAACTATATGTTTGTAGCCAGCTTTATGGTTACCTTTATGTGTGGTACAGCTTGCTTCTCTCACATTTGAACTATATGTTTGTTTCGTTAGTCTTTATTCATTAATTCATTCTAAATGCCAGAGTCGGAGATTACTTCACCCTGAAAGTGTTGTATAATACATACAATGACAATGTTGTTTCCCGACCACGAACTTTAACATGTTTGCATCACCAAAGAGTACGTATGTATGAAAAATAAAGTTATATTTAAAAAAAAAAGATTTTTTAGAAAATGTTGCCTGCGTGCTTATGACAGTTCATTAGAATTAATCTTTAAACGTGAAATCTTCGGCGGTTTTTAATGAGGGTTGCAGTTGACAGTTTAGAAAGATCATTAAATGCATGGAAATTCCTGCTCATGGAAAATAATTGGTTCCTGGTTTGGATTTCCCTAATCAGCATTCAAAGTATTGAATTTGTCAGGTATTCTTCAGGCTTAAAGTTGTTTTGAAAAATAAATTATTTTGTCAAAAAAGAAACAGAAAATAAATAACAAGCGACGAAAATGAAATAGTGAAAGAAACGAATATAAAAATATGCACAATGATGAGTCTTAGAGATTTTTAAATTCAATGATTTCCGTAGTCCAGCGGTAGAACGCTTGTGCCCTCTTGGTTTCCGTAGTTTAGCGGTAGAACGCTTGTGCCCTCTTGGTTTCCGTAGTCCAGCGGTAGAACGCTTGTGCCCTCTTGGTTTCCGTAGTCCAGCGGTAGAACGCTTGTGCCCTCTTGGTTTCCGTAGTCCAGCGGTAGAACGCTTGTGCCCTCTTGGTTTCCGTAGACCAGCGGTAGAACGCTTGTGCCATCTCGGTTTCCGTAGTCCAGCGGTAGAGCGCTTGTGCCTTCATGGTTTCCGTATTCCAGCGGTAGAATGCTTGTGCCCTCTTGGTTTATTTGTTTGTTTCTGATGTTAACAAAAAAAATTCATCGTTAGGTTTTCCTTATACATGAATTTTAACATATTTCTAATTGTTTATAAAAAAATTCTATATGGCCAAATCAATATTGCCATTTTTAAATTTTAGGATCTCCGTATAGAATGTAACGAAGCACTTTACCTCTCAGCACTTGGAACAGTCATATGTAAAGAACACTTAAATATATGTCGTTTATTTTGTCAATAGAGAAAACGATGTGACAACTAATTGGTAAAAATACTAACTACAAAGTTATGATGATAAATTAGAATCAGATTTCCTTATGTGCTATCAATTTTTTTAACAGTATATCATATTTTTTTCAGGAATTATTGAACGAAAATTAAATTTGGGGGTTGTGCAATGTAATAACAAGGCGGGTGTTTCGTAGCTAATTGAAGTAATTGTTTTGAGAGAGTCTGCCTTCTCAAAGCGGAGATAGCGTCGCTAGTTAGTTGCTATTCAAGTTAGATTAAGTGAATTAAGAATTTATAGGATTTAGACGAAATTCCAGACAGAAACTAGTTGGTTATATATTATATAGACATTAGTAGTTAAATAAATTATACATTTGTGATACTTATTGACCGAGCAGTATCCAAAATGAGATTTGATACAAGCAAAATAATGAATATATTTTTTAATGAAAATAGACTTGGGGAACTCTAAAAATAAATAAGATTGTAAGTTGACAAAATACTTTTATCTACGCATTTAAATTCGAAGGTGCGGCAACCTATTTCACTACATGCATCAGGAGTGCATGTGCATATGTACTATTAATGAGATGAACGCTCGTAATTGGGATATTTATCAAACATACATACCATTACGCTAATTTCTTGTCAGAGTAGGCAGAGAGGACAGAGATAGTCTTTCCTATCTCGAAACATAGACTTCACCTCTTCTACATACATACATCTCATATATCTCCATGATTTATCTGAATTTTACGTTTCCTTCTTTTAAAATAGTATTCACATTATCTGATCGTTCTTTTCTTAGTCTTTTTTTACCACACATTTCACTCGCATTTGCACAATATATTTTTTTTTAGACTTTCTTAGTTCATTCGTTCCACATGCCCAACCCATCTAAGAGTGCTCTTCATCATGATCATCTTACTTACATCAGTCTTAAGTTCACATTCATCCCTAAACACTTCCTTACGTATTTTATCATATATTGCCACCTCATGTATAATATTTATCACAGTGTATGCATTTCTACAGCGTTTATTCGGTTCCTTTTATTATTTTGAAATGATCACGTTTCATTCCCAAACATCAACGTTGGTATTAAAACACTGGTGTGGTTTATCATCTTAGCAGATTTTGATATTTTCTGCTTTGAATATTTATGCTTAAGTGCCCCATTGATTTTGATTTTCATCGCTAAACACCGTTTGATATCCATCGTAACTCTCCCATCCAAAAAATACTACCCAAATAGTATAATTCCTCAAATTGTTTCCATCTTTCATTGTCCATTCTATATCGCATTTATTTTTTTTTACAGATTTGTATCACTATTACTTTAGATTTCACAACACCATTACTACTAGATCATTCTCTTCGTGATTTTTATTGTTTGTGTGATATGCGTCATGAAGCTGATCTCTAATTTATTGTCAAGAACAGATGCCCTATAAGTGTTCTTATTTGAATAGGTAAAATAAAGCAAATACATAAATAAACCGCAAAAGAATACCGTGGAACATCAATTAATGCCTTAGCTGTTTTTGTAATACTATATGAGATTATTACATACTTATTTTCTTGAATACGGGAATAAATATGTTATAATAATTTTATTAATGTAATATGATATTAACTTTTTTTTCTGATATCACAATTAATTTTTTAAAATTTTATTACCAGACGAATTCTTGTAAAAGATCTAAACCATTTTATAGTACCATCAAGAATCGAATCTGACGCTCCCGGGTGTAAGATAAATGTCTTACCAAGTAGACCACGGAGGTCGTAGATTATGGTATAAAGTACGAATTACATTCACGAGGTTTCGTGCAATTCAGGTCAGTTTAAATAAATTTTTACTGAAATGTACACTCGAACTGATTTACTGATTGGAATGTTTCGTAAATACATGCAAAACTGCGAACGATAAATTTACTTTCGTAGTTTTAACTTTCACGAATCGAGAAATGTGTTAAGGGAAATAAATTACCTATATTTTATACACGTACTATGGTCATCATCGACTCTTTTATACATCTTAAATATTTCCAGAAATATCTATATGAAATTATTCCTCGTATCGTTGTGAGATTCATTAATCAGCCAGTCTAATGTTTCTGGTGCAGTTCTGTGAACATCCTTGGTCTCTACAGTGCAGTGGCGTCGCGAGGATCTTCTGGGCCTGGATAAAAGACACAAAATTTTCGCTTAACAAAGTGTAAGTTAAATGTCGTATGCCCCATATAAGAATAAGTTGGCAGCTCAACAGCCAAGGTAGAACCTGTAAAGTATTTCAGTGTATAATTAGTTTTATTTATATGCATAATAAAAATTTCCTTTTAATTTTATTAATATATTGTGTAAATATAATAAAATGAATTATCAATACGTTCAGTTACGATTTATTAAAAACAATAATTATTTAGTTCAAAAGTTAAATTAGTCTAAAAAATCAGTAACAGTTTAAGTTTTATTGTTTCAAATTTTAAGTAATAAATTTATATGCTTGAAGGGCCAATGAAAGCAGAAACTACAGACGTTCTTTGGAGCTGTGGAAAAAAAACATTTTGACACTGACAGAGCGTAGCAGAGTTAAGGAAACCATTAAAAAATATAACTTTTAATTCCTGACCTTGGACTTCCCTTAGCCCTGGGCTCGAAGATTATTCTTGCCTCTCCCCCTCGCTACGCCACAGCTCCAGTGGACCTAATGGGGCATCGTAGACTATGTATTCCGTGGTCTGTGAGTATAAAAGTTAATGTTTCGTAAAATAATTTTAAAGTGATTCTCAAAATCCAATATAATGCCTTGGCCAATATGTGCACGTGAGAGGATACTGAGAAACCGTTCAATTAGGTATGTTTTTCCTTCCTATTTTGCAGTTTCGCTATTTTCGGTTTTAATTACTCGCGGTGAACCGTGAGTCGAAAATGTAACCGCTGAAATGTATCCAATTGTTCTTTCGTAACTTGAAAATAGCAAATGTTCACATTGTAAAGTATTGCAGTAGCAGAGATAAAGATCAATAAGGCTTTGATTTCAAGCTAATGTATCTGTGGTACCTTAAGAAATGTTCATGTATGAATAGACAAAAAAGTTTGCAGCTATGAAGGGGAATCTTTTAGTTTTTCTTTATTAATGAACTTTATAGTGTTCATTAGCGTTGTTGAACAATAATATACGAGTATGTGTGTTGTTTTTGAAGGAAATTTATTTCTCTTGTAAGCTTTGCTGATATTTGTGAGTAGCTAATTATATCAAATATCAGAATTAATTGCAAGGAAGACTTATTGCTTAAGTATCTCAATTAGTATAGATAAAAAAGAAAAGGTATTTAAATGATGTTTTTATATTTTTTTATATACATACGTACTAACACGCTATTTCCTAGTTGAGTTTAATCAATGAAGACAGTGTAAGGAAAATTCCAACATATCATCAGAAGGTAAATAGTAGCCTAAAGCGATGTCATAACGTTTACAATATTTACCTCACTTTATCTATCAAATAATTATTATCATAATCACAAGAAGTATATCTCCGTTGCCAAGTTGGTAAGATGCATGTATTCAAAGCCAAGAGACTGGTCCAAAAATCCAGTCTGGTCTTCACTTAAGGCCTCTTTAACATATTTCTGGTTGATCGGAAGAGATTGCCATGGGGAAATAAACTCACCAGATTGTGCTGTATACAACGAAAGTGTTATACAATAAAACACAAGAAAGGCTTGTACAGTACAATAAGATATTGTAAAAAGAGAGAGAAAGAGACCGGGTATTAATATAATTTTTCTATTTAATTATTAGATATTGGTGTTAATCTCTTACTGTGCCTAATTTATTCACTAAATTTTAGCACAAGTATGTACATAAGGGAAACAAAATAGGATATATTAGGTTCTGTAATATTCGTGGTTTCAGGCATCCACTGAAAGTCTTGGAACGTATTTCTCGCGGATAAGAGGGGACTACCTTACATTGTTGTGTTAATTTTATAGTTTACTATTTGAAAGATTTTTTTTATATACAATATTTTGAATTAAGTTCGGTACAGAAGACCCTGGAAACAGAACAAGCCTTAATTAAAAGTTCTAATTCTTCTAAATATTACTTTAAATAAATGTGAAAGATTTTTATATTTCTTTATATCGTTTAATTGAGTTTTATGACCTGTTTTTGGGATTATTATATAAATATAAACGCATACATACATGTATATACAATAACGCCATTTCGAAGTAAATATAGTAATCGAAATAAAGATAGTAGATTTAAACTTAAGAGAAGATACTGGATAAAGAAGAAACCTTAGTTAAAAAGGTCTATTTTATTTTAAATATCGCTTTACAAAACCTGAAGAAGAATCTCAATCATAGGATTTTTATAAATATGGTTGTTCCATCAAATAAACTAAAATAAATAAATAAAATCTAACATAATCTTCAAATATTTTTACCTCTAGTACAAATTTCCCACACTTAATTCCCATTTAAAAATTGTTTAATAAATTGTGATTTACAATAACTGTGAATAGTTATGCTTTTTGTCGAGTTATTAGTAGATTAATAAATTAACAGTGAAACGAAATAACTTGTATCCAAATTTAATAAAATGAACAGAAAAAAAATATGATTCGTACTTTTTGATACGAAAATGAAATCATATTAAGACATCAGCTTTGCATGTTGAATTAATGAAGGAATTTTTGCACATTCTTCGGAGTGCACTGAAATAAAAATAATTTGACGTGTTGGGTCACCCTCAGTCGCTGAAAGGCAATGGCGGCTCGTGGTGAAATTTGCATAATTCTATCGTGGAGCTAACTGCTCGGCGATTAATGTCAAAGGGACCTTTGACGTTTTGCTAGATATTTTTTACGAACACTTTACTTAAAGTTATTTTTGTAATATGTAAAGGTCTTTCAAAATAAAAACGATGGTGATTTTTAATCAGTTAGTAGAGAAACGCAATTCGTTTACAATCACCCCTGTTAAATATGCTATGGAAAAGTAAATGTTTTAAATTTTTGAAAATACGAAAAATTGTTCTTAAAATATTTAATAATAAATTACTTTCTCATTTTATTAATTACGAGCACATTAACTACTGGGACATCTGTTGCCACCTCTTATTTCATAGCTCTCTTTAGACAGAATGATATCAACTTCTTAGCAATACTTAGGACCAACTGGTGTCATGTTTCGTTGGAATTGTAAATTTGGTCTATTGACCTTAACGAACATTTTCAATGAGAGGGGATTTTTTCTGCATTCTTTGGTAACATATTACAGTTTTATTTTGGTTTATGGCTTAACGTATATCTAATGTTTTTTAAATTAATTGTTTTCTACAGTTTTTGTGACGTTTTTAAAATTTTCACTGTACTATCTTTGAAATTGTACAATAATTTATCTTTATAAATAATACTGTTAGTAAATTCTGAAAAGATGCTAGCGCCAATTTTCCTCTGTTATTCTCATATATAATATATAACTTCACAAGTATATTATATTTAATATATGCAACTCTTATGTAGTTTTCTACTCATGTCTTGGGGGTAATATATAGATCTTATTTTTTTGGTAATAAGCGTAAGCCAGTCGAGGGTATACAAACCATTTGAAAACATAAGTGTTGTTCTTGTGACAAATTGGGATCATATAGTTTAAATAGAGCCTCGAGATAGGAAGTAGGACCATTTGTCGCAGTGATAAAAAAGTGATTTACTGTGTTAGAGTTTGATACATTTGCATTTAAATATTGCTATGCTCCTCCAAAATGTACATTCTGAGAATGTGATAATTGGGTTCTTATTTCCTCTTATGCCAATGGTTGCTTTTAGCTTTGTGTAACGTTTATTAAAAAAATGCATTACCACATTTTACATGGTTACTTTTTAACTCTTGTCTCTTGAAATTCAGCCCTTGTCTAGTGATCTCTAACAGTCGTATTTTTTGTTGCTTTTAACATTCTACTTTTGTCTTTGCGCATCGTGTTTATTTTTCAACACTACAGAGATACAAGTTTTCACTCATAAACTTGTCTGATCGTATAGTTGTTTCTGGAAATTGTGGTTACTCGGCTAGTACGTATTTGAAAATATCTTTTCTTTAGAACGTTTGACTAGAAAATATAAAACAACATTGAAGCAAGATTGTAGAAATGCAACATAACACAAGATGTCATTGAATAAAAAACACTTGAAAAAAAAATATCGACTTAAAACTTGTTTTTATTAAAATTAATAATTTTGAGTAAATTGTTTTGCAATTATTTAAAATATTACGATATAAAATGGTCTTTAGACTTCAGATACTAATAAAAACTATTTTATATTAATTCAAACTTAAACTATTGTACATTTTGAAATGTGACATTTCTGGACTATCACTTTACTCACATTTTTACTTCATGAATGTTATATTTCGAATTATAATGCAGTATTAAATCACTTAAAATTATTTTGTTTTATCTTTAACTTCATTCGGCCATCTGAATGAGTAGCGATGTAAGAAAAAAAAGGTACAATATTTTTAATTTTTTTAGTAAATAATAAATGACCACGACATCTACTTGAGTCAGTTTAAATTTAAAGGTGTGACATTGTCATTAAGATTTTGATAAAGTAAAAGTGAGGTTTTGGAAATATTTGCAAACCAATGTTTTTAAGACTTTTGAGAAAATGTAACTCATGGCCCGCTTCATATTCGATGAAGTATGGTTTTGAATGATTTTTTAAGATCCAGATTATTTTTCAAGATATTCATTCAACCGTACAGTTATCGGTTATGCTCTATTTTTTTTCTATGCAATGTTCTTATATTGTGAATTGAAATTATGCCTATATAGTTGTAGGAACTTCAACACTTTACACATGACACGCAGGAATACTTATGAAGCTAAGGTGACAATTTATATAAGGTTTTATGGGATTGTTATTTTTGTATTAATTCTTATATTATAGCATCGAAACAATAATGAGAATGTGGAAAAAATATCTCTTTCTAAGATCTTTCCTAAGTTTAACTAAATTATCTCGATGTGGAACGTTTTTATTTCCAATAAGAGTCAAAATTTCTAGTCTGTATTCTAATTTTCCAAAATACCGTGCAGATTATTAAGAAATGAGGTATAAATAGAAACAAATGGGATTGAACCACAAGTCATCTTAGTGGTGGCTGTATTGTTTTTAGGCACCACGAAAGATGCCCCAACAAATCATGGCTGATCCAGGTGGAAGGTGTCTAGAAGACTGAGATAAAGAACCTCTTCAGGGATATGCTACAAGCAAAATAAGTACAATTCATAAAAAGGCGAAGCAACGCGTGGCAGTCGTACACTAGGCAATATCCCCCGATTGAATAATGGGAACAAAAGAGAGAAAAAAAGATATTTTATAAGTGTAGGAGTATATTTTCTTTGTGTGTGTAATTAAAATTGAGTAAGAAAGATAAGATGATTAAAATGATAAATAAGATGAAAAATAGAAAAATAGGGAAAATTAGTAAGATGAATGAGACAATTGGAAACTATTCACATTACTTCTTTTCACTGTTTAATTCATATGAGGTTCAAATTTAACATCATTTTTAAAAACTGCATTTAAAAAAATTTAAGAACCCATGGACACCCTATCGTAGTATTCTCGTCTCGAACTTGTTGCAATCCCTTTACTTAAGGGTGAGGTCATGTCGAGTTATTGTTATTTGTTGCAATAAAGGGGGCGATTACATTTACCACTTTTCCAAGGAAAAACAATTTAATTTCATTATTCTTTGGATTAAAAAAATCATTTCATAGCAATGTATGTGATTATTGCTAACCTCACGCAAAACTTAATTGATATATTAACATATACAGCGACATGCTTACTCGCCGATTCCATATATAATCATATAAATGCATGAAATTGTATTATGTAAAATAGATTTAATTCAAACTTAAATAATTTTAACAATTTCTTTTTATGATCAAAAAGTGCCTAAAATATGGACCTCAAATGCAATATTTACGAGTAAATGAAAATAGTGATTTTTTGAAATTGAGTATATGTTTTGTTGACTAGATATTTAACTCGGTTAAATAAATGTTTAAAATAAACCAAAAAAGTGACAAGATATTTCAAATAAATAAAATAAGATATTTTTTAACCTGGCGAATTTATTGCCATGTGGTAATCTCTTCCAACCGACCAGAAAGATGTTTTTATAGGCCCTAAGTGTTAACCAGACTGAAATCCTATTTTAAAAAATCTGGGTTCCAGCGGGGATCGAACCCGCAACCTCCGGATCGGCAGACAAGTGTCTTACCACCAGGCCACGGAGGTCGTCTATTTTCATATTTTATATTCTATTTTTATAAATATTATATTTTTATATTCTATATTTCTAACTAACCAAAAAATGGTTTTTGGTGGTTTGGATATTTTTTGTATTTATGCGTTCAATTGGATAATAAGCGTAAAAAGGAAGGGATCGCGTAATAGTAATCGAATCTCAGCTGTAATAGCAAAATAGTCAAAGCTGTAATCGTAATCGAGTCTCAGCTGTAATAGCAAAATAGTCAAAGCTGTAATAGTAATCGAGTCTCAGCTGTAATAGCAAAATAGTCAAAGCTGTAATAGTAATCGAGTCTCAGCTGTAATAGCAAAATAGTCAAAGTTGTAATAGTAATCGAGTCTCATTATCACTATTACAGCTTTGACTACTTTGCTATTACAACGATAGATCTCTTTAATAACACGTATCTTTCAGCTAAAGATACACTTTAACATATTTCTGGATAGTTGAAAAAGATTACCACATGTCGATAAATTATCCAGGTGCCACTGAATATAATAAAAGAGTAATATATTAATACTATACAAGTGTACTCATATTTATGTAAGATCATTTTTTACATTAAAAACATTCCTTCTGGAAGACGACCGAATAAATTATCAACTTCAAAAAATCTGTTTAAATTTAGGTATTACAAATCTAAATACAAAAGAATTAGCACTCAATATACGAGTATTTTTCTTTTGTTTTCACAATTTTTTCGTTATTATAAGTGATGATTATGATCGTGGTGCTACAACCCTCTGTGAGTTATGGTCGGATTTACAACTGCTCAAAACCGATCTCTTTCCCTTGTGCCATCCTCATTCGATTCCAGCTCAGAGTATCCGCAGACCCTTGATAGTTTTGGTCGCGATTGCCATTTATTCCTCAACTTTTGTGGTCATGTTGCCTTTATTCTTTTTTAATGTATGGTTCACCTCTACATGAGAGAGTGGGTTATCCCTAGTTTTATCCAAATGTCTTCTTATTGGGAATGCTTAGATAGAGATTATTAAAGAGTGGAAGATATCTTCGATTGGGTGCCCACTTTTTTCGTTTCTTCATAGGTAATTTAGTTAACCCATCCGTTATGAACAATCTTGGTTCGTATGTTCCGGATAATTATTTAAGACAACGCACCCATAAATTGTTCTATCAACCTATCTTGCTTTTGAAAATGCCGGTAGGTAGAGCAATCATATTTTTTAACCGTGTGTGCCCTCATATAGACGTTAATTATGTGTCTTTTAGCTCTTTCAAGAAAAAATTCTTAAATTTAGTGTAGTACTTGAAATAATTTCATTTTTTATATTATTAAACATGCTTTATTTTGTCATAATGTTTTAGTGTAACATTTACATTTTTCTATTATTTTTTCAAATAAGTCTTAAAATTTTTAATTGTCTTATATATATGTTTTTTTGGAATTGTTATGTTTGGTCCTTGCACAGATAAGGGAAACCTGTAATGTATATCATAAAGGACTTAAAAATAAATGGAGTAGTCTCGGAGACTTGTAGTAGTCGAATATAGCATGATGAATATGATTAATTTAGTCGTGTCACATTTTTCTAGTCCTTTCTAAACTTTTATGCTTCACTTTCATACTACAAAAGTAAATTGGATAAAATAAAAGTTATTGCGTATTTATATCCTCTAATATAGCGCTACTGAAACTATGGTACCCGGGGACCAGTGCCAGTTTGTGAATAGTATTTTAATTGAACCACGACGAGATTTCAAATATTACATTAACAAAACGATTTTAAAAATGTTTGAAACGATTTACAGTGTCTGCTTCGAGTAGGATTATTGTTGATTCCTTCCGGATTAGGCAAATTTATAAAGAATAAACAAACTAATTGTCTTCTTTAAAATAATTCATTAAATCGTTTTTGAAGATTTTGTAATTGTTTTCCTTTTTTATGATTATATTTATATACTTATTATATGCGTAGTTATTATTAACTGTTTTGTAATTCTATTTTTGTTATTGTATTTTACTTATAAAATTTGTTTAAAAATAAAATAAAAAATTTACCTCCAGGTCCATTTGTTTTAAGACATTTTTTCTTAATTTTACAAAGTTTTTGATGGATTAGAATGAAAAAAAAAGCTGGTCCATAAATACAGAAAGTTTGAGAAATACTGCTGAATATATTGAAGATGTAAGCTGTTTCTAATTTTTCACCGAATGGCGTGCCAAAAATACACTTCTACAAAGGTTCTATATACTGAAAACTACCCCCTTTAAGTGTTGTGTTTGTTTTCCATAATTTAGAACCTAAACTTTCAAAACGTCACTCAGATCGAGTTTTAAATGTCGCTCACACAAGGTTCGTAAGTTTTCTTGATAGCCAGCAGGAAAGTAAATAACGAGGTTTGACAGGCATGCATGCGCGGGTCCAGGCCCGTGTCCTTGGTGAATGCGACAACACGGTGTTGTAATGTGTTCTGATAACATTTCACATTTTCCGTGCGCTTAATACTTTTCACGGCGGCTCATTTTCGTAACGCATCGCGTGCACCCAAAGCTAATTTGCATACTGCATATACTATATGGCTGCAGCGGTAAATGCGTTTTGTACTATATTTGTTTGTTTTAACTCTTAGATGGAAGAAGCATTTTATTCTGGCATGTATAAAAAAGCAATATAAACTTTTTTATTGTGTTGTTTCATAGACGGGAAAAAAGTGAAAAATTGGAGAAAGTTTAGAAATTCTTCTATTTGAGTGGTGATTTCTCAGATGATGAAATATTTCAGAGGGATATCGAACCATGGAAAATTTGAAAATTTGCGATAGGAAACAAAGTCATTTGGGGGTATTTAAAGTCGGGGTATTATATACACTTGAGCCGCAGAGTATCAAAATCTGCTAATATGATAGTCCACAATAGTATATTTGTACCAACTTTGATGTATGGGAGTTAAACGTTGACACGGAAACATATTGAGAGGAGCCGAATAAATGATATAGAAATGCATGTACAGAGAAGAAGACATAGGGCCAAAATGTATGACATAATACGGAGTTAAGTGATTAGGGATGAATATGCACAAATTAATACACGAGTATATAATTTATAAATTTATTATCGTTTCATTGATTAACAAACCAACCAGACAAAAGTAAATGAAAATAGTTATATGATTGTAAAAATTATTCGTACAAGAATTATATAAAATTTATAAACAATAGGTATATATAATAAATGCAAGATAACATAAATCTAAGGAAAGGTAGGGGATGGAGAAGAAAGAAAAAAATAGAGAGATAATCGTAACAATACTGATTTGTAATTATGAGATTTTCAATGACGGAGCAAAGTCTAACGAGTAAGAAGAAAGGCATTTAACAAACAAGGTCATGGAGATCGTCTCTGCCTACACCCATGATAGTAGGTATTTTGAAGTTTATAAAATAATGTGAAAAAAACTATGACAATGCGAAGGCAAAATGTTAATTTGAAAAGTACTGTGTTCAACACAGTGATTTAGTTTATTCAATATTATGTTTTGAGAAAAAACATGTCGATATATTTTACAATCAATCTTGAAAGCAATGAATCATGTGTCAAGAAAGATATTAACTGAATTATTCGTGTTAGAATGCAACAGCTATTTATGTCACGTTTGTTTATAATACGGAGCACCTACATGTCAGTTTATCTCAAAGCGTATGTTCTAGACAAAACAAAAACTTATAATATCTTTTCTTGTCATTTTAGACGATTACGGCTGCGTCTTTGTGAATAATTTGGATACCTAAAAGAGAGAGGGTCAAAAGATCATTGTATATAGAATTGAGTGGACAGAGACCACGGCTGCCAGTTACGAGGATACGCCAAGAAAGAAGTACATAACAATATTAAAACTATTTATTTTTTATTGATTTTCCACACCTTATGTCTGTGAATGTGTCTTCACTCTCTTCTTTTGGCTATCTCTCTCCATAGGTACACAGCAGTGCTGATCCACCAGAAAGCGTCTTTTAAGGTTTTAATGGTGAAATACTTCATAAGAATATTCTGGTCAGAATTCATCCACGTGATCTGACACTCAACCATACCTGCCAACGTCAGCTTTTTCAGATTTTCACTAATCTACATGCAAAGTAACTGTAATATAAAGACCGATCGAACTTTAATGGGGATGTTTTTTCTTTCAACTTGTATACCACATTTGAGAAAACAATCAAGAAGTTACCCTATAGGCTCAAATATGGTTTCAATTTGTTATGAAAATAATTATGCATATTGTGCTATGAATTTTAAAAATATTGCATCATGCCAGGGCCGTTCTAGGGCGGGGACACAACAATTATTATGCATTGAATTTCCGAAACGAATTTGAGCAGGGGTGGCGCGGCGAGGGCTGGTAATGTGTTTTATAAATGGAAGGGCAATTTGCCACTTCAAAACTACTCGTGACCCTTGTAAGCTCAATTCTCATAGGGTGTTTTATACATTTATTTTTATTTATTTTCTGAAAAAACAACGTACGTTAACAAAGACCTTTACCAGTTTTATAAGACATAACTTCAGGAATATGTATATTTTATAGATGAATGTAAATACGTGTTAATAAGTTGATAAAAAGTATTACAGCGTGTCTCATTTTCTCATTTTATTTAAAAGTACAAGTGAAAAAAAGTGTGACATTTGTTATTACAAATCAGAAGTTTTGAAATTGTAAACGACGATAATATGTTATTTGGGCGACATCTGATTTTACATCTTTCCACTTCGAACAAATTTCAGAGCGTTCCGGATATATACTCGTATGAATAATTAAACATATATTTATGATTACTAGTTTCAGGAACATACTCGTATATTAGGATCTACTTGCAAGTATTTTTGTCCAAAAAAATGATGTTAATGAACATACCAACCCTTTGAGAGATTTTCATATTTCCCTTGTTTCAGCCCATGTGCCCAGTCGTCGGCAAATAAGATAAACCAGACTAAAAGTCTGGAATTGATTATTTATTAATGTTTGTGAATATTTAACCCACTTGTGACCTTTTCATAATCATTTGTTAATATTTTATTCCATGTAACATTGATTCACGTCAAACAATCAAAGTAGGGATTAAAACATCATACACTTTAGTTAATCTCTACTCCAGTTTCGTATGCGGCCCAAATCAATGTCTTGATTTTTGTTGGCTGGACTGATTGACAGAGTAATTTCTATTTTCGATTAAATTTAATATTTTCTTGGTCTATCCATCATCGGTCACCCTTCTCCAGCCCCACTAGTGATCTCTTACCCTATCTTGAGTCTCTAGATATATGAGAACCTCGCTGCTTTTTTCATTTGGTCACTTTACGTGAGTACTTTACTTGGGCACTTTACGTGGTTCCATTTGGTCACTTTACGTTTTTCATTTGGTCACTTTACGGTCTCTGCCTTTTTTGGTCAATCATACTTCCCGCCAGAATTGACAGTTCAATGCTATCGTCCTACCCCGCACTAAATGTCCAAAGTATTGTAACATTCTTCTTGCACACATCATAGAGACACGCGTTTGAACTCCGAGCTCTTCAATCTATAGATTGGTTTCTCTAAGGTCCAATGATTGTTGTAGTCCATAACATGCGGTGTTGGAGGCCGTAAGAGCAATAAATATATAAATTAATTGTCTTTTGCGAGCCATGAGTGTCCAGATCTCCGCACTATACAGAAAAATTGGTACAAGAATGGTTTGGTCCAATCGATCTCTTGTTGCGAAAGTCATTCTTGAGAGGCAGAGCACCAGCTTTCTCTTTAACATACATGTCTTATACTCGTATATTCGAACTTTGTTATCGATTCCTATGTTTTGTTTCCCCAGATCACATCTCTTAGACACCAACGTGTCTAAGTTTTACTATCACTTTTGATTTAAGTGTTAAGCATCCTCTTATTTCATCTTTGCGAGATTTTTTTCTAAATACTCCTCGAAACACCCCGTCGTAGCGATGTTACGGGTTACACGCTCTTTTGATTCTAAATATCAAATTATAGGAGGAGTGGTGTGATTCGCGGGGCGAATATCGTTTATTGAAAATGTCCATAGGCTATTTAGGAAGGGTTCAATTTTTAACAGTGATTACATACGGGTATAATATATGCAAAATTGATTACAATAAATCTGTTTACCAATTCTTAAACAGTAGCTATAAAACTTCATAATCATCATCATGTCATTTTTCACTCGGCATGGAGAACACATTTCTATCTTGCCGCTCATGTTTCCCCTCTGCAACATCCAAACATCTCGTAATGTGTACTTTTTTAGAATTTGATTAAATAGATTATTTTTATAAATATTTCATAGTTAATTCTTTCTAAGTGGCCGAACGATCTCAATTCTCCCCTCTTCATCTTAAGCACTGAATTTTTTCAATGCGTATTTCTCACTTCTGCATTTCTTATACTATAATCATACATTGTTTTTGCACTCATTATATGCAACGTTCTCATTTCAACTGCATTTATTTTACGAAATCTTTAATTGTATTTTTATTAGCACACTGCACCACAAATAGAAAATACCCGTATATCAGAAATCTATGAAAAGAAAGACATTGTTAGATAGAGAAGAAAATGGAGAGACTATAAGCTTGCATATAACAGAGTTCTTGCTTTAGGCAGCTACGGGCCATACCCCCCTCCTTCTGTTATCTGTTTGTCTTGATCGGGTGGGTCACTAAGATAAACCTAGAACTTTTAATGATCACCGTCATTCTTCAGAATTATTTCATTGTAATTTATTGTCTTATTAGTGCTTATTTTTATAAATTCTTGTATCTTATTGTATCACAAATCGATTTCTTTTACATTTAATTTTTTATAGAAGTAGTAAAAAAGGACGAAATGTTTAGGAAGACCCAAACCAATATGGTACCACCAAACTAATTAAATCGTGAAAGAAATAAATTTAAGTAATATTTTTCAAACTTTGATGTATGAGTGAAAGCCTAACGTATTGAAACAGGAAGGTCAGAATTAATACAAGACGAAATGTGTGCAATGCGAAAAATATGTGATGTGACAATGTATGAAATTTTCTAGGATGATGTTTTTATGACTTAATGTGAATTGACGACAGATTGAGATTGTTTATTGCCTTGTTCTTCTTTCTTAAGGTCGTCCTTTACCGTCCATGCAGTGACACTCTGGAACCAGTTACAAACCATTGTTGCAGTCGCTCCTTCTTTGGCATGCTATAAGAATCGACTGCAAAAACTTTAAGCCGATAATATAACGTGTTTCCTAATTATTCTTTCCTCTCCACCATTCCTCCTTTATCTTTGATATCTTATTTTTTACTTTTACTATGTATATTGTTCATAATTTTTTAAAGGTGAATAATCATTTGAATATTTTTTAAAGAAGATCGGAAGTTTCACTAGGCTGAGTTTTTTTATAATGTTATGTTTGTGTCGTTTTTTAAAACGATGTTAGAATTTATGATCCGCAGAATATGAGCTAAAGAGAAACATAAATTTTGATGTTAAACGGTGTAAGTGTAAAACCAGTCCGGAATTGAATCTGCCAGAAATCGAACTTGTGGTGTCCGCTTGCTACAAAAAGAAACAATATTCACCTGGAAACAACAATCAAACAAACCTTAAAATATATCACATAAAAAACAAAAGGATACAAAACAAAAAATACAGCACAAATACATCAAAATAAAAAATTTACAATTGTGTTTTTTAATTATAAACTGCTTGAAATTAAAAAAAAACTCTTCTTGCGAGGTATGCTCACAGTCGTCAGAAAGCTAGGATGAGATATTGAACAGAGAGTTAGAACAGGAAAGTCAGAGGCACCAAAATACATATATTCAAACAAAACCAGAATGTATGGTAGTCATAATACACTAATTTCAGTAAAAAACTATTAAAAACGAAAAAAAAACCATTAGTGATGATGTGAGTTTGTATACAAAATTGCAACTTGTACGAGTATAACCAAATACTTCTTCTTAATACCCCTGGCGTTTGCGATCACTCTTGAGAAAATATCTGTCATTGGCAGTACAGAACAGTTCCTCAACTGTCTTGATACCTGTCCATTGTACCTGTGTAAGACAAGCCCCTTCTACCGATTCAGGTTCAACCCTCAATTTGGCCCATCAATATTAATCTTAGGAAGTGGTATTTGTTCTTCTCATTATATAACCCATTTATCATATTTAAGAGTTCTCTTCTACATCTGCTCGATGCAGCTCTTTGATGTTTAAGAAACAATGAAACCTTCTTATTTATTTAGCATTCTGGTCTTCATTGTTCATATTTCAACACCATAAAGTAAATAGACTATATACGTGTATAACATTTCATAATTATAACAAATACAATAGTCAAATTTTGTCGGGAGTTATTACATAAAAAGGTAATTTTTTTCATAAATATTTAAAATTTGATTATTCATATTAAGTTGGTTTCTAAATTTTTTCATAACATTTTGTTAGAAGAAATAAAAAGCATTGAATATTGACCCTAATATTATACAAAATCAATTCCCTTTGTCGAAATATTAAACTGGTTTTATAACTTAAACTAAAATGCAAATTGTTTATTCCTTTGTAGAATATTAAATGAAAAAATGAATTTGATTCGAAAAGGAAATTTTAAGTGAATCAACGAATAAGATAATAGCTCAAACATTTGGAACAAAGTGGGCAATATTATTGGAAATAGTCTATGCCAGATTGGTAACAAAATCTTCCCCTGTAATTTTACCAAATCGACGGAAGAAAACCACACCTATAATATGAAAATATTACCTTGCCATTTGTAATGCATTTACGGAATTTGTACACTATTATTGCTTTGAATACAGGCTGTATAATATATAATATGATGAAAATAATTTCCTTTTGAAATGAAGGTTGCTGAGCTACGCTTTTCAAACTTTTTATCTGTAGTTTCGGTTTTATTTTTGACGACATCTATCGATCACCTTTTGTGATCCTTTCGTAGAAAATGTCGACCGATTTTTGTGGCCTAGTTGTTATTAAGAGGTATGTCTTACAACCCGGAGATTACGGTTTTTAAAATGATTCTAGTATGGTTTTCATTTAGGGTTTGGTTATATATATATATTTTTTTTTGAATGACTTGAAAATATTGTTATATTGTAATAAACCCATCAAGTTGTACCACATACAACAAAAGTGTAATAGAATACAAAATGTTCACAATATTTTTGAAATTTTCGATCTTCTAGTGAGGTTACGCTGAATGAGGACTAAATTTGTCCCCCATAATATCATGGGCGATGGAGGGATTGAACTGATTAGTGATCATAGTGGATACTTGTGATGTCTCTTGTAAGATTTAGCTGTTCATGGGAGATATATGTTTTCCGAGTGTGGTTTGTCAGATAGGTGATAATTTATAAATTTTACCTGAAAACCTTATACGCGATAAAAACCAAAAGCTTTCTATCGTATTCCTCTACCTGTATTTGCCTACATTTTCATGGTCTATTTGAACCACCCCTTTTAAATATTGAAATTCATGTACTTTAAGATGAATTTCATGTAATTTTCTCAATGAACTTAAAGTAAATCAATGTACGAGTATATGAAAGTTTATGAATATTTCTCGAGACTGATGGTATCAGTGACATTAATTTCCGAAAGGAAAAATTCATACAACATTGCAATCGTGAAATGAGAATATTAATTATGCTAGTTTTGACAGGTGACCAGGCGTTGGGAACTTGCATCGATGCTAATCTTGGTAAACGTTCATGAAAGAAACCGTGAAAGCCTCTTTCAGCAATGAATTTATTGAAAAATGGCGTGTGATATATATGAAACGTGGGCTTATGTCAGATAATTAAAACTTTTAATCAACTACTTCTTCAGATACGGTGATATGATAGCAAAATAGAAGGCCAGGATAAAATAAAATTTCAGAATCTTGTATCGTTATTGGTTTTTTATTGCTATATTCATGGAACTAATAAACATTGGAAGATTAAATAAAGTTAAGGAATTTCGCTATTTGCGTACTATGTTTTCAAAAGATAGAGAAACACGTTGAAGATGTCTTGTAGCGTTAAATAAGGCCAACAGTGTACTATTTCTTTGGTATTAATAGTACTTGGTTCGCTTAGACCATAGGTTCCCAAACTTATTTGACCCACAACCCCCTTTTCAGCAAAAAAAATACACAAGGCCCCCTTGGAAATTTTCCTTTTTTAAATGAAATAAAACAGAAAAATGTTGTGAACATTTTTTATGTACATATCTATTGTGTTATAAATAAGATACGCTGATACTTAAATTGTTAAAGTATTTATTAAATAATCCAATTGATGAATATTTTGCAGTTTGTCATTTGCAATAAAATTTCAGCAAAAAATTTATGCAACTATGATGGTAGTTTTTTTAATTTCAAAAAGATATTTTGGAAATAAAACAATTTATAATTTGGGTGTAATTTTTTACGTTATATTTTGGTACTTGCGGGGTACCTGGTGGACGGTTTATGAACTGTGTATCAATAATGACTATGTATCTAATTTGTAATGTATCAAAATCGTAGATAGTATTTGTTTTTAAGCTGATTTTATCGTGTAATAAAGGGTTGTAGAACATTTTATAAGGTTAAAAAATATTAGCAACTCATTGCCCCCTTTTTGCTAGCAACGCCTCCCCCCCCCTACTCCCATCAGGGCCAGCATGACCCCCACAGTTCCCTCCAGTACCCCCAGGGCGGCCGATGGGCCCACTTTGGGAAATATGGCTTAGACAATGATCGACATTTCGATGACGTTGTAGTTTTCATCCTCAAGGCGGTATTAAGAAAATGTTATCAGTTATTATATTTGCCCATGTTATGTTCCCGGATATGAGGGACTTAATATGGAATCCCTAAAAATTACGGTCTCAAATTACTAACCTTTATCTTAAGTCTCAAATATAGTCATAGTTTTTTAACAAAGCAGTAAAACGTATTGGTCGCATTCATTAAGAAATAATAAACCATTGAAATTTTATGGAAAATAGAAGTACGCAAGATTACCATACATTATACAAAGTTCGTTGTATAAGTCATTGAAATGTGTCGAGATTTTCATTGATCTGGAGAAAGTCTTCCACAACATTTCACATAATAAGTTATTCCAAAAGTTGAGAACTTTCTGCACCGATGGCAAAGCTCAGAAATTAATATAAATGTATTAGCATGGGATACAAACAGTTAAGTAAAATGACATCCTAAATCAACCATTAACAAGTATTTTTGGGATACCTCAAGGTACGGTTCTCGGACCTTTCTTGTTCATCATGTTTGTTAATGACATATTTCATCAAACATATAATGGTTAAAATAAACAACATTTAAAATTGAGACTGTTTATTCACGGCAGAAGCTGCGGAACTTGGAAATTTAGTCCACGTTGCTTAATTATCATCTCGGATTCCAAAACTAGATGTCTCAGTATCCATATTGACCAAAACTAGATGTCTCAGTATCCATATTGACCAAAACTAGATGTCTCAGTATCCATATTGACCAAAACTAGATGTCTCAGTATCCATATTGACCAAAAAATTAAATGGTTTGAACCAGAAAATGTGTACACGTTCATTAAACTAACAAATGTTTTAAAATGTATAATTTGGATGAAATAATTTTTTTATGGTTTAGTGCAGTGTTCCCCAACCGGTGGTCCGCGGCCCGGTGCCGGGCCGCAGAAACTTTCCGCCGGGCCGCAAACAGTATGTAAAATTTCAAGAAAATCGCCAAAATATTAAATATAGGATTTTTTCGCTTGCACGTTGACTTGTATTTTTAGTAATTGTTAAATAAATATAATTGGTATGATAATGCGACACGATGGTCGCTGGTTTTCTTAGAATGGACAGTCATAAATCTTCTCAGATACACTTAGGGAGAAAGGAAATATTTGCTCTTGGATAGTGAACTCGGATGCAAAACCCTACCTAAATATATTTCCAAGAATTTCATAATATATAATTGTTTTCATTTTGGAATGGACCGGTGAGAGTAACAGTACATACAAGTAACATAATGTCAGAGACAGCACTGCAGCCAAGAATAACAAATATATTAGCAAAGATGCAACAGCAGGTTTCGCATTAGTTTGTTGAAAAAACCCCATTGTTTTTGTTAAATTTTAATTTAATCAGACAATGTTACAATTGAAATTGTTTAACTGTTATATGTATATTTGTTAATTATATTGTAGTTACATACGAGCATGTCCATCTTTCACAATATAAGATTAAAAAAATATTAAATAAAAAAACCATTTTTATTTCAGTATTAGTGGTCCGCGAAATTTTTTTCCTTTTTTTACCGGTCCACAGGTCTAAAAAGGTTGGGGAACACTGGTTTAGTGTATTCACTGTTGCAATATGAAACTATTCATTTTGAAGGTTCTTACAATAATATTTTAAATTCAATAAACTTTTTCCAAAGACTTAAATTAAAGCAATTCTCAAAACAGCTTCCGCATTTTTCTACTTTGTCTTTTTATCTTTTCAGTGTCCAAACTGAAAGACGTTTTCGAAAAAAAAAACAGTTATGCAAGTCGTTAAACAAAAAAATTGTAATGAAAACAATGACCGTTTAAGTTAATGAGATATACAAATAAATGTTTTGTTCCAAATTTATCACACAAAATGCTAAACATACTAAGTTTTGAAAGCGGAAATGAAAACACATTTTTTTTGGGGGGAAATCACTTTTATTGCTCAGTATAGTCTCCCATAAGATCAATACACTTGGTCCAACGATCTTCCAACTTGGTTGTCCCATCACGGAAGTGACTTTCTGGAAGGCCTGCAAAATATTCCTCTACGACGGCTATAACGTCTTCGTTTGATGAAAAATGCTTTCCACGAAGGAATTTTTTGAGGTGTGAGAACAGCCAGAAGTCAGAGGGAGCTAAATCTGGCGAATAGGGTGGATGCTGCAACAATTCGTACCCCAATTCACTGATTTTCGCGATGGTTTTTTGAGCTGTGTGAGCAGGTGCATTGTGTTGATGAAAAATGATTTTTTTTTTCTGCAAACCGGGTCTTTTTTCACAAATTTTTTCATCCAACTGGTCCAAAAGGTCACAATAATAATCAGAGTTAATTGTCTTATCAGTTTGGAGATAATCTATCAATAAAATTCCTTTTGCATCCCAAAAAACTGACGCTAACACCTTCTTGGCCGATTTCTGGACACGAACTCGCTTCGGAGCCAAAGTGCCTGGTTCACACCACTCCTTAGCCTCTTGTTTTGATTCAGGACCATGGTGGTAGACCCAAGTCTCATCCATAGTGATGAATCGACGTAGAAAATCCTTTCGAAATTGCTCCAAATGTTGCTCAGAAAGTCGCATTCGAACGTGTTTTTGTTGCATTGTTAGCAAATGCGGCACCCATTGTGCACACAGTTTTTTGAAACCCAAAACTCAGCCAAAATATGCCATGTTGTTCCATGTGAGATGCCTATGGTGTCAGCTATCACATCCACAGTCGATCGATAATCTTTCAAAACCATATCCTGTATTTTCGCTATGATTTCTGGTGTTGATGCACTTTTTGGACGTCCTGAGCGTGGATCGTTTTCAACGCTTGCACGGCCACGCTTAAACTCCAAAACCCATCGGTGAACAGTTGGAAATGAAGGAGAAGACTCCTTTAATACTTTCACCATCTTTGCATGGATCTCAGTAGCCGATAAACCTTCCAAAACAAAGAATTTAATCACTGCACGATATTCGGATTTTTCCATTGTTAAAAAATATACTGACACGTCAATTTCAAATGGCTTGTAAACAAAGAATGAATTGACAGGTCGAAATGAAATTTTGAGTACGTTCTTATGAAAGATGAAATATTAAAATGGCGTAAAAATTTTGGTTTTCTACTGCTCCATAGATGTCGCTTTCAAAACTTTTTGACTAACCTAGTATATACTCGTATATACCTTGGTATAAAATATTTCAATAATTTTCCAGAAACTTTAAAAAATATCTTTTCATTTCTTTTTATACTCGTACCAATCTAATGAAAACATTAATATGTGTTTCTCGAAGAATATCTTATATTAAAATGCATAATAGGGTAAGGAATGTTCGTATACGGGAATACTGTTGGATATAGAATTGAGAGAGGAATTTTGAGATGGTTTGGACACATTGAGAGAATGAACTGTGAGAAGACTAACGAAATAAATATTAAATATATTTTAGCAATAATTTGTGAGTGCGGAAAAGTAGACGAATGAAGAAAAAATAGAAAGAAATAGTCGCAGAAAATTTTACTGAGTGAATGTGTCCCGTCTAGTTACAATACTCAAACACGCTACACATGTGCGATTATTCATGTCTCTCCACGTTTGGTAGTATTACCAACACGTACAATGATGAACTGCTAGTTATGGACCTACAAAGGTCTAATCCATGAGACATTTTATAATATAATCTAGCCTTTGCAATATCCAAATCAACAGTTCGATGAGAGGGTCGATTATATGAATAATAAAAAACCTTAACATATAAACTTTACAATTACTATACATAATTAATGTGAAATAGCTGGGACAAGTGCACTTTAAAAAGCTTTATTCGGCGGTGCAACTAAAACACTATATGTTCGCATATATTAAAAATTGCAACAAATTATCGATTGAATTCTACAAAGCCTTTTTTCACCTCCCCTCACTTTCATTGGACGCTTGAGAAAATATTTTCTCTCATTACCTCCTTTACAGCCCTTAGCCTCGAATGGGATATATTAAAGCGAGAAGCTGCGAAACCAGAGGAGATTGCAATTAGGCTACAAGGCCCCGGTAATGTTCGATAATTACTGCCCGGGCAGATTATTAAAAATACCTCGTTTATTAGTCGGAAAATTTAATACAGGTCGTTGCTGTTATAATGGTTCTTCAGGGTAATAAGATAAAAGTTTTTAATTAAAAATAAAATAAAATACAAAGTTTAAATTCAGATTTTTAAAATACGTATTGTATTGTATTACACTTACGTTGTATAAAGCAAAACCTGGTGTGCTTATTGCCATTTTTCGACATCTTGCAACCATCCACAAATATGTTAAATATACCTTAAGTGAAAACTAAACTGGAAACTTTAAAAAAAGGTTTACAAAGAGATATAAAGTTGAACCCTCGAGTCTGCAGACATCAGTTTTTAAGTCACAGTGGTCGAAGATTATGCATGAATAATTAACACGAAAATGTTTGAGTATAAAAGATAACGAAGTTCATGCATGAATAATTAACACGAAAATGTTTGGGTATAAAAGATAACGAAGTTCATGCATGAATAATTTACACGAAAATGTTTGGGTATAAAAGATAACGAAGTTCATGCATGAATAATTAACACGAAAATGTTTGAGTATAAAAGATAACGAACAAGTTATGATTTGATTTCAGTTACTATAACATATATTTTTATGGTTTTAAACTTTCCATAACTAAATGTTGAAATAACTGTTTTCTGTTCAATTCAGTCCATGATATGCTTTTTATTAGATTAGTTTATTGCTAGTAAAATAAATATGTGACATTTTATTAAGTTATGCACACACACACACACACACACACAGACACACACACACACACACATATATATATATATATATATATATATATATATATATATATATATATATATATATATATATATATATATATATATATATTATTTATTTATTTCTTCTGGAGTACTCCGTGTTGTCATCATGGTGGTCTTTATATTCCAATATATATGGTTTGGCCAAACCATATATAAGATATATGGTTTGGCCAAAATCCATAAACAAGATACACCACTAAGACCAATAGTAAGTGTTGTCAGCTCTCCAACACAAATGCTCGCTAAATACCTGGCTAAACAGCTTCAGCCAGAGACAGAAAAATGTGACTCATTTGTCAGAAACGCAGATCATTTAATAAGAATGTTGAAAGAGACAGAACTTAAAGAAAACGATATATTAATAAGTTTGGATGTTGTGTCCCTTTTTACCAAAGTGCCAATGAATGAAGCATTAGACGTCATTAAAAAATATTTAAAACCACCTAAATTTATTCTAGATATGGCCAAAGACTGTCTCAATAAAACGCATTTCAAATATGAAGATGTTTTCTATAGACAAATTATCGGCGAAACGATGGAATCGGCACTATCTCCTGTTGTATCTAATGCATTCATGATAAACTTGAAAAAACACGCACTTTCTACAACAAAACTAAAACCAAAAATTTTCAAGCGGTATGTTGACGACTGCTTTCTTATTTGGGGGCATGGAATGAATGAATTTGAATCTTTTCTTGACCACTTAAATAATCAACATAAAAATATAAAATTTACAGTTGAGAAGGAGAAAGATAGAAAACTTGCTTTCTTGGATGTACTCATAACAAGAAATATGAACAATACATTTGGTTTCAGTGTCTACATAAAAGAAACACACACAGATCGCTACCTGAACGCCAAATCACACCATTCTCCTTCCCAGATTGCATCAGTGCTTAGAACTCTAGTAAACCGCTCAATTAGAATAGCGGACGAACAACATTTAAAAACGGAAGAACAAAATCTTAAAAAAGCACTAAAGGCAAATGGATATTCGGAATATTTGATAAACAAGGCTTATAAAACAAATAAAAATAATATAAAAAGAAACGATAAGAAATTTGTCAGCACGGCATTTTTACCATATATCCATATATTTAAGGTACAACAGACCGTATTGGAAGGATTCTAAATAAAAATAACATATTCACCATCTTTGGAACATACCAAAAAATTTCATCGTTAATTAGAAGTGTCAAGAGCAAAATACCAAATGAAAACCACGGAATATACCAGATACCGTGTTCAACATGTGAACGACCATACGTAGGGAAGACTAATCGTCGAGTATCGGCTCGCATCGCAGAACACCGCGTCGACGTCAAAAATAAAAACCCACTATCAACACTAGCATTCCATGTTATGACAGAAGGGCATAAAATACATTTTGATGATGCAAAAACTATAAAAAACGTTGATAGAGAAAGAGCAAGAACAACAAGAGAAGCCATCGAAATTTACCTTCAACCAAACTGTCTAAACACACGTGATGACACACAAAGAATATCAAAAATATGGTATTCAATATTAAATGAACGCAAGAAACCGCTGATGAATAAAATAATAAAAATAACCGAAAAAGTAGCTACAAATCACATAAATATTTAAAAGAAATTCTCAATGAAAACTTATGGATCTATGGTCACAGAGTAAATAAATAAATAAACAAAAGCGCTAATTAACAATGTCATTTTGACAGAAAGTCAATTCTCAATCAATCTTTTCCCTGATGATGTTTTGGTATAATCCAAGACGAAATATTGGAATATAAAGACCACCATGATGACAACACGCGATAAAAGTCAATAAGGCACTAAAACATGTACGAGTATACTTGAATCAGAGAGTATCAAAATCTGCTAAGATGATAGTCTACAATAGTATTTTAGTACCAACTTTGATGTATGGGAAGGAAACGTGGATCTGAACTTAAGCCGATGTGTCAAGTAGGATAAAGACGAGCACTCTGATATGGTTTGGGTATATAGAACCAATTAATGAGGAAATGATAACAAAACAAATATGTAGTGTAAATGCGAGTGAAAGGCGTCGAAGAGGAAGATCTAGGAAAATATGGTTGTATCGAGTAAATTATATTTTACAGAAAGTAAACATAAAAAGGCAGTGAAATCGTATGAGTTGTATAACAAGGTATATGAATGTAGAAGAGGCGAAGGATGTGAGCCGAGATAGAAAATTCTGGCGCTCTGTACTCTGCCTATTCCGAGATTAAAATTGCATGATGATATGTACGTATATATTCGTATTTTGGTGTACTTATACAACGAAAGTTTAACAAAACGCAAAAAAATAAAAGTTGCGTGAAAACTAAAAGTTATATTCGTTAATAAGTTATAAACATTGTTTAGGGGAAAAATCAGATTTTCAAAATTTGTCGAGTTGAGTATGTTTTCAAGACGGCTTGTTCTTTTGGGAAAATTTCTTTCGGAATACTTACTTTAATTTGACCTTAATTGCATTCCTCGTTTATGAACTTTCTTAGTTAATTTTATCGTATTCTGTTTGAAATATTATAACACAAGTACTTTGATAATAAAGATGGAAAAACTTAAAACAAATATTTCAATGAAATTCTAATTTTCTGATTTACGTTTCATAAGATTCTTATAAAAATATTTCCCAAAAAAATAATATTCACCATCTCGTAACAATTTTTTTCCTTATTTCAATAAATTAATACGACTTAATTTGATTTGACGATTTCTAAGAAATAGGGAAATTTTTATTCTTTTAATTTTAGTTATCGTTTGTTTAAGAAAGTTACATAAAAAATGTTGGTTGATATATTTTGTGACGTAGGCGTTTTTTAGTTTTCAGATTTGCAGCATACAAATACATTATATAACAAAGTCAAAATTTATGAGACCCATGTTATGTTGATCATGATCTGTAGACCATGTATGAACGAAAATCGATACAACTAGAATAAAGAGCCTGTTTCGATCATTCGATGTGAGAATATTACGGACCACGCTAATACGAGTATAACTCTTAGAGAAAGTGTTTGAAACTCTAATAACTGACGGACCTGCAACACAGCGAATATAGTCAGATAAAGCAGAAAGAGAAAGTAACGAAAGAAAGGGTGATACGATGGACAATGTTAAAATTCCATCCTTAGCGGTCTCAAAAGTGGAAACCAGATTCCCATAAGTCATAATATATTGCCAGGAAGACGGTCTCAACAGTGGAATTTACGTTCCAGGAATGATTTTTGCAACGAAACAGATTTACAAAACTACAAGGAGAAAAATAGGAAGAATTATGATTGATATAACTAACGTTACTAGAAAGGGAGATTTGGAATTCGTAAAAAATCGTTCGTAATAAAACAATACCTAGTATCTCCCAATTAAGGTAAAATCGTTCGTAATAAAACAATACCTAGTATCTCCCAATTAAGGTAAAATCGTTCGTAATAAAACAATACCTAGTATCTCCCAATTAAGGTAAAATTTTCCATTTAAGCATAGAAAAAAATATCGTTGAACATGACTGGATTCTTAATAGTTCGTCGTCGTAGTGTGAGTTTATTTGGTTATACTGGAGTCAGGTAACCTAAAAGTATATACAAATCTTGTTGTACGGTGTGCATACTCCAGCCAGTTCACAGTCTATGCAAAAGTAGCTCATGGAATTGCGTATTTGATTCCCGTTGGTACTCAGATATAAAAAAAAAGTTTTCAGACTGCTTTTCACTTGAGGCTTGCTTATACACTTTTCTGGTTAGTTGGAAGAGATTGCCCCATGGAAATAACCCGGTCAGGTTTTTCAGTATACAATAAAAGTTTAATATAATACAATATATCTTTGACTTTTGTTACCCACGTTTCCTCCGTTCTATTAGTTTATTAAAGGGAATTTTCATATTTAAGCTCTTCATTATAGAATAACGTTGTTTATATATTTCAATCTACTTGTAACCTTATCCTAGCAATTAGCATGTCTTGCGGTGATGGCAATACGATACGTTAATGGTCTGCAGGCTACAGTGGTAAGATGCCTCCCCCACCCCCCTGCCTCAGACTACAAGAACAAACACTGTACATGGGTTATTCAATGTTTTCATCAGTGTTGTTATTTAATCTCATGTTTTAGTTTTTGAAGCGGTTTTCATTAGCATATCAGATAATCTGTGATCTTTTATAAACATTATACAAAAAAATATGATGGTTTGGGTATGTAGAACGAATTAATGCAGAAATACTAACAAAACAAATATATAGGCTTGGTACAGGAAGATCAAGGAAAGTATGGTTGGATCAAGTGAATGATATTTTGAAAGAAGAAAACGTAGAAAGTCAGACATCGTAGGGATTGTATTCTTGGAGCAGGTGTGTGGATGTAGAAGTGGTGAAGGTGTATGGGTGTAGTCTGGCGCTCTGATCTCACTGCCTACCTTGACAGGGAAATGGTGTGATGGTATATATGTACAAATCAAATATACAAGATAGATAAAAATATGATATCTGATATCACTGCCTACTCCAAAAGAAACATGGCATTACGGTTTTAATGGATATTAATAAAATAGTATGCGAAATAAAAAGAAGAGTTTCGTGTGTGCCATTGTCTATCGTTTACAATAAATTCAAGACGAGAGGGAGATAGAAAATATACAATGACCTTCTTAACATATAGTAAGATGCCGTCTTTCAACCTGAGGGATGCAGGTTCGATTCTCGTTGGTAGCCAGATATTTTAAAAAAGGTTCTAGTCTTATTATTACTTAAGACTTATTAAAATACCTTTCTGGTTGGTTGAAAGAGATTGCCACTTGACAATAAAGTCGCCAGGTTGCACTGTCTTCAACGAAAGTCAAATATAAAACAATACAGTACGAACACGTCTAATGGTAAAAAAAACTTTTGGAGATAGATAGTGTGTTTAATAGATAATGCAATTCGAAAAAACATGTCTCAATTTATCCAAACATAGTTTTTTATTCACGGGATGCTTTATTTACTGCTTTTGAGTCCGAACCAATTTTTAAATAGCCCAAATAATATTCTCCCATGTTGGGGTGATTTTCTTTACTTTCTTAAAATATCGTACACAGTAAATATAGTTAGTTCACTGCCAACTATTTCAGAGTTCAATAAAAAAATAAATAAATTTCCATTTGTCCAAAACAGAAATTTTCTTCTATCCAGGGGGATGTTTTGCACCCCCGCTCCGAATACCTGCCTCAATAAATAGAGTAATGAAGACCTAAGGGGCTGTTTACATCACCCCCTGCTCCCGTGGCTAATTGTGCTTGTAAAGGGTGTGATCTTCCGCTGGGGAGACTGGGGTTAACAGATTGACGGGGGAACGAACATATACTCAGATATTATTTTGAGATAATTTCGTTTCATTTGCACATTTTTCTCTCTCCATTCATTAAATTTATTTGTTAGTTCGTTAAAATGTCACGATTTCTGTATAGTCAATAACATCTGTAGGTTTTACGCATGTGTTTGATAAAAAGAGTATTTAAATTCGCTAAAATTAAGGAAATATATTTTATTTTATAATTATATTCTTCTCAAGGTGCTGTCTGTTAACGGTTTGCCAACATCAAAACAATTTACATTTTATTTAACGTCATACAATATCATAATAATTTACATTTTATTTTACGGACAATACTGTACGTCATACAACATCGTAACAATTTACATTTAATTTTCGGACAATACTGTACGTCATACAATATCATAACAATTAACATTTTATTTTACGGACTGTACGTCATAACAATTTACATTTTATTTAACGGACAATACTGTACGTCATACAACATTATTACAATGTACATTTTATTTTACGGACAATACTGCACGTCATACAACATCATAACAATTTACATTTTATTTTACGGACGATACTGTACGTCATACAACATCATAACAATTTACATTTTATTTTACGGACGATACTGTACGGCATACAACATCATAACAATTTACATTTTATTTTACGGACGATACTATACGGCATACAACATCATAACAATTTACATTTTATTTTACGGACAATACTGTACGTCATACAACATCGTAACAATTTACATTTAATTTTCGGACAATACTGTACGTCATACAACATCATAACAATTTACATTTTATTTTACGGACAATACTGTACGTCATAACAATTTACATTTTATTTTACGCTCGGAATAGCTGTAGCTGTGAGGCGTGCTTTGACTTCTCTGTATGAATTTTTAAATTAAATTGCCAATTATTTGATTTTTGTCAATTTGGATGAAGCTGTGCGCAATATTCTATTATATTTGAAGTATATTATATTACCATATATGAACATATAGAACTCGACAACTCAAGTGGTTTTTGTCGATATTAGTATATTTTTCGTCATTTTAACGAGTATATTGCAACGATTATATGATTATAGCGAAATAGTTAGTGAATTAAAGATTTTTATTTCTGGGAAACGTTTGGTTTTTCGAGTAATGTTTCAATTGAATCGATCTGCCTGCCCCAAAGTGTTAGAGATATGGGTGTCGTATGCAGCAGCACTTGAATACAATCCTTTTTGGGAGGTTTTATCCAAATTCATGATAATATATAAACACCATACTTCACCTAAAGCTGAATGAGCTACTATCACATATCGGAAGATCTGTAGAGGTTCCTTTGTAGTTCATCTTCCCATGTTAAATTTAAATATATGTTTATTTTCAAGAGCAGATGTGGAGAAGGTTCTTTATTAATGGCCGCAACCACCATCTTTCGATTCTTACACTTAATTTATATTTTTTTGTAAAAAATCTAATCTGTCAATAATAGTACGAGTAGATTCGAATCTCGCGTAAGAGTGCCCTTAAAGAAAGTCGGCTCTTTAAACGGTGCTCTCTAAATTGTCACCATATTATTATTATTTGCAGCTGTTCATAACTTAGTTTAATTGCACATAAATGTACGATCTTTAGTAAAAATGCGACATATTACGTGACATTTTATGATATATGTTTTTCTTTTAATGCTCTCTTTATTTCCTGCGTCTCTCATTATGAAGCCAAATTAGAAGAAAACAGCAGCAGATATAGCCAAATGGGGTAGAACTGTTGCTAATTATTATTAGTGACCCAATGGAGAAAGCAGTAAGTAATGTAAGCAGCAAGTAACTGTTTGTTTGATTTGAATATTATAAGTAAAATTGAGAAAGGAAACTTTGTTTGGACATGTTGGGAGAATGACTTGTGGAATAGTCATAAAACAAATGTATAATATGTACAAACACTCGGTCTGAAATTAATTGCTAGAGGTAGACTGAGAAAAAAATGGATGGATATAGATAGCTAAATCGTGACTGAAAGAAAAGTAAACAGTATGAGAAATATAATAAAAGAGCATGTATGATGGGATGTACTTGTATGAGTGTGGATGAGACAAAATCTGAGGGTATAGATAAGAAGGTGTGAAAATATTTCTTAGGTGTCTTTTCGATCATGGACATGAGCTACGCTCAACCTGATATTGTTTATTGACTTTCACCGCTCTTGTTTTTTTACGTCACCCTTTACTGTCCATGCTGTGAGACTGGAAGCATTTATCAATTCATGTTAGAATCACTCCGTCATTAACATGTTTTATAAAACGACTGAAGAAAAATCCAAATTTCATGACAATAATGGAACGTGTTTCATTCCCGATAGTCCTTTCCTTTTTACCATTTCTTCCTTTTTCATTTGATTGATATCTCACTTTGATTTTTATTATTTATAATGTTCTTGAATTTTGTACACATAAATAATTATTTGAATATTTTTTTCGAACATGATTATTTTGTCTGATTGATTGGAAAAAAATGTCAGATGGCAATAAATTCACTGAATAGTTATATAATGTAGTATTACTCGTACAATAAATTCACTGAATAGTTATATAATGTCGTATTACAATAAATAAACAAGATCTGTAATTTCTGTCTATTCCAAAAGGGACATACCTTGATGGTATGAATGTATTTGAACATATATTTATATACGATCACGTTATAGTTGTTGCTACATGCGAGTCGATGCATACAAATAGTTCAGAGGCATTCTATATATGCAGTGAAAATAGAAATTCCCTTAAATTTTCTATCCGAAGTAACATTCTACAGGAAGCAAGAGGTGTGCCATAACACCCAAACAGGAGACAAGGGACAGGTTCCTTTTAGCATTCCTTCCTGCCTGGGGAATACGCCCGATGTCATAAGTTTACCTAACAGCCGAATGCCATTTCTTCGATAAAACACGACAGAGGTGTTTCAAGAAAAATCTTTCTTTTACAAGAAAAGAGTTTCAATTGCTATATATCACTAAATATTGATAAAAAAGTACCAATAGAGAACTACGTTTATTTGGAGCACGTTTTTCCATAAGAAAGAATAGATAAATTATTAGATTAGTTAGATAGCCGGACATAAAATTGTCGTCGCCTGTTAGGGTTACCTGTTAGGGGTCGCCTGTTAGGGTCTCGTGCCACGTTCAAGCTTTTTGTTATACACAAAGCTATTTACTGCTCATACCACCTAGCTCTGGAACTAGTTACCAATTAATATTAGACTCGCATCATCGTCGGTGTGCTTCAAACAGCGACTTCACGACGACATAAATACAACCTCCTTTCAGTTTCGTAGCGTACAAAATATTCCCCTGGACAGAAGAATTTTTTAAAAGATGAATT
Organism: Odontocerum albicorne; assembly: GCA_949825065.1. NCBI lineage: Eukaryota > Metazoa > Arthropoda > Insecta > Trichoptera > Odontoceridae > Odontocerum > Odontocerum albicorne. Next base: position 22,374,283 of record OX463855.1, read on the forward strand.
TGTTTTTTTATTATACTCTGAAATAGTTACCATTGACTCTATTTACTGTGTATGGTATTTTAAGGAAGTATAGGCAATCAATTCAATATGGGGGAATATTATTACAGCACCCTATGAGCCTTGAATAAAAAATTGCGTTTAGATAATTTGAGATATATTTTTTCTGTTAAGCTGTTTTTACCATCAGGCATGTCTATATTTTATTGTATTATATTAGATTTTCGTTTTATAACATATATTAAAAACTAGCAGATTTATTCCCATGAGGTAATCTCTTTCTGTCAACCAGAAAGGTATCAAAGAAACATTAAGATAAAACTAAGCCAAATCCCTTTATAAAAATCTGGGTTCCGGCGGACATTTAATCCGTAATCGCAAAGCTGGAATTAGGCCACAGATGTCATTAATCAATATTTTTACAATTTCCAGTCTTCTAACCTTCGATGACTATTGAAAATCATGAAAACATAAGGACAATTGATCAACGTATGAATCTTCGAGTTCAAGGGTCTAACGGTTAGCATCACGTTAAGCAAGCAAGACGCCCCAGGTTCGTTTCTGGCGGATTGACTTCTGGACTAGTTTGACTCTTAAGACCATTTTAAATTTGAATTTATATTTTACTGTAGCTTATATACTAACTATCATGAATTTTTAAAGCACAACCGAAGAACACAAAAAATACCGCAATATAAAACTCCGCGTAATAAAAGGCTGCAACAGATTAAACATGTCGATCGTCTCAGAAGTTTAATTTCCTCGCCGTCGTATATTTCTGGTCGGCACATTGCTATGTTAGTGTTTTTTTTTTCTACCAGTTTGAACGATATTATAAGATGACCTCCGTGGTCTAGTTGATAAGACGACCTCCACGGCCTAGTTGGTAAGACGCCTGTCTTCCTTTGTGACAGTTTTTTAATAGTATCGAAGCTCTCAGGTGGAACTCAAGCGTCAAACTAACCAGGCGTTAAAATCAGGCCAACTACATTACAATATCTGTTCATCAGTTTCTTCTGTTGATCACAATGTACATTTGAAATGATAGTTCTCAGATTAATAGATGTGTAACCTGATTATAGTCCACAACAGTATTCTAGTACCATGTACGAGTATGATAAATGGAAGTTCAACATGGAAATATACTTAGAGGAGCCGAATAAATGCTGTAGTAATGCTTGCATTGAGAAGAATATATGAAGTGACATAGTATGAGAGAATACGGAATGAAGTGATTAGGGATAAATGTGAAGTTAAGGCTGATGTGTTGAGAAAGATACAGAAGAGAGCTCTGAGATAGTTAGAGCAGATGGAACGAATGAACGAAGAAATACAAAAATAAATATACAATGTCAACGTGAGAATAAGGCGTGGTTGAGAAATACCAAGGAAAGTATTGATGGATCATGATATTTTGAAAGAAGGAAATGTAAGAAATTAAAGAAACTTTAGGAGTTGTATGAGAACGTGTATGGATGTGGAAGAGGAGAAATATATGTGTCGAGATAAAGTCCGGTGTTCTGTTTTTTCTGTTTGTCCCAGCAGGAAAATGGTATGATGGTACGTGTGTATGTATGTGTATGCAACCTCTTTAAAATCCATCACGTGAGCAGCAGCACAGTGAGAAAGGTGGGCAAGGGAGGTGCAATTCTCACCTGGCGCTAAGTTAAGGGGCTGCAAAGTCAGGGATCATAAGACATATTTTTTAAGCCTTTTTTACTTGTATCACGCCTTGTTGGTGACAGACTCCTTTTTTATCCATAATTTCAAGCAATGTCAGCTGTTTCTGCTTTCACTCGCACTTCGAAATTGGAAACTAGAGTATTAATTTGAATTGATTTACTTTTCTGGGTCTCATAATCGAGGGTTTCTTCGCCATTCCAGTGTCAATTCAGCTGGAAAGCGAAGCTGTACCGCAGAGTTTGTTTTTTTAAGTGAGTGAGCCACACCAGCAAACTCACCGACTACACCGGTGTACTGGATCCGATGGCACACCAACATTTTTGAGAATGAATATATATGACAAAATTCATAGGTATCCTCATATCTCCAAATACAAAGCGGAAAAATATATGTGTCATTCGAGGAGAGTAGATCAGTGTGGGGCTCGAACCGGCAACCTTCCGGACGGAAGTCCAGTGCGTTACCGCGCGGCCATGCACCCTTACCTTGGTCTTCCTCTACCACGCCTTCCACTCGCATTTGGACTGTATTATTAGTGTTTCTTAATTCAATCGTCATATATGCCACTTGAGATTTGAAATTAGCACATATATTTATGTTTGGAGATAAACTAGCTTTTAAATAATTACTTTACTAAACTATTTGATTTATTAATTATATTTTAATATTAGAAGGCTTGCATAGTTCGATTTTTTATATGTATGTATAATAATGCAACGTAAGTGTAAATATGAAAAAAAATATAATATAAATTATGGTTTTCGAAGCACGAGTATGTAAAACACATATACACTGAAGTGCATTTATGTATAGGTTTTACTTTAAGCAGTTAGGCTTATTCTCATGTAACACTTACCTTATACTTTTTATAAGGGGTGCGGATTTTGTGACTTGTCCCCGGGCGCAGATTTTATGACTTGTCCCCGGGCACAGAAGAGCTTCGTTTTGACTCTCCAAGTAAGAACTCTCATTAATAATTAAGGCATGCATTTACAGACCAAATCATGGACCGTGTTTCTCTTTTTGAAATATTTATCCTTCTTAATTCCATAAATCACTGTGAGGAAACAGAATGGTTGGCACTTAAATGAGAAAAAAATCGACACAAAAACTTAAATTAAAGTGATAGATCTGTTTCACTTTACAAAAGCATTGTTATACTATATTGTGATTGATTTGAAAACGAGGTGTCGTCTGTTTTGCTTATTGAATCACTTTCCAATTTTATCACATTTTTTAAACTCGTATTATACTTTCGTTGTATACAGTAAAAGCTGGTTGACTTATTGTCATCTGGCTATCTCTTCCGATCAATAATAATAATAAAATGACAATTTTTATAGCGCCATTAAGAAAGCAAACTCCTTTCAAGGGCGCTCTTACTCTGGATATAAACCCATTATTGTTGAAAGATTAAACATATTAAATAAAAACAATATGAGTGTTAAGATAACGTGATGACTGCGGTCATTAGATAAAATACTTCCCTGTAGCTGTGAATATTAAGAAAATCATATTTAGTTAGAAAATCAAAGAAAACTTAGCAAGGGAAAACAAACTACAAGGAAACCTTCGTTGATCTTCCAATGTGTGATAGTAACACATTCAACTTTATATGTGTATGTGTTTAGTGTTTATATGTAATGGTTTATTTTCAAAAAACCTCCCAAAAAGGGTTGTCTTCAAGTGCTTCCTAAAGCTGTACACGCCCACACGTATCTCAACCAGAAATATGTTAAAATGCCTTAAGTGAAATTCAGACTTGAATCATTTTTTATAACATCTGTTTTCCCGAACGCGAAACACCTGGGTCTTACCAACAAGAACATGAAGGTCGTCAACCGCTCCTTATGGATTTCAAAGAGAGGTGTCATCCATCTTTTTATGAGGTACTTGCATTTAGCTTCCAATTTATTGATTCGTTTCACTTGGATATTTAAGTGATTGATGTTAAAAAAATAGATTAAAACGTACCAATTTGTTACATCATCCAAAACATCAATTGTTTATATTATACTTCCTGATAGCAGAGCCGCAATGAGATATTTTGGCACCTGAGGCACCCATTTGTAAAAGCGCTCCCACAATAAGGTGCCAAATTGTTTCACAACACTTTGTGAAACGGGTAAAACTAGTGTAATGTTTTACCTTCGAAAAAGAATACCCTTCACAGTCTTAAAAAAGTGAAAATTGTGAACGTACTCGCAATATAAATTAACGAATGAAAATAAAAATGTTTAACATTTCCTACTATGTGTTAGTTTTCAAACTTTTACTCGTAGTACGGCATAATTGTCAATAACTTTATCGATATAGATTTTCTTCGAAATCAAATGTTTAAAATAGAGAATACCCATATCTCTCAATCTCTCTCGCCCATGACTATAGCTAAAAAGTATAGATTATAATTGTTTTACTTTATCTTCTTTCAAAAAGTAATGCACATTGATAGCGTACTTGGTTATAAGTCAATGATTTATGCCATTTTCCTTTTTTGTCGATTAACTGTGGCGCCCTTCAGATATCTCGCCTGAGACCAGTTCCACAGTTGCCAACGTAAGAAGGAAACATTGTTAGAAGGAACAATAACGTAAGAAGGAAACCTTGTCTCGGCTCTGTATGACAGTGAATGACCAGATAACTGATACGAACCACACTAGAGCGCAATAATGGTGTGAAATGCCCGTATCCACTCTGTGCCACAGCTTTGCCTTCCGACCAATGGGTGCTTGCAGCAGGGGCAGCTGGGCATACTATAGTGCAGCCGCCTAACAATGCTGTCCTGATATCTGCATAGGGGGGAATTTTTCCAAAACAATCAGCTGCCACTGTGCTTTGCTAACGTTTTTTTTTCAAAATTCTCTTATTGTTAAGACTATTGGCATGTATTGTAATCTCCATTGAGTTTTTTAAGTCCGTTATAAGTTATTATTTGAACATCAATCTGACCAATGCTGAAATGCGGGCTTTATCGGGTTTTTATGTAATGATATCATAAGAGCAAGTCGAAGAAATTTTGTATGTGGGCTGTACAATTCGTTTACCTTCCGGAGCATTTCAAGAAAAATCAAACTGTCTGTTTATAATAGAACTATGGTTCCAATATAATTACATGCAAGTGATAATTGGTCGTGTGTGATAGTAATATATGTGCTAGAAATGAGGGCGTCACTTAGGATTTGAGGGAAAACAATGTATGATATAATAAGCAACAAGGACATTAAGAAAGAACTTTGATTGAAAGAAGATGCAATGCTTTCGATGAAAAAAAAGCATGAAGATAGTTCGGCCATGTAGAAAGAATGAATGATAAAAATAATGCATACAAATAGTAAGGAAGATACGAACAATTTGGAACAAGATACGAACAATAAGACCTAGAAAAACGTGGCATGACCAACTAATTACATTATGGAAGAGGGAAGAGTTGAACAACTTTATATTAGGAGAGTTGACTTGACATGGTGTATGAAAGTGGTAAAAGTGAAAAATATGTACCTGAATAAAATTAAGTACTAATTTGTTCTCTCTACTTACCACAAAAGTTACATGCGTGATGGTGATGATGTTATATTTTTCTGAATATGGGCTTTTACGGAATTTAATGTGTTGATATTAATCAAATATATACTGCAAATGTTTAATGGAAGGCGTGGCAGAGGAAGACAAAGGAAATTATGGTTTGATCAAGTAAATAATATTTTGAAAGAAGGAAACTTAAACTTCTGTGAAGTAAGTGATGGGTGAGTTAAAAGGAACATTGAAAGAAAGGTAGCGACAGATAACAATGTAAACGGAACACATAATGTTATATATAACAACCACGCTATATCTAAATTAACAAAAAACGACAAAGCATAATAGTGTGTTTGTGTCCATCTTGACGTATGAAAGTGAAACTAAGATTTGGTACACGAAGAATAAAATTAAGATTAATGCTGTGGAGATGCGTAAACTAAGAAAAAAATGTGGAGTGTCTATGTATGAAACAAGGCACTAGAAATGAATGCATGGATAAAATTGATGGTTTAATTGAGATGAAGAAAGAAGCTTTAAGATGGTTTGGATATGTGGAGAGAATGAGTGACTAAGCAAGTATACAAGACAGAAGGGAAAGGTGTACGTAGAAGAGATAGACCGAGGTAAATGTGACTAGATCAAATGTATCAGATTTTAAAAGAAGGTAAGATGAGAAGTATGAATAATAGAGTATTGTGCTTGAATAAATGTATTAATGTAGACTTGGATACAAAAGTTTGGAGATCTGCTCTCTCTGCCTACTCTGCAAGGCACACGACATGATGATATGTATGCATGTTCCATTCCGTTATGAAAAAAGATGAAACGATAAAAAATGTTGAAAGGGCCTGGACAGTGTCTACATAACTTAAATAAGAAAGGCATGGACATCCAAACAAGGACCCGAAGTGGAACCAGATCAGCCTCCTTCCGTCTATGAGAAACGATACAGCAATTCCGACACATCTCTAACCGTGACTTTGGAGTCCAATGTTAGATCAGTATCTTCTCTTCTATCAGCTGCAAACATGGATAGAATCTCTCGGTACCTCGTAGAACTATTTATTTTGTAATCGCTTCCTACGCAACTTATGTAGATAGCCAAGTTTGGTCATGGCCAAATTGCCCTTCTTGAACGATATTCTTTCATAAGTTACGGTTTTCGGCTTTCTACTTTAGGCCGAATAATTAGATATCTCTTTTGTACGTGCTCTTAAATCTAAGCTTAATACGCCCCTCGTAACTCGATTAAAGAAATAACTATAAAAGAACACTATAGTCTTACAAAATATGAACAGGAAAGTGCAACATATTGAAATTACTTTGATAGAAAATTCAAGTCTTTCACAGACTGCAGACGAAGCACTCCTGTAAGTCAAACTTAGAGCAATATAAGCGCCTTACGAGCTTTGTGATTGCTGCAGCTTTAAGCTGTACTTAGACAGCAATTCTGGCAGAGTTAAGTATTTTCTTTGCTTAAAAGCAAACAAATTTCAAACCACTCCAGACTTTGAATATCGAAAATGAAATATTCTACATTTAAAAAGCGTTGCGTAGAATGTGTGGAAAATTTATATATGAGAGAATAAGAAATGAGAACATCAGAGAAGAATGTGGATTAAAGAAGACGCGGTGCTTAAGACGAAGAAACTTTGCTTGAGATGAATTAGTGCTATGGTTCAGCCATGTAGAAAAATGATTGATATAAACGAGTAGTAAAGAAAGCACGAGAAGTGACGGAAGACCTAGAAAAAACGTGGCACTATCAAACTAATTAAATCTTTAAATGAAGAATAGTGAAAACTAGCAGAGTATGCATTATGAGGTGCATGGATGTGGCAGAAGCGAAAGTTTTTCCAGGATATAATGAAGCAGATATTTGTTCTCTCTGTCTACCCTATAAGGGACATTACGTGATGGTGATGATAATGATGAAATGTTTTAAATGTTTTTACTATAAGTGATGGTAAGGTAGAGAGAGAGGAAAATCGAATGCTGCGGGAAACAAGGTCAACGGCGCATAAAGTACTGTTTTTTTAATCAAAAAATCAATCGCAATGTCTTCAAACATGATTGTGCACAGTGGCATACTAGTGCCTACCTCGATGTATGGAATTAAAGCCTGGAAATTGAAAAAGTGATAAAAGTAGACTTAGTGCGGTGGAAATGTGTGCTTTGCGATGTACGAGAGAGTAAGCAATATAAAAGATAAAAAAAATTATTCGTTAGAGAAGGATTTTAAAAGAAGAATTTGAAAAGCAATTATGAGATGGTAACTTAAAAACCAAATATTATACGTCTGAAGTGAATGGACAGTGAAGAAAATGTAAACCGAGAAGAGAGTGAAAGGAGATAATTCGAGATATTTTATCTGAGAGAAAGGTAAGACGGATGAGAAACATAAAAGTATATACGATGTGCAGACGAAAGCTGTATTCGTATACGAGTATACAAATACGTGGATATTTGTCCCCTCAGCGTAACCCAAAAGGCGCATGTAATGGTATGTAATACGTGAAATGTGAAAGGTTATTTTTTTGTATGATCAATAACTCCGAATCGGTTGGGAATTGATATAATTATATTTAACTATTTCAATACCAAGAACGGAATTATTCACATAATAAATCCGAACTGCGCAGGCGCGGTGACATGCGCGGTGACATCCGCGTTGATATTGTTAAGCTTATTTTAGCAATTTGTCATATGTTTATACTATATTTTCTTATTAGTACAGATACTGCTATTTCTGTAGATTATGAATATTTTCTAACATGATTTTTGATCGAGCTATTGTCATTTTTCTCAAGTGATTCGTTTGACAGGCGTCATGTATCGCTAGGATTGGCGCCTTAGTAGTTTTTTTTTGTGTATAGTCATTAAACAATTTTAAGTGTATTCGCCATAATTCATGTATCACAATGATTTTTGGCATCATTTTTATAGTAAAAATTTATTTTAAAATTGTAAATTTGAACGCTAATGAAATATTTCTTTGACATTTATATATCTTTGTTAATACAGCAAAAAAACGTATATCTTTTACATTAAAGGTAGTTTTTTGGATATTTATGAATTAAATATGTGTTATTATATAAATAATAAAATTAAATTATGCAATGTTTTTACATATCTTAGTGTAGAGATAAGTCTGAATTTAATTTGGAAAAAGTAAAAAAAAAATATCAAAAAGAGGCGTGAAACATAAAAAATTGAGTTTTCTACTTTTTTCTTTCATTATACTTTAAATATTTTTCAAAATAAAAATTACAAAAAGTTTGACCTATAGGAACATACCACCTGGCGTAGAAAATGTTAAAATGAACTTTTATTGAACCCATGTAGATAATACCCTCTGTATATTATGCATCAAGTACTGGTCACCCAGTATACCTGTAAATTAGGCATATCAAATTAATTTTGCTTCACCGCTAACAAACTATTTAGCATCAGGCCGAGAAATGAAGAGCAATCCATGCGACACTTGCTGCAGTACCTAAGGAGTCCGATATCTTCCACCGAAGATGACTGATAAGTAACATACGAGTAGATTCCCATTCCTATCCTATCCAGGTGGCAGAATTCTGAGCGGAAGTAATCAAGTGCATTGTATTATATTGCACTTTCGTCGTATACAGTACAACCTGGCGGGCTTATTGTCATATGGCTATCTCTTCTAACCAACCAGAAAGATACTAGAGACATTAAGTGAAAGCCAGACTAAAATCCTTTTTAAAAAAATCTGCGTTCCGTGGGATTTGAACCCGAAATCTTCGAGCTGGGAGACAGGCGTCTTGTCGACACGAAAAGAAGAAAAATAGGTCGAACACCGCATTTTTTCGATATTGAAAAAAAAACAAAAATAATTATTAGCTTTGAAATAACTTTTTTTCTATCTTACCGTTGAAAAAAAAAACATAACGTCTCTTCGGACCGCCGATTATTCGATGGAGGGCCGCGTGTTTGTTGCCTACTGTAAATAATATCTCCTGTCTTTTTATAAAGGCAATTATTACGAGTAATTCAAATAAAATAAAGTTTTGTTAACAGGAAAATATAACTCTCCTACATTAGTGAAATAACGTTAAAAATATTCAACTACATATGGACTAAAGATACAATTATACAAAAGTAAAAAAATCAATTTCAACACGCTACCCCCATTTCATTCAATATCCTTTACAACCAGCACAGTTGTTAAAATGTTGGGCCAAGGTCGGAGTATCAGGTGTTTCCTTTACCTGTACTCGTCCTTCCCCTGCACCTTAAGGTGTAGGCCGTCCTCCACGCGCGAGGGAAGGCACCTGTTACTCACCATCTGGCTGTGCGGAACTCCTGGTTCTCAAGTCTCCCCCTTAGCACTTCTAAGGGATCCGCGCGCCAGGTGATTCCATTCATAAGGAGGTGGAAGGTTATTGGATACGTTGAATGAAAGGAAATGGAAAATTTGTAAGGGGAGTGTGTTTTTTATTTGTGTCAAGTACGAACGCGATAAGGATTTTTGAATTGATCAGTATGAGTCGTACTAGAGTCTGTTTCTTTTGTATATATTATTTAACAAGTGTAAAAGAAATAATTTTATATTTTAAGTTTTATGCATATTCAATTTTTTTTAGATATTTTAATAGGAATGAAATAAAAAAATATTGTATTTTATTATGGTTCCGTTGTATAAAGTACAGCCAGACGGATTTATATTCATGTGATAATCTCTTCTAGCCAACCAGAAATGTATTAAAGGGGCATTCAGTATCTTTTTAAAAAAAATCTGGGTTCTAACGTGAATCAAACCCGCAACCCCTGAGTCAGAAGATAAACGTTTTACCAGCTAGGTCATGGAGGTCATCAGATTAATTTACCTCAATTTATTTAATACCCACGCTGTTATGGGGTATAAAATAAGTATACATTCAGCGCGATCAGCACTAGAATATTGAAGCTTTCTTTATTTATCATGAGATTGAGTGTCACGAGAGTGCCGAAGAAAATATACCCATAGGGGCTCCTGCGTCGGCGGTGGTATACGGGAGTGTGAAGATAATAGTAGTGATGACGGATTTGAGAGGTCCGACGTCAAGGGAGAAGGAAAATTATCCGGAGTGTAAAAATGTGTAAATAAAGCGCCTTTAGACTTGTTCAAATGAGTATTATTAGTTCAGTTCGATCCCACCACCACTCTTGTTGTTACGGGGGAATAATTAAGTCCCCATTCAACATGATCTAGACTAGAAGATCGAAATCTTCATTATTCATTATGAGAGCGACGTCAAGTAATTACGAAGGAGAATTCGAAGAATTCCAATATTTTTTAATAAGCGATCCACCCACACTAGGATGATTTGAGCTATCACTTTAAAGTCACTTTGCAATTATCAGTCCATTATACCTGTAGTAAAAAAAATTTCAAAAATGTCAATTTTAGACAATTTCAAGTTTCAACTGATTTAAAAAAAATCTTTTATAATAGTCTTATTATATTTATAAATTTAAATTTAAAGAAAAACTCGTATCAATATTTTAACTTTGGTATTAGTAAAATATTCTATAAAACACCGACGCGAAACTGTTAAGAGGGTTAAAATTTCTCTTAAAATGTAATTATTAGGTGTACAAATAAGTTTCCGCCGTTTTTTATAAAAAAATAGGCATTTATTGTGAAAGAACGGAACCTCATGTTTTATTCGAAGTAGTACCCATCGCTTGCCACTACTTTTCCCCATCTTTCTGTCACCATACGAATACCGCGTCAGTCATCATCATCATCTTTTGAGGCTATCCACGAATCGACTCAATTTTTGGTATCTTCATATGATGTGAAGTGCTGCTCAGACAGGCCATGCGTCATCGATCAAAACAAGTGGTAATCAGAAGGAGCAATGTCTGGTGAATACAGCGGGTGGGGTAAAACTTCTCAATTGAGTGTTTCCAAATAGGTTTTGACCGGTGCCGCAACATGTGGACTAGCATTATCATGCAGGAGAATAATTTTGTCGTGTCTGGCGTAGTAGTGGGCGCGCTTTTCCTCGAGTGCTCGACTCAATCTCATCAATTATGTTCGGTAGACAGCCCCAGCAATGGTTTCATTCGGTTTGAGCAACTCATAATACACGACACCAAGCTGATCCCACCAAATACACAACAAGAGTTTTTTTCCATGAATATTTGGCTTAGCCGTAGATGTTGAAACATGACCAGGGGATCCCCATGATTTCTTCCTTTTTGGATTAACATAATGGATGCATTTTTCATCACCAGTGACTATATGGTGCAGAAAATCCTTTCGTTTATGCCTGGCAAGCAGCATTTCACATGTGGAAAATTGGCATTCAAAGTTTCTCCGTGTCAGTTCATATGAATCCCAATTTCTTTGTTTTTGAATCATTCCCGATGATTTCAACCCATGTAAAATTGCTTGTTGAGTCACTCCTAATGTAAGTGCAAGTTGTTCTTGCGTTTGGCACGAATCTTGATCCAATAATACTTCCAATTCCGCGTCTTCGTACACTTTCGGCCTTCCGCTACGTTCTTTGTCTTCGTTGTCAAATTCACCGTTCTTAAACTTTTGAAACCACTCACGACAACTTCTCTCACTTAAGGCAGCCTCACCATATGCTTCTACAAGCAATCGATGCGCCTCAGCTGCAGATTTCTTCAAATTGAAGAAGTAAATCAAAAATTCCCGCAAATGACGCTTATTCGGCTCAAAACTTGACATTTTCGAACACAAAAAAATATGTTATACTGATAAAAATTCACTAATATTTCAAGGTCATGTTGTTGACAGATGTCCAACCTTACGATAATGACATTTTACATCTGACAATTTTAACCATAACTTACTGGTGGCGCCAACTTTTGTCAAACGGCGGTGACTTATTTGTACACCCAATAAATATTGATACTTTCCAGACGAAATGTCTTCCCACTATCATCCATATTTATATCCTTTTTTTGTATTATAATGTATGCCAGACAATAAAAACTAAACTGAATTATAAATATCGATTTGAATCAATACCATAGTTAGATAAAATACACTCGTATTCTGATTTTCATAGAAAACTAAAGTTTTCTTCTCAGCAATCAAATTTCTAAGATTAATTATGACATATTTCATATTACTAAGACCTCCGTAATCTAGTGGTGAGAGAGGGAATCCTGTGGAACCCGCCACCTTCGAGCTGAAAGACGTTTGTCTTCCAGCCCATGGGTTGTGGATTAAATTTTCGGTGGTATTCAATTTAATAAAAAAAGAATTCCAGTCTGATTTTCACTTAAGATCTCTTTAACATTCGGGTTGGTTTGATGAATTCGCTACATAGCGATGAACCCGTCAGGTTGTATTGTATACAACGAAAGTGTAACATAACACTTACAGCACCCATGAGGAGAGTTTACTTGCTAGACGACGCTGTATAAAATGTCTTTTTATTATTATACCATACTGTAGTAAAGTAACAGTTTAATATACGAGATGTTAAATGACATATTTAAGTATTCGATACAATGTACAGTTTGTAGGATAAAAATAAAATCTTGTTTTAATGAATTTTCTTTGTGACAAACTTTTTAACATAACTATAGTGTTTTTTTAATAAAACTATCACGATTATCTCACTAACTTGATCAGCATACCCCCATACAATGGTTACACATTCAGTAAGAACATTACCGGTGAATAAATTACAAACTGTAGTAACTAGCCATGTATGTAAATGTGTCCTGGCGGTAGTCCTTATTGCAGGAAGCAGGGGCAGGGGCCAGGTGCAACTTACATCGGCATTCTCCACAAACACCACCAATCAATGGTGGTATTCATGTTGCGTTTTTTTAAATATTGATTAGTTTTGATAACAGGAAATTGAATTTGCTTTGCTGTTAGTCTACAGAATAAACTGAATATTTGAATTCGAGTCTCATTGTAATGTTATGTCATGTAACATACGGTGGCAATGTCTATCATTTGAAAAACAAGGTTAGTTAGGTAAGTATCCAGACGGATTTGATTGGGATATACCGAATTTGTAAATATAACAAATATCTTTAAAATATACTAGTCTAATATCAAATATACCTCAAGCCTGAATATGGAAGTTTTATAAAATTTATTTATGAAGTACTATAATCTATAATACAAACATTTGCATTAAAAGTAGTCCTTTTGCGTCTCTCACTTGGTTAGTCCAGCGCATTGGGACTATTCTTCTTGCACGTCGTCCTTCCACACCTCCGGTGACCACAAGCCTCTCCAAACTATCTCCTTGGCCACGAGTAATGCGCCCACATAATCGGAGGACTCGTCGAAGGTATATTCTCAGTTCTTCGATAATTTAGGAGATACGAGTAGTTCGCTTTGCCGTCCATGGAATTCGTAACATCTGTAATGAAACGTTTTACTAATATATTTTCTTAAATGCGTCAAAAAATCAAATAAAGGAAACTTTGCTGTTACTGTTCATGCCTGAAAAATAAATAATGTCAAGTTAAATGGTGTAATAAAATTTAAATGTTAATATACATATGTATTTTTAGTATGATGCAGTAAAATGATTTATGCTACACGATAGTTGCAGAGATCGCTGACCTCGTTTCTAGGGGTACATCTGTAGGGTTCCGACTGTTGCTCTGGGTGCACCTTGAAAAGCAGCCCCTGGAGGAGGGGTGCACGCGTCCCTTTATGAACCCCAACCCCCTGGCTCCGAAGCACACCTGCCAAATTAATCACTACCACCCAGACACACACACCGGTCTATCAATGCTGATTTTAGGGATCTGGCTTGGTTTTCTTTCTGGCAACCCGTATTCAATAATGCTCCACATCAGTGTCAGAAAAAACACTGAATTTTAGTGGTATTATTGTACAGGCTCGATTTATTTACGTATATGAATCACGTGTTATTATCAACATTTACGTATATGAATGACGTATTATTTTCAACATTTACGTATATGAATCCCGTGTTATTTTCAAATATTTTACACAATTCAAAAAACATTAATTATATATTGGGTAGTTCTGAATGAATGTTATTTGTAGATAAATTTTAATAAAATGTATTATTACACACATCTCATTACATCGTGTTGCTTGTGGATTAGACAGATAAAAGATCTCCATACTTTTCTAATGAAGAAATTTAGTTTCACTATGCATAATCTTATATTATTTACACTTCTTCCTTCACCTCCTTTAAAAATCTTGTCCACTTGATCAAGCCACGTTTTTTTCAGCCTATGTCTTCCACGAACACTTTGTACTTCCGATTTTATACTGGCGTAGTCAATCTTTAATTATTTATTCTTTTTACATATTCAAACCATTTTAAAGCTCGTTTTTTCATGTTATTTAAAATATCCATTTTGCCTTAGTTATTGCAAAAAGTCACATTTGATTAAAAGAAAGATGATCAATTTTATATCCTTGAAAGTCAAGAGATAATAAAAACGGTAAACAACAAAATTAATATTATTAATTCCCGATAAGATGCCACTAAAAGTTCATTGTTGAACTATTCTCTCACTCCCCGTTATCATATTCTTCCACCATTTGATATTTTTTAATATCTTAAGAAGTTTATTTTCTCTGCGTTTCTTTGACTTTAATATTTTTCCTTATCATGTTCTAAAATATTATATAAAAAGAAAATTATTTGTTACTTTACTGTATATTGTACCTCGAGAAAAAAAGGATTATCTCTCGAAATAATATTTGAATTGTATTCTTTTCAGTTTGTGTGATAATTTACTAAAAAAACAAAAACATAATAATTCATGGCTTGTAAAGCATTGATTCGAAATATAAATTCAGCTTATAAGCGTCACTTAAATTCAAGCGGACAAAATTCTGAAAGAATGTTTAAATCTGGGATACCAGTAGCAAATATAAAATATAGTCGACATGTGATGATGTTTGGGCAGTTATGTCAATTATTCAAATGTTGTTAAATCAACAGTTATGTCAATTATTAAGATGATGTTAATGATGTGATATTTAATCAACTGGGCAGTTGAAGAAAAAGTCAGAGACAATTTTTATACTGATTATTGTCCAAAAGTACTTGAAAATGTATGGCCTTTATTTATACAATATTATTTGTCTTTTATACAGTATTTATTTACAAAAAAAATCACAAATGTTTAAACCAATTTTATTCGGTTTAAAATTATTTTTAGTTCACCTCCCTACAGTAACATTTGTCATTCTTAAACAGCATTGTGTACCTTTTTTTAAATACATAAACATGATATCAAAGGTCTTACATTTTATAATCGTTCACACAAGAGTGAGTGGCCTACAATAAAAAATATCCAAGTGCAAAAAATCCGTGGTGAATCGGGGAACCCCTTGTAACATACAGGAATAAAATTTTAACAGCCCAACATCGCACATCGCGTGAAATGTCGTGGCATGCGCCGTGCCAATGTGCGCACGGCACGGCACGTGACCTATGCGCACCTCTGCGCACGTGTCCCTCTAACACACGTGCATTTTAACGCTCCCCGTCATTTCATTTAGTAAGAACGCGATAGGTAAGTATTTGATTTGATTACTTTATATGGATGGGCGATTTCATATATGTTATGTGTATGTAGATACCTACCTGAATGATTTGCTGAAATTCGTTTTAATTGGTTTTATTATTAACTTGATTGCCTTTTTTTTAAGGGTGTAAAGAATATTGATATAACATTTACAAGAATAAAGGAAAATATTTAATATATATCATTAAACCTTTTCCCTGTCGGGGTAGGCAGAGAGGACAGAGTGCCAGAATCTTCTATCTATAATTTTTTTTCGCCTTTTCTTCACCACCTCATTCAGCTCCTACGATTTTTTTATCTTTTAAGTTCCTTTTTTTAAACAAATTAATTTTTATAAGTTTACGCAGGTTTTAAATAAAAGATTTGTTCATTATAACAAAAATCAAATAGAAAATCAAAATGTTTAAAAAACAAATAAATATACAACTTGATAATCATGCAAAGTCAAAAGGATATTTTTGTTTTATTTACTGCACACTTATTTTGTAATATAACTATTTAAATCATTAAAAGTTCTAGAAACTACGCCTCGCATCCTTTAAAATCAGCCTGGTTTTAATTTCAACCTCTTAAATTTTTTTTATCTTCCTGGTTGTTAAAATAGATTGCCACATGGCAATAAATTCACCAGGTTGTACTGTATACAAAGAAAGTGTAACACAATATAATGATTTAATGAGCTGTTTGGTTAAAAAATTCATCACATAATACTCGTATAGCAAATTGCTTCCATTTATCATTTCGTATCGTGTAATATCAGTAGGACTAATTATGGTTCTATGGAGAAACTTAAATTGACTGGCAGTTTTCATCATACTTAATGCAATTGTAACAATTTTTTCTTTGTTTTCGTTTCATATTCTTGAACAATTCATTTTCTTTAGTTCTACCACTATTGATAGAGATAAGTCATTTAATAGTTTTAATTTACTCAAATTTTAACGATTTTTTTTTGATAAATCGGTTGGATGGATTAAAAAGTTTATTGTATCTTAGATGAGCGGATTGGTTGGAAGATATTGCTGGTTAGCAAAAAGTCCACCAAATGTACCATATTTAAATCAGTATACAAAATAATAATAAATCTTAGATCTTATGTCTTGTCATATTATTTTTCTTTAAGCTTGAACACTTTATTATCTAATTTTAAATAAACTGCTCTGATGGCAATATTTGACATTGCCCTTTGCATATGCAGACCACTATAAACTTTCAAATTCATTAACTAATTTTGATTCTAGTTTAATTTTTCAAATAAGGACATATTGTATACATTTCGCAGGCATTCATGGGAAGTATTTGTCAAACCAGCCATGAATGTACGCCGCCCGAAAGGTATGCTATCAAACAGCACATTGCCCGCGTAATTAGATGAGGAATGTCGGCCCGTGGGGTAATATGGCTGATGGCGATGCGTTTGACTGCCTGGACTATTTACCAATCACCAGGAAGTCATGGCTTCTTAAACGGAGATATCAATAAACCTTACTTCATCTCCAATGAACATACAACTTCTAAATTATTCAGTCATTCTGATTCGTTACTATGTTTCGATCTAGCGCCTTTTCCCTTTGTATTTTAGAATTTATAAATGCAGCTCAGATATATTCAGGTAAATTAAAGTATAAATGGTATAAAAGCCAGCATACACAAATACATACATATAATCACGTCGTGTCCTTTGCGGGCAGAGCTTTGTTAGGCAGAGAGAACAGATCTCCAAACTTTTCTATCCTAATAGACAACTTTCACCTCCTCCACATTCATGCATCTCGCCATGCAAAATCTTCCATTATTCGTATTTCTCATTTTACCTTACATCAAAATTTGATGATCCATTTGGTCCAGCCACGTTTTCCTCAGTCTACCTCTTCCACGCAGATCTTACACTTCTGAGTTGCATACTAGTTTAGTCATTATTTCATCATTCATTCTCTCTACATGTTCAAACCATCTTAAAGCTTCGTTCTTCATCTTACTTAATACATCCATTCTATCCATGCATTTATTTCTGATGCCTTCATTCCGCCTTCTTTCGAATATTGACACCCACAAATTATTCTTAATGCGCACATCTCCACAGCATTAATTTTACTCTTATCCTTATCCTGCCAAGTCCAAGTATCACTTCTACACATCAAGGTCGACACCAATACTCTATTATGTATTGTTATTTTTGCTACTGTTGATATTGCGTGAATTATTGACATATTTTTTCACTCCCTGTATTTGTCTCAATGCACGCATTTCCACAGCATTTAATCGGCTTTTCTAATTTTTATTTTACTTGTTTCATGGTTAAATGAATTACTTTAAACATAAAGTTGTATATATTTGATAAATATATATTGAATAAAGCTGTTTTCAGTTTAATGGCTTCAAATTAAATTCGGTTCAAGTTTCTTTTAATAAACAACAAATAATGGTACAGAATTGAAACGAAATAAAAAGTACTTGATTAATCAGAATTCGATTTTACATCGATGACCCATTACAATTAATATTGTTTTTATTTTTATTTTAAGTTCCATTGATTCATACGAGTATAAGTTTGAAATTCGCTGGCGAATTTCGTGTAGCCCTATTATAGGGAGGAATTTCATATTGGCCATATGTGGCTCCTTCTGTTCCCACCTTCAAGTGATTTTTGCTCACATTGGAATATGTTCGGCACTGATTACAATATTTATAGCGAGTTTTTTTGATTTAGTAGTCCATGTGTAAAAAATTGTCATATCATGATGCGAAATTTTTAAACTAAAAAAAACATTTATTTTTATTAATATAATTTTTCCAACTTTAAGACATACTCTAGATTTTATTTGCTGGTGATCTATTACGGGTACCATAAGTCATATTTGCTGGCGGTTGTATTACGAGTACTATAAGTCATATTTGCTGGCGGTCGTATTACGAGTACTATAAGTCATATTTCCCGAACAATTGATTAAGGGTGAATATGACCATTAACGGTCGTAATGAATGCTGAACCAGATCGTGAAATTAATACCAAAGAGTCACATGAAAATAAAATAATAGGTTAAACAAAAATATAATTGGCACTTATGTTACACTTACACATAAAAATATAATTAGCACCAGTATTACTGTATCTGATTTTGGGATCTTAATTATTGGGGATGAATGTGAGATAAAAACTAATGTATCAGGTAGGGTGTGAGATCACGTTGTCGTTCTTTGAACTTGTTGAATGGATGGGTGAATAATAAGTTATTAAAAAAAATAACAATGCGATAGTGAGTAAAATAATGGATGGATCAAGAAAATGAAATATCGAAAGAATGAAATGTAAGGAGCTAGAAAAACATAAGAATTGTATAATAAAATGTATGAATGTGGAAGAGGGGAAGAAAGTATATTGTGATAGATAAGAGTTTTGTTTTTTCTGTCTATCCCAACAGGGAAATGGCGTGATTGTATATGTATATACCTATATCATAATAGAACATGTCCATAGAGGTTTAGAAAAGCCCCGAGGCTATTTTTAAAAGCCTCTGGTTATTGATTAGACAAAATAATAAAAAAAAACAGATAAACAATATATTACAGAAACAATAATAGGTCATGGGACACATTCGGTGTTTCAATGAGGGGGAATAAAGGATGAAAAAATCAGTTAAATTAAAATAGTTTTACAGAACGCGATGTTGTAATTTATTTAAATAAAAGGCCGGGTGCAACTTTCCGCCCCCTTACATTTGCGTTAGGTGGAATCTACCCTATGCGTTTATCCAATGTAGAAAACGTCAAACCTTTGCCGATTTGAAAAAAAAACCGTTACAGATAACAAACTCTGTCACTGGATATTATGCGATAGATTTATTTTTTATTGTTAATAAATACTTTGATAGATCTTTGATTGTTTTTTGTAGATTTTCCAACTATTTAAGTTAAATTGTTTGCATCATGTAACATACGACAAATATTGTACAACAACAATCTCCGTGGCGCTGGAATTTCAACCGGAATTACGGGCTCGATTTCCGATGGAACTAATACAAAAAAATCCCAATATGGTATGGTATTTTATCTTTTAACTTCTCTCCGGTTTGTTGTAAGAAATTTTTCAAAAAGGCAATAAGTCTGCAAGATTATACAGTTTACAACAGAAGTGCTGCGCAATATATTGTAATAAACAGTCAATGTGTTCATTGATAAAATGTTGATTAAGAATTTACAAAAAGTTCTGTATTGTGTATTACATTTATATGTACTACACAATACAGAACTTTTTGTAAATTCTTAATCAACATTTTATCAATCATTATTCTGAATTATAAATATTAATTTAATTTTTATACAAACATTTACTAAGTTATGGATTAAAATTTTCTGTGAATTTGAATGCTTTTAATTGTGTATTTTAGCTTTATAGTGAGATGTTTGTATAAAAAATAAAAGTCGGATTATTAGCAGTTCTATATAATGCAATACGTTAATATTTATTATAACTAAGAACTTGATCACCAAAACTTTACTCTTAGGCGTTACTTTACTTGCCAAATATGAGTTGTTCATCTCTTTTTGATTTTTTTAAGTGAATTGAAATTTCGTAGAATTTTATCGAAAATAATCCTGAAGCACTATGTTTGACTATATTTATAGCATATTTCTTGAGTGGTTTTAGTGTATTTATTAAAGTGTATTTATCGTAATAATAACTGTCCATTCTATTGCTACAGTCATATTATTATTCCGTTATATTTATTGGCAATCTTTATTTTTGGTTCATATTCTGTTTTTTGAGTAAAATTTCAATTGGATTGATCTTTGTCAGCCTCAAAGTGTTAGATGTATGGAAGTTTAGTTTTTACCCACTTTTATTTTATATTTTGTATAACACATTTATTTTATACAATGCACCAAAATAAGAATATATTGTTAACATTATTCAAAATTTGTAAAATGTCGCATATTTACTTAACTAGTACTTGGTTCAATTAGTTATAAGAATGTACCTACCCATGGATTGAACTGAATGCAAGAAGCTAATTTCAAAATCTGATATTGGATATGCCATTGTTTGATTAAGTATTATAGACATAGTACAGCTTCAGGAAGCACTTGAAGATACCCCTTTTTGGGAACACTACACATATACACTATACTCCACTTAAAGCTAAATGTGTATAACATATCGGAATAGCTACAAAGGTTTCCTTGTAGTTCGTTCTTCCCTTCGTAAGTTTTCGGCGGTTTTCTACCAAATATGTTTTCCAAACATATATTCTAATTTCATCTTCTTATTCTTACACACAACTTATTGTTTTTTAAAAAATATTAAAAAAAAAAATGTATTCAAATTGCCGACAGTCTGCTCTTTAAACATCGCTATATAAATTGTGCTATTATTTTTAAAAGCTTTGTGCACTGGTGCTTTATGAAAGTTATTAAGTAAATGATGTAATCTATGTAGTTAAATTTTAATGAAAACAGAAAACAATATCTTGTAAAGCTTTCTTTTCAAGAAGTTCTCTTCGAAATTTTTTTTCTGCTTTAAATCAGAGTACAAAATAAAATTCAAATTCTAAAAGATACAACCATTAAAAACTGAGGTAGATTTCTACCCGGGACGCCTGAATGCTTAACAATAACTTTTACAATTACATTTTTTTATTTTTTGACGCCATCTCTCAAATTAATGTGAGCTTAAAAATCCTCTAAAAGATTTTTTTCTTCAACTTACCAACAATCTGTATAAAGTCTAGTCCGGTTATTCCAAATGATCATTAGATTTCGGCTTCGACTTGAATATAATGTACAAAGATTTGATTTTTTTTCCCTACTGGTTTGTCGACATGTTAGCAATTTAAACCAGCTTGCAAATTGTTCAAATTAGCAACAATGCATAACGCACGCACAGTGATTTCTGAAACCTGCCACATCGGCGCGTGCGTGCGCGCTACAGGGGAGCGCTGCGCGCAGGCATGGGATCTCATAGAATACCCATGGAATGGGGAGCTTCCCATCATTGTGTAGGGCCCATTCAATGGCTTCCAAGAGCACGAGCCATGAATGGAACTCTAACGGATCTCTGTTGTATAGTTATGTGAAAAAACGTGATATTGTACACTGGGGGTTGATCAGTAAACCGTGATCAAGTAACGAACAGCATCAAAGCCATAATAATTCAATATCAAAGGAGAAAATATTTTAGTCAATAAATAGTGCATAAATTGTAAAATTAGCCTGTATAATATGACGTTTGTCTTGCACCTTTTCAGGTTCAATATCTGATGGCTACATATTATACATACTATCACGCCGTTTTCCTTTCAGGGTAGGCAGAGAAAACAGAGCGTAAGAAATTTCCTCTATCCATATACCTTCTTAAACAACTCTTACGGATTGTCTTACTTTTACATATCCTTAATTATAAATATTATTCACTTGATCCAATTATATTTTCCTTGAACTTCGTTTACCACGTCGGAAGACGCGGAAAGTGTAAATTTATATTTGTGTTGTAAGATTTTTTTCTTAAATTTGTTATACTCGTACATTCCCAAACCATCGCAGAATATTCTTCTTCATCTTATTTAATATATCAGCCTTAAGTTTACATTCATCCATTATCACCTTTTTTCTGATGATACCCATAATAAAACAATTGTCATTATTAGCTTTAAGCGTTTTGCTAAAACGTATGATATTAACAGCTGACATATTTTAGTGGTTCAAAACATGACTGCTTTATTGATGGGGATAGAGACAATTTCTCGGCCACATTCTTCAAAATGTTCACATTACTAATGAGAATATACGTACATATGTACATACCATCATGACATACCATTAGTTATAAGAATGTACCTATTAGTCATAAGAATGTGCCTTACATTATGGGGTAGGTAAAAATGATAGATTTGCATACCTTTATATCCATGCACAACGCTCTCGCTCCATCTACATCCATACACCTAGTCATACATGCTCTTCTGTTACTCATACTTCTTACCTTTCCCTGAGTTAATTTTTTTTCAAATATTTCCTTTCACTCTTTGCGCGGTCTAACCATTCCTTGTTCTAAAATCAAGAAAAATATATTTGTTTCGTAAGTCTTTCGCAACCCACCTTCTCAATGTGTCCAAACCATTTCAATATTCCTTTTTAATTGTATTGTTCTTCTAATATCCATCTATTACCAATAAAAATTATATATTTGTCAAACATTGTAATGTCAGATATTCTACTTAAGGCTCGCATTTCTACCACATTTATTCTACTAATATGCTGAGGCATACTGAATAAATGAAAATAATTTAAAACTGGTAGCAAAGAAAATACAATTTGAAAAAGCGGTTAACATTTTTATATTAAGGAAACTGAAAATAAATTAAGCTGTTAAATCATAAAGTGTTGATTCTTTGATTTAAATTTACTCATACAATTTTTTTTTTGGGTTTGAAAGAAGAAAATTTTAAGAAAAACTTAAGGAAGTATTACCTTTATGAGAAAAACATTAATACAAACACATAGATAAAAGTTTAAGAAGAAAATATTTTGAGATTTTTTTTAAAACAAACATAACTACTGATATATTTTTGATATTTTTATCTGAATATATGTATCATTGAGAGACAATGTTATCTCCAGTCCCGTAAATTGAGATTTCGGGTTGACAACCAGTGGAGTATACTTGTAATTCGTTGTGATGATATTACTACCTCACGCTGAGAGGCAACACTAACATTTCAATGAGTTTTGAAGTAGGTCCCCATTTTTAATTAAATAAATATTGGTATATAAACAGCAATATACTATATAAATACATTATCTGAAATTAAACATATATTTCAAGGCAATGGAAAAGAAAATAAATATAAGAGAAAGTCTATCAACAGATTTGAGACCATTTCATAACATCCTCCTAGTTGAAATATACCCCCACCGATGGAGGACGAGCTCTACCTCGAGGATATTGGATGTTTTTAAAATTTTTGTAGCATTCGGAATTGAACAAGAAACCCCTCAGTCGTGAGTTATTAAGAGTAAATATTTGTTGTTCAAATTATATACACTTATTTATTTTTTTAAACGTAACTCGAATATTAAAAGTATTAATATGCTGACACTGCTGAATATTAAGATGAAATGAAAAATACATATTTTTATTTTTCTCACTACAAAAGCGTTCAATTTAATAAGAGTCAGTAGAGATTGCATTTTATGGAAAATTAAATTAAAAATACTGAAAAACGAAAAAAAAAACCACAACAATAAAGTGTTTTCGACGGGAGAGAAAAAATTATCGCCAGTGAAATTAGAGAGAAATATTCATCTTAAGCCACGCCCCCACCCTCATACGCCCCTTCTTACCCCCACCCCTCGCAGCATCCGAAGGGTAACGCCCACGTCATCAGACATGCGCGCTCCTACTTAAAGTTTTTCCCACGGCTAGAATAACTTTGTGGCTGTTTTGGTAAAAAGTTTTTGATGAAAAGGGGATTTGTAGTGCCATGCTAAATGTGTAAGGGATGTACATTGGTAAAATGGAGAGTGCAATTTTTTTTTAGATATATCGGTGATCTCCGTGGCCTGGTGTTAAGATCTGCTTTCAGCCTGGTGGTTGCGGATTCGATTCACGGTTGTAGTCGATTCTTTTTAAAAAGGGTTCCCATCTCGTTTTCACTTTAACGCTCTTTTAAATTTTTTTGGTTGGTCGAAAGTGATTGCTACATGACAATAAACTCGCTAGCTTTTATTGTTTGCAACGAAAGTGTAATGCAATATAATACAACGGTCCTTGTGATATTGGACTACTCGTAAAATGAAACAATATAAGTGAAATTGACAAAACTGTAAAATTATTTGAAACATTGTTTCGTGCCTAGCGAGCCTAAAAATGCATTGAAAATACTATGTTTGAAATTATTGCGGTTTATTATGGTACGAGTAATACACGTAGAGTACGGATATTTGTGACTTGTTCTGTATTGCCATATTAAAACACATAATAAAATTTCTAATACTTTAATTTTGAAATAAATCATTAACGTTGTTAATCGTAAGAGATTATCAAAAATGTTTTTAGTTTTATGTTTTCAAACTACACTTCAATTAATTTAATCCAAAGCTTGAAGAAAATCCTCTCAGACAGCACTTTCTGTATAATGTAACAGCAAACTTGGAAAGTGTTTTCAAGAAGGATTGTTGCAAGAGAAAAGGCAAAAGAAATTAATTACTAAAAAATCTCATTCTCTTAAAAATTTGTATGACCATCAGAAGTATCACCATGGCCCAGAGATATCTTGAATTCAAGTATGGTTTTCCTCTAAGTCCTCTGTAACTTATTTTGGTTGTTTGGAAGAGATTACCAATTGGAAATATATCCTCCAGGTGGTACTTTGTACATCTATAGTTAAAAAATATATGAGCTTTCTTAAATAAAATTCAACACTTTTGCTTTTCACACATATCGTCATGCATAATCGTGTATTATTCGTGCTTCTTACACTGTCACAAGATTTTAATAAGGATATTTTTTTTAATATGTCGCAGTTGACTACAACTTTGTGAGCATTTTTCCATGTAATAAATAATCTTTTCTAGCCAAGCAGAAATATGATAAAGAAGCCTTAAGTAAAAACCAGACTACATTTAAAAAAAAATAAAGTTGAGTATCAACAGGAGTCAATTTGAAGCCTCAGGGTCGGAAGACAGACATCTTACCAACTTATTAAATTACTTGTGTCCCTTTCAAAGTGATCAATTTAATACGAAAGTGAAAGAGTTATTTTGTTCGTCTTTATTTTTTTAATATTCAAAATAAAAATGTTTTTCATATTTGCTTTACCCATATGGCAATGCACTCTGCAATAGCAATCGAATTCACACATGACTGAATTTAGACCAAAATAATTGTTTTCATTACAAAAAAAACATTATCATTAACATTATCTTTAGGAGCTAATTTATGTAAAATTTAATGTTTTTTTAAATAATTTATCATGCCTTTGAAACCTTTATAAGGAAATCAGTAATACAATAAACAAAATCTGATGAAAAGGTGTCGATGACACTTAAAAAACAAAACCGCTATCATAAAATAATTAACACAAAAGCGTCGACAGTGTATGTTATCTAAGGCATTCTTCCTAATGAATGTAAGCCCTCGACATTCACAGGCACTCACTTCCTTCCGTGCGTCCGGTGAGCTGGCACCCTCCCGTAAGTCCAAAACCCAACACCTACCATCGCTTCCTCCGAAGGAGGTAATGAATGCCTCGACATACTCACTAGACCACTTAAACTTTCCACTATCGACATGCACTTTTAACATTGCATTTTTTCATCACGCAAAAGTTTCGTGTAGGGTTGCTCAGATTATACAGAATAAATGTTAATTCATCATTCTTATTACAAACTGTGAAATCAATCAGAAAATCACGTTTTTGAAAGTCGCAACGATACTAGATGAATTTGAGGTAAATTGACAATACTATGCGGAAAATGCTTCTAGGCATTTCTTGATGAGACACTATTTAGATACAAAGTTTCCTTCTTATTTATTATTCTTATTATACTTAGCAATCGTGATCATTGGACTTTATTTTACGATTAATTTGCTCGTTCTGCGTAATAAAGACGTTTTCTGAATTTCATTATTCACAGAGCTAACAAGTTTTTTACCTTGTACGGGCATTATCTACCTGATTAACATTATTATCATTATCTATCTAACAAGTCTTTTTACAGAAGTTTGTTAGAACGTGATTTGTTTTTCATCTTCGATCCTTAATTAAGGTACTATGTTTTTATTTTTTATAAACGCAAACAAAATTTAAAATCATACTCGTATATTTTCATTTGCTGCATAATCAACTTGATTATACTGATTTAAACATATTTAATATCCCATTTATTCCAAAAACATGGTCACCATTATTTGTGTTTTTGATACACCACTGAGTTGTTTTACCAAAATATAGACTATAATGAATTATTTCAAAAAGTTTTTGAGATATATTAAATTATTGGAACTTGCCTTTATAAATAAATAACAGTATTATTTTTATTCTAATTTGACGATTTTTGATAGTGTTAGAGAACCCGAAGGACTCAAAACTCTTTTTGTATATTTTTGAGTATCAAAATAATATGAAAATATGATTAAACTAAGGAATTATTAGAGCAAAAGATATACGTAGGTTACAGAAAGTGTAATATTTTTTTCGTATTTGTTATTTTTTTAAAGTAAGTAAATATATATATCAATTTATATGTTTTATTACAATGATAATGCAGTAAATGATTTTTTTTGCTATATTAGAAAGGGTCACAGATTAGAAAAAGACTGCTTCGTTTGTAAACATATTGATATGAAAAAATATTTTCGTTTCTGAAAAAAAATATTATAAACTATAGCATTATTTTCACTTATGTCACACAATTGAAAAAAAAACAATGTGCGTATTGAACTACCTACATCAACCCTTATATTAACACAGTGGCGATGTATGGTTATGGTGTTTATCGGTAACTGTGTGAGAGGGCGGTACCGTAGCGGGCTCTACGCCTCTACGCGGAACAACCACGCCGGCGGCCGGCCAGTCGGCTACATTGCGCCGTCGAGAGAAGACGTTTGCAACACCGACCGCTCTCACCCTCAACAACTGAAAAGTTTCTAACTGACGTTTAAAAGTTTTTAACCATTATTAGTTGATAAAGTTTTTGAAGTATTAGTTTAAGACAGAGGGTTTTTTATTGTAATTATTTTTTGTACAAAGTTTTAAATTTAGGTTATTTTTATGTTTGTTTAAGTTGTAAATAAAATTGTTGATATTTATCAAACAAGCCCCTTTCTTAAGGGGTTTGTTTTTTTTTTTCGCGCAAATAAGTAGATTTAATGTTGTAATTAAATATAAAGTAAACGGTTCTAGTCTTTAATTTATAAACTTAATTACACATTCTAGTCACGTTAAGAATGAAATAAAAAAAATGTTTTGAAGAAAATCGATATTTATATTACAATATAAATAAAAAACTTAAAACGAAATACTCAAAAACCTTCACAAACAATTGCCTTTTAAAAAAAAATGTCACTCAAATCAGTACTTGAAAAAAATGTTTAAATTTATATTAAGAAAAAAAATTGCTTCAAATCCACACATCTAAATAAACTCATTCATTCAAGCAAGTAAACATTAGTGCAACGCATTCAAGAAACATTCAAGCAACCCTCCCAGTGAGTCAGGTAAGCTACATTTCGGATATTATGATTCATGGCGCTGTAATTATTTAGAAATGTTTGGTCTGATCCCCTCCTTCAAGTGAAGCGTACTGTTGATTCGCGAATCAACGTATAAAACAAACATTAATATTTTACTTTTCTCAGATTATAAAAACATCATCTTTTTACTCAATATTTACTTTTGATGGCCATATGCATTCTGCAGAGCTGTAGTGTCCAGAATAAATCTTTCAATCTAGGACGATCTTGGGTATGTGGTATTATCCTTTTCGATAGTTATTATCAAGAAAAACCAATACTCCTGTATAGCATGTTTGATAAGACTCTCGACTCTCATCCGGAGGTTTCGGGTTCGACTCTATGGTACCCGTAAAAAATGAAAAAAAATCTAGTCCGGTAAACTAATTCGTCTGGTAAAGATACTTGCGCGCTTGACGAATGCAAGTGTTGTTGCTTCTACGCGTGCAATGACGAACCGCGAGTTTCCTTCCTATTCCAGTGGTTGTTTACCCGAAAATACGATTGTTGGGACTGAAGACAATGGTGCTCCCTTGCCACACTCATCAACATGGTCACCATTTCATATGTAACATATGAATGAATGTGTAGCAGATCTGTGAATGAACAAACTTATTTTATCTATTATTTACTTTTTACTTTATAATTACGAATGATGCTGCTAGGGGTTTAATATTTAGCGTGCTTGTTAAGTAATGTTGTGTTTTGGGTACGGTGCATTCCACGTTTGACCTGATTTACATTTTTGGTCCGTATTTTTAACGAATATATGTTTCTCTCCTAGTAAAAATAAGAGCCCCATGAACTTATAAAACATCCCCGCCGAAATACTGATACATTAGACCGCAACGCCGAATTTCTTGCAATTCAGACATTAATTAGGTGATATCTGTAAAGACTGTGAAATTATACTCGTATGTATTCCATCAATTAATTAAGGAAAGGAGTTACTTTATCAAACAAAGACTGATAAATGTATTCATCTGTTTGATATCAATATTACTGTGATTGTATATTTTAAATATTGTTTTTCTTTTAAATTTTAACTTGAAATGTTTTATATCACTCGCTTTTAATTTAAAAAACTTTGAAATTACTGAAGATATTATATTATTTCCCTCTTTATATAGTAGACAGATTCTCATAAATATCTCCATAGCCTCACAATTGGTCTAAACTTTTGTATATTTTCAAGGTCATATCTTACGTGCACTCTTTAGATCAGGAGTCTTCTAAGCTTACTATCAACACGATATATTCCAATAATGGACAAAGTCAGAAATCTGTGACGTCAAGGCAAGGAGGTAATTGATGGACATTGGGTTAAGGGTCTCAAATTCAAGCGGTCGAAGCATGGAGTATTCCAGTAGTCCTAGTAGGTTGAGTATTATAGTCTACTACAATCATCAGAATTATGCCACAAGACCCAATCTTCCCTCCAATAATATTTGATTATATGCGTATTTTCTTAGTCACTCCAAATCCAGACAGACTTTCCTTAAACGAATAGGGCCAACGAACAAAATTTCCAATAATTAATGAAGATGTCCGACTACTGAACAATATACATTTATATAGACACGCCATGCATAACTTATCTTTATATACTCAAATCGTAATTTTGTAATTAGCATTTTTACATTTCGGAAGAAATCTATTCCGTGCTTTATCTATTGTCTACTTACTGACTAAAACCTTTCACAATTCAAATGTGCCAATTGTAATTTCTTGACTACAGTTGTACGTTATAATTTATCAATCGTGAGAAAATAAGAATTGGGTAACTCCGTGTCTATTTTCATGGATTTTTTTTCGATATTTTTGAGTTCAGAAGAGTCCTTCTCCAGATTTTTTTCAAAGGGTTTGACTGGGAGACTGTTATTCTATTGTTTTTTAACTTAAGTACGAGTACATATTTTTAAAATTTATATTGCGTCCTATATCTCCTTGGAAGAGATTTTTCATGCTATATTTTAGAATTCTTATATTGTTAATTTTATTGTGTATTGGCATGTTAAAGCATTGTATTTTGAAAAATATATGATCATAAATTGTAAGGTTTTTTTTGAACATCATTTATACATATCTTTTGATTTTAAAGTTTTACTATGTTAGGTAAAAGACCCTTAAGTGACGTTTATTGTGTAAATAAATAAAAATTAATCGATTTAAAAAAATCAAATCCCCTTGTGTTCAAAGTTGGTTGGTTGACTTCTACGAGTATCTGGGAGTTTTGGGTTTGATTCCTGATGGTAATGAAAAAAGGGTCCCAGTCTCGTTAAAAAGTTTGTCTGATAACAATACTTGCAAGCACTAGACATGGATGAGTGTTATTGCCTCTTCGCGTCCTATGATGAACTAAGAATCCGCACTTTCCAAGTGGTTCTAATCTCGGCTTGGTTAATGGGGCTGTATATAATGTTGTCTTGCGGCCATGTTCGTCAATGTCCGAATCACTAATTAAAATGTGTTGAATGTTACCATAAGCATAAATTTGACAAACTTAATTTTAAAAACAATTTTGTTTCAACACTGATGTGAAGTTTTTTCAATAAAATAAATGTGCCTTGAAGCTGTTAAGCGATCCCAGATTATTTAGAAATTTAAACACTTTAAAAAACATCTTCACTTATAACCGTTACTGACCAGACGAGTGGATTCTTTTCTAGTATTCCCGCAGAAATTTCTGTTTTTGTGTGCATTTTTTTGCATTATATATATTTAACCTTTCTTATGCAAGGTTAGGATAATATGATTCATAATATTGTGGTAGGGAATAATTATTTAGAAAAGTTTAGTGCGTTCCCACCCTAAACGCGCCAAGTACATTCCCGCCGCGACGCCCTTCGCCGCCACCCGCGCGCGTCTAGACGTCGCAAGGGCGGGGCGAACGGTCGCCACACACCCTCGCGGGGAACCACCTGGGGATGAGTAATTTGGTATTTGTGGGATTCTCAAGATCTATCGAGGGAGACGGGAATTTGTCTTTGGCGTTGGGTACTACGATGACCTCTGAAGCCTAGTCGGCAGAATGCAAGTCATGCATTCGGGGGCCATGCGGCATTCATGAACGCATGTCTTCATCATTAATGAAACAATTCACCTTTTAACATATTTTTGGTTTGTTGGAAGACATCACCATATTAATATAAACTCGCCCAGTTATAGTGTATATAACGGGAGTGTAATATAATAACACATAAATACCATAACACCGTCTCCATATTGGGGTAGGCAGAGATGATACAGCGCTACTTTTCTATCACGGCACACATATTTCGCTTCTTCTACATTCATACATCTTTTAATATGGTTTCTCTGATTTTTTACATTTCCTTCCTTCAAAATATCATATTATGTATAGCTACTTGATCCAATCATATTTTCCTTTGTCTTCCTCTACCACGCTTTTCACTCACAATTGCACTGTATATTAGTTTTTTTTATCTTTCATCAATCACTCGATCCACGTGTCTGAACCATCTGTCAGTGCTCTTCTTCCTCTTACTTAACACATCAGCCATAAATTCACACTCACCCCTAATCACTTTCTTCAGTTTTCTGTCATACATTGTCATCCTGTGTATTCTTCCAAGTGCACGCATTTCAACAGCATTTATTCGGTTCTTTTCTTTCTTGTTCCAAGCCTATGTTTCATTTTCATATTGTACATCAAAGTTGTTACTAAAATACTTTTGTGGACTGTCATCTTAGCAGATTTTGATACTGCCCGGTTCGAGTATATATATATATATATATATATATATATATATATATATATATATATATATATATATATATATATATAAATATATATATATATATATATATATATATATATATATATATATATATATATATATATATATATATATATATATATATATATATATATATATATATATATATATATATATATATATATATATATATATATATATATATATATATATATATATATATATATATATATATATATATATATATATATATATGTCATTTTGGTTTTACGGTTTATCCGCGTAATTTGAGATAATTGTCTCCGAGCTTTCGACAGAATCGCATCTGTCATCTTCTTGGGAGTTATTTGCAAACTGTTTTGTGTAGTGATGTTGACTTTTGTTTTAATTCGTCTTCTTTTTCTTTTTCTTTCCTTTTTTTGAATCGGTTGCTCTGTTTTTCACTAGTTCTTTTAATATTTTCAGGTAAAGGTTTCAAGTAGGACGTTATTGATTGGTTTTTGGTAGAGGTATTTCTTATTGTATTGCTGTTATCCGTTGGAATTACAGGATTATACGTTTGTGGTGCATTAGGATTAAAAAGATGAATCCATACATCTGCGAGGCTTCGGGCTTCATCTCTATGATTTAAGCTGTTTGGTCTTTTCATAATCTCTATAGCTTCTCGGAATTGTCTTTCTGAATTTTCATTTATTCTGGCTAAGGTCTTGGATTTCTGTATATCTATTTTATGTCCCTCGGTTAATTTGTGTAAAGCCAGAGTTGAATGAATATTTTTATTTTTTATATCACGATTATGTTCTTCAATTCTTACCTCTATACGGCGATTGGTTTGCCCTATATAAACTTTTTCACACGAAGTACATGGTATTTCATATACTCCATGTGATTCATTGGGTATTGTGTCTTTAAATTGATTTAAAAGTGTCTGGATATTTTTGTATGGTTTAAAGATTGTTTTAATTTTATGATTTTTTAGTATTTTGCTGATTCTGTCTGTTGTGCCCTTTATATATGGCAATTTTACCATTTTTTCAATATACTCTTGAGGCTCCTTTTTTGTTTTTAGTTTATGACCTTTTATTAATTTTTGGGTAGATGACTTCGAATAACCATTTTTTAATAATATTGTCTTGATTGTGTTTATTTCTTGAAGTCTGTTATTTTCATCGGACAGTCTTTCGGATCTTGTTATTAGAGTATTTTGTATTGCACGAAGTTGAGCGGGGTGGTGATGTGACGCTGCATTGAGATACCTGTTCGTGTGTGTTTCCTTTCTGAAGACAGTATATCCAATAGTACCATTATCTTGTCTTTTAACTAGGACGTCGAGAAAAGGGAGAGATTTGTTGTATTCTAATTCCATTGTAAATCGAATTTGAGCATGCATTGAATTGAGATGTTGTAAGAATATTTTTAGTTTTTCTTCTCCATGTTCCCATATGATGAATGTGTCATCAATGTAACGGATCCAAAGTTTGGGTTTGAGAGGAGCTGTCTGTATTGCTATTTCTTCCAATTCTCTCATGAAGAGATTAGCTAGACTGGGTGATATCCCTGAACCCATTGGGGCCCCAGATGTTTGTTTGTAAAACTGACCATCAAATATGAAATAAATATTATTAACGCAGTGTTCAATCAGTTTTAATCGGTCTTGTTTAACATACTTTTTTTGTTTAATGATATCTATTGTTTCTTTTATTGGTATGTTAGTGAAGAGTGACACAACATCAAAACTCACCAATAGGTCACTTTGGTCTAGTTTAAGATCTTTTATTCTTCGCAATATAATAAGAAATACCTCTACCAAAAACCAATCAATAACGTCCTACTTGAAACCTTTACCTGAAAATATTAAAAGAACTAGTGAAAGACAGAGCAACCGATTCAAAAAAAGGAAAGAAAAAGAAAAAGAAGACGAATTAAAACAAAAGTCAACATCACTACACAAAACAGTTTGCAAATAACTCCCAAGAAGATGACAGATGCGATTCTGTCGAAAGCTCGGAGACAATTATCTCAAATTACGCGGATAAACCGTAAAACCAAAATGACATATTCATTCATCCGTGAAAATCTTAAAACAAATATATATATATATATATATATATATATATATATATATATATATATATATATATATATATATATATATATATATATATATATATATATATATATATATATATATATATATATATATATATATATATATATATATATATATATATATATATATATATATATATATATATATATATATATATATATATATATATATATATATATATATATATATATATATATATATATATATATATATATATATATATATATATATATATATATATATATATATATATATATATATATATATATATATATATATATATATATATATATTTTTTTTTTTAGTGCATCATTCACTTTATTTCTTATCGTTTAAGGCCGTTAGATATCCCTTGTAACTATTCGATAATCTGAGTAAATACTATCAATACAATAAAATATTCAATAATTTGACTTATTATTGGTTCACTGCTGATATTAAGCCTACCCCCGGTTTTAGTATAAATGTACATCCATTGTCGTTGGTTGCCACGTCATGTTCATATTTTTTACGTATATCATCCCCCCAGCATATCTTAGATCGCTTCCAATGTCTTTTAGTTCCACTCGGGTACCACTGAATGAGTCTATGATATACCATAATATATGTCCAATGATTGTGAAATTGTCTGTTGTTGAAGCTATCCTACTCAATTCTACTTCTGTCTTTGTTTAAGATCAAATCCATTCCTTACGTTTGCTGCCGGTCTCTTCTCGTGTAATTAATGATTTATTCGAACATAATAACAATGTGGGCTCAATCTATCCCTTTTTAATTCATTATTCGCTTATGATAAAATTTAAAATGCAGAAGTGTCAATCTTATATCTCTTGCGAGTGACCCACTGCGTGGCAGCTTCTCGAATTTACATAATGGATATTGTAAAACAGTGCTCCTCAAACTTGTTGTGTTCATGCAACACTTTTTTTTTATTCAAATCCATTGCGGATCAGTATTTTTTTCATTAAATAAAAAATATTTTGAAGCAAAAAGAACAGAGTTGAAAAGTATTTTTTTAAATTTTAGACTTAATTACTAAGAAAAATATAATAAAATTACAAAACAAATTATAAGAACTTTACATTTTAAATGCATCATTTTGTATTATTTTCTTGGCATGGCATGGCATGGCTTAGTAACAAAACAAAACAAACCTCCACGGACTAGCACTGGTTCAGGGATCATAGTTTGAGTAGCACTACTGTAGAGGATCCCGGCAACGTGTGTGGTTTGAATGTTGAGACTTTTTACACACAAATAAAAACAACTTTTTAATTTTTTTTTGTCCATAATACGTATTGTCACTTTGGTACAGTACCCGGCGGTAAGTAATACACGTCGGGCTTAAGAAAGAGACTGTCGGCCATAATCGGCTAACTTCGGCCTTGTAGAGCGTCGTCTCTGTCGCATGAGATTCGCTAACGACGGACAAATCGCGACGGAACACATGTATGAATGACAGAGACGACGCTCTACAAAGCCGAAGTTAGCCGGTTATGACCGACAGTCTCTTTCTTAAGCCCGATGTGTATTACTTACCGCCGGGTACTTGTAAGTAAATTTATAAACCAATGTAAGCTATTTTTACAGGGTGATAGAAACACAAGGGTTAGTTGAGTGTCAGGATGGAAAGGTGGTGGCGGATTACGAACCGCAAATAAACTTTTGTAGAACGATTGGTGGTAGTAACACATTCGGTTTTAGGTGTAGTGTAATGTATGTGTTGAATGTTGATTGAACTTTCTAGTTGGAAGTGACTTTTTCAAACTGCAAAATATCTATGTCTCTTTTATGGTATTAAGAAAATATATCTTTTTATTCACGCACGCAGCATTTTATGTGCCAAATTCATACACACGTCATGCATTTCTTTTTAATGTCATACTTTTATTTTCCCCTCAGTTAAAACTTCTACATTCTTTCATTGGTCTACCTCAACTTTGCACTTACTAGGACATTCATTCTAGGCAAATTTATTTGTTTTGCAAGTTATGGACAATTAATGTTTCCAAACATTCTCAATATTCTTCGTTATTCTACTTATAACACTTATCTCTTACAAACAGTCACTCTTTATCGAAGCACTTCTTATTCTTTCATACTCTGTAATACCACGATTTACGTGGAATTTATTATCTCATTATTACTCTTTCAATTTCCATACTTTCTTTATTACTAGTTGTGTTTTAAGTTAACTACTCGTATGTTGTAAGGCGAACAATTTTGGTGAAGAGTTGTTCAACATGGTTAGTTGAACCATTATCACTTACTTATGATACTGAACTATTATCACTTACTCATGATATTGAACTTTTATCGCTTACTTATGATATTGAACCATTACCACTTACTCATGATGTTCAACCATTCTCACTAGCTCTTGATATTGAACTATTATCAGTAACTCATGATATTGATTTGGTCATGACACGTTTTTCTACGCCTTCGCAAATTTTTCGTGCCTTTTATGACTTGTAGAGATTATTTTTGTAAATCTTTCACTATTCATTCTTTCTACGTGACCAAACCAACTCAATGCTCCTTTCTTGACCAAACCATCTTAATGCTCGTTTCTTAACCAAATCATCTTAAGCACTCGATTTTCTTTCATTCCGCATTCTATCTTAAAGTGTAAATTGAGACATTATTGTTAGTGATATGAAAAGAGGAGTTATATGGTTTGGCCATAAATAAAAAATTGCGAAACGAATATATAAGACAAAAGTGCATAATAATTCAAATTCAATATTTTTAACATCCTAGAGTTCTTAAATCAGTTACTTAATTTAATATAACCTTCATTTCCCCGTTTCATTTAAACTCCTTTTTTAAACTATCCGATGCCTTGGAGGTTTTCATTAAATAGAATAACCTTATATTAAATTATTTAAACTCGACAAAAACTTTCTTTTAACGTTCGTGTATAATGTTTTCCCTTCCTGTTTCTTTCTATTGTTCTTACTTCAGTACATTCTCAAATTCACAACACTTCTCAAATAACGTCTCCTTGTCTTCACACTTTAAATATAGAAAATCAAAAGTATGACTTAGTTTACATTATATAAAAAAACTCAGTTATTCCTCAAAATCTCAATTTTATCTCATTACTTATCATACATGGTATTTTTAATTGACATTTTAAGACTTTTGAAAAGATTTAAAATAATCAAAACGCTTTTTTAAAAACATATCTCTACTAGACAAGAGTAAACGTATTTATTGCCTAGATAAGGAGTGGTTCTCGAAACGAATATAAAGTTCTTTCTTTCCTTTTCGAATATATATAAAAAATAGGGAAAAAACTACTTATGATTAAAATAATCTTCGTCCTTTATGCTACTTTATGTTTGTATGAAACAAAAACTGACAGGTTTATTGACATGTGGCAATCCCTTCCAACTAACCGAAAAATGTTAAAAAGGCCTTAAATTAAAAGTAGACTGGAACGTTATTTAAAAAAATCTAAACCTCTGGTTTAGGAGACAAACGTCAACTAGACTGCTGTAGTCGTTTTTTTGTTATTTATTTAAAGTCTCATAGCATCAAAGTTTTCCTCTATAATAGGACATCTAAAGTTGCATGAAGAAAACCTATACAACATTGTCGCAATATAAATTATTATTAAGGAATATTTGAAAATCTGAAGCACTTTTAAAATGAGAAAATGCACTAATCAAATAAAAGTTTAAGTTTAATATTTTAACAAATCCATTAAAAAATCGTAATTTACATATTTAATCTACGTTGTTTTGACATTTTTAAACGATACAAAGAAGTATTTGAGTCAACGTTGAACTGAAATCGATACTTTTACAATATTCAGTTATTAATTGAAGTACTTCAGTGACCTATTAGAAAAGGGTATAATTTGCAATTTAAAAGTTTCCCTTTGCCGATGAATTTCAGATGATTATGGTTGTATTTCCTAGTTTGTGTGTCACTCAAACTCAACTACACCACGTTTATTTTCTTTGTGATCTAAAATTGGCATCAACGAATGGTATTGTATAATTATAAAAAAAACAATTGATGGATAAGTAAAGTTGAGATAAGAATTATCGTTAATCTGTATTGAGACCAGAAAGCTGCAGTTAAGATGCATGACGAATTGACACCCGAAATAGAAGTATGCAGTGAAGTTCGACAAAGATGATTGTGTCTCCTATTAGTTTTAATGTATGTTCTGAAGGTATTTTGAGAAAATATTGAATGAAATAAATGGTGAATTGCCAAATTATTAAATAATAAAGAACATTCGTTATACTGATGATAATGTTTTCTTGTTGATAATTAACTAATTCTATAAGTGTAACATAACTGGAGATATTTCACACAGCTTGTAACGAGAAGGGTCTTAGAGAGAATATATAAGACAAAATCTATTATTGTCAGGAAATGAAAAGAACATACAAGAATTATTCTTAATATAAATAGTAAAATTGTTTAGCGAATCCAACAAAATAAATATCTGAAACGCTGCCTGAATCATTAAGGAAACCAGTTTCAAGAGATCAAAATAAGAGTGGAGAAAGCATAAAGTTGATCATCAAAATGCAGGATCTCCTCAACGACAAGGATTTCAATCTTGAATTAATATATCCGGTACTAGATTATGGGGGTAAAGCATAGAAACATATTCAAGGTCACCACAGAGAAAACAGAAGTTTATGAAATTTGGTGCTATCGAAGAATGCTCTTTCATCCTTGAAAAGAGTTTACCGTCCCAACGGCGCTACATAAATTGTCCTTTTATTATTGTTTTTAATACTGAGAGCCTTATTTCTTAAATATGATGCAATCAATATTTCTGCGGGTGGCACACGAACCAACGACTTATCATGTCTGAGAAGTCATGAAAACCGACTACGTAATTACATAAAATTTTGAAACGAGGCATTCGTCCTTTCTAGTTTGAGTAAAAAAATTTTGCTTTTAATTTGAAAACATTTTATAAAAAATATGTAATATTTACCAACTGCATAGTGTTAGTAGCACATTACCAAAGTCTCCGGTATATAGTTTATCGATTTAAGCATTTTGGCCATATACTTCCTAAATACTCCTAACACTATTCTTACCTCTTAAATAACGTTACTAGTCCCCGGTGGATACCAGCGGGAATTGAAACCGTAACACTCTAATCGTAAAACAGTCAGCTTACCAATTAGGTCATCGAATTTGTCAAGGAGTACCATACGAATGAATGAATAAATAAAAATTAAAATTTTCGAATACGGGATGAACTTTACAATATGAAAATTTTATTACGTAAGAACTGAGCTGAAAGAAAACTACTTAAATTTAGAGAATTAAATACCTTTTTCATAGTGTTTTCTTTTAGAAATATACAACACTCATAAATATCTAAACTTACAATTCCTGTACATTAAATATAAATAAAAATCACCAAAGCGAGAAATACTGCTCTTCGTTTTACTACTTAGCATCTACTTCGATTCGCATTTTTCCCTTTGAAGACTTTCACATCTGATTTTCTCCCCATCTCTCCCCTCGACACCAGACGTCCTCCACTACTACTTACTTCACATATCATTCAGAGGTGAAAATAAAATCTTCTTATTCGCGTTAGACACTTAAGTCACTTTCCTACGTCACCTTCATGTCGCAGGTTATTTCGTAGGGGTTGGGCTTAGAAGAGAGGTTGGTTAAATTTATAAGGGGTGCTTTCATAAATACCTCACAGGATAGATTTCAATAAAATCGGGAGTTAATAATTAGTTATTTAAGGGGTTGGGTTGTTTTTAATTTCAAGTTCATGGATTTAAAATCGATCTAAGAGAAGTGAGCTAATTTAATTTAAACGAAGAGCTGGGAAAAATACCGTGTAAAACTTTTTCTGTTATTTATTTAAGGTTTGTGGATTTCTATACTACAATTAAAAAAAAAAGAGAAAATTTTAATTATACTTTCGTTATATTCAGTACAACGTTACAACTTTTTTGCTATGTGACACTCTCTTCCAAGAAACCGGAAGTATCATTATGAAAATAATCAGTGGCACGCGTTAACGTTGGAATGACAATAAATATTGTAATGTATTCTTGTATATTACACTTTCATTGTATATAGTATAACCTGGCCGATTTATTGCACAATTACAATATTTTTCAACTAAACAGAAACTCGTAAAGAGAAGGAACCTTTTTATGTATAAAATATAGTATTATATATTCCCATACCCTTTATTTGCACACAAAAAATACAAAGTTGTTTTAAAATTCCTCAAGTCTTCCCTTTTATCAATAACTCTTTCAAATATGGTTTGTGCCTAGAGTGGCATTGGGGCTGGGGTAATTTTTAGGTAGATTTCGATAAACATACTACCTATTAGAGGTTCGCATATCGCAATTTCCGCTAAATTTCAATACAATTTCTTTGATCATAACCACGATAATCCGAAACTATCCTGTGTTAAAAAGTTTATCTATACATTATTTTATTACTATAATGTTTCCAATAAAATGTTGCAATTTGTTCGATAAAATGGTCGTGTACCTACAAGTAACACAAAACAGGGAATATCCTTTCTTTTCACTTACAGATGAAATGTACTTGATTCTGGTGGCCAGTGCCAAAAGGACTTTTTTGAAGAAAAGCGTTTGGAGATTATTTTAATAACCTTGAAACGAATGCTTTCAACAGCGCCATATTCCTAAGATTTTTGGTCGATTTCTGATAAGTGCAAAATTAGTAACATTAATATAAAATTCTTTTAAAGCATTTATTTTTTTTCAAAAAAGGAGCTAGGTTATACAGGTATTCATTAAATTTACAGAGATATATAAATTTAAAATTTCTTAAGTTGATAATTTTTTTTTGTTAAATATTAGGTCCTTACATATGAAATTGGCGTTTTGCCGTACTGGCAACTTTGATCTCAAATATCTTCTCTTTGGTTAGGAATTCCAAATTAAAATTTATACAGCTATTTACTCAAGTATTTGTGTTTCGAAAATTATAATTAATTTGTTTTTTCCTCAATTGTTTTTTTTCTTTGCGTCACTCAGTTTACAAAATGGAAAACTTGAAATATCGCGTTATTTACGAGTACGAGTTCCACCGTGGCACCAGTGCTGCAGAAACGGCTCGAAGGATTAATGATGTGTATGGCGACGGTGCCGCAAAAGAAAACACAGTGCGTTTTTGGTTCCAACGTTTTCGTTCTGGAAATTTCGACCTGCAGAACAAGCCCTGTGGACGGCCGGAGACCAAAGTTGATAATGAAGAATTGAAGGCTATTGTGGAAGCGGATCCATCGCAAACCACGTCCGAGTTAGCTGCAGGCTGCGGTGTTAGTGATAAAACTGTTTTAATCCACTTGAAGCAAATTGGGAAGGTGAAAAAGCTTGAAAGGTGGGTACCTCACGAATTGAGTGAAGCAAATCAACAAACGCGCGTTGACTGCTGCGTTGCATTACTCAACCGGCACAATAATGAAGGGATTTTGAATCGAATCATTACCTGTGATGAAAAGTGGATCCTGTATGATAATCGGAAGCGCTCATCGCAATGGCTGAACCCTGCCGAACCAGCCAAACCATGCCCCAAGCGAAAATTGACTCCAAAAAAGTTACTTGTGAGCGTTTGGTGGACTAGTGCTGGTGTCGTTCACTACAGCTTTCTTAAATCTGGCCAGACGATTACGGCAGATGTCTATTGTCAGCAACTGCAAACCATGATGGAAAAGCTAGCTGCTAAACAACCGAGGCTGGTTAATCGCTCTAGGCCACTGCTGCTTCATGATAACGCTAGACCACACACTGCACAACAGACGGCTACCAAATTAGAAGAGCTTCAATTGGAATGTCTAAGACATCCACCGTACTCTCCGGACCTTGCCCCAACAGATTACTATTTTTTTCGAAATTTGGATAACTTCTTGCAAGGGAAAAAATTCAACTCCGATGGGGCAGTCCAAACCGACTTCAAAGATTTTATTGATTCCCGTCCGAATGGTTTTTTTAGTAAAGGGATCGATGAACTACCTATGAGATGGCAAAAGTGCATAGATAGCAATGGTACATACTTTGATTAAATAAATATATTATATTAAAAAAAAATCAACTTTATGTTCCTCCCAAACAAAACGCCAATTTCATATGTAAGGACCTAATATAATTGAAAAGTGTGTATTATAAGTAATGTATAGTGTCCAAATGCACTAATCCAGTTTTACTACATCAAACAGTATAATTATTTGCGAATCAAATGACAGTATTGTGAGGAAAAAAAGATGTGATGTAGTGAAAAGATGTATGTACAAGATCAACCAATTGGGCATGTTAAATATTCTATATGTCATGATAGATACGTAATTCACCCGTACTATAAGTTTGACAAATACAATGAATTGAATTTTAGCTTTTATAAATAATTAACATTAGAAATATTATAAACAACGCGTTCTCCCAAAGAAAATTGCACTTGCCACTGAATGAATGACTTGACAGGGTATTGCACTTGCCACCGATTTAATGACTTGACAGGGTATTACGACCTCACAAAACCACAAATCAATCATGTAGCGTTTTCAATACTTGTTGGCTTTATATAACGTTAAAATATTTATTTAATGCATAGAAATATTAAAAAAAGGTTCATATTTGAGACAAGTTCATGTTAAAATCTTTTAACATCTAGGCTGCATTTATTTATTTATTTCATACTTTCAAGCAGATGCATCTGGCGGATGCAAATACATTTCAAGCAAATACATCTGGTTTCAAGCCATTTCTTCTAATCAATCAGCATTTATTTTATAATTATTATTGATAATTATGAACGTGTCTGTGTATGGAAAAAAGTAACAAAAAATAAAATGAAGATAAATCTTTATTTTTTTTTTATAAGCGTAGGAATTGCACAAGAGTCAAGGAAGAGGAATATTTTGAGAAAAACAATTCTTTTTTAATTTTACTTAAATGTCGACATAATTGCAAAGGATAATGTGTGATGCATTGGTATATAAAGGATTCTGTTGTCATCCAATCAGAAGGACAGTTCATACTCAGAAAGAAAATAAAAGTTTTCCGCAGATACTGAGGAATCTTGAATACCTATTTATTAAAAAAATAAGTGTTTCATGTTTATCCGGAAAAAAACCTTGTTCAAATATCAAATTCTATTTTAAAGTAAAATAAAAATACAAATAATTGACAAAACGATGAATATATACGCATTTTTCAAAATATTTAACGATATTCTTTTCTATTTGAAAAAAATCAAACTCATGTAAGAAACCATGGTCTCCCCATGGAAAAAGGACCTTCCGACATTTATAGGCTTCGACAATTCAATCAGGGGATTTGGCGCTAGGATTCTTTTTGTCGCTGCCAATTTGGGCGTCCCCTGCGCCCCTTTGTCCGGGACTTTGTGCAGGAGGTTGGGAAGGAGGAGGGTTTAGGACTCAAAATATTATCTATCAAGGAGTTTTTACTAAGAGTGTATGAATGAGAAAATTAGAAAATATTTCTTTAATATTGTTACGTTCTTCTTCGCCAGTTTCTAATACTCAATCTCTTAATTTCAAGTCAGTAATATTACACGTTTCATTCCAGATTTTCCTTTCTTCTCCATTAAACCCTTCTTTTATCCTAAGACGTCTTTTTCTAGTCCGGAAGTTACAAGATCGGTTCCAGTTGGTATTCGCTTTTTTTGAAAAAAGGTTCCAGTCTGGTTTCACTTAAGGTTTCTTTAACATATTCTAGTGGGGTGGAGGAAATTGCCAGGTTGTATTGTATACACCAAAAGTATTATTCAATGATATCTTACTTTTTTTATTTTTGTTGTTTATATTGTTCATGAATTTTGTACAAATTAAAATTATTTTGAAGTATTTTTTAGAACATGAAACTTTCTATTTTAACCTGATTGGTTGAAAGAAATTACCACCTGGAAAAAATCCGTCAGATTATTATGTAACGAAGTGATTGATAAATAAAAACATAGTTTGACTCGATATAGTTTATTTTGTCTTTATACTGCCAGGTAAATGAAAATAAACTCGCATTTTTTTCTGATGTCGCGACATTTTTATTCTAAGTTAGTTTGAAAAATATATATCAACTCTTCAAGCGTATCTAAATCCAACTATCCTACAAGAAATGGAAGATATTCAATATTTTGCTGTGTTTTTATATTTCCCTGGAAATGTTTATATAATATTTATCGTCGTTATGTTCGCGTGCATTTGGAGTGTACTTAAAATAAAATCCAACGACTAAAATAAGTGCTTTCTGGGGAGAAAATAGCCATTTGAAG
This sequence comes from Odontocerum albicorne, assembly GCA_949825065.1. Lineage (NCBI taxonomy): Eukaryota > Metazoa > Arthropoda > Insecta > Trichoptera > Odontoceridae > Odontocerum > Odontocerum albicorne. Next base: position 22,418,387 of record OX463855.1, read on the forward strand.
AGCTTAGGGGACATTGCAATTTGTTGAAACAAGAACAAACCAAACGTTTTCACTGATTGTAGTACTAGATTTCTAGATAAGTGCACTTTATTTTGTATTGAACAAAAATACACTCGCTGTATTTTTTAATCAAATGTATGAATGATTGTAAACTTCTTAAGGTTAATTTGTTTTATACATTTATTTAGAACTGGACATTGAATGTCTGAATCGTTTAAGTGAATGGCATAGTTTTGAGAACAAAGATTTTTTTAAAATAAACCTTTTATACTTTTTTGTTAGGATGATTTCATTAACATTTCTTCCCTTTTTCTTTTCAAAATAAAAATATATTCTCATGAAATTCACCAAATTGCAATGAAAACGAATTATACTCCCAATATCCATTTATTTCTCACAGCTTTATTCAAAATAATTGTCTTCTCAAATTTCCAGATATTTATAAACACACATTTCGAGTGTGGTTTTGCTCATTTGACTGTTGTATGTATGTTTACCTGTCGATCTACAATAATCAGCATGTGGATTTTTTTCCAAGTTACCAGAACGATATTAAAATGCATTTATTGGCATAAAAGATGCCAAACAATCCGCATTTGATTATTTTTATATTGATCAATGGAACATCTGAGACTATAAAAAATGTTTTAGTTATTTAACAGTGATCTCTTCTTCGTTTTTTTAGTTAATGTTATATTTTTTTAATTTCCAGTATGGTTTCATCAACAACTAGGAGTAATCTTCGAGATGTCAAATCTGTGGTTTCAAAGAGATAATTTTGACGTCAAATGACATAAAATTCAAATTTGATTCATAAAGAAAATTCGATTACGAAAATGGATGGACTGGTATCTTCTCACGCACTTCGTCATTTTATTCCCAGCAGTCATTATTATCTCAATAGCCATCATCAGCCACTGATGTCTGTGGTTCCACCGCATGCATACAACAGGTTTCCACTGAGGCCACAACCTCTTCCAACATATCTCGGATATAACGAACCTCTATCACCTTTAGATCTGAGTGTCAAAACAATTGCCATCACCCCGCCGTGTACACCATCCCCTCCAAGAAAACTTTTGAGAAAAAATGAAAACAATAATAATGAACATTATTCGCCCAAAGCGACAAAAGAAGAAAACGGAAATGAAGATATCTGCAATAAAAATTTGATACAAAATTTTGATGATGAAACAAACAGATTAGAAGATCTATCAAAGAAGCCAAAAAGAGACACTGATTGTAAAAGAACATACGAAAACATCAGTCAAGAAGACGTCTGCGAAGAAGAATTGCCACCAAATCACAAGTTAGCTAAATTACTCGTAGAAGAAATTCAAGAACAGAAAACGCCAAAACAAAAAGAAGTTGAACCCTCTGGAAGAGATTCTCCTGAAATTGATGTACTAGAAGTAGAAGAAAAACCGAAGAAAGTCTTCCCAAAAGGAGGGTCAGCTTTGAAGAAGAGTAAAGCAGTGCGAAGACTCTTATTTGATGAAGACAAGAGTTCTCCAGTGTCTGGCACAATCATTAGAGAATTGGCTGATGATGAGACCCTAGTTGTGAGAAAGGTAATTTTACATCATTAACACAATTTTTAACGTCACTAGTACAACATCACTAACACATTTTTATATCATTAACACGACATTTAATTTATCACAATTTAACACAATATTTCATTTACATCATAAGCATAACTTTTACATCACCAACATTTTTTCCATTTATATGATGAACTAATTTTGTATTTACATAATTAACAAATTTTACATCTTTAACAAAGTTCACATGATTAATATCAATAACACAAAACACAATTAACATTTTTACATCATTAACATAACATTCACAGTAATACATTTTTATATCACTAGAACATTTTTTACATAAAAAAATCACCATGAACACATTACCACATCAAAAAGGTCATTTTACAAAATTTATACAAAAAATCATCATTGACATATTTTTTGATCTCAGACTGATGTTTTAACTAATTTATGCAGTTTTTGAAACAAAGATTTGAAATATTTTCTAATAAACATATAAACCAAGTGAAATTATTATGATTAACTATTGCAGTCCTGTTTATACTTTAACCAAATTTTTATTTTTATTTGGCACTTAATCAGCCCATATATACAATATTTGTTAGTCTAATAGAACCAGCATGGCCAGATTATGGATGGTTCAAACACGACGAAAGTGATATAACAGTTTTGAATTCTCCCATGGCGGTACGTCTACCAATTTAAGCATAATTATACTAATGTATTAATGTTTTTTTCATTCAGGGAGACATCGATCCAGCCTTCAATGTTGTAGAAATCACGGAAGAAGCCAAAGCCACTCTTGCAAGTATCGAGAACAGACTTGGCTCCTATATATGCAGGCTCTGTCGGCAACTGTATGAAGATGCCTTCACGTTGGCTCAACATCGCTGCTCTAGGATAGTCCACATAGAATACAGATGCCCAGAATGTGACAAGGTTTGTGTAGTAACTTTATTAACTTTGTTATCTTAACATAAATTGGTTCATCTGAAGTTGCGAAAGTTCTTGTGTTTCAATGTATTTCTCTCGTACGAGTATATATTACATGGTCAATTTTTCATAACTCAAGAAGATTTTTATTTAATGTAATTTGGCTGTCAACTTCAGTAAATATTAACGCCTATTACAAACAAAAGTCTAGTTTACTGGCGACAAAAAAAATGAAAGACAACAAATCTAGATACGTATAAATTGAACGTTTTTCACTTTAAATTGCTTGTTTTTATTCGTCTTGTTTACTATACATACGTATAATTACGTGTAATTTAAATTAATAAATATTAAATTGAGTTGCTTAGAAATCAATTTTCGCTTTCAAAACCATGTACAATATTAGTTTAAAATATATTTATTAGAAGTTGTGTCCGTGTTAAGTTAAATTAAATGATGACCAACACTTCAAAAGCGTTGCAGCCTTCATCTTTAGGGTGATAACTCGATACACCCGACACTCGGAAAAACATTTTGAGCTTGACTTGACTTAAAAAATAATTATAACTCAATATTATGATGATATCAATAGTGCGCCATGAAACCACGTTAAATATATGCTTTGCCTTGAGGACTGGAATTTTATAAACTACCTGAAAATTTAAGGACCTGTCTGGTTGAATAATTCCACACCCCATTTTTTAAGTGGACGAACATATAAAAAGCACATGACACAAAACATTTTTCTCAGAATACGCTTTTTCACAACATTCACTCGGTTTTTTTTAGTGTTCCACATTCTCTTGTATCTTTAAGGTGATGTCAAAAATTATAAGAAAAAACGATGAAGGCTGCAACTTCTTCGAAACATCGACTATTTAATACAATTCAACACAGCACCAACTCTGAAAAACATTTTAAACTAGTGGTGAAAACAGCCGTGAAAATTTTCGAACATATCCAATTGAAACATTCTCTCCTGAAATAAGTTTTCAATGACTAACATATGGATTTATGATATATCTAAATATTTTACATCAGAAAGGTTAATACATTGAAATAATTGTTAATCATTATTAATCAACTTGTAGTTCTTTTAAAAAATTGTTTTTAGTGAATCACTGTTTCTCTAAACGAGCCTTAAATATTTTCATTAGTAGTTTTATTATTTAAAGCAGGGATCTCCAAACTTTTTAGCCGAAGGGCCACACTGACTCCTCCACTGAGTCCCAAGGGCCAAGACCTGGCTAGCTCATCATACCAACATACTGTAGTTTTGAATTTCGCGCAAATTTTCGTATTGGGACTAGCCGGCGAGTGAGATATCTATTTGTATGATTTACTTACAATACATTGTAAATTTTACAATGTTATTAAAATAAACTATGACGGGCCGAATACCGGACATATCCGGCCCGCGGTAGTGGGCTTGGTGGGGCTCGCGGGCCGGTGTTGGCCCGCGGGCCGTAGTGTGGAGACCCCTGATTTAAAATGTTAGCGGCCGTAGTCTAACGGTTAGCATTAATGATAAGCTAGCAGGCATCCTGGGTTCAATTCCAGGTGGATTCAATTTAGGACAGGTTTTACCGTTTTACATTTGAATTTATGTTTTTCTGTAGCGTATATACAATGAACTATAAATTCCTACATCGCTATTTAAAATTAAAATAGTTCTATATAAAAAAACTCGGACTAATAAAGGCTGCACCAAATCAAACCTGCCGATCGTCTTGGAATATTGATCTCCTTGCCGTCGGAACTTCGGGTTTGATCTGTCAAGATTGTGCGCTCGCTGGAGTGCAACAGTTTGCATACTATACATCAATAAACACTCGCGCGTTCCATCCATAAGATGACTGACCATTATACTTTATCAAGTGGGATGTCTTGTTGTATCGTATTATTATTTATAGTGACTTTATTTTTTTTATGTTTATCGTTATTTTAAGTATCGAAATTCTAGTCGAAATTATTTTGTTTGAATATTTTCTTATTTGCATATGATTGAATTTGATATTTCTGCATTCAGTAAAATCAGCCTTTACACAATCACCTAAAATAATTTGTATGGAACCTCGGCAATATGCGAGGTCACAGACCACCTGCTCCGACTGGGACCCGCATGCCACTCGAGCACCTAATGATAATGACACTCCAACGCCTAATGTAATGCAGACGAATTTATTGTGAATTCAAGGGGACAGGGGCACTTGAAAAGCAAATCCATATTCGGTCAGCTTTGACAAACACTATGGGTTTGTGTAACACGACTGTAAAATATAGATTATAATAGTTTATGCAAATTTAAATTGCTCTACACTTTTCGGGGTATGCATTTATGAATTAATTTAAATGTTAATATTACGATTAAATTCATATAAATATGAAAAAATCTATATTGACTTGAAGGAGTTTCCATTTATATTTTTTTTCCTTTTCATTGTCTGCCAATCTGGCGGATTTATTGCCAGATAGCAAGGTAGATCCAACAAACCAGACACAAGTTAGTAAAGGTCGCGAAAATTATAATTTTTTTATATTCTTTTACAAAATTTATAATCAATATAAATAACAACAATAAAAGTGAGATATCAACAATCAAACGGATTAAATGGATGCTGGAGATAAATGAAAATCCAGAATTGGAACACTCAACAAAACTGTCTTGAATTTATGATTTTTTCAATTGCCTTTTAAAACATGCCAATGATGGAGAGAGTCTACTCGTAACATTAGGTGCTAACAGAGTCTTCCTACATGGGCAGGTCGTTGGCTGTGGTCTAACGGTTATCATTCACGCTAGCCTAGCGGGCGTCCCAGGTTCGATAACTGGTCGATTCACTCGTTAACAGGTTTTACTGTTGACTTTTTATATCTGAATTTACTCGTATGTTTTTCGATAACATAATATGTAACTGTAAAACTGTAACTATTAAAAATATGATATGGAGTATTTTATACTACATATCATAATTCTTATAGCGTTTTTAACCAACAAAAAAACAGGACTCCATAAAACTCAATCTTAAGAAAGACTGGAACATATTAAATCTGCCGTTATTATTGAAATTTTGATTTCCTTGCCTTCGGGTTTGTGGGTTTGATTTTTTAAGACTGTTAACTTGCTTTAATGCAACAGCTTTTCCACTATTAACCAATATATATATATATATATATATATATATATATATATATATATATATATATATATATATATATATATATATATATATATATATATATATATATATATATATATATATATATATATATATATATATATATATAACGACCTCCGTGACCTAGTTGGTAAGACACCTGTCTCCCAACGTGGAGGTTGCGAGTTCAAATTCCGCTGGAGCCCAGATTAAAAAAAAAGGATTCCAGTCTGGTCTTTAACTTCTTTCTCGTTAGTTGGAAGAGATTGCCACATGGCAACACATCCGCCAAGTTGTACTGTATACAACAAAAGTGTAATATAATACAATACACATACAGGTGTCTTTTATCAAAAAGTAGGCTGATAATTATACTCGATCAACAGGGAGGGTCGTATCGTGTAGTATGGACGGTCTATCTTATCGTGTAGTATGGACGGTCAAGAAAGACATTAAAAAAGTAGGCTGATAATTATACTCGATCAACAGGGAGGGTCGTATCGTGTAGTATGGACGGTCTATCTTATCGTGTAGTATGGACGGTCAAGGAAGATATTAAAAAAGTAGGCTGATAATTATACTCGATCAACAGGGAGGGTCGTATCGTGTAGTATGGACGGTCTATCTTATCGTGTAGTATGGACGGTCAAGGAAGATATTAAAAAAGTAGGCTGATAATTATACTCGATCAACAGGGAGGGTCGTATCGTGTAGTATGGACGGTCTATCTTATCGTGTAGTATGGACGGTCAAGGAAGACATTAAAAAAAGGAGCGGGGAACTGCGAAACTCAATAAAGTTTATCTTTTTAAGCCCATGATCGGAAATACGCAAGTAAATCAGATGTATCAGTTGCAAATAAAAATTCAAATATAATTGTACAATCACAACATTAAAAGATTAGGTTCAAAAATACATAACTCTTATAAAAATCGAAAATTGTGATATTTGCAAAGAATACAAACACCCAACTATCCCAACTAGAGATTTTTCGGATACCTTTGACTCCTTTCGCATTTCTGATAGTTCACATTTATCTGAGCCCATCCCTTCTGTATTCTTGCAGGATGTATGATAATTATCGTAAAAAATATTTTATCCTAACAAAGGGTCTCCCCTAAAGTCCTGTGTGTGTCGAGCAGGTGTGCTGGGGGCAGATGTTCCCTCTGCAGCGAGTATAATGAAAACAGTTCGGGCAATCTTTCACAAATAATGTCGCCATGGTGATCATGATTTGCCCTTTGTGATGTATTTACTAAACGTGCGTTGGCTGTCTGCTCTGTGGGCTGTCCGTTTCGTTTGGCGGTCTATTTGTTTGACTACTGCTTTTTTGGCTTCGTGTTACCGGCAATTTTTAGTGCGCTTGCTTTGAAAAATAATAAAATGGCAATTTATAAGCCACCGTTTAGAGAGTAGACTGTCCTCAAGGACGCTCTGCTCTAGCTCTGAAATCAAAACCAACTATTACTGAAAATTTTAAAATATTACATTAAAAAAAAACTTAAATGTAAGGATAGGAAAGTGGCGCCTGCGGCTATTAGATTAGGTACTTCCTCACATTAGCATATGTTTAGAAAAAACATATTTGGTAAGGAAACCATAGAAAACTTAGGGGAAGACGGACTACAAATACATATTTGTAGATGTTCCGATAAGTGATAGTATCACAGTTGGGTTTAGGGGGAGTATTGTGTATGCATGCGATGTTCATATAAATTCATAAATTTTGATAAGATCTCCCAAAAAGGATTCTCTTCAAGTGCCTCCTGAAGCTGTACACGCCACTTTTTCTAAAACATATAGGCAGATCATTCCACGCTATTACAACAATGACAAAAGCCTTGTTATAATATCTAGCCTTGTTGGATTGATTCTGAAAAATCAATTTATTAAATGAAAATGAGATCGATCTTAAAGTTTGCTCCTCTCCAAAGTAATATATTTATGTTGTATACAGATCCGAGATATCTAATTAAGGGACTTGAATACGAGACAAAGTTTGAAGTCGATTCATTTTCAACATGTATACACTTTTAGAAGCGGAGTAATACGACACTGCCAAACTTTCAATAATATTTGTGACCACAATAGATTCTCAAACTTCTTGTCTTCTATACCATTTGTAAAGTTTATTTTAGTAAATCTTTCAACATTCATTGAATCTACGCAACCGAAACATTGCCATCCACACCCCCCTCCCTACCATTAAACACTACACCTTCTTTCAATTCGAGTTCATCCATAATGTTTTCAGTCCTTATTGCGCTACAATTGAACAGCTAAATGTATTTTGTGCATATATTAATAAAAATACATATCATTTACAGGTTTTCAACTGTCCAGCAAACCTCGCTTCACATAGACGATGGCATAAACCCCGAGTCGCAGGTGCCGCAAAACACAACCGTAAACCTCAACAGACTTCAGTCCAACAAGATGGAGAAAGGGCATCCAACGATGCTGCAGACAACACAGAAGGAGCAAAATATCCTTGTTCTATTTGTGGTAAGATTTTCAGAAGACAGGCCTACTTGAGAAAACATTATTCTAGTCACGAAGAAGATGGAAATCCAACAAATGAAAAATTTGAATATTCAAACAAAACTGATGATATTTTAAAATATACAAGACGTCTCGATGAATTTGGAGACAACATCAAGATAACAGACAATGCAATTCAGGATCGTTTTCTGAATTTACCTCCGACTGGGCAAGAGTTTTCAGCCTTTAGGCTGGTACAATCAGAGAGTCCAAGAAAAGCAAATCATTTCGAAATGGGCGAAGAAATGAGAGATACAAATTTCAACAGCTTCTGGCAAAAAATTCCACCAAGCAGATCTTTAAACATCAATTATTTCGCTGACTGCGATAATTCTTCAGACGGACTTCATCGGCAGCGAGAAAATAGTTCAGATAAAATTTTGCCAAATTATGATGATACATTAAGAAGTAAGCGGATTGGGTCTGTTTGCTCCGATACTGAAGGATCTCAAACATTAGATATTACCGGTTCTGAGGATGAGTCGACCGTTAACAAGGATAACTCCGAGGATATTAACAGGACAGTTTCTTCAAGGATGGAAGTCGACGGGGACACCAACTGACAGTTGCTGATCCTGCGTCCTGTGCCAAGGTTTCCTCAGCAAATGGAAAGGACGTCGAGCTGGCGATTCAACCCTTCCACTACAAGTGGCAATAATTTTTCAACTTTTCAAATGAATAACTTCAATCCTCTTTACGCTTATAATTATAGAAATTCTTCTGATTTAAATATGGATAATCGTTCCCTGTATTTTAATTAAAAATTAAATTATTTATTATGTATATAATTTTGTCTTCAACGTTATTTAGGTAATAAACATATAATTTACTTAAAATGTATATACTCTTAATATGGAAATCATAATACTTTTTTATAATAAAGCAGGTAATTTTTTTCAACGAAACTTTCTAGTCACATATAATTTTAATTTATTTTAAGAAAAAAACGTTTACTTTCTAGTCATTTTTTAAAAGTCTTAAAGTACTCGTATAAAAAAATTTTGAAAATATTTAATATTCATATGATATTTTTCAACGAAAATTTCTAGCCATGTATAATTTTATTTTAAGAAAATTGATATCGGTCTAGTCATTTTTAATTAATTTTAAACAGTCTGAAAGTTTGAAAATATATTTTTAATATACAATTTGAAAAACAATTTCAATCCAAATAATTTTTATGATTAAAATTTCATGTCATTTTAAAATTAACGTAAGTAAATAATTTTCTAGTCGCTAGCCTCAAACTAACTTTCTAGTCACTGATTTCTAGTCATTCCTAAAATTAATTATATCAAAATGTATTGTAACATATATCTATATGTATTATGAAAACAGAAGAAAACAACCTTCTTATACCTTATACCTTCAAGAATTTTCACATCTGTTTTCCACTAGCTAATTTTTTTGGAAGTGTCGCCGTGTTGAATTTGCCGACGTATCGAAGGCGTTGCAGCCTTCACCCTTAGGGGTTCGTCAACATTGAATATATTCAGTCATGTTTTTAGACACCAACTTGAGAATAAAGGCTGCACGTCAGCCATTATTCAATCCAACTCAGCTTAGCAACATCCCCGAAAAACAATTTAAACTAGTTAAAAATATCTAGTCATTATAAATAATTTATTCGAAGGAAAGATCATAGTCTAGACCAAGAATTCTAGTCATTTTGAACACGTAATGGTTTCAAAAATAAAAAGTAAATGTATGCATGACATTAAATTGAATTGTGATTTTATTAATTTCTAGTGGAAATTATTTTGTCCTTATTTGTTAGTCTTTAAAAAAATGTGATATTTTTGTTTTTAAGTAGTTTTAAATTTATGCAGTCATTATGTTTAGCCATAAGAAAAAATTAACCGTATGAAAATATTCAGGACTCTGATTGTCTTCAAATCTATATGATTAATTATTGTATTTTTAACAGCGGTAGCCTTTGCGAAATATCAAATTTCAATTATAATTTTACAAAAACAAAACTAAATAAATTCAACTGAAAACAGCAATCAAAAATATATTAGATAGCAAAAATAAAACCAACAAACTAATTGAAGAAACATCAAAACTTGAACACCCACTCAAAACTGTAAAAAAAACATGGCACACGATATTTTGAGGCTTTCGCGGTTCTTTGTATCAATTGTTAAAAGTCTTTCGCCGTGTTGCACCGCGTAGTTTCACCTCAAGAAACGGAAGTTTCGAAAACGTTGCTGTTTTCACCTTCAGGGTTAGTTTGTAATCAATGGTTTATAGCAAAGTTGATTATAAATAAGCCCTGAAGCTGAAAACAGTTACGTTTTGGAAACGTTGGCATCATAAGTCAATCACGCGGTGCAACACTCCGAAAAGCTTTATGCAACTAATATGACACGAATATCAAAAATAAAAATTGAAATAGTGCTTTTTAATTAAAAACTGCTTTAAAATCATTATGATCAATTAGAAATAAAACAAATTTCTTGTTTTTTTTCTCATAATTTCATACAAATTATTTGATAACTTTTATTTGTAAGTTAAATTAAGTATTTCATCGATGTAAATCGGCCAATTGAGTGTAACTCTAGTCAAAAATATATTTAAGAAAAAGGTAGGTGTCCCCATTGGGTTGTAAATAAGACCACCTCGTATGAATTTAGAAATTTATTGTTGTAAATATTTTTTCGTTTAATTTCTATGATTATTACCTATGTTAAGAAATTTGAGATAAAAGCATATTACAAAATTAATTTCATTAAGTAGGCAAGAAAAAAACATTAAAAATAGTTTTTCTCAACAAAAATAAACATATATAAAAAAACAACATTATTTCAAAGGTTTCAGCATTATCTTTTGAGAACTCTATATCAGAATATTTAATAATACATTGGAAGTTTTCATATGTCATACCATTCTTTTGTTTATTAATTTAATATGACTAAGGCGCCAATATTAAATATTCTGCTATAAGTTAATCAAATACGAAAGTTTCGTTTCATTATTTCACTTCAAAATAAATATTTGGCTTCACTTTAATTTATAATTGACACTGGAAATTTTCATATGTCAAATCATTATTTTGTATATTAATTTAATAGGACTAAGGCGCCAGTATTAAATATTATGCTATAAGTTAATCAAATACGAAAGTTTTTTTAAATTTTATTTTTAATAATTTATTTACGTGTATGGTATATTGACAACTTTTACCACTTAAGTTTATGTATTTTCTGTAAAATCAAGCAATATTTTCATTTAAAATTCACTTGTTTAAAATGTTTTTGGACTTGTTGCCCTGTTGAATTGATTTGATTGGTGAAAATATTCAAAACCCATTGTTTTATGAAATATTCATTTGTAATTTATTTTTATATTTGAGATTTCAATGGATTTTCCCACAAACATTTTGTGAATACTTTAGATAAATTTTTAATATTAATGTAGCGCGTGTTTAATTGAGTTTTTAAATTATTTATTAATGTATATAATATTATTTTAGAGTCCAAGATTATTGTATTTAAAATATGTGAAATATAAATGAATTGTGATCAAAAAAATTTACTAAGTGTAATGAAATGTATATTTATCAAGACTAGCTTGAATGCCAAAAAATATGATATAATATAAATAGAAATAGTATTGCAAATAAATTACATTTACTATCATTTTCAAGTTTTATTTTTCAATTTCAATAGAAAACGTTTCATGAATTTTAGATTGTTACATTTTGATACACGTTATCAATAGTTAATATTATGATTTCTAGTTTAACCATACTTAAAAATAAAGTTCTTTCTTAAATGCACTATTCTTTTGAAAATAATTACATTTTGTTTTCCTTGATATGATTAGGTTATTATTTTCACTATATATAAATTATATTTAAAATAATATTGATTTAATTTTAAAATGTTTGTTTATTTTTTCTGCAATGCTTTATAATTTTAGTACAAACTACAATGTTTTATTGTACCGAATGATTACAATTTTTTTTTATTGTAAAATGTGTTGTTAAACGTATGGTTAACTGAAAAAATATGTATTTAACCCTTATAGGACCAATATAATAGTTCGACATTATTAAAAAGGTATAAAGTTATTTTAAAAAATAAATTGTAGAAGCCGAGTAAATGCGATGGAAAAATGCCCACTCAGAAGAATACACTTGTACTCGTATGTGTAGTCATTAAAGATGAAAAGGAACTGTATACTGATATAAAAAGTAGAAATGGATGAATGACGAAAGACTGATTGAACAAATGTGTAACGTTAACATGAATGGGAGTTGTGATGTTTGCAAGCATGGAAGGAAAGGGACAAAAACACCAAAACAGCTGTCTTAGAAGCTGTATGGATGTGGAAAAAGTGTAGAAATAGGAAAATGTTATGCACTATCTTCTCTGCCTACCGCAACAGAGAAATAGAGTGATGGTATGTATTTATGTGTGTATTGATTGTTTTCAATGATATTGTTGAGATTTTTTGCTTTTGTGTAACATATGTAGTCAAATTGTCAATAAAGTTGGTTCAGAAATAAAACATTGGTCCAATAAAGTTGGTTCAGAAATAAAACATTGGTCCAATAAAGGTTATGCGCATTGTTTTTATAAAATTGTATAAAAAATATATGTAGTGCTTACCATGTAGATTTAGTAATAAAACAATTTAAAGTTGTTTTCGCTCACATTCATGGTTATATGGTTTTCAGTTAACTTTTGATACTTCTTTAGTAATTATTAACGTTTGAAATATTTTTTGCTTGTTGGACCTTAAACATGGGAGACAATTATTGAACAGGTTAGAAGCCGTAATTAACACATAACCGCATTTTCAAATTCCTTATTATAATTCTAAGCATTTACAAAGTAGCTAGGTTAATTTATATTCTATCCAAATTAAGTTGTCATAAAAAAAACTGAATATATTGTTGCCTTGCATTTGTCGTGTTCCCAGTAAACTAGGCTTTTGCCTGTATCTTACTGAGGATAAAGTAATAGACCAGTTACGTTGTATCCATTTTACAGAATCTAATTTGTGCAGGTTCATATACCAGTGTAGAGGAAAAAAATATATATTTCACGTTTAAAACACAACTAATTTAACTTATTAATTTTTTGGTATTTTTACTAGAATCGAATTAATTAATATTTTTTAGTATATTATATGCAATGGACGAAATAGTAAATAATTAGTTAAACGCCTGTCGCGATCGATTGGCAGATCGCGATCTACTGTTTGGACACCCCTGATATAGACTATGTATTTTTGTTGAGTTGATTATACCTTAGTATTCATCTACATCGGGTAATCTGCCCGTTATGTAAGACAGTTACATTCTTTAATTTCCATATCTCATTGTGTCCAGTAATCTTCCAAGCACTATAGATTACTATTAAAGGAACTTGGTGTATTTCAACAAATCATTGCCTAAAATTTGTAATATTTTTTTGGAAAACTTCTAATAATCCATGTAAATGAAGGAGTTACTGTATTTATTTAAATTAACATCCAAAAAGTGTAATTTAAAGGAGATATTCAAATAAAAATATCATTTTAATAACCATAGTCAATCAATATTATTTAATGACGCTTTCCAAATTAATGAGGTTGTGGCTAAATTCAATAAAATATCTTGTCACGGTAGATGTGTGTCAAATGTATTAAATGTATTTATTTAATAATTAATTTGAAGGCAATATCAATTGTATAGTACATGTTCGACAGTGTAATTATTAGTTTGAGAACAATTATAGGAAATGAAAAATTAATGTGTATTATGTATTTTATTTATTAATGATCATTAAATAATATGCGTACTATGTATGTGGACTTTTATTTTAACAAACTTGACTTTATTTTTAGCGCGAAAATTTATTTATTTAAAATTTCATTGTACAGTTTATGGGGGCTTTTTGCCAAATGACAATGTTTTGTAACCAACATTGTTTTACAAAGTTTTAAGTGAAGTGTGGGGGGTTAGCATAATTAATGCAGAGGAAAAAAGATTTACAATATACCATAAATATAACACACACATCCGCTACGAGGACGCACGGTGACTTATTGCCCAAAATCGAACCACTTTTCTTATTTTTTTTTAATTAATCTTCAAATTAATAATGCACTATTACAATATTTCGACCGAAAATTCCACGAAGTTTACGAACTGTTTCAGCAAAACTTTCCCCATTGATAATGAGTTTTAACAATAATAACGCGTTGTTCCTTCGTGTAACGTTCCATATTTACTAATCGTTAGATCGAAAGATGACATATATGACATTTTTAGAGCTGCCAACTTTGTAAAAATAATGGTTCGAAATTTAAATCCGGCGCTCTTATTGCGACATCCTATATAAGTCGATGGCTGATAAATTTGTGGCAGGTCAAATTCTAAGAGAAGTACGTTAGGATCACTCAAAATGTGCTATGTTATTTATCTTGACATATATGTGCGATTTCGGAATGTATTTATATGTGTACATATTACTTGTATGTTGCTATCAATAAACATTTATTTATTTATTATTATTAACCGTTAGAGTACGAACACCGAAAGACGACCGTAGTCTTGATGGTAAGTATTTAGAATGATAAATAATCGTACTTAAAAGAGTTAATCAAAAGCTGTATGAAGAAATCTTTTTTTTAATATACTTACTTGTTTTATCAATGAAAAGCCTGTTCGAGTTGACATTAAGTATCGAGTTTTTGATTAATCATTTGTAGTGTAAAAATATTTTCTTGGTCGATTTCTCATGACTGAGACTCGTGATCTCTCCGGTCCATCTACCCAACTCTGCCAGTGACGATTCTCTACCTAATTTGGCCCCCTCAGCGTGTTGCCGTTATATATAGTATAGTCCTATCGTGCTCCTGGCTTGGTCAGTCCATCTGAATGACAGTATTCCGCTGTCTCCTCACTGCCCATTATCACGAGTCTTTCCAAACATACCTACATAATTACTCGTCGCTAACTAATTGTGAATAGTCTGTTTTGAGTCCAGATTGAAGTTGTTGGATACATTGGTTTTAGTATATGAGAGTAAAATATAACTTAAAAAACATTTATGAGTTTAATAATGTATATTCGACCTTCACTTAAAGTGCATTTGTGAACAGTAGGCGAAAAAGAGGAAGACCATAAAAAATATGGGAGTATCAAGTGAATTATATTTTCAAAGAGGGAAACGTAGAAAGTCAGAAAAATCGTGGGGGTGGTATGAGAAAGTGTATGGATATTGAAGAGGCAAAGGGTGTCTGTCGAGATAAGAAATACTGGTGCTCTGTCCTCCCTACATATCCCGACAGGGAAATGGTATGATGGCATGTATTTATATACAATATAATTATAAGTGTTGTAGCCTTGTAACTCCTATTTATCAAGAGCCCACAATTATCTATCAATGTAATGTCAAACGAATGTTCATGATTGTTTTTAAATAATAAATATAGAGCTATGGTATGTATTGTTATAAAAAAGTAATCTGTTGCATTTGTGTCCTATGGTTTCGTGATGTTGCACAATTGTCAGGATTGTATTGTTAACAGATAATTATCATAATTTGAGGTAAAACAATGACAATTTTCAATTAACGATATAAATACAAATTTTAACATTTTTCAATTCAAAATAAGTGACAACCTCCGTGGTCTAGTTGATAGAATACTTGACTATCTGATTTGATTTTTGAACTCAAACCCAAATAAAGGGTTCTAATATATTTTTTCAAGAAAAGCCTTTTAATATGTATCTGGTTATATGGAAGAGATTGACACGTGACAATGATCCCGATAGGTTGTACTGTTATAAACGAAATTACATGCCATTACGCATTTCCCTATCGGGGAAGGTAGAGAGGAGAGAGTGCCAGACTATACCATCGCGACACACATATTTCACCTCTCCTACATCCATTCAACTTCTTACACAGCTCCTGCGATTTCTCTGACTTTTAACATTTCCATCTTCCAAAATATCATCCACTTGATTTCACTATACTTTCGTTGATCTTTCTCTACTACGCCTTTAACTTACATTAGTACTATATATTTATTTTGTTAGTTTTTTTTCAGTTATTTGCTCTGCATCCCCAAATCATATCAAACAGCTTTTATTAATTATATTATACTTAATACATAAACTTTAAGTTCACATTCAACTCAAATCCTTTCATTCCGTATTCAGTTATACTTTATCCTCCGTTGCATTCTTGTCAGTGTATGCATTTGTACGACATTTCTTTGGCTTATTCCAGTCTAACAACCAAAAGTGTAATGCAATAATGTAAGTTTGACAGATTTTTTTGTTAGTCTTTTCTCAGTTATTCGCTCTACATCCACAAATCATCTCAAAAAGCTTTTATTAATAATACTTAATACATAAACTTTAAGTTCACATTCAACTCAAATCCTTTCGATCCGTATCCAGTTATAACATACTTTATCCACCGTTGTATTCTAGTCAGTGCATGTATTTGTACGACATTTCTTTAGCTTATTCCAGCTTAACAATCGAAAGTGAAATGCAATAATATAGGTTTGACAGATTTTCGTTTGGATAAATATAAGAGGTCCTTTAATTTATTAAATGGTCTAATGATAAATATTATCGTTCATTGTTTAATGGTTACGGTTATCAAAAGTACTGAATAGTTTGTTTGAAGCTTAGAACGTTGCATACAATAAAACATGGTAGGTGTTCTGTCAACTCTCTACAAAGATCTAAAAAGGCCAGTTGTGAAAGAAATAGACGGGCATACTTTTTGTGTGCTATTGGTTAATGCACCCTAAATTATCGTGTTAGAAGACAAGTGTTATATGATTAGGCTGCGGAGGTATGTATCGAAAATCAAACATAGGCCATTCCAATCTCGCAACCTCTGTGAAAAAAATATTCTCCGAAGTAAAAATATTGACGGTGTAACTTTGCCTATTATTTAAATATTTTTTTAGTCTTTGATCAAATACAACATATAAAATTTTCGTCGTTTGTACGTCGGTTACCAAAGAATTCTAAATTTCAAATATTTGACATCTGTGAGTCCTTGTCATGCTTGAGGTTTTGTCAGAAAACGTTCCATGAAATAAAAAAAAACACATTTTTTATTACAATTTATGGCATGAAAATATAATACGAGTATATCCCTTATTGTCAGGTTTGTGCTTTTCACCCGTTACAAAGCGAGTTTACTTCTTTTATATTTAATATTACAAATAACAAATCTGAACGACAGATTTTGAATTTAGCTTATGTACGAGTATATCTACCTACACAAGTATTTAGTCAAAACTTGGCTAAATGTTTGTTTTAGTTTAAAATTATTTTATCAATAACAAATTTTTGTATGGAAATAAAATTCATATTGCCATGTTCGTAATTTTTTCTGATTACGGGGAGTGAACTTCTTTCTGTGGAATGGCGGCGAGTCTTTTTGGCAGGAAAAACCAAATTAGCCCATTGCATCAGACAACTTATTCCTGCTTTAACAATAACACCATCCAGTGATGACATACAGAGGGGCACCTCTATAAAAACAAAAATCATCATTTAAGAAAAAAAAGTATCTTCAAAGCTCCAACAAAAACGTCATCCTGCCACCTATAGTCACTCCGTCACTCAAGTCACTTATTGATGTGATTGTTAATCAGTCAGTGAACATTCTTTGAAAAAAATCCTAGCATTTCCACAAATAAAGTTGTCATTAAAGAACTTTCAAGTTGAATAAAAAACCTAAGTATATTTTCAAAATATATTCATTATTTTACTTACTTCCGTCATTATTGACGGGTTATCATAAGTTTGTAATAAATAATTGAATCCAGTACAGCGGTGTGACTAGTGACATTGCTGGTGTGCTCACTCACTTTGCTGGTGCACTCACTCATTTTGCTGGTGTTCTCACTCCCTCTTTGCTGGTGTTCTCACTCCCTCTTTGCTGGTGCGCTCACTCATTTTGCTGGTGTGCTCACTCACTTTGCTGGTGCACTCACTCATTTTACTGGTGTGGTCACCCACTTTACTGGTGCGCTCACTCATTTTGCTGGTGTGCTCACCCACTTTACTGGTGCGCTCACTCATTTTGCTGGTGTGCTCACTCATTTTGCTGGTGTGCTCACTCATTTTGCTGGTGTACTCACTCATTGGCGAGGGGACCCTCAACTATGAGATCCAGCAACGACGAAGACGACGAATAAACAATCAAATAATCGAGTCGAAAATATTGTATTGCCTTTATAAACGCTTGGGTATGAATTCCCTTTGAAAACAGTTTACATACTATATATTTATTTGAGGTGTCATTTAATGTGGCTGTTCATAATACAAATGGTTTTTAATAAACTTATAGAAAAAGGTACATGATATTTCTGTGAAATAGAATTTCTCAAACTATTGTGCCCTTTGAAAATTATCTGAGACTGGCCACAAATAAGTTAATTACTACGGATATAAATAAAAACATTCGTTAACGTAATTTAAATTGCTGAAAATTTAGGATAAACAAAGAAAAAATAAAGAAGTTGAAGTTTGTGTAGATTTATTGCTTAAAAAAATGTTAACATTTCGAATTTATTTTATTAACGATAAACGGAGGATTAAGAATATAATAAATACAAGTGATACTACCCGAAATAATAAACTATTGATTCACAAGAAATTTATGCGTCCAAAATTATATTAATTTTTTGTTGGTGCTGTTGAATGATATTGAGCCATACCAAAGATCATTATACGTACATACTTATTATCACACCGTATCCCTAGCGACGTAAGCAGAGAGATCAGATCTCCAAACTTTCTATTCAAACACTCAACTTTCACCTCTTCGACATTTATATATCTCGTCATGCACAATCTTCTATTACTCATACTTATGACTTTATCTTCTTTCAAAATTTGGTCCATTTTCTCCAGTCACGTTTTCTACGGTCTACCGCTTCCACGCACACTTTGCACTTCCGACTTGTATACTCGCTTAGTAATTATTTCATCATTAATTCTCTACATATGTCCAAACCATCTTAAAGTTCCATTCTTCACCTTACTTAAAACATTCATTGTATCCATACAGTAATTTTTGATGTCTCCATTCCGCCTTCTTTCAATCAGTGATATTAAAAAAATCGTTAAAGCACGCATCTTCACAGCATCTATCTTACTTTTTTCCTTCTGCCAAGTCCAAGTTTTCCTTTCATACATCAAGGTGAGCAGCAACGCCGTATTGTCATTTTTGCTAATGTTAATATTGCTTGGTTGTTATATATATTATTAAGTGCTCCGTTTATTTTGTTCCTTGCCGTTATCTTTCTTTCAATGTCCCTTTCAACTCACCCACCACACGTAAACATACTGCCTAGATAACAAAACTCATCAGAAGGAGCAACATAATAATCATTTAAAAAATGTGATAAGACTAAGTAAATATTTTAAAGAAAACTTCTCTCCATAAAGAGTGTTAAATATGATTTATAGTGCTGAATGGTTTTTAATGTTTACTTGTATTTTTTTTATTCTCACTCCCTCATTATGTAACATTTTATAATAATATTGAACTGAATTTTTTTTCACATTTTATGAGCTGATTTGCTGGGTTCTGATTTAATATACATCCTAATGCAACGATGAAATTTGGAATCCATAAGAAGTTCATTATCCACTCGAAATTGTCCGTACAACATACTTGGGAATAATCCGGATAATTCCAATATAAGCTTTTTAGCGCATAATTGTTTCTGAAACAGATAATTTATAAAAATATAAATAATAACAAAATTTATACATTTTTCTTTATTATCAACACCCTTTTATCTCTTCTATACCTAATGAACGTGGACACTAAGCCATAAGGCATGAGGTATGGTGGAAGATTTTGAGATGTTAATATGCAGACACATACCTACCCGAGATTCAAATGCATTAGACAAGTTACGAATGTGGAATTGCTTGCACGTACAGTCCTTATCGGATAGAACCTTGTTTTCCTTTCCAATTGGAACTCAGATGTTAAAAAAAATATTGTCTGGTTTTAAGGTTTCTTTAACATGAATAAAATAAAAGTGTAATACAATAATGGGCAAAAGTGTAATACAATACAATAATATATATGGGCAAATCGCTTAAACCTGTGGAATATTCTAAGTTGCTGGAATTTATTTTAAAAAAAATCTGGGTTTCAACGGAAATCGAGTCCGCAACCTCTGGGCTAGGAGATAAGCATCTCACCAACTAGGCCACGGAGGTTGTCAAATAATCAGTGGAGAAAAGTTTTAGTTACATAACATGTCTCTTAGTTATGATAAAGTGATAATTTATGTAGTGCTGTTTAGAGAAAATACTCTTCATGAGTAACTTTCGTGGTTAGTTCGTAAGACGTCTGTCTTATAGGTTTGATTCTTGTTGCAACGCAGATTTTATTAAAAATATTCTAGAATAGTTTTCACTTCAATCTTTTTTAACATCTTTTTCGTTGGTTGGTAGATGTTTCCACATGGTAATAAGACCACCAAGTTGAATGGTATAAAACGAAAGTGCAATACATTACAGTATAAGGTCGCTCTAGCTCGGGAATTGAGCCCACTGTCGGTGTTTTATTTTATCAAAAACTTGAGTCTAAAAATAGGAAAGGGGAGACTTCGGTCATTAGATTGGGAATATGGTATCTTCGAGGGAGAGCGCATCTGGGATCAGGCTGTTTTCTCACAGAAGATCACATGATCGACGTGGAAGAATGGTTCAAGATTGACGTTGGAGTGGTGAGGGGATCCTCGACTACGAGGCCCGGTAACGATGACGACGCTTCTTCTTATGCGGTAGAATTGTCAATACGTGCGCGGACGAACCGCGAGGTATATGCTTACTTCAATTGTTCTAAGACCGAATACACAATTAATGAGATCGAAAACAATGCAATTTCCCGATTACGCTATTTAATATGCTCAAATAATCTACGCAGATATATTGAAGAATGAATGTCTTTAAAATAATGTATGTTTTTTAATGATATTCATTCATTCATTTCCGTGTTCGGACCATCAAGTCAATTACGCTACGTGATTGCAGTAGGTGGTTACAGAGATCACCCTATTATTCGCATCAATCAGGTCTTGCCCAGAGCATAGCCCTGATGTTCGGACTAACCAGCATGTGTTGTAAGTCCTGTTTATCAGTACACTCCCATTTAATGATACTTTTATTCAAGTAACTCCCATCTCTGTATGTTCAACTTCTATTTAGTCATCCTTACTCGGAGTCTATTGAGAGATGATACTCATTTAAAATTACAGAAAACATTAAAAACGCTCGTCTGTTAAGTTGCTTAAATTTTATGGTGCATTGCATTACGATAAATACAAAAATATCAAGTAAACCTTATGTCAAAACTCCGATCGATCGAGTCAAGCGGAGATAATTTGTTCCTTCTGCATGATTTATGTTAATAATACCTCTGACAAACTCGTATAGTGGTTATAGAGACTATAGCGACAGTAATATAAACTATAACGGTAGTAATAGAGACTATAGCGGTAAAAATAGAGACTATAGAGGTAATACTAGAGACTATAGCGGTTCGAATAGAGACTATAGGAGGAGTAATAGAGACTTTATCGTTAGTAATAGAGACTATGGCGGTAGTATAGAGATTATAGCGGTTCGAAAAGAGACTATAGTGGCAGTAATATAGACTATAGCGGTAGTAATAAAAATAAACCTATACTACCTACTACAAATAACGGTAGTTATGGAAACAAGCTCATACTACCTGCGATATGCAATATAACGATAGTAAAATAGTCATAATTACCAACACAACACGGGACCGCCCGCTCAGTTACAAACCGGGGGTCACTTATGACTATCACGTATACAATATGTGCATAGTACAAGCACGACTAAAAATACAATATGTGCATAGTACTCGTACAAGCACGACTAAAATACAATATGTGCATAGTACAAGCACGACTAAAATGCAATATGTGCATAGTACAAGCACGACTAAAAGTCAAACATATTAGCACAATAGTCTTAAGATGGCCAATACATAACTTTTAAAGCAAGATTAAAAAAAATCATACGAGTATATGAAGGATCGATCATTGAACAACATATATCATACTTCTACACACTTTAATTTAATTTTATGAAGATAAAGAACATACCGCTGGTATCGGACAAGACATATCATCTAGTCCTGTACTTTTGAGGAATGTATTCCAAGGATTTTTGACGTGTTTGGATAAAGTTTCGCAGAGATTTTCATCCACATAGACTAAAGCGTTCGGCTTCCATCCACCATCACCCCATTTGGCTGCAGTCAGGTTTAACTTGAAAAAAAATATTTCGTTAATGTATTGTACAACAAGATTTCTTTCTCCTGTTATCTTTTAAAATAACATCACTTGTAGTACACCATCTTTCTCAGAAGTCACTAAACATAGCCATTAGAAAATATTACTTATTTTACTGTCGATTTCAACCGTTAAGAATTTTGACACAACATAATCCGAGTGCGAGTGAATATATACATATGTTATAAGATGCTTCAATAATACACTCATACTTCGTTTTACGGAACCTCTTTTAACGGAATTTCGCTACAGCGGTATTGAAAAAACAATAAACAAATTAGCTTTACGGGAATACATAGATTTATAGAACAATTTAAAATTGGAACTCTATTGAAAATTTGCGCGAAATAGACCAAGATACACACATAAGTGACACAGAAGGTGATTTCTTCAGAATTATTAACGTTTATGAACGTAGTCGACGTTTTTCACATTTCGAAAGGGAATTTCAATTCTAATTCAAAATTAAACCGATTAAAATAGAAATTCAAAAGTTTTCCGGGGATAATAAGCGACATAATATAAATATTATTAGCAGCTTGAAGAGGAAGAGAGAAAATGTGCAAAGGAGAAAATTTGGGATGAATATTTCCGCGTAGTTCCTGTTTCTTAATTTCTATTTCAGATATGGAATGTTCTAATTCTTCAAATAAATATTTTGGTAAAATAAAAGGATAAAACTTGATATGTACATCAATACATTTATTGGTTGTAAGAAATTGCTGCATAGCAATACGCCCACTAGATGAACTACGAGTATAATCATGTACTGAAAATAATTAAAATAAATAGTAAACAAGTTAAAAATTTAAAAATCTGTATACACATATATCAAGATTAAAACAACAAAAAACTTCCAATCGACAGTAAATATACACTAATATGTATGTAGACTTAGTTATCGTCAACCTGACGAAGAAGGCGGTTGTCCCTGAAACCGATTGATTAACGCTCTAGAAGTCCGATTATTTATATGTTTTAATTCACAATACAGGCTTAGAATCTTCAATTACAAAAATACTTTACAATGTTGGAAATCTGACTACACGCCGAAAGATTGGATTAGTGCATTTATTGTTTCGTTATATAAAGCAAAGGGTGCAAGCAAGAATGGAGTGTGGAAGTTACAGAACCATTATCTGCCGAGTGAGTACCAAATGCAAGATTGCTGTGGGACAATATGATATATGAAATATTATGGTAAATATATGAAAACGAAACATACGCGAACAATAATATGACATCATTTTGCCTTTTGATGGGTCGAAATATAATGTATTATTGTGACTCCACTCATAAACGTTCTTGAGACCTGGCTGAAGGTGTAAGCAGTCAGCATGTGAACGAATCTTTTTAAAGATTTTCAGTTCGTCAGCAAAGAGAAGAATTTTTTTTATAACTATCTATACTATAGCATTAATAAAAATGAAACATAAGGTAGGTTCGAGATTACATTCCTGGGGATCGCCTGAGTAAAAAGTGAAGTAATCGGGGTTGTAGATTCCATTTGAAACTAATATTTTTCTTTCAGTAAGATCTAATAGTAGCCCTAGTTACCTGGGATCCCAAGTTCGCCCAAAATATCATTTTTTTTTGTGATTGACACGATCAAAAGCATTGGTAAAATCATAGAACGAAGAACCAATCTGATTGCCACTATCTACAACCCTTGAGATATTGTCGGTGAAAATTATCAGATTAGATTTTGAAAACCTGCCTCTTTTCAAGTCATGCTGCTTATCAATTATACTCATATATGGGTCCACATACGACCTTAGTGTGCGATCCGTTGTCATTTCTGACAGCTTAGCTATTGAAGAGAGTATGGCGATAGGTCTGTCTTAAGTTACGTGTTCATTTGAACCATTTTTAGATATGGGAATAACTCGAGTTTTCTTATTGGAAAAGTATGAACTCGGAAGACAAGATGTAAGTACACCAGCAGCAAGTGAACGATTAACCAACTATGATAGGACGCCATCGACCGACCAGATGTTGACATGTACCTTTACTCGTCCGACAACACTACATAGACACATTTAAGCATCATTGAGCTGGCAGCGCGCACACATACCCTTCTTCCATCCTTGGTGCTTGCGTGTGCTCGCTCGCTCGGTCCGATATCTATCTCTCATAATCTGAATCTACAGTATACGTGTGTAAGCGGTACCATTTGTCTTCGTCATTAAATCGACCAAATCCATTCAAAAGACAATTTTATATAGCACTGTTTAGAGAGCAAATTATTCTTGAGATGGCTGTAACTCGGGACTCGAATCCACGATTACAAAACAAATTACACATCTGACAGCTATAACATCGTTCGAACGAATTATGTTTAATACAGTATTTGTATATAGTTCATGTAGAACTATATCAATGAGGCCTTGAGCGAAAACCAGACTGAAAAAAAACTGGATTACAGCGGGAATCGAACATGAAATCTCTAGATCGAAAGACAGGCATCTTACCAACTAGGCCACGGAGGTCATCGACTTATTATATTACCACTGATGACAACCAAATCGAAGTTTTGGTTGAGAATAACCAGTGTTCTGTAACACAAAACATTCCTGAGATACTTTATATTATGCATCGAAAACAATTGACAACTAGGATTTGCTGCAATTTTGCGTTTGAATTTGACTTAAAATACGAAATTACTTTCCAAACAACATTATCGTAACACTACAATAAGTAACTTACAGTAATAGTTTTATCCATGGGTCGCTTAAAGTCCATGCAGCCGGTAAATCCTGCGTGTGTTCGATTTACCTTTTCCATTGCTAATCCCGAGGGAACTTCATATTTTTCAGCATCATCGCAGTCATCTATTCTCTCAATAGTTATGTCTGCTGGACCCTGGAAGAACAGTCAAGTTGTTTAATCTATATTTTAAAAAAGCATTTGAAACTGAAATGCAAAATTGAATTTTTAAAGCACACTTGATTTACTTATTTTGTGTGCAATCAAAAAAATTAATTGTAAGTTGTCAAAAACACTAGTATCTCATTGGTTCTAGCCTGGAAGGGTCCATCCAGTCAAATATTATGTCGAATTCAGTCTCTAATCATTATACAATAAGTAAAGTTCGCTATTATCTGATTTTTTTTTAAATAATGTCAATCAAACCGATAGAATTGCCTAAGATTCAATAACTCGACTTCATTGTTTTTACTTTCGGAGATTTTTGTGTTGGTAAGGTCAAAACATGATTGTGAGGCGTTAGAAGGTATGGAATTGGTAATATGTTCGGGTAACAATTTGCGCTGGTAGGATCAAAATAAGATTGTGAGGTGTTGGAAGGTATGGAATTGGTAATATGTTAGAGTAACTAATTGATGAATGTTTGAAAATCGTGATATTCGAGAGATAATTAATTTATCATAGTATAAAATCATAAACCAATTTCAGTAATTTCCCTTTACACAGTATTTAATTGTTCATAGTAAAACGCATAATCGTGTTCTTAAAATGCATTATAAAAATACAACGTTGGTAAGTTGTTATTCTTTCACCTTGGGTTTTCGGGTTCAATTCCCGATAGTGCCCAAAAAAGGGGAAAATAAGGGGTCTCTGCCTGGTTGGATAGTTCTCTTGGTAACAATACTCGCAAGCGCTAGTTGTGCGCGAGTGTTGTTACTTTCCACATGTGGTAGTATTTCTAGCACGTACGATGGAAAACTGTGAGTTATTTGCCTACTCTAGTGACATTTAATTCGAAGGCTCTTTATTTGGGATCAAACACAATATTTCCTCTTGCCACGCTTTTCAACATGTCCGCATCATCAATTCGGATATTTTCAGGGATACCAAATGAATAAATATTGAAGAAAACAGTGAAAATAACATTCAATAGTGTTGTTAAAAGACTTAGCAAATATTGAGTCTGCAGAAAAGAGCAGATTACATCTTTAACTTTCCAACATGCCCGGCATCGTATCATCGTATCAACAAGACTGGAATTAACATTGCCGAATTCTAAATCAAAATATTTGAAATGTATTGTATTTATTTTAGCGTTTTACTTAGTAATGTAATATATAACAAATTATACATGAACATGTTTTTAGTCAAACATTTTTTAACTTACAAGGTTTCCGTTCGCTTTTGATAATTGTAAACAAATTGTGATCAAAATAATAATATTGAATTTATAATACGATCCCATATTAGTAATAATAGGTTAATCTATCTTTGTATAGGCAAACTTGAAACTAACAGGCAAATGTCACGGCATGTCGGTTATATTCAATATAATAGTAGCTCTAAAATATTTTGCCGTGCGATAGTCTTCTAGCCAGATACAATACAGTATTATTTTATGTAGGAATCACTTAGCACATGTTTTTACTATTCAACATTTGATTGAATACAATTTAAATGCGGCACATTTATTGAATTTTATGATATCAATACAATTTTTTAAGTTCTATATCAGACACAAAATGAGGGGTTCCCGGCCAAAAGTTTAAAAGTGTATCATTAATACAAATAAGAACTAGTGAATTGTTTATGTTAAAAATACTTAATATCTTTAAAACGGCGAAGATAAAAGTTTTGGCTATGTCGATAAGTCAAACTAGTTGCCTACAGGAACATTTTATTTCAAGAAAACATAACATTAGAACAGCGGATAGTTCGATAGTAGCTTCGAGTTACAGCAGGCACATTAAAATTATGAATTTTGCTGTTAATCTACAGATCCAAGTTTGAGATTAACTGAAATCTCGCAATAAATGATGCAATTTAATGGTAATATTAAACGCTCGTGTAACACATTTTTTTAAATAGTATATTTTTTTCATTTCCGGGTAATTGAATATATTTCGCATAAAGCCCTGAGTGATTAAAGAAGAATGATTAATTATATTGTAAAAGGTGACGAACAATAATATTAATAAACCATTGTTTTCAAAGATCTGAAGAGACAAATGCACAACTCCTTTAAAAAAAACGTTAATTCGTTTACTTAGCAGTAGCTATGTGCAAGGTTAACTGTAGGAATCGGTAAAAATATTTTAAGTGAAACTGTCATCAATGTGTATAGATATTTATTAATATGTTTAATATCAAGCAAAATATAAATAGTATGGGAGATTGAATCAAATGGGACGGATAGTTGGAAGCAGTGCTTCGGATCAAATAAAACGGGATGAGATGATTTGAAACAGTGCTTCAGATTGAATAAAAATGGCACTGAAAGCTTGAAAGCAGTGCTTCAGATTGAATAAAAATGGTACTGAGAAGGCTGCAAGCAGTGCTTCAGATGAAATAAAACTGGGGCTCAGATGTTTGGAAGCATTGCATTAGATTGAATAAAAATGGTACTGAGAAGGTTGGATGCAGTTTTTCAGATGAAATAAAACTGGGGCTGAGATGTTTAGATGCAGTGTTTTAGATTGAATAAAAATGGCACTGAGAAGGTTGGAAGCTGTGCGTCAGATGGAATAAAACTGGGACTGAGATGGTTGAAAGCAGTAGTTCAGATTGAATAATTGGTTGAAAGCTGTGTTTGAGGTAAAATAAAAGGAGAATAGGAATTTTTGGAAGCAGTTCATGAGATAAACGAAATAAAATTATGTGACATTTTTAAAGAGACATTAAAAATAATTAAATAGATAATAGAGATATGAGATGTCTATTCTGGTCTTTATTCAGGAAATTCTATGAATTTATTTAACTCATTCAAATTAACTTACAAAAACACCAAGAAGTGTCGCAGTATACATTTTGAAAATCATTACTTCTTCCGATGGGAATTGACAAAAATTTTATGCCTATTATTTTATTGTTTGTTGAAAAATTATCACAGTAGTACAAAAGTATAAATATTAAAAAGTATTGCGTGGTAATTAATATTTATTTCATGCATACATCGAAAAGATTTCCAATGCATTTTTTTTCAAAATATTCCATTCTATAGGAAACACCTATAATAATAGCACGTTATTGGTAAATTCTTTTTACCGAATGGATTTATTTTTGAAAAAAATATAAGTATTTTTTTTTAGTTTTACAATAACAGTATATTTATATATATTTTTAATTTTTATGCGTAGTTTTTTTTTTAACTTTACGATAAGAGAATATACATGTTAATAACAGCTGTATTTTAAATAATTCGAAATTTAGTGGTTACGTGTAGGCTGTAGCAACAACGGACTGTGTCTGAGATGGAAGAAAAAAGCGACCTAGGAAACAGTGCTTGAGGTGGAATAAAACAGAATTTCTTATGTTTTGAAGCAGTGTTCATTATTATTATCAAAAACAAAAAAGACGTTTCCAGTGTGATAGCACTAACGACGTTTTATAGATCCTTTGTCGCAATATATTACAATACTATACAGCTCAGTTTTGTGGTCACCGATCTTTGATGTGTTTTTGTGAGGTGCAAAAAGAGTCCAAAATATTTTTGTAAGGTTAATGGCTTTTACGATCAGTATTAAAATAAAATAAAGTGATTATGGGCCTATTCGCAGATCACTGAAACTTGTTTATTTTCAGGAAAGGTGGATAATGTTTGATGTAATATTTCTGTGGGGATTTCTGAATAGTCTCTTAATGTTCCAGACAGATTATTTCGAGTTAAGGGTGTACTTCAGGAAGGAGGTTATAAATCCAAATTAAGGATTTTTCTCGCCCCTTACGCAATTGCGTAGATTGGGGAACACGTTAGATCTGTACATTTTCCACGTCTACGTTTCACTCTCAAACATCTATATTGGCACTGATATGCTATTGTGTATCATTATTTTAGCATATCTGGACATTGCTTAGTTTGAATATATGTTTTTGGTGGCTCGTTGGCTTGTTTCAATTTCCCTCGTCGGAGTTCTATTTTTTTCTTGTTCACCCAAATATCCCATTTCCTTTTACCATCACTTTGGATTTTGTAATATTTATTCTTATTTCACCTACAAATCACTTATTAAACGCTGTAATTGATTTTCATTACCATTTAACACTACCATGTATTGGCATATACTCGTAGCAGTCGACAAACATTCTCCTCCGATATTTGTATGTAACACGTATTTTTATTTACTATGTTTATTTTATAAATAATTACGATGAATTTTAAGGAGTTTAAATTCAAAAGTGCATTTGTAATTTTTATATTTTATGTGCGTGTGCCACATTTTCCCTTTATTGCGTACAAAGTTTTTTTCCGTTTTGATTCTGTGTCCGGGTTTTGTCGTTTTTTTACAATTTTTATTTGATGTTTTAAAGTTTCATTAGTGATCAATTTTTAAACCTATTTGATAATTTTGAATTTCGTTTATATTCTTTTTGAATTATTATTGTTGCATTAAGTTTCTTTTTGTAAAATATCTAACCGTTAAAAATTAAATAACACTTAAGTAAATTTAAATAACAGATCGAATAAAACAGAAACTGGGATGATAAGAAATGGAATTGTAATGTTTGGTAACGGTGTTTAGGTGGAATTAAACTGAGACTGAGATGGCTGGAAGCAGTTCTTCAGATTGAGTAAAACTGAGAATGCTAAAAGCTGTGCTTCAGATTGAATTGAGACAAATGATTCAAAGAAGTAGTTCACATTCAATGAAACTGAGATGGTAGGAAACCATGTTAGGAATTTGATAAAACTTACACTGAGATGGATGGAAGCAATGCTTCAGATTTAATTAAACTGAGATTTTGACGGTTGGAAGCAGTGCTTGATTATGAATAATAATGGAACAGTGAAGGTTAGTAGTTGTGCTTCAGAATAAATAAAGCTGGGGCTGATATTGTAGATATCAGTATTTCAAATAAAAAAACCTGGGACTGGAAGGGTTGGGAGAAGTGGAATAAGGATGTTTGGAAACAGTGTTTGAGGTGAAATAAAACAACGGTTAAGGTAGTTAAAAGCAGTACTTCATATTGAATAAAACGGACTAAAATGTTTGGAAGCAGTCGGAAAAAAGTATCCGGGCATGTCGACAGCGATCATTGAAACTGAAACATTCATTTTCTTTGAGTTTTTTTAAATTGTAATTAAAATGATTATTTTATATTTTATATAATTTTGTTACCTGATAAAAAGCATGTATTTATTGTGCCGGTATGGCTAAAAATATGAAACAATGGTATGTAAAGTATATTTTTCTTAAAAAAACATATTCCTCCGCCTTCAGTAAATTATTCTTCAGGCGTACTTATTACTAGTTTAGCGGATGTCCTAGTAGGACGTGCTGATGATTATGATTATTGTTTGGTATTTAAATAAAATACCTCGATTAGCAATGCGGAAAGTGAGAGTGAATAATCGATGAATAGTAAACAGCCATGAATGGTCAAGTGATTAATAATAAGTGATCCTTTATTTATCGATAAGTGGGTATATATACATATTCAGAACGGGGCGCGTGAGTGCGTCCGCAATATATTTTTATCTCACTCCTGTGCGTGCAGAGGTGGTCGCAGACGTTGCGAATAATATAGTGGGTAGAATATTTGTTGGCAAAACGGCGAGACGGCGTGATGTGTTCTCTTTCTACTGTGGAATGTGTCGTAAATAGTATTTGCGGGTAAACAATATTAATGTTCTGGTTATCGACCTTTGGGCATGTCCGAAGGTCGTTGACCGTGCGTGTTGACAATATTCAGGGACGACGGTATTCCCTACATGGCTCCCCTCCTAGTGGAGCGTAAGGAGCGCGCCCTACGCGAAACGCTAGGTTCCGGTGCATCTGACGCCTGGACTGGTTATCCGTTTCCCTTTGTCGAAATAGGTACGTGGATAACAGCAGCGAGCGGCGTTTTTTCCCGGATCTGCAGTGTCGTACAGATGGGTGATGCGGAAGCGGGGGGGGGGGGTGGGGGTTTGGTCGTGTCTCGCTAGCTTCGGATTGTCTGCGGTGCGTTGGTCGTCGATGCTTGGTTGTGTAGATCAAGTTGCAGATGGCGTCCGACGTGGAGGGTTGATCTGCAGGTGCTTGATGATGGTGGAGTCTGCGGTGCTTGTAGCTGTAGCGATGTTCGTGGTTGTAGCGTGGTTGCAGCGTGGTTGTAGCGTGGTTGTAGCGATGTCCGTGGTTGTATCGATGTTTGTGGTTGTATCGTGGTTGTAGCGATGCTTGTCTGCTCCAGCATCTTGTCGGTCAGTAGTTCGTCGAGCGAGGCAATCCTGGAAATCGTATGGCTGATCGCCAGGGCTGACCTCACATGAGCTAGCGTCAGGCTCGTCCACATCAGATGTAGTGTTGTATCTGGGTGACAGCCCTGGTGTCCTTGCTGACGGCGTGCTTGGCCAATCCGCCGAGGAGTAGAATCCTGCCGGTGGTCTGGATCTCTCTGCTGGTGATAATGCTCATCTTGTTGTAGTGGGCGAGGCGGTTGGCGTTGGTGGCGGTGCGCTCGAAGATGTCGTTGACGAAACTGTTCATGATGCTCATCGCGTTGCTGCTGATGCCGGTGTCGGGTTGCACCTGTACGGTGTTTATCGAGTTGGCGATATTCGATATAGTCGAAATACGTGTTCACTTTTCGTTCAGGGTCACCACTTTAGCGGATGTCCTAGTAGGACGTGCTGATGATTATGATTGTTGTTTGGTATTTAAATAAAATACCTCGATTAGCAATGCGGAAAGTGAGAGTGAATAATCGATGAATAGTAAACAGCGATGAATGGTCAAGTGATTAATAATAAGTGATCCTTTATTTATCGATAAGTAGGTATATATACATATTCAGAACGGGGCGCGTGAGTGCGTCCGCAATATATTTTTATCTCACTCCTGTGCGTGCAGAGGTGGTCGCAGACGTTGCGAATAATATAGTGGGTAGAATATTTGTTGGCGAAACGGCGAGACGGCGTGATGTGTTCTCTTTCTACTGTGGAATGTGTCGTAAATAGTATTTGCGGGTAAACAATATTAATGTTCTGGTATGCGACCTTTGGGCATGTCCGAAGGTCGTTTCGTCGGTCGTTGACCGTGCGTGTTGTCAATATTCAGGGACGACGGTATTCCCTACACTAGGTTTTAAAATAAGATATTAGTAGAAACAATGATGAGTCTGGTATAACATAGTTGAAATGAGTGATCATTTGAAAAATCTTAATGAGATCAGTCAACAAGAAGTGCAAACAGTATTCGAATTGTATTGGTCGACATTTCTTCCTGTGTCTATATACGTGTATAACAATTCTTGGTCTGCACTGCAAAGCAAAGGCATCGCTCCTCCGAGATGGTCCGGGGATCTCGTCTGAGATTCACCGTTCACACTGCCACTTTCTCTTCAGCTCTCTTAGCCTATTGTCATCATTTACCACTAGTTTTCCCGCCTGGCGCATCTCGCTCCCATTTCAAAAGCTTTTTAAACAATTGGACAAAAAAATCCTGTAACATTACTTACTAAATGTTCAACATGTGCCTTTATCTATTTCATATTTTGTGATTCTGTCCCTGTATTTTTCCTCTTCAAGTTATTTATTGATTATAAATGATTTTTCGGAGTGTTGTACCGCGTAGTTTGACTTATGATGCCGACGTTTCGAAAACGTTGCTGTTTTCATATTCAGGGCATGTTTATAATCAACTTCACCATAAGTGGGTATGCGCCGGATACCACTTCGCGTATAGCAGAGTTTCTATCAACATTCCGAAAGACTTTATGCAATTGATACGAAGAACCTCAAAAACTTCAACACATATCATTCATGATGTAAAAAAAAGTTTTTTTAAGTCTTTATTTACTACGTTTAAAGAGTGATTATAGTTTGTTGTAACTTTTTTAACGTCTTTCATTTTTACATGTAACCTAAAAAAGGTTGTAACGTCTCAACCAATAACATGTGGAATTCCTTACTGGTCGGTTAGAAAAGATTGCTGTATAGCAATAAGCTCGATGATTTTTCCTTAATGGAATGAAGCACAAAATAAATCAATAAAATGAAATGACAGTATGTTAAGTCCGCTAAGTTATTTAATACAATAAAATAAAATCGTTCCAAACGCTCGGGATACAGAAATGAGAAGACAAATTTTACAAAAATACTCATACATGTGGGGGCTGGATGGTAGGGAGGCAAAAGATGGATGACGTGAAAAGTCTGGCACTATCTCCTCTCTGCATACTCCGTCAGAGAAACGGCATGATGGTATGTATATAATTATACATTTAAAAATTTCAAATACATAACTTTATGTAGGTACCTACCTGTATTGTGTGCGAATAATTGTATTTTTTTAAAATAAATTCTTTTTTTAGCATTATACTTGTTTCTTATTCCAACTGCCACCTTGAATTTCTTTAGAATTATCTTCTAATTTATAAGATAGATTAAACATTTCAGTAAGTATTATGGTATGTCAAACTTTTACTTATCCAATATGAGATTTGAAAATATGCATGTGGTGGCAAAACATGATTTGTCACAAATCCACCATTTGTAGCTTAGCCATATTAAATATACTCAAGTGCAATTGTTAAACTTTTTGTCAGATGTATGCGGCACCAATTACTGAAAGAATTTTTAAAATTCTTATTTTATCTGATTTTTAACAGCTCATCAAAGTCAACATTTCTTCTCCTGTAAACTAACGTAAAACTGACATCAGCTTGTGCCACAACGCCACAGATATACTATATGAACGAAAGTTAAAAACACATTTTAAATAATGTAAAAAGTGAGGTATTAAAACACGTAGTTTGCTACATTTTTATTAGTAAAGAAAGTTACAAATTTGAAATAAAACTATATAATATTGCTTGAATAACCTTAAAAATATAAAGTTTGAATTTAGACATGGGGAAAATATATGAAGATTTTAACATATTAAGGTACTTTTTTCCCAACTTCTACAAAAATTAATAATTCATTGATTTCCATTAAATCATTATTAATATTGTAGAAGTCTTTTTTTTACAGAATGTGTTTAACTTATGGTATACATGTCAACAAAAATGTATTCACTAAACTTAAATTAAAATAAATACACTTGACAATGCTTTTGTAAATCCAAACAGACCTTTTACTTCAATTTATTTATTTAGTTTAAGATATAAACTTGATTGTTTTTAAAAAAAAACTTTTACGATGAAGGCCAGCGAAGAAATTACATTATCCACAAAAACACGTCAATATACTTAAAAACCGACTTTGGAAGTATGTTTTTCATTATTAAATTGTAGAAAGTTTTTTTTTACATAATGTTTTTACACTTATACTCGTATGTGTTATGTCAACAAAAATGTATTCACTAAACTTAAATTAAAATTGTAGGTCTGTTTTGCTTTAAAAAATAATTACACTTGACAATGCTTTTGTAAATCCAAACAGGCCTTTTACTTCAATTAATTTGTTTATTCTTTTTATTTACTTTAAGTTTATAAAATACAAAGTTGATGTTTAAAAAAAAATACGATGAAGGCCCTCGAATAAGCGACATTATTCACAAAAACATGTCAATATAATTAGAAACCGACTTTGGAAGTATGTTTTTTGAAATAAATAGAAATTGTTGAACCCGCATTATCTTTGTTAGTTGCTAATTCTGAAATATGAGTGGTTTTAAAGGATTTATTTTATATTTTCTAACTATATTAGTGTATGTGGTTACAAGGAAGATAATGTTTATATATAACATATCTGATTACACATTTATCCGAGTATATTACATTGTACGGTCTTTTATAGACATGACGTGTAACGGGAAATGATGTAATTAGTGGAATTTATTGTTAAATATTCTAATATGGAGTTCCACAAAGTTAAAGTAAAAATTTTTGATACCTTCAATTAATGTTCATACAATAATCATATTTTGTGTGTATTGATACCTATGTATAAAGTTTTAAAGATTTTTGAGTTTTATTAAGAGACTGAATTGGGATCAATTAGAAATATGTTTTATCCACTGATATATTTACTCACTCAATTATTAACTCACTTTTCCAATTATATGATTTAACATTATTTTTTTATACTATATTTGCTTGCCGTAGAAGTACCATATAACCGGACACAGCGATATACTTTGAAGTCAATCAGAAGAATATTGTCAAGTCGAAATTTGCCGTAGAGCATGTTTGGAAATAACCCCGACAGTTGCAACACAAAATTATTGACGCATAATCTTTTCTGAAAAAAAGAAACACTTTTGTGAAAAAAATAACATGAATACCAAACCCAAAACTTCACATGAATTCTTAAATATCCAAATTTGACATAAGATAGCCCGTATCTAAAAAAATGTGTATGAAATGTTCCATGCCCTATATACGAAGATGTAAAATCAAGATATGTTAAAAAGGTTTATTAATGTTCGATAGATTTTCAAACAGCTTTTAAATTTAAATTTCTCGAAATATTAAAAAAAAAATGTCAAATGTAAAAAAAAACTTAGTTGAAAAAGTCTCAAATAGATACAAATGATACTGAAAATAAGTAATTTTTTGGTAATATATTTGGTAAACCGTCGTTAGACACTCCAATGACCTCGGAACCGTTGAATTAATCTTCCAACGCCCTTGAAATAAATTATTACAACCGTTATTCGATCACCTCGGAGCTAGTTCGGCAACGGTTTCGAAGGCGTGAAGTGCCGGGCTGTGGACCGATATGATGTGGCTGTATAATAAAAACAAAAGTTAGATATCATGAAATAAAAAAGTGATGGTGCAGGTGAAAGGGGAATTGGGAATAAAATACGTTACATTACTGGCTTGATCTCAAAAGTTTTTTTTAGAAACTTTTTAAAACACCCTTATGACTAAGTGAGTCTAATATTACTTGTTGACTTATTACAGAGTCTCACTGCGTGGACAGTAAAGGACGACGTAACAAAGTAGAGTTCTAACTGGTAAAACAATCTCTGCTTGAGCTTGGCGCAAGTCGGAAAGAAGTTAAATATTCTCAGCAAGATAAAACTTAAGGCCTCTTTAACAGATTTCTGGTTAGTTGGAAAAGATTGCCACGTGGAAATAAGACCGCCACGCTTTACTGTATGCAGCAAAAGTGTAATACAGCACAATGGATCTATT
The DNA here is from genome assembly GCA_949825065.1 of Odontocerum albicorne. NCBI lineage: Eukaryota > Metazoa > Arthropoda > Insecta > Trichoptera > Odontoceridae > Odontocerum > Odontocerum albicorne. Next base: position 22,454,892 of record OX463855.1, read on the forward strand.
GTAATAATTATGAAGTATAAATCTTACCGCTGGTATTGGACAAGAAACATCTTGTAGTCCTGCAGATCTGAGAAAAATTTCCCAAGGGTTTTTTAAGTATTTGGACATACTGAGACATGCATTCTTGTCCACATAGATAAAGGCGTTAGGTTTCCAGCCCCCATCACCCCATTTTGCCGCTGTTACGTTGAGCTGAAAAAATAAAATCTTAAATTCTAGTACACGAAATATTTATCTCTTTAAATTTATATTTTTTACTTTTACAATGAAATAAACAAATTATTTTCCTACCTTACTAGGCGTATGCTAGTTCTAAGGCCGGTAAATTTCACAAAATAAATAAAAATTAAACAAACTTATGTAGAACAGCCATAAAAATATAAAAAAATATCAAAATACATCACAAAGAATGACCTCCGTGGCTTAGTTGGTAAAGCGCCCGTCTCCCAGTCCAGTTGCGAGATTGCGGGTTCAAATCCCGCTGGAACCCAGATTTTTTAAAAAGGATTCCAGCATGATTTTCCCTTCAGACCACTTTAACATCTTACTGATTGGTTGGAAGAAATTGCCACATGGCAATAATACCATCTGGTTGTACTATACCATATACAATGAAGTGAAAATACAAACAAATACAAGTAAAGCACATTAAAATGAAAAACATAAATTTTATAAAGAATCATTCACTGATTAGTAAATACAAAAAATCACAAAGATGCTAGATAATAAAAAGTCATGTGAAGATGATAGTCCACAATATAATTTTGGTGCCAACTTTGCTGTACGGGAGTGAAACGTGGACGTGGAAAATTACTGCTAGGACCCGAATAAATGCTGTAGAATGCATGTATTGAAAATAATACACTGAAGTGACAATGCATGACAGAACACGTAAAGAAAATATCAGGGATGAATGTGAACTTAAGGCTGATGTGTTGAGTAAGATGGAAACGAGCACACTTAGATGGTTTGGGCATGTGCAACGAATTAATGTAGAAAGACTAACAAAACAAATTTATAGTGCAAATGTGAGTCAAATACGTGTGAGAGAAATACCAATGAAAGTAGGGTTAGATCATGTGAATGATATTTTAAAAGAAGCAAATTTTGAAAGTCAGAGAAATCGTAGGAGTTGTATGAGAAGGTACTCGTATGTAGTGTGGAGGAGGCATAGGATGTGTGTGTCGAGATTGGAAAGTTTGGCACTCTGTTCTCTATGCCCGCATCGACAGGGAAACGGCCTGACGGTATTTAGGTATTTTATGTATGTAAAATATCACTAAATAAATCATAAAAATCAAGGGAACTAACTGTACATGAAACAGTTCTGCATTGCATGACTTGGATCCAATTTGTGTCTTCATCGTGTATAGACGTTCTCTCTTGGTCTGATTTCTATCAGCCATTTTTACAATTTCAGTTTTATATCTCTTATGGCTTAAAGTTTTCACAAAAAACTTGTATGAGACAGTGACCGAAAGTAATCTTCATTTAAGTGTTTCCAAACAGAAAAACATTTTATTTGCCCTAATATCTTCCAATCAAAATCAAAGATATTAAAAGGACTTATTCCATCGTATTGCACTTTCATTTAATACAGTACAACCTAGTACATTTACTGTATTGTATTGTATTGCACTTTCGTAGTATACAGAACAATAACCTGGGTGGCTTATTGTCATGTGGCATCCTCTTCCAGCCAACCAGAAACATGTCCTTAAGTGAATACTGGGCTGGAATCTCTTTTAAAAACATATGGGTTCTAACGGACTGGGAGACAGGCGTCTTATTAACTGGGCCACGTAGGTTGTCATATTGACATGCGTTTACAAAATAACATACAGTTACGGTGTTGTCCATGGGTCGATTAAGGTCCAAGCAGCCTGAGAAGCCTGCGTGTGTTCTATTAATTTTATTCATCATCACTCCCATGGGACTTGGATATTTCCCTGGGTCTTCACATTCCTCTACCCTCTCAATATTTATATCTGCTGGACCCTTGAAAATAGACGTATTGATATGTTGTAGGAACACAAACAAGACTTTCCTGATGATAAGATAAAAAACATTGAAACCGGTAGGATTATTGTTATATAAAGTGGAATATGTTAAACAGTGTTTGACTTAACAAATTACGATGTCTTTTAAACTCCACAGTGTAAATGCCTTAACTATAAATAATGTATTAATATGAGAGAAAAATTGTGATATTATTATATACACTTATGTATATTTTCTTATTACCTGTGATATCATGCGAAATATGCACTATTATAATATTTAACAATAAATTACTTTGTGATTTCACTAATAGCATTAATCTCCGCTACACGTGTTTCCACCTCCTACCCCGTAGCTCTCTTTACGCTTACGTCCAGAGAAAATAAACTCTGCATATTACAACAAAATAATAGTATTTGTCATAAGATTTTAAACGCCAAAAAGACGGGAAATAAATTACAAAAGTGCTGCGTATGTGAAATACAATGTACTAGAGAAAGTACTTATATCGGATTGAAACAGATAAATATAAGTACTAGAATACAATAGCTTAAGCGTTGTCTATCTAATAACAATCTCTACTCTTGTATTATAAATTCATCGTCATATGTACTTTTGTATTATAAAGGATTTTCAGTCTTTACTTCGACAATGCACCTCTTTCCATAAGATCGCTCAAGTTATTAAACAGCGTAAATTTCCCTTATATCACATACACCATTAAATGAAGCACTTCTTTATTCCTGATCAGACAAACCCGCTGTATTCCTAAACATTAGACGAGCATTTATTTTCATTAGACCATGTGCTATCTTATGACTTTTAGAGAATATCTAAAATTCACATGTAATTTTCCAAATAGGCATATGAATTAATGACTAATGCGAATGTACAGCGTATGATGAAGAGTGGTTAAGAACATGATGCATTTGAAATTATGTTTATGATGGGATTTAAGTACGTGAATGCAGAGGGTGAATAATTTAACTGAGCGTTTTAGTATTTAGGACAAATATATAAAAATTGTAATTAAGGATTAAGACCACTTTGTCACAGATCTGCCTAGTAAAATTGTTATCTATATTCACAAAATAGAGGTCTTATGTATTGTTATGTATGAGTATTCCTTTGAAATGAACTACATTACAAATGTTTTATTGTGAATACAAAAAAAGTAATACCTTTATTTTGGTATCCACAGTTCATATCGACTCCAAAATAAAAGTCTATAACTTTGTATGCTATCAATCTATACAATTTTAGCTGTTTGAAAGGTAAACTGTATGAAAAATATCATGTCTAATTATAGACTTTGTATCACACATGTGGTATTTTTATATAATAAAAACTATTGTCTCCATTAAAATCAAATTAGAACTTTATAAAGGTAATTTTGTAACAGTGAAAATACTTACTATGCTTGCAAATGCGTTAATTATATCAAAATACATTGTTAACACGATTGCAACAGTAAGCTTACTGTACGATCCCATTTTAAGGCATTTATTGTTTAATGCACGGATAAAACAATACGTACACTAATGGGCAGAACTCATGTCAATCAAATATAATATGTACATAGCAGTATTATACTAATGAGATTCTCAAACAGTTTATCAGCCTATTTATCTCTCAACTTTATGGATCTAAAAAAAGGTAATTCAAATCGATTTATGATAAATTGTCAACAAGTCGGACGAAACGCTTCATAATTAAATCGACTTATGGTAAATCGTCAACAAGTCGAACGAAAGGCTTCGTAATTAAATTGACTTATGATAAATCGTCAACAAGTCGGACGAAATGCTTCATAATTACTGTATTTGTCTTCAACTCTCTTGCAAAAATTATAAAGATTATTTCTGCACCTTAACGTAAACTGGTTACATTCAAGAACATGGGTAAGAGCAGAAATATCTAATATTTTAATTCTTTTACAAAAAAATGATAGATTATGGCCTACTGTTCATTAGAAATAGTTTGTAAAAATGCAAAAAAAGAAACCTTTTATTAATAATTTATTAGAAAACGAATAGTTTCTTTATTACACTGTACAAAATTTACATTATTTAATATAGAACAATGAAAATTTTATAGATAATTACATAAATAAAATTCACACTTAGATGTGAGGCAATAAAAAACGATTATGAAAATTAGATATAAATAATAAGAGAAATCTAGACTGAATAGACAGAAAATATCTAGACTGAAGAGAGAAGAAACATCTAGACTGAACAGAGAGAAAACAAAAGTTAAATAAAAAAGAAAACGAAATATTCAAGAGTAAGTAGAGTGTATCGCTCGCCATCAGGTTAGTCAAAGTGCACAAAATAGTCATAAAATATATTTTTAAAATGTAGCACATAAAATCCCAAACATGTCCAGCTCAAAGTACTCCTTATTGAACACACCATATTCTATTGATATATGAATCGATTAAATTATTTGTATTTGCCCCGCGAAAGAACAGCTCATTTGATCTGGTTATACGAATTGAGCCACGGACACATATTTTTTCAAGTAAAATAAAAATAATTATAAGTCAATTTATAATTTTGAACAAAAAAAAATGGTTTACGATCTATGCTCAGTAAGAGACGCAAACCTTTGGCCGTATCCAATGATAAATTACCATCTAGAGATTAATTTTAAGAATGTTTGGATGTATGGAAAAGTATGTACGAGGGTCATCCAGAAAGTAAGGTTACAACATTTAAGTAGGATCGAAAAATGCTTGTATTTAATTGAAATTCACAGGATACTTCACAAATATATTTAACTATTTTTCAACGTAATCACCGTCGAGATCGAGACATTTCTGTAGTCAGAGCACCAGCTTTTGTATGCCGGTGTCATAGACCTCCGCCGCCAGCTCTTTCAGCCACTTCTTCACAGCTTCCTCGACATCCTGATTGTTGAAAAATTGTTGGGGTGTAGTGACACACCCACGTCTTATCTCCCGTCACGATAGAGTCCAGAAAAGCTCTCCCTCCTGTGCAAAATGATCCAAAAATTCACGCGCGGCGGTCACGTGATTTTGACGGTGCTCCGGTGTGAGCATTCTGGGCACCCATCTCGCATACAACTTCTTGTAACCAAGTTTTTTCGACACAATATCACCAAGGAGACTTCGAGAAATGTCAGGAAATTCTTCGTGAAGGTCGTCAAGCGTCACACGGCAGTCATTTCGCACTTGTTCTTCAATTTTTTGCACAAGTTCGTCAGAAATCACTGCCTTGCCTCGTCGTGAGTATCAGTACGGTCTTCTCTGAACAACCTAACCCACTTCGTGACATGTTGTCGACTCATCACATCACTACCACAAATTTCCACGAGTTTCCGATGGATATTCGCGGCGGTATTGTTATGCAAAGTCAAAAAACGGATGACCGCGTGGATCTCGCGCGGACGGGAGGTGGCGGGAGTGCGCGACGACCTCTCCATCGGAAGAATTTACTGTAACTGAACAAAATGGCCGACAAACACAAGGGACCAAACAAACGGACCATTAGGATCCCCCCTACATGCCAGGTGCGCCAACTCCGAAACAAAACAATTCCCCCGGCTTTAGGTGCCCTTGTAATCTTACTTTCTAGATGACCCTCGTACATGAGAATATGCCTGAAATAATTAAAGAAGAGGAATACTGAGAAGAATGAATAAATATATTATAAGAAATTTAAATAAACACAGGAGTCATGAGAAAAGCAACTAGATGTATCAATATGAAGTAAATATTATACATTTGTTTAATACTATTGTAAGGAAATATCCTATGAACTTATTTTATTTCCTAGTTCTAATTCAATATTTGTACAGGTTAAATTTTAATCACAAACCATAAGATGATTACACTTATATGTTATTTATTCTGAAATGTTAAAACTATTTGCATCAATTAAAGGTAAATCTACTTAAACACGTATTTTTTTTTTATTTTTTTTTTTTATTTAACACTTTTATTGAAAATATAATCTGGTAGGTTTATTGCCAGGCGGCAATCTCTTCCAAGAAACCAGACTAAAGTAAATGAAGCAAGTTACATGGTCGCATAAATCATTCAAATGACTATCTATCCCCACGAAATCCATAAACACATACGTGAGCATATGCCCACAAACCCTACAAATACGGACAATCACCCGAACATTCCTTTTCATATAAAGTGAGATATCATCAATTAAAGGAAAAGGATGGCGGAGAGGAAAGGAAAAGAAAGAAAAATCAGGAATGAAACATGTTATTTTACTGACTAGAAATTAATAGTTTTTTTCAGTCGCTTCTTTAAGCATGCCAAGGACGGAGTTAGTCTTATATTGGAGTCTCACTGCATGTACAGTAAAGGACGACGTAAAAAAAGAAAAGCGGTGAACTGGAAAGGCTAATATACAATCTCTGTTTGAGCGTAGCGCTAATCCTTGATTGGAAAGACGATGAAAATTTTCGGCGAGATAAGAAGAGGTGGCGGGACAATTTAGGATATTATACAATATATACAGTATACTTAGTAATCGAATATAAAAAGGTACTGTATGGATTACTGATTACGAGTCTTTCTTATGGATTACTGATTACGAGAGTTTCTTTTTCCGAGATAAGTCTCAGGATGCTAAATGTGTTGTTGGCACCGAATACTTCACTTATCATGAACTACAAGATGAATTAATCTTCTAGGATCTAAAGGTCAAGAAAATATCAGTGACATGCAGGAAGAGAAAACTGCCCATATTTCGGATAAGCTGTTAGAGGAGATTAATACCCTTTTGAGAGGCTGGGAGTAATTGGAAGTGTTGAGGGCTGTGAGTAAGAGGATGGATCAAATGAAAGAAATTGCCAGTTCTTGGCTCAGGATCAGGAGAAGTGGAAGCGATGCATCCGCTCAGTTCCAGATTCATAGAAACCATGAAACTCATTTGTAAGCAAACCGACTAAAATAATTAATCAGTCTCAGGAAGCCACATAGTCATATTATAAGAATTCATGTTCTTGATAGTCAAATGCTCAGAACTAATGAAATGAACACCCATAAATATTGCAGACGAAACCTTTAGAAATATAATTGGATAAATATAATTGTATGAGATAAATATGTGAAGTAAAATATATTTTGAGATCGGGTAGAAATCGCAGAAGACACTGGTGAGGTCATGTGGAGCGGATGGATAAGACGAACAATTCCTATGTGGCAATGCATGAAATATCGCTGGTGGTCGTCCTCAAGGAAGACCTTCGAAAAGATTGAATAATAGCAGAGAGTCAACATCAGTCCTGATAATAACAAAACACAGGTATAGCTTAAAAAAATGAGATTGTCTAGTGTATCGGTGAGGTCCATAGGAGGACGCGATTGATCAAGAATTTAACTGTTTAGGCTATGGCTCCTCAAAGATCACTGTTTTTTTTAAATCATTCCATGTATTAGTTTTATTTTTAAAATGTATTCATAATTACTGTCAATATCTAGATTTAATCTACTCTTTGGCAAACGTCACACAACATTAACAATTTTCATAAATCAAGTTTCTTCGTATTTTTTCATCAATAAAGTTGACATATGTACGTACCATTACGCCGTTTCTCTGTTAAGGTACACAGAGATGACAGAACCACAGACTTTTCAATCGCGACAAACATATTTTTGATCTTTAACATCCATACACCTTCTCATACAACTTTTATAATTTCTCTGAATTTTCACATTTCCTTCTTTAAAATATAATTTATTATACAACCAAACTTTCCTTGGCCTTCCTCTATCACGTTTTCATTTACATTTGCATGTATATTTGTTTTGCTAACAAAGACGACCTCCGTGGCCTGGCGGTAAGACGCTTGTCTGCCGATCCGGAGGTTGCGGGTTCGATCCCCGCTGGAACCCAGATAAAAAAAAATGGGATTCCAGTCTGGTTTTCACTTAGGATCCATTAAAACATCTTTCTGGTTGGTCGGAAGATATTGACACATGGCAATAAAGTCGCCTGGTTAAACAAAAAAACTAATTTTTCTTCATTCATTCCTTTTTGATGACAAAAATATCTGTGCTCTTTTTCTCTCTTAATAATACATTAGCCTTAATTTCAAATTCACCCTTAACCACTTAATTCCGTCTTCTGTCATACACGTTTCCTCTCAATGCATGCATTTCTGAAACATTCAACCGGTACCTTTCAGTCTTTTTCCAAGTTCACGTTTCACTCCCATATATCTTCGATGATTTTATTGTTTTTCTATCAGATCTAAATGCTGATTTTGACTTGATTGTTCTAACGGAGTGTTGGATCAAGGACAGGTTTCTGCCAAGGCACTTACACGGTTATAACATACATAGATCTACACATAATATAACTCAGAATGAGGGAGTTGTGGTATATGCAAAAAAAGATCTTGAGATTACTGTCACTGAAATAAGCGTCACTGCTGCTAATGTGTTGAGGATCCAACTGAATATGCAAACTATAATTGCTGTTTATCGTCCTCCACAAATGCATGATATTGAGTCCTTTTTGGTAGCTCTCGATCAATTGATTAGGCAAAGTTCTCGGGAGGTTGTGCTTGTGGGGGATGTGAACATTGATATATTGGTGGAGGATCAGAGAAATACCTTGAATTACCTAGAGCTAATGACTTTTCATGGATTGATTCCTTTTATCACGACTCCCACACGCGTGACTTTGGGCTCGGGTTCCTGCATTGATCACGCAATGGTGAGAACTCGGCAGAAGGCTAGAGCAGTAGTGTATGAGACAACAATTAACTGACCATTACGCAATTATATTGGGGTTTTCAGAGGGTGCAGGTAGACAAATAGGGATGGGCATGAAGAGAAAAAGGATCACGAGCATACCGGAGCTCTTGCACTCCCTTGATTCGGAAAATTGGCAAGACACTCTCAAGTCCCATAATGTAAATGAAGCTCTGGAGAGCTTTATTAATGCTTTTAACTCCCATATCAATTCAGCCACACAGACAATACACAGTAGAAGCAGAAGGTACACAAAACTCAAACCTTGGATCACTGATGGATTGATTTATTGTATACGCAAGAGAGATCGTCTGCACCGGGATCTCAAGACTGGCAGTGATCCACACTCAATAACATTTTACAAACAATACAGGAATACATGCAAGAAACTCATCCAAAAAGCAAAGGAAAGTTACTATAGAGCAAAGATTGAAGCCTCAAATAATGATCAAAAGATAATTTGGAGTGTTATCAGGGACATCACCGGTACAGTGAGAGAGAGAAATGCCCCTTCTACATTAAACATTGATGGCACAAAAGTATCATTGACACAGGAACCACAGAAGCTTTGTAGTGGCATTAACGAATATTTCGCCAATGTAGGCAATAATCTCTCACGTAACATACTTAATAGGAACAAAACGACTGAACAGTCATTGAATGACGCTATTCTTCATTCTTTAAAAGTACCCGAATATACATTTTATCTAACGCCAACGTCGGAGAAAGAAGTTCTAGCGACTATTAACACACTTAAGGCAAGTAGCGCCCCGGGGCCTGATCAGATTACATCTGCACTGGTAAAACATACTCAAAGATTTATAGCACTACCACTGAAACATGTAATCAATTTGAGTTTTAGAGGTGTAACTTTCCCAACTGCATTAAAACGTTCGCATATTGTCCCAATACACAAGGGAGGCTCGATGGATGACTTAAAAAATTATAGACCCATATCTCTGCTGAGCATTCTTTCAAAAATTATTGAGAAAATAGTGAAGGACCGACTGATGAAATTTTTCAATATGCACAACATTATCTCTCCTAATCAGTTTGGGTTCCAAAGGAATGTGGGAACTGAAACTGCTTTGCTTAGTCTAGTAAACAGCGTTACCACCACTTTGGATAATAAGAAGGCATGTTTGGCAGTTTTTTTGGACCTTGCAAAGGCTTTTGATACAGTGTCTCACCGAATATTACTTACCAGATTGATGGAGGTGGGCATATGTGGGCGCTCTTCTAGTTGGTTCTCTTCTTACTTGTCTGATAGAACTCAGAGAGTCAAATTGGGTGATAGTGTATTTGGTGAGCCTCTTTTTGTAAGATTCGGAGTACCTCAAGGTAGTGTTCTGGGACCTATATTGTTCCTGATATATGTCAATCAGTTGTGTAATCTTTCTCTCAGGGGTAAGATTATTACTTTTGCGGACGACACGGTTCTTCTATTCGAGGGCCGAACATGGGATGATGTATTCTTAAAGGCTAACGAAGAATTGCGTGTAGTTAAAGAATGGATGGACTCAAATTTATTGACTCTAAATTCCCAAAAAACTAAATACATCACATTTAGCATATCTACAAGAACTCAAGCACCTACAAATAAATACATAACACTACACACTTGTTCACCCATGTCTGACTGTAGTTGTGTTTCCTTGGAAAGGGTTGATAGTATAAAGTACCTTGGAGTTTATGTTGACCAGTTCCTTCGTTGGGAGGTCCATATTAACACTTTGAGCGCAAAAATCAGAAAACTAGGATACATATTCCGTATGATTCGAAATGTGCTCAGTGAAAATATTCTTAAAAGTATATACTTCGCCTTATGTCAGTCAGCACTTTCTTACGGTATATCAGTTTGGGGGGGATGCACCTTAACCCAAAAACACATATTACAGGTTTCCCAAAAGTTGATTGTGAAAATAATTAATAAACTTCCTGCTCGGTATCCCACGGCGGAGCTTTTTAGAGAGTATCAGGTCCTGAACATAGCCAATTTACATCTCAAATCCATTCTCTGGCACTACCATCGAGAGGAGGGGAAGATGCAAACTCAGCAGACACACATGACACGCATGGCAACTAATGAAATGTTCACCATCCCTAGAGTTAAAACCTCTTTTGCCCAAAGGCAATATGCTTATTTGGCACCCATTACATACAATGGCGTGCCGACTTCAATAGGAGTAAAGGTAGGAAAACCATTTAGACAGTCGATCGGAGCGTGGTTGTTATTGCGACAGGATTTTGAGTACTTGGGCTTTCGGGATGAATGACGAGTAGAAAGGATTTATGTGAGCTCGTGAGTGTGGGTCTGTCTCTTCTTGTTATTTTAATTTTGGATGTTTTTGTATTTGTGTTTCTGTGTGTTTTTCTTTTTTTCTTCTTTTTTTTTTGTTTTGAATTTGTTCTGATTTTTATTCTTATGATTGTGTGCGGTATATTGTGGGATGAATATTTTTGGTCTTTCTGGAGTGATAATGTGTGAGGAGTTGAGTTTCGCAAGATGTTTCCAGTTGTAGTTGAGTGTCACTGTTTGTCAGGTTGATGAGAGCGTGCAATGGGGTTTTTTTGTGTTATCAAAAATCGGAAAGAAGTATCGATTTATTTTTTCATGCTAAATATCCTCAGTGAGATACAGGCAAAAGCCTAGTTTACTGGGGATACGACAAATGAAAGGCAACAAACCCAGATCCATTAAAATTATACGTCCAAATCAAATTACCTGTTGTTTTTTCTCAAATTGTGTATATTTCTTGTCATGTGTAATAATAATAATAATAATAATATCAAAGTTGGTATAAAAATACTTTTATGAACTACTCTTAGTAGATTTATGTATTAGTATAATTATTTATACGAATGATGTAAAACACCATCATCAGGGTGAATTGTTTTAGCAAAAATAAGTATAGGGCCGTTTACTTGAGAAATAAAAGTGAGATAGAAGTATTTGAATTGTACTCGTAGATGCATATGTTTTTATTGTCTACAATGCAACATTTACAAGTGATATCCTTTAATGGAAAGGCAAGCCGTAGAGTTCAAGCGCAATAAATGCAAAAAAAACCTCCATATTGTGGATATAGGCAACCACTTCACCAGGTAGGGTGTTTGACAAAATGGTTTCCCATGGGAATCCAATCTTTTCATTGGAATTAAATCAAGGATTCCAGTTTGGCCATCACTTAAGACCTTTTTGACACATTTCTGGTTGATAAGAAGATATTCCAGGTTATTACTCTTTATAATGAAAGCGGTATACAGTATACTATGGTATGAAGTATAAAATCATGACCAATAAAATCTTATCAGATATTATTGGTCATGCATACTCATATGTACGCTATTTTTCACGCCCCTCTAATCTGTATATAGAACGTGGCAGAAGATCTTTCAAAAACAATGGCAACATCTTGTAAATGGTTGACATTTGCGACACTTTATATATAATACATGCCACAGTGGAAGTGGAACGTACAGTGAATGGAATTATTACTATTGAATGTATGCCTTCACTCGAGAATCCTGTGAATGTGGAAAAAAAATTCGTTTGAAAATATTATATTTATATTCACTACTATGATCTATATAGTGTTTTTAACCTTTAATAACTGGAGTTTGAGGAAAAATACAAAATAAAACGATTAAAAACCTTTTAATTTAAGTTTTTACCTATGCAGTAAGTTGAAGAATTATAACGTTTCGATAAAGTAATGTGCCATTCTTCTTGTACATATATTTACACTTCAGTGAGTGCAATAACCGCAGTTGCGTATGGATGTTCATATTTTAGAACGTTTACTAATGAAGATCAGTTGACGTACATTAGTGAATGTAAACGTTAACATAAGTACGTATCACTGATTACTTTATTGAAGATGTACATTCACTAATAATAGTTTACGTTCACTGTCCATTCGCTTTCAATATATTGTAGATATAAATAAATATTCGTCTTTTCGTGGAATTAGTTTTAATTTTAATTATTTTATATCCAAACCACAGATTTGTTGTTAAATAAAGTAATGTAACTTTTAATTAATATCAATAAACGATAATATTTTTAAACAAAACATGATCGTTAATAAAATAACTTAATTACAATTGTTATTTTAAATCGCGTGCTGAATTATTTTACATCTGTATACCCTAGTAGTGATTATAATTAACTAACATTTGATCAATAACATTAAAATTTATACATAAACTTTAAGTCGAAACCAGTGTAAAAAAATTACATATTCAACTCTTTTGCAACTACACATTGTTGTCAAAACATTAACAAAATTAAATATACCGGCGAAAGGTAGGTAGGTAGTATATGAGGTTATCATTTCTTTGAACATTGTGTGTATTGAGTATTGACGTCTACCGCAACTTTTGCATTATTAAGAGCCGTTTGCGTTGGCAGCACGCGATGCAATTTCTGAAAGACAAGTTTCAGTATGCACTCGAAATATTTCCCCTGAATATGAAGATCAATGACCTTAAATTTGTCGTTTTAGTGCATATGTACACATGTAGTCTTTTGATTATAGATTGGTTTCTCAAATCTACTACAAACATTATCACATTCCTTACGAAAAGTTATGATTTTTGTAGTGTCGCACCTTCTAATGTAAAAAATGCAACAAGGTGGCCCATTGACTTGAGAAAAACAAGGAATGAGGAGATTTTGTACATCTCCAGATAGGCATGTGAGGGAATGTAGAACTTATGAAGAGGAGTTGTTGGACATGATTTTGATGTAGTTGTTGAGAATATGATGCGGTTGAAATTATGTTTGTAGTAGAACGTGATTTAATTATGCGTAAGGGATGATGTGAATTCACAACATTAAAGTTTCAGCTGATTTGTTTTGTAATTAGGGTAAATAAATTATACTTATGATTAAAGAATAAAACCACTTCGCAGGTTTTACCTGGTGAAGTTATTGTCTGTATCCACAATATGGTGGGTGTGTGCATTTCTATTTACGAGTACTTATATTCTACGGTGCGCTTTTTCATTCTACGAGTAAATGTTGTACTTTCATGATAAAAAAATCAATAAAATTTCCCATAATATATTCACGAGCACAATGAAAATGGCTGATAGACTTTCGAAATTGGCTCTAACATTCGCAAGCGTTTTTTTTTTTACATTCTTTTCTTATATCTTTATGATTGGTTGAAAGGCAAAGTCACCATGGTATTTTGTTTCCGAAAATGTTTTGTATATGATGTAATTGTAAGGTAAGCAGTCATCGGTCAATAATGAAAAAAATATGTTCGAACGGATTAACTTAATCGGAAATATACAGAATGGGTATCCACAAGAACAATCTGATTGGTCTGTTCTCATCGTCCACATCTTTCTATCTTAGATATGAGTCGAAACTTTGGTTAGCTTACCTAGATGTATCTTCAAACTTTCAATGTATCTTCAAAGTTCCGTTATGTATTTCACCTTTTGTATTACACTTTCGTTGTATACAGTACAAATCAAACCCTCCACCTCTGGGTTGGGAGACAAGCGTCTTACCAACTTGGTCAAGGAGGTCGTCAAAATACAGATAAAAGAAAATTCACCTCTCCAGGTATTCTGGTGGAACCGTAGCTTCAATTAACGTTTGAAATCGAATTATTTGGAAATTTAAATCCATAGAAATACATATTTCACTTTCTGGACGAGTATTGCACCATGCAGAAATACACTACAGATAAACTTTAAAATATACGAGTACATTTTGTTTTCATTTACAGTTTAAATATAAACAAAAGTAAGATAAAAAATAAATTTTCACTGATGATCACTGTAAAATCATGGAAGGGTTCTGTACAGTATTCAAGACATATTTTTCCATAAAAAAGAATTAAGTTTGTATATTACATTCGAGTTATATATTTATTAAGTACACGAAAAGTATAGTAAGAACATATAAATAATATTCGAGATGAGGTCGCAATTTTTTTTTCATTCGTATGAATATACGAATAAAAAAAAAATCCAATAACCCACAATATGTTATATCCAAATAGGTGATGTGAATGTATTGAAGATCGTGTCCAAGAAACAACATCGTCTTCGGCTCCATTAATTGAATATTCGGATTCACTAGAGATAGTAAAAAATTGGTCCTCATCATCGCAAATTTTGGCGATACTGTCGCAAGTGAAATGATAACAAAACATGCACGTCTAGAACATGCAAGTATTGTCTTGATTTATATTACAACTTCAATACAACCAGGTGCGTTCATGTCACGTGGTAATCTCTTTTAACTAACGAGAAAGATGTTTAAGAGGTCTTTAGTGAAAACCAGACTGAAACCCTTTTTGTAAAAAAATAGGTCCCCAGGTTTTCCCCGTTGGAAAACAATATTTTTACCAACGAGACCACGGACAAGCGTCTTACCAACTGTTGTTACCAGACGATTTTTTTTACCAATCAGGGATTTTTTTTACCAATCTGGGATTTTTTTCTGGAAATTATCGAGAATCAATTGCATGAAAGTGTTAAATAAATAAATAATCGAATTTGAAACACTCTGATATGAGTCAAACATCTTTTTAACTATGCTACAGAGGTCATGGTGCTATCATTAAATACAAAATTCTGGGAAATATACTTTAACCCAGATCTGGATTAATAACGGCCCGCGAGCCTGTGACCCATTTTGCATTTTATGCAGTCTGCAAGCTATACATATAAAAGTAAATAGTGAGAAAAAGGCCAAATTGACTTAAGTATCAGGTATTTACTGCTAATAAGTTATGATTTTAGTTTCGTGTTTTTTATTTCCAAAATAGGCTTTTTTTTTTAAATATGCAAATAAAACCTGTAAATATGAGTTTCAGTACATAAATTTCTTAAATGCAGAAAAATAATATTAATTTATTATCTATTATGGCGTTCAAAGTGCTTTATTTTTTCTTCATAATATGAATACTTTGTGGCCTAGTGATAACACGCAAGATTTATTAGTGGAGAATTCCGGTACGATTATTAATCAGGGCATTTTAATTGTTTTGTAGGTCATGTGTAAAACAATGCACTGGAGCGTATACTAGCCCTTTCCAGTCAACTACTACGATAATAATATATTATGTCAGTAGGGGGTTATACATTTTTTACTAAAGCAAGAAAAATATGACAGAAATTAAAAAAACCGGCAGCATCTAAACGTCGTTAACTTTTACTGGGCTTATCCCTTTTTTGAAAGAAACTTAAAAACAACACGATATTAAATGTTTGACATTTTAGAATACAACGAAACAAAATGCCTTCTCTCGGCGCTAGTTGACATATTTCTGAGTTTAGAGGTACCAAATTTTAACTGTAACGTCGCCTGATTATGTGTGAGGGCGGCCATGATATTTGTCCATACCCGTTCTAACTTGCTTAGGTCGGAAACTTTAGGACCTTAGAGGTTTTCTTTATAATTAATTGCTTAAAATGTTTTTTATATACACTACAACATGGCAGGCTTCCAGAAATCAAATCCGTGACCCCCAACTTGAAGACAGACTTCTCATAAACTGAGCCACGGGGGTTGTTACTTCTTTCAGGATCGATTAAAAATTAATATTATTGACATTTAAAACAACACAATTAACAATGTTGTGTATTATCATAAACGTTAACTCTTGATCTTATTAAAATTAAAATTGGTCTATGAAGTTTTTATGAAAGCACGTCGTATAGATTTGGTTCAAATTTTTGTGTGTTTCAACACAGGTCATAAATATATGAATTTGTAAAAATTATAAAGGTCTGACTTAAAAGAAACACGCGAGAAATAAAACGTTTAGTTTATTTTTCGTAATTCCTGTATTTTTCTTATACACTATAATTTGTCAATAAAAATAGGTAAATAGTTTATTGAAAAGGCTTTCCCGCTACAGTGACATCTATGAGGTGGATCACACAACACTTAGGAATTATTAATGATTCTATTCTGTGCTTTTATTACGAGTTACCGAACAGATTTTTGCAGTATTGTATTATTTTTTAAAAAGAAGGCGTCATTTTCATGTTAAGCAAATTTTATACTACTGAATGATCGATTTTTCAGGCAATATAAATATTTGTTTCTCTAGACTTGGAATCTATTGAATTATAAATCAGAATTGTATTGTACTGCTTTTTTTTATATGCAGTAAAACTAGACACATTTATTCCCATGTGGCAATCTCTGCCAACCAGATAAAGAAGTGTTCCACAACTTGAAGTAATCTTATCAACTAGACCAAGCAAGTTTTCAGTAATTAAATTTTGAAAAAAAAAAATACTGAAAATAATGATTGTGTGTCCCGATTGTTTAAAAGATTATCGGAATCATTGGTATATGTCTATAATTATTTTTTAAACAAATTCATTTTGTTATGGTTTCTCAACATCCCCTTGAGGATGAAGACTGCAATGCCTTAAAAAATCACCAATCTCCTAAGGCAGTAGAACACTACAATAGTTAGATCTCTTACTTTTTTTACTATTAGAAACTAACTTCGAATATTTTGAAATAAATAAATTAAAAAAGTACTTTTTTGTTGTAATTTGATACGTTTATTTTAATTACACGTATTAAGTAGATACAGACAAGACAGACAAAAAACAATGCAATTTAAAGTAAATATTCTTATTATATGGATCCAGGTTTGTTGCCTGTTATTTGTCGTGACAGCGTCACTACAAATGGTTTTGTCTGTTATTTACTGGGTACTTTTTGAGACAGGATTAACCAATCACTTATCAATTTTAAATGATAATACAGAAAATCTTATTTCCTGCCCATACTGCTCAACTCTGCAACCAGTTACCGTTAAACGTATACTTTCAAACAACCGGTTAGAAGGGGCCAATGAGGGTACAAACATAATTTACCTTTCTTTAATGAAACCCTGTGCCTCAACGTCAAGCGTCAGGGGCCGAAGAAGAGGCCAGCTTATGACGGTTCAGAATTAAAAAAAAATCTTGAAAAAACTTTATACTTTTCGAGTTATAGGCATTTCTTCGAAAAATTTGAAAGTAGCTACCCTGCGCCAAATGTTTATATACTGTGACTACAAATTGCCATATTTTATAATTTTATTGGTTGTATCGTAATCCTAGTTAACTCTGCTATTAGTCGGACTCCGATATAAAACAAAAAAAAAACCTGCGCGTTCGAAAAAAAATTGTTTATGTCCGATCATAAAAATTAATATTTTTATCAGCTAACTCTAACTCATCATACTGTAAAAATAATGTACTACGCTAGCCTGGTTACATCAAAATATGGCCTGTTTAGTTGGAATTTCAAAATAGTATAAAACATACTACTACCTACTAATCTTTTAAAAATAATAAAAAAAAAAAACCGTATTTAATGACACTTTTCAATGTAGCCTCACTACCTGTCTCATACTAACTCACGTCGAATTGTGACTTCGAAATGTCTCACCTACTTGCACTAAATTCTTCCTCACTCTCGTTCATGTCAAAATGGTGACACTAGCTGTCTTACTCTGACACGTTTATGCGCTTCATCATCTGTCTCGCTCAACTTATTGAATTTTATCTTTGATTATTGAAAAGTGTTATCATCTTTCAATCAATACAGACTATATTAGTGTTATTTGGTTGGTAAAAACATATTGACTTGCTACTATAAACTTATCTTACTACTTCGATCTACTATTGTACCTTGGGTAGTTAAGTATCAAAGAAAAAAGTGATGTAATGCAGTTCTTTGGACAAAAAGACAATCGAACAATCTGGAGAAGTTACCTATAGTGATTGTATTGTATTACACTTTCGTTGTATATGATACAATGCGACCTGGCATGTGGCTAACTCTTCCAGCCAATCATAAATATGTTAAAGCAGCGTTTGGTAAAAACCAGAATGGATTTTTTTTTAAATCTGGGAACCCACAACCTCCAGGCTGAGAGACAAGCGTCATTAATATTAAGATGGAGAAGTACCAATCATATGGAGTGATCTTATTAGAAGTTCTTGATATCGAAGCGTTTCTCATGTAAACTGATTTATGTTTCAAACAAAGGTTTTATCGATTTTATATTATAAATATGTGGTTCACTGATAAATATAATAAATAAAATTTTAGGTTGAGTTAAAAATAGCACTCGGCAATACTTCCGCTAAGTTGTATCGTACATTTATTGTGTAATATAACAGATAGTACAACTCAATATGCTTATTGCTATGTGATAATTTTATTCAGCTAACTAGAAATATGTTAAAATAAAAAATGAAAACTTTTTTCAAGTATAATCTGGAATCGAGTCTGAAACGTTGTCTACCAACTAGGGGGTTGCTGATATACTCGTACAACAAAATTTAAATAAAGTTTGCATGAAACTGGAAATTGAAAAACCGTACAAATTTTACCATTAATTATTCATTCTCTAATTAAATGGTGATTGTATCCACATATGAATTGATAACTGCTTAGACTACATGGAGTCTTAAAATATTCAAGCAAAAATACTAAGACCACGCAAGAGCCTTGTCAATTGCATTGGCATTAAAAATATGGACATGCATATATTGTCAAAAATTATACAGTAATGACAAATTATCAATAGCCTTATTTATTTTATTGTTAAAACTCAGTTGCACTAAACTTACTCAACATAAAAAACATTGAAATAGTAACTTTAAAAGTAATAATAATAGGGTCAATAATAACTCATATTTTCTTGTGCAGTGCTATTAATATAACATAATATGTTATAATAATAGCACTTATATATTATATGTTATGTGTATACCGGACAAATTAAAGCGGCATTTAAATGTTTGTCTAAGATTTATTGTTCACCTGAGAAAGTACGATCATATCACTTTATACCAGAATGCGCTCAACTGGTTGAACGTGAGAAATATACACCAAATTCACATAGTGTCTCAATTGTATAATATTCTTCACTGTCCCGCTACCCCTTCTTATCTCGCCGAAAATTTTCAGCTTCTTTCCGATCATGGACTTGCGCTATGCTCAGACAAAGATTGTTTATTGACCTTCCCAGTTCACCGCTTTTCTTTTTTTAAGTCGTCCTTTACTATCCATGCATTGCGACTCTGGAACCAGTTACAAACCAATGTTAAACTCACTCCGTCCTTCGCATGCTTAAAGAAGTGACTGAAAAAAACTCTTAATTTCGATCAGTAATATAACGTGTTTCATTCCTGATTTTTCTTTTCTCTCCCCTATCCCTTCCTTTTCCTTTGATTGATGATACGAGTATCTCACTTTTAAATTAACATGTAAGTGTAATATGCCCACAAATGTCATAAAGATGAATAATCATTTCAACCTTTTGCGACCATGATACTTGCTTTATTTACTATTGTCTGGTTGGTTGGAAGAGATTGCTGCTGGGCAATAAGCCCGCCTGATTGTTTTCGCAATGAAATGTTAAATATTAAAAGGAGTAGTATTCAGTTATACAAAAATGTGTAGAGAACAGTCCAAGTACATATATGTGTATGATACTACAAATGGGATTATTTTCGATATTGAGTTTATTAGTCCAAAATGCATGATTTTTTCAAGTTCTACCTGTAGTATCAGAGCTTTGTTATTCCAAAAAAATTAAAACGACACATAAGAATATTTTTTTCAACAATTTGAAGATTGTCCATAAAAGTACATCAGACGTATTTATTTATTCTTATGGTATCCTAAAAGGTGCTAGCAAATATCCGAAATAGTGATACGGATATATGATATATCCGTATCACTATTTCGGTGATACGGATTTCGGTGATACGGATTTCGGTGATACTTACATGTCTGAACGACAATATTGTCTTTCGCCTCATTCATCAAGCCATCGGACTTAGAATACTTGAGCAGGCACGAAACTGGCGGTTGGTCATCGCACGTATTTGAAATACTATCCTGCATGTGAAGAAGTAATAACACTAACACGCATCTAGTGTTTGTGACCATTATTATCAGGCAAATTGTTTCTCTAGACTTGTACCCTTTTTTTACGTGTATCATCGAACATCTAACCCAAAACCCTCTGGCGGATGTCAAATATCTCTTCAACCAGGCCACGGAGGTCATAATTAGACATGTTGGTTGTCGTTTTTAACTATCGATGGCATTCAAGATCAATGAAAGTCAAAACATTTAGCAACGGTCTTGAAATAATAATAATATTTGTTACTTTGATAAATAATGTGCTTTCTTAAATATTATTTTTAGTTTTGAAATAATCGTTTGTTATGTATATCAGGGATATAAAAAAGATTTTGACAGAAGAAAATAACAAAAAAACATTTGAATCATTAAAAAAAAACAAGGTAATGTAATTTTTGTTCCACAAAGTACATTATAATAATACAAAAAATATTTTGTTCCGGAACTTAACAGTATAATACAATTCGTAAGTAAACTATAATAACACTTCATAGTAAACCAATAATCAAATATTTGATTATTACAAACATAAACAATCGAAAAAACTAGACACAAAAAATACAAATAAAATCCCCTTAAGTTATAATACACAGCATTTGAGGAAGGTGAGGAACAAGCAAGATAATGTATTATTTTCTTTATATATAATATTTCAAATCACCTTAAGGATAGTACTTCGGAGCCGAGGGCGGAAAAGAAATAAAAAAAATGAACATAAAAAAATTACTTAAAAATCAATTAGTATAATTTAATCACTAAAAGATTAGTTCAAAAGAAAATTCTGAAATGTTATTAAAATTGTGTGAAAAATGTCGCCCATCATTATAATTTCTACAGGCTCGTTGTAACAGAGATCTGGGCATGTATGGTTTTACAGTTGGGGAAATAAAATCAAGTTGATTGTCATGTTGCTCTTTTTGGCATATGAAAGACTATATGTTTCAAAAGACGAGAACATGAAGAATATTTGTATATAAAAAAAAAATGGTCAGTGATCATACGTCGATCTGATAAAATTTTAACTCGGAGCATATCGTATGCTTCTGTATGCGAAGACTATGGCGTCAGCGTTTGAAATATTATACTACCTTGATCAAAACGTTTTAGGACCGGCCACCGTGTGGCGCTGTCAGTCACCCGATTGGAATTCTTTTTTTTTTGTTAGGTTACCACATCTAACATTGACACTTCCCTCCAAATTTCAGCGTCATAGCTTGACATTTGTAAAAGTTGCGCTGTACTGAGTACATCTACCTTTATGCGTGTTTTCGATTTTTACAAGTTTGAAAATGGCATCAACTATGCATCAACGAGTTTGCATTAAATTTTGTGTGAAAAACGGATTTAACGGTCCGCAGGCCTTGGAAATGTTGGAGAAGTGTTTTTTGGTGGTGCGAACGCTTCAGAAGTGGTCGTGAGTCGGTCGAGGATGACGAACGCAGTGGCAGTCGAAAACCGATGAAAACATCGATAAAATCAAAGAAATGTTGGCCGAAAACCGTAAATTGACCATTAGAGAGCTGGCAGACGACTTTAACATCGCTTATGGATCCACTCAAGACATTTTGGTTAGTGATTTGGGCCTCAAAACTGGTGCCGAAACACCTCAATTTCATGCAAAAAAAGGACCGCGTTGAAATCGCGAAAGACATGATTTCCATGAGTTTTTGACCAAAAACAACACGAATACTATCCAACAGCCTTCGAATTCACCTGATCTGGTGCCCTGCGACTTTTTCCTGTTCAACCGACTTAAAAAACCGCTTCGCGAACGCGTTTCAGCACCCGAGAGGATGTCATGAAAAAATATAAGATGGCTCTGATGGACATACCGAAAATTGAGTACCAGCGGTGTTTCGAGGATTGGATCAAGCGCTGGCGTAAGTGCGTTGCAGTCGATGGGGAATACTTTGAAGGCGACCATATCGATTTTGATGAATAAATTTGTATTTTCGATTTTATGAATAAAGTCCTAAAACTTTTTGATCAAGGTAGTATGACCCACGAATCCCATGCCAATCATTATATTCACCGTTTATTGGATCCCATATTTTAGATGCGTATTCTGAACGGCTACCTTCATAAACTTTATAAATTGTTTGATTGAAAAGGAAATATGAACATTTTTAAATGTTGTATTAATAAACCCTAAGATTGCATTGTATTATATAACACTTTCGTTGTATGTAGTACAATCTGGCGGACTTATTGTCACGTGGCAATCTCTTTAGACCAACCAGAAAGAGTTTGAAGAGTCCTTAAGTGAAAACCAGAGTAGATTTCCAAAAAAAAATGGGTTCCAGCGGGATATGAACCTGCAACCTCCGGGCTGGGAGACACGCGTCTTACCAACTAGACCACCTTAATAGCGACATATGGATATCGATGATCTCCGTACCCTAGTTGGTAGGACGCCTGTCTTCCAAACCGAAGGTTGTCGGATCAAATTCCACTGGAATCCAGAATTTTTTGTGAAAGTATTTCATTCCTTTTTCACTTAAGGTCTCTTCAGCTAACTTTCTGGTTGTCTGAAAGAGATTGTCACTGTTGTACTGCATGAAACAAAAATATAATACAATACAATACGAGAACAATACAATGATGATTTGTGCCAAGTTTGAACTAAATGTAATTCTTTTTATGTGTAAAAAAATTTATATTATTTTTTGTATTTTTTACGATAAATAATTTTTTGAATCGTTGCATGACTGTTACGTTTTTCAGGGGTAAGTTTGTTTTTGGATCGGGATGCTGAAAAATATCTTGATTTGGCTTCTTGATAAAGCTGCGCCAAAGTCTCGTTGCCTTTGGTCAATTTAGATTCTAGGTTAAGATCTTCTACTAAAAGAGGAGCTGCTTTTTCTGGAGTGTTCTTCGTCACCTTAGAACTACTAATTCCATTATCATTATTGATGGCTGAAGTGTTTTCAGTTAAAATCAAAATGATCATTAAAGTATTGATGACCTGAAAAAAAGATTGAGTAATTAACAATTTACTTAAAAATACGAGTTAGCAAGTCTTGATTAAAAAGTTAAATGAGAAATAAATTACAAAAGTTTAATAAAATAGCACAAACATGATCCACAATTAAGGAACAATATACTATACTATATAGGCAACGCACTTGCAATAGGATAATTTGTATAATTCAGGTCAAATATACAATTATGAGAAATAAAAAATATATTTATGTGGAAAAACTATTTCAAGCTTTAACTTTCAAAATTAGACCATTGATCTACTGGTGGAAAAAAAATGTAGAAAGAAGAAACGTCAAATCAATTAAACTTGTCTAAGATATGTCATTTATTAAATTAAATTTCCAAAGAGCACTTGATTCAAAATCTTAACAAATTTCATTCATCCATTCCTTCCCCGTGTCCACCCTATCTCAGAGTGCTCTTCTTTATCTTATTCATTACATCAACCATAATTTCACTTTCATCCATAATCACTTTATTCTACATTCTGTCTCAATTGTCACCCTCATGTATTTTAAGTTGAAGCATTTCTACAGCATTTATTTTCACATACATTAACGTTGGTACAATGGTGTTGCGCACTGTTGTCGATTTTAGTACACAACACTTCGTGGCGTAGTTGGTAAGACGCTTGTCTCCCAGCCTGTGGGTTGCGGGCTCGATTTCCGTTGGAACTCAGATTTTAAAAAAAAATCAGTTTTGTTTCCACTTAAGGCCTCTTGAACATCTTTCTGTTTGGCTGAAAGATATTGCCACATGGCAGTAAGCCTGCCAGGCTGTAATGTATACTGTATTTTAGTACCATGATCTTAAAAATGTAAAATGAAGTATTTTTTTCCAAAAACTTAATAATATACAAAACATTTAATAATGTATCAAAATCAAATGTAAATAATGTAACATTTCTGAAATGTGGAAGTAATTATTTTTTTGTTTTTTTTTTCAAATCTCATATTCGAAGTTTTCGACTAATTAATTTTATTTTAGTACCCCAAAAACAAAATTTACAATTTACCACAAAAGTTCAAAAGTTTCCAGCCTGAACACGTTAAAGCATGTATAGACCCGTTTATTTCTGCCGGGCTTTTTCGTTATTTTTATAGAAACTTGATAAAAGTGTGATATTCATTATAACATTTCAGAATATAACGAACCAACTCGTCTTCTATCGGCTGTAGTTGACATACTACTTAGACTGTAACATCGCCTTCCTACGCTAATGGCGCGGTATCTGTCCATAAACGCTCGAATTTGCCGGTAACATTTGGACCGTAGTGGTACATATTTTAAATGGCGTTGCGAATCATCCTGCATAAGTGCATAATAATGCGATTAAAGCATTAATTTTGCATATTTAATGATCTAATCCACTAGACAAGGATTGTAAAGAAGTGGTCTCATTCGTTAATCACAAATTTCAAATATGTGTTTCCAATACTTATAATATAGTATTGTATCGAAACATTTTTTTCAAATAATTGATGCCATTTCCTGTATATGTTGAATGAATAAAATAAAACGTATCAAATCTTTCATCATATGCTGAAGCACTAGTCTATTTATCAGAATAAAACAATTGTGACGATTACATTTACTTATTGATCCGAACCACTTACCAGCAATCTCATGATTCGTTTTAGCTGTATAAAAAGATACTGACAAAACAAGAAATTAAATAGTCATTTTATAACACATGTTTCAAGGCATCAGGCAGAGTCACTTACAGGAATGCTTTCGCCCATGTGCAGAAATCTAACATATACCTTCTTCCTTTATTTGTTTTATTTTATTTCAATGGTCATTCATTCATTTCCGTGTACGAACCATCAACTATATATTATGTTGTGTTTCCAATAGGAGGCGACAGATATCGCCCTATCATTCGCATCAGTCAGATCCTGCTCAGAACATGTCATCCCGATGTTCGGACAAATTTGCATATGTTGTGATTCTTGTCAATATATAATATGTAAAATGACATACATATATACAAACGATCACGCCATTTCCCTATCAGGATAGGCAAAGAAGACATATCTCCAAACTTTCACACCTCAACATACATACTTCACCTCCTTCACATGCATACATCTTCTCGTACGATTTCTTTGAGTTTTTACATTCGCTTCTTTCAAAATATAATTAGCTTGATCCAACCATACTTTCCTTGATATTTATTTTATTCTACCTTTCACTCATATTCGCACTAAATATTTGCTAGTCTTTCTTCATTCATTTATTCTACATAACATATATTCCCAAATAATCTTAAAATGCTCCTCTTCATCTTACTCAACATATTATCACATCTAAGTTCACATTTATCTAACTACTTCATTACGTATTTTTTTATACATTGTCACTCCATCTATTTTTGTCTGGGAATATATTTCTATAGCACTCATACGGCTTCTTTCAGTCTTCTTATACTTCCAAGCTGATACTGAAATATGGTTGTAGGCTATTATCATAGCAGACTTGGAAACTCCGGATCGAGTATAGGAGAATATGTTTAAGGTTACCATTGACTTTGTTTGCTATCGATATTAGAGTTTTATAATATCGTAAGTCGATAAATATATTACAAAGAATTTACGCCAAGAATAACCTTGAGGTAATTTTGTATACGATTCCCTCTGATAAGCTTAAAAAATATTTACAGATTTGAATGACTCCCTATTACATTCCCCCTGCGTGCAGTGCAAACATTGCAAACGAATATTCAACAATCCTGTTTTTATAAGAGAGCGCCCAACCATGAGCACAGTGCGCTCAATCAAAGATAACCCAGCAATTAATATTAAGTAAAATGCACAGCGTACTTCTACTGCATCCGCAGTGGCGCAACAATCCGGCCAATTCGGTAATTAGTTCAATGCAGAATGTGATTGCTTTTGGTTCTTAAAAACTAAAAGCGTTAATTTAATTTGTTAATACTCTTAAATATATTTAATGAAGCTAAATTAATAGCATTGACACAAATATATTGTTCTAGGTTAACAGTAATTAAAAATAAGTTGTGATTTTTATTACACTCATGAATAAACAGCTGATTCTGTTCACAAGCTTTAGGAATCACTTGAAGGTGACCTTTTTGGAAGGTCTTATCAAAATGTATAATTATAAATAAGCACTACAGTTTATATAAAGCCCGAATACTTAACTGTTATACGAGTATATCGGAAGATCTACAAACGTTTCTTTGTAGTGTGTCTTCACTAGGCAAGTTTTCTGCGGCTTTCTTACCAAAGGTTTAATCGAATTTGTTGAAATCTGAGAAATGGATTGAATCTGTTCAGAAGTGCAGTGGTGTCATATAAAATTACAATATTATATGATCATCAAAATCACGCTATGCCCCTATTGGTATATGCAGAGAGACCAGACCATCACTTTATTCAATCCTTATGCATATCAGCTCTACTACATTCATACACCTCGTCATGCTTAATGTATTACATAGCGTTATTGGAGCGTTTGAAGTCAGAAATTGCAAAAAAAACGGCCCCATATGAAGAAGAAAAAAGTTCCTTTCATCAGGACAATGCACCGTGTCACAAGTCGATTCCACGAATTTATTGACTTCCTCTCGTATTTATTTGTGTCCCATTGACTTTGTACCCTATCGCTACTCGGCCTTGTATACACGTAACATATATCTTCATTACTCTTCCATTATCTAAAGAAAATACTATCCAATTAGTAGCATTCGTCAACTTTCTCCAATATTTCATTATCCATCCTAAATTCAGTGCTTTAAACTTAGTAAGACACGTAGAACACTTCATGTTTAGCGTGTCAACCATTTTAGATGATGATGGTGAATCTTTCATGTTTAGGTGATGATGATGAATATTTTAAAATCATTTGCCAATTGTGAACAAATATAATGATTTGTTTCATCTTTTGTTTTGCTTTCAAATTAAGGCATATAATGAATGTGGCGTTTATAAACTGTGATGCGTTAATAATTTAATGTGAACATAAAACCGCATTGTTTTCATTGGAAGTATGTTAAGCAGAGGTGGATTAAGGAAAAAAATCTGGTTATGAGATATATATTTTATTGATGACGTAAAATGTATTAATTTACATTAAATTAATCATAACATAATTTAGAGACTATAGTATGGTTGATTACCGCCTTCTGTAATAAAATTAAAACTTTTCATTTCTTCGTGTACATAAATCAAAAAGCCTTACGTCTTTTATTAATAAATTAAAAGCTTAACGTCTTTATTTAAGGAAATATTCAATTCGCTTCTTTAAAAAAATAAAAAAACTGATTTAAAAAAATTATAAATTGAATAAAAAAATATATATGGTAAAAACGATTATGTTTAAACGTGTACAGTTAACTATACTTAAACTTAAGTTTCAAAAAGGGGAACAAATATAAGTTCTATAATACCACGCGACCCATAATTATACCTTATAGCTATGGAGTGAATCATTAAATATTTCAGTCAAGTTGCACTGAAAAATTGTTACAAATTCTTCATATGATATAAAGGAGCATAACACGTATCCCTACTATTACAGTTAATTCTAGGAATAGCGAGGTTTATTTTATCCAAAACGGCGCTGCAATCGACCGCACCATTCCAACATGTATATATATATAAAAAACGGTATCCAGAAATAAGCACCTGTCTACAAGAGCTTGAAGTGCATCATCCAAATTGAGGCCAAATGTATTGAAAGCTCTCAGAAAACAGGATTGAATTCATTCCGTGCGTGAAATATAAATATAGTATAAGACGTGAAACAGATCTGGCTGGCGAATTCCACAACACACTAAAGTGTCAAAAGCCAACCTTATCGGTAAAAGGTTTAGTTGCCCTCAAAGCTAATCCTAATAGTTTGTTGACGTTCCCATTACATACCATCACGTCATTTTCCTGCTGGAGTAGGCAAGGAGCACCGAGTGCCAGACTTTCTTATCTTGACACACATATATCGCCTCTTCCACATCCTATGATTGCCTTCTCATACAGCTCTTACTTTTTATTTTTCTTTCTTTTAAAATATCATTCACTTGATCCAATTATACTTTATTTAGTCGTTTCTATCTTCGCCTTTGACTCACATTTGCAAATGTATATTTCTTTTGTTCGTCTTTCTCCATTCATTTGTTCCACGTGCCTTAATCATCTCAGAGTGCTCGTCTTCATCTTACTCAACACATCAGCCTTAAGTTCACATCCAACTCTTATCACTTCATTCCGTACTCTGTCATACATATCACCCCATGTACTTTTCTAAGTGCACGCTTTTCTACAGCATTTATTCTTCTTTTTCAGTCTTTTTTTATCCCTTCGTTTCCCTTCCATACACTGAAGACGTCTGCTTCTATTCATTATGTTAAGTGTCCATTAATTTACTCAATATGTAAATTTTATTGAATTTATCTCTCATCAAATATAACACTGTAAATTAGTCACGTTATTTTCTCTAATTGAAGGAGTATTCATAATGGATTTATTTCTCCTTCGAGAAAACCTCAACATATTTGTTTACATTAAATCGAAGGCTTATTTACCTTATATAGAAATTGGTTTACGACCTTCTTTACTAATAAAAATAAAGAGTTAGTAAAATAATAATAAACGTCATTTTTAATCCGGTCCTGGTTTACAGTTGTTTTTTAATAATTTATGAGACTAGCTTTATCACATCTTATTGAATAAATAAGAACAAATTACTCAATTTTGTTTTCGAAACAGGTAAATGAATTTCAACATGTCTTTTTTGTTTTCATTATTTCCAAAACTGTTTTGCAAACACTTAATACATGCCAGATGCTTAGATAGATTAACAGATAAGAAGAGCATTGCATAGTAAAAATTGTGTAGATTAATGATTCGTGCAATGAGAAAAACTTGAATTTATCACATAAAGAGAAAAATCAGCAGAAATGAGTGCATGGTTTAAGAAAACCAAATTTTAACCAAATCTTAAGTGTACTCGTATATCGATATTTAGGAACAAAAACCTCTGCATCAACGCATCACACATTATGTTTTGTGTTTCACTCGGCTTGAATTTGGAAAGATCTTCCAGGCTTAAGTATACAACATCAGATGCACTACATCCTTATCGATATTTAAGAATAAACAAAATAAGTTTTATTTATTTCAAAATATTCTTCTTCATCAACATCCATAAAATTCCCGCACGATTCCCATATAATTCCCAAATAATTCCTACACAATTCCCATGTGTTTTTTGCTTTTGATTTATATTTTATTTTAATTTTCACTAAGTTCCAATCATAAATTTAAAAAATAATTAATAAACAAAAGCAGGTTGTTTGGATTTTTTTTAAAGCTATATATCCGCCAAATGTATTTACGTGACAGTATTAAATAAAATAAAAAAATAAATATCTTAATTCATTAATTCAGTAATATCATATTCCTTAATATATTAAAACTGAAGATTAGGACATATTAAAAAGCGTGACCGAGAGATAACATTGTCTTCGATCCCATGAATCAAGTATTCGGGTTAAGTACCAGTGAAGTAAGTATGGAACTCGCGGTTCGTCACTGCAGGTTTTTGTGGCAATACAACATACGACACGTGAAAAAACAACATTCACTAAGTTTTGGCACATTTGTGCTTCTAAAGACCATATGTATATATTTCTTTGTTTTTACACCAATTGGGCCAATCTACCTAAAAATAGCCAAATTCGACTAGATTGAGTATATAGTAATCTACCATAAAGAGGCCCGTTCATCGCTTTCGATTCATTGACGACTTAAACTTTAATATTAAATGCATTTTTGTCTATAAATTTCTTAATTTTTGAAACATTTATGTTTGTAAATACCTACAATATTTTTTTATATTTTAAGACCATTCGGGTCAATTTACCTAACACATGGCCAAATTCGACAAAATTGAGTATCGTCTGCCATAAAGAACGTTTTTGTTTCGTTATTTGATTTAATAACCTCAAAAACTTTCAAATTGAAAGAATTTATGCGTATTAACAATAAATTTCTTCAATTTCAGATTATTTATGATTCTAAATACCCTAGTTCTTTATGTTTTAACACCGTTCGGGTCAACCTACTCAAAAGATGGCCAAATTCAAATAAATTGAGTATAATCCACCGTAAAGAAACTCTTTCTTTGCTTTTGTTTCATTATTTGATAAATAAACATAAAAAAAAAATTAAATTAAAAGATTAAATGCATTTAAATATTAAATTTCTTCAACATAGGCACATTTATGCTTCTAAATACCATATTTCTTTATGTTTTTAAACCAATTGGTACAATCTACCTTAAAAAGGCCCGCTCATCGCTTTTGATTCATTGACGACTTAATCTTTCATATTGCAAGGTTTGAATGAATTTTACTACTTTTACCAACAAGTCTACCACTTTGGTACAAACATGAAAGGATTTAAAATGAATCAAAGCATACGTGTGATAGAAACGCATTTGCGTTAATAATTATATAAAAATTCATAGCCTTTGTATGAACATTTGTTAGTAATATACTGAAATTTCACTCGAAAAACTGCCATTGACGACCAAGTTTACGAATATATGTACAAAATCACGATTGAATTATTATTTTTTAACGAGTTTTCGTGTTTTTCGTCCCATAACTCTAATTTTGCGAAATTTCAATCTTTTGCGTCAATATTTTTCAATATGAATTAATTTCTCTACTTTTTACCAACAAGACAGCCACTTTCGTACAAAAATGCAAGGATTATCAATGAATCATGGCAAATGTATGATAGAAACGCATTTCCGTTGATTGTGATATAAAACGTCAAAACGTGCTAAATGTGTATGAACTTTTGTCAGTAAAAGGCTGAAATTTCATACTATTTACTCGAAAAACTGACATTGATGACCAAGTTTACGAATTTCATTTTTTCAGTTTGAATGAATTACCCTACTTTTTATCCCCAAAACACCCATTTTCGTACAAAAATGTAAGGATTATGAATGAGTAATGACAAATGTCTGATAGAAACGCATTTGCGTTAATTATGACAAAAACTTCAAAACCTTCTGAATATGCATTTGTTAATAATACACGGAAACTTTATACTGTTCACTTGAAAAACTGCCATAAACGACCAAGTTTACGAATATATAGTATGTACAAAATCACGCCAGAAATATTATTTTTTCAACATGTTTTCGTCTTTTTCATTCCAAACCTCTATATTTTACAATAATATATTTTAATTTGCTATATTTTAATCTTTTGTATCAATATTTTCCAGTTTGAATGAATTATATTATATTTTACCAACAAAACACCCTCTTTCGTACAAAAATATAAGGATAATCAATGAATCATGACAAATGTGTGATAGAAACGCATTGGCATAATGATACAAAACGTCAAAACTTTAATAATGATACAAAACGTCAAAACCTTGGAAGTATGTATAAACATTTGTTAATAATAGACGAAAACTTTATACTTTTCACTCGAAAAACTGCCATAAACGATCAAGTGTACGAATATATGTACAAAATCACGCCAGAAATACTATTTTTCAACGTGTTTTCGTCTTTGTCATTCCAAACCTCTAATTTTGCTATATTTTAATCCTTTGCATCAATATTTTCCAGTTTGAATGAATTATACTATATTTTACCAAAAAAACACTTACTTTGTACAAAAATATAAAGATTATCAATGAATCATGACAAATGTGTGATAGAAACGCTTTGGCATAATGATACAAAACGTCAAAACCTTCTAAGTATGTATGGACATTTATTAATAATAGACAGTAACTTTATACTTTTCACTCGAAAAACTGCCATTTACGACCAAGTTTACAAATATATGTACAAAATCACGCCAGACATATTATTGGTTTTATTTGTTTTCGTGTTTTTCGTTCCATATCTCTAATTTTGCGATATTTCAAATTTTTGCATCAATATTTTACAGTTTGAATGAATTTAACTACTTTTTACCAAAAAAAAAACCATTTTCGTACAAAAATGTAAGGAGTATGAATAAATCATGACAAATGCGTGATATATATGAATATGTATGAACATTTGTTGAAAATAGAAGGAAATTTCCGACTTTTGAAAATTTAAAAAAATTTCAGTTTGAATGATTTTAACTACTCTTTACCAACAAATCGGTCACTTTCGTAGTAAAATACAATGATTATCAATGAATCATAACAAATGTGTGATAGAAACGCATTGGCTTTAATAATGATACAAAACGTCAAAACCTTGGAAGTATGTATAAACATTTGTTAATAATAGACGGAAACTTCATAGTTTTCACTCGAAAAACTGCCATTTACGACCAAGTTTACGAATATATGTACAAAATCACGCCAGAAATATTATTTGTTTTACAAGTTTCCGTGTTTTTCGTTCCGAACCTCTAATTTTTCAATATTAAAATATTTTGCATCAAAAATTTTCAGTTTGTATGAATTTGCTACTTTTTACAAACAAAACACCCATTTTCGTACACAAATGCTGGAATAATCGTTGAATCAAGACAAAAATCTAAACAAAACAGTTTTTGTAAATAATGATATATAACGTCCAAATCTGCGAAACCTGTAGGAACATTTGTTAGTAATAGACGGAAATTTCTCACTTTTCACTCGAAAAATTGCCATTGACGACCAAGTATACAAATATCTGTACAAAATCACGTCAGAAATATTATTTGTTCTACGTGTTTTCGTGTTTTTCATGTCAAACCTCTAATTTTGCGATATTTGAATATTTGGCATCATTTTTCAATTTGAATGATTTTTACAACTTTTTACCAACAAACCGGCACCTTTCGTACTAAAATATAAGGATTATCAATGAATCATGACAAATGTGTGATAGAAACGCATTTGCGTTAATTGTGACAAAAACGTCTAAACCTAAGTATGTATGGACATTTGTTAATAATCGACCATAACTTTATACTTTTCACTCGAAAAACTGACATTTACGAGCAAGTTTACGAATATATAATATGTACAAAATCACGCCAGAAATATTATTTGTTCTACAAGTTACCGTGTTTTTCGTTCCGAACCTCTAATTGTGCGATATTTCAATATTTTGCATCAAAATTTTTTAGTTTGTATGAATTTGCTACTTTTTACAAACAAAACACCCATTTTCGTACACAAATGCTAGAATTATCGTTGAATCAAGACAAAAATGTAAACAAAACAGTTTGTGTAAATAATGATATATAACGTCCAAATCTGCGAAACCTGTAGGAACATTTATTAGTAATAGATGGAAATTTCACATTTTTCACTAGAAAAATTGCCATTGACGACCAAGTATACGAATATCTGTACAATATCACGTCAGAAATATTATTTGTTCTACGTCTTTTAGTGTTTTTCATTCCAAACCCCTAATTTTGCGATATTTGAATATTTGGCATCAACATTTTTCAGTTTGAATGATTTTAACTACTCTTTACCAACAAATCGGTCACTTTCGTAGTAAAATACAATGATTATCAATGAATCATGACAAATCTGTGATAGAAACGCATTGGCTTTAATAATAATACAAAACGTCAAAACCTTGGAAGTATAAACATTTGTTAATAATAGACGATAGACGGAAACTTCATACTTTTCACTAGAAAAACTGCCATTTACGACCAAGTTTACGAATATATGTACAAAATCACGCCAGAAATATTATTTGTTCTACAAGTTTCCGTGTTTTTCGTTCCGAACCTCTAATTTTGCAATATTAAAATATTTTGCATCAAAAATTTTCAGTTTGTATGAATTTGCTACTTGTTACCAATAAAACACCCATTTTCGTACACAAATGCTAGAATAATCGTTGAATCAAGACAAAAATGTAAACAAAACAGTTTGAGTAAATAATGATATTTAACGTCCAAATCTGCGAAACCTGTAGCAACATTTGTTAGTAATAGACGGAAATTTCATACTTTTCACTCGACAAACTTCCATTTACGACCAAGTTTACGAATATATGTATAAAATCCCACCAGAAATATTATTTGTTCTACAAGTTTCCGTGTTTTTCGTTCCGAACCTCTAATTTGGCGATATTTCAATATTTTGCATCAAAATTTTTCAGTTTGAATGATTTTAACTACTCTTTACCAACAAATCGGTCACTTTCGTAGTAAAATACAATGATTATCAATGAATCATGACAAATCTGTGATAGAAACGCATTGGCTTTAATAATAATACAAAACGTCAAAACCTTGGAAGTATGTGTAAACATTTGTTAATAATAGATGAAAACTTCAAACTTTTCACTCTAAAAACTGCCATTTACGAGCAAGTTTACGAATATATGTACAAAATCACGCCAGAAATATTATTTGTTTTACAAGTTTCCGTGTTTTTCGTTCCGAACCTCAAATTTTGCGATATTACAATATTTTGCTTCAAAATTTTTCAGTTTGTATGAATTTGCTACTTTTTACCAACAAAACACCAATTTTCGTACACAAATGCTGGAATAATCGTTGAATCAAGACAAAAATGTAAACAAAACAGTTTGTGTAAATAATGATATTTAACGTCCAAATCTGCGAAACCTGTAGGAACATTTGTTATTAATAGACGGAAATTTCATACTTTTCACTCGAAAAACTGCCATTTACGACCAAGTTTACGAATATAGTACATGTACAAAATCACGCCAGAAATATTATTTGTTCTACAAGTTTCCGTGTTTTTCGTTCCGAACCTCTAATTTTGCGATATTTCAATATTTTGCATCAAAATTTTTCAGTTTGAATAATTTTAACTACTTTTTACCAACAAACCGGCACCTTTCGTACTAAAATATAAGGATTATCAATGAATCATGACAAATGTGTGATAGAAACGCATTTGCGTTAATTATGACAAAAACGTCTAAACCTAAGTATGTATGGACATTTGTTAATAATCGACCGTAACTTTATACTTTTCACTCGAAAAACTGACATTTACGACCAAGTTTACGAATATATGTACAAAATCACGCCAGAAATATTATTTGTTCTACAAGTTTCCGTGTTTTTCGTTCCGAACCTCTAATTTTGCGATATTACAATATTTTGCATCAAATTTTTCAGTTTGTATGAATTAGAGATATGGGCCGAAAAACACGAAAACACGTTTAAAAAATAATATTTCTGGCGTGATTTTGTACATATATTCGTAAACTTGGTCGTAAATGGCAGTTTTTCGAGTAAAAAGTATAAAGTTTCTGTCTATTACTATTGTTTCAATTTCGGTACATTTATGCTTCCAAATATCGTTATGTTTTAACACCGTTCGGGTCAATTTATCCAAAAGATGGCCAAATTAAAGAGATCGTTCATCACTTTTGATTCATAATTTGATTCATGGATGACTTAAACTCTCATATTGAATGCATTTACGTGTTTTAACATTTTTTTTTTAATTTTTGACACATTGTAAATATATTTGTAAATATGCTTGTAAGTACCCTATTTTTTACTTTTTTGACACATTCATGCTTGTAAATACCCTATTTTTTTTTACTTTTTTAACACATTCATGCTCGTAAATACCCTATTTTTTACTTTTTACGACTCCGGTGGCGACACACCTGAGTGTGAAAAGTATAGTGGCAACGACGAACTTAAAATTCGATGTCACGGAAAATTACTCGCATCGCAATAAATATATACCCGTATTACTTATTGTATATAATACATGTATATTGGCTTAAGACTTGAAGTTATTTCTCTTTTACTCTTGTTCATCTGGTTGATCAAAATAATATGGTCTGTTGTTTCCAGTGACTTCTATCTACTACCAGAACAAGGCCTCCACTCATATAATGCCAAGTTGGTTGACGGGCTCCGTTGTCTGGTCTATTTATATTTTCCTTGGTCGTTCTTTCAATCTAACTCTTGTAAAGTTAGTTTGGATAATTTAGATCGGTATACGATCATCGCATACCTCCGTGAACAGAGAGAACAGATCTCCATTTTTTTTCTATCAAACCACACATTTTTCACCTTCACCATATTCATATATCTCGTCATGCACAATCTACCATTATTCATACTTGACCTTCTTCTAAATTTGGTTCACTTTATCGGACCACGTTTTCCACAATCTACCTCTTAGACGCACACTTATTTATTTTTCCCCAATCATTCTTACCACATGTCCTAACTATTCCTAAAAATGTATATGTATTTATTTTATATATTTAAGGAAGCAAGCACATTGAGTATAAGCCAATGAGGGTAAAATATAAAATTCATTCATTCGGATGTTATTCTTCAACAAAACCAAATTTATGATTCAGACATAAGTGGCCGCGAGACAAAATTGTTTTTGGTCTCATTTATCGAGTCTTCGGGCGTAAATCCACCGGAGTTGGCACGAAACGCGTTGTTCGTAATCGTATGTGTTAGCAACACTACCGAACATGAAGAGGCATCACAACACTCAAACACGTTTAGCTCGTGTGCGTATTGTTACCAGACGCACAGTTTAACCAGATTTGAACCCTATTTTTTTCGAGTACCGTCAGGAATCAAACCCAAAACCTTGAAGGGTAGTCAAGAGTCTAAGCAAGTAGGCCATGGAAGATGATTGATATATAAAAGTGGATATAGGAATGTGAAAAGGGTAAAAAGGGTTCAGTCAAACACTGTTTATTCCACTTCATATAACGGAATAACCCAACCGGTTTCCAGGTTTTCATCTCATAATCAGGGAGCAAAAGCAAGACTTGTGCTGCCCTGATGATGTGGTGAAAACCTTGAAACCGGTTGGGTTTTACCATTATATAAAATTGAATAACTAGCGGTTGACTAAACAAATTATAATATTTTTAAACCTCCACAGTGTGAATGCCTTCATTATAAATAATGTATGAATATATATTTTGAGATATTTGCGTCAAATATTTGTTTTTTTTTAATGAATAAGTTTCATTGACGAATGTTATTAAAATGTAAATAAAACAATTATATTGAATAATTATATCCTTTTTATTTGTAATAATAAAAAAATAATATGTTATATTTCTAAAATCCTTGAAGTCTCAAAATCGTTATCCATCCAGATGGGCCGCTCATATTAGTGATAATATAGACTCGAACCTACTGAGGTACCTTTGGTATATTTGGAAATTATAAAGAAATCTTGAAAATGATTGAAGTAAGAAAAGTGAAGAAAAATTATAAACTGAAGAAAAAAATAACTAGAGAAGACTTTCGGAGATACGAGTTTAACAGCATTAAATTAGAATAGATCTATGATTTATCTTCCATCTTTTTAATCAACGAAAAAAAAAAAAAAAGTTGCGAAGAAAGATAAGATGAGAATTAAACTAAGTTAAATAGACTATAAGAGATCTTTTAAGTAAAGTTTATGAGTCAATAATTTAATGGTGAATTGTGTGTTTAACTGAGGATACGCCTGATGAGTGTCCAGAGAGACCTGAAGATCCAAAGCTATGTCCACCGAAACCACCTCCATATGATCCACCATATCCGCCTCCGTATCCACCCCCGTATCCTCCGCCATTACCACCGCCGTATCCTCCGCCATATCCACCGCCATATCCTCCCCCGAGTCCACCACCGAGTCCTCCACCGAGTCCTCCACCGAATCCGCCACCGAGTCCTCCACCGAGTCCACCACCGAATCCTCCGCCGAGTCCACCACCGCCTGCTCCTCCCTGGTTAACCACTACAGGCACTTGGCTCTCCACCACCACGGCTTGGGGCACTGGGACTGGGTAGGGCCTGTCCACTGGGACGGGGTAGGGCCTTGGCACTGGTACTTCGACTCTTTGGATGACAGGAACTCGGACTGGTACCCTCACAGTATATGGCACTGGTCTGTTTACAGTAACGGGCACAGGCCTTACGACGGTAACTGGGTATGGACGAGGTACTTCCACTGGGTATGGTCTTGGAACTGGCACTGAGACAGGAACTTGTACAGGTCTGTCAACAGTGACGGGGTAGGGTTGGGGTACTGGAACTTCGATAGTGTTGGTAATGACTTGACCGCCACCGCCAGCTCCACCGCCGGCTCCACCTCCAAAACCGCCTCCAAATCCTCCGCCAATTCCACCCAGACCTCCGCCAATTCCACCCAGACCTCCACCAAATCCTCCACCAAGACCTCCTCCATGCCCTCCACCGAGACCTCCTCCAATTCCACCGAAGTCTCCACCATGTCCCCCGAATCCTCCAGAGAGTCCACCACCATGTCCATAACCGAGATCAGACAAGCCTCGTTTCTCAGTCTTCTTTTCCTCAACGGTTGCCTCCTTCTTTTCCTCTGCTGCTGTTGATACAGCAAGAGCCACAACACACCACCAAATCTGAAAATTAACACAATTTACATTATTGTAGAAAAAAATTATCAAATAATATATTATTATTTGATTGACTCACGTATTTTTTTATAAAGGTAATTTTAAAATATATTCGTAAAAAATACGAAAAACATCTAAATTCATGACGAATATGACTTAAAAAATATACAGTTTTCCAGTCAATTTAGTTTTTTTACAACTGCTTATTAAAAAAGGTGGTGTATTTTATGCGTAAATAAATTTTATATTTATACATTAAAAAAAAAATGTTAAGTTGAATCTATAAAGTAATTATTTCAATTGAAGAATTATACTTAAGAAAACTTTGCATTCACACACACAAAATATAAATATTTAATAATTTTAAGACTACCCCCTTGCAAGAAATATGAAAAAAATTAACGTATAATGATTTAAAAATACTCCTTTCTAAAAAATATCACTTAATATACATTTTATTTAATTTTAGAAATATACACGATTAAGTTGCAAAAACGAGAGTAAAATGTTATAATTTTTACGATACATAACTGATTTGTTAACACTTAAGCAATTATTTCAAAGACTATTATTTAAGAATTAACTTAATAACTTACTATTGGATTCATATTTAATCTGTATGCGAGCAATGAACAGATGAAACTGATACAATATTTGCGAATGCCCTCCTTTTTATATGAAACATTGATGAAATCACCAGTGTACATATTCAGTTTGCAACACGGCCCGGCCCACAGAAATAGATATTATTTTTTCGAACATATCTCGCGAAAATCCTTCACAATATCCGGAACCATCTCGATAGTTACACAAGAGAATCGTAGTTACCCAAAAATCAACATTCGGAATGTGAATGCTCTGAGTAATTTGGTGCAAATCTTGACAAGCTTCAACTATCATTGTTACAATCTTTCAGCGTATAAAAACCATTATCTATCCACACTTTGCATCATTCGTCACAAGAGAAGCTGAGCTAGAACAACAAGATGGGTTTTAAGGTAATTTAAAAGTTTATTTTATCTTAACTTCTAATACATTTTAAGTGCTTGGAGATTTATATCAGAAAATTTATTGATAATATATCTTCCATCTTCATAGATGACAAATATTCAATATCCAAATATGAACATTCAAGTTTAAATGATTTTTTTCTCTTCTAAGTTGTATTGCTCATGGATAAGTATCGTGGTCTCTGATTATCTGGAACTACGTGGATGATTCAACTCTACTTCTCCCGGTCATGGTCCTGGGGGTAGTCATCTCTTTGATTTTGTCTATCCACCTTGTTATAATCCATCTTCTTGCTCTCTGCCCATCTAGACTCTAGAGTGTCTTCGTCTCTTCTAACGACATGTTCGTAAAAGTCTGTTCCTGCATATGGTTGACAACTTTTTTTGACATGTAACATTTAATAAGTACTGCACTCATTGAGGAACTTATCATATTTTTTATTTTGTCTATTCACATTTCTTTAAAAATAGTTTACTAAGGAAAAAATTGCTAAACCATGAACGATCTTTTCGCTCCCTTTTTATAATTTTATTTCCAGATATATTTTGACGACTTAACATATTTAATAATATTATATATATGTGAAGTATGATACAAATATTTTTTTCCGATTAAGGTGTTTTATGTATATTGTCATTTTCTAAGTCGATATTAATTATATTATTAAAATACACTTGAGAAATACAATAAAATCCTTGACAGGTTAATTGAAGTTAATATGCTTTTTCAAAATTGATCCAATTATACGCGTAATTGATTCAACTCCATATTCGAAGGAAATCAATTTTCTAGATAAAACAAGTTTTTATAAAGTCAATTATTCACAATCCGTTGTCCTTGCTGACTTATTCCGTATCAACTCTACCATATATACACTTTCCATCTTACTCTTTTAAAATTCTCTCGATTTATGTTTTACATATTTCAAAATTTAAAAAAATAACAATTTTTGAGAAACTATTGTAAATAAATATTTTTTGGTCTTCCATTGATGTTTTTTTAACATTTAGCTATCGTATTTCATTCAAGAAATATGAGTGCTTAAACACACGAATTCGAATTTTTACAATTTTTGCGATTTTTAAAATATTATGAAAGTTGTTGGTTTTGTCACTTGATCCAACTATATTTTCCTTTATCTTCCTCTATCTCATCTTCCTCTCACGATTGCACTGAAGTCTTTCTTCATTCCTTCGTTTTACATGTCCAAACTATCTCAGATTACTCAACATATCGGACTTAAGTTCACATTCATTCTTAATCACTTCATTCCGTATTTTGTTATACATTGTTCTCTCATGTATTCTTCTCAGTGCATGCATTTCTATAGAATTTATTCGACTCCTTTCATTATTTTTCTGAGTCAACGTTTCTCTTTCATACTCGTACATTATAGTTGGAGCTAAAATACTGTTATGGAATATTATCTTAGCAGATTTTGATAAATTCATTTATAAAAAATCTCGTTTTTATATTTTCAGACGCTGATTTCGGTGTTGGCTATTATTTCTATGGGTGCAGCTGCCAGTGACAAGAAACAAGAAAAACGAGGGCTGCTTGACCTGGGATACGGAGGTCATGGAGGATTTGGCGGTGGATCTGGTTTTGGGGGTGGTGGTCACGGAGGCATTGGAGGTGGTTACGGAGGCATCGGAGGTGCTGGAGGTTTCGGAGGAGCTGGTGGCTTCGGAGGTGCTGGTGGATTTGGAGGAGATGGAGGTCTGGGAGGAGCTGGAGGACCTCAAGTCATCACCAACACTGTTCCAGTGCCCCGACCCTATCCCGTGACTGTGGAAAGACAGGTACCAGTACCTGTGCGCGTACCTGTGGACAGGCCCGTACCAGTGCACGTGGAAAAACCCTACCCAGTGAAGGTGGAGAAACCGGTCCCATACAAAGTGGACAAGCCAGTGCCGTACCCTGTAAAGGTTCCGTACAAGGTACCAGTTGTACAGAGGGTTGAGGTGCCCGTGGAGAGGCCCTACCCTGTGCCTGTTGACAGGCCCGTCCCTGTGCAGGTACCCCAGCCATACGTGGTTGAAAGGCAAGTGCCCGTATACATCCAAGGAGGAGCCACACAAGGAGGGTTCGGTGGGGGTCTTGGTGGAGGTCTTGGTGGAGGTCTTGGTGGAGCCGGAGGCTTCGGTGCTGGTGGAATTGGAGGTGATTTCGGCGCTGGTGGTCTTGGAGGCGGTTTCGGCGCTGGTGGACTTGGAGGAGGATTCGGCGCTGGTGGACACGGAGGTGGTTTCGGCGCTGGTGGACATGGATCTAGTTTCGGTTCTACCGGATATTCTGGAGGATACTCAGGTGGTTACTCTGGTGGATTTTCTGGTGGACTGCAGTCTTCCTCTGGATTCTCCTCCCACGGAACAAGTGGGGGATATTCTGGCCATGGGCATTCTAGTGGGGCAGTTTCTTCACAAAAGATTACCATTCATCATTGATAAGCTTAAAATGCTAAGCTGAATTATGTTCAGAATGTTTCAAGGTTTGTAACGCTTGGAATAATCCGAATATTAATATAAACGACTGAGTTTTAGCTGTTATAAACCTTTGTATAAAGATTTTATCTTAATAAATAATATTATCACTATATTCAAACGTTTTTCATTAATACATTTTTTATTTTCCAACTATTATACAAAGGTGGTTGGAATTAAGGATGTGATCGTTTGGGATTCATGTACATGTAAGAATGCGAATATTTCAGCTTAACATTTTAGTAACTAGGACAAATATGTAAAATTTGTGACCAGTTTGTCAAAGGCCTTGTGTTGTAAGGTGGTAATTCACAATGTGATTTTTTTGGATTGCTTTGCACTTGTAATCTAAGTTTCGTATTTCCATTAAAACCATGTCAATTGTAAATATTGTATCGTGGACTGTAAAGAAGTGTTTATTTTAATTTAACTTAATAACTAAGCTGTAGCATACTAAATCTGCATTGCAATCTTGAGTGAGTCGTGGTACACAAAGACTGAGAAAATTACCTTAGTAAAAGTGATGCTTTTCCTCCCTGCCTAACTTAACAGGAAAATGGTGTGATGGTAAGTATGTTATATGTATAAGTATGTACTATTGTATATTCAAATGAAATTGGATGATATGAACAATGTGCAGTATTAACAATAATGAAAAGTGCACTCAGTGGTGGTTTGGATAAATCGAAAGAAATAAATAATGAAAGGCTGATAAAATAATTCTGAAATACAAATGAGACTGGAAAACGTGAGAGCGGAAGACCAAGATAACTGAGATTATCTAAGTAAAAGATCTTTTGAAAGAAGGAAAAGTAGCAAGTAAGAGAAATCATAGGTGATGAATCAGAACATGTATGGATTTACTTTCACTATTTTTCAAGTTCTTCTTATCCTGTAAGGATCGGGGTCTACGGGGATGTGCGATTGCCATACGTTTCTTTCCTACACCCTTCTAGGATTCGTTCTTTAACAGGTGTATCATGTTCCTGTAAAACTCCTTCACCTTTATATTTTTTTCTTTTTTTTGGTATTTCTACTTGATTTCTTATATTTGGTTCAGAAAAGGAAATTTGTTTGGGCAATTTTTCTGGATATCACCTAAAAATGTATCTTAACCTGTTTCAGCGTATCCACCCGGACTCGTTCCTGAATTATGTTTTATTCTTATATAATACTTTCGTTATTATAATAAAACCTAGTGGATTTATTCTTAAGTAGTAATCTCTTTCAACCAAGCAGAAATGAGTTATAGATACCTTAAGTGCCCACTAGATCACGAAGGTGGAGGGACTCTCTTTTTATGTCATTTATTCCATGGCCTCTAAGAGTTGCTTTACAATTTATCTGAGGTATCTTATTGCACCATCTGAATTCTTGGCTTTTTAACTTATTCTGTGTGTGTTTATATTTCATGACTCTTGGTTATAGCTGGTCTGTCTATAGATTTAAAGATAAACGGTAAAATACTTTTTCAATTTATACAGTTAAAGTAATTAATCATAGAAAAAAGATGTCAATCTTAAAAACATATTTTTTATTTTATTTAAATGTCGAAAAAATTATCATATAATTATCGCTAAAATGTGTTAAATTAGAAAATCTGCTTTTTCTCTAACATGCGCGTACTTTTATTCTAAGGATTTTAGATTCGTCAGTCATCCTTATTCAAGTCGTATTTTACTGTTCATGCAGTCAGATTCTGAAACCAGTTAACATATCTACTTACTTAATACTCTTACCCTCGTTTGCTTGGTTGAAACAGTAACTTAAAAAAGATTACCTACACCTTTTATCAATGACGAAATTTGTTCCTCTATAAATTCTCATTTCTTCCCTTTTCTTCATCCAGTCACTTTTCCCACTCATCGGTGACATTTTTAACATATTTGGTTTTCCGGTTTTTTTTTCTTCTTCTTCTTAAACTTTCTGTAGACTCTCAAGAGTCTGTTACTGCAGGATTGTCCTGTGATACTGAGCTCCAGCTATCTCTCCATCGTTTCGGGGG
This sequence comes from Odontocerum albicorne, assembly GCA_949825065.1. Taxonomy (NCBI): domain Eukaryota; kingdom Metazoa; phylum Arthropoda; class Insecta; order Trichoptera; family Odontoceridae; genus Odontocerum; species Odontocerum albicorne. Next base: position 22,499,381 of record OX463855.1, read on the forward strand.
TCTCCCTGGCCTTCTCATACAACTCCTACGATTTCTTTGACTTAATAAGTTTCCTTATTTCAAAAACTCTTTCATTTGATCCAACCACACTATCCTCGGTTTTACTCTAGCCCCTTCTTCTATTCATATTTGCACTTTTTTCATTCATTTTATGTCAAAGTGTCTTAATAATACAAAACATTTTACATCAAAGGGTCTTAATAATACAAAATATTTACGTCAGAGTGTCTTAATAATACAAAACATTTTACGTCAAAGGGTCTTAATAATACAAAACATTTTACGTAAAAGTGTCTTAATATTGTAATACAAAACATTTTACGTTAAAGTGTCTTAATAATACTTATAGATTTTAGTTACTTTGGCAGAAAACAAAACTAATGTTTAATATAAATAAAATCAGCAAGAATTGTATAATTTAACAAATATATTAATAAATATTTCGGAGCATTATGCTCATTGCCTTATTAAATACTGCAGACACGTAAATATAATGAAACTGGGCCTATTTTTGTAAAAGAAACAATGATTTATTGTTTATCATTATGATATGTCTGTATTAATTACGTATTTATTAAATCTCACTTTCTTAAATATTAATACGATAGCGGATGAAGTCATAATTGTTGCCGTGTGTAGCCTTCATCCATATCCAAGATCTGTATCGTCTTCCGGAATCTGTTTGTTTGAAATTCCCCCGCGTTCATTGCGTGTTTGTTCAAATTAAATAGATCATGAAGTATCTTTCGTTTATATTTAACTCCCAAATTAACTGTATAAATTGTAAATTAGTAAATAGCTTAACTGTTCATTATGTATTAGTTAATATGTGAATATAAAGTATGATTATGTGAATGCATATAGTAGTATGAAGGACGATTTCCGTGGCCTAGTTGGTAAGACGCCTATCTTCCAGTCCAACGGAGGTTGTGGGTCCGATTTCTATTAGTACCAATTTTTTTTTAAAGGATGCTAGTTTAGCTTTCGTTTAAAACCTCTTTAAAATTATTTCTGGTCGGTTGGAAGAGATCGCGATATGATTATAAGGTTGTACTTTATACAAAGAAAGTGTAATAAAAAAAATGTTTCAGTTAAGTATTTTAATAGGAAGTTCTAATATACTATGACCTCTGTGGCCCAGTTAGTAAGACGCCTATCTTTTGACCTGAGGGTTGCAGGTTGGTTTATAGATAAGGTTACATAGCAATAAGTTCGCCAGGTGATATTGTATTTAATTAAAGAATAATACAGCACAATGACATTTTTGATTAAGGAATGAGACCACGTCGTCACAATCCTTGCTTAGTGTGTCGGTTCTTACTTGTGCTTTATCATTATCCTTTCCGTTTTAATGGTGTAAATTTGAAATGGTGTCTTGTTAATACAAAAAATATAAAAAAATCTTTTAGTAATAAATATTGTGTATCAACAGTTTCGGCTTTTTTTGTAGCAACTGTATAGAAAACTGAATACTTCTCTCTTAAATTCCGCGGTATGGTTTTGAAAAATGAACATTGAAAGCCATAGTAATGTACCAAAACGGATAATTTAAAATCTGGATATATAGACAAATGCTTAAAATTCCCATGATTCATTTCTTTCCCCTTGAATCAAATTCTTATTTTTTACAATGAATTAAATTTCCATTTTACACAGTAAAAGCATAAAACACTTTTAACCGACCAGTAAAATACAATTTTAAAAGACTATAATTCAACCCTTTTTAAGAACCAATGGGTATTAAACCCAACACCTCCAGGTGGAGGATAACTTTCTTTCCATCAAGGCCACGGAGGTCTTCAATGACTAAATTTGATGCCATAACTATTGAATGTTTTCGAAGTTTTCTGTGCTGCCGATTGTTTATGACAGTAGAAATGATAATATCGCAGGAAATAAAAATAAAAAATCAGAACATAGAAAAAAAAATTTAAACATCATTATTTGTACCAGAACAAATTCGTCTTTTTCGCCATTCCATATTTCATTCCACGTTGAACAATAATTCAAGAGATGGACGCACCAGTGACGTTAGAATTCGGACATGCAATATCCTAGGCCTGCACTTTCGATGTCGAATTTTTACGCTGCTCGTCTTTTCACGGTTTGTTGTTTTTGTAATCATTTACGTCCATCTTAAATCACAACTGCGAGTAATTTTAGGACTTCCACACGCTGTTTAAATAATACGTTTCCACAACAAGAGTAATTATTCGAATGCATTTTTTTTTATTTTGTTGCGTTAGATTAAAATCGCATGACTGCGCTGCGTTCTTAAGAATTATTTCTCATCAATCAGAGTCATTAAGACTTGCATTGTACAATTTAAAAAAGTAATACCATCTTTGAATGCATACGTTGACTAATACATTTTGAAATCAACGAATATTTTAGAGATGGTTGTAATACTCTTGCAGAACCACGTTAACATATAGTAGAAGTGTCTTTTAAACAACTAAACTGTTAATAAAGACTTTTAATTCATAAATAATACTAACTTTACTTTGCATATTCTACTAAAATGATTTTACTGTAGACTTAAGTGACATCAAGGAATTGTAAAACCAGAGCTAGAGAGCACCACAGTTGTGTATTTTTAAGATTTATTGACTTTAAATAATTGAGATTAATTATAACTATCTTGTACAAACATTAGATTTATTTTCCAGAGCAAAAAAAATGAAGACTGAATGATTCACTTTGTTTACTTAAAATCATAAATTCTTACTTAAAATATCCTAAATTACTTATTTTTTTCTACATATTGAATCCTCTGATGCATATTGGGACCCTTTGAGGCATATTCGCCACGGAGCTGTTGAAATGTAAATTAAGTTCTTTTAATTTATCAACAAAAAAACCTATATTCATTAGAATGCATATTTTGGGAAATCAATTAGTTGAGATTGCCGATATTTTTTTCGCAGTCTGTTGAGTATTAAAGCATTCCGATTGAGGAATTTTCGGAATGTTAAATTCAATGTGAATGGTTTGAATATTTTTAGATTTTCACGTTATTTTTTTAAATTACATTTGTGATGTATATTTTTATAAGTCTATTGCGATTTGTGGATTGTCTCTGTGGAATTTATTGGGTGTCTGTTAATACACAACGACGTTTGTTCAAATTGATGTAAGGTGCATTGTTTGATCAAAGCATTAAACTTTGTTCTCCCTTATTTTTTTAACGTTCTCTCGCTTCTGATTTCTTTTTATATAGATGTAGACGTTTAATAGCAATTAAACAATGAATATATTGGTTCTTTTTATTTTTTATGGTAATTTTGTGTATGCAACTGTACTTTTCTTTTCGTAAGGATGTCAAGAATGACGTTCGATTACTGTAATGTTGGGTGTCAATCTTCAGATGGTCCCATATATTTTGACTCATGTACCATTTGGTATTTTGACTTATGTACAATACTTGCATACTTTTTGGTATATGACTTATGTGCTTACATACTTTCTGATATTTTGACGTATGTACTTGCATACTCTTTGGTATTTTGACTTATGTACTTACATACTCTTTGGTATTTTGATTTATGTACTTGTATACTTTTTGGTATTTTGACTGATGTATGTACTTGCGTACTTTTTGGTATTTTGACTTACATACGAGTACTTGCACATTTTTTGGTATTTTGACCTATATACTTTGTACTATTTGCTAATTTGACTTATGTACTTAAATACTTTTTGGTAAATGACTTTATATAATTGCATACATTTTGGCTGGTAAATCATTCATTATTGATTATTTCTACGTATTTTTCATCTTAAGCACCGCATCGTCTATTATCACCGCATTCTTTCCTAATATCCTTATTTTGCTGTACATAGTTTTTCCCCATATTTGACGAAACGCTCTCATATCTACCGAATTTCTACTTTCATAACTTTTTACAACGTCCAGGATTTGCTTGCATATCCTAATGTTCGACCCAAGTTTCCATTATGAGTTTTGATCCTCTTCAAATACTTCGATCGGGTCTTTCTGCTTCTTAAAACATTTACAAGCATGATGAGTTGTATAATACTTTTTCTTGTATCTTTCTTTATGATACCGAGGTATTGCAGCTTATGAAATTTCACAGTTTTAAGCTATTCGCGGTTTTTGCTCATTCATGAACATTTGTAAAACGATATGTCCAAGAAATCTTGAAAACTCACTAATATATCCACATCTCACGCGCACAAAACATTAAAGCTTCTGCGCATCAGCTATATGACAGAAAAAGTATCGAAAATACGGTGGCCAGCGCCTTTTTTCAAACTCAATATTTTTCCACAATTTTAACTTTTTTAATTCGTGGCTTTCGAGCCACACGAGAATGGACAGCGGGTTGTATGTGGCCCGCGGGCTGTTGTTTGCAGGCTTGTTTAAAGACTGATCACACAAAAACCGTCTTCAGAAGTATCTAGTTTCAAATTCGTCATGGTTGATATTAATTAACAGGTATTATAAAGTTACGGTTATACAGGTATTATAAATATTGTGAAGTTATTTTTTATTTGTGACATGTTGATATTATTGTTTTTAAATTTTTTATTCCTTGAACTAAAAAGTTGAGATTTGATCGATTTCTATAATTCATATTTTGTAATATTCTTTCCCGAGACAAAAGTATATAATTGATACATGTAGTAAGCTGGTTGACTTAAAATGTGAATTTCTTATTAATCGACAGGTCTACATTATTAGAAGAGTAATAAATAAACATGGTAGATTAATTGAAAATTATTTTATGATTATTGCAGTGTATTTTTTAAACTGTTGCTTTGTTATTCTTGAATCTCACTTTAAAATGTGTTTTTACCCTTCGTGATGCTTCAAGTATTAGTTAACAAGTTGGTTGATTCTTTGTTCCATACATACTCGTACATCGGTAAAACAGTTTATACGTTGGACTGTGCTATTATATTGTATTACGCTTTAGTTGTATACGTTTAACCTGGTTCATTTCAATATGGCAATCTTTTCAAATCAACTAAAAGTATGTTCAAAAGGCTTTAAGTGAAAATCATACTGAAAACCTTTTAAAAAGAACGGGAATCGAATGCATAGTCCCTGAATTAGGAGATATACGTTTTCTCAACTGGATCAATCTAGATCCAAGAACTAATGTTAAAAACTAAATCCGGCGCTCTTATTGGGACAACCTGTGTTATTACAATATGGAGTACAGCTTCAGGAATACTCAAGTAGCAAAAAATTACAATACAATTTACTTTAAAGTTTCAAGAAGAATAAATCACGTCTTTCAGCTACAATAGCGCACTGGTTAGCAAGGTTGTATGGTTTATTTTATTTATTTTACACTTTTACGTTAAAAAAATACATATGATATATTTGTAGTTTGAAATAAATTTATTCCAGTCAATTAACCATCGTTTGTAAATATATTTTCGTTATCCATGACTTAGTATTATACCACTCAGTAAATAAATATATTTGAGATAGTTAAAAACAAATGTTAAATATCAAGGGAAATATGGAGAAGGATAGGTGTGTGTAAAAAGTTATAATAATACTCGTATTTTGAAAAAAATATTCATTGCATAGTTTTTTAATAAAAAAATTAAAAGGTTGTAGCACGTCTGATTGACGAGGGAAGATTCGTTCCAAAGTTGAGCCGAATGAACAGTAAAAGATGATGTATAGAATGATATATGATTGGTTTGAAAACTAAGCATCTTGCTGTTCCCAGATCAGGGGGGACAATAATAAAAATAAAAGGGAAATTTATATAGCGCCATTAAGAGAGCACTATTTCTTCTTCTTCCTAGTGTCATGTCAGCTCCCCCTCCCCCCCCTCAACGTTGACTATTGCCTGGGAGTGAGATTTTTGTCCCCGGCAGCCCGAAAATGATCCCCAACAATCCTTATACCAGTCCAATCACGTATATTGCGGAACCAGGAGATTAGCCTCCTGCCAACGCCTCTTTGAACCTCTATTTTGCCTTGGATGATCAGGTGCAGTAATTTGTACTTTTCTCCTCTAAGTACATGGCCCAAATAGGACACCTTTCGGATTTAAATATAAAACAGCAACTCTCTATCACCTTTGACTCTTTGAAGAACCCTCTTGTGCTGACCATATCCGTCCAGGGTATCCGTAGCATTCTCCGGTGTATCCACATTTCGAATGCTTCCAGTCGGTTCATACTACCAACTTTGAGGGGCCATGATTCCACTCCATATATAAACACTGACTAAACGTAGCATTTGACTAACTGTTGTCGAAGTTTCAAGTTTAGATTATCGAATAATTTATTTAACGTTATTTATATATTTACACATTAAAATATATAAAATTACTTAAGTATAAGGATTGCAAGGTGGTGGATGTGACTATGTAATTTCTTCACATCTGCATATGAAATTCCTTGCTCAGAAATAAAAGATTCACCGCTGTTCTTTTTTTTTTACATCGTCCTTTACTTTTTATACAGTGAGACTCTGGAATCAGTTACAAACTAATGTTAGACTCGCTCCGTCCTTGGCATGCTTTAAGAAGCGACTGAAAAAAACTCTTAATTTCTAGTCAGTAATATAACGTGTTTCATCCTGACTTTTTTTCTTCTCCCCCATTTTTTCCTTTTCTTTGATTGATGATATGTAATTTCATATGAAAAGGAATGTTCGGGTGATTGTCTGTCTTTGTGGGGTTTGTGGGCGTATGTTCACGTGTGTGTTCATGAATTTTGTGGGGATGGATAGTCATTTGATTTTTTTGCGACCATGTAACTTGCTTCATTAACTTTTGTCTGGTTGGTTGGAACAGATTACTGCCTGTCAATAAGTCCACCAGATTTTATTTGCAGTAAAAATGTTTAAAAAATAAATAAATAAAATGATTTGTTCATGCAGTCATTAAGGACTTGAATTAAATTGTTCAACCCTCAAAAGAAAGTTGACAAAACGTGGAGATTTTTTCGATGACTTATTTGAAGCCTTCAAGTTTCTCTAGTCTATTCAGCAAATATTCAAGAATACCGAGAAAACAAACACCTCCGTAGAAAATTAAAGGTGTTCATGTTTCTCTATCAAAAAAATAAAAAGAGTAAAAAAAAACAAATTCTCCTACTTGGTATGTTTGACTACAGTAAAACACGTACAGAATCTTTCTTCTTCAATTTATTACAATAATATAATGTAATAATATAAAAGAGACACAGCAAGGGTTAATATTGTATTAATATTTACATCACAGAAATTGACGAATCATTCATATGAAGTTATCAAAGAAGACTCTTGATTATACAGGCCGAAATAACCAGGTTGCGGATTAACCAGGCTAGTTAGACAATTGGAATATGTTTTATAACAGTTCGAATAGTTATAAAAAATATGAATTTTATAGTCTCGCTAAATTTGACGCCTGATAATAAAAGTCTACTGTATTTATTTTATTACATATTTTGTAAATAATTTATCCCCATCATGAGGATTGCAAACACTCGAAATATGATAATAGATTGTTAACACGGATTTAAGGAAAAGCAAATGTGATATTTGAATGAGCAATGAATCAGATAAAAGTTAAAGATTTCTGTTATTTGAGAAGTATGTTCTCAGATAATGAAAAAGTAGAACGGGATGTTGAACGACGAGATACAATATGAAACATAGTTAATAGGGAAGTAAAAAGACACATGCTACCAAGCAATATCAAGGTCTACCAAAATGATGGTTTACAATAACGCTATACGGAAGGTAAACTTGGACGTGGAAAGTAATTGAAATAAGTTGAGTAAACGAGAAGAATACGTGGCATGTTAATATATGCCAGAATAAGAAACATTTTTGTTAAGTATGAATGTTAGTTTAAAAATGTTACAGGGTCTAAAACATCACGTTGAGTTGGTTTGAACGGACGGGTGACTAAACAAATTTTGAATGCAAAAATTATAAAGAGAGAATCGTTCTAGATGGCGACCAAAAAAATAATGGTTGGAGCAAGCGAATGAAATTTTGAAAGTAGGAAAGGCAAGGCGTTAGAGAAACAGAATGAACTGTATGACAATATGTATTGATATGGAGGAGACAAAAGTTGGACGCTCTATCTTCTATACCCATATCGTCCGAAAAATAGAGATATGATATATATTATATTATAAGTATGAAAACTTTATCACTTGATTCGAGTGTTTAATGTAGGAAAGAAGTAAACTTACTCGCATTTACTTTCATAATGTTAGAGATAAAACATGACATTAAAGGATAAATTAGTCATTAGTGGTGATGAATAGTAATCTTTTGAGAAGAAACAGCTCCTCCAGAGTGGCTGTGTCCAGAATATCCACCGCCCAGTCCCTGCGAAGAGAGTCCACTGGAATAACCGCCAGAGTATCCACCGGAGCTGCCACCATATCCACCAGCGCTGAAATCGCCTCCGTGTCCACCAGCTCCAAAACCTCCTCCAAGTCCGCCTGCGCCAAAGCCCCCTCCGAGACCACCAGCGCCGAAGCCTCCATCTCCACCAAGTCCTCCACCGAGACCCCCACCGAGACCCCCACCGAGACCCCCACCGAGACCTCCACCGAACCCTCCTTGTGTGGCTCCTCCCTGGATGTACACGGGCACTTGCCTTTCAACTACGTAAGGCTGGGGCACCTGCACAGGAACGGGCCTGTAAACAGGTACAGGGTAGGGCCTCTCCACGGGCACCTCCACCCTCTGCACCACTGGCACTTTGTACGGCACCTTCACGGGGTAGGGTACTGGTTTATCCACTTTGTACGGGACAGGTTTCTCCACCTTCACAGGGTAGGGCTTCTCCACGTGCACTGGCACGGGCCTCTCTACTGGCACGCGCACAGGGACTGCCACCTGTCTTTCCACTGTCACGGGATAGGGCCGGGGCACTGGTACAGTGTTGGTGATAACTTGAGGTCCTCCACCTACTCCTAGGCCACCATCTCCTCCAAAACCACCAGCACCTCCAAAGCCACCAGCACCTCCGAAACCACCAGCACCTCCGAAGCCTCCACCGCCTCCGTAACCACCTCCGTAACCCCCTCCAATACCCCCATAGCCTCCTCCTATGCCGTGTCCACCCCCAAAATCATGACCTCCGATTCCCAAATCCAGAAGGCCACGTTTTTCTTGTTTCTTCTCTTTTGCTGTCACCCCGACCGCAATAATTGCGCATAATGTCACGAATTTCTGAAATTGTGAAAAAATATATTAAATGTCTAACAATACAAACAATTCAATTAACTTGTAAAGCAAAAAAAAACTTTTCAAAATATACTAGATCCATCCATTATTATATCTTATTTGAATATATACATTTAAATGTAAATAAATCCATATTTTGCTCAAACTCTACCTTTAAAAAAAAAAAATATTTTAAAAATGAAGTTTGACCAATGTTTAAAATTAATTTAATTTGTAAAAACCTTATTTATTCCTTCATTCGAGTCTTAAACTTCAACATTTATGAAATTATCAAGAGTACATATTGAAGTGCGTGGCGAATAATAATCACGTTTTCGGGCTAAGAACTACTGGAGTAGGCAAGTAACTCACAGTTCGTCATCGGATACGTTTGAAATGCTACCGCACATAGATAAGCAAATAGACTCGTTCTCATCTTGTTTGTGCGTGTATTGCTACAAGACGAAATATTTAACCAGACTGGGACAATTTTTTAAATTTGGTTTCCATCGATAATCGAACTTAAAACTCCCGAATAAAATATCAACGTCCTACCAACTAGGCAACGGAAATAATCGCGGGCCTATTAGATTAGTATAACTTATTTATCAGAATATCTCAAATATTTGAAAACTATAAAAGATCTCACCAAATTAATCATAATGGAATACAACTTATCACGAATAACTCAAAAGATGAAATGATACGTTTTGAAGATGGTCAATGATATTTATACCTCACATTTAGGCAAATTAAGATGAATTTCAAAACTAAGGTGAAATAATCAAACACCGTAACTTACCAAAATATTCGAATAGCATACATTTGTCCAGGATTGCAAATGATTTTTTCCGTATTACTTCTGTTTATTAAATTAGATTTATCGTAACGCATTTTAATAAATGTCTCTTGAATAATTTATCAGGAAATCTAAAGTGTCGGGAGGATATAAAAACCGTGGAGATATTCCTAATGGTATCAGTCGCAACTTGACTTTCAGACAATTAATATATCTAATAATGAGACATTTTGTGAGTACTTTCATTAATTTTAAATCACTTTAAGAGGAATATTAGAAAAATAGTATAACAATTGATATTTTTATATACGAGTAGATCAAATTATCAATTGATAGTTACATCAGTGATCTCGAATCGAAATAATTTTATATCGACGGCATGGTCTAATTGGCCGTGAGTACCCCAGATAGGAGTTCACTTTCATCCACTAGATAACTAACAATAATACCCAATCATGATGATTCTTAGTCATCTAGTAGAAGAAAGTACATATTTTTTGTTAATTCTGTTTCTATTATGACTGACAATCATATTTAAAACAGAATTAACAAAAAATTACATACTTGGTTAAATATTAGTTGAATATCAAGTGTTTTAGAGCAATTGTTTTATTTTGGTCAATTGTGTTAAGAACTGATAGTTTGTTTTTTATTTCACGATACTGTTTGTTGTTCATTCTTCGATACTGTTTGTTTTTTATTTTTCCCTAACAGAGACGTAACGTTATTTCAATGACGATGCTGGAACCTGTAAAAACTTACGTACTCGTATTTACTTAGACGTGTAGCTCATTGCTGAGCTCACGATTATGACGAGTGGTCGTTATATATTTGATTTTGTCTAATAACCTTGTCGGAGTCAATCGTTTAGCATCACAGAATCCTTCTATAGATTGTTTTCAACTCTTCTTGCGTCATGTTTGAAAAACTATAGTATTCTCAATCTGCATGTCGTTGAAAGCGTTTCGGTGACCTGTTGATTGTAGATAACAAACATATAATAAAATTTTCTTTTTTCATTTCAGAAGTTTTTTCTCTGCCTCGCGGCTGTAAGTCTGACAGTGCATGCTGTTCCTGAGAAGAAACAAGAAAAACGTGGTCTCCATGATTTGGGTAATGCTGGAGGATTCGGAGGATATGGTGGTTCTCTAGGAGGGCATGGAGGAGGGTTGGGAGGAATCGGGGGAGGATTCGGAGGAACTGGGGGTGGCTTCGGAGGAGGATTGGGTGGAATCGGCGGTGGTCTTGGAGGCGGTCTTGGAGGTGGTCTTGGAGGAGGTCTTGGAGGTGGTTTTGGAGGTGGGGCTGGAGGCGGAGCTCAAGTGATCACCAACACTATTCAGGTTCCAGTTCCCCAGCCTTACCCTGTCACTGTGGATAGACCTGTACCAGTCCCGGTCTCCGTGCCAGTTCCTAGACCATATCCAGTGGAAGTGCCCCGTCCATACCCAGTTACCGTAACACGACCAGTGCCTGTCAGGCCAGTCCAGTCCCATATACCGTGAGAGTGCCAGTTCGAGTACCCGTGGTGCAGAGAGTAGAAGTGCTAGTTCCCAGGCCCTACCCAGTCCCAGTGGACAGACCTTACCCAGTCCCAGTACCTCAGCCCGTGGTGGTGGAGAGCCAGGTGCCCGTAGTGGTTAATCAGGGAGGCGGAGGAGCAGGTGGGCTTGGTGGAGGATTTGGTGGGGGACTCGGCGGAGGTCTCGGTGGAGGACTCGGCGGAGGACTCGGTGGGGGATTCGGCGGAGGACTTGGTGGTGGATACGGGGAAGGATATGGTGGAGGCTATGGTGGAGGATATTGTGGAGGCCATGGTTCCAGCTTTGGGTCCTCTGGATACTCTGGGCATTCAAGCTTTAAACATTAGATTCATTCATCCTATGAATATAAGTACGTTTTTACAATATTGAACCTTTGTTACAATTTCAATTATTTGAAATAAAACGTTTGCATTAATACTCATTATCTTTATTTTTATCTTAATCCACCCACATTCACACTCCATCAAACATTTTAAAATCAAACCATTCAATCTCACCTGTATATTAATATGAGCCAAACAGAGGAATCAATTTCACAATTATAACAAAATAGATTTTACCAGTAGTTTGTAGTTTTGCGCTAGGTGGCTGTTCTGATAGATCATTAAATAACTTTTGTAAATCTGAAAAAAAAAGTTATTTTAGGGAGGTGGTTCTCCCGCCAATAGGGCTTGCCGTCTTTCTACAGAACTAAGTAAACTTTCTACAGAACGAAGTAAAGTGCTAATAGATAACACTCTCTCATGGGGAAATCAAATAAATGAGGTAAGCCGAAGGATCTTCTTCAGCCTTCATTCCAAGTGCTGCAAAGATTCCCGCCTACTAAAACCAAATTTTTACTAGTGTAATCTGTGCTTTTTCCGATTTGGACTATGTGGACGTCTGTTACAGGGGAACAGCTGGAAAAATTACAGCGTCTTCAAAATGTTTGTCCAAGAATTATTTTCAACCTACGAAAGTACAATCAAGTAACTTCATACCAGAAGGCATTGAACTGGTTGAATGTTAGAAATAGACGCCAAATAATTCACATACTGTCTCTATTGTATAATATCCTTAACTGTCTCACCCCCCCCCCTTCCCTCTTATCTCGCCGAAAATTTTCAGCGTCTTTTTAATCATGGATTAGCGCTACGCTCAAACAGAAATTGTTTATTGGCCTTTCAAGTACATCGTTCCTCTTTTTTTTACGTCGTCCTTTACTGTCTATTTAGTGACACTCTGGAATCAGTTACAAACCAATGTTAGACTCGCTCTGTCCTTGGCAAACTTTAAGAAGCGACTGAAAAAACTCTTCATTTCTGGTCAGTAAAATAATGTTTCATTCGTGATTTTATTTTTCTTTTCTTTTCCTTTCCTGCACCCCTTCCTTTTCCTTTGATTGAGATCTCACTTTATATGAAAAGGAATGTCCGGGTGATTGTCCGTCTATGTGGGCTTTGTAGCCATATGCTCACGTATTTGTTTATGGATTTCGTGGGGAGGGATAGTCATTTGAATGATTTATGCGACCATGTAACTCGCTTCATTTACTTTTGTCTGGTTATTTGGGAGAGATTGTGTCAATCTTTAGATGGTCCCATATATTTTGACTTATGTACTTGCATTCTTTTTGGTACATGCCTTATGTGCTTACATCCTTTCTGATATTTTGACGTATGTACTTGCATACTCTTTGGTATTTTGACTTATGTACTTACATACTTTTTGGTATTTTGATTTATGTACTTGTATACTTTTTGATATTTTTAATGATGTATGTACTTGCGTACTTTTTGGTATTTTGGCTTACATTCTTGCATATTTTTTGGTATTTTGACTTATATACTTTGTACTATTTGCTTATCTGACTTTTGTACTTAAATACTTTTTGGTAAATGACTTTATATACTTGCATACATTTTGGCTGGTAAATCATTCATCATTGATTCTTTCTACGTATTTTTCATCTTAAGCACCCCATCGTCTATTATCACCGCATTCTTTCCTAATATTATTATTTTGATGTACATCGTTTTTCCACATATTTGACGAAACGCTCTCATATCCACCGAATTTCTACTTTCATAACTTTTTACAACGTCCAGGATTTGCTTGCATATCCTAATGTTCGACCCAAGTTTCCATTATGAGTTTTGATCCTCTTAAAATACTTCGATCGGGTCTTTCTGCTTCTTAAAACATTTACTAGCATGATGAGTTGTATTATACTTTTTCTTGTATCTTTCTTTATGAGACCGATGTATTGCAGCTTATGAAAGTTCACAGTTTTAAGCTATTCGCGGTTTTTGCTCATTCATGAACATTTGTAAAACGATCTGTCCAAGAAATCTTGAAAACTCACTAATATGTCCTCATCTCACGCGCACAAAACATTAAAGCTTCTGCGCATCAGCTATGTGACAGAAAAAGTATCGAAAATACGGTGGCCAGCGCCTTTTTTCAATCTCAATATTTTTTAACTTTTTTAATTCATGGCTTTCGAGCCTCACGAGAATGGACATCGGGTTGCATGTGGCCTGCGGGCTTTTGTTTGCCCAGGCTTATTTAAGACTGATCACACAAAAATCGTCTTCAGAATTATCTAGTTTCAAATTCGTCTTGGTTGATTAATAAACAGGTATTAACCAGGCGCAAATTCGATACTAAGACATATATTAAAATCTAAGGTTATTGCCATGTGGCAACCTCTTACAACCAACCATAAAGATGTTAAATAAAATATTGTGAAGTTATTTTTTATTTGTGGCATGTTCATATTATTGTTTTAAAATTTTTTATTCCTTGAACTAAAAAGTTGAGATTTGATCGATTTCTATAATTCATATTTTGTAATATTCTTTCCCGAGACAAAAGTATATAATTGATACATGTAGTAAGCTGGTTGACTTAAAATGTGAATTTCTTATTAATCGGCAAATCTACATTATTAGAAGAGTAATAAATAAATATGGTAGATTAATTGAAAATGATTTTATGATTTTTGTAGTGTATTTTTTAAACTGTTGCTTTGTTATTCTTGAATCTCACTTTATAATGTGATTTTACCCTTCGTGATGCTTCAAGTATTAGTTAACAAGTTGGTTGAATCTTTGTTCCATACATACTCGTACATCGGTAAAACAGTTAACACGTTGGACTGTGCTATTATATTGTATTACGCTTTCAATGTATACGTTTAACCTGGTTCATTTCAATATGGTAATCTTTTCAAATCAACTAAAAGTATGTTAAAAAGGCTTTAAGTGAAAATCATACTGAAAACCTTTTAAAAAGAACGGGAATCGAACGCACAGTTCCTGAATTAGGAGATATACGTTTTCTCAACTGGATCAATCTACCTAATTAAATCAAGAAAAAAAAACAATGATCACTGTATTGTGAAAAATTTGTATGTTATGTACGAGTAAGTTCAGTTGATTACGAAAAATTGCAAAGAAAATTAATCAAATATCTTTGAAAAATCTGAAGAATTTTTGCATTAGAATATGTGCATTCTCCCATCCCTTAGTCAATAATAATAAAATAACGATTTATACAGAACAGCAGACTCTCATCTAGGGCGCTCTAACTTGGGACTCGAACCCACTATTATTAACAGATTAAAATAAGTATAAGTTGACTGCCCATATTAACACTTTTCTTTTCTTTTTTTAACCTGGCGAGTTTATTGCCATGTGGCAATCTCTTTCAACCAACCAGAAAGATGTTTTTATAGGCCCTAAGTGTTAACCAGACTGGAATCCTATTTAACAAAATCTTTGAATTTATTTTAAAATCCTATTTAAAATAAATTTAAATCACTTTGAGGCGGATAAAAAAATAATATCGGAGGAAACTAACGTATATGAAAAAAAAGATTATCAATTCAATATGCAATTATAATATTACGTTTACAATAACAAAATAAGCACGTTTAAATGACATCAAGTACATTGTCATTGACAAATCAATAAAAATACTATGAATATAGGGTCTCTAATAAGAGCGCCGGATTTAAATTTCACGTCATTTTATTATAGGGTTGGCAGCTCCAAAAATTTCATATGTACCATTTGTCAATCTTACGATTAGTAAATTTGGAACGCTACACGAAAGAATAATGCGTCGTTATTCTTAAAACTCAATATAAAAATGGGAAAAGTTTTGCTGAAACGGTTCGTAAAATAGTTCAAATGAGTCATCAATTGGAAGATTCATAAAAAAATTGAGGAAACTGGTTCGATTCTGAACAATAAGCAACTCATGCGTCCTCGTAGTGTGCGTTCATTCGAAAACATAGCCGGAGTGAGAGAAAGTGTTATTGAAACCCCAGGGACATCAATTTTTCATTGTTTACAAAAATTAGACGTTTTAAGAAGCACTTCACATTGAATTCTCGCGAAAGATCTCGGTTTGCATGCCTACAAGATCCAACTGACCCAAGAACTGATGTTAAAAACTACAATAAATCCGGCGCTCTTATTGGGACAACCTGTGTAATAGAATATTGAGTACAGCTTCAGGAATACTCAAGTAGCAAAAATCCCAATTTACTTTAAAGTTTCAAGAAGAATAAATCACGTCTTACAATAGCGCCCTGGTTAACAAGGTTGTATAGTTTATTTGATTTATTTTACACTTTTACGTTAAAAAAATACATACGATATATTTGTATGTAGTTTTAAATAAATTTATTCCAGTCAATTAACCATCGTTTCTAAATATATTTTCGCTATCCATGATTTAGTATTATACCACTCAGTAAATAAATATCAATGACTTAGTATTATACCAGTCAGTAAATAAATATCCATGACTTAGTATTATACCACTCAGTAAATAAATATATTTGGGATAGTAAAGATATATGTTAAATATCTAGGGAAATATGGAGAAAGGTTGATGTTGTGTAAAAAGTTAATATTTTGAAAAAAATATTCATTGCATAGTTTATTAATAAAAAAATAAAAGGTTGTAGCACGTCTGATTGACGAGTGAAGATGCGCAACAAAGTTGAGCCGAATGAACCGTAAAAGATGATGTATATAATGATATATGATTCGTTTGAAAACTAAGCATCTTGCTGTCCTCAGATCAGGGGGACATTAATAAAAGAAAAAGGAAATTTATATAGTGTCATTTAGAGAGCACACTTTCCTCAAAGGTACTCTTACTCTGGATTTAAACCCATTAATAGTAATATGTGTAATTAAAAAATAATTTATTTCTTCTTCCTGGTGTTATGTCAGCCCCCCCCCCCCCCCCCCCCCCCAGCGTTGACGCCATGAGATCTTTGTCTCCAGCAGCCCGAAAAAGATCCCCAACAATATTGCGGAGCCAGGAGATTTGCCTCCTGCCAACACCTCTTCGAACGTCTATTTTGCCTTGGATGACCAGGTGCAGTAATTTCGACTTTTCTCCTCTAAGTACATGACCCAAATAGGACACCTTTCGGATTTTAATATTAGTCAGCAACTCTCTATCAACTTTGGCTCTTTGAAGAACCCTCGTGTGCTGACCATATCCGGCCAGGGCATCCGTAGCATTCTCCGGTGTATCTACATTTCGAATGCTTCCAGTCGGTTCATACTACCAACTTTGAGGGACCATGATTCCACTCCATATAAAAACACTGACTAAACGTAGAATTTGACTAACCGTTGTCGAAGTTTCAAGTTTAGATAATCGAATATTTTATTTAACGTTATTTATATATTTACACATTAAAATATATAAAATTACTTTAGTATAAGGATTGCAAGGTGGTGGATGTGACTATTATATCAGGAGCTTCTTTACATCTGTCCACCAGATTATATTTGCAGTAAAAATGTTTAAAAAATAAATAAATAAAATGATTTGTTCATGCAGTCATTAAGGACTTGGATTAAATTGTTCAACCCTCAAAAGAAAGTTGACAAAACGTGGAGATTTTTTCGATGACTTATTTGAAGCCTTCGAGTTTCTCTAGTCTATTCAGCAAATATTCAAGAATACCGAGATAACAAACACCTCCGTAGAAAATTAAAGGTGTTCATGTTTCTCTATCAAAAAAATAAAAGAGTAAAAAAAACAAATTCTTCTACTTGGTATGTTTGACTACAGTAAAACACGTACAGAATCTTTCTTCTTCAATTTATTACAATAATATAATATAATAATATAAAAGAGACACAGCAAGGGTTAATATTTACATCACAGAAATTGACGAATCATTCATATGAAGTTATCAAAGAAGACTCTTGATTATACAGACCGCAATAACCAGGTTGCGGATTAACCAGGCTAGTTAGACAATTGGAATATGTTTTATAACAGTTCGAATAGTTATAAAAAATATGAATTTTATAGTCTCGCTAAATTTGACGCCGGATAATAAAAGTCTACTGTATTTATTTTATTACATATTTTGTAAATAATTTATCCCCATCATGAGGATTGCAAACACTCGAAATGTGATAATAGATTGTTAACACGGATTTAAGGAAAAGCAAATGTGATATTTAAATGAGCAATGAATCAGATAAAAGTTAAAGATTTCTGTTTTTTGAGAAGTATGTTCTCAGATAATGAAAAAGTAGAACGGGATGTTGAACGACGAGCTACAATATGAAACATAGTTAATAGGGAAGTAAAAAGACACATACTACCAAGCAATATCAAGGTCTACCAAAATGATGGTTTACAATAGCGCTATACGGAAGGTAAACTTGGATGTGGAAAGTAATTGAAAAGAGCTGAGTAAACGAGAAGAATACGTGGCATGTTAATATATGCCAGAATAAGAAACATTTTTGTTAAGTATGAATGTTAGTTTAAAAATGTAACAGGGTCTAAAACATCACGTTAAGTTGGTTTGAACGGACGGGTGACTAAACAAATTTTGAATGTCAAAATTATAAAGAGAGAATTGTTCTAGATGACGACCAAAAAAATAATGGTTGGAGGAAGCGAATGAAATTTTCAAAGTAGGAAAGGCAAGGCGTCAGAGAAACAGAATGAACTGTATGACAATATGTATTGATATTGAGGAGACAAAAGTTGGACGCTCTATCTTCTATACCCATATCGTCCGAAAAATAGAGATATGATATATATTATAAGTATGAAAACTTTATCATTTGATTCGAGTGTTTAATGTAGGAAAGAAGTAAACTTACTCGCATTTACTTTCATAATGTTAGAGATAAAACATGACATTAAAGGATAAATTAGTCATTAGTGGTGATGAATAGTAATCTTTTGAGAAGAAACAGCTCCTCCAGAGTGGCTGTGTCCAGAATATCCACCACCCAGTCCCTGCGAAGAGAGTCCACTGGAATAACCGCCAGAGTATCCACCGGAGTGGCCACCATATCCACCAGCGCTGAAGTCGCCTCCGTGTCCACCAGCTCCAAAACCTCCTCCAAGTCCGCCTGCGCCGAAACCCCCTCCGAGACCACCAGCGCCGAAGCCTCCATCTCCACCAAGTCCTCCACCGAGGCCCCCACCGAGGCCCCCACCGAGACCTCCACCGAACCCTCCTTGTGTGGCTCCTCCCTGGATGTACACGGGCACTTGCCTTTCAACTACGTAAGGCTGGGGCACCTGCACAGGAACGGGCCTGTAAACAGGCACAGGGTAGGGCCTCTCCACGGGCACCTCCACCCTCTGCACCACTGGCACTTTGTACGGCACCTTCACGGGGTAGGGTACTGGTTTATCCACTTTGTACGGGACAGGTTTCTCCACCTTCACAGGGTAGGGCTTCTCCACGTGCACTGGCACGGGCCTCTCCACTGGCACGCGCACAGGGACTGCCACCTGTCTTTCCACTGTCACGGGATAGGGCCGGGGCACTGGTACAGTGTTGGTGATAACTTGAGGTCCTCCAGCTCCTCCTAGGCCTCCATCTCCTCCAAAACCACCAGCACCTCCAAAGCCACCAGCACCTCCGAAACCACCAGACCCTCCGAAGCCTCCACCGCCTCCGTAACCACCTCCGTAACCCCCTCCAATACCCCCATAGCCTCCTCCTATGCCGTGTCCACCACCAAAATCATGACCTCCGTTTCCCAAATCCAGAAGGCCACGTTTTTCTTGTTTCTTCTCTTTTGCTGTCACCCCGACCGCAATAATTGCGCATAATGTCACGAATTTCTGAAATTGTGAAAAAATATATTAAATGTCTAACAATACAAACAATTCAATTCACTTATAAAGCAAGTAAATTCTTTTCAAAATATACTAGATCCATCCATTATTATTTCTAATTTGAATATATACATTTAAATGTAAATAAATCCATATTTTGCTCAATCTCTACCTTTAAAAAAAAAAAATTTTTTAAAAATGAAGTTTGACCAATGTTTAAAATAAATTTTATTTGTATAAACTTAATTTATTCCTTCATTCGTGTCTTATACTTCAACATTTATGAAATTATCAAGAGTACGTATTGAAGTGCGTGGCGAATAATAATCACGTTTTCGGGCTAAGAACTACTGGAGTAGGCAAGTAACTCACAGTTCGTCATCGGATACGTTTGAAATGCTACCGCACATAGATAAGAAACTAGACTCGTTCTCATCTTGTTTGTGCGTGTGTTGCTACAAGACGAAATATTTAACCAGACTGGGACAATTTTTAAATTAGGTTTCCATCGACAATCGAACTTAAAACTCCCGGATAAAATATCAACGTCCTAGCAACTAGGCAACGGAAATAATCGCGGGCCTATTAGATTAGTATAACTTATTTATCAGAATATCTCAAATATTTGAAAACTATAAAAGATCTCACCAAATTAACCATAATGGAATACAACTTATCACGAATAACTCAAAAGATGAAATGATACGTTTTGGAGATGGTCAATTATATTTATACCTCACATTTAAGCAAATTAAGATGCATTTCAAAACTAAAGTGAAATAATCAAACACCGTAACTTACCAAAATATTCGAATAGCATACATTTGTCCAGGATTGCAAATGATTTTTTCCGTATTACTTCTGTATATTAAATTAGATTTATCGTAACGCATTTTAATGAATGTCTCTTGAATAATTTATCAGGAAATCTAAAGTGTCGGGAGGATATAAAAACCGTGGAGATATTCCTAATGGTATCAGTCGCAACTTGACTTTCAGACAATTAATATATCTAATAATGAGACATTTTGTGAGTACTTTCATTCAATTTAAATCACTTTAAGAGGAATATTAGAAAAATAGTATAACAATTGATATTTTTATATACGAGTAGATAAAATTATCAATTGATAGTTACATCAGTGATCTCGAATCGAAATAATTTTATATCGACGGCATGGTCTAATTGGCCGTGAGTACCCCAGATAGGAGTTCACTTTAATCCACTAGATAACTAACAATAATACTCAATCACTATGATTGTTAGTCATCTAGTGGAAGAAAGTACATATTTTTTGTTAATTCTGTTTCTATTATGACTGACAATCATACTCAAAACCGAATTAACAAAAAATTACATACTTGGTTAAATATTAGTTGAATATCAAGTGTTTTAGAGCAATTGTTTTATTTTGGTCAATTGTGTTACGAACTGATAGTTTGTTTTTTATTTCACGATACTGTTTGTTGTTCATTCTTCGATACTGTTTGTTTTTTATTTTTCCCTAACAGAGACGTAACGTTATTTCAATGACGGTGCTGGAACCTGTAAAAACTTACGTACTCGTATTTACTTAGACGTGTAGCTCATTGCTGAGCTCACGATTATGACGAGTGGTCGTTACATATTTGATTTTGTCTAATAATAATCTTGTCGGAGTCAATCGTTTAGCATCACAGAATCCTGCTACTATATAGATTGTTTTCAACTCTTCTTGCGTCATGTTTGAAAAACTATAGTATTCTCAATCTGCATGTCGTTGAAAGCGTTTCGGTGACCTGTTGATTGTAGATAACAAACATATAATAAAATTTTCTTTTTTCATTTCAGAAGTTTTATCTCTGCCTCGCGGCTGTCAGTCTGACAGTGCATGCTGTTCCTGAGAAGAAACAAGAAAAACGTGGTCTCCATGATTTGGGTAATGCTGGAGGATTCGGAGGATATGGCGGTTCTCTAGGAGGGCATGGAGGAGGGTTGGGAGGAATCGGGGGAGGATTCGGAGGAACTGGGGGTGGCTTCGGAGGAGGATTGGGTGGAATCGGCGGTGGTCTTGGAGGCGGTCTTGGAGGTGGTCTTGGAGGAGGTCTTGAAGGTGGTTTTGGAGGTGGGGCTGGAGGCGGAGCTCAAGTGATCACCAACACTATTCAGGTTCCAGTTCCCCAGCCTTACCCTGTCACTGTGGATAGACCTGTACCAGTCCCGGTCTCCGTGCCAGTTCCTAGACCATATCCAGTGGAAGTGCCCCGTCCATACCCAGTTACCGTAACACGACCAGTGCCTGTCACCGTTAACAGGCCAGTCCCATATACCGTGAGAGTGCCAGTTCGAGTACCCGTGGTGCAGAGAGTGGAAGTGCCAGTTCCCAGGCCTTACCCAGTCCCAGTGGACAGACCTTACCCAGTCCCAGTACCTCAGCCCGTGGTGGTGGAGAGCCAGGTGCCCGTAGTGGTTAATCAGGGAGGCGGAGGAGCAGGTGGGCTTGGTGGAGGATTTGGTGGGGGACTCGGCGGAGGTCTCGGCGGAGGACTTGGTGGAGGACTCGGCGGAGGACTTGGCGGAGGACTCGGTGGAGGATTCGGCGGAGGACTTGGTGGTGGATACGGGGAAGGATATGGTGGAGGCTATGGTGGAGGATATGGTGGAGGCCATGGTTCCAGCTTTGGGTCCTCTGGATACTCTGGGCATTCAAGCTTTAAACATTAGATTCATTCATCCTATGAATATTAGTACGTTTTTACAACATTGAACCTTTGTTACAATTTCAATTATTTGAAATAAAACGTTTGCATTAATACTCATTATCTTTATTTTTATCTTAATCCACATTCACACTCCATCAAACTTTTTAAAATCAAACCATTCAATCTCACCTGTATATTAATATGAGCCAAACTGAGGAATCAATTTCACAATTATAACAAAATAGATTTTACCAGTAGTTTGTAGTTTTGCGCTAGGTGGCTGTTCTGATAGATCATTAAATAACTTTTGTAAATCTGAAAAAAAAAAGTTATTTAGGGAGGTGGTTCTCCCGCCAATAGGGCTTGCCGTCTTTCTACAGAACTAAGTAAACTTTCTACAGAACGAAGTAAAGTGCTAATAGATAACACTCTCTCATGGGGAAATCAAATAAATGAGGTAAGCCGAAGGATCTTCTTCAGCCTTCATTCCAAGTGCTGCAAAGATTCCCGCCTACTAAAACCAAATTTTTACTAGTGTAATCTGTGCTTTTTCCGATTTGGACTATGCGGACGTCTGTTACAGGGGAACAGCTGGAAAAATTACAGCGTCTTCAAAATGTTTGTCCAAGAATTATTTTCAACCTACGAAAGTACAATCAAGTAACTTCATACCAGAAGGCATTGAACTGGCTGAATGTTAGAAATAGACGCCAAATAATTCATATACTGTCTCTATTGTGTATAATATCCTTAACTGTCTCACCCCCCCCCCTCTTATCTCGCCGAAAATTTTCAGCGTCTTTTCAATCATGGATTAGCGCCACGCTCAAACAGAGATTGTTTATTGGCCTTTCAAGTACATCGTTCCTCTTTTTTTTACGTCATCCTTTACTGTCTATGTAGTGCCACTCTGGAATCAGTTACAAACTAATGTAAGACTCGCTCTTCCCTTGGCAAACTTTAAGAAGCGACTGAAAAAACTCTTCATTTCTGGTCAGTAAAATAATGTTTCATTCGTGATTTTATTTTTCTTTTCTTTTCCTTTCCTACACTCCTTCCTTTTCCTTTGATTGAGATCTCACTTTATATGAAAAGGGATGTCCGTGTGATTGTCCGTCTATGTGGGGTTTGTAGCCATATGCTCACGTATGTGTTTATGGATTTCGTGGGGAGGGATAGTCATTTGAATGATTTATGCGACCATGTAACTCGCTTCATTTACTTTTGTCTGGTTATTTGGGAGAGATTGTGTCAATCTTTAGATGGCCCCATATATTTTGACTTATGTATTATACTTGCATACTTTTTGGTATATGACTTATGTGCTTACATCCTTTCTGATATTTTGACGTATGTACTTGCATACTCTTTGGTATTTTGACTTATGTACTTACATACTTTTTGGTATTTTGATTTATGTACTTGTATACTTTTTGGTATTTTTAATGATGTATGTACTTGCGTACTTTTTGGTATTTTGGCTTACATACTTGCATATTTTTTGGTATTTTGACTTATATACTTTGTACTATTTGCTTATTTGACTTTTGTACTTAAATACTTTTTGGTAAATGACTTTATATACTTGCATACATTTTGGCTGGTAAATCATTCATCATTGATTCTTTCTACGATTTTTCATCTTAAGCACCCCATCGTCTATTATCACCGCATTCTTTCCTAATATTATTATTTTGATGTACATCGTTTTTCCACATATTTGACGAAACGCTCTCATATCTACCGCATTTCTACTTTCATAACTTTTTACAACGTCCAGGATTTGCTTGCATATCCTAATGTTCGAACCAAGTTTCCATTATGAGTTTTGATCCACTTCAAATACTTCGATCGGGTCTTTCTGCTTCTTAAAACATTTACTAGCATGATGAGTTGTATTATACTTTTTCTTGTATCTTTCTTTATGAGACCGATGTATTGCAGCTTATGAAAGTTCACAGTTTTAAGCTATTCACGGTTTTTGCTCATTCATGAACATTTGTAAAACGATCTGTCCAAGAAATCTTGAAAACTCACTAATATGTCCTCATCTCACGCGCACAAAACATTAAAGCTTCTGCGCATCAGCTATGTGACAGAAAAAGTATCGAAAATACGGTGGTGGGCGCCTTTTTTCAATCTCAATATTTTTTCACAATTTTAACTTTTTTAATTCATGGCTTTCGAGCCACACGAGAATGGACATCGGGTTGCATGTAGCCCGCGGGCTATTGTTTGCCCAGGCTTATTTAAGACTGATCACACAAAAATCGTCTTCAGAATTATCTAGTTTCAAATTCGTCTCTGTTGATTAATAAACAGGCGCAAATTCGATACTAAGACATATATTAAAATCTAACGTTATTGCCATGTGGCAACCTCTTACAACCAACCATAAAGATGTTAAATAAAATATTGTGAAGTTATTTTTTATTTGTGACATGTTGATATTATTGTTTTTAAATTTTTTATTCCTTGAACTGAAAAGTTGGGATTTGATCGATTTCTATAATTCATATTTTGTAATATTCTTTCCCGAGACAAAAGTATATAATTGATACATGTAGTAAGCTGGTTGACTTAAAATGTGAATTTCTTATTAATCGGCAGGTCTACATTATTAGAATAGTAATAAATAAACATGGTAGATTAATTGAAAATGATTTTATGATTATTGCAGTGTATTTTTTAAACTGTTGCTTTGTTATTCTTGAATCTCACTTTATAATGTGGTTTTACCCTTCGTGATGCTTCAAGTATAAGTTAACAAGTTGGTTGAATCTTTGTTCCATACATACTCGTACATCGGTAAAACAGTTTATACGTTGGACTGTGCTATTATATTGTATTACGCTTTCGTTGTATACGTTTAACCTGGTTCATTTCAATATGGAAATCTTTTCAAATCAACTAAAAGTATGTTAAAAAGGCTTTAAGTGAAAATCATACTGAAAACCTTTGAAAAAGAACGGGAATCGAATGCATAGTCCCTGAATTAGGAGATATACGTTTTCTCAACTGGATCAATCTACCTAATTAAAACAAGAAAAAAAAACAATGATCACTGTATTGTGAAAAATTTATATGTTATGTAAGTTCAGTTGATTACGAAAAATTGCAAAGAAAATGAATGAAATATCTTCGAAAAATCTGAAGAGTTTTTGCAATAGAATATGTGCATTCTCCCATCCCTTAGTCAATAATAATAAATTAACGATTTATACAGAACAGCAGACTCTCATCTAGGGCGCTCTAACTTGGGACTGAAACCCACTATTATTAACAGATTAAAATAAGTATAAGTTGACTGCCCATATCTATGAACACTTTATTTTTCTTTTTTTAACCTGGCGAGTTTATTGCCATGTGGCAATCTCTTCCAACCAACCAGAAAGATGTTTTTATAGGCCCTAAGTGTTAACCAGACTGGAATCCTATTTAACAAAATCTTTGAATTTATTTTAAAATCCTATTTAAAATAAATTTAAATCACTTTGAGGCGGATAAAAAAATAATATCGGAGAAAACTAACGTATATGAAAAAAAAGATTATCAATTCAATATGCAATTATAATATTACGTTTACAATAACAAAATAAGCACGTTTAACTGACGTAAAGTACATTGTCATTGACAAATCGATAAAAATACTATAAATATAGGGTGTCTAATAAGAGTGCCGGATTTAAATTTCACGTCATTTTATTAGAGGGATTGGCAGCTCTAAAAATTTCATATGTACCATTTGTCAATCTTACGATTAGTAAATTTGGAACGCTACACGAAAGAATAATGCGTCATTATTGTTAAAACTCAATATAAAAATGGGAAAAGTTTTGCTGAAACGGTTCGTAAAATGGTTCAAATGAGTCATCAATTGGAAGATTCATAAAAAAATTGAGGAAACTGGTTCGATTCTGAACAATAAGCAACTCATGCGTCCTCGTAGTGTGCGTTCACTCTAAAACATAGCCGGAGTGAGAGAAAGTGTTATTGAAACCCCAGGGACATCAATTTTTCATTGTTTACAAAAATTAGACGTTTTAAGAAGCACTTCACATTGAATTCTCGCGAAAGATCTCGGTTTGCATGCCTACAAGATCCAACTGACCCAAGAACTAATGTTAAAAACTAAATCCGGCGCTCTTATTGGGACAACCTGTGTAATAGAATATTGAGTACAGCTTCAGGAATACTCAAGTAGCAAAAATCCCAATTTACTTTAAAGTTTCAAGAAGAATAAATCACGTCTTACAATAGCGCCCTGGTTAACAAGGTTGTATAGTTTATTTTACACTTTTACGTTAAAAAAATACATACGATATATTTGTATGTAGTTTTAAATAAATTTATTCCAGTCAATTAACCATCGTTTCTAAATATATTTTCGCTATCCATGATTTAGTATTATACCACTCAGTAAATAAATATCCATGACTTAGTATTATACCACTCAGTAAATAAATATCAATGACTTAGTATTATACCAGTCAGTAAATAAAAATCCATGACTTAGTATTATACCACTCAGTAAATAAATATATTTGAGATAGTAAAGATATATGTTAAATATCTAGGGAAATATGGAGAAAGATAGATGTTGTGTAAAAAGTTAATATTTTGAAAAAAATATTCATTGCATAGTTAATTAATAAAAAAATAAAAGGTTGTAGCACGTCTGATTGACGAGTGAAGATGCGCAACAAAGTTGAGCCGAATAAACCGTAAAAGATGATGTATATAATGATATATGATTCGTTTGAAAACTAAGCATCTTGCTGTCCTCAGATCAGGGGGACATTAATAAAAGAAAAAGGAAATTTATATAGTGTCATTTAGAGAGCACACTTTCCTCAAAGGTGCTCTTACTCTGGATTTAAACCCATTAATAGTAATATGTGTAATTAAAAAATAATTTATTTCTTCTTCTTCCTGGTGTTATGTCAGCCCCCCCCCCCCCCCCAGCGTTGACTATCGCCTGAGAGTGAGATCTTTGTCTCCGAAAAAGATCCCCAACAATCCTTATACCAGTCCAATCACGTATATTGCGGAGCCAGGAGATTAGCCTCCTGCCAACACCTCTTTGAACCTCTATTTTGCCTTGGATGATCAGGTGCAGTAATTTGTACTTTTCTCCTCTAAGTACATGACCCAAATAGGACACCTTTCGGATTTTAATATTAGTCAGCAACTCTCTATCAACTTTGGCTCTTTGAAGAACCCTCGTGTGCTGACCATATCCGGCCAGGGCATCCGTAGCATTCTCCGGTGTATCTACATTTCGAATGCTTCCAGTCGGTTCATACTACCAACTTTGAGGGACCATGATTCCACTCCATATAAAAACACTTACTAAACGTAGCATTTGACTAACCGTTGTCGAAGTTTCAAGTTTAGATAATCGAATATTTTATTTAACGTTATTTATATATTTACACATTAAAATATATAAAATTACTTTAGTATAAGGATTGCAAGGTGGTGGATGTGACTATTAGATCAGAAGCTTCTTTACATCTGTCCACCAGATTATATTTCCAGTAAAAATGTTTAAAAAATAAATAAATAAAATGATTTGTTCATGCAGTCATTAAGGGCTTGGATTAAATTGTTCAACCCTCAAAAGAAAGTTGACAAAACGTGGAGATTTTTTCGATGACTTATTTGAAGCCTTCGAGTTTCTCTAGTCTATTCAGCAAATATTCAAGAATACCGAGATAACAAACACCTCCGTAGAAAATTAAAGGTGTTCATGTTTCTCTATCAAAAAAATAAAAGAGTAAAAAAAACAAATTCTCCTACTTGGTATGTTTGACTACAGTAAAACACGTACAGAATCTTTCTTCTTCAATTTATTACAATAATATAATATAATAATATAAAAGAGACACAGCAAGGGTTAATATTTATATCACAGAAATTGACGAATCATTCATATGAAGTTATCAAAGAAGACTCTTGATTATACAGACCGCAATAACCAGGTTGCGGATTAACCAGGCTAGTTAGACAATTGGAATATGTTTTATAACAGTTCGAATATTTATAAAAAATATGAATTTTATAGTCTCGCTAAATTTGACGCCGGATAATAAAAGTCTACTGTATTTATTTTATTACATATTTTGTAAATAATTTATCCCCATCATGAGAATTGCAAACACTCGAAATGTGATAATAGATTGTTAACACGGATTTAAGGAAAAGCAAATGTGATATTTAAATGAGCAATGAATCAGATAAAAGTTAAAGATTTCTGTTATTTGAGAAGTATGTTCTCAGATAATGAAAAAGTAGAACGGGATGTTGAACGACGAGCTACAATATGAAACATAGTTAATAGGGAAGTAAAAAGACACATACTACCAAGCAATATCAAGGTCTACCAAAATGATGGTTTACAATAGCGCTATACGGAAGATAAACTTGGATGTGGAAAGTAATTGAAAAGAGCTGAGTAAACGAGAAGAATACGTGGCATGTTAATATATGCCAGAATAAGAAACATTTTTGTTAAGTATGAATGTTAGTTTAAAAATGTAACAGGGTCTAAAACATCACGTTAAGTTGGTTTGAACGGACGGGTGACTAAACAAATTTTGAATGTCAAAATTATAAAGAGAGAATTGTTCTAGATGACGACCAAAAAAATAATGGTTGGAGGAAGCGAATGAAATTTTCAAAGTAGGAAAGGCAAGGCGTCAGAGAAACAGAATGAACTGTATGACAATATGTATTGATATTGAGGAGACAAAAGTTGGACGCTCTATCTTCTATACCCATATCGTCCGAAAAATAGAGATATGATACGAGTATATACTATATTATACTCGTATTATAAGTATGAAAACTTTATAATTTGATTCGAGTGTTTAATGTAGGAAAGAAGTAAACTTACTCGCATTTACTTTCATAATGTTAGAGATAAAACATGACATTAAAGGATAAATTAGTCATTAGTGGTGATGAATAGTAATCTTTTGAGAAGAAACAGCTCCTCCAGAGTGGCTGTGTCCAGAATATCCACCACCCAGTCCCTGCGAAGAGAGTCCACTGGAATAACCGCCAGAGTATCCACCGGAGTGGCCACCATATCCACCAGCGCTGAAGTCGCCTCCGTGTCCACCAGCTCCAAAACCTCCTCCAAGTCCGCCTGCGCCGAAACCCCCTCCGAGACCACCAGCGCCGAAGCCTCCATCTCCACCAAGTCCTCCACCGAGACCCCCACCGAGACCCCCACCGAGACCTCCACCGAACCCTCCTTGTGTGGCTCCTCCCTGGATGTACACGGGCACTTGCCTTTCAACTACGTAAGGCTGGGGCACCTGCACAGGAACGGGCCTGTAAACAGGTACAGGGTAGGGCCTCTCCACGGGCACCTCCACCCTCTGCACCACTGGCACTTTGTACGGCACCTTCACGGGGTAGGGTACTGGTTTATCCACTTTGTACGGGACAGGTTTCTCCACCTTCACAGGGTAGGGCTTCTCCACGTGCACTGGCACGGGCCTCTCCACTGGCACGCGCACAGGGACTGCCACCTGTCTTTCCACTGTCACGGGATAGGGCCGGGGCACTGGTACAGTGTTGGTGATAACTTGAGGTCCTCCAGCTCCTCCTAGGCCTCCATCTCCTCCAAAACCACCAGCACCTCCAAAGCCACCAGCACCTCCGAAACCACCAGCCCCTCCGAAGCCTCCACCGCCTCCGTAACCACCTCCGTAACCCCCTCCAATACCCCCATAGCCTCCTCCTATGCCGTGTCCACCACCAAAATCATGACCTCCGTTTCCCAAATCCAGAAGGCCACGTTTTTCTTGTTTCTTCTCTTTTGCTGTCACCCCGACCGCAATAATTGCGCACAATGTCACGAATTTCTGAAATTGTGAAAAAATATATTAAATGTCTAACAATACAAACAATTCAATTAACTTATAAAGCAAGAAAATTCTTTTCAAAATATACTAGATCCATCCATTATTATTTCTAATTTGAATATATACATTTAAATGTAAATAAATCCATATTTTGCTCAAACTCTACCTTTAAAAAAAAAAATATTTTAAAAATGAAGTTTGACCAATGTTTAAAATAAATTTTATTTGTATAAACCTAATTTATTCCTTCATTCGTGTCTTATACTTCAACATTTATGAAATTATCAAGAGTACGTATTGAAGTGCGTGGCGAATAATAATCACGTTTTCGGGCTAAGAACTACTGGAGTAGGCAAGTAACTCACAGTTCGTCATCGGATACGTTTGAAATGCTACCGCACATAGATAAGCAACTAGACTCGTTCTCATCTTGTTTGTGCGTGTGTTGCTACAAGACGAAATATTTAAACAGACTGGGACAATTTTTTAAATTAGGTTTCCATCGACAATCGAACTTAAAACTCCCGGATAAAATATCAACGTCCTAGCAACTAGGCAACGGAAATAATCGCGGGCCTATTAGATTAGTATAACTTATTTATCAGAATATCTCAAATATTTGAAAACTATAAAAGATCTCACCAAATTAACCATAATGGAATACAACTTATCACGAATAACTCAAAAGATGAAATGATACGTTTTGGAGATGGTCAATTATATTTATACCTCACATTTAAGCAAATTAAGATGCATTTCAAAACTAAAGTGAAATAATCAAACACCGTAACTTACCAAAATATTCGAATAGCATACATTTGTCCAGGATTGCAAATGATTTTTTCCGTATTACTTCTGTATATTAAATTAGATTTATCGTAACGCATTTTAATGAATGTCTCTTGAATAATTTATCAGGAAATCTAAAGTGTCGGGAGGATATAAAAACCGTGGAGATATTCCTAATGGTATCAGTCGCAACTTGACTTTCAGACAATTAATATATCTAATAATGAGACATTTTGTGAGTACTTTCATTAATTTTAAATCACTTTAAGAGGAATATTAGAAAAATAGTATAACAATTGATATTTTTATATACGAGTAGATAAAATTATCAATTGATAGTTACATCAGTGATATCGAATCGAAATAATTTTATATCGACGGCATGGTCTAATTGGCCGTGAGTACCCCAGATAGGAGTTCACTTTAATCCACTAGATAACTAACAATAATACTCAATCACTATGATTGTTAGTCATCTAGTGGAAGAAAGTACATATTTTTTGTTAATTCTGTTTCTATTATGACTGACAATCATACTCAAAACCGAATTAACAAAAAATTACATACTTGGTTAAATATTAGTTGAATATCAAGTGTTTTAGAGCAATTGTTTTATTTTGGTCAATTGTGTTACGAACTGATAGTTTGTTTTTTATTTCACGATACTGTTTGTTGTTCATTCTTCGATACTGTTTGTTTTTTATTTTTCCCTAACAGAGACGTAACGTTATTTCAATGACGGTGCTGGAACCTGTAAAAACTTACGTACTCGTATTTACTTAGACGTGTAGCTCATTGCTGAGCTCACGATTATGACGAGTGGTCGTTATATATTTGATTTTGTCTAATAATCTTGTTGGAGTCAATCGTTTAGCATCACAGAATCCTTCTATAGATTGTTTTCAACTCTTCTTGCGTCATGTTTGAAAAACTATAGTATTCTCAATCTGCATGTCGTTGAAAGCGTTTCGGTGACCTGTTGATTGTAGATAACAAACATATAATAAAATTTTCTTTTTTCATTTCAGAAGTTTTATCTCTGCCTCGCGGCTATAATTCTGACAGTGCATGCTGTTCCTGAGAAGAAACAAGAAAAACGTGGTCTCCATGATTTGGGTAATGCTGGAGGATTCGGAGGATATGGCGGTACTCTAGGAGGGCATGGAGGAGGATTGGGAGGAATCGGGGGAGGATTCGGAGGAACTGGGGGTGGCTTCGGAGGAGGATTGGGTGGAATCGGCGGTGGTTTTGGAGGCGGTCTTGGAGGTGGTCTTGGAGGAGGTCTTGGAGGTGGTTTTGGAGGAGGGGCTGGAGGCGGAGCTCAAGTGATCACCAACACTATTCAGGTTCCAGTTCCCCAGCCTTACCCTGTCACTGTGGATAGACCTGTACCAGTCCCGGTCTCCGTGCCAGTTCCTAGACCATATCCAGTGGAAGTGCCCCGTCCATACCCAGTTACCGTAACACGACCAGTGCCTGTCACCGTTAACAGGCCAGTCCCATATACCGTGAGAGTGCCAGTTCGAGTACCCGTGGTGCAGAGAGTGGAAGTGCCAGTTCCCAGGCCTTACCCAGTCCCAGTGGACAGACCTTACCCAGTTCCAGTACCTCAGCCCGTGGTGGTGGAGAGCCAGGTGCCCGTAGTGGTTAATCAGGGAGGCGGAGGAGCAGGTGGGCTTGGTGGAGGATTTGGTGGGGGACTCGGCGGAGGTCTCGGCGGAGGACTTGGTGGAGGACTCGGCGGAGGACTCGGTGGAGGATTCGGTGGAGGACTTGGTGGTGGATACGGGGAAGGATATGGTTTAGGCTATGGTGGAGGATATGGTGGAGGCCATGGTTCCAGCTTTGGGTCCTCTGGATACTCTGGGCATTCAAGCTTTAAACATTAGATTTATTCATCCTATGAATATTAGTACGTTTTTACAATATTGAACCTTTGTTACAATTTCAATTATTTGAAATAAAACGTTTGCATTAATACTCATTATCCTTATTTTTATCTTAATCCACATTCACACTCCATCAAACTTTTTAAAATCAAACCATTCAATCTCACCTGTATATTAATATGAACCAAACTGAGGAATCAATTTCACAATGATAACAAAATAGATTTTACCAGTAGTTTGTAGTTTTGCGCTAGGTGGCTGTTCTGATAGATCATTAAATAAATTTTGTAAATCTGAAAAAAAAGAAGTTATTTTAGGGAGATTGTTCTCCCGCCAATAGGGCTTGCCGTCTTTCTACAGAAGTAAGTAAACTTTCTACAGAACGAAGTAAAGTGCTAATAGATAACACTCTCTCATGGGGAAATCAAATAAATGAGGTAAGCCGAAGGATCTTCTTCAGCCTTCATTCCAAGTGCTGCAAAGATTCCCGCCTACTAAAACCAAATTTTTACTAGTGTAATCTGTGCTTTTTCCGATTTGGACTATGCGGACGTCTATTACAGGGGAACAGCTGGACAAATTACAGCGTTTTCAAAATGTTTGTAACAGCGTCTCCAAATAATTCACATACTGTCTCTATTGTATAATATCCTTAACTGTCTCACCCCCCCCCTTATTTCGCCGAAATTTTTCAGCGTCTTTTCAATCATGGATTAGCGCTACACTCAAACAGAGATTGTTTATTGGCCTTTCAAGTACATCGTTCTTCATTTTTTTACGTCATCCTTTACTGTCTATGTAGTGAGACTCTGGAATCAGTTACAAACCAATGTTAGACTGGCTCTGTCCTTGGCAAACTTTAAGAAGCGATTGAAAAAACTCTTCATTTCTGGTCAGTTAAATAATGTATCATTCGTGATTTGATTTTTCTTTTCCTTTCCTCTCCTGCACCCCTTCTTTTTCCTTTGATTGAGATCTCACTTTATATGAAAAGGGATGTCCGTGTGATTGTCCGTCTATGTGGGGTTTGTAGCCATATGCTCACGTATGTGTTTATGGATTTCGTGGGGAGGGATAGTCATTTGAATGATTTATGCGACCATGTAACTCGCTTCATTTACTTTTGTCTAGTTATTTGGGAGAGATTGCCGCCTGGTAATAAGCCTGCCATATTGTATTTGCAATAAAAGTGTTAAATAAATATAAATAAATAAATAACCTTTTTCCGTATTGGGTGTAAAGTACAAACCTGGCCATAAGGATTATAATTCCATGTTATAAATTGTTACTAAAAAGATAATATTAAACTAAACAACACATATTTAGAATTAATACTGTTACATCAACTTTATCCAAAGTCTTCTCTTGAGACTTGTTAATTTTAATTGTTATTCTATTAATAACAATTTCTGACACGGAAGTTTATTCCTCATTTCCAGGTTCATGTTATTCTCCCTTCACGGAGACAATGTAAAAAATCCTTACCCATCCCACCAAATAACTTCTCCTTACTTTAACAATAGCCTTATATTGTAGATTGAGGAGATATAGGCGGAGCCCTTTTAAAAACAAAAGTCAACCAATCAACACGAAATGAAAGGATCCTCAAAGTTCTAACGAAAACATCAACCCATCCCACATTATTAAAAAACGTTCATTGATATTGCAAAGGCCTATTTCAACAATGACAGAAAATCAGTTTTCGTTTGTTTTCTAAATTTGTTTACGTTGACAGCATAATGTATTTGAAAATTAGAACAAAGCTGTTCTATACATATTTTCTGTTTCATTTTCACTTCACGGTTACAGTATGATTTGTTTCATTTTCGGGTTAACGGCATTAGGCATATTATATAATAGATATTCTTTAGATGAAAATTACAAGAAAATAAGATTTATGGAGTAACACATTTCATCATTGAAGAGAGATATAATATTTTCTAGTCGCTGTTTGAAGACATCGCGAGTCTTACAGCAGCAGGTGACAAGTTTCAGAGTTTACAGCATGGACAGTAAAGTACGACAAGAATAGTGTTAAAAGAGAATGTCTGTTTAGATATCTAAACGGAACCATTGAGTTTTTTTATGGAGAGAGTTTTTACATGATGTTATTCAGTTAAATATTTGTTTCACCAAGGGGTAACAAATCGTAATTCTTGATACCAATATCAATTTTTAAGGATATCCGTGTTTATTGACGAAATATGTGATATACTGTTCTACATTTTCATTATATATAATACAACCTGACGGGCTATTACCATGTGGCAATCTCTTCTCACCAACCAACCAGAAAAATGTTCAAGAGATCTTAAGTGAAAACTAGACTGAAATCCTATTTAAAAAGTATATATGGCAATCGAACCCGCAAACCCCAGGCTAGAAGATAATCATCTTACTAACTAGACCACGGACATTATTTCTTTATCAGGTGAATCCATTCTGTATCAGCATAAGTGTCTTATCTACTACACTACGGAGGTTGTCTTTTTATCAAATGGATACATTTTGCATCAGAACAGGCGTAAATTCAACTAGGCCAAGGAGATTGTCTTTGTATAAGATGGATATATCGTATTTTGTATCAGAATAGGTGTCTTATCAAGAAGACCACAAATATCTTCTTTGTATAAGATGGATACATTTTGTATCAGAACAGACCTCTTATCAACTAGGCCACGGAGATCATCTTTGTATAAGGTGGATACATTTTTTATCAGAACAGGTGTCTTATGAAAATATTTGGAGATGGATACTTTTTGTAGCAGATAATCTCAAAAAAATATATGGTAAATATTTGATTTTCTTATTCAGTTTGAAAATTCATCTTTTAAAGTGTAGTGCGAGGTTTGATTTAATTTTTTTATCCAATACTGAGCCTCGAAAAACATTGAAATTTTTCATAACCATTATATATCTATATTTTAAAATTTGATGATATGCACATAATATAGAAGAACGGAAATGGAGTCAAATATATTGTATTAATTCACCCAAGCGTATGAATAAAATGAAATATCACGTGGCAATCGCAAGATCAATGCATACGTAAACATTTCAAAGTGATTTAGTGATCGTGGCAATTGAATGAAGACAAAATGATTCCAATTGTTGATAACCAAATTATAATTCATTGTTCTTCGTATTAATAATAATTTTTATCAGGGCCACATTGTCACCACAAAGAAAGTAGATCTCGACTTCTTACAGGTACATTGTACTCGTATACACAAATTTCTTGTACGTTTTTAATCTTACTGTCTAGTATACCTATTTTGGTGTGTGTTTATTTTGTGACATAATTTTTAAACTCTTCTGTTCTTTAAATAAAAAAAATATAAAACTCATCTATCTATTGAATTCAATTTTTATATTCTTTTCGGTGACGAGAGTATATAATTGACACATGTGATAAGCTGATTGACTTAAAACAGAAATTCCGAATTAGGGGGTACAACAGAAATTCCGAATTGTATTAAATATAATCATGATGGAAAAATATTTTTTTATGTGTTATGACGTGTATTCTTTAAACTTTCCTGATATTATCTTGTCATTATCGTGTAAAAAATAAATAAGATAAACTTGTTACTACATGAACAGATTTTATTGGTAAATCTTTCATGAATCATTCTTATAACATGTATGTATGTGGTCTATCTAATGGTTCTTACTTCATCTTTATCATTCAAAATTCATTCAAACCTATCCTAATGCCTGCATTCCATATTTTATCATACATTGTATTACCATATACACAAACTGAATTGAAATTATACTGAAATTATGAAACGGGTTTGTTACAAAAATTGAAAAAAAATATTCAATGTATGTATAATATTTTATATTTAGGTATCAAAATAATAATGTACATACAATTTTGTAAAAAAACATAAACATATTCGTATTTTCAATTAATTTAGTGTTTAATGGACGAAAAGCTGGAATGTCCAGAGGATCCAAACCCAGAACCATGGCCTCCATCGTATCCTCCCCCGTATCCACCACCGTATACTCCCCCGTATCCTCCACCGAGCCCTCCACCAAGTCCTCCACCAAGTCCTCCACCAAGTCCACCACCAAATCCTCCGCCAAGTCCTCCACCGAGTCCCCCACCAAATCCACCACCAAGCCCACCAGCACCTGCTCCCCCCTGGTTAACTACCACGGGCACCTGGCTCTCTACCACCACGGCTTGGGGCACTGGAACTGGGTAGGGCCTGTCCACTGGGACTGGGTATGGCCTAGGCACTGGCACCTCTACTCTCTGCACCACGGGCACTCGGACTGGCACCCTCACGGTGTATGGGACTGGTCTATTAACGGTGACGGGCACTGGTCGTGCTACGGTAACTGGGTATGGACGAGGCACTTCCACTGGATATGGTCTAGGGACTGGTACGGAGACCGGGACTGGTACAGGTCTGTCCACTGTGACGGGGTAAGGCTGGGGAACTGGAACTTGAACAGTGTTAGTGATCACTTGAGCTCCACCTCCTGCACCACCACCAAGACCTCCTCCGAATTCACCCAATCCTCCCCCAATGCCTTCGAAACCTCCCCCAGTTCCACCGAAATCTCCACCGATTCCTCCACCGATTCCACCACCGATTCCTCCCCCGATTCCTCCAAAACCTCCACTGTGTCCTCCCAGAGTACCGCCATATCCTCCAGCCTCACCCAAGCCATGGATACCACGCTTTTCCTGTTTCTTCTCAGGAACAGCATGCACTGCCAGAATTGTTGCCGTGAGGCACAGATAAAACCTCTGAAAAAAATAAGGTAATTTATATTTTTTTTATCATACACGAAACATTTTTTACTTAAAACATCCTGGAATATTATTATGCCTTCAACATACCACATTCAACCTTTAAGAAATATATATTCCAAATCTACAATATTTGGAATATAATTAGAGGTAAATGAGTTATTTTAAATAAAAAACATTAATAAGGGCATAAAGTTTTTGAGAAATAAATGTTTCAGAGCAATTGATAATCAAGGATTTCTATCATCACCTAAAACCAAAATGAACTGGTAGCACAAAAAAGCGGACTTACAAAACTAGCCATAATTCGATGAACCTTTTGTTTGTGTGAATGTAAACTCACAACTGATACCTTATGCTGGAGATCTGGGTATTTTATACATTATGTTGCACTTCGGATATATTCATGATTATATGGATTAACATTTATAACGATAAGTTTAGTAAATGTATGCAACTACAAATACGGAAAACAGTGATCATATACAATATTGCACTGTGGTATGCAATACGAATATTTTGGCATGTTATGGTTTATGATTATTCTGATCTCGGTTATGAAATGTATCCTAATTTGCGATGATGTGAGGTACAAAAAGTCTATGTCTATCATTCACAGGTGTCATTTCATTTCTTTAGATCTTCGTGTATTTATTCATTTATCATGGCTTATAAGGTGAATGAGTATTAATTTTAAGTTTTATGTATATACGAGAACACAGGTATCTCAAATAATCCTAATAGTACATATCAAAGGTCTAAAGCAACCAAGTTTTTTGTTAATAATTGTTGATTTATTTAAACAAACTTATGTATTTGATTTATTTTATTAATACGAATAAATTTCATGAAAATCAAATCACGGAAATAAGATTATTATGAATAAAAGATTCACTAATACTAAAATTGTCTATTTTTTTCAGAAATGAATAGTATTTTCTACATTAATAGCGGTTGGAATAACAATAGCCGCTGAAAAGAAACAGGAAAAACGTGGCCTCTTAGATTTGGGAAATGCTGGTTACGATTTCAATGGGGGACACGGTATCGGCGGAGGCTATGGAGGAATTGGAGGTTTGGGAGGTGCTGGAGATTTCGGAGGGGTTGGAGGTTTCGAAGGTGCTGGTGACTTCGGAGGAGACGGAGGCCTGGGAGGAGCTGGAGAACCTCAAGTTATCACCAACACTGTACCAGTGCCCCGCCCTTATCCCGTGAATGTGGAGAGACAGGTGCCAGTCCCTGTGCGCGTACCTGTAGACAGGCCCGTTCCAGTGCATGTGGAGAAGCCCTACTCAGTTAAGGTGGAAAAGCCAGTTCCATATAAAGTAGATAAGCCAGTACCTTACCCCGTGAAGGTGCCGTACAAGGTACTTGTGGTGCAGAGGGTGGAGGTGCCCGTGGAGAGGCCCTACCCTGTGCCTGTTTACAGGCCCGTTCCCGTGCAGGTGCCCCAGCCTTACGTAGTTGAAAGGCAAGTGCCCGTGTATATACAGGGAGGAGCCACACAAGGAGGGTTCGGCGGGGGTATTGGTGGAGGTCTCGGTGAAGGTCTCGGCGGAGGTCTCAATGGA
This sequence comes from Odontocerum albicorne, assembly GCA_949825065.1. Classification (NCBI taxonomy): domain Eukaryota; kingdom Metazoa; phylum Arthropoda; class Insecta; order Trichoptera; family Odontoceridae; genus Odontocerum; species Odontocerum albicorne. The sequence goes on from OX463855.1 coordinate 22,538,584, forward strand.
GGTCTTGGTGGGGCCGGAGGTTTCGGCGCTGATGGTCTTGGAGGCGGCATCGGCGCTGGTGGATTTGGAGGAGATTTTGGAGCTGGTGGACACGGAGGTAGCTTCAGAACTGGTGAATATGGTGGCCACTCCGGCGGGTATTCTGGCAGTTACTCCAGTGGATTCTCTACCCAAGGACAAGGCGGTGGATACTCCGGACATAACCACTCTGGAGGAGCTGCTGTTTTTTCTCAGAAAATAACCATCCATCATCACTGATACTTATGTTTTAGTATCAGGGATAATTAAAAAAAAAATATTCTTTGTTATTTCGAATACATCCTCTCAGAAGCTTTCAGCAATCATTTAGACTTCTTTTCTATTTAATATCTATTGAACTTAATATTTTACATTTATTTCTAAATCCCTACAAAAAATATTATTAGGAATAAGATAACGAGTATTAACGTTTCATTCCAGCTCGTATCGCTTCTCATGGTTTCAATATGTGTTTTTCATATAGCTATCCGATAATGTGTTATACTTTTATTTATTATAAATTTGCCTCATTTGGCAGACATTTAATTGTTAAAAATAATAAATTGGAAAACAAAACTGTTCAATTTTATTTTTACCTTATTTGCAAAATAACATGAAATTATGGAATCATATTATGGTATGCTGCTTTGTAAGATTTAAATAAATTAGACTTTTGTTGTCTTTGTTAATAAGGTACTGTTTAAAAATAATATTGGTCTGAGCCAAATCATTATTTTCAGTAATTTAAGAAAAGAAAATTTACTCATTTAAAGGATAAATAGAGAAAAGTGTTCTATAATATATAATTTGTTAGTATAATTTTTCAGCACAACATGATACTTGTTAGTGTTATTTTTCGATGCTATTAAAAAACTAATCAAATATTATGATTTATTAGATTTTTCGAATTAAAAATTTGATGACATCGTCAAAGCATATTTATATTTGATAAATAGCAACATTTAAAAAATTTCAACCGGCTTCGGAATATTATTTTTTTTGTCTATGCATTTAGCACTTCCGTAAGCACACAGTTTTAACATATTTAATTCGGTGTTGTATTGAATTATACTTTCGTTGTATACAGTACAACTTGGCAGACTTATTGCCGTGCGCCAATATCTTCCAACCAATCAGAAAGATGTTAGAGTCCTTAAGTGAAAACTATACTGGAATCTTTGTGAAAAAATCTAGATTCCAACGGGAATCGAACCCGCAACCTCGAGTTTTGTTTTCCAATATTAACATTCAACCCCCACCCTCATATTCTAATTCTTTACTTATACGAGTACATATCTATTTTATTATATTTTTAATTTGTCGATAATAGTGAATTCGAATCTCTAGTAAGAGCACTCTTAAGAACAGTCCGCTCTCTAAACGGCGCTATATAAATTATCATTTTATTATTATTATTATTATAAACTAGCAAATTATCCAAGCAGCCAGGTAAAAATAGTAACGGTGATATTTTAAAGTTCTTATTAGGATGTGGTGCATTACTTCTAGTGCATTACTTGAAATAAAAATTAAATGAATGAACTCCCATTACCCCTGACGAGTAGAATAAAAGGTACAACACAAAGTGGGGGATTGGGGTACTTATCGTTTGTGATAGGAAATATTTGTGATAAGTATATCCTGTTACATACAGTGCAAGGCCTTTCAGTAGTTGCAGCTTGTCTGCGTCTTTTTTCACAATAGTTTTAAGCCAATTGGCTCGAACAAATGCTATTTGCTCCTAGTTGTGATGAACATCTATGGTATATTTATGAGTATTTCACACATTACGTTTTTATATGTCTTGCGCTACCCATAGAGTTTTCTTATACGACAAAAAGTAAACCTAATTTTGAAATGGTGGTTTCCAGACAATATAAATAACTTAAGCTGATAAAATCATCATTTGCCATCGTATGGGGTATTTTTATAATTACATTATTTTCCACTTATTTTAGAAACTTACAGAATAAATGAAATGCAGATTAAAAAGTGTAGAGAAAAAATAAAATTCGTTACGAAAAAAATAATCCAAGGACTCGAGATTACCCAATAAGTACAATTTCCATTAAAATATACGGAATCAACGACATCAACATTAATATTTATTTAATAAAATAATTTAGTATTCGCTTTCGGGTAACCTTCTAAATAATTTTGTATATTAATATTCTAAGATTACAACGGCTTGGAATAATCCCCTTCAGTCCATTTTAAAATCTAGGATTCTTAAACCAGAAAATCATGTTCGGTATTTCCTTCAATTTGCAGTATCATCTTTTTCGTCCCACATTACTCTGTTTATGGCACAACTCATATCCATGGAGAGTACAAACAGGACCAAAAACAAATAATTATGAGCTGTAGGAATAAGAACACGTGTAAGCGTGGGTTCATAGGTTACTGATAAGGGACCCCACGATGACGAAATAATGGGCAGAATTCAGATGGCTAGGAGAGGGACGAGTCAGTTGAAACCTCGATAAGCGATTGCGGAATCCGAAGAAAAATCGAGCCTTGGTTGATTCAAACCCTCGTTTCTTCATTGTTTATATGGTGTGTAGACCTGTACAATCAAAGCACGCGATAGTTAAAAAATCGACGTCCTCGAGATGTATTCGAGACGACATTCTACGAATAGTCGAAATAACTAGTCTATCGATTATTGAAGAGCTTTGAAAGGGACGATGGGGAACGAAAACCTTGATGATTCCTGTGATAGAGAAACCAGATTAAAATGGTAGTACAGGACTCATTTCAGGAGGCACGTTAAACTGATACCTTAGAAACATTTTTTTTATTTTACGTATAACTGTTTGGGCATGTAGATCGAATGAATGAAGAATTACTAACAAAACAAATATTTAGTCCAAATGTGAGTGGAAGGCATGATTAAGGAGGAAGGAGGAAGATTAAGGAAAATATTGTTGGATTCGATTAATGATATTTTGTAAAAAGGAAAAATTAGAAGTAAGATAAATCAAAGGAGCTGTATGGTAAGACGCATGGATGTAGAAGAGGCGAAATATGTGTATTGAGATAGGAAAGCCTGGCACTCATTCCACTCTGCCTACCCTTACCGGGATATGGTGTGATGGTATGTATGTAAAATTAACCGTTATGTTAATGATAAGAGCAAAAATATAATATACTGTTTTCCATTTCTTGGCTACTAATACCTGCTATAATTATATTTCTCTCAGACCTCGCTCAGAGACTTGAATCTTTTACATTTTCAAAATTTAAAATAGGCATATAAACAAATTTCATATTAAATGACCTAAAAAGAGAAATACTTGAATATATTTCTTACTGAAAACTACATGGGTGTGATTACATTAATATACCAACTCATAAAACATTTTTTTTTAATATCTAATGGGAGGAGCCCATTCTTATTCATATAAAAAATATTCATTTGGTAACATCCGTTTCATATGGTTTGACACAGTCTTCAAAATATCCATTTGATACAAACTGGTGATAACATAACTATATTGTAAATTCAAAAATATCTCGAAACAGGTGGAATGTGGGTTGGACTCTTTTTTTATAAATACGAGTATGCCAAAATAAACTATTCCAAAAGAATTCTTAATAATTACTTTTGAAAACAATATTTTACCGACTAGAATAAGTATAACATATTGGCTAGAAAATATTCAACATCGATTGATTAGGTTAAATTAGGATATTTTTGACGTATATGTATAAAATAATCCGACCCATTAATACTTTTTAGTGAAAAAATAAATAAAAAAACATCGTACTTTCATGGCAAAATCTTCCCATGGCCACTTAAAAAATCCTTGTCCGTCGCACCAGATAACTTCTTCCTGCTTTAACAAAAGCACCTACCAGTGAGGAGATACAGACGGCGCTCCTAAACAAAAAATAATACCCAACATGTAATAAGGATCTTCAAAGCTTCAGTGAAAATGTCACTCTATCCCACCGCCACTCAAGTTCAATATAAGGTGATTGCCTATTACAAAAAAAATATGCTACTTTCTCAAGAGCTTGAAGACGAGCTGACATAAAAATATGCTACTTTCTCAAGAGCTTGAAGAAGAGCTGACATAAAAATTACAATTGACCCTGAGCCAAATCAAGTAAAATAACTAGAAAAATTCGATTTAATCTTCCTAATAAATATATTTAAATACTTTTATAGCTATATGGTATTTAAATATTTGTATTTTAGATTGTAACACATGTAATCATTACAATTGTATGTACATTACAAAAGTATGTATTTCGTCACTGCTTTACTCGTTTTTCGATAGGTTTTCCAGCTTGTATTTAATAACAAATCAATTTGTTATTCCACTAATTACATTAATCATTATGATACTATACATGTTATACCTCGTATCTCAAGGTTCTCTTGAGGCGGAATGGTCCTGGTTTGTTACGAGAATAATTCTTATGTCGGACTGATGTCATGTCATCATCAGAAGTGTGTGCTCAATAAAATACAACGCACATGATCTTGTATTATATTTATTTATTTATATAAATAAACGAAACAATGAACCTTACAACAAATATAATAAAAATAAAAGAGCTAGTAGTGAATGCTCAACATATTAAGAAGGAATATATAACGATATTTTAAACAATTACATAAAAAACGATAAGAAAGAAACAAGTATCAAATCGTATAAAATCACATGTTACCAACACAATACGGGGTCGTCCACAGGCGCACAATCAGAACTGTCCAAAAAATACGAACACAAAAAACAAATCATTGAAAAACAAAATACAAATTAAAAAATGTAAAAGACGGAATCAGACAGGTGCAACATCACAAATCTCCTTCAGCACGGGGAAAAAATCACAAAATAGATTAAAAAAAACTACAATAATCAATTAAAGACAGTTCAAAAAAGTTCTTTTCATTATAGTACCATTGTTCCTCTGTATCATTCATTATAAGCATTTTCACAATTTTAATTTTGTTTGTTTATGATACACGTACTATTTAAGAAAATGAAGCCAAAACACATTAAAAAATACAAAAAAAAATCTAAAATGAAAACTGCATAAATTTTATTTTATTATGAAAATAAATCAAGTACAAATACCGACCAATTCTATTTTAAACTTTTATTTTATATATTTTTTGCTTCTTAATGCTTAGAAGATGCAAATATGGCATGTCCAGAAGAACCAAAGTTGGAACCATGGCCTCCACCATATCCAGCACCAGAGTCTCCACCGTATCCTTCCCCGTATCCTCCCCCGTATCCACTACCGACTCTTCCGCTAAACCCTCCACCAAACCCTCCACCAAGACCTTCACCTAGTCCACCACCGAATCTTCCGCCAAGTCCTCCACCGAATCCCCCACCGAATCCAAGCCCACCAGCACCTGCTCCTCCCTGGTTAACTACCACGGGCATCTGGCTCTCTACCACGACGGCCTGGGGCACTGGGACTGGGTAAGGCCTGTCTACTGGGACTGGGTAGGGTCTAGGCACTGGCACCTCTACTCTCTAAACCACGGGCACTCGAACTGGCACCCTCACAGTGTACGGGACTGGTCTGTTGACAGTGACGGGCACTGGTCGTGTTACAGTCACTGGATATGGACGGGGCACTTCCACTGGATATGGCCTAGGAACTGGCACAGAGACCGGGACTGGTACAGGTCTATCCACAGTTACGGGGTAAGGCTGGGGGATTGGAACCTGAATAGTGTTGGTGATCACTTGGAATCCACCGCCAGCACCACCTCCAGCGCCACCTCAAAGACCACCTCCGATACCACCCAATCCTCCTCCGATTCCTCCCAAGCCTCCTCCAAGTCCTCCGAAGCCACCCCCAGTTCCTCCGAAGCCTCCCCCGATTCCTCCCAGCCCTCCACCGTGTCCTCCTAGAGCACTGCTATATCTTCCGATTCTCCCAGCATTACCAAGGCCATGGAGACCGCGCTTTTCTTGTTTCTTCTCAGAAACGCCTTGCACTGTCAATACTGCAGCCGCAAGGCAGAGATAGAGTCTCTGGAAAGGAAATCATTCATTTTAATTGTTTGTCTTTGTTCTTTGGTGAAATTCCAATGAATGTACGATTGTGTTTAAATTGAGAAGAGTTTCAAGGAATGTTGTTTTCTATGGATTTTTACCAAATATGTTAATGCAGTAAGTATCTGACTAGCAGATTTTTTTATATTTCCTGTTTTGTGTATTTTGATAGATATTGTGACAAAACTCATAACTTTCAAAACATCGATAACCAATTTGCAAATAAAACATTTTCATAGTACGTAAATAATACAGAAGTAACTTAACTATTCTGTCATTCGATTATAAAACAAATATTTTACTAAAACCCTTGACAGTGAACGTTAGAAGTATTTTACTACATTTTTTTCATTATTCGAATTTCGTTACATTCTTAAACAAATTCCTCTAAAAACTGACGTGGGTTTTTAAATTTCCTAGTATGTTAATTGACGTCATTTGCAATAAAAAAAAATTAAAAAATGATTTTTTTCGTTGTTAAATGTTAATAATATTTTTAACAGAGTTAAAGAGCAAACTTTAATATTCATCAATGTTCCCCAAGATATTAAAAACAATACTTCAAAATAGGCCAAGTCCTACTACAACACGTGCATAAAAAATGTCTGGGCCAGATTTGTCTAACTCTTGAAGGCATACCTCTATACTTATTTCTGTTTAGCGAACCACTTACGCAGTGATTTTAAATATCTAATTTGAAACATTTTCCACATTTTGAATACACATTAATAAAAAAATATTAAATGTAATGCACGAAAAAGGTATTTCTATTAAAAATAACTATAAAATACTTATTGTAAAATATGTAAACTTATCAGCGAAAGGGGTATATAAATTATGATATTTCAAAGGCACTTACAAAATAAGCCATTGTCTGAATTACTTATGGTTTGACAATTGATTCACTACTGATGTATTTTGAAAGATTTTTCCTTTTTATATAATACTAGCTGTACCCGGCCACGCGTTGCTGTGGCTCACTCTGGTTAAATGGAAAAGAAAGAAAAGAAAAAGCATACGTTTTTAATATGTTTAGTTTCATAATGCTTGTGGGTATACAATATTTTTGATGTCTTTCCGCCACTCTCAGTTTGTCGCGTTTATCGCTGTGCTCCCAAATGATCGTATTACTCCAAGAGGTCAATTCACGATATGATTTGAATTCAAATGAAAGATCGATTGCACTGAAAAAGAAGAAAGAAAGTTATAACAAAAAAATATAAAATTGAGAAACATTAAAAAAGGAACTGAATAATATTGTTAAGTTCGTAGACGTCTTTGTTCTTGGCGGCAGCAATAGCTCGTTCACTCAGCCAATCGTGATTCTTATAATTGATTTGAATATAGGGAAATACTTTTTCCACCAATTCTTCTTTTGACGTCACAATCAGTGATACAGTAGGGTTTTCGCAAACGCGTCATTTTTACATAACGTGAAGAAAGCAGTTAACGTTGTAGCCGGTGGATTCAGGGCTATTTGTTGCACATTTGCAGCTGTGAAATAAACGCGTTGTCCATTTTCTAGATGTACTGCTAAGTGAACAACAGCTGGACTTCGTTCATGTATGGGAAATGAAAGAATTCGCTATACAGCTTCATTGCTGCTTATGTATCTTCCAGCCTGATACTGTGCGATTTCATCGATATGTATAACCGCATTCCCATCCCGCATTCTGCTTGCACGCCAAAAACTGCCATGTAGCTGCCTTTATTCACGTACTTACAAATGTATTTGATCGATTCAACGGGGTTACAGTATTCCACGTTTATGTGCGCTTTGTATGTTTTTGAATAGCAAAGGCGAATATGCAACAACCCAATGGTTGTCTATTTCGATGTCACCGTTTCACATTTGTATGGTTGCTAATTTCCCGCCATCTTCTGTTGATCTTCTTCTGTATAAAGGATATCCATCGTTTCCTGTAACTGTGTTGGATACTAATGCTCGAGGATATCGTTTAGATCATTTTCCGTCTATCATGCATGGTGAATTTGGATTCAGTTTACAAGTGATGGATAGCTTGTTCGGAGTTTCGGTCCGATGGTAGGACACCCTACTCCTTCATCGGATAAGTTCTGACTGTTAAGATATTTATTGGAAATTTTTGGATCTTTTTGGGAATCGGGAAAGGATAGGTTTGTGGTAATTGTTTTGATTTTATGAATGATTATGAGAAATTATAAACGATTAAATACATATATAAATATGATGATATGTACATAATATTAAATACAAATATACATAAATTTGTGTCGTCACACACTGTTTTATATTGAAAGGGTGAAAAAAAAAAAAATGAAAAAATGAATTGTGAATAAATTATAAGAATGAATATAGTATATGTAGATAAGTAAATGAGTGGGGAAATGTGTGTGACTTTTATAAATATATTAAGGTGTAGAAAATGTTTATTGAAGGTGAGAAATGCGGTTGCCTATGGGGGTAAACTGTCTGCCGGAGGAATTATCGATGATGGGGTGTTCAGAGTGACAATCGGGGGGTCATTTGGGGGGATGATTAGAGTTAAAGAGGGGGGGGGTCGGGGGGATGTTTCGCAATATTGATTTCGGACGAGTGTGTCTGTAACTGGTGTTCGCGTTGTAGTTATCTAAGGCTTTTATGACTGGGTTGGGATGACGGGATATAGAGCTGTAGAACCTTTCGGCCAGAGCGCGCATATGTTCGGGGATAGTATGTAGTTTGGTATCTGCGTGGAGTCTTGAATTACGGACGATGTAGGGTGCTTTTAAAATTATGCGGAGGGCTTTGTTTTGAATGATCTGAATGTGATGTAGCGTTGTTTTCTTCGCGTGGCCCCAGACCGGAAGGGCGTATGTCAGTTGCGGTCTGACGATCGCTTTATATAGGTGGAGTTTAGTGCGCGTGCTAAGTTTGCTGTATTTACTGATCAAGGGAAATAATGATTTGAGCGTTCCGTGAGCTTTTGATTTGATATTGAGGGCGTGTTTATGCCACGAGAGTCTACTGTCTAATGTGAGGCCTAGGTATTTTACGTGTTTTGACCATGGGACGCTCTGGCCGAAGAGTTTAAGAGTTCCGATGGGTTTGATGTATCTGCGTGAGAAGCGGACTGCTGTGCTTTTGGTGGGATTTATTTTGATCTTCCATTTGGTGCACCAGTGCTCCAGAATGGGAATGAAGTCTTGCAGTCTGTTGTGGGATACGGACTCATATTTCGATGAAGAGAGAAAGGCTGTGTCGTCAGCGTATTGCGCGGTGATACAATGTGTACGTGAAAATTGGGGCATATCGCTCGTGTATATGTTATACAGGATAGGGGACAACAGTGCACCTTGGGGCACACCTGCCAGAATGGGGCGAGGGGATGAGTTTATACCGTCTATTTTGACGGAGAAGGAGCGATTTTCAAGGAATGATGCGATGATTTGCACTAGTCTGAGGGGAATACCTGACTTGTGCAGTTTGAATATGAGTCCGTTGAGCCAGACTGTGTCGAAGGCTTTCGCCACGTCTAGTGAAAGGAGGGTCGTGAGGCCTTTGGAGCTGAAGTATTTGATGATGTGTTCTACAACGCGAAGAAGCTGATGGTTGGTAGAGTGTAATGGCCTAAATCCGTGTTGCGAATCTGGGATGATGTTACGTGAGTAAGTTTCTAACGAGAGACGTTCTAGGATTAATTTTTCGAGCACTTTACCTAGAGTCGGGAGCAGACTGATCGGTCTGTAATTTTCAGGGATAACGTGGCTTTTACCCGGTTTAGGGAACATGATGACGTCAGCGTTTTTGAATGGGGTTGGAAAGAATTTATGTCGAAGGCAGGCATTGTAAATGGCGGTAAGGGCGTAAATGGCTTTTTTCGGAAGTTTTTTCAAGGTGAGATTATTGATTTTATCGGGGCCGGGGGCTTTTTTGTTGATGAGATTTTTTATGATAGATTGAATTTCTAACGGTGAGAAGAAGTCTGTGGTGGGGGGGGTTTGCTCATTTAATATGTCGGCAACTGCGTTGTCGACCATTATTGAGTGAGAGGGGTTAGAGAGGTCTGCATTTGGCGAGAAGATATTAGCTAGAGAGTCAGCAAAGGTCTCTGCGCGGTCGCGAGCAGAGAAAACGGGGCCATTTGGTCCTTGAAGAGAGCTGGGTCGGGAGGGCGTTTTTCTAAGGCTACGCGTTAGTTTCCATTTGAGTCCATCATTGTATTCGAGAGACTCGACGAAGTCTGACCATTTGTCATTGCGGAGTTGCTGTAGGAGGTGTTTGATTTTTTTGACTAATCTGTTGTAGTCGGTTTTGTAAGAGGGGACAGCTGTGTTTTGCCACAACTTTCTGGTTTTGTTTTTTTCCATAATCAGTATTTTGATATGTGGAGGAAGGGGAAGTTCGGGTTTATCGGCTGGTCTCTCTTTTGAAGAGGATGTGAGAGCGGATTTGATGGTGGTTGTGAAGTCATTTATAGCGGCGTCTATGGAGTTCATGTCGGGGAAGGTTGTCGGTATTTTGATGCTGCTGTCGACGTTAATAGCGAAATCGCTCCACGAGGTGATGTGTCGCGGAGGGGCTGAGGGCGAGAAGGGTGGTAAGCCATCCGTCAATTGAAGTAATACCGGGTAGTGATCGGATTGAAGCTGGTGAACAGTCGTGAGATCTGTTTGATAGAGAATGTCGTTATGGACAATGATGTCGATGACATCAGGGCGATGATTGTCTATTAGTGGATAGAGGGTGGGAGACGTGGGTCCTTCCACGAAGTATCTTTTCCGGGAGGAGATTTCGTCAAGTTTATTACCGTGAGTGTTGGAAGTGCGGCTGTGCCAGAAGGGGTGTTTAGCATTTAGATCTCCCGCCATGATGGTGGGGATATTATCTGCGAGGAATGAGTCCAATTCAGACTCGACAAGTGGGGAGGTAGGTGGAAGATAAGTCGCGCAAAGTTTAAGAGGGCCGTGATTGGCGGTGTTCACCACTACGCATGTGGATTCTATGTTGACGGTGGAAGGGGAGGGGATGTGGCAGTGGTCTATTGTGCTTTTGATGAGAGTTGCGGTGCCGCCTTTTCTGCCGATGAGGCGGTCGTCTCTGTAGCAGTAGTAGTTACGGATGCTGTAACGGTAGCTCGGTTTGAGATGCGTTTCCGTTATCAGCAACACGTCCAGGTTGTGCTCGAGAAGGAAATCCTCGACCTCTTGTTTATGTGTTCTGAGGGAACCGTTTGCATTCCAGAACGCGGCGGATATATGGGATGGTTTATAGGTGCGAGCCATGTTCTTGGATGTAGTTGAGGAGGTTCATGGCTTCGGTGATGGCTGATTTTAAGTTATTCAAAATGAGATCGCGATTTGGGGGGGGGGGGCGGCGGGCAATATGTAGTTTTGGGGTGTAGATGTTGATAATAGGGGGCGATGAGTTGCGACGTTCGCGTATGACGCGTTGGAAGTGATTGGTTTCGATGCACTCTGGGGAGCGTTGGGGAATCGCCGTGTGGCGTTGTTTGCCGAGGGGGCGTTCGGTAAGGGGGAGTTGGTGGAGGGGCGTTGGTAGATGCCATCCATGAGGGGGCGTAAGGGCTGCGGGGTCTGGAAGTGGTGGTGGGGAGCGATTGAAGGGAGGTTGCTCTTGGGGAAGCGTGGGCAGCCTCTGAAGTTGGCCGTGTGTGGGCCTCCGCAGTTACAGCAGGTGGCGGGAGTGTCCGCGGGCTTCCTGCATTCAGATGTGTTTGGATTCAGTGTACCGCAAGGTCCATGTATCATATTTTTCGTCACAACTTCATGCAAATCCTTATCGACGTCGGCATCGGGTATTTCAGCGCACATTACATTGTCGATTTCGTTTGAAGTGATTTTGTTATAGATCCAGATTAGTACTATATATTTGCCTGAGGCCATCCTCTCTTTTGCCATCCCACTGAGTATATCCAGCAGCGCACAGACCCAAACACTTTATGTTTTACGATGAGCTGTTGTATATCGTCCCAAGCTGGATTGCATGTGAATGTAGTGAATAGGTCTGGACACCCGTAGTAATGAACATACGCAATTGCATATTGAACGTACTCATGCATATGACGTAGCCTGTATATGAAGATGACGACTGCCTGTATATGAAGATGGCCAAATCGTTAGTCTTCCAACGTTAGTTGTATTACCATCATTTACAACTGCATCTCGCAAATGAACGTATTCTTCAGAGCGAAGCTTGGTTTGATTAAAACGGATGAATATCAAACTAATTAAAAAAATCTCCATTTCTACACACGGTTTGATAGATTTTGAAAATATAAACATAGAGATAAAATTAAATTCTATATAAAAAAGATACTTTTGATATTCCTAATGACCTATTTCAGTCACTATCAGCCTGTCGCATACATTCTGTTGAGAACGAACCAGTTCTGAAACTGCAGAACGCGATCGCCATGCTCGCAACCGTGCATCCTCAAGTCTGGCTACACGTTGTTCTGCTGCTTCCTCGACATTTTGATGAACTAAAGCAGATAGATTGCACTGAAAAAGAAGAAAGAAAGTTATAGCAAAAACATATAAAATTGTAAACCTTTAAAAATATGAGTGAAACATTAAGTTATGAGACAATGAAATTTCCGTTCCCAATTTCCAGCAATTGATGTGAGAATATCTCAGCTGATCAATCGTTTTGCAGCTGGACACGCATTTGTCAAATATTTGTCCAATAGGAGTATTGTTAAGGAAATCCGGAGATAATTGGAACGAATTAAATGTTAAGCAAAGAGAGAGGTTATTGGAATTAATTAAATGTTAAGGAAAGACATTGCAAACATTGCAAACGAAGCACGAATTTAATTTGGATGTGACATGTTTGATCGCGTCATTAATGAACAATAAATATCGATTCTAATAAATAGCAAGTTATTTAGGTAAATACATTACAAAAAAACAAACAACAATGACACATTAATACATCTTGTTACAAATTAGCAAAAAATTGTCAGTTCGTTTCAAATAAATATGACGTTTGTCAAAAATGTACATACCAGCATCACGTTGTCTCTGTGAAGCAAATGATCGCGTCACTCCAAGAGATCGATTCACGATATGATTTGAATTCAAACGAAAATCAATCAATACAATTAAATTTTACCGCTAATTGAACAGAAAAATAAAAAAATAAGTTAAAAATACTAAGTGAAAAAAATATTCTTAGAGGTAGATATGTCAACAACGCACATTACGAAATGAAAATGGCGGATAAATTAACGCAGATGGCGCTATACAAAAAAAATTATATAATAAAATAACATTTTTAATAATATATTATTAATAATATAATTAAAATAGTAAAGCTATAAATAATTAAATAATTATTTAAAAATAATAAATTTAATAATTAATAATAATATAAAAATATTAATATATTTAATATTAAAAATTATAAATTTAATTTTATTAAGTGTATTATATTATTATTTATTATTGTTTATTATTAAAAATAAAAAAAAATATATTTTTTTATTAAATTAAAAGAGACTTTCTTGAATTAAATTCCACAGAACCATTTCCTAATCCTAAAAAAATCGTTAACAAATGGAAAAAAAGCAATGCATAAAATCAACTTTTCCTAAGAGCTACGAAGTTTCACTTCTACCACGTGAGAGTATCACGCATCTGTTTTTTTATACATACTATATAAGTTATATTTATTTTAGCGATCCTCGATCTTTTTATACATATAAGTTATCTTTATTTTAGATCTTTTTATACATATAAGCTATATTTGTTTTAGCGATTATATTTATTTTAACGATACTCGAAATATTTGAAAACAGATAAAATGTTAGTTGGATTTTTTTACAAATTTAGTATTAGTTCTGTCAAATATATTTCCTGCGCTTGCGCTATAACCTGATTCAGCCATATTAAGATTTTTTCAAGCTGCTATGACACAATGGAACTTATCCTTATTAACCTTTTAACCGCGTTAAAAATCAAATTCGACAAACCCTGTGCGCGGCACAATTTCGGCGTTTTTTAATTCCTAAGTTTAAATGCGTATTTAGTTTAGAACCACTGATATTTAATTACAACATCAGGTAAACATAACACACAAGTAATTTTCTGATAATAAATAAAAGTCATTACTCTTGAAATAAAGGATATAAATTAAATATTACGTAAAATAAACAAACGAATAATACGATCATAGAAATTATTCTTTCCACACTCCCCCACTCAAGTGCCTATCTGTGTGTGTGTGACGAGTCTGCACTGGGACGGGACGGGATTCAGCGCGTATTGTATGGGCACAAGGATATGAATTATGAAGTGTTTTTTACTTCACAAACACTATAAATCTCACTCTGTTCACACCATATTTATTGGTCTATATTGAAATATTGTACTTAACTCAGAATTATTTATTATTATGAAATAAAAATTGAGATTGTTTATTTTTCAATATTTCTTTTTCTCGTGGTATGCCCTGAAGCATTGTTGGAAACACAACGGAACATTGCATTCAGAACACATAAATTTAGTCATTTTACGCACTTAAACATTTATTTTAGTTTTAGCACAGACATGACACATTCGACGTGGATTTTTGCACTTTGGCGTAGATGGAATGTTTATCTTTTCATGATTTAAATATTTTTTTGGTATAAATCTTGTAGGGTTGTCAGCAGAAGTAGTGGGGCATTGAACTTTGTTGAGCATTACTTTTTTCGAATTTTTCTCAATCAATTGCCGAATAACAGCTAGCTGAAATTCAGCCAGACTAATCGATTTAGATGTAACAAGTTTGTACAAAATATGGGCGTTGAGCAAATACAAATCTATTACATGGAAAAACACCTTCTTGTACCATTTGACGGACTTTCTCATGCAATTTAATCCACTTAGCATCATGTCCGCTTTGTCTACCAAACCCATACATTTGTTGTAATCGATTCCGCACTTGGGTTTTTGTATGGCTTCACCGGTTGACCTGTTTACTTTTCCAGTACAATCTTTTGAATCGTCATGAAGAGTGGTAAGCATGTGCACGTCGCGCCGATCACACCATTTCAGCGCCAGCAATTTTCTATTGTTAAAAGATTCCACTTCTCGCTTTTTCAATTTTTTAAACTTTGGCATGCCTTTTCGGTTTTTATGCACTGTTCCACAAGCATTTGTTTTGTTTTCATATAATCTTTTAAAGAGTTCAGGGCTAGTGTACCAGTTATCACAAAACAAACTGTGTCCTTTTCCGATATAATTATTTAACAGAGTTGTGACCACTGAACCAGATATACCGAGTCCCATTTCATTGTCAATTTCAGTTTGAGATCCTGTATAAATTATGAAATCTAATATATATCCAGTCATCACGTCACAGAGTACAAACATTTTTATTCCAAATCTATGCCGTTTTGACGGGATATATTGTTTGAAAACCAAGCGCCCTTTGAAAGCAATTATGTTTTCATCTATGCAGATTCTGAAAAGGTGCGAAGGTTTCTTTAAATATTTTTCTGGTAAAATCAATCAAAATTTTTATTTTATGCAGTCTATCTGATGATTTTGATGCGTTGTCACTAAAATGTAGCATCTGTAAAATGAGCTCAAATCGGTCCCTAGACATTGTTTGCCCGAAAATAGGACTCAGCAGAAGAGGATCTGTTGACCAGTGCTTCTCGATGGTAAGATGACGATTCCTCGTTATTAACATTGTAACTGCTACAAATATGTACATTTCGTAAATAAATGTATCATACCATCTTCTTATCCTTGATTTATCTCCAAAACTTTTATTATTAATTTCATGTTGATAAAAACTATTCGTTTCGTCAACAATTTTGCTAGTTATATCTTCATTGAGAAAATGTTCAAAATAGTCAAGTTCGGTGGAGTTTTCAGAAAACGTAATGTCTGCATTCACTCCTGAAAAATAGTTGAAATTATGAATAACCGGAATATGTGAACCCGAAAGCCACGAAGATGAATACGTTTCTGTAGACGATTCACCGCCAAATCCAACATTTTCATCATTATCAGAATCAATAACATCACTAAGGTTCGAAATATTATCGTCTTCACTAACACTTGATCCGTAATTTGACCCAAGTTCACATACGTAATCGCCAATTTCTTCTTCACTTAGACCACGTTTAGTCATAATGAATATAACGTGTTAAAAATAATAAAACAGAAAATTTTAAATTTATTGATTTCAAATACAAATTTCAAATTTGAAATCAAAACACTAAAAACTGACAATAACTAAACGAACCATACACAATTATATAGTCACTAATTAAAAATATTTGAAAAGAAATAAAAAAAATCAGATTGAATGCTGCTCGTATATAAAATATTTAGTAATGTTTACGTAAGCGAGAGACGTGCCACGTGTCACTGAACCGCGCCAGTACAGCGTGCGTCACATACTGTCCACACATATTGTCATGCGTCACACATACGACGTGATAGTAGGAAATGAATATTGAGAAACAATCTGCGCTCTGTTTATTCAAAAATATTTCATAAACTAATACATTATTTGACAAGGTTTCGAGATATGTCGCTAGAATAAAGATTATTTTAAATTTTAGTTTAATTTTTATCCCGGTTTTGTGTCATTGTTAATAAGTATTTGTGGTTTGAAATTTGGGTTGTCGTCAGATCACAGACGTCTGTGCGCTTAGCGGGCTAATGTTGTCAAATCAAATCACAGGCGTTTGTGCTGGCCGCGGGGAAAGAGTTAACACAAATGTTAGTTTGACGTATCTTGGATTCTAACCTATTTTTCGTCTATAATAAATGTATCGTAGAATTATCGGTTCGTGTCTCGACTCAAAAATAAAACATGTATTATTTATAAAATTTATTATTTATTTTTAAACATTAAATTATTAAATATTTTATTTATATAGACTTAATAATTAAATATTTGATATAAACTCCGAAACATCGAAAATGAAATTTGACATCTGTCAGAAATCTAGTTCGTCCGTGTCCACAACAGGTTCGCCTAGGTATTTGTTTCTGATTTCTAATTTGTTTTATATACACCGATATATATGTATAAAAAAAAATGAAATAACATTTCTGTTGACGAATATCAACTTCAGTCAAAATTTCAAAGTGATCGGTAGAGAACTTTCGGAGATTAGCCATTTTCTATATACGAACATTTACATTTTTATTTATATAGATATACCAACAAAACCAAAACACTGTCTTTATTTGATTAGAATTAAAAGAGATGATGATTAATTATTTTGAATTGTAAAATGCAATTCAGTGTAACATACCGGAAAATAGACAACTGCTGTGCAATAATGCACAAAGGAATGCACTCTACGTATTTTGGAATTACACGGTGCTTGATCCGTTTGCTCTCAGTTTTGAAATGTATTAAACATGTATCTTATTAAACATATGCCTGGGCTATACATTAACTTGTCTTCCATCTCTAGGTATCATTTCGTTTATTGAAGCTGAGTGGTATTTGTGTACAACAATGACTTCGTTGGTAAATACTTTTTTTATAAGAAATTCAATTTATATACAGAAAAAAAACATTTCTCCAAACTCTTTCATCCTGTGAAATACAATAAATTAAAATAATATCACCAAAGCATTACTGGAAATGAAACTATGTAATAATGAGCAAAATATGAAAACTGGCACCCATTCTTAAGTTATTAACACTTCTTTTAAATATACTCAATTATGCTTAAATTCGGAATTATAAGAATGATATAATTGGTTTGCTGTATCGAATATGTCGAGCAGAATAAAGAGCAATCAAGACTGTAGGATATAACTAATTATTCCAAGCGCTAAAATAATCTCAAATTTTTCTTACAGATTTGCTTGGCTCTGACAGCTCTCCTGGCGCTGTCAGTTTCGGCCGAAGAGATGAATCATGATAAACGAGGCTTGTCCAATCTAGGCGATGGGGGTCATGACATCGGGGGACAGGGTGGTGGGTACTCTGGAAATGACCACTCTGGTGGAGCAGTTTCTTCTCAAAAGATTACTATTCACCACCACTGATGGATCTTACATGAATTTTTTATAAGGGTGTTTGCAAAAATAATAAAATATTTCTTTGATAAATGACAATACTTGACATTTCTGTTTTACCCAGATTTTTTTATCACAATATGTGTCTTCTGACAACAGTAGTTAACGTTATGTTGTTGTTTATAGTTAAGGCATTAACGTTGTGGAGGTTTAAAGACATTGTAATTTATTTTTATCAAACACAATTTTTAGCAAACACAAAAAAGTGGAATAAACAGTGTTTGATAAAAATAAATTACAATAGTTAACGTTACTAAATAATCATTAAGCTGCGACAATAAGAATAAACCAGTGACTCACATATTTGACTCATTGCATGACGATATCTCTAAGTATGTAAAATTGTTAATTAGTTTATTTTCACATAAAATTCACCTTCCATAAGGATGAGAGCGCCTTCCATAAGTACGATAACGATGCAGGAAATTCTTGAACAGCTGGAGACGAAATTATATTTGAAATATACATAATAAAAGTATTTATATAAACACTTTAATATATGCTAAAATGATTTTATAAAGGTTATTTTAAAAAAAATCAGCTACCGTGAAATACCAAATGATTCAACGTAATCTTTCTTACGTTGCTTTATGCATTATCGCATTGTCTAATTTCCCGAATTAAGATTTAAATTGCATTAAAAGTTTCAGACCAGTTGCACTTATCATCAAACGTTTCTAACGTTTCTAAAAGATGACAAATATTTTGCGAATTTCAGACATACGAGTACATTGATTCTTTGTAAACGTGGCAAACTTGCACTGATTATTTTATTGATAATTTTTTTTATAACAAACGAACTAATTCTAATAATTTACGAAGTATTTTCTTAGCTACAAATCAGAATACTTAATCTTTCTAAATATTTTTTTATGAAAACTATATTTTACATGCTCTGGTTGAAAACATACAATTTAACTTTGTTTAAACCGATTTCAGCAAGGTATTTAGCAAATAATCACATAAGGTTTTATTAATTAAAGAATATACCATATATGCTAACGTGTAATTTTGTAAGTGTTAAGGAAATTAATGCTTCACTTGTGATTTTATATTCTCTGAAATTATCCTTTTTTTGAAAAAGTAAAAAAAATATTTCGAATAACCTCCATTTTTATCATATTTAGAAGTTATCGAGGAATGTTTAGTAAATACACATATATAACAGGAATAATATTATAAAGAAAGAGTAAGAATGAACAATTCCTCATTATAAAGCGCGTTTTATGAAGTGGAAAGAAAAACATCTGTTTACTGGATGGAACATCGGAAAAGATGTTGGCATTTACAAAATAAGTATCTTGGCCTTTTTGGAGAGCATTGAAATAACTCAGAGTAAGGGTGGCCAGATGGACGGTGAAAACGCACAGACATAATTTCTTCAACGAAAATAGCATTTAATGTGATTGTGAGTCTATTTTACAAGACTTACAAAGCATGCTAACATTGGGACTACACGCTCGGGGTAAGGTCCGATGGATGTTTATGATGGGTGATCTTTGTTGCTCGTACTGGAAATACGCATCATAATTGATTATTTATGGATCAGACATTGAAATGTTTGGTTTTAGTACAATGAGGTTCACCTGATTAATATTCGGCAAGTTAACATAGCTCATCTAGGTACAGGGAGTTTTAAAAATGAGACTTTGTATTACGATGTAAAGCACCTTGCCAAAAAATTCAAAGGTTGTAGGAAATAATTTGACAACAGGTCAAAAAGAAATCACATTTGAAGTTAACAGAACAGTTTTGTTTGTGCTCCTCTGATGATGAGGAGAAAACCTTGATATTGGTAGGGTTATACCGTTGATTCGAACATATACAAGTGATGGATAGCTTGTTCGGAGTTTCGGTCCGATGGTAGGACACCTTACTCCTTCATCGGATAAGTTCTGACTGTTAAGATATTTATTGGAAATTTTTGGATCTTTTTGGGAATCGGGAAAGGATAGGTTTGTGGTAATTGTTTTGATTTTATGAATGATTATGAGAAATTATAAACGATTAAATATATATATAAATATGATGATATATACATAATATTAGGTCCTTACATATGAAATTGGCGTTTTGTTTGGGAGGAACATAAAGTTGATTTTTTTTTAATATAATATATTTATTTAATCAAAGTATGTACCATTGCTATCTATGCACTTTTGCCATCTCATAGGTAGTTCATCGATCCCTTTACTAAAAAAACCATTCGGACGGGAATCAATAAAATCTTTGAAGTCGGTTTGGACTGCCCCATCGGAGTTGAATTTTTTCCCTTGCAAGAAGTTATCCAAATTTCGAAAAAAATAGTAATCTGTTGGGGCAAGGTCCGGAGAGTACGGTGGATGTCTTAGACATTCCAATTGAAGCTCTTCTAATTTGGTAGCCGTCTGTTGTGCAGTGTGTGGTCTAGCGTTATCATGAAGCAGCAGTGGCCTAGAGCGATTAACCAGCCTCGGTTGTTTAGCAGCTAGCTTTTCCATCATGGTTTGCAGTTGCTGACAATAGACATCTGCCGTAATCGTCTGGCCAGATTTAAGAAAGCTGTAGTGAACGACACCAGCACTAGTCCACCAAACGCTCACAAGTAACTTTTTTGGAGTCAATTTTCGCTTGGGGCATGGTTTGGCTGCTTCGGCAGGGTTCAGCCATTGCGATGAGCGCTTCCGATTATCATACAGGATCCACTTTTCATCACAGGTAATGATTCGATTCAAAATCCCTTCATTATTGTGCCGGTTGAGTAATGCAACGCAGCAGTCAACGCGCGTTTGTTGATTTGCTTCACTCAATTCGTGAGGTACCCACCTTTCAAGCTTTTTCACCTTCCCAATTTGCTTCAAGTGGATTAAAACAGTTTTATCACTAACACCGCAGCCTGCAGCTAACTCGGACGTGGTTTGCGATGGATCCGCTTCCACAATAGCCTTCAATTCTTCATTATCAACTTTGGTCTCCGGCCGTCCACCGGGCTTGTTCTGCAGGTCGAAATTTCCAGAACGAAAACGTTGGAACCAAAAACGCACTGTGTTTTCTTTTGCGGCACAGTCGCCATACACATCATTAATCCTTCGAGCCGTTTCTGCAGCACTGGTGCCACGGTGGAACTCGTACTCGTAAATAACGCGATATTTCAAGTTTTCCATTTTGTAAACTGAGTGACGCAAAGAAAAAAAACAATTGAGGAAAAAACAAATGAATTATAATTTTCGAAACACAAATACTTGAGTAAATAGCTGTATAAATTTGAATTTGAAATTCCTAACCAAAGAGAAGATATTTGAGATCAAAGTTGCCAGTACGGCAAAACGCCAATTTCATATGTAAGGACCTAATATTAAATACAAATATACATAAATTTGTGTCGTCACACACTGTTTTATATTGAATGGGTGAAAAAAAAAAAAATGAAAAAATGAATTGTGAATAAATTATAAGAATGAATATAGTATATGTAGATAAGTAAATGAGTGGGGAAATGTGTGTGACTTTTATAAATATATTAAGGTGTAGAAAATGTTTATTGAAGGTGAGAAATGCGGTTGCCTATGGGGGTAAACTGTCTGCCGGAGGAATTATCGATGATGGGGTGTTCAGAGTGACAATCGGGGGGTCATTTGGGGGGATGATTAGAGTTAAAGAGGGGGGGGTCGGAGGGATGTTTCGCAATATTGATTTCGGACGAGTGTGTCTGTAACTGGTGTTCGCGTTGTAGTTATCTAAGGCTTTTATGACTGGGTTGGGATGACGGGATATAGAGCTGTAGAACCTTTCGGCCAGAGCGCGCATATGTTTGGGGATAGTATGTAGTTTGGTATCTGCGTGGAGTCTTGAATTACGGACGACGTAGGGTGCTTTTAAAATTATGCGGAGGGCTTTGTTTTGAATGATCTGAATGTGATGTAGCGTTGTTTTCTTCGCGTGGCCCCAGACCGGAAGGGCGTATGTCAGTTGCGGTCTGACGATCGCTTTATATAGGTGGAGTTTAGTGCGCGTGCTAAGTTTGCTGTATTTACTGATCAAGGGAAATAATGATTTGAGTGTTCCGTGAGCTTTTGATTTGATATTGAGGGCGTGTTTATGCCACGAGAGTCTACTGTCTAATGTGAGGCCTAGGTATTTTACGTGTTTTGACCATGGGACGCTCTGGCCGAAGAGTTTAAGAGTTCTGATGGGTTTGATGTATCTGCGTGAGAAGCGGACTGCTGTGCTTTTGGTGGGATTTATTTTGATCTTCCATTTGGTGCACCAGTGCTCCAGAATGGGAATGAAGTCTTGCAGTCTGTTGTGGGATACGGACTCATATTTCGATGAAGAGAGAAAGGCTGTGTCGTCAGCGTATTGCGCGGTGATACAATGTGTACGTGAAAATTGGGGCATATCGCTCGTGTATATGTTATACAGGATAGGGGACAACAGTGCACCTTGGGGCACACCTGCCAGAATGGGGCGAGGGGATGAGTTTATACCATCTATTTTGACGGAGAAGGAGCGATTTTCAAGGAATGATGCGATGATTTGCACTAGTCTGAGGGGAATACCTGACTTGTGCAGTTTGAATATGAGTCCGTTGAGCCAGACTGTGTCGAAGGCTTTCGCCACGTCTAGTGAAAGGAGGGTCGTGAGGCCTTTGGAGCTGAAGTATTTGATGATGTGTTCTACAACGCGAAGAAGCTGATGGTTGGTAGAGTGTAATGGCCTAAATCCGTGTTGCGAATCTGGGATGATGTTACGTGAGTAAGTTTCTAACGAGAGACGTTCTAGGATTAATTTTTCGAGCACTTTACCTAGAGTCGGGAGCAGACTGATCGGTCTGTAATTTTCAGGGATAACGTGGCTTTTACCCGGTTTAGGGAACATGATGACGTCGGCGTTTTTGAATGGGGTTGGAAAGAATTTATGTCGAAGGCAGGCATTGTAAATGGCGGTAAGGGCGTAAATGGCTTTTTTCGGAAGTTTTTTCAAGGTGAGATTATTGATTTTATCGGGGCCGGGGGCTTTTTTGTTGATGAGATTTTTTATGATAGATTGAATTTCTAACGGTGAGAAGAAGTCTGTGGGGGGGGGGGGTTTGCTCAACATGGTTATTAAGGTGGTTTTGTTGAACATAGCTGTGGATTTTTAAAACTCTCTGGGCACACATATAACATATCTTCAGTAAATCACACGCTTCTACAAAAAAATGTTTTAACTGGTGACGTAATCGACTTTCTTTAATACTTCATGGATAAAATGTCATCAAATGAACGATCAAAAAAAATAAACATTTTAATGGGAGACTCTCATTCTTATTTATACAAAAATATCCAGTGAGTCACAGCTGTTTTTGTCCATCTTAAAAATTTTAATTTGATACAAATTAGTGATAACAGATCTCATTTATCCAAAATGTTGAAACAGGTGGGTTGGATATGTTTTCCAACAAACTTTCAATATAAGTGTTTTGGACAGTTTAAACCGACTGGAATGAATTCATTTAATTAATCACCCGAAACCTAATTGGTTAGAAAATATTTTACAATCTAACGTTAACCAGGTGAAAAAATATTGGATATTTTTTCTTACATATTGTTTTTATACGTTAAACATTACTAAGTCAATATATTAGGTCCTTACATATGAAATTGGCGTTTTGCCGTACTGGCAACTTTGATCTCAAATATCTTCTCTTTGGTTAGGAATTCCAAATTCAAATTTATACAGCTATTTACTCAAGTATTTGTGTTTCGAAAATTATAATTCATTTGTTTTTTCCTCAATTGTTTTTTTTCTTTGCGTCACTCAGTTTACAAAATGGAAAACTTGAAATATCGCGTTATTTACGAGTACGAGTTCCACCGTGGCACCAGTGCTGCAGAAACGGCTCGAAGGATTAATGATGTGTATGGCGACGGTGCCGCAAAAGAAAACACAGTGCGTTTTTGGTTCCAACGTTTTCGTTCTGGAAATTTCGACCTGCAGAACAAGCCCGGTGGACGGCCGGAGACCAAAGTTGATAATGAAGAATTGAAGGCTATTGTGGAAGCGGATCCATCGCAAACCACGTCCGAGTTAGCTGCAGGCTGCGGTGTTAGTGATAAAACTGTTTTAATCCACTTGAAGCAAATTGGGAAGGTGAAAAAGCTTGAAAGGTGGGTACCTCACGAATTAAGTGAAGCAAATCAACAAACGCGCGTTGACTGCTGCGTTGCATTACTCAACTGGCACAATAATGAAGGGATTTTGAATCGAATCATTACCTGTGATGAAAAGTGGATCCTGTATGATAATCGGAAGCGCTCATCGCAATGGCTGAACCCTGTCGAACCAGCCAAACCATGCCCCAAGCGAAAATTGACTCCAAAAAAGTTACTTGTGAGCGTTTGGTGGACTAGTGCTGGTGTCGTTCACTACAGCTTTCTTAAATCTGGCCAGACGATTACGGCAGATGTCTATTGTCAGCAACTGCAAACCATGATGGAAAAGCTAGCTGCTAAACAACCGAGGCTGGTTAATCGCTCTAGGCCACTGCTGCTTCATGATAACGCTAGACCACACACTGCACAACAGACGGCTACCAAATTAGAAGAGCTTCAATTGGAATGTCTAAGACATCCACCGTACTCTCCGGACCTTGCCCCAACAGATTACTATTTTTTTCGAAATTTGGATAACTTCTTGCAAGGGAAAAAATTCAACTCCGATGGGGCAGTCCAAACCGACTTCAAAGATTTTATTGATTCCCGTCCGAATGGTTTTTTTAGTAAAGGGTTCGATGAACTACCTATGAGATGGCAAAAGTGCATAGATAGCAATGGTACATACTTTGATTAAATAAATATATTATATTAAAAAAAAATCAACTTTATGTTCCTCCCAAACAAAACGCCAATTTCATATGTAAGGACCTAATATTAGTGTTAATGTATTGTATAATAATCTTTCTCAGTTGGGTATTTCAGGAAACCTTCTATATTTAAAAATGTTTACTTTTAACAAGAGGAAGTCTAAACATTTTGCAAACAACGAGAGGTTGTGGATTAAAAACTACACCAATTTCCTGGAAACTTTTCTCAGTTGGATATTTCAGGAAAACTTCCTTTTTTTAAAAGTTAAGGTTATTTAAGAAGTGGAAGCTGTAGATCAAAAGCCATATCAATTTAATTCTTTATTAAAAAAAAACATGTGACGTACAAAAATTTACTCTATTCGTACTTAAAATGTATAAATATTTTGAATATTCTTTAGTACACTAATGCTTAGAGGATGAAAATATGATATGTCCAGAGGATCCAGAAGAACCATAGCTAGAACTATGGACTCCACCATAGCTTCCACCGTATCCTCCTCCGTATCTGCCATTGAATCCACCGCCGTTTCCTCCGCCAAGTCCACCACCGAGCCCCCCACCGAATCCTCCACCGATACTACCACCAAATCCTCCACCAATTCCACCACCGAATCCCCCACCGATTCCACCATCGAATCCTCCTCCAAGCCCACCAGCACCTGCTCCTCCCTGGTTAACTACCACGGGCACCTGGCTCTCTACTACCACGGCCTGGGGTACTGGGACTGGGTAGGGCCTGTCCACGGGGACAGGGTAGGGCCTAGGCACTGGCACCTCTACTCTCTGTACCACAGGCACTCGAACTGGCACCCTCACGGTGTATGGGACTGGCCTGTTGACAGTGACGGGCACTGGTCGAGTTACGGTAACTGGATATGGACAGGGCACTTCCACTGGATATGGCCTAGGAACTGGCACGGAGACCGGGACTGGTACAGGTCTATCCACAGTTACGGGGTAAGGCTGGGGAATTGGAACCTGAACAGTGTTGGTAATCACTTGGGCTCCACCTCCAGCGCCACCTCCAGCACCACCTCCAATACCACCTCCGATACCACCCAATCCTCCCCCGATTCCTCCAAAGCTTCCTCCAAGTCCTCCGAAGCCAACCCCAGTTCCTCCGACGCCTCCCCCGATTCCTCCCAGCCTTCCACCGTGTCCTCCCAGAGCACTGCCATATCCCCCGATTCCCCCAGCATCACCCAAACCATGGAGACCGCGCTTTTCTTGTTTTTTCTCAGGACCACCTTGCACTGTCAATACTGCAGCCGCAAGGCAGAGATAAAGTCTCTAGAAAGGAATTATTAATTTTAATTGTTTTTCTTTGTTCTTTTGTGAAATGCTTATGAATGTACGATTGTTTAAATGTTGTTTTGGAATGTTGTTTTTTATGGACTCAAGGAATGTCGTTTTTTTATGGATTTTTATCAAATATGTTAATGCAGAAAGTAACCAGAATAATATTTATCTTGTTTTTGTATCTGTCTAGTAGATTTTTTGATATCTGCTGTTTTGTGTATAATTGTGACAAAACTAATGGTTTTCAAAACATTGATACGAAATTTGAAAATAAAAATTTTCTTAGTAAGCAAATAATACGGAAGTACAATAAGTAAACTACTCTGTTATTCGATTATAAAACAAAACTTATATGTTACTGATATCCTCGACAGCGAGCGTTGTATTTTACTGCATTTTTTTTTCATTCTTCGAATTTCGTTACATTCTTTAACAAATTCCTCTAAAAAATTTTTAACAAACAGTTAAA
Source organism: Odontocerum albicorne (assembly GCA_949825065.1). Lineage (NCBI taxonomy): Eukaryota > Metazoa > Arthropoda > Insecta > Trichoptera > Odontoceridae > Odontocerum > Odontocerum albicorne. The sequence goes on from OX463855.1 coordinate 22,565,249, forward strand.
GAGCAACCTTTGGTATCCATCATGGAGCAATCTCCCAAATTAAGAGGAGACTGAAAGATGTTACGGCAAGATATTAAAAACAACACTTTGATATGGGCCACGCTCTACTCTCACACATGTACACAAAGGGCTGGCCAAGAGGAGACTGAAAGATGTTACGGCAAGATATTAAAAACAACACTTTGATATGGGCCACGCTCTACTCTCACACATGTACACAAAGGGCTGACCAAGAGGAGACTGAAAGATGTTACGGCAAGATATTAAAAACAACACTTTGATATGGGCCACGCTCTACTCTCACACATGTACACAAAGGGCTGACCAAGAGGAGACTGAAAGATGTTACGGCAAGATATTAAAAACAACACTTTGATATGGGCCACGCTCTACTCTCACACATGTACACAAAGGGCTGGCCAAGATTTGTATAATTCTTTAAGGCATATACTTCTTTCTATTTAGCGGACCATTTACGCAGTGATTTAAAAGAGGTAATTAAAAACACTTTGAACACACATTTATATTAAAAATATTCAATGTAGTGTACGAAAAAGTTCTATGTTTAAAAAATAAAAAAACCTATTGTAAAATATGTGATCTTATCAGCGAAAGGGGTATATAAATTACGACAATTCAAAGGCACTTACAAAATAAGCCATTTTCTGAATTCTTATGATTTGACAGTTGATTCCCTACTGATATATTATCCAAGATTTTTCTCTTTTATATACACTAACAAAATCAAAACACTGTTTTGATTTGATTAGAATTTTAAAGAGATGATGATTAATTATTTTGAATTGTAAAATGCAATTCAGTGTAACATACCGGAAAATAGACAACTGCTGTGCAATAATGCACAAAGGAATGCACTCTACGTATTTTGGAATTACACGGTGCTCGATCCGTTTGCTCTCAGTTTTAAAATGCATTGAACATGTATCTTATTAAGCATATGCCAGGGCTATAAATTAACTTGTCTTCCATCTCTAGGTATCATTTCGTTTATTGAAGCTGAGTGGTATTTGTGTACAACAATGACTTCGTTGGTAAACAATTTTTTTTTAAGAAATACAGTTTATTTACAGAAAAAAAACATTTCTCCAAACTCTATTTTCATCCTGTGAAATACAGTAAAATAATATCTTAAATAAAATAAAAGATTAGCTTTATTTTTTACAGAATCTCAAAAGAAAAAGTAACTTTTTATGGATTCTTGGACACCAAATAGTTACGGGAATGATAATATGTAATAATGAGCAAAAATCATCGATGACAACTGGCACCTGTTCTAAAGTTATTAACACTTATTTTGAATATATTTATATAATTTTTCTTAAATTTGAGAATTATCAAGTTGGTCCGCTGTATCAAATATGTCGAGAAGAGTAAGGAGCACTCCGGACTATAGGATATAGCTTATTATTCCAACCGCAAAAATAATCTCATATATTTCTTACAGATTTACTTGGCTCTGACAGCTCTCCTGGCACTGTTAGCTTCTGCCAAAGAGAAGAAGCAAGACAAACGAGGCTTGTCCAACCTAGGCTATGGGGGTCATGACATCGCGGGACAAAGTTACGGTGATCATGACTTCGGAGCTTCTGGAGCCGGCGGTTACGGAGGTTCCGGGGACCATGGAGGCGGTTTCGGTGCTGGAGGTCTTGGTGGTGCCGGGGACCAAGGCGGCGCTGGAGGCTTCGGAGGAGCAGGAGACTTTGGTGGAGCAGGAGGCTTTGGTGGAGTAGGAGACTTTGGAGGAGCTGGAGGTCTCGGAGGAGCTACGGGACCACAAGTTATTACTAACACCGTTCCGGTACCCCGTCCTTACCCAGTTACCGTGGAAAGACAAGTACCAGTACCCGTCCGCGTGCCGGTAAACAGACCCGTACCAGTGCAGGTTTCAAGGCCATACCCAGTTCATGTTGAAAAGCCTGTCCTTTACAAAGTCGATAAACCAGTGCCGTACCCCGTGAAGGTACCGTACAAAGTGCCCGTGGTGCAGAGGGTGGAGGTGCCCGTAGAGAGGCCATACCCTGTGCCCGTTGACAGGCCAGTTCCCGTACAGGTACCTCAGCCTTACGTGGTTGAAAGGCAAGTGCCTGTGTACATCCAGGGAGGAGCCACACAAGGAGAGTTCGGTGGAGGTCTCAGCGGAGGTCTGGGTGGAGGTCTGGGTGGAGGTCTGGGTGGAGCCGGAAGTTTCGGTGCCGGCAACCTGGGAGTTGACTTAGGCGCTGGCGGACTTGGAGGAGGATTCGGTAATAGCGGTCACGGAGGCGGTTTTAGCGCTGGAGGATATGGCGGCCACTCCACGAAATACTCTGGCAGTTACTCCAGTGGATTCTCTGGATACTCTGGAAATGACCACTCTGGTGGAGCAGTTTCTTCTCAAAAGATAACTATTCACCACCACTGATGGATCTAACGTGAATTTTTCATAAGTTTGTTTGCAAAAATAATAAAATATTTCTTTGATAAATGACACTACTTGACATTTCTTTTTTACCCTGATTTTTTTATCACAGTTTCAAAATAATCGATAGAGTAGGACAGGCCATATTTACACAATGGATTATTAAAACGCGTTTTGGAATAAATTTACATTTGCTTTATTTATTCAATTGCAATATTAACTTGATATATGAAAAAAACAAGATATACAAAACAATGCCATTTCAAGTGGATACGCAAATTTTATGGATTTAAGACTCCAGCAATCTTGTATTTTACCTGTGTCTTGTTGTGTTTACGAGTATATACTCGTACAATACCTGATGTTTAAAGTGTTAAAAATAAGTTGGAGAGTGTAAAAAATCACTTTAATTATTTAAATTTTAAAAAAGAGAGAATTATTTAACTAAAAATAGAGAATATGAAAAAACACGATTTATAAAAACGAGACAAAATGGAAAAATCTTATTGAGTAAAAACAAAAATATAAGAGTATAAACAAAACGCGATATACGCATCACTGTGTGTCTATCTGATTCAAGTGACTTTTGTAGCTGTTTTCCCTTCGCCAAATTATCTCATGACACTTTAAAATCTGAGATACAAATTCGAATTGAAGCATGCAAGATGGTCATCAGTCAGTTGAGAATTAAAAAATCTTTCTATAAATTACGGTAAAAAAACTGTTTGTTTGCAAATGTTTGTGCTTCCAAATGCGACTACCATCTTCTTCACCTTTTTCTTTGTAGTCACCTAACAGATGAATTGTCGATAACGTCATAAAACTCCAAATACGAGTATATTTCTTTCAGGAAATATCTAAATTGAAGGTGTTTCACACCGTTGCGCGAATGTACAAGTAGTTTAAATTTGATACTACGGTATCCATAATGTATTTAATTGATGAAAATATTTTACAGCAAAGTGATTCCTGATAGATGATGCAATTAAACACTATTGGATTATCATGACCTATATTTTATATTTCCACGTGCCTACTACTAATTTATGTACATTAAAGTCTTAGTGGGTAATTTATGTACATTAAAGTCTTAGTCATTTTTTTAACTACTTAGTGGGTTATATCAGTACTTTCATCCATTGCCAGAGCGTAACAATCAAATGGTGTATTTTTAAATTTTAGCACTTCGAATAAGTTGGTTCCGATTTATTCTACTCGCCTTGTTGTAGCTTGTCAGGGCAGCTATACAAATATCTTCAAATAATCACTTCTTTTCTGAACATAATTGTTCAGTGACAGCTTATAAATATTGTTTAACAATTTCTGAATTTGTAAAAGGCCTTCCTTCTTTCACAATCAGTTCCACTACAACATAAATATAACTAAAAACCGATTCATCATTCATACTTTGTTTCTTAAATATGCTTTGTTGAACAGTAAAAAGGTTTTTAACTTATAATTATTTTTTCTAAGTACACAGGTCAATTCCTAGAATAAGCTTTCATGATCGTTTCCGTAATAACGTTTGATTATTACGAAATATTACAGTAATAATTTAATGATAAATAAGACAACGATTAACCCATTTTCGGCAAAGAAGTACTTGTTGTTCCATTCCTCATTAAAAATTCTTCTTTCAATGAAATTTTAGATTTTCTTGATCCCAATTTTTAAATAATTTTAACAAAAAAATATCCTCTGATAATAATAGTTAATATTACTGAGTGTGGACCCTTTTCAGGCCGCAGGACACCGGTTACGGACCCCTGTATGAAACGACACTTTTTCCGATCATTAAAGTTGTAGTTTTCATAAAGAAATGTTTATTTTCCTTACATGAGATAAATAAAACAATATGTTTCTTATTAATAAAATTCAAATGCTAATAGACAACGATCTTAATGGCTAAAAGTGGGTTTAGTTTCCGATGGAAAATGTAGATGTTAATGACTTAAAACACTACACAATATTTTTATTTCAGTTTCCAGTGGAACGTGTAGATCATAATGGCTAAAAATATTTTGGTTTCAGTTTCCGATGATAAATGTAGATTTTAATGACTTAAAATATTGTACAATATTTTGGTTTCAGTTTCCAATAAAATGTGTAGATCTTAATGGCTAAAAATATTGTACCAAATCTTGGGTTGAATTACCGATGGCAAATTTAGAAGTTAATGGTTAAAAATACAAATATACGAAAACGGTGATGATTTTTTTTATCAGCATGTCCCGAAAGCGGTTTTGTAAAAGTGGTTTTGAAACTTGTGGAGTTTACTAATTTTGAAGAAAATATTATTTAAAATGTTTTTTCTTGTAATTTAAATACAACGAGTTTCACCTAATTGAAATTTGATAATTTTCCTTTGTCGTCCAGGTTCAGTGAGTTTTAAAAGTTCAGGTCCAGGTCCAGTGAGTTTTAAAAATCACAATTTTTATGAAGCTGTACGGACGCCTTCCATAAGGACGATAACGATGTAGAAAATTTTCGGGGGATAGCTGGAGACGAACTTATATTTGAAATAAATCTAATGAAGGTATTTATATAAACACATTAATATATGCTAAACTGATTTAAAATTTAGCTAAGCTGCTGGTTTTTTTAAATAAACGTCATTTAAAAAAACCAGCAGCCGTGAAGTACCAAATTATTCAACGTTTCTTACGTTACTTTATGCATTATAACATTATTGTTTTATTTCTCGAATATCGATTTAAATTGCATGAAAATTTTCAGACCAGTGGCACTTATCATCAAACATTCCTAACACTTTGATGTAACGTATTAGAATATAATAAATATTTTGTGAATATCAGACGTACTGTCACACCTCTTTCCTATTTAAAAACAATATTAGGTTGTACACATTTCAATACATTACCATCAAATGAGGTGTGACACTCCCGTTCAGCTTCAGCCGGTTTCTTAAAGAGGCAGGAACTCTTTGGCTCTCAGGGGTTTGTTGGGTTCCTTTGACTCTGAATAACTCTCTCTCAACTCTCGCAGGGACAGGCGACACAATTAAACACAGTATAATTTGGAATGAAACAGTTTATTATATTATAAAAAAAAAGAAAAAAAATTATAGAAAAAAAAACTTGACGAATGTCAAGAAAAAAAGTTTAAAATTGGCAAGAAAGACTGTGTTGTATTTAGCAAGGGAGATTTCAATAACAATTTGAAATTACTTTACTCGGTGGGTTTTTAGCGTGGCGACGAAATCCAACATTAATATAAAAAGGAATAATATTCACCCATAATTAAAGATGGCGTTCTGACGTTCTGTGATAGAAGAGGAAAAGCGGCGTCGGAGCACGTCAGCACCCGACCACGTTCCGAACGGAAGAGAGGCTGCCAGCGCCTCACTCCCCATAGCAAGGAAATACCAAAACAAGTGGTGCCAACCTCGACAAAAATCATACTTGACAATGTTGTCATCGAATAAAAATGTACCTGACTGCCCGGGTAGCTACCCTTATTTTATTGTCTTAGTATTTTAAAATATTCAAGTATTTCATAATATTTTAATCTTCCTGTTTTCAAGGCAAGCACATGGTCTCGACACCACAAGTTTCATAAATTATGATATGTCGCGAATTAACAATTTCGAGGACGTGAGGTATGCAATTTAGCAAATATAGTCCTGACAGTACACATACATTGACTCCAATAAATCTTAGTAAACGTGGCAAACTTGCACTAATTATTTTATTCATAGTTTTTTTTATAACTAATGAACTATTTATTATAATTTACGAAGTGTTTTCTTAGCTAAAAATTAGCATAGTTTTGTTTGCGGAAAATCTACTCTTTCTGAATATGTTTGATAAAAACTACATTTAAAATGTTCTGGATGAAAAAAATACAATTTGACTGTTTATACAGATTTCAGCAAAGCATTTAGCAAAGAATCACATTAGGTTTTATTCAATAAAATACATGCTAATGAATTTTAAAAGGTTTTCTTCAGTGGTTTAAGAGTTCCTGGGAGGATCGTTAACTTTGTGTCAGGATCAAGTCATACAAATATTATGATATTTTTTTCGTATAAGTATTGTAGTATTCCACAGGGTTCTCATTTGGGGCCAATACCATATATCCATTTGGGGCCAATACCATAAATCCATTTGGGGCCAATACCATATATCCATTTGGGACCAATACCATATATCCATTTGGGGCCAATACCATATATCCATTTGGGACCAATACCATATATCCATTTGGGACCAATACCATATATCCATTTGGGACCAATACCATATATCCATTTGGGACCAATACCATATATCCATTTGGGACCAATACCATATATCCTTTTGGGACCAATACCATATATCCATTTGGGACCAATACAATATATCCATTTGGGGCCAATACCATATATCCATTTAGGACCAACACCATATATCCATTTGATATAAACCAATATTTGCAGGTCCTGCATATCCAAAAATATTGAATGAAGCTTAAATACTTTTCTATAAATTCGCCAAAATAAACTATTGTTAAGATAAACCCTCATAATTTATATATTTGAGAGAGATTTAGCCAACAATTCATTTAATTTATAAGCCGGAACAGATTGGCTAGAAAGTATTTGACGTATGTTACCTTAACCGGTGAAATATTTTATTTTAATTTTAATTTGTTTTTCTTTAATACTGTTTTCTTACATGCAAATTGAAGACATGTTCATGCATATTAATAATAATTATGAAACAAAAAGTTGTTAATCCAGCTCGAAAGTAATTTAGGCAATATGTATTTGCTAACGTGTAATTTTGTTAGCGGAAATAAATCCTTTAAATGTGATTATATGTTCGCTGAAATTATCCCTATTTTGAAAAGGTATAAAAATATTTCGAATAACTTCAATTTTTATCATATTAGGAAGTTACCTAAGCAAACTTTAATAAATATATTGTATATCAGGAGCAATTTCATAAAGGACCAAAATTAACAATTCCTCATAAAGCGCGTTTTCTGAAGTGGAAAGAAAAAAGACCTGTTGACTGGATGGATCATCAGAAAAGAAAATGGCATTTAATGTGATTGTGGGTCTATTTTATAAGACTTACAAAGCATGCTAACATCGAAACTACATGCGCGGGGTAAGACGCGATGGACGTGAATGATGGGTGATCTATATTGCTCCTACTGAAAACACGTTCCATAATTGATAATTTACGGGTCAGACATGGAAATGTTTGGCTTTAGTATAATAAACTTCACCTGATTAAAATTCGACAATGTAACATAGCTCCACTTGGTACGGGGAGTTTTAAGAATGAGGCTTTTTATCACAATATAGAGCACCTTGCCATAAGAGTCAAAAAGATGTAGTAAATAATTTGAGAACAGGTCAAGAAGAAATCACATTTGAAGTTAACAGAAGAAAGATAATTATATGAAAACTGTAATATATCAGATAATTTCATAAATGATATAATCCGTATACCGAGAAACACAACATTTTTACATAATCTTTCTTATGACATTACGAATTATTGCATTGTTGTCTAATTTTTCGAATTTAAATTTGAATTTCATTTACTTTTCAGGCCAGTTCCTCTTATCAACCAATATTCTCATTTTGATGTTATGCATAAAAATAAACGAAATATTTCGCCGTCAAAACACTATTTCCTTTTATCCGTGAGGGTGGTAGACCGAGTGTCCGTGGTGCAGAGAGTAGAAATACCTGTACCCAGACCATATCCCTTACAAGTAGACGCGCCTACTCGGAACCAGTGGTGAGGGACAGCCAGGCACCCGTGGAGGTAAAATAGAGAGAATCAAGTTCTGGCGCGATTTGTGGAAGATTCAGTGTTTGATACGCAGGTTGATTCGAAGGTTGATTCGATGATGATTATGGAGGTATTTTCGGTGGACATATCTTAAGAAAAGCACACGCTTCTACAAAAAATATATTTACTGGTAACGTGATGGAATGACGTTAAATGAACGAACTCAAAAAACACATGAAAATTTTAATGGGAGAATCTCATTTTTATTCATACAAAAATATCGCGTCGGTTACAATTTTTTTTAGTTAGTTCTATTTAATCTTAACAATATTCAATCAATACGAATCAGCAATAAGAGATCTTATTTATCAAAAATATCCGGTGGGTTGGATATTTTTTTCAAGAATCGACTTTATTATTATTTTGGACTGTTTTAACCAACTGAAATGAATTAATTTAATAAATCACTCGAAATATACTGAAGAAAAAATATTTTACAATCCCTTCACAGGGTGGAAAAATTCTAGACTATATTTTTATAAGTTGTTCATAAATATTGTTTTCATACATTACACATAAAAAAGTCAATATGTTAGTGTAGTACAGTAAAAGTGGGTTCGAATCCCGCGTTAAAGAATCCAAGAGGAGAGTTCGCTTTCTAAAGAGCGCTATGTAAATTGCATTTATATTATTATTATTAAAACACGTCCATGATTACTATTAATTATTATGAAATCAATACTGCACCACAAGTGAAAGGGTACAAACCCAGATCCATTAAAATTGTGTGTCCAAATTAAATTACCTGTTGTTTTTTTCGCAAATTATGTATATTTCTTGTCATGTGTAAAATAAATGTGTAAATAAATGTGTAAATGATTGGAAAGAATAGCATCATAGCAATAAATACGCCAGATGATGTGTTGGCATGAAAGTGTCAAATAGCATCATAGCAATAAATACGCTAGATGATGTGTTGGCATGAAAGTGTCAAATTTATTAATAAATATATATTTTGTGTTATTTATGCAAACAGGATCGATCATTTTTTTTTTCAATTGTGAAAAATGAATGAAAAAAATAGGAAGTTAGTTTAATGTGTATTTAATGAATAAATTCGATCTAGAATAATCAACATTGTATTTCCTTAAATATTTAAAAATATTATAATGTGCAGTATGAGTATATCATCTTGCGTTCTGGAAAATTTTCTCACTGGGATATCACTAAGATCCATATAGTATACCGTGGGGACACCAGTCCGAGTACCCGTGGTACTCAATGTAGAGGTACTAGGGCTCAGGCTCAACCCCTTACCAGTGGATACTAAATCCCAGTGTCCCAAGCCATGGTGGTGAAGAGCCAGGTGCCCATGGTGGTTAATCAGGGAAGAAATTAGCATATAAAGACAGACTTAAGCATATAAAGGTAGACACATGATGGGTATTTGGTTGGTGTCGGTGGACGTTCCTTTGGATCTTTAGAACTCCTTGGACACTCATCTAGCGTGTATCCAATAAAATACATAATTCAACAGTGAATGTTATTTTTTGTAAATAAATTAACGACACATTAGCGTATTTTACAAACAAATGCATAATGGACAAGTTAATATAAACAATTAAAGGAGTTTTCCTGTTAGTACGTAGTTTTTTGCTATAATAGGGTTCCAGTTTGATTTCCACTTAACCTTTTTTATTGCTCGGAAGAAATTGCCACATGGCAATATACCCACTAGGTGGTACGGTACAGCTTACAACGAAAGTGTAATAAAATAATATATAATGTTTGGTAAATACTCGTACTGTAAAATAAATATTGAAACCAGTGGAAATGCCATCTGAGAAATTGGATGAGTGAATCCAAGTTGATAAAAAGAAACGATTCCCCCTTCACGGGGCGCAAGTTGTAACAGTCCCGGTAATACAATATTATAGCTGCTTCACGGGGCGCAAGTTGTAACAGTCCCAATAAAACAATATTATATGATATCGCTGCTTCACGGGGCGCAAGTTGTAACAGTCCCGGTAAAACAATATTAGAACTGATTTTCTCTTCAATGCTGCGAATGATATGTCCAAGTATATTAAAACCTTGGATTCCACCGCTTCATTCACCGTAACGAAAATTAGAGCAAGCAGCGATTATTTTTCCTTCAAAATAGGTATTTAGAAACCATAATACCAATATATTAAACGCATACAACTGGCCCAGAAAAAGATTTTTCAAAGATTAGGTAGCCAAATTGGTCGCCCCTTGTTTACCGCGGACCCAATGACTAGGTGTGAAAAATGGATCTCCCATGGCCCAACCTACTTTTCAATCCCAATCCCAAAAATCCATTATTTTTTAATAATTTTCGTATAGTTGATTTTAATTAAATATAACTTTGGGAAATAAAAGGAGAGTTTATTTTATTCTTTTACGGAATTACATAAATTCTTGTATTAAGTGTCGAAAAATAAGGTTTCTTATGGATTAAGGAATGTTTAAAAAATAATTTATTGTAAAGATAATTAGATTTTTCAAATATATTTATTTTTAAAGGGATGGCTTAATGATGAATGACAATTTTTACTGAAGAAACCGCCCTTCCTGATTTACCATCTTCCGAGATTCCACCTCCAAATCCGTGGGAAGAGTAACTTTGAGAAACTTGCGATCCTCCAGAAAATCCACTCGAGTGACCGCCGCTGTTAGTTTTAGAATAACTATCAGAAGCAAAGCGTCCAGATGTGTATCCTGCATTACTGTTTCCATCAGTTGCTACATTGCCTCCATTGTATACTTCTGTTGCTCCTCCATGAATATAAACTGGGACTTGTCTGTCCTTTAAATACGTTTGGGGTGCTTGTTCTGTTTTTGGGGTTTCAACAGGTACATAATACGGTCTTTCCACTGCTACCTGCTCTCTTTGGTCTATTGGTACATTGTAAGGTACATTTTCAGGGTAAAAAACTGGCTTATTTACATTGTACAGAACAGGCGTATCTACTTGCATTTGATAGATTTGCTCTACCTGAACTGGATATTGTCTCTCTACTGGAACATGGACAGGTGTTGGAACTTCTCTTTCAATATTCACTGGATATGTTTGGGGTATTGGAATAGTATTTGTGCTTACTTGAGGTCCGACTGCGATATCTTCGTATCCCATATAGCCCTCATCCCTTCCATATGCTCCTCTAACGTCTTGATATAACTCTCCCGTAGCATGTTCTCCTCTGTTATCTTCATGGCCTCCTCCATTACCTTGATAGCTTCCTCCTTGGCTATAATGGCCCCCGCTCGCACCGTAACCGGCATTTCTTAAGTCTTCTGCTTCCCGTTTAACATTTTTATTATTTACAGCTAAGACGCTGACTCGCAGAACAACCAGCAAAAAATATTGTTTCTGAAATTATTTTTCTAAATTACAATTTCAAATATTATCAACATTATAATATTATTGATATTGAAGCGTATGGTATTTTGAAATAAGTGAATGTAAGAAGACAATATATGAATGATAAGATGTATGGATGTGGAAGAGGTGAAAGATAAGTGTCACGATAAGAAAGTCTGGCTCTCTCTCCTTATTGCCTACCTTGACAGGGATTCGGCGTGATGGTATTTATGTATGTTTGTAATAATACTAAGTTAGTACACTGTTTGAAATGTGAAACTGTTTTTTATTATATTGTAAATCTAATTTCTGTTAATTTTCGGATTCAATTCCCGATGAAACCGGAAAACAACATAAAACATTGTCTTAGTATGGTAAAAAGTTCATCTTGTAACAAAAGACGTCTAGCGTGTGCGAGTGTGTTGTATCTTCACATATGTTAGTATTGCTAATAATAATAATAATAATAAAAGTACGATTTATATAGCGCCATTTAGAGTGCAAACCGCCTCAAGGACGCTCCAGTTATAGTTATTACTTATACGGGCGATTACAACGAGTTTAATTAATGGGACCGAAGACAATGTCTCCTGACCCCGCTTTTCAGTATGGGTGATCACCAATATAGATAAATTGAATCGTACAATGCGAATGAATGAAAAAATCTGCAAATTACTTATTTAACCAAAAAAGATACTTAAATCCATTGAATTCTGTATAACCTTTATTATTTACAAAAAATAGAATTCTCTTCGCATCAAAGATCAGAATTCTTTATTTATAACTTATCTTTATATTAATCTAAATATTTCATAATCAACGTTTAAAATAAATTATATTTTAACTGCAAAAATAAATATAAACGAACGTATCAAAATTAATTAAGTTTAATAAAAGAGTACTACTCGTATTTTATTTAAAAAAAAACGATACAAATACCTTACCAAATAAAACATGTTTTGTCGAAGTCTCGAAGTAAAATGATACATCGAATCAAATCTTTCAGGTATTTATACGAAGACTGTCAAGTGTAAGATAAATAATCTAAATATTGCAGAAAAATCACCAGCCGTAACAAGATCTTGATTGAAATGCACTTATTTGACATTCAACGCGTAAGCATCCTTTTTTATAAAAACGGAGAATTAGCACGGAAACATTTTTTTAAAAATATTTTGTAGGAATATGAAATTCAGCATAATATATGCTAATATTACAAAGAAGTAGAATCTGAGCGGTTTTTTTTGTATTTGTAAAAAACGCCGATTTTTATGTTCCTTGTTGTCTTGATTTATTTATTTCAACGGTCAAATGACCAATTTGATATAAAAATGAAAAAAAAAAACAACATGTAGAATTTAACATTGACATGTAAGCAGTGTTATACAATAGGAAAATGACGGTACAAGTCGAACAACACAGCGATACAAATTCAAACAATTCATCCTGACAATGACAACTACTTTACTTTAATCCTGTAAGTAGTTAATTGGATATTACAGAGTCCGTTATTAGAATATTACAAAGGAACATCTGGACAAATTACAGCGTCTTTCAAATGTTTGTCTAAGATTTATTTTTAACCTAAGAAAGAACGATCATATGATTTCATACCAGAAGGCACTGAACTGGTTAAACATGAGAAATAGACACCAAATTCACATATTCTATATTGTATAATATCCTTATCTGTCTCGCCATCTCCTCTTATTTCACTCAAAATTTTTAGCGTCTTTCCGATCATGGACTAACGCTATGCTCAAATAGAGATTGTTTATTGGCCTTTCCGGTTCACCGCTCTTCTTTTTTTACGTCGTCCTTTACTGTTCATGTAGTGAGACTCTGGAATCAGTTACAAACCAATGTTCGACTCTCTACGTCCTTGGCATGCTTTAAGAAGCGACTGACAAAAACTCTTAATTTCTAGTCAGTAATATAACGTGTTTCATTCCTGATTTTTTTCCATTTCCTCTTCACCATCCCTTCCTTTTCCTTTGATTGATGATATCTCACTTCATATGAAAAGGAATGTTCGGGAGGTTGTCCGTCTTTGTGTGGTTTGTGGGCGTATGTTCACGTATGTTTGTGGGCGTACGTTCACGATTTCGTGGGGATGGATATCCATTTAAGTATTTTTTGCGACAATGTAAATTGCTTCATTTACTTTTGTCTGGTTGGTTGAAAGACGTTACCGTCTGGGAATAAGCCCGTCAAATTGTATTTGCAATAAATGTGTTAAATAAATAAATAAAGCCATGTGAAAATCTATACAATGCTCATATTGATTACACAATCTAAGTAGTCTTGTTATGCAACATTTTTACAAATAATTAGTAGCAACCACTTCACAACGGAATAAAACATTTTACCGGGTGGCCCTACAAGGAACGTGTAGCATGATAACCTGAGTCAATTCTGGACTATTGAAATACGAGCTGATAATCTTAAACAATGTTGTAAGGTCAAACATCTTACTTCTAGGTTAGGTCAAATTTCCATCTTCTTTTGTAATCTTGGAAGTTGACTGTGTAACATCAAGTCACGAGGGTAAGCAGGTAAAAAAAGTATGAAGTGAGATGGAGAAGGCTCGCCTGCAAGAGGCTCTTACAATTGATTATTCTAGCTTATATGTCAGAAATGCATCAAAATAATACAAAGAATAATTTAAACATTTGATTTTTTCAACAAAAAAATGGTAACTAAAAGTGGTAATAAGGGAACAAAATGCGTCGTTTATTTTTTAATTTTTGTTAAATACTATAATATAACCTTAAACTTAGAGCAATGATTATACCATATATGTACTCGTACACACATACCAACACGTTTTTTCTCTGTAGGAGTAGACAGAGAGGAAAGAACGACATACCATACTTTCATATCGTAACATACATATTTCACCTTTTTTACAATATATCCATACATCTTCTAATATAAATCCAATTATCTCTCTTTATACGACATTTTACACTTATTTCTTTCAAAATATCATTCACTTTGCATTATATATTTGTATTAATAGTCTTTCTTCAATCCTTCGTTCTTCATGCCACAACCATCTCAGAGTGCTCTTCAATATCTTACTTAATATAAGTTCACAGTAACTAGCATCGATTAGAAACTATCATTTCATTCGATGAAGACGAAATGGACCTCAAAGACAAAATTAAAATATATAATATTTCAGTGTATAATTTAAAATATTAATAGATATCAGTTTTCCTTTATTCGCACATCACCACGACCTATGAATTCACAATGTTTATATCATTTCTAGTATTAAATATTCCTCAATCTTGTTAATCTGTTGTTTTGTTTGAATTCACTCAAAAAAACTTTACTTTGTCTATTTCTATCGAAAATAGTTTTATATCAAAACGTCCATTAATTCTTGAAACACTTTTATTAAACTATCATATTTTGGTAAGTATAAAAAATTAACTAACAACATTAAATATTTCACATGTCTGGTGAATTTCCTACTTTTAAATTATTTCATCTAATCAACCAGCTTTTATTTTACATGGATAAATAAATAAATAAATACATGTTTATTATAAGGATCAAGCACATCTGGTTGAATCCGTTGACCGACCCAAACGAGTAAACCGTGGATTATGTGTGATACTTTGGTAAACAAAGTATTCAGCCGTCAACAGATCGCTGGTACAGTCCATGCTGAGAAGAAAATTGATTTTATCACGCAGATAATAAGGATATATCGACTAGTACAACACACCAAAGAGGGTACACAGAACGTGGAGATTGCTCACATATTATTAAACAATTTTGATCAAATATTTCGGGCGTGTATTTATCCAGACTTTTATATTATTTGATTGTAATAAATGTATACGTTTCTATCGATGGTTCTCATTTATATTTTTATAATTGTTATACGAGTATTACAAATTTGTGAAAAAATATATCTCAGAACACTGTCCAATGATACTTTGAAAATCTCATACGTCAATAGTCTGTACGTCGTTTTCAGTAATGGACTTTCATATTTTATCTCTATTTAGAGATATATAGCCTCGTATACTCGTAGATGTCTTTAAAATACAGTCTATTAAATGTGAGTAGAAAAAATCGCATAAGTGCTTTAATCGTTTTTGAGTTCTAAACATGGCGGGATAAGTTCCATTAAAATATTTTTTTCAGTTTGATTTGAGCCTTAAATTAGTCAATTGAAGATAAAAAGTAACGTTGTCACCTAATAAAAAAGAAAAACTTATATAGTGTCGTTTACGGAACAGACCTCTAACTCGGGCGTTTTAGTTCGGGAATCAAAACCACTATAATTGCCATATTAAAAATATTCCAAAAAATAAAATAATTTGAGTGTAAGGATTGGATTGAACACTTCCCTGTACATATTAAGAAAAAAATACTTTATTTGAAAATCCCAAAAGATTAACTAAGCAAAGAAGAAGTAGAATGGAACCTTTAGATCTTCTGATATGCGATAGTAGCACATTCGGCTTTAGGTGGAGTGAAGCGTGTGAGTGTATTGATCACATATAAAAAAATGTTTGAAAAATTCATAGCTGTATATCGCTCATATGTGAAAAATTCACAGCTAGATTATTCACAGCTAGATATGTAAAATCTTTTCGGCACAAAAAAAAACATTGAATGCAGTTCGTATTTATTTTTTAATCAAGTATAAAAATATGCATTGTTTTATGACCCTATTATTTTCAATGAGAATAACTATGTTCAGAAAGTCCACCACCAAGTCCATGGGATGAGAATCCTTGTGAAGAGTGAAGCCCACCGGAGAAGTCTCCAGAGGAGCCTCCAGTTGATGAAAATTCATGAGAATATCCTTTAGAGCTTCCCCCCTGGATGTAATACGGGACTTTCTTCTCAAACGACGTACGGTTGGAGCACCTTCACGGGCACGGGGCGCTCCACGGGTACTGGGTATGGCTTGTCTACATGAACCTCCACCTTCTGTACCACCGGCACCTTGTACGGTACCTTCACGGGGTAAGGCACGGGTTTGATCACTTTGTAAGGAACTGGTTTGTACACTTTCACTGGATATGGCTTATCGACGTGCACTGGGTAGGGCTTGTCAACTGGTACTTTTACAGGAACTGCCACTTGTCTCTCCACAGTCACTGGATAAGGTTTGGGAACAGGAACTTTGTTGGTAATGATTTGTGGCGCTCCATGCCCACCACCGAGCCCATCCCCTCCACCAAATCCACCTCCGTATCCACCACCGTATCCTCCTCCAATACCTCCAAACCCTCCTCCGATGTCATGTCCGCCTCCGAAACTGTATCCAGCATTTCCTAAGTTAGATAATCCACGTTTTTCTTGTTTATTTGTCGATGCCATTGCACTGACTGTCAAAGCCAGCACACAAAATGCTTTCTGAAAATGAATTGAAGGAACTATTACAAGAAATTTAAAAATATCCCACATAAAATAATTGAATAAACATAAATAAATTTGATTTTAAATGTATCTCATCATTTCCTAAGATCTTCTGGAAAAAAAATCATGTCATGTAAAATCTTCGTACAGGAAAAAAAATATCACTATAAATTGATTCCACAAACATAACTTATTTCAAATTAAACAAATTAGTTCACAAAAATCAAACTTAACTTACTCCCAATGAAATCAAACTTAAGAAATATATGTTTTTCCATAACATTTGAAAATGTCGTATTTATTGACTATTAAAAATATAAGAATCTTTATACAAAAACCGTTAGGTTTGACGTTCTAGGGAGTTAGGATTAAATTGCACGGACCAAAATTTGTCACGTTTAGAAACATTTTTTTAGATATAATCAATAAACTATATTTTAAAATGATAAGTAGGAAAACACATAAGATATATGATATACATATATTCTTACCATATAAGTCATGGTTATGCAGTTATATTGAGTTATATTGATTCCGAGTAGGAAAACACATAAGATATATGATATACATATATTCTTACCATATAAGTCATGGTTATGCAGTTATATTGATTCCTCAAACTTAAATGATACTTCAGTTGTTATTTTTGGCGTATTTATATACCGGGGTCTCTCATTGTTAGATGTACGAGTATTTCGTGTTAAGATCTTCTTAGGTGATCACGAACCGTGACATTCTTTTGAGGATATATGTCTAATTTGTACATTATTATTTTGCAAGGAATACGTATTTTTGATAATCATTTGAATTTGTAATAATACTAATTGCATTGGTCAGCGGTATAAAATAGAAGCGTTGCTCGATTGACATATCAGTTTCGATTTAGAATCATCCAGCGATCTGTTCCAAACATGAAGCAATTTGTAAGTAATAGATACATTTGTTTGTGAAGTCCCACTTTCATTTTGTTTGCATTTATTTTTGAGATTATTTACAAATAGATTTTTTACTTTTTTCAGGGGGTTTGGATATTTGCTGCCATTATCTTATCAGCAAAAGCCGAATCCGTCAAAAATCAAGAAAAGCGTGGGTTATCTAATTTAGGTGATGGTGGCCATTCTTTTGGAGCAACGGCGGGATTCGGAAGCCATGGGAATGACTTAGGGGGAATCGGAGGAGGACTGGAAGGAATCGGAGGAGGCCTTGGAGGTATCGGTGGAGGCGTTGCAGGAATCGGTGGAGGCCTTGGAAATGTCGGTGGAGGTGCTGGAGGAGGATTCGGTGGAGGTGTTGGAGGAGGATTCGGTGGTGGGGCTGGTGGACCCCAAGTGGTTACCAATACTATTCCCGTCCCTGTACCGCAACCCTATCCTGTTACTGTGGATAGACCTGTTCCAGTTAGAGTATCCGTGCCAGTAGCAAGGCCCTACCCAGTAGAAGTGCCCCGACCATACCCAGTCATTGTGGAAAGACCAGTGCCGGTCACAGTCAACAGACCAGTCCCGTACACCGTGAGGGTACCAGTCCGAGTACCTGTGGTGCAGAGAATAGAGGTACCAGTACCTAGGCCCTACCCTGTCCCGGTGAATAGGCCCGTCGCAGTTCCAGTGCCCCAGGCAGTGGTTGTGGAGAGCCAAGTACCCGTGGTGGTAAACCAGGGAGGAGCTGGAGCTGGTGGATTAGGCAGAGGGTTTGGAGGAGGAATCGGCGGAGGTGCTGGTGGTGGCTTCGTAGGAGGTCTTGGTGGTGGACTTGGCGGAGGACTTGGCGGTGGACTTGGAGGGTATGGCGGTGGAATCGGAGGAGGATTTGGATCTGGAAGCTTTGGAAAAGGGTATGATGGAGGTGTGGGAGGTCATGCCTCAGGTTTTGGATCTTCTGGAATCTCAAGCTCGTCTTTTAAACATCATTGACCGATTATGAAAAAAAAATAACATCCCTATCGACCAGTTTGTTAAGTTTATTGACATGTTTGATAAAAAAATATTTTCCTGGTATATTAAAAGTTTCTAATTTTTCAACATAAAAAATGTTTTATATTTTTCATGTCCACCCTTGCTTTAAAACTGTCAAGAAATGATATCGTCGAATTTTATGGTGTTTAATGCATTGGTATATAAAGTAGTCAGTCATCACCAGATCGCAGGGACAGACCATGCTCAGAAAGAAGATTGAACATTTTAACGCAACTACTGAGGACAGCTTGAATAGTTCAACACTCCGAAGAGGGTAGACATAACGTGGAAATTGCTTACATCTCAAGGAACAAATTTTGAGTATCATTAAATACAGAAATTATTTTTAAAGGAGAAGTAGGTATGTATTGTATTATTTTGAAATTCTGACTAAACAGGCCATATTTGATGTAACTTGTCAGGTTAGCGTAACAAATTATTTTTACAGTAGGATGAGTTAAAGTTAGCTGATAAAAAATATTATTTTTTATGATCGGACAAAAACATTTTTTTTAAAGTGCAGGTTTCTTTTGTTTTATATCCGACTTCGACTGATAGCAACGTTATCTAGGATTGCGATACAATCATTAAAATCATAAAATATGGCAATTTGGAGTCACAGCGTATAAGAATTTGGCGCAGGGTAGCTACTATACTTTTACGATTTTCAAAAAAATGCTTATAACTCAAAAAGTACGAGGCTTTTGCTAGAGAGTTTTTTTTATTCTGAACTATCATAAGCTAGCCTTTTCATCGATACTAGCTTGACATTGAGTTACGGGACACTCTGCATATAACTCAGCACATTATCTAAGAAAATTTTGAAAAACCAATATGTTAATAGACGGTTCCTCGCTTTAAATAATTCATTTTCATACCCGATCTCTATTTAAGAAATACAGCAACATATAAATGTTTTTAAAACCAAGTATATTAAATATACGAGTAAGTAGTTAAATAAACGCATAAGTGTTTTGATGATGCTTTAATCAATTTTGAATTCTGAACATCACAAAATAATTTTATTTCCTAATATTCCTAACACTTCAACATTGTCCAATAAATCATATATAGACAACTCTACCATACGTGAAGACGTAACAATGCTCGTTGCTTGTACTTGTGATTTTTGGCACCATATAAACTCTTTTACCAAACTGAGATTATTTTTTGGGTATTATTGGGAGTGGAACCAAAAGTCGCTGAGAGGTAAATGTCTTACCAACTAGGTTATGTGAGTTTTGATTTTATAATGTACTCTCGGGAGACATCTAACATCAAAAGATCATGAGTTAAAAAATCATCCAAGAAAATGTCACTATCATTCCTCTATAAATTTCTGGGTCTTAGATATAATCAATAAACTATATTTTAACCTAGCCCATAGACACTTAGAAGTGAACTCTTCAATTCAGTGGCAATCTTCCTTCGATCCACTATTTCTGCCATTTCTCTCTCTGTAATATAACGAATATAATGTAAAGTGGATTAGTGGAGTTAACTATACACATTAACTTGTCAGGAAACAGCCTTTCTTCGTATCTCATGGGCCGCAATACACACCAATATCTCTATCATCCAAGAGTTGAAGATTACCGAAAGACTTTCGAGAATATGCAAACAATAATTATAACGCAATTTGGGCATATTTCTAGAAAGAATGATGAAAGCCTGAAGAGCGAAGCGAGCGAATCACGAAGACAGGTGAGGAAAGACGAACAAGAGGAAAGCATCCCATGAGATGGACGCATCAAATTAAGGAGTAAATAAGATTATCTTTAAGCACTGCATTCAACGTGGTCCAGGACCGGAAGAAATGCAGACAGGCTGTACGCCGGGTTCGAGAGACTCACGCCCCTCAGTATTGAGCACACGTTGCAAAAAAGATAAAAGTTCCAGCTCTACGTTGCGGATATATTGAAAAACGTGGCCTAGAGACAACATTCTCTTCAACCCCATTACTCGCTCATTCGGGTTTCGAACCACTGGAGTAGACACGAAACTTGCTGTCTGTCCCAGCAGTTAATGGCGATGCTACAGCACGTGAAAAGGCAACAATATTAATATTCTTTTCTGACATTCACTATCAGACTAAGGCCTTTTTTTTCAGGTAGCATCATGAAAAAAACCGGACCTAAGTTGAGCGTGTTACGACCTTGTCCACGGAAGGGGTCAAGGCTTTATATATGGAATATTTACAGGTTATTTACATGAAGAAAAAAAAACAATATAAATATAAAGAAGTTCATGATATCAACAAATGCTCCCTGCGTGGCGAGTTCGTTTGTTGAAATAATGGGGATTGTAAAAAGTTCTTTGATTGATTATACTGCTTGAAAGATATATCATAACGCAAAAAAGAAAATATATCGTTGAATCTCTTTATCAGCTGAAAATAAGTTATAAATTTTAAAAAAATCTTTAAAAATCCTCCAGTTAACACTGGCGTTACATCAATGTAAAATTAAAGATAATTGGAACATAATTTAGGAATATAAGCTAAAGAGTTGTTAATGTCCCAAAAATGAAAAGCAAGTTTTTTTACTTAGTTGTTTAAATAATTTTATATTTATTTGCTTAATTTACAAAAATGTTTAAAAACTCATTTGTGAGAAGTTGTCTATATGTTACTAAGGTAATTATCGTAATTTCGGTTCGACAACAAACGGATGATCTCTTATAGGATAAAATAAAATTTCTCAATTCTGTCGCATTTTATGACCATTCCTTATCTATTTTTAGAATTACGAGTGAAAACAAAAATCAGGAAATATTAAAGAAGTCATTGGATTTAACCATTTATTATTTCAAAGTATATATTTATACCATCACCATAGAAGTTAAAAAACTTAAAGATGTTAAATAAAGTTGGAAGTCTAAACTACAGTTTTTATTCATACAAAATATTTATTAATTTGCAATATGTGGTATTTTTCCTCATAAATTTGTAAAACGAGTACTTTATTCGAGCATTTGTTTAATTTTTATATCAAAGACATCAACGACATGCATGTATCATAGAACACACTGCTTCCTGGCAGGTTTAGGACATGTTTGACATAAGATAATTTTAATATATTGTAAATAAAACTTGTACTGTATGTAGGTTATCAAAAACTTTGTATTAAATCTTAAAGCCTTATGAAATGATAAAATATAAGCCTTCAGCTTTTTCTACGAAAGCAGAATCAGCTGAAGCTCCCAAATAATTTTGAACGAGGAAATATTTTGATTCTGAATTTTTAGGGGTAATATTTCTGCTTAGAATATGCTGAATAACACGAATTGTATTTGTTCATCCATAAGATGAACGATTGTACTAGTAAAGCGATATATTTGTATGCGTAATTATAAAATATTGAGGTTTTGAAATAAACATTCAGTATGATTTTATGTAGATGCATTAAGAACAACTGTGTTTGGAATGCTAATGGTTTATGAATTTATTTTGTTTGAAACCAACAGTAACCACTTTAAATCATATTTTCAGTGAGAATATCCGTGTCCAGATAATCCACCACTAAGTTCATGGGAAGATAATCCTTGCGAAGAATGAAGCCCGCCAGAGGAGTCTCCAGAGTATCCTCCCCCGGATGAAAATTCGTGGGAATATCCTTTAGAGCTTCCCCCCTGAATGTAATAGGGGACTTTCTTCTTCACAACGTATGGCTGGAGCACCTTTACGGGCACGGGTCTCTCCACTGGAACTGGGTATGGCTTGTCTAGATGAACCTCCACCTTCTGTACCACCGGCACCTTGTACGGTACCTTCACGGGGTAAGGCACGGGTTTGATCACTTTGTAAGGAACTGACTTGTACACTTTCACTGGATATGGCTTATCAACGTGCACTGGGTAGGGCTTTTCAACTGGTACTTTTACAAGAACTGGTACTTGTCTCTCCACAGTCACTGGGTATGGTTTGGGTACAGGAACTTTGTTGGTAATGACTTGTGGCGCTCCGTGCCCTCCACCGAATCCTTCACCTCCCCCAAATCCACCTCCATATCCACCTCCCATGCCTCCGCCAAACCCTCCGCCAAAGCCATGTCCACCCCCAAAACTAGAGCCAGCATTTCCTAAATCAGATAATCCACGCTTTTCTTGCTTATTTGTCGATGCCGTTGCACTGACTGCGAGAAAAACCAGCACAGATGATGCTTTCTGAAAATTAATTAAAGGAACCATTAGAAGAATGACTAACAATTTCAAAGCTTGTCATCGCGAAAACTGAAATTGCCTTCAATAATGAGAAAAATTATGTATCTAAAAAAAATAATCAACTTCTGAAAATACTGAATACCTTGAGATTAAAAGGGATATTATAGACTTATAGCGCAACTCATAAATAAATTGATGTTTAACAGAGATCAAAGGTTATTGAAAGAAAGGCTTGACATGATTCATTCATTTCAGATGTAATAAATTTATTTTTAACAAACGAATCGACACAAATCACAATTTAACCGACTGCCTGTAGTCTAGCCTAGAGATAGCATGGATTGCTTGAAACAAGCTTCTTGGTATAAAAAATAAATTTTCCGGTTTAGTGTTCAAGGGAGCTAACATAGTTTAGAATGAATTGCACAAATCAAAATTTATAAATTGTGATTTGTTTTATTAAACATGGTTTATTCCACTTTATGTAACGGTATAACCCTACCGGTTTCAAGATTTTCATCTCATCATCAGAGAGCACAAACAAGTTTTGTTTGTGCTCCCCTTACATAAAGTGGAATAAACTGTGTTTGATAAAACAAATTACAATGTCTTTAAACCTCCACAATGATAATGCCTTAACTAATATATAAATAATATAAAATTTATAAACGTTTAGTTGGAAATATTTTTTCAAACTTAATAATTTAAAACTTTTCAAAATCTAACAGGAAAATATATATTTATTATCTCACCATATAACTCATGATAATATAGTTATTATGTTGATTCCCAAAACTGGAATGAAACGTTATTTCTTATTTTTGGCGTATTTATATAACGGGCTCTCTCATTGATGGATGCGTTTCATTTTAAGATCGTCTTAGGTGATCACGAACCGTGACATTCTTCTGAGGATGTATATATCTAATTCACTAAAATTGCAAACTCATTGTTCAGAAAATGAATGTAATTATTTTGCAAGGACCATATTTTTTGGATTATCATTTGAATTTGTAATGATATTAATTGCACTGGTCAGCGGTATAAAATAGAAGCGTAATCCAATTGACATATCATTTTCGCATTTAGAACGACCAGCGATATTTTCCAATATGAAACAATTTGTAAATAATATATACATTTATTTGTTTAAATCCTTTTTTTGCATTTATTTTTAGGATCGTTAAATAAATCGTGTTTTTTTATACTTCTTTCAGAGGTTTTGGATTGCATTTGCTGCTATTATCTTATCAGCAAAAGCCGAATCCGTCAAAAATCAAGAAAAACGTGGGGTCTCTAATTTTGGCAGCCATTCTTTTGGGTCCACGGCGGGATTCGGAGGCCATGGGAGGGGTTTAGGGGGAACCGGAGGAGGGCTGGGAAGTATCGGAGGAGGCTTTGGAGGTATCGGTGGAGGCGTTGGAGGTATCGGTGGAGGCGTTGGAGGTATCGGTGGTGGCCTTGGAGGTATCGGTGGAGGCTTTGGAGGTATCGGTGGAGGTGTTGGAGGAGGATTCGGTGGTGGTGCTGGTGGACCCCAAGTGGTTACCAACACTATTTCCGTCCCTGTACCGCAACCCTATCCTGTTACTGTGGATAGGCCCGTTCCAGTTAGAATCTCCGTGCCAGTAGCAAGACCCTACCCAGTGGAAGTACCCCGACCATACCCAGTCATCGTGGCAAGACCAGTGCCGGTCACAGTCAACAGACCAGTTCCGTACACAGTGAGGGTGCCAGTCCGAGTACCTGTGGTGCAGAGAATAGAAGTACCTGTGCCTAGACCCTATCCTGTCCCAGTGAACAGGCCCGTCGCAGTTCCAGTACCCCAGGCAGTGGTTGTGGAAAGCCAAGTGCCCGTGGTGGTTAACCAGGGGGGAGCTGGTGCTGGTGGATTGGGTGGAGGGTTTGGAGGAGGAATCGGCGGAGGTGCTGGTGGTGGATTCGGTGGAGGTCTTGGTGGAGGATTTGGCGGAGGACTTGGAGGTGGACTTGGAGGGAATGTCGGTGGAATTGGAGGAGGAATAGGAGCTGGAGGCTTTGGAAAAGGATTCGATGGTGGTGTGGGAGGCCATGCCTCAGGTTTTGAATCTTCTGGAATGTCAAGCTCTTCTTTTAAACATCATTGATTTTTTAACCGTATATGATAATATTTTTTATTCCTTAATATCCCTATCACTCAATATTTTGTCAATAAAGCATTTTTTTTTAGTATATGATGTGTTTCTATATTTAATCGACAATTTTGTTTTTATTGTCATTTATTTTTCCTCTAATTTATTCACAAATGGCTAATCATTGTCACCGTAAAAACCATACTTTTTTCTATCGATGATGTCAAATTCTTACATAGCAGTAGTAACGGAAATAAATTGGACAGATTAGAGGCCCTAGAAATTTCTAAGTCAGTACATCGATCCGAACATCTGGTAAACAGTTATATCCCAAAAATCTCTCCGCTCTTGGCTGAAATCGTCCCATGCCTCCCTTACCCCTCAGTTCTCAACCGTTGAAGCGTGTATATCGGTACCAGTTCGAACATAATTTAGTCTTGTTTGTGCTCCCCTGAAGATGAGGTGAAATCCTTGAAATCGGTAGGGTTATACCGTTACAAAAAAGTGGAATAAATAGTGTTTGATAAAAATAAATTGCAATGTCTTTAAATCTCCACAACGTTAATGCCTTAACTATAAACAACAATTTTGTTTTTAATATATGTCATGCCCGTTTCAACTTTCAAACTATCTACACATAACTAACGAGGGATTGAAGCTGGAAACTTTGGATAAAGATATGAGGGGGGTGTCGGAGGCCATGCCTCAGTTTTTGATCATCTGTAATATCAAGCTCTTCTCATTAATATCATTGAATTTTTCAACCGTTTATGAAAATATTTCCCTACCTTTTAACTTATCAATACAACGCCCCTACCATTTAACTTATCTTATCAATAAGGTATACTCTTTCTGGCATATTATGCGTTAATCATAAATTTCAACAAAAAAATTTGTTATATTTCTTAAGCCTTTTCCAACTTTTAATCTTTCTACAAATATCTATCAAGAAATGCTTTTGTGGAATTTTGTGATTCTGGATTTTTTTAAATAAAAAGTTTGACCAACAAAAAAGGAAGTTAATAATTTTAAAATAATGAATAGTAATTCATGTTGAAAGAGACTTTGAAAAGATTATTTTGTCATATGGAACATTTCAACATACGAGTATTCAAATTGGTGATTTAGACAATCATATAGAACAACTTGGCTTGGAGAAAAATTTAATTTTCGGCCAGTCATGGATCTTTTGGGTTGACCACTAAAGTTAGCATAGATCTGGTTGTTTATTATTGCACGTATTGTCAATTACAATACGTGAAGAAACAACAGAACTCACTCACGTACTTGGTGTATGTCATTATTGTTACCAAACGAACTCATTTACTAAACTCCTTTTTTTTAGTTTCCATCGGAAATCAAAGCAGAAACCCCTGAGTTGGAGGTAAACGTCTTACCAACTAGGCAATAGTGGTCATTTTATTTGATAAAGAAGACAGATTTTATTTGATGATGTACCTTCGAGAAACATATAATATCAAAAGGCTGTGTAAGAAATTCAACCAGTTCATTGTAATTCCATCTAAAATTTATAGATTTTAGTCTTGCCAATAAAGACTTTGAAGTAAAATTTTCAATTCAGTGGCAATCCTACTCCCATTTAACGTTATAAGATTAAGGAAAAAGTGTAAAATACATTCAGTGGAGTTAAATATACACACCAACTTTTCAGGAAACTGCTTTTGTTGAGTACTGTGTTTACTTGTTCCGTCTGCGTTGATCTTCTCCAATTAAGGTTTTATTATAATTTCTTCATTCGAATGGTATTCTTCTAAATGTTTCATTAGAAGATACGGATAAATTGAAGAACGTGTCCTGGACACAGCATTCTTTTTAGCTCCATTGATCATGCATTCAGGTTTGGAATCGGTGGAGTAAACACGAAACTTGTAGTCAGTAATAGCAGTTATTAGCAATGCTTCCGCAAGTAAAAAGGCGACGACAATCACATACGTCTAGCGCACGCCAGAAATGTTGTCAGACAAATACTATCAGACTGAGACTTTTATTTTTTTTTCGGATAATATCATGAAACAAACGCGAAACCACTGGGACTCGGTTGAGCGTGTTATTTACTTGTTCACGTAGGGCGTCAGGGTTATATATTATATTTACTTGTTCACGTAGGGCGTCCGGGCTATATATTTACTTGTTCGCATAGGACATCAGGGCTATATATTTGGAAAACTTACAGATTATTGACATAAAGAAAACAATAAAGAAACAATATTAAAATGAAGAAATGCATAATGTCAACAAGTGTCCGCTGCGTGGTGAGTTGGTTTGTTAAAAAAATAGGGCTGATAAAAAGTCCATTGATCCTTGATTATACTGCTTGAAATATATATCAACACAAAAAGCCTAATACAGTTGTATTATTTTATATGTTAAGGTTAAGTTAGTACTTTTTTTAAATATTAACAATTCTTTCCGTTTACATTGACGTTACACCAATAAACAAATAAAGATTATTTGAGAATTTCTACCTGAGGGAAAAGCTTGAAGTATGAACAAAAAAGATCAAATATGACAAGATACCTGGATGTGGAAAAGGTAAATTATGCGTGCATGCTTATAAGGTTTGGAGATCTGCCATTTACTTCTAGCCTAGAAGAGACTTTGCGGAATAGTTTACGTGAGACAAATTGACTTAAAGGGTTAAAATGAAACAAGGCGAAATTATTTTACCGCAACATAATTTAGATTATAAATTACGAGTACTTAAGCTTACTTTAAAAAGTATCATAAAACATATTTCTGAGTTGTTACCTAAACCGAGATAAATTAGTGTTATATTGGAACTAAAAACGATAGCTCTTATAGGATATTACTAAATTACTTAATTCTACGCACTTGACGAAAATTTCTACTAATACATTAGATTACAATCTATCTTAAGAATTTTAAATTAACTCAAAAATCAGAAAAAAACTACATCGTATCGTATCGTTGCTGGGCTTCGTAGTCGGGGATCTTCTCGTCATTCCAACGTCATTTCAGTTGGAGAGGGAAGGGCGTCGTGGATTTTTTGTTTCTTTATTTTCTTTCTCCTCTTTAAGTGAATGAGTGGATCCGATGGCACATTGAAGTGAGACGATCGGAGCATACTGGCTAACATTTTTTTTAAATAGATAAGGCTAGTTATAGGTGTCTTTATATCCCCGAATACTAGGCGGAAAAAAATGCCTGTGCCATTTAAAGAGAGGGGTTCAAACTGGTGACCTTCCCCACCGCAGTCCAATGCGTTACCGCGCAACCATGCACTTCAGTAAATCTAACAATTACTCATTAGATTTAATCATTTATTATTTCCAAGTACATTGGTACTGTCACAATAGAACGTTAAAAGCTTAACGATGGTTAATATAGTTGGAAGTTCTAAATTACAACTTTTATTGACGCAAAATATTAGTTAATTCACGAATTACCGACTTGACTCCTTTACTCCGTATAAATGCATAAAAAAAGTACTTTGTTCTATCTCATAGACAACAACGATACATACGTAGAAAACATTGTTTCTTGGTAGGTTTTGGAATGGTTTAACTTAGGATTATTTTAATTTTAATAAAATATTATTTGTAGGTTATCAGAAAGTTTGTGTAAACTCTTAGAACTCGATGAAGAAATGAAATATAAATCTACTCAACTAAGGGTGTAGCATCTGACATTTTAGGGATAATCTCTCTGCTAAAAATATGCTGAATAACACAGGAGTGTATGTATTCATCCATAAGTTGAACTATCGTGTTCGTTTACGAGGTAATGTTATACATGTTTGTATGGATAATAATAACTAATGAAGTAAACAACCATTCGAATGAATTAAAAACAACTTTGTTTGTAATAATACTTGTATTTGTAATAATACTTGTATTTGAATTTATTTTGTTTGAGTCCAACAATAAAAACTTCAAATAAAAATATCAGTGAGAATATCCGTGTCCAGAAAATCCACCATTTTGGGATGAGAATCCTTGCGAAGAGTGAAGTCCACCGGAGAAGTCGCCAGAGGAGCCTCCAGCTGATGAAAAGTCATGGGAATATCCTTTAGAGCTTCCCCCCTGAATGTAATAGGGGACTTTTTTCTCCACGACGTACGGCTGAAGCACCTTTACGGGCACGGGTCTCTCCACGGGAACTGGATATGGTTTGTCTACATGAACCTCCACTTTCTGTACCACCGGCACCTTGTACGGTACCTTCACGGGGTAAGGCACGGGTTTGATCACTTTGTAAGGAACTGGCTTGTACACTTTCACTGGATATGGCTTATCGATGTGCACTGGGTAGGGCTTGTCAACTGGTACTTTTATAGGAACTGCCACTTGTCTCTCTACAGTCACTGGGTAAGGTTTGGGAACAGGAACTTTGTTGGTAATGACTTGTGGCGTTCCATGCCCTCCACCGAATCCTCCACCTCCACCAAATCCCCCTCCATATCCCCCTCCGTATCCACCTCCGTATCCACCTCCAATGCCTCCGCCAAAGCCATGTCCACCCCCGAAACTAGAGCCAGCATTTCCCAAATCAGATAATCCACGTTTTTCTTGTTTATTTGTCGATGCCATTGCACTGACTGCCAGAAAAACCAGCACACATGATGCTTTCTGAAAATCAATTGAAGGTACAATGAGAAGAAGATAAAAATTAATAAAACATTCTATATAAAATAACTGAATAAATTCTGAACCAAAACGAATTCGCTCCAAAATAGTTCTGATCATTTCTAATTATTTAAACTGATAAAGATCATTGTATACAAACGTCATATCTCCTAAATAGAATACCAAAGTTTGTAAAAAAAATAAGGTGACACGAAAAAACTAGGTACAAAAAAAATTAAATCAATTTATATTAATTTGAAAATATAGTACTGAATGTTGAAAACAGTTGAAAATATAACATAGTATTGAATGTTAAAACGTATAAGAAAAAAAAATCGTCTTAGAGAATTTTCTTAAAAGAAAAATTGATATTCTAGTAAGTTATGATTGAATTGTATTGACTAAAAATTTTGAACTATTTTAAAATAATTAGTATTGAAAAAAAACAATACAGATATATTCTTACCATATAAGTCATCGTTATGTAGTTATATTGATGCCTCAAACTGCAATGATATTTCAGTTCTCATTTTGGGCGTATTTATATACCGGGGTTTCTCATTGATAGATGCATTTCATTTTAAGATCTTCTAAGGTGATCACGAACCGTGACATTCTTCTGAGGATATATATCTAATGTGTACGTTATATTTTGCAAGTAACATATTTGGATTATCATTTGAATTTGTAATTATATTAATTGCACTGGTCAGCGGTATAAAATAGAAGCGTTATTCAATTGACATATCAGTTTTACGTTTAGAATCATCGAGTGATATTTTCCAAACATGCAACCATTTGTAAGTAAGAAATATATTTATTTGTTCAAATCCTTTTTTAATGTTATTTGCATTTATTTTTTAGATTGTTTATTAATCGTTTTTTTATTTCTTTCAGAGGTTTTGGATTATATTTGCTGCTATTATCTTATCAGCAAAAGCCGAATCCGTCAAAAGTCAAGAAAAGCGTGGGTTATCTAATTTAGGTGATGGTGGCCATTCTTTTAGGTCGACGGCGGGATTCGGAAGCCACGAGAGTGGTTTAGGGGGAATCGGCGGAGGACTGGGAGGTATCGGTGGAGGCCTTGGAGGAATCGGTGGAGGCCTTGGAAGTATCAGTGGAGGCCTTGAAGGTATCGGTGGAGGTGTTAGGGGAGGATTCGGTGGTGGTGCTGGTGGACCCCAAGTGGTCACCAATACTATTCCCGTCCCTGTACCGCAACCCTATCCTGTTACTGTGGATAGACCCGTTCCAGTTAGAATATCCGTGCCAGTAGCAAGGCCCTACCCAGTAGAAGTGCCCCGACCATACCCAGTCATTGTAGCAAGGCCTGTGCCGGTCACAGTCAACAGACCAGTTCCGTATACCGTCAGAGTGCCAGTCCGAGTACCTGTGGTGCAAAGAATAGAGGTACCAGTTCCTAGACCCTATCCTGTTCCGGTGAACAGGCCCGTCGCAGTCCCAGTGCCCCAGGCAGTCGTTGTGGAGAGCCAAGTGCCCGTGGTGGTTAACCAAGGAGGAGCTGGCGGATTAGGTGGAGGGTTTGGAGGAGGAATCGGCGGAGGTGTTGGTGGTGGATTCGGTGGAGGTCTCGGTGGATTCGGTGGAGGTCTCGGTGGATTTGGCGGAGGACTTGGAGGTGGACTTGGCGGAGGACTTGGCGGTGGATTTGGAGGGTATGGCGGGGGAGCCGGAGGAGGAATTGGAGCAGGAACCTTTGGAAAAGGATTCGATGGAGGTGTGGGAGGCCATTCCTCAGATTTTGGATCTTCTGGAATCTCAAGCTCTTCTTTTAAACATCATTAACTTTTTTACTCGATTATGATATATTTTTTAAATATTCGTATAATTTGTAACAAAAAAATTAATAAAGTGTTTTTTTCCAAGTACGAGTATATTAATTATATCTTTCTGTAATCCTTTCCTTTTGCTATAAAAAATAAATGTTTTATAACACGTACCTATCACGCTTTAAAACTGTTTTTAATTAAATATCTATGAAACGGTTTCGTCGAATTTTGTAGCATTTAAATTTCAAAATAATAATAAAAACCATAAAATATTGTTAAGAATTGAAAAATTATAAATCCAATACTTCCGCTTCTTGTTTCTTACTGTACCATTCAATAAATTGGTGTAGGTAGTTTGGACATATTGAAGATGACTTCAGGTTGAACAATGGTATAAGAACCTCCCTTCAGGAGTAAGCTATGAGTACCAATACCTCCGTGTAGAAGTCAAGCGTCTAAGTACAGTGAAAGGAGGTTAGATTGTATAAATATTGTTAAAAAAGATCGGAAAACGATTGCAAGTGAAATAATGATAATGAGGATAGATGAAAAAAAAATCTATAATTCGATCAAATGATCAAGTTAAATCGAAATGTTCTTAGGGAATCTCTTTCGGTTGAACTCACCATGTCAAATTACGGATTCCTGAAAAGGCCTTTAATCTCTTTGGATACATCGTCCCATCAAGTTCTTGAATGCGATTTCTCCATTGTATTTTTCGAATCGGAGTCTGAGATTTCTTATTTTCGGAGAGGCAAAGAATTTTGAGGTCGATTTCGTCTTGAATTGAATTGATTATTCAGAATCGGTATTATGATTGAGCTTTTGTTGTAGCTGGTCCTATGGTATGGAATGGTCTGTCTAAGATAAGATATATTGGTCGCGTGTGCAGCTTTAATAAGAACACTTTTAAATTGCACTTTCGTTGAATACAGTAAAACCTTGCGGGTCTATTGCCATATTGGAAATCTCTTCCAACCAACTAGAAATATGTTAGAGAGGAATTAAGTGAACACCAGACTGGAATCCTTTTAAATAAATTGAGAGACAACCAACAAGAATCGAATCCGCAACCTTCGGACTAAAAGACAAGCGTCTTACCAGCTAGACCACGGAAGTCGTCCCTTTTTGGAGGTCTTATCAAAATGTATGTTTGTATACGAATACTTCACACATACCTTCCCCTTCATCCGATTGTGGTTCTATCACAAATTGGATAAACTACAAAGATTTCTTTGTAGTTCTCTTCCCTTGACAAGTTTTCGGCGGTTGTCAAACCAAACATGGAAGTTACTAAAATTATGGCCAACATCTTCCTATCTTTACATTCAACTCGTATTTACCTCTTTTGTAATATGTTAAATCGTCAATAATACAGGATTCGAAACCCGTCGTTGCTTAAACGGCGCCATATAAATCGATATTTTATTATGCTTATAATTAAATTATTAGTGTTTATATTTTAAAGCTTTGTGATCATCAGTGTTTACGTTTGAAGCAGATCTCATTGCAAATAAATTTTCGCTCGAAAATAACTAAAAAAGCATTAAAATATTGACAAATTAATGGTTTTCTAGAGATTAAAATCTTATCTATTTTGAAGAATGGACTAAAAAAGACTATTTAAAAAATATTTTCATATCAATGACTTCACTTCGCGTAACACCAAATTAAAAAAGGCTGCGCGTTAAAAAATAACAATCAATTAATTTTCATTATCATTCCCATCTCCGTGGCCTAGTTACTAAGACGTTTGTCTCCGAACCCTAGCGTAGCGGGTTCAATTTTCGCTGGACCCAGATTTATTAAAAAGGATTTTATTCTGGTTTTCACTAAAGGCCTCTGTGATAATCTTTCTGCTCGGTTAGAAGATATTGCCATATGCCAATAAGCCAGTCAGGCTGTATTGTATACAAGGTAAGTGTAATACAATACATTTAAAATTTCTGGATTCTCGACTGAATCTGGATACATCGAATTAGTGGAAATCTTACTCCAATCCATTCTGTCAGCTATCTCTTCCTGTATTATCGGTGCCGAGAAAGCTGATTTTTGACATAACGAAAATATTAAAAGAAAGGTATTAAATCAATATTTAAATTATATGTTATGTGTCCGTAGCACGAACAATTATTTGGTTAAAAAAAAGCTGTTTTTAAATATTCATATACATAAAACCAACAAAGTAAATTTAAAAGAGCTTTACTTATTATAATCTTCAATGAAAGACTTGTCCCGGTTAAAACCTAACACCAATTGGCTCAACTAAGTTTGCCCCAAAATTCTCATTTAAATTGAAACACTTGTTTAAAAGTAAGCAAGGAATGCGTTAAAATGTGTATCAGCAGGGTGAATTGCTTAAATAAAAAATATGTAAACACCCTTAATCACCTGCTCAAGAATGTATTTTATCGGACACTTACTTTGAGTTATACTCATATATACATATATAGTATAATTTGGTGGATTTGTCATGGAGCAATCTCTTAGTTCAGTGTTTTTACCCAGTTTCATTCGAACGCAAATTTTCTAGTGAATCTTACAATTAACATTGGTGTTACATACATGAAAAAATTATTCAATTGGATATATTTTGACTGAAGGACGGATAATAAGTATGAGCAACACCTGATCATGGATGATGAAATGACTGGATGTGGGTGGGGTATCGTCTCTGTACATGGAAAGGTAAAGGCTATATGTATTGTAGAAAGGTGTGTGTACTAAAGTTGAATATCTTTATAATTTTAAAGAAATTTAAATGAAGGAATAATAATACTCAGTAATTATTGTACATTTTACTTTATGGAAAGAAAAATATATAAACACCATAAAATAAAAAATAAAAATAAAGAAGTAAATCTAGTTGTTACATTAAAAGTACAATTTCCACACATATATTTCTTTCAAAATATTTCTTTGTCCGTCAATACCTGAGATGAATACTTGGATCTACTATTTTACTATTTTTTTATCCCAATGCTGTCAACGATGTGCAGGTAGAAGAAGAACGCTTTATTGTTATGTAATACAAAGAAATTCTGAAGAAGTTGGTATAGTTCAGAAAATGTAGGATAAGTTCTGTGACAGCTCACGAATTTGCCCCAATACAACCTTGTAAGGATGTTCAGTAATTTTAATTATTTTATCAACTTTAATATAAGCCTCAATTCTAATAAATAGCAAGTTATTTAGGTAAATACATTACATAAGGTTGTTATCACAGGACTCATCCTAGAATTTCTGAACTATAGTTGTAGTGTAAGTCAACATTGGCCAAATTATTCAATCGTTTGTACACTTTTGGTTTCTGACTGGTGTCACTAAAGACAGTTTATATCTGAATCTCGCTTGTTCTATAGGTTTCAACAGCTTTTAGAAATACTAAGATCACTATAAAATGACAAAATACAAATCTATCCTACGACTATTGCAGTAG
Organism: Odontocerum albicorne; assembly: GCA_949825065.1. Lineage (NCBI taxonomy): Eukaryota > Metazoa > Arthropoda > Insecta > Trichoptera > Odontoceridae > Odontocerum > Odontocerum albicorne. The sequence continues at coordinate 22,600,257 of OX463855.1, forward strand.
TTTCAACTGGTCATATTATTTTGGAATTTAGAATCCTTCACCATCTGAATTTTTAGAATATCTCTGCTTGTAAGATAATGCAAAATTATTACGTAGGCGTTTTCTGGCCATAAAATGAACGATCGTACACGTTTATGAGATAGTGTTATATTAAATGTGTAAAGATGACATCTTGAGTTTTCAATACACCGGTGAAACTTCCACACCGATTTCACGCGAATAAATAAAGAACAACTGTGTTTGGAATGCTAATTGTTTATGAATTTATTTCGTTTAAGTCCAACCATAAAAACTTCAAATAAAAATATCAGTGAGAATATCCATGCCCAGAAAATCCACCACCTTGGGATGAGAATCCTTCCGAAGAGTGAAGACCACCGGAATAGTCTTCAGAGTGTCCCCCAGCTGATGAGAAGTCATGGGAATATCCTTTAGAGTTTCCCCCCTGAATGTAATAGGGGACTTTCTTCTCCACGACGTATGGCTGGAGCACCTTAACGGGAACGGGTCTTTCAACGGGAACTGGGTATGGCTTGTCTACATGAACCTCCACCTTCTGTACCACCGGCACCTTGTACGGCACCTTCACGGGGTAAGGCACTGGTTTGATCACTTTGTAAGGAACTGGCTTGTACACTTTCACTGGATATGGCTTATCGATGTGCACTGGGTAGGGCTTGTCAACTGGTACTTTTACAGGAACTGCCACTTGTCTCTCTACAGTCACTGGGTAAGGTTTGGGAACAGGAACTTTGTTGGTTATGACTTGTGGTGCTCCATGCCCTCCACCGAATCCTTCTCCTCCTCCAAATCCACCTCCATATCCACCTCCAAATCCACCTCCACCTCCATATCCACCTCCGTATCCACCTCCAACGCCTCCGCCATACCCTCCGCCAAAGTCGTGTCCTCCCCCAAAACTAGAGCCAGCGTTTCCCAAATCAGATAATCCACGTTTATTTTGTTTATTTGCCGATACCAATGCACCGATCGCTAGGAATGGCAGCACAGAAAATAACTTCTGAAAATAAACAAATATTCTATTATATTTAACCATAAAAATGAGATTTGAATGCAAACAATTTAACCAAATAACTCAATCATATTATTGTTTTAAAACCATCTTGTAAATGAAGAAATTCATATTTTATAAAAGTTTTCAATTTAAAATAATTATACAAGTTGGAAAAAAATTATGTGAATGTTCGGATACTTTTAAATTTTTCATATTTTTTTTAGTACTGGCAATGTTAACATATTGAAATGCGCGACTATTTTTGTTCTAGTATCGTAGATATTCAAGTAATGGCCTCCATCGTCAGGATTTACAAACGACATTTATTATTATTTCAAATGGCGTGTCTCCTCTGTGGAACAACTCTTTGTCTCTAAAATCCGTCCAATTTTAAATATTTATTAGTAAGAAGAACCTCTTCCAACACATCCATCGTTTTTTTTTGTTTTTTTTCTTCTATGAGAATCTACATTTTGTACCATAAATAAAGCACTTAAAACATTATTTTATAATGTTTTACTATTTAAAAAGCTCTCGGTTGGTGTAAAGCACGACAAAAAATGGTTTCATTCTTGTCAAGTTTTGAAATGACGATATTTGTTCCAATATCATTAACAAGAGTAAGTTTATTATCATTTTATTTTTCATACAACTTCTATACAACTTTATGAAAACAGAAGAAAAAGTAAAGGACTTACCATATGAGTCATGGTTGTGTAGTTATGTTGATTCCTGAAACTGAAATGATACTCTTCTTCTAGAATTTGACGTATTTATACACCGGTTTAACTAATTGTTAGAAACATTTCATTTCATGATCTTGAGTGATCACAAACCGTAACACTCTTTTGTTGATAATATCTCTATATTTTTAAATTGCATATTCAGTTTTCCGCAGATGAATGTAATCATTTTGCAGAGTATTTTTTACAATCACCCTGAGTTTCTATGATTTTTCCTGCGTCAAATCAGTAGTATAAAAAGCTGCTTATTTTTTAGTAATAAGTCAGTTTAATTTTGAGATTCATTCAACAATCTTATCCAAAATGATACATTATGTAAGTATTAATTATCATTTTATAGTATGCGTGTGTATACACAATATAAATCAGATTTATTATTTTATTTTGGAATATGTGGAATTAATGTAAGAAATAAAAATTTTCAAGAGCATTAATTCAAAATATCGTCGACAATATTGTACAGTAAAAATAACAAAATAAAATAATAATACATCAATGAGTATTACATTTCATTTTATAGTACTCGGACCATTTCTCGTATCTATGTAAAAACAATATAAATATTATTTTATTTTGTAATATGTATAATTATTGTTACAAATATTTTTTTTTAAATATATGGAATGCATTGATTTGAAATTCAAGTTAAAAAACTGGCAATTATGGTAACTTGATTATTAATTTAATTTAATAAAATTGAAGGATAAAAAAACAAAATAAACTTTAACATTTTTTTAGCGAAATAACAAGACGTGTAGATTATTACAATTTGATTATCGGTTATACAGTAAATGCGAAATAATTATTGATTGGTTACATATTTTTAAGTTAGGCCAATCAGGTGCTAGTATTTTTGACAGATTCATTAGTTGAACGCATACGAAAAGTATGAAAGTAGAGTTAGAGAAAGTATTGCTATAATATTTAATCACGACTTAAGTAGTTTTTCAGAAAATTCTTGGCTTGGAGCACACAAACAATAAATATTGTATTCTATATTTATATTATTTTTCTCGAAACACACTTATTACTAGTATTTTATTTAATTAAATAAGATTTTTATTCTTTCAGAAATTTTGGATTTTTGTTGCCGGTATTATATTGACAACAGAAGCAGCTCCTGCTAAGACGCAAGAAAAGCGGGATCTCCCTAATTTGGGTCACGATGGGCACTTCGGAGGACTATCAGGAGGATTTGGAGGCCATGGGGGTAGTTTAGGAGGAATCGGGGGAGGCATTGGAGGAGGGCTGGGAGGAATTGGAGGAGGCCATGGAGGAATCGGAGGAGATGCTGGAGGAGGATTTGGTGGGGGAGCTGGTGGAGGATTTGGTGGCGGTGCTGGGGGAGGATTTGGTGGCGGTGCTGGTGGAGGATTTGGTGGTGGTGCTGGTGGAGGATTTGGTAGTGGTGCGGGAGGAGGATTTGGTGGTGGTGCTGGTGGACCCCAAGTGGTCACCAACACTATATCCGTCCCTGTACCACAACCTTATCCCGTTACTGTGGACAGACCTGTTCAAGTTCCAGTCTCCGTACCAGTAGCAAGGCCTTATCCAGTGGAAGTGCCCCGACCATACCCAGTTACCGTAGAAAGACCAGTGCCTGTCATTGTTAATAGACCAGTCCCTTACACCGTGAGGGTACCAGTCAGAGTGCCCGTGGTGCAGAGAATAGAGGTACCAGTGCCTAGGCCCTACCCTGTCCCGGTGAACAGGCCCGTTGCAGTCCCAGTTCCCCAGCCCGTGGTGGTAGAGAGCCAGGTGCCCGTGATAGTTAACCAGGGAGGAGCTGGCGCTGGGGGATTAGGTGGAGGATTTGGAGGAGGAATCGGCGGAGGTCTTGGTGGAGGCATCGGCGGGGGTCTTGGTGGAGGTCTCGGTGGAGGTCTCGGTGGAGGTCTTGGTGGAGGTCAAGGCGGAGGTCTAGGCGGAGGTTTCGGTGGAGGTCACGATGGAGGTCTCGGTGGAGGATTTGGCGGAGGACTCGGTGGAGGTCACGGTGGTGGAATGGGAGGAGGTTTTGGAGCTGGAGGCTTCGGAAAAGGATATGGTGGTGATGTAGGAGGACACGGTTCAAGTTTTGGTTCCTCTGGCTTCTCAAGCTCTTCATTCAAACATTAGACGTAGAAGCAATGTTATGATTTTTGTTAGTATTTTTATTGAGAATGATTTTGTACTTGGATATAAATAATAAAGGACTTAAATATATCGCGTATTTTTGCCTCTTACCATAAAAAACTTGTCACATCCTCTTATTTTCTGGTATTTGATGACTTCCATGAACAAGTTGGTAGAATGATTGTCTTACATCTGGAGATTTTGATGACTTCCATGAACAAGTTGGTAGAATGATTGTCTTACATCTGGAGATTTTGAAATTGATTACCGATGGCACTTAAGATATTACTGGTTGGTTTTATCTCACAAATGTATTTTGGCGTATTTCGGATTGGTTGGTAAAAATCCATATGACAATAAACATATAAAATTGAACGTATATACAACTAGACACTTGTGTGCTACAAAATATTTTGAATTAAGATATTTTTAGTTGATGAATTAGTTCTTTTTTAAATAAATGGAAACAAGCATTGCAGTTGAAATTTGTTTTATTTAATTGTGATATACTATATCATAAATATGTTTATTTCTATAAATATTGATCGAAAGTAAATAAGGTATATGGATCAAAAATGATCAAATATATTAATTATTTTTTTAAATGTTTAACAAAAAATGAAAACATAAATTGATTTTAAGCCCTTGTTGCGAAATATTTTATGAATGTACAATATTTTTCGTTTGAATAAGATTAAGTCAAAATGAAATACTAGAAAAATGCTGATTGTGAGGTGCTATATTGATTCGCTTGAAAGAATTGAGTTCTTATTAAAAACGGTACTTATGTATGAAAGGAAAATCCTCCCACTAGTGATTGACAGTCCATATTGTTTATGAATAACGTTTGTTAGGTAGTGAGTTTATTATGTTCTTGCGGTTGCACTTCGAACAAGAATAAATACTTAACACAATAACTAAACCTTAACAAAAGAAAGGAGATCATTGTTGTCAGATGATCGTCATTATTGTTAGATGAAGTTGAATTGGCTGGAAATTTTAGAGAAGCTACACAGGTCTTGAGAATTTATAAAATGCGATTAGCATATAATCGAAACACAACATTTCTAATGAAATGAGTACTGAAATTATATGAAATGAGGTTTGAATGTGATTCCCGATGTATTCACTATCAAACTAAAAGGGAATACATCGGGAGTCACACTCGCCTGTTTACTTAGCAAGAATGCTGACTTACTCGTATACTACAGACACTGACAGAATAGGACTGTTATAAACATAAAAGATGCGATTAATATAAAATAATAGTGTTATGAAGAAGAATATTTATAAATTATTTGACTTCAACCATTTTCATTTGTCGATGAAATTGATGAAGTCTGAAATAAATAAATAAGTTCCAAATATTCAAAACAATTATAAATAGAAAATATTACACCCTTCAACAATTTACAATTTAACTCGAAGAACCAACAAGGTATTTTTGATATTTGAACTTTCCAAAAACAATCTTTGAATAAACTTAAAACCAATTTTTGATGAAATAATGGCGTAATCAAATTTATGCTGTTTTATCGTTTAAATATTATATATTTTCTTTATCTCAAATCCAAATTAAAAATACAAAAGATTAAAAGTTACATAAATCATTTGTAATACATCATAACAGGTATATTCGATTAATTTTAATAGTATTACAGGACAAACGTAAAGTGATATTGGAGTTGTAATATATAGACAAATAAATAAAATTAAATGACCACACATAAAAACATAAGGAGGTCTTAACTTTTGTGAATTAACGAAATTAGTGATTTTCCAACTGCTTTTTTAGAATATGCTTCAATATAGAATATTAAGGAATTATTTGTTATTGGGAATGCCGTAAACTTCTTGGGGTTGCAGTACTTTCTCAACAACTGGTTGTGGGTAGGGACGGACGAGTGATTTCTGAAAATAAAACATCTTTGTGAGTGAATTGAGTTTCCCACCCATTATAAAACAAAAAACAAGACATCATCAAGATCTGTTAAGGTGATAGCCAACAACATAACTTTATTACCAACTTTGATGTATGGGAGTGAAACGTTGACGTGGAAAAATCCTGAAAAGAGTCAAATAAATGTAGAAATGCATGTACTGAAAATAATACTAGAGGTGACATTTGTATACTACTCATTAATCTCCTTCACACGTTAATACATGCCAATATTAAATATTCTTGCTTTACCCCTTTCGTAATACTAAACCCCTCGGCCAAGGTACCTTTCACCTTACACCTTACATGCTTTATTTTCGGCATCTAATGACGTTATTCCACGGATTAATTTACATTGATGTAAGCCAATCTTAGCGTGTGTTATCTACGATTTTCGTATCATCTCCAGCAATAATTAATAAATAACTGTTAAAATATGAAATATATTTACCTCTCGCAATAAATCTTGTAATTGACTTCCTTCAATTGGTAATAAGTTGTCATCGACCACCTGTGAATGAAATGATATATTTTCATTAATATATCAACATGGAGGTTCATTCTCATTGTACTGAATTTCATTATTTTGTATATGGTACAACCTGCTGACTTATTGTCATATGCCTTCTTGTACCTCTAATAAAAAAAATATGATTCTTTCGGGAATCGAACCCCTGCATTGGAAAACAAACGTTCTACCAACAAGACTATGGAGATCGTAATATATGAATTTTAATTGGTAATACTAGAGATAAAGACATCAATGAAATGTTGTCGAATTACTTCAAATTCTTATAAGGACTATATGGAAAATATATAATATTTAATAATAAATAAATTGTTTAGTAGTAAAATAATAAACTTATTTAATATTAAAATATTATATATAAGTTGCAACCGAAACCTTTGATAGAATATTTATTTGTTTATAATTATAATCTTGTATCAACATTAAACCGTGTGCAAGATTTTTATATTATTATTTCGCATATTTTGAATTATTTTTTTTAATATTTATTTGTTTCTGTTGCACCATTTAGGGTTAAAATCAATCTTAGAGCGCTCTCGTTACCATGTGACAACTCTAAAAATATGTGAAAGAAAAAAATCCTTTCTAAAAGCATAACTATACTAAATAATTGCTGGGTATGTCCTATCGATCCACCTAAGAAAAGTGTTTCATTACATCAGACATTTCCTTTGCCTTTCCTAGCTAGATTATAATCATAAAAGATCACATAAATTTGTAATTCAAATTGAAAATCGTACAAAGTTGTTAATATGAAGAACAGAAATAAAAGTACGTTTAAAATGTAAATAAAAGTATCTTTTTTTACAAAATTTTTACAAAAAATATGTAATATTTCCGGAAATCCAACAATATGTTACAACATTTAAGATAAGAACATATTTTATTACGAATTGCGATTTCTAGATTTTAATATCATTGAATAATATTGTGTAAAAAAACAAACAGGATATACCTTAAAATAAAAATAAATGAAATCAAGGTCTTAAGATAAAAAAAGACAGAGCTGGTTCAAGTCGTAGATTAACCAATTACTTACATTTCAGAGAAAATAGTATAGGTTCATTTATGCTTCTCTAATTGTAGAACGACAGTTGTAGTATTCATTCTATGCAAGATGTATTTTGTGCATATGACTGTAAGTTCTAAGATGCTTGGCAAGTCGGGGACTTCAATAGTTATCACATGGACTGTGTTCTTCATCGCAGCTACATTCATTATTTTCACATATGAACTTATAGATACAAAAAGAACCAAACAAATAAAACTTTTTTTCTTCTCAAATATATATGATAAAAACATGATAATGCGAAAATATCAAGCCAGTTAAATGGGGATTCATGGTTGAATTTTTGAATTATTGAAAAACAATCAATCTCGAACAAAGTGGTTGAATGATTCCCGCCGAAAAAAAAATTTATCGAATCCAAAATCCCCTAATAAATGACAAACATCTTATAAATTTGGCAAAGGAAGTTGGCATATATTATTTGTAAGTTTAAAAAAAACGTCACTTTTCTGATTAAGTGTCTATATTTTTGGTAGTCTTTTAGAAATGTTACTCCGAGTTTACAGATTTCTAATATCGAGTCAAGAGCCAACACTGGCTTCAACAGTTTTTCTATTTGCTCTAATCTGATAATTTGCTAAAGGAATATATTTGCTCTAATCTGATAGTCGGAATGAATAAAACAATGATAACTCACAATGGGCTGCGAGACCAGTGGCACGAGCGGATCTTGTAGAAGTGGCAGCTCTTTGGCCAAAGGAATGGTATTCACTTCCTGAAAAAGTAGGTTTTTAATAAATAATTGAAACTGAAATGTAAGTTTTATATAATATGAGAAGGGCTCGTAATGAAGGGCACTTCTTACCAGTCATTTATCAAAAGAAATAAATCAATTTGGTTTTGTGGCGATAGGGCATCATGTATTTCAAAACTTACATTATTCAGTCACTTTTAGTACTGACAATCTTATATGTGATATCTCATACTAGGATATCCATATAACATAAATTAGGTTTACGTAGTAACATAGTATGTTAACATATACGAGTATCCTGCAATTATACATATATTTGAAGGCAATGAAAAGACAATACATTTAAGAGAAAAAGAGAAATTGTCAAAATATCTGAGCTCATCTCATAACATCTCTCTAGTTGAGATATACCCCAACCAATGGAGGGCGAGCTCGGTTGCTAGGACATCAGATATTTATCAGCCCATACCTTAACCGGTTTTGATCGTATATACTTGCATACCATCAAGATATGTTGGGATTTGTCCTATTCGTCTACCCTTAAAGATATACCCCCACCAATGGAGGGCGAGCTCGGTTGCTAGGACATCAGATATTTATCAGCCCATACCTTAACCGGTTTTGATCGTATATACTTGCATACCATCAAGCTATGTTGGGATTTGTCCTATCCGTCTACCCTTAAAGGGTAGACGGATAGGACAAATCCTAACGCTTTTATATCTATGGACACAGCTATCGCTTTATCCACATTCGCACATTTCGTCATATACATGGTATTCATGTATATAACGAAATGTGCGAATCACTCTGAAAATAACGATTGAACAATAATATTTCTATTTGTCAGCATATACTCTTCAATTCGTTTTTCTACTGAACCATAATTTTACGGTTAAACTAGTACCACAGCACGATGGATAAAAAATAGCAAAATGAAAAACATTCGAAATACGTATAAAATATTTACTCACCTTATGTTTCGCGACTCGGAGGAATTGAGGCAGTTGGGAATTCTGTTCTAATAATGTTGATAAACCAAGTTCCTAAAACATTACAAAAATTGTCAAATCTGTTCATATTCGTGGATATCTTAATTTAATAAACACAAAGAATTCTCTTATTTTCCTAACAATTTATATTTTTTATTAGAAATATACATTTTTTTTCATTATTTGTCAAAAAGTAGAGCTCATTATAAAACAAATCGTCTAAGATTACATTTAGATCACAGCTTCATTATTTAAAAAAAATTGAGGCATGATATTAAGTAATGACCGCTGCTTTATTATATAGCCAGCCACATAATAATATGAAATGATTAACAGTCATTCCATGATATTCGAATTAGTTTCGCATTTGAAAAAAAAGAATAAGTTATAAAATATTCAACACTTAAATGTGAAAACAATCTACACTATACACTCAAATTAAAGTAACAAGCTTGTTTCACTTTCCAAACACATTGTCAAACGTACTCAATACGCTGCTTACCAAGATGGGGGTTCCCAACATGTCAGGATAATCAGCGGCTATTAAGTTTTTATGTTAGTTTAAATCCATAGATTGTTATATATTTTGCTACACAAGCTTGGTAACCAATGTATTAAGTAAAGTTTGACAATGGTTTTGTAAAGCGAAGCAAGTCTGTTATTTTAATTTGATTTTATTGTGTACATTTGTTTCTCATAATTATATGTTTATATGTTTAAAATGGAGTTCTACAATACAAATACAAATAATTACAATACAAATAATTATATGTTTAAAATGGAGTTCTACAATACAAATACCATGAAAAAGCCATTAAAAAGTATCGACTACTTATTTATATATTTTTGCAAATATCAAATAAATATTTTGATTACATTAGAATAATTAACTTACAGGTAGTTTTGGTGGGGGTGGTACCACGAAATTTTCGAAATGATCCCATAAATCTGTCTGTAGGTTACCCTAAACAAAAAAATACACAACATTGATACAGATTATAAAAAAACTAAACATTTTACTATTAGTTGGCAAAGTAAGAAAGGGTTGCACCAATGCTTTAAAAGCCATTTTCTTACACACTGAGTCGAGTCCTCTTCTCCAAACAATAAAAATAACATTTGATTAGAACATAAATGCCTTAAATGTTAGCAAACTGGAACCCTTTTTGCACCCGTTACCACCGAGTTATATAATTATTTGTATACTAACACATTCCCTATAATTCTATACATTATCTTTTGAGGTTTACTCGATTTGACTTTGGAGCAATCTTCCTGGCTCGATTAGGTGTACTTTATTTATCGATATTTAAAAACATACTAAAAAAGCATAATTTATCTCAAAATATTCCTTTTAAACTGAAATACAATTCCTATCCTGACACATTTTTTCCTCGAGATTAATGTTTTTTTTTTCTTTTTTTTTCCAAACGTTGGTTTCACACGCTGTGACAAAGCCAGGATCACTGATACCTTGATTAATTTTGAACCAAAAGCTTGCTGATTTGAAGAAATGGCTTTAAAGCAATAAATCGGTCAGATGTATTTGTATGAAAGTATTAAAAAAAATTAATCTGCTTAGTAAAGGTCACAATTCACATTGTTTTTTACATATATTTTTAACAATTAATTTCTTAATTTAATATGTGCAGTGATTTCACTTGATCTTCCCAATTCAAAGATTTCTTAGTCGAGACTGTGGATCTAAATAAAAGTTTTTCCGTTGTTTAACATGTTAAAATGATGTGTTAACTTACGCCCAAGGAAACGGGTTTGCGTGGCTGTTGATTAAGGTCTTCCAATAAAGCTCCACCGTTTTCCTGTAATAAAGAATTGATTAAAACTGTAAAGCTAAGCCACAATATTCAAGTATTTAAAAAAAAATAGAATAAAAGAAACAAATATATACTCTGAGCCAAAGCTCAATTCCAAAATATATTTCATTAAAAAAAAAATCATGTTAATAATTTACTTTTTTGTTTCATGTTTCTCTTTTTTATTTAAATATACTTCTTCTAATGATATGTAAAGCAAATAAATACTAAAGTACAATATTTTATTTTGAAAAATATAAAAGAAAAAAAACTCGAAAGTATGGAAGAGTTAGACGTTTCATGCATTTTAGTTGGTATGAATTTAAAGTGAAAATGTATACAGCAAAGGAATTACGAGTACTTATAAGTATTATAATATTTTTTGGGAAAAAAATCTGAAAATATTCCTCGTCCTTAACTGCCATACAATTCCTATCCTTAAACCCTGTTTTTCTTAGATTGATCGTTTTTATTTAATTTTTGATACTTTAATAAAATCTTATTTTCATTTCTAAGTTTAAGACATGGTGGAAAAGGTCAATAATAATTATGAAATAAAATATGGTTGCTTGAAAGAAATTACTTTAAAGCAATAAATATTTAAAAATTAAAATGTATTTGAATGGAGGTATAAAATCATTTCAAAAGAAATACTTAATGGTACCTTAATTTCAACATTTGATGTAATTCCCAAGAATATTATAAATATAAACAAATAAATTTGCTATATCATGAGGTAAAGAGGGATATTTCCTAAGTTAAAAACTTCTAAAATACAAAATATTTATCAAGTTTTTAGAATTTAACGTTGTCAATCGAAAATAGTTCCGATGATTTTTATCATATGTTAATGCAATACTTAAATTGTTTTGAAAATGTAATAACCAACTTACAGGTAGTTTGGGTGGGGGTGGAACGACAAAGTTTTCAAAATGATCCCACAAATCAGCCTGCTTCACAAGGCCCTAAAACACAGAAATTTAAATAATTCAACAAAATTTGATTTAGTTAGTATTCAAAACTTATCAAGATTTTCTTAATGGATACAGTACTCAAAAATAATAGATTTAAAAAGCTTAATATAATTTTAACAAAATTAGTTCTTTTTACTTGAATTCAATTAATTTAACCTTATATTGCTCGTTGGTAGAGATAATCATGTTTGTATACATTTTCTGCAGCCTTTATTTGTGGCTAATGTATTCAGCGCCTTTATAATTTGTATCGTGTTAACAAGCTTCAGATTTTATTTAAACGGAATATAATACAATATTAAATTAAAACGTCAGCTTTCTTAAACGACAGACAACAAAATTTTGGATATACTCGTATATTTCCAATCAAACAAGCTTAATAAAAAAGGAACCTTTTCAAATGCTGGCACGAAGCCTTCAGCGAGAGAGAGGCCATTTTCCTGAAAAAATAAGAAGATGAAAATATAATATTTTTTTCAAGTTTATCTTATTAAATTATATTGAAGTCTATTTGTTGAGTAGTAAATAACCAAATATTTTTAGCATACAAATGCATAGAAATAAAAATCCAACCAGATTACAAATTTATTTGCCCTTTTCAAAAATAATTAGGTTATGTTGAGTATCGTGGCCAGAAGAAAGCATCATAAGCTGCCCCGTTAATAAAATCTTTGGTTTTCCAAACCACTGGAGTGGATACGCCAACTAGCAGTTTATCTTTGTTCGTTTTATCAATATGACCGCAAATGAAAGGTAACAACAACCTTTTTGACGAGATAGTCCATACTGCCAAATTTTATTATTTTGGATACCAAAGGGAATCGATTCTAAAACCCTCAAGTATGTTATAAAATAAGCGTCATATACCATAAACTAGGTCACGGAAGTCTTTGTGACTCAAATTAAATTTTAACATGAAATATATGGTATATTTTTACATTCTTAGTTTTCTTTTGTATGTCCCACCTCAATACGTACAAACAGGCGATTCAGACATATTAAATAGTGTGGCCAGGAGACAACATTGTCTTTGGTCCCGGTACTATCTACTGCCTTCCCATAGGCAAGGAGCTTGCGGTTCGTCATTACACGTGTTGGTAACACTATCGCATATGAAGAATCTCCAACACCCGCATGAGTACTCGGCGCGTGCGAGTATTTTATCTGATGAACTCTTTTACAAGACTGGAACATTTTTTTTACCATCGTGAACTGAACCCGTAAATCCCGGGTCATGCGTTTAGGTCACAGAGGTCATCGATGAATTTATCTTTTTGATTAAAGTTATGAAGACGGCTATTTCTCTTACTAAGAAGAAACACGTACAATATAATTGTAATGTATTGTATGATATACGAGTATTACACTTTCATTGTACACAATACAACTTGGTGGGCTAATTACCATGTAGCAATCTCCTTCAACCAATCGAGAGGTCTTAAAAGAAAACCAGACTGAAATCCTAGATTCCAGCGGTATTTGAACCCGTAACCTCCGGGTTGGAAACAGGCGTCTAACCAACTAGGCCACGGAGGTCGTCAATATAACGTTTAAATCAAAATACTTACTGGTAGTTTTGGAGGAGGGGGAACTACAAAGTTTTCGTAATGGTCCCAGAGGTCTTGCTGCTGCGCAGCACCCTTAAAATAAAATTAGTGGTCAAGTATTACAATTTGCATTACTTTCTTATGATTGTAATTTATTTTTATCAAACACTGTTTATTCCACTTTTATGTGACGGTATAACCCTACCGGTTTCAAGGCTTTCATCTCATCTTATTTCTTATGATTATTTTGAAACTTTTAAATAAATTATCTAAAAAACTAACTAAACAATTTTTTTTCAAAAATAGTGATGGGACGACTAAATGCTTATGTACTTCAGAAACTATTGTACATCAGAGACATTAAAAAATTAAATGTATTGTCTTTTTCATCCTTCTTCTCTCGTATGGTTTATCTCTTATAATTGGATGTTGTATTTTTTTAATAGGTGATATAGATTAGCCCAATGGATATCTTCAATTCCTCTCGAGATTTATTAATTGAACACTGTTCCATTATGTGACTGACAGTCTGGACCATATCACATAAGTCCAACAGGGAATCAATGAAATCCCATCTGTGAAAAGCGTGTGCACTGCAACCGTGGCCACACCTAATACGATTCAGGGTACACCACAATATTTGTGGCAGATCCAATTTTCGGGTACGTCAAATTCACTCACAAGGTAGAGATTTCCAGCCAATGAACAATCCGTCTACAGCCGTCAGTTTTTCCATCCAATTTTAGTTTTAAATGTTTTGGTGAATCACCGCTGAAGAAAGTCTTAGGCTCGAATTCATAGTTCAACTTTATTACTAAATACTAAAACTCTTTTATTATCAAGATAAATTTATCCAAGTTTTCTGAAAAAGGGGGGGGGGGGTGTGTGCTTTTATTGCCTTACTTTAAAGTAAGCAGCATATGAGGTCTAGCTCGGAAAATAAATCACGAATTTTATATAAGTATTTGGGTCGGAATATGAATTCGGGGTCTAAGGTCAGTCGGTTCGTAATCTTTACATACTAACAATTTGTTACATAGTTTCAGATATTCATAAAATTGGTCGAGCATGCTTCGCAGCTTTGCTTTTTAAGTAATTTTCAGTCCATAATTCAATGGCGTTTTGGTAAAGAGGTACAAGTCATCAATTATTTATTTGTCAGTTTGCAGTTTTGCAACACTTGTATTCCTGAAATACAGACCTCAGGTAAATTTTAAAGGTAAACTTTGAATTCATAAATTATTTATCTATTCAAAATTTACCTTTAAAATTTACCTTAGGTCTGTATTTCAGGAATACAAGTGTTGCAAAACTTCAAACTGACAAATAAGTAATTGATGACTTGTACCTACTTACCAAAACGCCATAGAATTTATGATGAATGCAATGGACATAGACAATACTATAATTAAAACGCTATATTTACCAAACGTTTTCCAAGCTGTGGTGCTGCAGGCACCACTAAAGAAACGTGATGTTCAACTTCAGGGAAGACTTGCGGCACCTGAGAATAAAAATACAATTATTATTTTAAAAAGTTAAATAACCAATACAAAACCATCGAACACAAATAAAACTAACTTGTTCAAGTAGTTAAATTCTTAGGATAGTATGAAATTGAATTTTAGTAAAAAAATCAATAGAAAGTAAATGGAACGTCCCTTAGATTAAATTATTTTTACAGCGACAAAGGGTCTTTCTACAACATTATCTCTAGGTTGAAGTCCCATGAGATGTGTTCATTCATTTATATCCCTTCAGGATATCCAAATTGGGGATTGAAATATGTTGAGGGAAGTGGCTGGAAGATATCATTGACTTCGGTCGGTTAAGAATCATTGGAGTAAGCACGTACCTTTTATTTTGTCATTTTACTAACAATACTATCGCACTCGAAAAGACAGCAATTCTTTTACAAGTCTAGTTAGTGCAAGTATTGCTTACAGATAAAGTCACTAAGGAAACTGGAATCCCCTTTTTGGATACCATCGGGAATCGAACGCGAAAATAACAGGTGGAGGACAAACATCTGATCAACTTCGCCATGGAAGTTGTTATAAATTAACTGCCAGATCAACCATTATATATGTCAATTATTAATATTGCTACGAGTACATAATATTAATTGTTTTTATTAGCTTACCAATATTTTTTGTAATTTTGGAGGTGCTGGAACAAACAATGGTACCAAATGATGATGTTCGGGGAAAAGATTTGAAACCTAAAATACATAAAAACGGATATTAAAGACGTGTAACAATTTTTTCGGGCTGCCGGGGACAAATATGTCTACTCTCAGGTGATATTCAACGTTGGGGGGACCTGAAATGACACTGGGAAGAAGAACATAAACAGAATTTGGCAAAAGCAATAACGGAGAAGCGTTATTAATTTTATTTCAATATTCATCATTATCACTCAATATGCTCTATTGCGAACACAGAAATGCCATAAAATGTATCCATCTAGGTCGGTCCGTAGCCTAGTAAATCACGTTTTTCGAATTCGTGATCAAACTAGCAAAAAAAAACTCTGAATTAATCGATGGGTATATTGTAATCAAACTAGCTCTGAATCAATCTATGCTTATTTTGAGGACAAATGATGATCAAACGGCTCCGAGGCCTAGAGAAACTCCTATGGATGGGTTTATTTTGGAGTCTTATTTGCGAATGTGTCACTGTTCATCTGATAAAGACAGATATAATATTTTACTGACCTTTTAACTCCGACAGAATGTCACATAGGTCAGAAATATATAGTGGAGCCAAGTTTTGCAGCATTTTACAAGTGATTAAACACACCATTACAAGCGATTAAACATACCAACTACTGAATCTTTTATTTAACATCATCATAATCATCCATCAACTGACACGATTAATAAAGAAAATATATACTTCGAAGTGTTTCAGAAGTTGTTATTAAATTGATGGATTTAGACATCAAAAAAGTTGAAAACCCATAATAACGCTTTACTGGCAATAAATAAATGTCTCAATAAAAAAAATCATACTTACTGGAAAATTTTCAAGTTTGGGTGCTGCTGGTACTACCAAAGGAACGTGATGTTCAACTTCAGGGAATACTTGTGGTTTCTGAAATGGAAAATAAAATTAATTTTACTGGTCAAAGATACGCTGAAAATAGAGAAAAATCTCAATAAAAAGATAATAATTACTGGAAGATTTTCAAGTTGGGGTGCTGGTGGTACTACCAAATGAAGGTGATGTCCAACTTCAGGGAATGCATGTGGTTTCTGAGATATAAAATAAAATAAATTTTACTGGTCCAAGTTATGCTGAAAATAAAGAAATATCTCAAGCAAAAAATTATACATACTGGAAGATTTTCCAGTTGGGGTGCTGCCGGCACTATCAAACGAACGTGATGTTCAACTTCAGGGAATGCTTGTGGTTTCTGAAATAGAAAACAAAATTAATTTTAGTAGTCAAAGTTATGCTGAAAATAAATAAATATCTCTAGCAAAAAATAATACTTACTGGAAGATGTTCAAGTTGGGGTGCTGCTGGTACTACCAAAGAAACGTGATGTTCACAATCAGAGAATACTTGTGGTTTCTGAAAAAGAAAATAAAATTAATTTTACTAGTCAAAGTTCTGCTGAAAATATAGAAATGTCTCAATCAAAAAATAATATTTACTGAATGATTGTCAAGTTGGGGTGCTGCCGGTACTACGAAACGAACGTGATGTTCAACTTCAGGGAATAATTGTGGTTTCTGGAAATGGATAAGAAAATTAATTTAAGTGGTCAAAGAAATGCTGAAAATAAATAAATGTCTTAATCAAAAATTAATATTTACTGGAAGATTTTCAAGTTGGGGTGCTGCTGGTACTACCAAATGAACGTGATGTCCAGCTTCAGGGAATAATTGTGGTTTCTGGAAATGAATAAGAAAATTAATTTAACTGGTCAAAGAAATACTGAAAATAAAGAAATGTTTTAATAAAAAATTAATATTTACTGGAAGATTTTCAAGTTGAGGTGCTGCTGGTACTACCAAATGAACATGATGTTCAGCTTCAGGGAATGCTTGTGGTTTCTGAAATGGATACGAAAATTAATTTAACTAGTCAAAGAAATGCTGAAAATAAAGATATGTCTTAATAAAAAAATAATATTTACTGGAAGATTTTCAAGTTGGGGTGCTGCTGGTACTAACAAATGAACGTGATGTTCAGCTTCAGGGAATGCTTGTGGTTTCTGAAATGGGTATGAAAATTAATTTAACTAGTCAAAGAAATACTGAAAATAAAGAAATGTCTTAATAAAAAATTAATATTTACTGGAAGATTTTCAAGTTGGGGTGCTGCTGGTACTACCAAATGAACATGATGTTCAGCTTCAGGGAATGCTTGTGGTTTCTGAAATGGATACGAAAATTAATTTAACTAGTCAAAGAAATGCAGAAAATAAAGAAATGTCTTAATAAAAAAATAATATTTACTGGAAGATTTTCAAGTTGGGGTGCTGCTGGTACTACCAAATGAACGTGATGTTCAGCTTCAGGGAATGCTTGTGGTTTCTGAAATGGGAAACAAAATTAATTTTACTGGTCAAAGAAAATATAATACTAGTATTAAGTGATATGTAAATCCAGTTATAAAACAATGAAAAAATATTTGAATAAAAAAATTATGCTTACTGAAAGATTTTCAAGTTTAGGTGCAGCCGGTACTACCAAAGGAGCATGATGTTCAAATTCAGGGAATACTTGTGGTTTCTGAGATGGAAAATAAACATTTGTTTTATTGGTCGAAGGAAATACTCTTACAAAGTGTTATATATACTCTGTTTTTAATATACATTTGCAAGGTAGGATGTAGACGTCAAATCAAGAACACTTGGTTCTTAAAAATAAATGCTGAGGAGTTCTATGTAGCCTTCATATTGTTAAAAGTACCTCTGACAGCAACTATTCTAATAAGCACATCATTCCTATGAACGCAATTCCCAGTAATTGTGATAGTTGAATACTCATTTTTCAACAATGTTGATATCAATGCTTTTAGGGCGCCTTTGAGGAGAGTTTGCTCGACTTGGAATGAGGAAGTGAAGGCTGAGAGAGTTTTCTGATATTTAGTCTGGAAATCATCAACAGACTTCTAGCAAGGTAATATCGCAAAATGAAGGGCACTCAGTTCTTACGGTAATTTTTACGGCACTAGAAGGACCTTATTCACTCCATGGATTTTTTGAGTAGAAAGTTCATGAGTATTGATTTATAAATATTTATTTATTTTTAACACCCGCAGCCTTTGCAAAAATCTTATCTTTATAAATGAAATTAAAAAAAATTTAATTAAATTATAAAACACATCATTAAAAGAAAAAGAAGAAAAACAATTCAACTGAAAAACATCAAAATGGCAAAATATTGATGTGTTTACAAAACAGAAAAAAACACGTTTAATCGATTAATTAAATGAATCAATTCCCAATATGAATACATTTCACAAACATTGTTTTAGTTCCAACTTTGATGTAAGGAAATTAAATGTGGACATGAAAAAAAAAAGACTGAAAGAAGCCTAATAAATGCTTAAAAAATGTGTGCATTGAGAAAAATACATGAAGTGATATGTATGACAGAATTCTGAATGAAATGATTAGGAATGAATGTAAACATATGACTGATGTGTTAAGTTAGATGAATAAGAGCACTTTGAGATGGTTTGAGTATGTAGAACGAATGAAGAAATACTAACGAAAAAATATATTTTGAAAAATATGAGTGGTAGAAGAAGATCTAGGAAAGTGTGATAGGATCGAGTGAAAGATGTTTTGAAAGAAGAAAATAACTCGTAGGAGTTGTATGAGACAATGGTTGGGTGTTAAAGAGAATGTCAAGATAGAAAAATTCTGGCACTTTGTTTTGTTTGCCTACCTCGATAGGAAAATGGCTTAATTGTATGTACGAGTATGTCTGTACATTCCAAGAGACTTTCCAATGAAAGTTTTTTTGAGTTTCACGAAATAATTCAATGTTTTATACTTCATTTATTTGTTTCTCTTATTCAGGCTCAGTTGGTTTTCATTTCTTTTTTATATTTTGCTTCAACGACGAGCTGTCCAAGACCAAAGTCGGTGGAGGAAATTTGACTTATCATCTAACACGATAAATCGATTATGTCTTCATTTTTTTAATAAACATAAACCATGCATTTACCTGAAGATTTTCAAGTTTAGAAGCAGTCAGTACTAAGAGTTGGTCGTGTTGTTCCACTTCAGGGAAAGTTTGGGGTGCCTAAGAAGTAATTATAATTAAATATAAATTTATCACTAATCTGAGGCAAGGAAAAATCTGTGGTGAGTTGAGACTACAACTAAGCTCAAAGGTATTGATAGTCGTTTGGAAAAAATGTATATTTAGTAAAGATAATACTTTTTATATTTGTATATCAATTATTATATCTAAATAATGTCAATTTCAATGTAAAAAGCAATACAATTTAAATTATCAATTATAGTTTAATACGAATACGTTATATTCTTAAACTTGGATATAAAACGAAATCATTTGATAAAAATAGGACACCAAGAATTATTCAGTGCTATAAAAGAAAATTCACTCAAATGTTTAATTTTCTAAGTATTTAAATGAATAAAGAAATGAAAAAATGTATTACAAATTACCAAAATCTTTTTCAGTTTAGGTGCCTCGGGAACTATCAGCGGAAGGTGGTGGTGTTCCTCAGGGAGGAAAGATTGGACCTTAAAATAAGAAAAAAAATTAAAACACACGTCTGTCTAATACAAATAATGCCAAAAAGCTCTCATTATTTCTTGATAGGCAGTATGGTATAAGATTACTGATTTAAAAAATTACCTGTAAATTTTCCAATTTCGGAGCTGCTGGAACTACCAAAGGAACGAGGTTATACACTTCAGGGAATGAGCAGGGAGCCTACAATAAAAGAAATAAAAAAATATATTGTTGTTTTTATTTTCTTTGGTATAAAACATTTCTAAAGGAAACAACATTATTGTTGGCCCCATTCAGGTTTAGAATCACTGCAGTAGGTAGAAAAGTCTCGATTTGTCATCGCACGTGTTGGTAATAAGTGAAAATAAAACAACTCTCGATCGAGTGTCAAGTCTAACGTATATGCCTTTTGTTACCAGACAAACTTTTAGTTTTTCATTATTTTGATGTATTTTATATGTACATTTTAGGTAATAATCAAATTGCTTACAGCGGTATTTTCCAATTGTGGTGCTTCTGAGATAAACAATGGGGCATGATGATGATGTTCCTCTTGAATAAATGGGGACACCTAAAACAACAGAAATATAAAAAATAGTAAGTATTAAATTTACTAGAACTAAAATACATCAAAAAGATATAAATTAAAAGGGTGCCACAATTTTTTTAGTATTTGCGAGCTTGCTATCAAAGTCTTCATCTATTTTTATTTATTTAACACTTTTATTGCAAATACAATCTCTTCCAACCAACCAGACAAACTAAATGAAGCAAGTTACATGGTTGCATAAATCATTCAAATGACTATCCATCCCACGAAATCCATAAACACATACGTGAGCATATGCCCACGAACCCCACAAAGACAGGCAATCACCCTAAAATTATTTTTTCATATAAAGTGAGATATCATCAATCAAAAGAAAAAGAAGGGAGGGTAGAGAGGAAAGGAAAAATGAGGAAAGAAACACGTTATTTTACTGACTAGAAATTAAGAGTTTTTTCAGTCGCTTCTTAAAGCATGCCAATGACGGAGCGAGTCTTACATTGGTTTGTAACTGATTCCAGAGTCTCACTGCATGGACAGTGATGTAAAAAGAGAGGAACAGTAAACTGGAAAGGCCAATAAACAATCTCTGTTTGAGCGTAGCGCTAATCCATGATTGGAAAGACGCTGGAAATTTTTGGCGAGATGGGGGCGGCGGGATAGTTAAGGATATTATACAATAGAGACAGTGTGTGAATTTGGCGTCTATTTCTAACATTCAACCAGTTCAATACCGTCTGGTATGAAGTTATATGATCGTACTTTCGTAGGTTGAAAATAAATCTTAGACAAACATTTTGAAGGCGCTGTAATTTGTCCAGCTGTTCCTCTGTAACATCCAAATAACAGACATCCACATAGTCCAGAATCGGAAAGAGCAGAGATTGTACGAGTAAAAATTTGGTTTTAGTGGGCAGGAATCTATGCAACACTTTAAGGGAATGAAGGCTGAAGAATATCCTTCGGCTTACCTCATTTATTTGATCTCGCCATGAGAGTGTTATCTATTAGCATTCCTAGGTTTTTAATAGTTTTATGTAATGGTATGATAGAGTCATCAAGTAATATTGGAGGAAGTAAGTCAGTGTTGAAAGAAGCTGAGGGCTGCCAATGAGGGCTGCCCATCTATGTATATGTAAAGGTTTTCTTAGAGTATAAATGAGTAATCTAGATTTAAGAGTTCCATAACTAGAAAATGCGATCATGGAAAACTGATAATTATATCCTAAATGGAAATAACAAAACTAAACAAGCTAAAAACAATCTTAGTATCAATTTATTTCCGACTAAAGGTAGACAAAAGCTTATCAACATTATGTAAGCGCAATAATACTTTTTTAATGCTATCACAGTTATAGTAAAATTGCTTCTCAGTAAAATTTAATATTAAATAAAGCAAAGGAGAGCTCATATGTTAAGTCAACATCCTAGTCTGAATATAAAAGTAAAACTGACAAAACGTATAATTGAAACGAATTTTTTTTGGATTAAAACAACTTAACATGTCCAAAATGAGCGGGATGGTTTGAAAAAAACCTTTAGGCTGAACCATCTATAACCATGTACATAAAATAATAAATTAATAAATTTAAACTGGTAGTCACTGTTGACCTAACAGTTAAAATAGAGAAGTGTTGAAAAATGCTTATATATTAAGAATATACTTACTAAAAGATTTTCAAGTTTAGGTGCAGCTGGTACTACCAAAGGAGCATGATTTTCAAATTCAGGGAAAACTTGTGGAAACTGAAATGGAAAATGTAATAAAGTTAGTATACATTTTACTGTTCCAAAAGAAATAATAATACTGGAAATAAAAATGTATTCTCTTTTTATTTATAAGTTAAAAAATAAATATATTTTTTTAATCTCCATATTGTTGTAAAATAAGAACTATTTTTAATTCATAAAGGAAGGTAATATTTTCTTACAGAAGCTTGTTCAAGTTTAGGTGCCGGTGGAACTATCAGGGGTAAGTGGTTGTGGACCTCAGGGAATAAGTTAGGTGCCTGAAAAGAGATAAAGAGACTTAACCATTTGTATACTAACGTTACAACCAAACATTACACCATTTCATTCTGCTTGACTTGAAACCGATCTATCGAATGCAGCAATATTCAACATAAAACATTTATTTTCATGTTCCATATCCTTTATACCATTTATTCTCATCTGATGTTATATCCTTATTTATCTCGACATTTCTTAATGTTTCAGATTTTGTCATTAACAAAACTCTAGACATTTATTGCCATGTGACAATCTCTTCCGACCAATCTTCTTACCTGCAATCAATTCTAGATTTAAAATGTCTCAATATTGAGAACCAGGCTGATACCTTTTCTTTAAATAATTTTGGTACCAACATAACATAATTAAAACCCACAGCCCCCAACTTCAAAGACAGGCGTCTTATTTATTTATTTATTTTATATTTGATACAGCATAACCAAATTATATCAAATAACAAGTAAATAAATGAAGGATGAAAAGATTCAATATAGCATGATGACAACAGGAACAATGTTTCTCATGCTTCCTTATTAAGTGATTCAATATAGCATGATGACAACAGGAACAATGTTTCTCATGCTTCCTTATTAAGTGATTCTGTTACACCTACAAAGTTTATTAAGGACTTCAATCGTCAATTTAACCACCGATATATGAAAGATATCGTCATCCGAAAATTCATTCAACAAGGTCTTTCCGTTTTACCAACTAGGCCACGGAGGTTGCCAATTTTATATTAAAATGATATCCTTATTAATATAACGTGTATAGATTCCTGGCTTCCTCGTGAATCTAGCTATAATTTCTATCTTGGCAAATATTATTGATTTGTAACATAAATAAAATTAAAAAAAAATTATACTTACTAATCCTTTTCTTGTCTGGGGTCGTTGTAATATAACTAACGGCGTTTGATGTTGTACTTGGGCGTGGAAAGGGAAAAAGGGCACGTCGTTGGAAACCTTAAAATATAAACATTTATTAACTTATGATATATGTTTATTACATACTCTAAATATTTTTTTTTAATAAAAATACGATTTCTTATAAATGTAGTAAAATATTTATAGATGATTTATTTAATTTTGGAGCTTCTGAAACCAATAAATGTACATGTTGGGGAATTTCAGATGTTACATGGCAAATCTAAAAACTTTAATGTGGGTTCAAATATAAATTTATTTTTTTAAATTTAATTTTACTTAAAATTTAAAAAAATAAAAGAGTATATTATTCTACTTCGTTTCTTCTTGACGTGTTGCGATATTACCTTCTTGGCGTGAGCAGATATTTTAATGTCTCTTCTTATAGATTGCTGACAGTAGTCTCATATAATTAAATTATGTTGGAAAATATGTAGCTTAATGTGTTTTCATCTCTTTGCAGTACATAAAAAGGATTTTTTGACTGGCAATAAGTTTAAATAAAATTCCAAGCGCTCTTCATTAGTTTCACCGGCTATTCGTTTTAAATAGAGACTTGGAAACGGAAATCTTCAACATTTGAGTAAATATTTTCAAATAAAGAATATAGAGTTTTCGCAAAAATGAAAGTTAGGTGTTTTGGCTCAGCAAAATATATAACATAAAAAACTCACGTGACTTTTTTTCATTTATTTACTTATTTGATATGAATAAATAAAAGGACTTCCCTAAAATTGTTCACATCTGATATATGGTATGTGCCAATATATGGTATAAGCTTCTAGAATCATTACCCGGCGGTAAGTAACATAATACACATCGGGCTAAAGAAAGGGACTGTCGGTCATAATCGGTAGCTTTGGCTTTGTAGAGCGTCGTCTCTGTCATTCATACACGTGTTCCCTCGCGATTTGTCAGTCGTTACCGGACCGACGTTCTACAAAGCCGAAGTTAGACGATTATGGCTGTCAGTCTCTTTCTTAAGCCCGATGTGTATTACTTACCGCCGGGTACTGTAAAATGTACAGTTAAAAATGCAGAGTACATAAATTCAAAATTACCGATAATTTTTCCAATCTTGGGGCTTGTGGAACAACCAGAGGGAGGTTATGGTGTTCTTCAGAGAGCGCATGTTGAACCTGAGAAATATTATTGGTAGATTAAAAATAGTGTTGGTATAATAGCTTGAAAGAAAAATAATCAATAAAGATAATAAATAATAAAATGGATTACCTAATTTATGATTGACACCAAACCAATATTGTATTATTTTACATTTTCTTTGTATATATGAGAAGTTCAAACAAAAAGAGTTCATTTTCATGAAACTATTTTTTTCAATCAAACATAGAGACGTTTAAGAGGCATTGAATGCCTGATTGGAACACTATTTGTCTCTGTCATTCATACACGCGTTCCCTCGCGATTTGTCAGTCGTTACCGGACCGACGCTCTACAAAGCCGAAGTTAGCCGATTATAGCCGTCAGTCTCTTTCTTAAGCCTGATGTGTATTACTTACCGCCGGGTACTGCAAAATGTACAGTTAAAAATGCAGAGTACATAAATTCAAAATTACCGATAATTTTTCCAATCTTGGGGCTTGTGGAACAACCAGAGGGAGGTTATGGTGTTCTTCAGGGAGCACATGTTGAACCTGAGAAATATTATTGGTAGATTAAAAATAGTTTTGGTATAATAGCTTGAAAGAAAAATAATCAATGAAGATAATAAATAATAAAATGGATTAACTAATTTATGATTGACACCAAACCAATATTGAATTATTTTACATTTTCTTTGTATATATGAGAAGTTCAAACAAAAAGAGTTCATTTTCATGAAACTATTTCTTTCAATCAAACATAGAGACGTTTAAGAGGCATTGAATGCCTGATTGGAACACTATTTGAAAATAAATTAGGTTCCATCATAGTTTTAAAACAAGCATTGTACCGACTAGGCCACAGAGGTTGTATGACATAGAATAAATTAGGTTCCATCATAGTTTTAAAACAAGCATTGTACCGACTAGGCCACAGAGGTTGTATGACATAGAATTTGTTGGATTCTTTTTTTTTTCTACACACATTATATTAATTAAATCATAAATATATATAAACAATATATTCAATCTTTTGAGTCATCACAAAAAAAGCGATGAAATATTTAAAATTAAAAAAAGCAATTATATGTTATAAGATCAAAGAATCAATAGGAATCTACAAACATACAAACAATATTAACAGAAACTGCGAATTCCACTTCAAATCAGCATGGTACCTAATAATCATATCGAAGCAACTCCAAAGTCAAAATGAACAGTAACTTTAATAATTATGGAACCCATGCGCTTGATATCCCGTGGTGGCACGAAACCATGAGTTTATGTTACGGTTAAGACTCCGCTATAGGGCAAGCGGTATGCGGCGCACATACACTTATGGAAAAATGGATTAAAAACAAGTCCTGAAGATGAAAATTGTAACGTTGTCGAAACGTCGGCATCATAAGCCAAACCGATCGCCATAATATTCCGAAAGGCCTTTTAATCAAAGAACCGCGAAGCCTCAAAACATAATATAGTTTAATATACACTTGTTTTACTAAATTAATTAACTATGGTATCTTACCGACAATTTCTCCAACGATGGGGGTGTTGGTACGACCAGTGGTAAATAATTTTCAACTTCGGGAACGAAATTGGGCACCTATAAAATGAAGATTTGAGCATAAATATTAACGATTTAAATTGCAAGTGGATATTCGAAGAATTCGTTTTTTTTCTACATAAACGAAATATTTTTTTATGAATTGTAATATAAAACAAGTTATAGTTTTTACAATTTGTTTTGTTTTTCATTATTATTTTTGAATATCGCTTTATTATAGTTTAATACAAATATAGAATACAAAATAAATTTTAATAACAATACGATGTTCATATAAGCGCGGTTGAAAGGTGCAACCATAAGTTTTTAAGATTTACTGTATTTAAATAGGGCATTCCAATAATTAACAAAAGTAATATATAAATATTTTTTTTATATTTAACCTGGCGAGTTTATTGCCATGTGGTAATCTCTTCCAACCAACCAGAAAGATGTTTTAATGGACCCTAAGTGAAAACCAGACTGCAATCCTATTTAAAATAAAATTGAGTTCCAACGGGGATCGAACACATACTCGTAATAACAGTCTTGAAGAATTTATAACCCCTGGGCAAAAGCAGAATACTAAAAAATTTACTTTTCTGCATAAAATCATCAATTCCTCTTCAACTGTGTATAATATATGGTTAATTGTTTCTATTTTTGTAAGATTTTAACTTTTATATATGTTTCTTGCATACTTATGTGTTATTAGAATTCTGTTATGGTGTCAATGTATCGTTTTATTTGATTTTAGTGTAATTATTTTAATGTAAATATTTTTATATATTTTTTTTCTTATGACTGAAACATTTTCGTTTCTTATATATATATATATATATTTGTTACATTATGCCATTGATGAAATAAATAAATGTATAACAAGCCAAAAGTGAAGAAAATCTTCGAAAACATTTAAGACCAATACTACAGATATTTTAAGTGCAATTTAATATTATTATTCAGATTATTGAACATACCAGAACCTTTTGAAGTTTCGGTAATTCTGGTACCACTAAAGGCACGTGATTTTCAAGTTGAAGTTTAATCTGTGGTCCCTGAAAATAAAATAAGTATAATATTGACAATTTTTACAAAAAAAAAACTTTAAATGCAAACAAGATCCAATTAATACTCATATTTTACACGTTTTAAGATAAAAGAGAATATATAAAGACGTAATGTACATGTTTCTATTTAATTATTTTACTACATAATTTAACCATGAAATACATAGTTTACTCGCTTCATAATCTTAATATCAAATTTAAACTGTAACATCGTCTGACCATATAATGGGCATGGTAACTTATCATACAAGCTCTAGCTTGCTCAGGCTGGACATTTTTGAACCTAAGAAGTGTTAAAATTATTGTATATTATTTATAAAATATTAATTTAAAAAGTCTTACTGAGAAGTTTTCGAGCTGAGGTGGCGCTAATGGAACTACCCGTCGTACGTTATTTTGAACTTCGGGGACATTGTAATGGGCCTGAAAGAAATAAAAGTACTGAGTCATTTAATTCCAGCATGAAAATACAGTATCTTTAGTTACAAAATTATTGTATGATATATTCTTAAATAAAACTTAATCATTCACTTAAAACATCCCTGTCATCGCCATAACTGATGGTATAAACAGTGACTATGTGGATCTTAATCTCCTCAACGAATATTTTCCCATCCCTTCTATCCAGTGCTAAGTGTTTCGCCAGCTAGGTACCTAAGCTATAACGTACTTACAAACACCGTCCATTTTACAAAATCTTGGTCTCCCAACAGATATTTTAGGTTTGCTGTTCAAAATACTCTTCTGAGGTTAACCATATTACATTTTTCCACATGTTTCACCCAACGTAGTTTTCTGAGCTCAATAAATGAAGAATTAAGAATTTCCCTTTCAACTTCATGCGCTGTGTCATAGATTTTTCTTTCAAAGATGTCTAGAGATTTCTCGTCAGCCCTTGAAAGTGTTTAATATTCTGGGTAAGTAATTAGTCTAATCAATGCTAATTTATCAGAATCTTGGAACATCGTGAGAACCACGTCGTGATTTTTGCTGAATTCGTTGACCAAAAAAGCAATAATTGTCTTCTATTATTCGTCGCTTTATTTCCTCTCAGATGTCATTGTTGGTATTTATTCTTACTTATGAAAAACTTGAGGTATTTAAATCACAAACGTCTTTAAATACGAATTTTCAATTCAATATTTAAGAAAAAGACTAGACATTATTTTTAAATTTTATAACTATCATAATAAATTTATTCTAACATATATATTTAAATTACACAAATACTTTATATAACTATACAAAGTATGTCCTATTTATTTAAATTACCTAATTTCACTAGCGCAGTTATACTTATTTGTTTAAAATCTTAATTATAATATTTATTTAATTTGAATTAATTTTTGTTCTTTAATTGTCTGTTTAGTAGTGAATAAGCTTATCCATAATCGAAGTATTGGTTTCAATGAATGTTTATGGCTGGGATTAGCGCATTGATTGAAAACTTTTCTTTTCAGGTACACTGTAATGTTTCCCTGAAAATTTTATAATACCTTCCGAAAGAGCTTCAACCCTATTTTGATTTTTCTATTTATTTCGTTCCTCATGTTTTCATTAATTGATAATTGTTATGTCAGATAAATGTAATAGAATACTTCTTATAAAGCCACGCCCTTGATGTTTATTTACCTTCTTGACGTTTGAGTATATTGGTTGAACATAACTTTAGTTTGGCAGGGTTAATTTTAAGGAGAGTTTGATTCCTTGCTGAGATTAGTTCATGTATCATATTTTCTAGTGCTTTGCTTGTTTTAATAAAAATAATGATATCATCATCAAATCGAAAAATTAGTCAAGTCTTTATCTAGTAGTGATCCATAGGTACTTTTTATGAAGTCAAGTTGATGAGAAATTTGGTCATGAAAGGGGCGATATACGTTATTATTTTCTATATCATCAATGTTCAATATTACATTTAAATAGTTTTAAAATCATAAATGTTTTACTACTTGCATTGATATATTTATTCGAAAGACTTACCAATAGTTTTTCAAGCTGAGGAGCTGATGGAATTACAATTGGTAGATTACTGTTTACATCAGGGAAAATTAAAGGAACCTGGAAATAAAATAAATTTAGATTATAAGAAAATAGAACATTTATATAAATATGTTACCACATTCGATAACATAGCCTAAGAGTGAGCATGCTTGCTTAATTGTAACAAGTCCTGAGCTCAATTCCCGGTTAACCTTTGACTGATCTAGTACTTGAACCCTATTTCTTCTGAATCTGTGGGGTGTACACACAGCTATACATCTCATATATTAAGATTGAATAAATAAAATAAAATGATATGTAGGAAAATAAGATTAAGTAAGTTCATAAATTATAACATATAATTAAGATTAGTTAAGTAATAAATTTGTATATAGGTATAGCCTTGACAAATGTTTGTACAATAATTTACTTTGTTTAATAAAAATAAAAAAAAACAATACTAAACAGTATTATTTAACACTGTTTTTTTTATCCATCCAGGTATTATGTATTAACCATAATGGGAATGATATTTTCCGAATCTCTGAAGGGAAACGGTGTGATGATATGTACGAGTATGTATGCTTATTTAACACTCATATATTAGTAATAGAAAGAAAGCATATATTTTTCATAACAGCAAATATTATAGGATGAATTTTAACGTATAAGATAGGATTCTTATACTACCGATATCTCTATTAAATTTATTTCCGTGTGTCAACTACACAAATACGCAAATGGTGGTCTGAAGTGCGAGTACCCTGAAGCTACCTGTCAAATAATGATTAGTATCTCAGGCGACACGGAAGTGTTGCAAGTGTGTATCTATTATGTCACTTTATTTACGCGTACATAATTAATTATGGTATTGCCTCCAGGTGATCAAGTTTACCACGGATTGTACTGATTTTCCGCATGTATTTTAGATACTAGGCTGATATTGAACGTGTTCAATTATCAATTTCGTAACTGTTA
This sequence comes from Odontocerum albicorne, assembly GCA_949825065.1. Taxonomy (NCBI): domain Eukaryota; kingdom Metazoa; phylum Arthropoda; class Insecta; order Trichoptera; family Odontoceridae; genus Odontocerum; species Odontocerum albicorne. Next base: position 22,630,581 of record OX463855.1, read on the forward strand.
GTAATTAATATACATTTTCGCCAACTACTTTTAAATCATATTAAAAATAAACAGACATGTACTAAGAAACATAATTTTAATATGCGATAAATAAAATAAATAATATTGTAACATTTGTTTGTTAATTGTTAGGTTCTTGGTTTTACTATTTTTCCCCCATTAACATTGCTATTTGATTGAATTGTCTATGAAATCTGTAGATGATATGCTTCAAACAAACAATTAAGAGTTTGCAAACGAAAATCTGCTTTGATATGGAAAACACGGTAGAATGGACGAACCTGAAACTACCATTAAAAAACGGACGAACCATTAAAAAATGGACGAACCTGAGAGTACCATTAAAAAACGAACTTGAAACTACCATTAAAAGTTGGATATCCTTAAGCTCAATTGAGTTGGTTCAGACATAAACTTGGGGAACTTGAACAAATAATACATGGACGTTTACGTGCAAACAGAATCCAAAAATAAGTGAATCTTTATGGACGAAGCAAATGGAAGGCATCCGGTTGAACGACAAAGGAAAGACGGGAAGATACATAAAGTACATAAAATAATGAGACAATAGAACAAAAGTGATAAGAGAGAGAGAGAGATAGAAAGTTAATTTAGAGATTATCCGATTTGTGATCTGACTTAGTTAAATTACTCTGAAGTAGGATCCATCGTTGGTTGGCTTGATTGTTTAGAATCTAGGCGTCTCGAGTTCGATTTTCAGTGGATTTCATTCTGGTTTTACTTTCAGAAATCTTTTCATCACCATTTATTTTTTATACTAGCACTTAGTAGCTCCTTATAAGTTTTTGAAATGATTACTAGTCCACATTTCTACTTTTTTTTAAACGTTTAAACTTTTAAAATATTAAACATTAAATTACTTTCTTATTCCACGAATAACATTGATCCCCACTGTACGTGTTTCTAACTCCTAGTCCTCTGCTTGAAAAGAGCCTCGGGATAGGAGATAGAAATGCGTCTAGCGGGGATTAATATAATATTATTAGTGGAACAACAGCAAAATTATTGGTAAATATTCTAAAATGAAGGTCACAAAGTTAAAGCCGAAACATTTAAATATTATTTGAAGAAAAATACGTTTTTATTTATGTGTTAGTTTACTATGATGCGAGTGTAAAATATTTATTTACGACCAGCTAGTTGTCTGAGATGTTCTGGCAATTCTTTCGATCTATATTATACCATCAGACCGTCTCCCTGTCGGAGTAGAGTACTCCCGATTGGTCCTTATATTGAGATACAATGTTGATCTGCATGGGATGGTATGAAAAATCAAACCCAGAGGTCGTTTTAAACAACCACTCTCCTCGAAAGTATTTGTAAATATTTCTTCGAGTGTGCTAGTCTATATAGCAGTATGATTGTTCTTCTTATGATTATAGTTTTGTATGAATCGTGTTAATGTTTTAACATTTATACTTTGTTACATCTTTATTCTGCATTAATGAGCAATCTTTATAAATTCTTTATTTAATTATGTTTTATTTTAACAAAATTTAAGTTTCCAAATCCGACCCTGTTGTTGGACGCTCGTATTGGATACTCATGTTGTCGTAAATTGTATAATAATAAATTACCAATAGCTTAATTTTGACATATGATACTTTCCTTCCAAAAATGTTGTAATATTTTCTGTCTTTGATCATGATTTTCTCTATCTGTTTTAGTGCACAGTATCGAGAAAACTATTTTCGTGACATTTCCTCAAATTCAATCACGTATTTAAAGTAAATCGCTAAATAATGGGCGTTGAAATAATTTGACGAAAAAGCGCACATTTCTGTGGAGTAATTTCAATATAGACTTTTTTATATTTATAAGCGTCGTCGACCTCAGTGGTCTTGTTGGTAAGATCTTCCTACCCGGAGCTTACGGATTTAATTCTCATAAGCACACAATATTTGTTTTTAAAGATGTATCAGTTTGGTTTTTACTACAAGCATCTTTGACATATTTCTGGTTGGTTGTAAAAGGTTGTCACATGGCAATAAAGCTAAGTCGATTTGTACACAACAATAGTTAAATACAATCCAGTACAAGTGTACTGAATGATGGTGTGGATTGATATACGTGTAAAAAGTACATTCGTAACAAATTTTCAATAACCTCCAGAATGTTCTAGGAAGCAATAACCTCCAGAATGTTCAAGGAAGCAAAAATGAAAAATATGAAAACACACGTGTGAATGAGAAATCAATTATAAAATGTTAATCCTTGTTTCAATGCCGATATTTTCATAAATATTTCATTTTAACTTTCACGGATTTGAAAATATAAGTAGACATTAAGTATTTTATAAATACTGTACTTAATTGAAGAAACTATCACTAAGGTAATTCGATAATGTATGTTAGAAAGAATAAATGATCATATTGTTATTTGTTTAATCAAACACCGTTTATTCCACTATTTCTTACGGTATAACCTATTTTCATCTAATCATCAGGGGAGCATAAACAAGACTAGAAGAAGTGAAGTAAACAGTGTTCGATTAAACAAATTATAATATATTTAAACCTTTACAGTGTTAATGCCTTAACTGTGAATAATATAATAATTATATAGTTTAATAAACATACAAACATTTTGCTAACCTACCAGAAATATATTAAAGAAGTGAAAATTTAACTAGAACTCTTTTTTCAAATAAATTGAGTAACAATGGGAGTGGAACCAGTATTCCCAGGGTCGTGAGACAGGCGTTTTACTAAGTAGACCACGGAAGTCAATGATGTGGAAAGATTTACAAAATAAAAGTAGAATAGAAGGTACAAGAAATTCTGATTTTTTATCAAATACACCATATTCTAATTTACACATATGATAACAGTGCGATGAGTGAAAACATTTAAAAAAAGGCTAGTTAGTATGCATGACGATGTTCAATGATATGTCAGTTTTTTTATGTGTGTACAGTACAACCTGGTGGGCTAATTGTCACGTGGAAAACTGTTCCAACCAATCAGAAAAATATTCAAAAGAGCTAAGTCAAAATCAGACTAGAACCCTTTCTAAAAATAAATTAGACTCCAACAGGAATATAATATGCGATCCCCGAGATGGAAGGCAGGTTACTTACAAATTAGGTCACGGAGATTGTCGATAGTGAAAAAGTAAATGGAAAGTACAAGTAGTTTGGAATGACATGGCACGCAAATAAATCGCATTATGAAAGAATAACGAATGAAAAGACTTTATACTAAGAGAGTATGCATGATGAAGTGTACGTGAGTTAGACAAATCTTTATATACTAAAGGCGCTGCAAAATGGAAAGGTTTGAAAACCACTTGGATAAGATAAACTTACACTTGATTTTGGTGGTGATCCGTATTCTTCGAATGGCGTTTGTGGTACATCGTAGTTATATAGAGGTGTGGATCTCACAGCCCCCAGGGATAATATGGTCTGAAAAAAAAATGTTTTTACTATTATATTAAGAATCGCTTATTGGTATCGAAAAATACTGACAGTTTTACACCTGAAACTGCTTCTTGATAAAACACAAGATTCAAAGAAAATATCGACTCTTTCAAACATTTAAAACAGATTGAAGTGTTTCATATCATTAATAAAAAAATATATAACTTTTGTGCTGGCAAATTCCCTCAAATATGGAAGGATGTTCCATAAGTAGATTTTTTTTAATATGCAATCCACCCAAATTAGGATGATTTGTGCTACCAAATTAAAGTCGTTTTGCAATTATTTGAGTCAATATAATAAAACTTATTTTAAAAAATGACTTAAAAGATTTAACAATCGTTCTATAAGGGAAAAAAATCCTCAAAGAAAAAAGTAATATAACATTCATTGGACGCTGTAAAGATATGCATTTTAGTAAATCAAATTTGTCTCTCTAAGGACAACCGAAAAATAAGTAATCTATAGTTTCATCGTCCAGATCACACTTGCAGCCTGGATTATCCACAATACCCATAATGTAAAGGTGACCAGCCACCACGCAGTGTCTCGTCCGCAAAAGATGAATGACAGACAGTTCCATAAGTTGATTACAATCAAAGAAAGCTAACACCATCAAAATTTGGAATAATACCACGCGTACATGTTTCTTTCTTTTAAAATACCAATCAACAAGAATCAACATTTTAAAAAGTTGAATTTAAGTAATTTTTGGAAGACAGAAAATTCATAACTTTAAATTTGTTTATTCACACTGGAGGTTATAACTTTTTTTGACTATAAAACGGAGGTATATCAATCGGTTCGTAAAAAATGCATTGAATCAGTATTTTTTATAGATAACATTATACTCGTATATGAGACTTACAATTATAACAACTTGGATCTTCATCTTTGAGAACGGTAGACCGGTGAGGTCAAAACTATGACTGATGCCTAGAACTATTGTTGATTATTTAAGTACCCAAAAAGTCATCAAATGACAATTAACGTGACACACTGATGACAAATAAGTAATTAAATACATATTCATCATCACCATCACACCATGCCCATATTGAAAGACGGAGAACAGATCTCCATGTCCTTCTATCCTGGCACACATGTTTCGTTTCTATCACATCTACACACCTAGCCATGCATACACTTTTGTATTAAAAAGGCTTTTCCCACATCTCTCTTTCAGAATTTGTTTCCTTTGGTTGTGCCACAGTTTTTTTAAATCTTATCAAGGATGACGTATCTTTTAATATAAATTATTTTTGTAAATTTTTCATTATCAATTCTTTGTACGTGATCAAAATATCTCGATGATCCTTCCATAATCTTAAACTGTGCATCTCCCTATAAAATCAAACCCTTTTCTAATATCGTTATTTTTTTCATATGTTGATTTCAAACATTGTACGTAATGCTACCATTTCTACTCCATCTATTCGCACTTTGTTCAATCATCAGTTGTGAACATGCTTTCAAGATACAAAGTTTCCTCGAATTTCAATTGTCAATTCAAATAGTAATTTTATACAACGCCATTTAGAGAGCAAACATTCTTCAAGGACTCGAACCAACTAATATTACGAGTAAATAAAAACCATAACTCTCCAATATTTATTCTCAGCCTATTTGATTAACACCTTTCATCAACTTTCCTTATAAATGTTTGAAGATTTTCCTTGCTTTATGTTAGCACTGCCATAACGTCTGCATACAGCATTCCGCAAATATTTGAACCTTGCATTTAAACTCCACCGTCAGCATGTTTGAATATATTTTTCTATGTAAATATTGAACAATCATTGTGATATATAGTACGCAACCTTGTTTGACATCTCTAGTTATTTTTAACTAATCAGTTTAAACTTGATAAATTAACACCTGCACTACTCTCCAAAAATAATGATGCGATAGCTCGTATAAGTGCATTGCTCACTTTATATTCAGACAGTTTCTCGTCCAGCTTTTTTCTGACTACTTGATCATATGTTTTCTCCAACAAAAACACATTTTTTTTAACCAAACTCTTTTCTAGCAATATTTTTAGAGAAAATATTTGATCAAAACAGTCTCTTTTAGTTATAAAAGCTCATTGCACGTCCCATGTTTTTGCATCGTCATCTTTGTCAAGTGTCCTATCAATTATTCCATAAAATGTTCTTACTGCACTAAGAAAACTGGTGACTTAATAATTTTTGAATTCTGTGCGTGTTCCTTTTCCCTTGTAAAGATGAACGATTATCGCGCGACGTCAAGCACTAGATGTACTCGTATATCTCATATCCTAATATATATATATATATATATTGAAAAGCTTTTTTTAACCAAGCCAGTGCCCTAGGACTACCGATTGCGAGGTAATTTGAGACGATTTCATCATACCCAGCAGCTTTCCCTATTTTCGTATTTTTTAACACCATTCTAACTTTATGCAGTCTAATCTCATTTATTTTTTCAAATGAGATTAAACTGCATAAAGATTCAAATCTCTCAAAAAATTCCATCTTCATTTAGACTTCTTTGAAAAAAATTTTAATCTTTCATTTATGCTTTAATCGTTCAATAATAAATTTCCATATTTTGTTCCACTTGTACCGTTCATTCACTTTCTTCCAAAATAATTTGGCATTCTGTTTGAAGTATTTTGTAATCATATTTCCTTCTTCTTCAGCTAACTTTCTTTTCTTCCGTTCGATTGTATCTTTCTTCTGTCAGATTATATCTTCATTCCAAAATTTGTCAATCTCTACTGTTTAAAATTTCGAACTATGTAAACATCTGTTATTTGGATATTATGAATTAACGATAAGGTAAACTACAGCGCCTTCAAAATGTTTTCGTAAGATTTATATTTAACCTGAGAAAGTACGATCTAATTGAAAAAACTTAATTGATTGAATATAAGAAATATACACGAAATTCACATAATGCTAATATCAGATAACATCCTTAACTGTCCCGCCCTCTCCCCCCTCTTAAAATCACCGAAAACATTCATCGACTTTCCAATCATAGATTGGATCTTTGCTCATTCGTAGACTGTCTATATTGGGTTTTCCAGTTCACCGCCTTTTTTTCCATTTGCATGTAGTGAGACTGGAACCAGATACCAACCAATGTTATACTCACTCCGTCATTGGCATGGTTTATAAAGCTGCTAAAAACCCTTAATTTAGAAATGCAATGTGGTAAGTTTTCTATTTTCCTTTCCTCTCCATCAGCCATTCTTTCTCCTTTGATTAATAATATCTCCTTTTGATCGTTCTAACACATACTGTTCATAAATTTTGTACAAATTAATAATAATCTGAATAACTTATGCGATCATATTGTATAATTTACTTTATTTACATTTCTCTTGTTGGTTGGAAGACATTGAGCTACCTGGCAATAAGGCTACGAGATTTTTTACAATGAGGTATGAAAAAATAAATAATTATCTTTCATTTTTTGTATTTTGCTTACATACTCTCATTATTTTTGTGTGTTGTTTTTTACACCCATACTTTTTCAACCATCGCCCTTGTTTCTTGTTTCCCACAAACACTGTCACCTCGCCATCCTATTATTCGTCACCTTTCTTCCTCCCTCTCTTCGCTATGTGGCATCGCGGAGAGAGGAAGGTAGGTGTAGTTTCACAGAGCGTATTTTTAAAGTAATCACACTTCCTCAAATTTGGGATTGATCATTAACCAACCAACCAATTATATCACAAGACTCCAAAGTAACAGATGTGCCACCTCATTCTGAAATTCATCACATAACGGTTACCTAAATTAAAACATGTGCATATATTATAATGGAAGAGATAAAAAGATTCTCTTATACATAGATACATAAAACGGGCAGTACGTGTCAGTCTCTTTCATATCTTTGCACCATTTGAGTGTTGGAGTAGGCATAAATCCCAGATCGCGAAACTTTCCTATCACGACATAGTGCCTTCGGCTCCTCGAGATCCACAAATCTTCTCACACCGTTCCTTGTTTAGTCTTAGTCCTTGCCTTTCATAACTTCATTCACTTAATCAAACAAAAAACGAGTCAAACTCATGCTTGCATTGTAAATTCGTTTAGTCAGTTTTTCGACACCAATCCGTTCAACATCTCTAAACCACATCAACGTGTACTTTTAATTTGAGCTAAATATTCAGCTAAATTAAGAAGATCGTTCCTTTATGGGCTTCAGAGCGTGCTAGCGTATATGTTTCTTTGTGGATGGCACAGTGTGTATAGCGTTAATCATTTGTACATATTTATAAAATATTGAAATATTAATTTCTGTTTTTCTTTATAAATTAAACATCCTGTTGAAAAAATTCCCTTAAATGCTGCTGTATGGCAACAGTCTAACGACCGTACATTTTCAGAAACAATTCTTGAATGCCTGAAGGGACAATTATTATATAAACATGAAAAATTACTAGATGAATTATATTTTTCACAAATTGAAATCACTATTCAAACGACAAACATCCGTTTTCGGGTATAACTACCGCAATCAAGATAAATAATGAAAAATGTTAAGATATCTTTAAGTAAAAACCAGACTCAAACCTTTTATAAAAAAATGCGTACCAATGACAACTAAACTCTCAACACCCGGACTGGAAGATAAACGACTTACCAACCAGGCTTTGGAGGTCTTCAAGGTATTTACACTCGAAAAATATTGCTTTCTAGCACTTTTATTATAGTCAAGCTCATAAATTGATAATCAAATATATCCGTTAATATTCTATTTGCATATTTGGTCAACTTTAAATGTCTTGAAAAATATATGTATATTTTACAAATTGTTTTCATCCGAGCGTCCTAATTTTGTTATGTGATATTTATGCTCTTGTTCTTTAGGTGAAAGCTGTTCATTCATTATATTCCTACAAGTATAAATACGCCATTTGATTAATGTTTAGGAATGTAATACACTTTAATTTGGGAAAACAAGACTACTTAAGATAAATGATAAACGGTTTTTCAGAGTTTTTGCGAGTCTTGAAGATGAGAGGTAAAACGTTATCAAAATGTCAGCTCTTCAAGCCACAAAAAAAACAAGACATTAAACTATTGACAAAAATAACCGTAGAAGCCTTCAAAGACATTTTATTAAAAAGTAACCTTCAATATTAAATATAAATAGTACCTTCAATTCAGAACAATGCCATCAAACCGTGGATCGAGTGACCGTTATTAATGAGGGTTATGCAATATTCGCCACGCGTGGAAAACTGTGTTAATTATATTGAAATAAAAAAGAAAACATTGTAATTAGGTGTTTATTAAGTTTAAGTATAAATTTGATGACTGGTCTAAATAACTGATTAGTTACAGTTTAACACAAGATAAGGTAACATTTCACCTCATCGGCTTGTGATTTGAGTTAAAATCTAAAATGGTGCGTGTTTTATTTATTATTCATTAATGTAAAAAGTGTGACTGGTAACTAAATTTTGTTTTGTTTTTTAACGGCCTACGTGGCTTAATTAGTATGACTTTTAACTTCAACTCCGGGGTCTTACGATTCAATTCTCGTTAAAAAAAATAAGGGTCCCAGTCTGGCAAAATAGTTCATCTGGCAACAATACACGTAAGTCTAGAATGTGTGTGTTACTGTTGTTGCCTCTTTACATGCGATAGTATTACTAACACGTTTAATGGTAGACCATGAGCTACGTGCCTAGTCCAACGCTTCTAAATCCAAGGCTCGATTACTGATACAGGTTCTCAAATTATCATTTCGGAAATATTGAAGGGTACCATATAAATGAAGAAGTTTGTTTTATTTATATGAACAACTAAATAAATTATTTAGTTTGAAACAAATAAAACACGAAATATACAGTGTCGACAGTCATAATATTCTTGCACATATTTGTATATAGCACGAGTAAATATTTAATTCAGGTAAATGCATTTGGAGTAACCTAATAGACTTCGGGTATTCATAGACGAAAATGTAGTATCTCACTATTTTATTCTCTTTTTGTTCCACACTCACAAAGACGTTGCTCTTCTTTTGGACCCTACTTATGCATATTGTATGCACAGTGGGAAAACATCGGGATCTGTTCACGTAACTCTTAAAAAGCTGAAATCTTTAGCTGCTACATTGTTGGATCCTACATAATATGTTGATTCATCTTCCATCACCATCACAAAAAGTTTTCTCTCCTTGTCCAAAAAAGTCCAGCTAGAGGAGGCTCAACGATGACCTGAATAATGAAATAGTGATTAACTGTCCTGGAGTGTATTTTCCTTGAGTACTGCAATATCTCTTCGAATTTTTGGGAGTCGTATGTGAGTAGATATCCAGGGTATATGAGTGACATAAAGCAACTCGCTAATTCTGCACATTTCAGCATGCAGTTGGACCTCCGTCTTTCTTGAGTAGAACATTTGTATAGGTACGCAAAAAAATTATATCAAATTATATATTTCCGTCAGTATCTTAATTATCTTATTATTTAACCTAATTGTTTTATCTTTTTTACTTTATGTAGTTAATGATTTTTTAGTATTTAATTGAAATTGTTTTGTATACTGCCAATTTTGGTGGACTTATTATCAGATGAAAATTTATTCCATCCAAATTTATGACAAAACTGGTATATTTTTTTGTTTCAAGCCCATGTCGAAAGTCAAGTGCCTTGCCATCTGGGCTACGAATATAGTATGTTGATTGAAAACAAGTGGCATTTTTATTTATTTTATTGACGGAAATGCCGGTCTACTTTATTTTTTGTCACGCACAGACCGGATTTGTGGTCTTAATATTAATTTGATGAAACTTACAAAATTAATTTGATACACATTTGTTTCGTCCGTTGACTATTAATAACACGTTTTAATGTTTGACAAATCGTTAAGGTAATTTACCAACTTATAAAAATATTCGATAATATTTGAACACTGAAAAATTTGGTGATTGAATAAATGATTATAACCTCGAGACATTTGAACAGGAAATTTATTTTAATTTTAATATGTCACTAAGGTTCAAAAGTTTCCAGTTTACACAAGTTAAGAGTACGTATGGACAACTACTACGTTACCGTTAAAATTTGATACCTCTACATTGAGCAGTATGTCAATCAGATACGTGTTATTTTATTATATTCTGAAATGTAAAACAATTAAGATTAAGTTCAAGACAGAGAATATTCTCTGCACAGAGCATCTAAACGTCGATTCATTTCTGCCGAGCTTTCCCTTCTTTTGAAGGAAACTTGATAACCGCGCGATATCCATTTTTTAACATTTCAGAATATAACGAAAAACACGCCATGTATTGGTTCTAGTTGACCGATAACTGAAGATACAGGTATCAAATTTTAACTGCAACATTGCCTAACCATGCGTTGACGAGACATCTATCCATAAACGCTCTAACTTGTATAGGCTGGAAACTTTTAGACCTTAGGAGTTTTTACACTCTTATTTTTGTTTTTTTGTACATAAAATATTGTGCACATGCGGGGAAGTATCCAATCTGATCGCCGCAGCTGCCACCTTCCTTACCTTACGATCAACATATTTTTCTTATATTCAACTTGTTTTATTTCTGATGTAATTTTTAATCGTTCGTAACGGTTCCGATTTCTCCATATAAACAAGATGAGATCTTGTAATGTGTTTAATCAAACACTAATTATTCCACTTTACACAAACGGTACAATCCTACCGGTTTCAAGGTTTCTACCTCCTCATCAGGGAAGTACAAACAAGACATTTCTTATTTGTGCTTCTCTCTTCAAAATAGTCATGGTAATTCCCAATAATAATACAAGAAGTAGTAAAAATATTAAATGCAAATTGATATTCATTGTTCAGAAAGAAAACATTTCAGTAGATTTAATTAGTACTACTAAATATATAAAATATTCTGTTATACAATACTAACAATGTTCATATGTTCAATTTGTTTAACGATAACAAATAACAACAAAAAATTGCATGGTGCGGTAACGTTAAAAATATCACCTTAAAAGTACAAAGTTTAACTTTTAAAAGTCACTTACCAGCACGATATAAGTTCTATCCTTATGTATCAAGAAATTACTTGATTTCATAGTATTTTTTTGTTATAATTGCTACTATATAGCTGTTCGAGGGTCCTGAAGAAGAGTTAGCTGTTTAAATGGCGCTATATAAATTGTTATTTTAATATTGTTAAGTTTCACTACATTCAATCCAAAACCATTGATAAATGTACGATTTTTTCACTATTGAGTAATTATTTATTTGAATCATCTAATAACATTTATTTTCCCTTATTATTTTAGAATATCTTCACTATAGTAGCCATTTTGGCTACAGCTGCTGCGTCAGTAGAGAAGATGCCAGAGAAACGAAGCCTCCATGACTTCGGCTACGGTGTTCATCAAGATTTGAATTCTCACATTATATCCAAGACCGTTAAAATCCCAGTTCCTCAACCGTACTCAGTTCACATTGATAAACCTATCCCTGTACCAGTGAAATACTCAGTTCCTAGACCTTACAAAGTAGAGATCCCTAGACCTTACCCAGTCATAGTTGAAAAGCCTGTACCTGTCCTTGTGGATAGACCAGTTGCATATCCAGTCAAAGTTCCAGTCAAGGTTCCAATCATTCAACGCATTGAAATCCCTATTCCCAAACCCTATCCTGTCCCAGTTGATAAGCCTTACCCAGTCCCAATCCCGAAACCTATTATTGTGAAAAAGAAAATTCCTGTCTACATTAAAGACGACGTTTTTTCAGCTCATGGACTCTCTTACAAGAAGTATCACACTGCAAAAGGAATTTACTCTTCAGTCACCCATCATGGATATTAAACTATAACGACATACACATTATTAATTTTTATTAGTCACGGGTTGAGAAAACAACTGAAATAAGTGTAACTTTAAATAGTTGAAGAAAATACCAAATATACTAGTTGTGTTCTCAACATTTCAAACAAAAAAAGACTCTTCCCATGTACCTTGATCTCTATTTTCACCAAAAATTTTAACTCAAATATGTTTTTACAAACTTATTTGTTAATATAATATAATAAATATACAATAAAATAAAAAATATATATTTTGACTTTTTATTCTCATCACACTTGCACGAATTGTAAAAATAATACACACATTAGATTTGAATATTAAAACTTTGTGGATCGCAACATATTTTTATTTAAGTATACATGGAGCCCTATTCTCATTTCTTCACAGTTCTTGTGCCGTATAAAATTTAAAAAACTATTTCTTAAAAATATTGTGAAACTGTCTTATAAATTAATCTAAATTGTCAATCTTCTAACACGTTAATAATAGTTTGTATTGTAATATTTCGTTCAGAATTCGATATTCTTTAGTCACATTTTTTTTTAAAAGTGTTCCAGTCTGGTTTTCTCTTAATACTCGTATCTATTTCTGGTTATTTGAAAGAGACAGACATGTGGCGATAAACATCCAGATTGTGCTGTATACAATGATAATAAAATACTAGTTAAGAATCAAATTGTTGATTTTTTATGGAATTTTAGATTTTTGTTTACAATGCGTGTCTTCAGTAAGTTTTGGTCACTATTATTTTGTTCTTAAAGGTACCAAAAATGTTGGTATAATTTGCTTATAACAAATAGGTGTTGGCGACGATTTCTCAGAAAAAAATGACACTGCAGGAGTTGAAGATAAAAAAAAGACTCCCATCTATCTTAAACGTATCCCAACATTTCTCAGATACATTTAAAAGAAATTCTTAAAGTCGGGAAAAAAAGTCTAGGAAAATTTGCCGGAAAAAAGAGAACGCGGTTGCTCACTAATTAGGTGGACCGACCTTATCAATCAATCACACAAATGTGACAACAGCGTAGGTAACGGCAGGAGATAGGGAAGAGTGTGAGATAATCTTTCAGAGCCATATAGTTGACCGGGGGATCTGGATCTTCAGTGAAAAATAAGTCAATAACAGAGTATTTGAATAATAGTAACAATAAATGGATTTTTTTTAAAGCACCGTTTAGAGATCAGACTCTTCTGAAGGGCGCTCTAATTAAGACTTACTCGGGAATAGAACCTACACTTATTGATAAAATAAAAATAAATTTATAAAAGTTGATTGAAAGTATATGAAGGAGTGCGGTCATTAGATTGAGTACTTTCCCGTACCTGTATATGTACAGAAAAATACGTTTGATAAGAAAATCGCAGTAAACTTTCCAAGGGAAGACGAACTACAAAGAAACCCTTGTAGATCTTCCATTATTTAATAGTAACACATTCAGTTTTAGCTGCAGTATAGGTGTGTAGTGTTCATATCATAAATTTTGATAAGACCTCCGAAAAAGGGTTATCTACAACTGATTCCTAAAGCAGCACACGCATTTATATGTTTAACACTAATAAGCAGACCATTCCACGCTACAGGACCAGCAACGACAAAAGTCTACCATAATTCCTCGCTCGGATCGATTCGGAACAGTCCATTTGTTAGATGAATATAAGATCAACCATAATCTATCCTTGAACATATTTTAGACACATATTCGAAAGATACAATGGAGATATCCTATTAAGGAATCTGAATACATAGTGACAATGTTTGAAATCAATCAGTTCACGACACTTGAGTCAATGTAAACTATAGAGAGGATTAATATTTTATTAAAATATTTGACAATCATACATCAGCCTAGTAGCTGCGTTGAAAACAGACTCATGTTCATGGCATGGTCTTAAATTTTAAGTTTTTAAACATTGTAATTATCTTATGTCATTGTAAGATTTGTAGATACTACATCTCTAGGTGGGGTTCTGACATACTTTGTCCAACATGTAACCAAGTCATCATGAATTTCGTTACAAAGTAGTTACAGACTGCTTCCTCACATGGCTTCTGTAACTAACTTCCGTAAATTATTATAGATACTTTTAATCAAATCACCGTTACGCAGTTTCTGTCCAATACATTATTTTATGTACAGTAGTCCCCCCTTATTCGCGGGTGATACGTTCCAAAATGCTCAGTAGATGTCTGAAACCAATGATAGTACCGAATCTTATACGAATAGATATAAACTATATATTTTTTACAATTAAGTACCTACAAAAACATTTTATTTGTTAATGAGGCACAGTAAGAGATTTACAACAATAATTTTAAAAAAATGTTGAACAATTATGACAATATACCGTAAAAAAGTTATGTGAATGGGATCTTCCCTTTCATTATCTCAATATCTTGTTGTACCATACTCACACTTATTGTGTATATTTAATGGTAATGTTTATGGAATTATGTGAATAAAGTCGGCTTTATGACGAAACTTTACACTTCTATTGAAACTTTTTTAAAAACGTTGGAATTTTCCATTTCATATTTTTGACCGCGGGTTACTGAAATTGTGGGTAATCTACCGCAGATACAGAGGAGTTACTGTATTTATAAACTGATAATGCGGGGTCGACTTTCAATTCTTACGTAGTCGTTTTTATTAGTTTTATTATATTCTCTTTATCGACCCAAATTTTACGTTTTAGCGCTAAATGAGGCGACCACAACGAATTATCTCAACGTAATAAATATTTTTAATAATTTTGATTATTAATTGAGATGAAAGCCAACCGACGATCAAAAATTGAGATCGGGTTGCATAAAAATGGCAAAATGTATTTTTCAGATGTTGTGCAACGCAAGGTGTGCGTGCTAAATCGAGAGCGCAAAATAATATGTAGTATTTAATTTTAATCACTTGTTCGAAAATAAAACACTTACTAAAAATGTGTTTTATCCATTAATAATTATAGGTACTTAGTAATTTTTAGAGGCCCTTTATTTTTCTATTAAAAAATTACACCAGTGAAGATTAAACAGATAATTAGTACAAACGGAAAGAAAAGTAGCTGCAAGCAATATAATTAATGGTTGGGTAAACATGTTTTTAACAACTGCAGTATTTCAAAAGTAGCAAAGTTGACTGCTCATAATGGAATTGTGGCCCCAATATTATGAAATGCAAGCGAAACTTAGATGTAACATAAAGTGATAAAAGTAAGATAAATGTGGTAGAAATGAGAGAGTTGCGTAGAATGTATTGAAAAACAATGTTAAACCGTGTGATGAATGATATCAAGTAGAATTTTGGTGAAAAGAGATGCATTGCTTAAAATGTAGAAACGAGAATTTACATGGTTCAGCTACGTAGAAAAAATTAATGTCGACAATTTAGAAAAATAATCGATAAAAATGTATAGAAGGCACGAGAAGTGTAGATCTAGGAAAACGTGACACAACCAAACGAATCAAATTCTAAAAGATGGAATAGTGAAAATCCTTAATAATATGATAAGCTGCTTGACGAGATGTATGGACGTGGCAGACGCAAAAGTTGCGTGCCAGAATTCCATGAAATGGATATCTGTTCTCTCTGCGGCATCAATAGATAAGGCGTGATAGCGAGTATGATTATGATGAGTAAGGCGTGATAGCGAGTATGATTATGATGAGTAAGGCGTGATAGCGAGTATGATTATGATGAGTAAGGCGTGATAGCGAGTATGATTATGATGAGTAAGATGAAAATTAATGTACCTAAATTATGATGCAATAATCTGTTCTACTGTAAAATAAATACAAATTATGATGCAATGATCTGTTCTAATGTAAAATAATGATATGTTATAACATAAATAAATATAAATTATGATGCAATAATCTGTTATAACATAAATAAATATAAATTATGATGCAATGATCTATTTTAACGCAAAATAAAAATAAATTATGATGCAATCTATTCTTATGTAAAATAAATATAAATTATATTTATTTTACGTTAGAAAAGATCGCATAAAAATATAAATAAATTATGATGTATTGATCTATTCTAACGTAAAATAAATATAAATTATGATGCAATGATCTTTTATAACTTAAATTAAACTTGATTTTTATATGCGGGAAATTGTTTGGATTCCTTTATGTAAACTTAATAACAATACATATGGTTTATATCCATATTTTCGCAAATTAAAATAGAAATTTGGGTATACTTCGGTACATATATAATACATTATACTTTTACTTCATATATCTTTTGCGGTACGCAGAAAATACAAATTTCCACGTTCTTATGTTTTTCATATCTTTCCCTGAGTTCAGATTCTTCCAGCTATCACCTTTTACTCCGTACTCGGTCTTCATTTTCCTTACTTTCCATTAATTTCAGTAATACACTCGTATACTTGTTTCGTCAGTTTCTCGCAACGCAATCTATCAATACGGCCAAATGATCTTAAGATTCCTTTCTTAGTTCTATTTATAACATTCATCTCTAAGTAAAAATTATCCTTCCTTTGATCATTCCTTACTTTATCAAACATTGTTACATCAGATATTCCACGCAAGGTAAACATTTCCATTGCATTTATTCTGCCTCTGTTACTCTTATCTTGATCGTATTTTGAAATCTTTCGCAATACATTTTTTCAATGTGAGCAAACCATCTTAAAAAACAATATTTGTGAAATCACAATTGTTAGCACTTCATTTAAAAAAACAGATAATAATAATTGTTGGTAAAACATATAAATACCCAAAAATGAATAACTTATTTTTTAATGAGAAAAACTCCACATGAAACAATAAGCAAAATACGTATAAATTAGAATAGAAAGTAAAGTTTGTGACCCCTGATAAAGATAGTCCAGTAATCGACCACGTATGCACAATAATTATCATTTAATTTCGTAAATATTTAAATGAGTAATAAAAATCTCATTAAACAATGTTTAATAAATGCAACTAAAGACTAATTGCATATCCGTATACGCTGCATTTTCTGCATTCAAAGTTCTTGTCTAAATTTATGAGAGAAATTATACATAAATATTATTCGATCGGATACTAGCTGTTGCTGAGCCACTGTTGAGAAAACAATATATCCGACCCAACTATATTAATAATAATAAAAAAAATAATGTATTTAGTACCGTTTAGAGAACAATCTTCTCAAAAGAGCTCTAGGTCTTGATTCGAACCCACTATTATGAGAGATTGCAGATATTAAAAAATAAATATATATAATTGAGGTAAGGTGATGGCTGCGGCTATTAGATAAGGAACTTTCCCGCATCTTTATACTACCTTGATCTCAATGTTTTAGGACTTTATTCATAAAATCGAAAATACAAGTTTATTCATCAAAACCGATATGGTCCCCTTCAAAGTACTCCCCATCGACTGCAACGCACTGTACGAGTATGTCCATCAGAGCCGTCTTCAATTTTTTATGACATCCTCTCGGGTGCTGTAACGCGGTTTTTTAAGTCGGTTGAACAGGAAAAAGTCGCAAGGAGCCAGATCAGGTGAATTCGAAGGCTGCTGGATAGTATTCGTGTTGTTTTTGGTCAAAAACTCGTGAAAATCATATCTTTCGCGATTGCAACGCGGTCCTTTTTTTGCATGAAATTGAGGTCTTTCGGCACCAATTTTGCAACGACACGCCTGAGGCCCAAATCACTATCCAAAATGTCTTGAGCGCATCCATAAGCGATGTTCATGTCCTCTGCCAGCTCTCTGATGGTCAATTTGCGGTTTTCGGCCAACATTTCTTTGGTTTCATCGATGTTTTCATCGGTTTTTCACACAAAATTTAATGCAAACTCGTTGATGCATAGTTGATGCCATTTTCAAACTTGTAAAAAATCGAAAACACGCACAAAGGTAGATGTACTCAGTACAGCGTAACTTTTACAAATGTCAAGCTATGACGCTGAAATTCAAAGGAAATTATCAATGATAGATGTAACCTAACAAAAAAAAAGAATTCCAATCGGGTGACAGACAGCGCGACACGGTGGCAGGTCCTAAAACTTTTTGATCAAGGTAGTATGTTTATAAAAACATATTTGTTAAGAAGACCGTAGAAAACTTGCTAAGGGAAGATGCGCTACTAAAAAAAACCTTAGAAGATCTTCAATATATATGATAGTTAAACTAATAGTATATATAATTCGGGTATAATTTATGTGTGAAGTGTTCATATACTATATACCCATACATTTTGATAAAAGTTTGTCTTTCTTTAAGTGTTCCCTAAAGCTGCACACGATATCTACATAGGAAGACAAAGGTCCATTCAATTGAAATAAACGATCGTTAAATAAAAATAGAGTGTAAATTCATTGTAATTTTTTTTATCAAACACTGTTTATTCCACTTTTTGTAACGGTATAACCCTACCGGTTATAAGGCTTTCACCTCACCATCAGGGAGCACAAACGTTATTAAATACACCACAATAATAATTTGGTTTTTGTAAGAACATAATAAACACGTTAAAATGACAAAAAATACACTGTTATCGATTAAAACCAATCAAAAAAATAAACTATAAATATATTGAAATATTGTGCATAGCTTCATGAATACCCAAATAACAAAAAAAATACAGTTTTCTTTGAAAATCCAAACAAAAAATAAATTATGACTGGCAGCTACAGTAGCATCCGAGCCCATTATACATACATTATAAACCTTATTTTGATAAAGTTCTCTTTATGTTGCTGTCTTGACCATTCGTTGAGTTTCGCTCACTTACTGTCGATACGATCCTTGGAGTCAGTTATATAGAACGTTTCACTTGCCTTTTTAACTCCAGTATTTATTCTCAAATCAAGCACTTAACTTTTAGTAAGATATTTCACAAAACAAATAATTTATAAAGCGCTATTTTATGGTTAAGTATCACTTCAATGTGCTGTTCAAATTGATGGCTGTGTATTCCCGACATATTTAGGATATAGCAGGGATAGCCAACAGATCGATCGCGAAGCAATTTTTGCTAGATTGCGGCCATCTTCGTAACTAAGAATATGGCGTGCAATGTTGTCAAATCTCATTACGCGAACAC
This sequence comes from Odontocerum albicorne, assembly GCA_949825065.1. Lineage (NCBI taxonomy): Eukaryota > Metazoa > Arthropoda > Insecta > Trichoptera > Odontoceridae > Odontocerum > Odontocerum albicorne. Next base: position 22,649,905 of record OX463855.1, read on the forward strand.
ATTTTGTCGACGCAATCAATTGTTTATCCTTTTTAAATATGAAGATATGTCTACTCCAAATAAATGTATGTATGTTATTTAACATGTATGAATAAGATTTCTTTTCCTTAATATTTTTGAACCGAAGTAAATTCCGCTCATACTAATTAATAAACTTTTAGTTATCAGATCGATAATTCTTTAACATGTGTGTTATGTGTTAAATCTCGTGAATTTGATAAGTAGATCGCGACTATTTTTTTACTTAAAAAGTCAATCGCAACAACAAACAAGTTGGCCATCCCTGGGATATATTATAGAAATCCTTGTCGATGAATTTTTGAGTTGGCACAATCTTCGAATTAACCTATAAAATTATCTCAACAGTTTGCGTTATTGTCAGAATCCAAAGTAAATTCTTGCTATTCAAAAGCTTCTTTGTGTTCTTAATTATATGTGTGGATGTTTTTTATATCAATTCAATTCACGGGTTGTTTGATAGACCATAGAAGCTCTCAAATGTTTGTGTTGAAGATTTAAATAATTCAAACTGTTCTCAGTATCTACGTAAAAAAATCCTATTTCTTTCTGAGCATGAACTGGCGCTTTAAACTGATAATGGCGGAATCCTTTGTATGGCATATATACGTACCATACGTCATATTTTATGAATCACTCAACTCAACTTTGAAATAATCTACCTGACTCAATCAGATGTGCTTCATCTTTATCCATATTTAACCCTTCCGGCTCGTATGCCTAAAATATATTTTCAGTCCCAGGGACGTTTAATTTTTTTATGGAGATAGAGGTAAAATTGATATTAATATTTTATATAAGGTTTTTTATATTAGTATAATTTAATTCAGTTAACACTTATAGAACCACTGGAATGCTTTTTTTAATCAGTTTAGATCATGGGTTGTCAACCTTTTGTTGTAACAGGGCCAAATATTTTACGTGGGGGTACCTAGCCTTTGTGGACTACGAAAAGGTATTTGACTCAGTCAAAAAAGCTGCCATACTAGAAGCTTTAAAGACACAAGGCATTGATAGAGCATACATTCAGTTGTTCAATACCATCTTTAAGGATGCAACAGCAAAAATACATCTCCACAAATCCTCGGAAACCTTCCAAATTGGAAAGGGAGTTCGTCAAGGAGATACTATTTCCCCAAAGTTATTCACAGCTACACTTGAATACATCTTTAATAAACTAGAATGGGAAAATAAAGGCCTGGTGATTGATGGAAAATACCAGAGCCATTTGAGATTTGCAGACGATATCGTTATATTCTCACAAAACCCGAATGATTTTCAATACCAATTGCAAGAATTGGCAGAGGTCAGTAAAGAAATTGGTTTAAAAATGAATATATCAAAAACCAAATATATGATGAACAGCTTTGCTACTCCAAAACCAATAAACGTAGATGGAAAGCCGCTAGAAGTTGTCCAGGAATATGTGTATCTGAGCCAACTTATTTTCTTTGTAGGTGGCATATCGGAGCAAATAGCACGAAGAACAAAACTAGCGTGGAGCTTATTTGGACGTTTGAACAACATATTTAAAAGTAATCTCCCAATATCCTTGAAGCGAAAGGTCTACCACCAATGTATTCTCCCAGTACTTACGTATGGCTGCGAGACATGGACGCTCACGTAAAGAACACACAAAAGCTCCAGACCGCACAAAGGAGCATGGAGAGATGCATGTTGGGATATACTAAAAGTGACCGTAAACGAAACACCTGGATTCGCAATATAACAAAGGTAGAAGACGTTATAAAGGTGTGCAAAAGAATGAAGTGGCAATGGGCGGGACACATAGCCAGAATGCCAGACTCCCGACGGACATCCGAAATTATCCAATGGTACTCAAGAGGCATAAAGAGACCCAGAAGAAGACCGAAGGTACGCTGGATAGATGAAATCAGGAAGCATGGCAGCATCACATGGCATCAACGAGCAAAAAACCGAACTATTTGGAGTCAACTTGGGGAGACCTTCATCCAGCAGTGGATCGACCCTGGTTGACAATGATGATGATGATGATGATACATATATACTAAGTTTATGTCACGGTTATGGATTTTTACACTGACTGAAATAAAAACTGGTTGATGGAAAGAAATTGCTTCCAAGTAATAAATCCGTCATATTATTTTGTATGAAAGTTTTAAATAAATACTCGTAATTTTTTTGGGTAAAAACTCTTCAATCGCTCTTATAAAGCAGTAAAAGGTTGTATATTTTTTTGATACATTGTAATTTTTTTTAGTATTGTTTCCATATAGCTGACCACCTAATTGCTTAAAAAAATATGACCTTTTGATTCTAGGTGGAATAAAATCGGGAAAGATTTACATTTTCACGTGAATAAATTACTATGCAGGCGCTTAGTTGTAACTATCTAAAATAAAATCTCGGAGTGCTTTAAGGGTAACGAGTGGCACAAAATAATGCTTTTGAGAATGATTAGTATTATTCTTCTATTTTAATCAATCTATTTGCAGAATGCCATAAATTTACATAAGAAATACAATCAGTTCGTAATATTAAACACTCGATTGTAAAATAAACAAAAAGCTAATATTTTGTGAAACGGTTATCTCTTCTAACTTGCCAAACAAGGGTTAAGCAGATTAGGGCCAGCTGCTGGATGTAGAAGGGTTATAGAGTTATTTTCAAAAAGAAAAAAATATCTTGAAAATATTCGTACAAAATATTTGAAAATGTTACGAAAGATTGGGAAAGCAGAATGAATATGGAAAAGATAAACAAAATACTAATCATTTTCCATCTTCCTTCTCCTTCTTAAGGATATACTCGTACTTTCTAGTTGGTTGAAATTATTGCTACATGGCAACAAATCCGCCAGATCAAAAAGTATATAACCAAAATGTAATACAATATTTTTTTCTGCCATGTCATTATTCCTCGTCATGCAATTTATTCATTATAAAGGTATTTCATTATTTCGTCTATTAGGATTCGTGTTTTTCGAAGTCTATCCAAACTTCTTGTCGCTTCTACACTTCACATTTGTTTTTTTTTAATCTTTAACACCATATTTTTCTTCTTATCCTCAATTCATGATTAATATGCATTATGCATTTAGTAAGCATCTATGATGCAGTCTAACGATTTGTTGTATTTTGTGCTCTATTAATTAGAATCAAAATCACTGCATTCGTATAATTGTAATATTGCTCAAACGTTTAAAATAAACGCAATTATTTTTTTCCCAACACAATTGGCCAATCCACTTGCACGTGCTAATAAATTTAGTAGAAAGTTGCATAAAGCACATATGACAGGATATTTTGAGTCATGCTTCTTGATTTGAGATTTTGGTAGTGACCTCGATTCGTACAACATTTGCAGGATGATAAAAAAATAACACGCGTGATGAAATCCGCACACAATTTGGTATATTTATAGTTTAACTAGATAAGACATGTATTATCTTGAATGGAAATCGAGCTGAATTGGATTCAGATAATAAATATTCCAGATATAAAAGCGTAAATTAGCACTGTAAATAAATATGATTAATACTAACGATTATGTAGCGACATCTCTTGGTAATATTTCTGTTTTCTTACCAAAAATGTTTTGTTATTATATGCAGATTCGGGGAAGTATCTTTTATAACGTCCACAACCTTCATATCCTTACACAGAACTAATATACATATAATATAATTATTTTGTAATATTTTTTATCTTAATAAAGTGGATAAGAATCCCAAGTGTCATGATATAACCTTATTCCACATGAGCGTCTTTGAAAATCGCTGATTTCTAAATGGCACTACGTAAATTATCGTTTTCTTTATTATAGCTTTTTTAACGAATCAATTCATTGAATATTTACTTTATTTTCTTCAAAAACTTAACAATACATAATATTACAATTTATAAGTTTGGTTATACATTTATGATAGAAGAGCTTATTTAGAATAGTTAGCTGTATCCCTCCACATCATCTGTCAAACATTTTCTCCTTAAAACTCTATGCCTTAAACCAAATTCAAAATGAACATTGTTACGAAAATAAATTTGCATATGAAATAATTTATCAACGAAACTTCTGTTTTAAATACGCCCTGAATCTGGTTCCTACCTCACAATCGCTTTCGTACATTATTTGAGATTTACGTTACTGGTGTCATCCAACCATTTTGTTAAAAGTTCCAACACTTATTTTCCTGTGCTTAGACACTACTCCAACACTTTTTGGGTCTACCAAGAATCGGTGCATCAGGTTATGTATCGTGCTCAGTTCCACAATCTCAGGATAGTAGTTCCCTCAGCTGCCTTATCTATTCAGTCGTCTTCCAGTCCCGTAATGATATATTCAGCATTGTTATATCAAAGGTCCTCTGTATCACCCTGAGCGTATGCATTTTTCTTTGTAAACGTTGCCGTCGCAAGTCCATATGTCAGTATTGGTAGAACACACGAATCGAATAGGCCTTTTTTTCCAGATATATCTGGTACTTCGCAGCCTTAAGAAAAAAAGACTGATTACCAAATGCCGCCAGGAATTTCTTCTTCATGGTTTTCTTTTCCAAGCATTACGTTCTTTTAAAACTGCTTAACTATTTCAATGTATTACTGCCTAACTATTTCAATGTTTTTTCAACTATTTCATTTCCCATGTGTCATTTTATAAAATTTGGACTCCTTTGAGGCTTTTCTTTTTTTCGTTCTTGCTGACAGTTAACCTGAGGTGGTATATGCGGGTTTACTTTTTATTTTGTTTTCTGCCATACGTTTTTTTATTTATTCTTTAATCTAGATATGCAAGGGTGTGGGATGGAAACCCCCCGATGCTCTTGCGGTCGGGCTCGCCCTACATTGGTGGGGTGTATCTCGGCCGGAGGAATGTTTGTGGGATGAGCCCGGACCTTTTAATGTCTTCTTTCTTGAATGTATTTTTTTTGTCATCTATTTATTTTCTATGTTTTTTTATCTTCTTATTCTACGTGTTCAAGGGTGTGGGCTGAAAAACATCTGGTGTCCCCGTGGCTGGGCTCGCCCTATATATATTGGTGGGGTGTATCTTGGCCGGGGGGATATTATTAGATGAGCCCAGACCTTTTGATAGCTTCTGTTTTTTAATGTATTCTAAATGTATTATGTACGTACTATGTTGCTATCAATAAACCTGTATTTATTTATTTATGTCCAAGACACGCGTAGGAATGAGCTTTCTCGATCGTCGTCCCTTCGACTATGGAAGTGATGTTGCTCATGACTTTGGTTTTACAGTAAATAATTTTAAGGTCTATACGTGGCGATGCTCTACTTATTTCTTTGAGCATTTCAGCAATGTCATTATCGTCGTTAGCGAGTAGTACGATATCATCTGCAACCGCAAATTACACAAGTATTCGCCGCTAATGTTTTATTTTATTTCAACGGTCAAATGACCTTTTTGATACAAAAATTAAAAACAATAACAAACAGAACTTAACATTGAAATCTAAACAGTGCTATACAATATGAAAAAAACAACATAATTCGAACAACGTAACAAAACCAATCTATATAATTTAATCAATTAACCCCGGTAAGAAAAACTTCTCTTTTCTACTGTAAGTTGTCAAAGTCATATGAAACTCCACACAATGCCCATATTGATAACCCAATCTTTGAAGTTTTGTTGTGTAACAGCTGTACAAATAATTAGATGCAACCACTTCACTATGGAACAAAACATTTTGCCGAGTGGGCCTGCAAGAAATGTGTACTATGACATGCTGAATTAGTTTCGAACTATTTAAATACGAGCTGAAAATCTTAAATGACGTTGTAATGTCAAACATCTTTCTTCTATCTGACAAAGTAGTAAGGCTCATCATTTCGAATAACAGTTTTGCAGTTTAAAATTTACAAATTATAAAAATATTCACATGATACTCGTATTACAAAATTTGAATCCCAAATCGCTCTCACCAGAGAATTCTAACTTGGAAAATTCATTGCCAAGTCTCAGTACAAAGCATAGTCTGGATAATGCTGCAGATGTTATTTTATCTATTATATATGCGAAACAAAGCTCAACTTTTCATCGAATATTACTTAGAGGTTTAAATCCTGCGAAACCGTTTCTAGTCCTATTTTGTATAAACCATCATATGTTTATTTTTTCTGCTGAACCTAATAACTTGACACTTAGCAACATAAAAAAACTGTTTCCGTTGTTTAAATTCTTTAGACTTCGTTGAAGAATCACATAATAATTTATATTGGATATTCGTTTATAGATTTTGATGTCATTGGCAAATCTTGAAATTTTAACATTATTATTTCATTAATGAAATATCTCTGTTACGTCATTAACGAATTACAAAAAAAACTATTATATATTAGTCCCAAATGAGAACCCTTATTGATGCATCTTTTACTTGAATCCAGTTTCTAGAATACAATGCTCTTACATAAAAGAAAACTGATGAAGATGAATGATGAATTCAAAACAATTTATAATGGTACGAGTGTAAGAAGATTCAATATTAAACATGTGCCAAGAGTCCAATACGGTAGTTGAGTCGAATATGGACATATTTTGTTCAAAACTGTCCGAGTTAAGGGGGATGGTGATTGAAATGAGATAAATATTTGTGTGTTTTTTTTTCTCACAGTCTATATTTTTTTAGTATGTTTACTGACCTGCTAACATGACTGAATTATGCATAAGATTTACACTGGTAATTGAGATTTCTACAAGTTTATTATTATTTTTTTTAATTATATTTTTGTTGTGCATTCATAAATTAATGTTATGGGAGTTAAATAAAAATATATACAATGATATGGTTAAAAATGGATAAGAGCAACAAATATTGTATTTATTAAAATACAGTAAATCATATAAAGATGCTTACATTTATATGTTTTCCTGTATTTTATTGCTATATATAAAATGGATAAGAGCAACAAATATTGTATTTATTAAAATACAGTAAATCATATAAAGATGCTTACATTTATATGTTTTCCTGTATTTTATTGCTATATATAAAATGGATAAGAGCAACAAATATTGTATTTATTAAAATACAGTAAATCATATAAAGATGCTTACATTTATATGTTTTCCTGTATTTTATTGCTATATATAAAATGGATAAGAGCAACAAATACTGTATTTATTAAAATACAGTAAATCATATAAAGATGCTTTCATTTATATGTTTTCCTGTATTTTATTGCTATATATAAAATGGATAAGAGCAACAAATATTGTATTTATTAAAATACAGTAAATCATATAAAGATGCTTACATTTATATGTTTTCCTGTATTTTATTGCTATATATAAAATGGATAAGAGCAACAAATATTGTATTTATTAAAATACAGTAAATCATATAAAGATGCTTACATTTATATGTTTTCCTGTATTTTATTGCTATATATAAAGTGGATAAGAGCAACAAATATTGTATTTATTAAAATACAGTAAATCATATAAAGATGCTTACATTTATATGTTTTCCTGTATTTTATTGCTATATATAAAATGGATAAGAGCAACAAATATTGTATTTATTAAAATACAGTAAATCATATAAAGATGCTTACATTTATATGTTTTCCTGTATTTTATTGCTATATATAAAATGGATAAGAGCAACAAATATTGTATTTATTAAAATACAGTAAATCATATAAAGATGCTTACATTTATATGTTTTCCTGTATTTTATTGCTATATATAAAATACAGTTAAGCATGTAAATTTATGCTACCTCAGCCAAAAATATAGTAAAGCACAATATTTATGCTAGATCTGCTAAAATACAATTAAGCTTATAAATATTTGCTAGATCTGCCAAAAAACAACACTAAATATTTACATTTATGCTTGTTCTGCCTAAAATACAGAAATGCATATATATTTATGATGGATGTGACCAAAAAACAGTAAAATTATAAAATAAAGTGCTAGATCTGCCAAAAATATATTAAATCACATAAATATATGCTAGATCGGCTAAAAATACAGTTTAGCATAATTAATGGTAATTCATTAAAAATATAGTTAAGAAAAAAAAATCGATAGATTTTGAAAAAATACAGTCAAGCATTTTAATGTATGCTAGATCTGTCAAAAATAGTATATAAATTTCTGCTAAAATACAGGAAAGCATATACTCGTACATTTATGCTCGATCATACAAAAAACAATAAAGTATATAAATATATGATAGATTTGCCAAAAATACAGTCATTGTCAATTTTGCGTAATCTCCTTTGAAATTCGGAAATATTACAAAACAGAATTTGAAAAACTTCTCGATTAATTTAATGATGGCCAAAGATAATTTATTGGTTGCAAATCAGATACCCCACTCGGCCAGTTACGCTAGAGGGAACATGTGCTGGTATAAAATAACTCGCAAAATTATTTTTTATATCAGTGATACACTTGTTTTACACACGATGAAGTCATTTGTAAGTTGCATTCATTAACTGTTTATCATCATGTATCGCTAATTCAATAACAAATTTAATTTACGGTAATCGATTTGTCTTGATTATTAACAGGACATTTGATTGCGTGATTTATAATATATTTATGAATTCAATATATTTTCTAATATCTATATATTTTTTTAATCAACTCTCTTATTTAAAATATTCCTTCATATTATACGAGTATACTTGAGTCCGGTAAACGCGAAAATACAGCCTTAAGATTAACTATATTTTCATTCAAATTTGATTGATTCATATTCTGTTGCTTACAGTTTTTAGTTGATGAAATATAACATTGCTTTATAATGTTTTTTTTAATCTTGATTATTTACTGCATATTATGTCCTCAGTAAGAAAGATCAAAAGCCTATTTTAATGGATTACGACAAATGGCATGCAACAAATCCATTATAATTTCAGAGTGCACACTTGAAATTACTTGTTTTTGCCTATCTTGACTTTTCATATATGGTGTATACATATTGTATATACTTGTAATGTAATATAAATTTTTTTGCGTGTGCTGACCAAAGATAATTAAAGCGTTAGCCTTTGATTATGATTTATCCTTCGAAATTTTCAGTAAATTTAAAACATCTGAGAAATTGTTGTTCGTTTGTTCTAAAATGTTTTTTTTACAAGGCTTTGAAACATATACATTAAAATTTGTATTGTTTTACATTTCCATTGTATATAGTACAAATTAGTAGGATTATTACTATTAGTAATAGTTTCCTATTAACCAGAAATATGTTTTAAGTTAACATCGATAATTGAGCCCGAGAACGTCGGGTGGATGACAAACCTTGTGCCAACTAGAACATAAATAAAGTGTGTTTTTACTAAGTGGAATTATCTTCTAACCCACCACAAAGTGTAAAAAATCAGACTAAGACTTTTAGATTCTTTGTGAACCGTCGGGAATGAAACCCCAAACCCACGAACGGAAGACAAATATTCTACTTAGTTACGAAGATCGTCAGTCAAAGAAGGATAACTTAATAACGATAGTAAAAAATACATTTAGATTGTTACATTTGTTTTCAATAGACCATCGATCATGTTATTCACCTTACAACTTTAAACAGTTTGATATTTTCATTTCAAATAATTATGTAAATCATCATAATTTACGTATCATCTTCAATTTCATATCATCTTTAATTTGAAGATGATATTTAACATATCATCTTCAAACGTTAGAGCGCAGTCCAAGAACAAAAGGTGACGTGCTCAATCTGGTACCGATCTCATGCGTACATATATTATTAGAGAGGAGGAACAGGTAGTTTATTGCGACAGAAATTGACAACACATTCTTTAGGGAGAATAGTGATTTTTGTAATGTTGTTCAAGGTAGCTGTTTGACATATACATAGGCTTGCGAATAATTGACTAATGTAAATGCTGAGAGTATGATAAAGGTGTGATGGTGAGTTGATGGGCATGATTTTTATGCGATTGTTGATATTGTGATCTGGTAAATGCAGAGTGGGAATGTTTCAGCTGACTATTTTTATATTTAGGATATACATATACGAGTATATGAAATATGTGGTTAAGGAATGAGATCTCTTCGTCACAGACCTTACCTTAAAAAATGTTATTTCATATTTAAAAATAATGTTATTGCATTGCTATATACTTCTCTACTCTACGGTTCACGATTATATTGAAACTATTGTACTTAAATTGTCAATATTCTAAAGTGGACAACATATAAATACATACAAAATATATTAATTGAACGATATGCATACAAAATATATTCTAGGTAAATATACTCATTGTGTAATCTTCGACTAGATACATTCTGGTTTTGTAAAAAAAATTATATTACACCAAAACTAACTTGCTTTACTAAGTTTTAGTGTTATTTAAAAAAACTACTAAGTAACTGGTACATAGACGATGAACCAGCTGTTTAATTCAATTTAAACCCTAACATCTTTGCTTAACTCCACTATAGTTGTAACCTAATTAAAAATCACACTTTTTATCGTTGTATCACTTTTTATCGATGCTTTAATTTCAAGAAACATAAAAAGGGTTATAATTTCGAATTTGTAACTAAAATTATATAATTAATTTATATATTTACTTCTAGATTTTCTGTGGACTGTTGGCAGTAGCCCTAGCAGCTGCTCCTGAAGAGAAAAAACAGGAGAAACGAGGTCTTCTGGATCTTGGATATGGAGGTCATGACTTCGGAGGCGGTAGCAGCTTTGGAGGAGGTAGCTTTGGAGGCGGAAGCTATGGAGGCGGAAGCTATGGAGGCGGAGGCTATGGAGGCAGCTTTGGAGGAGGTTATGGAGGTGGAGATTTTGGAGGACATGGTGGACATGGACAACAAGTTATTACAAACACCATTCCAGTTCCTAAACCATACCCAGTCCACATTGAAAGACAAGTGCCTGTCCATGTGAAGGTTCCAGTCGACAAACCCTACCCAGTCCATGTTGTGAAGCCATACCCAGTTAAGGTAGAGAAGCCAGTACCTTACAAAGTGGACAACCCAATTCCTTACCCAGTGAAGGTTCCTTACAAAGTTCCAGTCGTCCACACTGTGAAAGTTCCAGTTGAGAAGCCTTATCCAGTTCCAGTTGACAGGCCAGTTCCAGTGCACGTGCCCCAACCCTACGTTGTTGAAAAGAAGGTCCCAGTCTACATCAAGGGAGGAAGCTCTCACGGACACTCTGGATACGGCTCAGATTTCTCTTCTCATGGTCTCTCCTCAGGATTTTCATCCCATGGATTTGGCGGTGGACTCTCTTCTGGCTCTGGATACGGACACTCCGCCGTTTCCTCTCAACACATCTCTCTTCATCATTAAACATTTCCTACGTGTAATATGATCTCTTTGTAATACGCTTATTTTGTTTTGAGTTATCTGTTATTCGTATTAATTTAATTTAGTCAATTTGTTCATTTATTTGCTTTTGTAGTTTTTGTTTTGATTTATTTTCGATTTTTTTATTGACTCCATGTAAATGTTCATTTTTGTTGTATTTTTATTTTCATTTAATATAATCTTTTCCTAAATACCAGCACATACTTTTATTTTTATTTCATATGTAAAGAAACCTTTGTTCCCATTTACCTATATATTGACTAAGTTTAAAAAAACATTCAATACAAAATGCACCACAACTGCATTGAAGTAATTTTTTTAAACTAAAACATGTAAAAATAAATTAAAACTTTTTTTTTTTCTTTAAAAAAGCTATAAATGAGGAGTAAGTTAAAAACGTACATTCCAGTAAGTATGCATTTAAAATCAAATAAAAACGAAAGTTAAGCTTCTTTCACATAACTTTTTTATCCTATTTTGATGAAAATTTTGTAGAAGTTACATTTCAATTAGAAATTACGAATAATGCCTTTAAGTTGATGAACTTCTTTGGAGGTAAATTTGGTAATTTTATTTGTTCCGTAGAATTATTGTGGTTTGTCATCAAGTTTTCTAACTGGGATTTTAGTGGTTTATCATAAAGTTCCAGGTTTCATTACCAATTGATTTAAATAAAAATATTTTCTATTTGATCTAATTGGAACTTCATTTTATTCTCGTTCGGGTTATTTAATATCAACTTTCCAACTCTAGACTGCTAGAACTAAAACACTCTCCGAAACCAGATAGGAAGTGATCTCATATGAGTATTGTTATAGGTGAAGCGTAACAGTGCAAAGTTAATTTTTAAAAAAAGCATTACATTTATCTTGTTTATTTCCACTTTAACTTAGAAATATAAGAAAAACTTGTTAATTTTCCAGCATTCTCACGTTCATAATTCGAGGATAAATGTGTACTTAGTTATAATAACAGGAAAGTTAACGCTTGAAAAAAATTGGACCAATTACACACATTGTGGTTTTTTTTGTATCTTATTCTGTCGAAAGATATGGAAACTAAGGAAATTGATAACAAAACTTAACATTTATTTGTATTATAATTGAGCAACGGTTTCAATGCGGATTTGGTCAATGAATTTTACAAGAGCGATCTATTGCAAGGAAGTACATCTTATTGACTCGCAAATTTTATGAAGATGGATTGAAACACTTGTTACAGAATATATTTATAATATCACGCTGTGTGGTCATAGTCAGATCGAGGGGTGAGATAATGATTATATTAGCATTGAAAAAAAAGAGAAACTTCGTATGAATACAATTTATTACAATAGTTGGCGTCTATGATCTTATTTTGCAGTCTTGTTAAGCAAACTGACGTCGCTGGCTCGATTTCCAAAATAAAATATTTACTTTCAGGATTTGTTTCACTTGCAATATAAATCTGCCCTAAGAAAGGTGCAATATAAATCTGCCCTACGAAAAAATTAAATTTAACCGATTATTATGGAACTTGGACCTTCGTACCATCAAATATAAATATTTGATCTATCAATACTTAGCATATTCTCGAAGTTCCATTTGAGACTTGTTAGCATGTTTAGTATCATACTTTTGTGTTTAGATTTTGGTAACTAAATAAAAATAGAAACTCTTGAAATATTTCATGAACTAAACAATCCTCACTGGCTTGTGTCCAGCGCCATTATTTGATCTTAATAATCCTGATACCTGTCGAAATTTCACACAGCGTTTTCATCGCCAATATTCTGATTGAAATGGTGACTTGTAATTCGTGATGTATAACTTGACTAACTTATAGTACTTTCACACCTTTTTCTACTAAAATTTATTCAGAAGTGCTTATAAACTGCCTTTTACAAATTAAAAGAAGATTACATTATGTGACGCAGTTCATGTGTTATATTTAAAATAATTCTTCTCAATATGTAATTTTTACAAAATTATTTTAATGAATATTTATGGATTACACAGATAATTTTGAAATAGAACTACAGATGTTTGGTAAGTAGAGTATTCCATGAAGGGCGATATTTACAAATTCCTCTATCGTAGACAAACTCCTTGTTACATATATAGTACACTATTAAAAAAACAACTTACGGCGAGTCTTTACATTATTTAGACACGTGTTGCTTATAGTAAAATAACAATTTGTAAAGCACATTTTAGAGAGCAGGCTCTCACCAAGGGTGCTCTTACTCGGGAATCGAACCCATTGGTATTTATGTATTAAAAATACTATAAAAAATAGTTAAATTGAATATAAGCAGCGAAGAACTTACCAAGCGAAGACGAACCACAAAGAAAACTTTATAAATCTTCCAGCATAAGAAAGTTACGCATTCGGCTTTGGGTGGAGTGTGCAATGTTCATAAATAATAGTAAACTTATCACTTGTAAGATAAGAACTGTCAAAATGATTTGTCTTCAAGTACTTCTTAAAGCTACACACGACACCCATATCTCTAACACTTAAATGCAGACCATTCCAAGTCACGGGACCAGTCCGCGTCGTATTAGATTCGAACAATTAATTTATTAGATGAGATCGATCTCAAAGTTCTGCTCCTCTCCGAAGCAACATCAAAACAAGGAGTATATTTTGAAAATATAATTATTGGAAGCGTAGAAAGATCCACAAGAGTACTCAGACGTCAAGTCTTCTGCGGGCAGTAGTTCTCCCGTGTATCGTCATGTATGCTGGTACGAGTATTCGTCGTCCTTTCCACGCGTGAACGCTATTGTTTTTATATTTACCTTCAAAACCTGACAAAATATGAGGATTTCTTATGCTTTCTCTAATACTATTAGACTCCGAAGAATGCTTTTCATTTGGTTTGCGTCAGCTCATGTCTCAATTTTGTATGTTGTGATGAATCTCACAAATACCTGTATTTTTGTTTTTTGTTAACCTTAAAACCAAAAAAAATATGTTTGATTTTGAAAATGTTTATAATTGTGATATGTAGGTGACGAAATTCGATTCATAGTTATAACCATTTATGCCGACAAGTTACATGCATAGGTTAAAATCTACACTTCAGCGATTCTTAGTAAGAATAATTTTGAAATATAGTAGTCGACTTTTTTGTGCACCTTGAATCACAGATAAAATCTGTCAACAAAATCTGAGAAATAAATAAGAGGATACTCTTCTCGATTATCACATATGCTGTTCTCGATTATCATATTTTTCTTTCGATGGTCTTACAGCCCATATCGAGCTTTGACCTTCGTCAACCTTTGCCTCCAACTCTTCCTGTCCTCCGCCTCGACCCTTCAATCCTGCGCCTGTAGCAGCCGGGTTGCGTCCCTCTCAACTTCGTCCTCCCATCGCAGTCTTAGCCTGCCCACTCTCCTTCTCTCACCCGGGTGTCCTTCCAGGATTCTTTTGGGTGCTCGTGATGACGGCATTCTCTGCACATGTCCAGCCCATCTCAATATGCTCAGTCTGACATGTACAGATTGCCTGAGAGATTTGTAGATATTATATAGCTCGTCGTTGTATCACATTCGCTAGGTTTCGCCGTCATTCACGGGGCCCAGGATCCTACGTAGTACTCTTCTCTCGAAGGCATCCAGCAACTCTGCGGATTTAGCTGCCAGTATCCATGCTTCGCATCCATATGCTACCACTCTTCTCATTATTGTTTTGTTCAGGGTGACTTTGGTTTTTTCTATGGACACTTCGATTATCATATATGCTCGTTTGGAATCCCACTTACTTTCCAGGAACATAAAGACAACTTTATAAAACGAGATGAAATAGTTTTCCATACCTTTGAGAGAAAGATTGTACGCAAAATGTATGGTCCAATTTACGACAGCGGTGCGTCGAGATAGAGATACTATATAATGAATAAATCTACAATCTGTGTGGCGTAGATAGGGTCTAATCTACAATCTGGGCTTGGGCACTTATTTTGCTTACTAGATACTAACCCTTCAAGGAAGTTTTTTTCAGCAATCCGACGGGGCGTAGGGGAGTAGGAAGACCAAAGCTGAGATAGCAGAATGGTGGGACAGATAACTGCCGAACACTGGCTATAATCTATTAGGGGAGTGATGATGCTGAGGAAAATAAGTGACAAATAATTCTGCAGACAACCAAGACTCGTCTTAGTTTATAGAAATGATGATGTAATTTTGTATTTGGAACATTGTAATAGTGCTCTACCATTTTACGATGTTCTTGGTAACTGTTCATAATTTAATGTAGAGGTAGATGCTTTCGACCGTATTTAAAATCCTTTTTCTTGTTCACTCATTTCTTATTCTTCTCTTCTCCAACGCGTTTAATAATTAGCGTTGTGGTCCTTACTATAGCTCGAACTTGGTGCATCACCTATTTCCATCCCTCCGGTACAGGGCCATGTTGAATGCAGCGATTAAGGAAGATACGTTAACTCATTTATCGATACCTTTTCTCTCAACTGTTTCCGTGATCACCAGATTTTCATCAGTATTTCTCGCATCATGTCCAAAGTGCGTTAAGATTATTTTCCTGCATGTTGTCCAAAGTCTTTCGGTAATCTCCAATTTTCATATGATATAGACGTTGGTGCATCTTGTGATCCATGTGATATAAAGCATCAGCCTCCAACGCCACATCTCGAAGGAATCTATCATATTTTTTCTTCCTTTCTCGTCGTTCACATTTCCACTCCATACAATGGAGAGTACTAGAAATTTAACTAAACTGTTTTTGGTTTTTCTGAATGTGGACTGATTAATCCATATCTTTATCAGACTTGTCATAGCTGATGTTACTATTCCTTTAACAACTATTTTTTTATGAGTTTGTTTCAGACCACGAGTGTTACTTCTTTGTAATTTGTACAGTAAAACACTTTTTCACTTAGCATAACGGTATAACCCAACCTGTTTCAAGATTTTCCCCTCATCATCAGGAAAGCACTTACAAGGCTGAATTATATTTGAATTGGTACTGACGTCATATTTATGATATCCTGGTGATGAGGTGAATACCTTGAAACCGGTAAGGTATACTGTTTCAAGTGGAAAAAACAATGTTTTACTAAACAAATTAGAATGTCTTAAAATATACTACTTTTTATTCCCTTCTAAAAATATACTACTTTTTATTCCCTTCTAAAAATATACTACTTTTTATTCCCTTCTAAAAATATACTACTTTTTATTCCCTTCTATAAAACTCACCACACCTTGTTGAAAAAATAATTTTCTCACATTCATTAAAGATTATCAATTAACATTTAAATAGTAAAAAATACAAAGAAACATGGTTATTTTCTTTGATTTTTGACTGACTTCTTTTGGTAAAAGACACTCCTAATCTAAAATTTAATATCATCCTACAGCAAATTATTAATTTTAAAAGAAAATTTAAAAAAAATAATGAAATAAAGAAACACGTGAGTGAATGGCTAATTCGAATGTCGAGTGTGTGATGAGGAGTTGTTGGAGATTTTTTGATGTAGTGGTTGGGATTATGGTGTTGTTGGAAGTGTATATGTGATAACTTAGGGTTCAAGTTAGTATACGGATGTGAATTTTGAATGTTTCGGCTAAGTGTTGAAGTTAGGGTAAATATGAGTATGAAATTTGTGATTAAGAAATGAGACTTCTTCGATACAGCCTTGTTTATTGAAGTGGTTCTCCGTATCCGAAAAAAGGGGGTTCAAAATATTATGATGTACTTGTACTCGACGGTTTGCTTTTCATTTAAAACGATGAAAATTAAAGATGATATGTTAAGGAAAGTCAAACAAAGGTAGAAGGTAAACAAAAACACTTTTTCGGATGAATGAGAATTTATTGACAATGGAAAAAGGAAAGGTGCGATAAATACAATAAATAAATAATCAGTGAGCTCTCAGACTAGCTGCAACTCACAAACGTATTCATTTAATGCCGTGACGTCATCAGCGGCAAGGCAAAACGGCTTCCAGAAATCAGGCAGTCTAGTGGTGGATGGAGGTTTTCACTGAAGAAACGCTGGAATGGCCAGAGAATCCAGAAGAACCGAAATCGGCGCCGTGACCTCCGTAACCTCCGCCGTATCCTCCGCCATATCCACCTCCGTAACCTCCACCGTATCCTCCAGCGCCAAATCCTCCACCAGCTCCACCGCCGAAACCTCCGCCGGCTCCACCGCCGAAACCTCCGCCGAGTCCTCCACCAACACCTCCACCGAAACCTCCACCCAGTCCGCCTCCACCTCCAGCTCCTCCCTGGTTAACTATAACGGGCACTTGGCTTTCTACTACAATAGGCTGAGGTACTGCGACTGGGTAAGGCCTGTCAACTGGGACGGGGTATGGTCTTGGTACTGGCACCTCTACTCTCTGCACCACGGGTACTCGTACTGGCACCCTCACGGTGTATGGGACTGGTCTGTTGACAGTGACCGGCACTGGTCTATTCACAGTAACTGGGTATGGTCGGGGCACTTCCACTGGGTAGGGCCTTGCTACTGGAACGGAAACTTGAACTGGTACAGGTCTATCCACGGTGACTGGGTAAGGCTGTGGGACTGGGACTTGAATGGTGTTAGTGATCACTTGAGGTCCACCTCCGGCACCCCCTCCGAGACCTCCACCGAGGCCTCCTCCAATGCCGCCACCAAGACCTCCTCCGAGACCACCGCCGAAGCCTCCACCGAGACCTCCGCCGAGACCTCCGCCGAGACCTCCGCCAAGGCCTCCTCCGAGACCTCCGCCGAAACCTCCACCATGACCTCCGCCAAGTCCTCCGCCGATACCTCCGAAATCACCGCCATGACCTCCACCGATTCCTCCTCCGGTTCCTCCTCCGAAGCTACCTCCATGGCCTCCATAGCCAAGGTCTGAAAGGCCACGTTTTTCTTGTTTCTTGTCATCTGTAGCCACAGCACAGGCCAGAAGTGCCGCCAAGCCGATCCACGTCTAAAAAAGGGAAAAAAACAATCAATCGTTATTTGAAATATGTCAATGAAAGTTAACATAACATATTAAATAAATTCAATAAGATTCGTACAAGTCAAAAAAAAGTTCAAGAGATAGATAAACTGAACCTTTTCCTTTTTTGTGGAAACTGCATGTTTATAAAGTAACCATTAAATGTATCTTATCATTTCAGGATAAATACTTCAGATTTTACAATTTGGCTAAGTGCAGTAAACACTGACATAGCAATGACAAATAAAAGGAACAATCCTTTGAATATAATTGTTTTTTTAATTTTTAAGGGTGGATTTTAAATTCAATTGATCCATTTTGAAGACTCACCAGAGGTGCCATGATGGTAAATTAGATGTCTACTGGTTGCCGTTGCCTTTGCAACTGATGTCGAATGAAACGATTGTTAAACAATTTATACTCCTCTCGAGAGCTAATAGACATAAAAATGAGAGCCGAATTTTTGCACATAGTAATTTTTTTGCCTGTGTTAGTTAATGTATTATCGTCTACGATCATCTGAGCATAGCGTTACGGATCCCAAAACCATATTTCTTAATTAAATGAATTAATTTGATAAATTAAATACAACGTCCTCTAATCTGAGATCGCATAATGCTGATTCACGAAATATATAAAATAAAAGGTATAATTCTTATCAAAATGTATTACTGGGCTACAATGAGCGCATCAAATGATTCTCAAAATATTATGATTATTTAAAAAAAAATTGCCAAAACATAATACAACCGATTTATCTTGATGACTATTCGGGTGAAACAGTTAAATAAACTAGTCTAGACACGGGTTATCCTGTCATATAAAAAAGTCAGTTTAGTGTATTCATAAGAAATAGTAAACAAAAGTAAGTTAAATGTACACATAAAATAGATAAAAAAATAAGAAAAATTTATTTATTTGTCATCATCAAAAGAATATTTTTTGTGTAATGAAAACCTCTGTGGCCTAGTTGGTAAGAGGCTTGTCTGCCAACCCGGAGATTGGGGGTTCCATTCCCGCTAGAACCAAGTTTTTTTTAAAAGGGCTGCAGCCTTGTTTTCATATAGAGCCTCTTTATTATCTTTCTGGTTGGATGGAAAAGATTGCCACATGGCAATAAGCCACCAGGCTGTACTGTATACAACGATAGTGTAATACAATACAATACAACGTTATTCGTAAAATGAGACATAATAGACGTACAAAATTATGTAAAGTGCAATACTAAAAGAAAAGAATATTCAAATACGACCTAGAAAAGAAATATAAAGTAAGAAGGACCAGATCCAATTGTTGTATTCTAAGTATTGATAAGTTTCACTATTTATTTATTTATTATATATGACAAATTATTGTATAAATACATGACAAATTATTTTATAAGTACTCGTATATAATTTATGAAAAACAACATGTAATAACATATATTTTAAAGTAGACACAATCTGTATAGATTTGGTTTAGTTGCCTATCATTTGTCGTGTCCACAGTAAACAAGGCTTTAGCCTGTGTCTTACTGAGGACATATAAACATGGAAAAATAAATTCGTGCTTCTTACCGATTGATAATTATATACACGTAATACCTCTGTCACAAACTCTCATCAATTTGATAAGTAGTGAGACTCAATTACTTATAACATATGCGTCACGTTAATCAACCCCGCAAATCTTATCACCTCTGATAAACCAAAAGCCCGTCCCGCCCGTTTTTTGTATTCCATCAGGAATCAAAAACGAGACTCCCGAGTAGAAGTCATGTGTCTTATTAACTAGACTACAGAAGTCACCATGATTAATTAAACCTGACTTGAAACTTTTCTGAAAAATTATACAAATGGAACATATGGAAGAATTGCAGCCCCTGGATTTCAACATATGTAAAGGAATTTTGTGTAATGTAATTTCTTTGTATACCATATATGTTATATTTATATTATTGTTCCCATATATTTAACTTACTATAGAATTCCTAAGTGCTCTCATACTTATATGTTTCTTGAAACGATTTTTTGAAGCGTTATTCTTTTGTATAATTGTTTCATTTTAAAAAAATTATTTATAGTTCAGGCATTAACATTGTGGAGGTTTAAAGACATTGTAATTTGTTTTATCAAACACTGTTTATTCCACTTTTTGTAACGGTTTCTTATTCTCCATATTTTTTGATAAACAGTCAATGTTAAGTATATTCAATAAAAGCAAGAATAATGCCATCCATTTTCATTAAATCTTAAATACAATACAATTTTGAGAAAGATCCAGGATAAATTGTATTCAATCTTTATTGAGCTCTTTATTGGAATAATTATAAGAAATTCAGTAATTTCAGATTTAAAGCAAACAAAAAGTTAAATAATGGACTGTATCTAGTAATGATATAACAAAGACCAGATATAGTGATAGATAACGTTAAGACAAGAGAAACGCTTGAATTGAATCAAAATTATGCATTGGAAAAATAATACATATATAAAACTTCCCCTTTTCTTTATTTTGTGGATTCTAAGCCTTTTTTGTGTCTACCAATATCTGAAAGATTCTTTTTAGATCGAATGTTTCTAATTCAAATGCTCTTTCTTGGTATAATGTGGTATGGTGGTATTCAAATTGCCTTCTGTTAAGTATTTGATTTTCGTTCTTATGATTGTTCAGTATCTGTTTCTATATTTTTTTATTGTTTTGTAAAATCTACTTGATTTATGTTAGAATAGGAAAACGCCTTGGTACATAATCTTTTTAAAAATAGTAATGTTATTAAAAAACACACTATATGGACGTTGTATTGGGATATAACTGGTGTAAATAAGGGGTCTAGATATAAATCAATCCAACAATCTATCACTTTAAAACCATGGTTTAATATAATAAGAATGAATAAGATGGAAGTGTTTGTCATGTATCGTTTGCGTGCTGGGTAGTCACCTTTACAGAATGGGTATTGAGGAGAATCCCGGCTGCGTGCTGGCTGGTCACCTTTACAGAATGGGTATTGAGGAGAATCCCGGCTGCGTGCTGGCTGGTCACCTTTACAGAATGGGTATTGAGGAGAATCCCGGCTGCGTGCTGGCTAGTCACCTTTACAGAATGGGTATTGAGGAGAACCCCGGCTGCGTGCTGGCTAGTCACCTTTACAGAATGGGTATTGAGGAGAATCCCGGCTGCGTGCTGGCTAGTCACCTTTACAGAATGGGTATTGAGGAGAATCCCGGCTGCGTGCTGGCTAGTCACCTTTACAGAATGGGTATTGAGGAGAATCTCGGCTGCGTGCTGGCTAGTCACCTTTACAGAATGGGTATTGAGGAGAATCCCGGCTGCGTGCTGGCTAGTCACCTTTACAGAATGGGTATTGAGGAGAACCCCGGCTGCGTGCTGGCTAGTCACCTTTACAGAATGGGTATTGAGGAGAATCTCGGCTGCGTGCTGGCTAGTCACCTTTACAGAATGGGTATTGAGGAGAATCCCGGCTGCGTGCTGGCTAGTCACCTTTACAGAATGGGTATTGAGGAGAATCTCGGCTGCGTGCTGGCTAGTCACCTTTACAGAATGGGTATTGAGGAGAATCCCGGCTGCGAGTGTATTCTGGGCGATGAAACTATAGCCCGTGTATTTTTCGGTTATCCTTTGCGAGACAGGTTTTATTTACTTAAAGCCACAGCTTTACCGCGTTCAATGAATGTTGCGTTTCTGCTTTCTTCGTGGAACTTTTCCATTTATAAATCGATTGTTAATTTTTGAAGCTTAATCAGTTGAAACTTAAAATTTTCTAGAATTGTATAATATTTTTTTTAATTAATTTTATTATATTGACTCATATGTATAATGAATTTAATTTGGTTGCACAAATCATCCTAGTTTGAGTGTATTGCCTATTAAAAAAAACATCTTAAAATAAAGATTTTATGAAAAATATTAAAGACATCGATAAAGACGAATATTTATGAAACCTCCCTTCCTCGATATTGAAAAATAAACTGCAATAGGAAATAGCAAGTAACATATCATGAAGATTTTGGACCAGAAACTAATTTTTAGCGATGATAACACGTAAAAAAACTCTTAGACAATTCGTTAAAAAATATTGAACTAAAATTTTGAGTTGAAATCGGTTTACCAAAGTTTATTTAATACAAAAATTCAACATGTTGAGAAGTTTATATTAACAATACATGAAGTGAAAAACTATATACATAAATGAATATTTCACGCTTTGGGCAGGGCGGATACATCACATTCCTAGATTATTTCACTGAAGTTGAGACACCACAAAAAATAATCCATCGTAATTGGCGCAACAATTTAATGTAAATGCATGATGTGTCTTCTTGCAACGCGGAAAATCCTAAAAAATTAATTCAGCAAATTCATGAATGTATCTCGCATCTTAAACATTCACCGTAGACACATAGACAAGTCTGAGTTTCGCTAGACTGCCTTGGGATAATATAAAACGATTGACTCTCTTGAGATCGTCAGCAGTTGCTCACTGTTGTAGCTCCATCACCAACTTACTTGGGTCACCATGAATCTGACAGTAAGTAACTTCATTCTCTTCTGTAATTTGACATTTTTCTTCGAATTATAGAGATTTTCCTGTTTTCGTACAAAATCCCAAAAAGTATTGACTATTATTTGATCATGTATCACTTGTCTCAAAGTTATGGAGTTTTTTCAATGAATCCGAGATCTTGCTGACACATTAATCTTTCTGAGATTCAATTTAAGCTATGAAAAATATTTTTGTATTTATTAAAATTTGGACCTTCTTTCTTTGTTTTTAATGTTCAATATGTGTATTTTAATCAAGTGTCATATTGTATAATTTATTGTATAAAATCTAGAGTGGTTCCGCATATGTCACAGTCGTTGTGCTTACTTGATGCACAAATGGGGCATTACAGAGTCATCGCTTTGCGAAAAGTATCAAGTGCAGACCATAAAAGATGTACTGAACTGTTGGCTCATTCATGCGTTTACTGGAGGAATCCAGGATGTGCCTGAAGGAATCCACGATGTTTCCTGGAGGAATCCAGGACCATACCGGAAGTTTTAGACTGGCTGAATTATCTGAAAGTTCCGCTATGAGTCTTGAAAATATACAAGGAAGAAGAATAAGTAAATGGATAGAATAATTTTGTTCTTCATACTTTTTCTTAATCGTTCCTTAGCAACAAAAGTCACACGAACTCTTTTTAGAATATATCCAGTGACCCAAAAGTCAGTTAAATGATATTAAATATTTTTTCAGATTTGCTTGGCTCTGACAGCTCTTCTGGCGCTGTCAGCTTCTGCCGAAGAGAAGAAGCAAGACAAACGTGGCTTGTCCGACCTAGGCGATGGGGGTCATGGCATTGGGGGACAAAGCTACGGTGGTCATGACTTCGGAGCTTCTGGAGGTGGTGGTTACGGAGGCTCCGGAGGCTACGGAGGTGGTTTCGGCGCTGGAGGTCTCGGTGGCGCCGGGGGCTTCGGAGGCGGTGGTGGCTTCGGTGGAGCTGGAGGCTTCGGTGGAGCTGGAGGCTTCGGTGGAGCAGGAGGCTTCGGAGGTGGAGGAGGCTTCGGAGGAGGAGCTGCGGGGCCACAAGTTATCACTAACACCGTTCCAGTACCCCGTCCTTACCCAGTTACCGTGGAAAGACAAGTGCCAGTACCCGTCCGCGTGCCGGTAGACAGGCCCGTACCAGTGCAGGTCTCGAGGCCATACCCAGTTCAAGTTGAAAAGCCTGTCCCTTACAAGGTTGATAAACCAGTACCTTACCCAGTGAAGGTTCCTTACAAGGTACCAGTGGTGCAGAGGGTGGAAGTACCAGTAGAGAGGCCCTACCCTGTGCCTGTTGAAAGGCCCGTCCCCGTGCAGGTGCTCCAGCCTTATGTGGTTGAAAGGCAAGTGCCCGTGTACATCCAGGGAGGAGCCACACAAGGAGGTTTTGGTGGTGGTCTCGGAGGAGGTCTTGGTGGAGCTGGAGGTTTTGGCGCTGGTGGTCTGGGAGGCGGCTTTGGCGGTGGTGGTCTGGGAGGTGGTTTTGGCGCTGGTGGACTTGGCGGGGGTTTTGGTGCTGGTGGGCACGGAGGTGATTTCAGCGCTGGTGGATATGGAGGTCACTCTGGCGGAGGATACTCTGGTGGTTACTCCGGTGGAATGTCTTCCCATGGACAGGGCGGTGGATATTCTGGACATGGCCATTCTGGTGGAGCTGTTTCTTCCCAAAAAATCACTATTCACCACTGATGTCTTCATGCTTTATATTTCGGATGATGAGTTAGCCTTTATTCTTAAAAACATGTTGTCTGTTAATCTATTTTACTTCATCTTCCAATAAATTCAGCATACATAAATTTATCTTTTATTTTATAATCAAATGAAAAAAAAAACAATTAATTGACTAACTAATTCAAACTAATACAAAGTTGAACCAAGCCATTAGAATAATATTAGAACCAAGAGAAGAGATCTCCTTGCCTTCGCTGTCATATTTGTATAGTATTATATTATATCATTCGATATCAAAAGTGTCAACTAATCGAGAGTTTTACATAACCTTGCTTCAAATATACTAATTTCCTGGTGTTCTAAAACTTCAAAATATTCCACCGATAGATACAATATGTTTACGATTCGGAAGCCTTACCGGCCCAAGCTTTCTATAGAAACATCCTAATTCAATATAAATATATAATGGAGGCAAAAGTGAAAACAAAACCAATTTACTACATATGATACATAAAAGTTATAATATTAACGATTTTCCCAGAAAAACATTATTTATTTAAATTTTAAATGACAAGTTCTATATATTTAATATAAATATACGATACATGTATTATATATTAAAAAATATAGAACATGATTTCAAGTGAACAATCAAATAAATTATGTACCGAGTATACCATATTGCCTATCATTTGTCGTGGCTTCAGAAAACTAGGATTTGGCATGTCTCTTATAGGGGACTAATGAAAATTAAAAATAGGTTGATATGTTTTATTCATTGATGATATTATTTAACATATTATACTCATTAACTTGATAAGTTGTGAGACTAAATTACGAGTATGTACTATGTGTGTCAATTCTTAGCGTACTGAGTCAATTTATATACATTAATAGCCTCTATCACGAACTTCTTCCATACATTCTTAAAAAACATATTTAAAAAATGCGAAATTCGAGAAAAATTATCTAAAAGATTTTTAGGGGAGTTAGTTCTTTTTATCGATTGAACGAATTTTTATTAGCAAAAATGGAAAAAGTTTTATAAGAACATTTTGTAAGAACTATCCAACCATATTGACCAAAGTGGTTTGCTATATTTATTCATTTAAACAATGCAATATACTATGTACAATTTGGTAGATTTATTGTCAAAAGATTTTTTCTTCCAATCAACGGTTAAAAAGGCTGGAGAATTTCGTTTTGCAATGTTGGGTGAAAGATTTACAGTGAAAATAAAGTCATAAAAGAAATAAATAGTAAGTTAAAAATAAGAGATGAATCATTTTACCCTTTAAATATATCGATTTTATTTATGACTAGGAGAATGGAGGGGGTTTTGGGAAGAAGGATAAAGAGGAAACTAAGAAACATGCTACGTCTCTAAAGATGGCTAATTAAATAAATTGTACTCCTAAGGATCCTTAGTAGTCAAAATATTTAAAATGTTCACCAATCACAGTTCACCACCGTACATGCAGGAAATACTTGTAATAGTATCGCAAATTGACGACTAACGCTTGCTAGCACTATTACAAGATGAACTGTTCAATCAGATTGGGACCTTTTTTACATTTTTAGTACCACCATCTGAATCCGTTTGTATTGAATTATTTACTGCACATTCGTTGTATATAGTATCTCCTGGTGGGTGTACTGTAGCTTCCAAGTATCCGGAAATTTATTGAACAAGCCTTAAGTAAAAACAAAACCAAATCATTAAATTTATAAAAATCTGTGAACCAACGGGACAACCTCTTTAGCTTAGTTGGTTAGACGCCTGTGCAACCAACCTGACGCCTGTTCAGTACAACTCAAGAGTGTGTGTTCATTCGCGCCATTTTGTAAAAAAAATATAAAATAGAACTCCGTTTTGTATTTCACTTAACACCTTTCTGATTGGTTGGAAGAGATTTCCACATGAAAGTATAATATAAATCAATTAATATTATCGGAATTGAACCCGCAACCCGGAGATTGGAAGACATGCATCATATTAACTAGACAACGAAAGTCATTCTTTGTCACTGAACTCCAGGCACTTGAGTCACTAAACTCATTAAAAGATTTCCTTAACATTTGATCTTAAAAACCACTATGTGATAAATCAATCTATGAGAACAAAAATTTAATAGATTTTTTATCAAATAATTGATTAA
Source organism: Odontocerum albicorne (assembly GCA_949825065.1). Lineage (NCBI taxonomy): Eukaryota > Metazoa > Arthropoda > Insecta > Trichoptera > Odontoceridae > Odontocerum > Odontocerum albicorne. Next base: position 22,676,546 of record OX463855.1, read on the forward strand.
ATTATTATTTGCGGTAGTTAAATATTTTTACTTGTGATCAGGTGAATGTGCATATAAATTGTTTATAATTAATTATAAATGAATACACTTTATTATCAATTTTCGATTGAATCAATCATACATGCAATATTTATATGATACATTTATGTATATGTGAAAAATAAAACGGTCGCAGTAAAGATTTTTTTTAATTGATCATGATTTGTGGATTCATTTATCATTATGCTGTCGTGTAGCTCATGACTGGCCATCGTCACTCCCATGATAGCCTCTGACGACTCCTCTCTATGCATCTCTGCAGACCGTGGCTCAAAGGGCAGTTGTTTAGGGTAGTTCAGTTGCGTCTCTCACTTGGTCTTCTCATAGGGATTTTCCCCCTTGTGCGTCGTCTCTCCATGCCTTCAGTAACCACACACCTTTCCAAACTGTCTCCTTGCCCACGAGTAATGTGTCCAAAGAAGCGGAGGACTCGTCGAAGGCATATTGTCGACAATCTGCGGATGATTCTCAGTTCTTTGAGAATGGAGGTGTTAGTTCGCCTTGTTGTTCATTTGTAACATCCTTCTCCAGCACCACATTTTAAATACACCTATTCCACGTATCTCGCTTGCTCTCAGAGTTATACTTTATTACGTGGCGTAACTAATTAAATGTAGTTTTTTTTTTTAAATAATGTTTACGGTGATTCCTCATCATTGTACCCGTTCGTTATTTGTAGTAGATGGTATATAGGTCATAACTTCAAAGTGTAATTGAAAATGTAAAAATTTGAAGTCGGAATCGAATTTAGAATAGCACTTTCCATCTTCGATTCCACAATAAACCAACCGACTTCACGATTGCGACTCCTGACTCCAACAAAACAGCCCTGCTATTGATAGAAAATTAAGACCTTTAAAAGCTATGAATATGTAAATATGTTAATCACAAAGCTATGAAATTTTTATGGAATTTAACCCTACAAAATTATATTTAAAACTAAATTTTATAAATTTATTTATTTATATATGACAAGAAATTTTATAAATACATAATTTGTGAAAAAAAAACAGATAATTTAATGTGGACACGTAATTTTTATGGATCTGGGTTTGTTGCCTTTTATTTGTCATATCCCCAGTAAACTAAGCTTTTGCCTGTATCTTAATGAGTTAACTAAATAATGAAAACATTGTTCTTCTAAGCTAATAAGATCGAGATATCGAAAGCATTACAGATACTATTTGCGAAATCACCGATGCAATCATTTCTCGAATTATAAAAGAAAGAAAAGAAAACATTTCACTCCATAGAGTGAGATATTTGAACGATCTTTTAATACGCCAATAATCATTACTTTAGAGTTATAAAATAAAGCGAGATATATTTTATTAAGGCAATTATTATTGTTATCAAGATTGAGGCGAGCATTACGTAATCCGTTTCGACTGAAACAGTCAGTGCAAAAAACTGACAAGGTGGAGCGAGCACACAGAGATTCTCACAAAGTATTGCTGTTGATCTACATAAAATAATTTCGTATATACCATGGCCTTCGATTATCGGATCGTTCACTTTTTATATTTAAATAAGAATTATTATTATACTTCAATTATTGATCTACATTTTATAATTGATAAAACGTAATAACTCATAAATTAATTTTTATACAATACAACAGACCTTATCAACTGAAATCACGAAAATTTTCGTAACTGATACCATGGAGCGTTTCTCATAAAATGTCGATTTTGGAAGCTTTCTGAAGGCTTTACATTATTACCCCCAAAAAGTAGGTGAATTAATTAAGACCAATTAGCAAATCCAGAAAGCAACACATGTTTTAAATATTTAGAGTCAATATATTGTCACGAAGTTACTATCAATTTGAATACGAAATAATCAATACGATAAATAATCGTTCAGAGAGAGAGAGAGACATGTATATATTTTGATCCTCCTCTCCACCGGGTTAATGTTGCCAGGCATTTCCACAGAAAAGCTATAAAGCTTCCTTATATACAGTATTTGGCATAAGCGAAATATATTTAGTTAAAAAAAAATTTAATATTTTTTTAGTGTTTTCTTACTATTTTGTTTTCATATTTCAAATCACGTCATATTAAGATTATTTTTTTATGGGAAATGCTTATACAAATCGTGGGAAATTTACCAACAATATAATAATACATATTTTAAATTTCATATCTAGAAAGCACTTTAAACAACAAAATTTTACGATATTGTATATTAACAGTTCTACTTTTTTATGTAACGTATCCAAGTACTTTGATCAAAACTGTCGATAAAATTTTACATTAGATAAAAAATCATTTCATCATTATTTTCAAAAACCGTTTTTTTTATTTTTTATAACGTTCTAAAACAAAAGCATGTTAAAAATGGTCTGACTGTAAAAATATAAATCATAACTGGGTGAACGGAACATGAGCATGACTGAAATCTCGAAAGTAGACTAAATCTTAAACAACGGATTGTACAATGTGAAAACAGAACGAATCCAAAAATCTATTCAATAGTTTAAAATATTAAAGATATTTCAAAGGACGTGGTGTTTCAGACTAGCGTTACAGATTTTTTTAATAGTTTATTTTTATTACAAATACAGGTTTTATAACAAATAGTTTACTTAACTACCCCACAGCTTTTCGTCAAACGACTATTGCTACTTTTACGTCGTATAAAAATAATAAAACACAAAATATTAAAAAAAATAACAAAATTCAAATGCAAAATTTCACCGTAATATTAAAATAAATTTACGATCATATCGTCAAATTGATTTTTTTTTTAATATTTCTCTTTTAACACTTATTTTCACACGTTAAAGAGTCTCAAATTTTACTGTTCGTTCAATTAAAAGTTATTTTTTTCTGGCTGATTCACTTTCTGACTGATTTTACGTTTAGATCATAATTTATTTGAAATTACAGTATTCTATAGCTTACATGCTACTAATTATAAATTAATATTAATTAAGCAACATAAAGTGGCGCTATATAAAAGTCTTATAAACGCTGAGTTTCATCAGATTGAACCTGATAATCGTCTGAGGACAGTGATCACCTTGTCCTCGGAACTTTGAGTTTAATCTGTCAAGACTGTATGTTTGATGAAGTGCAACAGTGTGCACATAACAAATAAATACATGCACCGGCGTCTTCTATCCACCGGATAGCTGACAATCGTATCTGATACCAAGGGATTCTATCATATTCAAGAAAATGTTGACCCTCGTGACTTATTACTAAATATTAACTGTTTTACATTCAAATATTGATGGTGACCAAACAATAATATCCCACTTATTATTTTTTTCTAAAAAAACTGTTTATACGAAGAGATCACAAATATACCTTAACGTCATTTTAATTCTTTTGATGAAAATAAACAATCAATCATGAGCGCTAGTACACAGGCTGCCTGCAAGATCAGAGCTTTTGTCTTTGAATTAATATCTCAACGAAGACATATCGTATATAGGATGATAAATCCAATTGAGGTATTTGAAAAAAAAACTAAACCTCTGGTTAAATATTATATGGTTATATTTGCGGTGTAAAATTTACTGTAATAATATATTTACAATAGTAAATGTATTAAATTAGTTTTTTTTATAATCCCAAACTTATTGTTTACCATAACACTAAAGTAGATTTTTTTTTATATTCTCAACCTGTTTTTTACTATTGAACTAGAATGTTTTTTTTATATTATCAACCTGTTTCTTACTATTAAACTAGAATGTTTTTTTTATACTCCCAACCTGTTTCTTACTATTAAACTAGATTGATTTTTTTTATAATCCCAACCTGTTTCTTACTATTAGACTAAAACCATTGTCTCCGAGGTGAACAAAAATGTCAATATCCGTGGTTTTCATTCTAAATGAATGTCTTTTTCAAATAAATTTGCATTTTAAAATTTATTTTTTAATGAAAAAATAGGTAATGTGTAGGTTTAATTAATAAATAGAGCTGGTAAAATTATTTAAATATTGAACTCAAGTTCATTCCACACATATGAACTACAATTTTGAATGCTGTGTACTATATTAACGATCCAGTGAAGCATCAAGCGGAGGGACCCAGAGTTGAACTCCATGTGAAATAGGAAAATTTTGAAACGTTTCAAAGCATTTCTTTAGATCTACGAGTATAATGAAAAAAAAATTCATTTTCAATATAAGTAAATTACGACCATCGTGGTTTTGTTGATAGAATACTTGATTTCCAGCCAGGGAGTTTTTGATCCAGCTTCTGGTAGAATCTAAAAAACTATTTGCAATTATTTTAATCTTATGCCATTTAACAATTTTCTGATTGGCTTGGGTACAGATAATTAAGTCAATAGACAAGTAGCATTCCTGTTAATCTCGAAAAAAATGTGATATAAGCATACTCTCTAAGCTAACATACTAAGCAAACGTCATGACTACGTATAAAAATGACAAGTTTACTGTCATACGGCAATCTCTTCCAGTTAACATAAAAAAAATCTGCCGATTCATATCAATTGCTGGATAAAAGGTCAAAATTGTATTTCCAAAAAGATATGGAAATGAATCCTAATTAATTCATTAAATTAACACAAAATCGTAAAAGAAATATCTGCAAATGTCATCAAAGACTAGCAAAAGAGAAGGAAGATAGGAAAGGACACGAAAATATACGATAAATAGATGATAAGTAATGGGAGAAAATCATTTCATTGAAGAGAGATGTAATATTATTTAAGTCGCTTTATGAAAGAAGTCAACGAAGCTGAGAGATTACTGTCCGTGCAGTGAGACACTGGAACCAGTTACAAACCAAAGTAAGGCTCGCTCCATCATTTTATAAATGTTTTATCCTCCATAGTATGTTTTATAAAGCGATTGAAAAAACTCTTAATTTCTTGTCAATAATAAAACGTGTTTATTTCTTTCCTTTCCTCTGTTCCTTCCTTTTCTTTTGATTGATGATATTTCACTTTTACTTTTATTATACTCGTATATATGTTTACATATTTTATAAAGATAAACAATCGTTTGAATATGCTTTACGACCATTCATATTCCTTTATTTACTTTTTTTCTGGTTGGTTAGACGAAAATGCTGCCTGGCAATACTCTCGCCAAATTGTTTTTTACAATTAAGCTTCAATAAATAAACACATTTTTTTTAAAAGTACTCCTATTTCAGTCATGTTTTTAATTAAAGCCTCTTTAATTTTTTTGGTTTGGTGGAAAAGATTGCCACATGGCAACAAGTTTGCCAGACTGTATTATATACAACGAAAGTATAATAAAATACAATACAATGCAATAAGCATTGATCAAAAACTTTTTTATAAAGGATAAAAAAAATTAAATGTCGGTGACGTCTCTGTTCATAACTAACAAAATATGACAGACAATGCAGCATATGATGGAATTTTATAGTTTAACCACATGAGCAGTCGACACACCTCGGCTGTCCCATCCGCCTCGCCACTTACGAGTAGACATTCATCTTATTCATTCACGAATCAGTATACGAGTATCATAAGCGTGTTACGGCAAATTATCTAACAGCGGACGCTAACCAGACGAGAACGGCGTTTTCTTTTTGGACTGTCCATTTTGCTATTTTTTAATGTCGATCTAATTAATGTGTGGATATATGGTTCTTCAAGATTGTATTTCTTCGCGATATCAATGGTGTAAAGATTAAATTAATATTCAATTCACATAAATCAAACATACATTCAAAAAGCAATCATATATTTTTTTTATTCATCATTGAAACACTTTCTTTTTAGGACTAAGTGATTTAAATAAATACTTTTTTACTTCTTATTTAAGAAGTTTCAAATTATTTAAAAAGCAATACTGATTTTTTATAAAATCAAGAAGTAAATTTAATGTATGAAGTCTTCCAACTAATTATAAAACTGTAAGTTTTACTTTTATATATTGTATTTAAAAAAAACTTATTGGGCTGCTAGAAACAATCCAAAACTTGCAAGCAAAAATTTTAATAATTTGATTGTTTTATGTAATTTCTTTAGTCAAACACTGTTTATTTCACGTTATATAACGGTATAATTCTATCGGTTTCAAGCTTTTCACCTCATCATCAGAGGAGCACAAACAAGACTCCTTCTTTGTGGTTCCCTCATGATCCGGTGAAAATCTTAATACCGGTAGGGCTATACCGTTATATTAAGTGGAATAAACAGTGTTTGACTGTTAAATTACAACGTCTTGAAACCTCCCCAGTGTTAATGCCTTAACTATAAATAATATATTGAATACTTTTAAACAGCACGCGTCTTCTTCATGGTGCAGATCTTGGATATATTAAGCTGTGTCAATCTTTCTTGGGAGGTAAAGAATCAGCTGTCCCTTCACTTTTTAGGTGGCCTTCCTGATATGCGATGTCCCGCGGGAATTTCGTGTGTCTTCTTCTTAAATAAATAAAGTGTGAAGGATTCTTTGCACTTTATTTGTCCACATCCTGGCAAGTTTATTGGCATGTGGCAATCTATTCCAATCAATCAGATATTAAAGAAGCCTTAAGTGAAAACCAGACTAGAATCATTATTAAAAATCTGGGTTCCAACGGGAATCGAACCCGTAATCCCCGAGTTGTAAGATGTAAGACGTCGTCGTTTCTCCGTCATCTTCGTCGTCTTTTTGTCTTGATCATATCCAAATGGTCATGTTGTTGTCGCCTTCTGTTTCTGATCCATCTGACTATATGTACTCCGTCTGTCAAGTGTGAGAGTTTATCGTCCTACCTCAAAGAGATTCTCCAACGATGGTTCGTAATATTCTCATTCCGGATGATCAAAGACGGCTCATTATTCTAATTATGGCAGCTCTAGTTTCGACGATACTAAAAATTACCATCGACCTGACATAGGTCTTATAAATTCGAACTATGCTTTCGATACCCATGTGTTTTTTTTTTTCAGATTACATCTCTTAGACTTATTACTTAGTTGTAGAGATCATCGTGGCTTGAGATGTCGATACCTAAGTATTTAAATTGCATAATTTGCTCAACAAGCTTATCATCGATAACTAGTTAGTATCTTCTCGTAGCGTGTCTTGTAGAGCAAAAACTAATATTTATACTTCATATACGGTTCACGTCACAGCATCGATCCATTTTGAAAACAGGTCGATGCTATCAAACATTTTTTATGCAATCAACCAATGAAATTAAAGCTATCAAAAATGTATTGTATCATTTATAACATAATTTCTAGCGAGAGTTTATTTTGCAATTTTATTCGAGGGGAATTGAAGGAGATAAGTACATAATACAAATATCATAAGTCCACTATTTTGTATATACTCGTACAACACCCACTTCGCTAGGTAAGGCATATGATGAAGTCGGCTAAATCTTATAAAGCACTTCGTATGTTTTTCACTATACATTTCTTATATACGTTAATATGCATCCCACGTTATCACATATACAACTCTAAACTAAATGCACAACAAATTCCTGAGACTAAGCAACAACATGTCCAAGATAATCCACATTATATGCTTAACGTCCGCACCACTTATACACTACATACCTAGGGACACCTCCAAAAGCTCTCCTTGTCAAAAAGCCACCTCGTTACATATTTAAATACTTAAGATCTTACTGTCACCTGAAGATAAGGTTCTATTGTGTTCTACAAAGGATAGTAAAACTTGTAAAATAAATTTTGGGTTCCCACTAAAAATTCTCACTAAAAGAAAATAGTTTTTGTAAAAAAATATTATTTTCAATTTCTTATTTTAATTTTATTTTATTACAATGTACGGTATTTTATCGACCACTAAAAAAGATAACAAGAGGAATATTCAAATTAGAATTTGAAATACGCGTGACTTTGAATACAACTTGTTACTAAAATTATAAACATTTAAATGAATTATGTACAAAAAATATCGAAATGCAGTACGCACATGCATACCACCCTCCACACATAAAATACAAACTTTTGACAATCAAAGGCCCTATCATACAATAGGAAAGAAAATAATTGAAAATACACAATTAATTCACTCCAATACAAAAAAAAGCAAATCGAAACTTCAACTTATCAAGGGAAGAAAAGGTAAGTAGTAAAAGAAACAAGAAACTGTATGAAATGATGCATGGATATGGAACAGACGAAATAAGTATGAAGTAAAAAGAAAGTTAAACTTTAGGTCGTGTCTGTCTACATCAACAGGGAAAGTGTGAAGGTATGTATGTTTTTACATATGTGTATGTAAGCACATCGAAACTTCAATATTACAGATATCTCGAAAAGTTTGAGAGTTACTACAACCTCAATGGCCTAGTTGATATAAGAAGTCCTCGTATGCGATTAATTTCTATTGGTACAATTTAAAAAAAATATATTTAAATGGGTTATCATTATGGTTTTCACTTAAAGCCTCATAAACATTTATATTGTTGTTTGGAAGAAATAGTCACATGATAAGAAATTCACCAGGTTCTGTATAGTGTGTACAACAAAAACATAGCTCATTTTTAAACGAAAATTTCCAAACATTTCGATTGATTTCAGTTTCTCTATTATCTAGCGTAAACAATAAGAACACGAATTGACACTGAAATCCGTGCAAACACGTGTAGGTAACACTGGAATCCGTGTTCTTCTTTCTTGTTTTTGCCATTCACCCGTCAAGAGTGATATAATTACCATACACAACCGTAAATAACTTAAACATAAAAATAAAATTGGAATGTTTTACAATTATAAATAAACATGAACTATTTTGACATATAACATACAATCATGAAAATTAGACAGTAATTATATATTCATTAGTGATTAAATTTAAACATAAGTATAAGTCAAATTTATTTTGAAACATACATACGAGTACATAAATATCTTCACACTTTTCCCTGTTGAGGTAGGCAGACAAGTCCAAAAGTTTAACTTTTTTTTCACTTCATACTTCTTTCGTCTGTTCCATATCCACGCATCATTTCATACAGTTTCTTGTTTCTTTTACTACTTACCTTTCCTTCTCTTAAAATTTCATTCCCCTTGTTCAACCATATTTTTTTGGTCAATTACGACTCCCGCTCACAATTGTATTGTGAATTAGTTTTTCTTCACCCATTCGTTCAACATGTCTAAACCAACTTAACATGCTCTTTTTCATCAAACTTAATACGTCAGTTTTTAGGTACTACGTTCTATTTCATCAAACTTAATACATTAGTTTTTAGGTACTACGTTCTATTTCATCAAACTTAATACATTAGTTTTTAGGTACTACGTTCTATTTCATCAAACTTAATACATCAGTTTTTAGGTACTACGTTCTGTTTCATCAAACTTAATACATCAGTTTTTAGGTACTACGTTCTGTTTCATCAAACTTAATACATCAGTTTTTAAGTACCATGTTCTTTTTCACTAAACTTAACACATCAGTTTTTGATAATTCCGTTTCTTGTTATGTCATTTGTAAAAACAAACAAAAGTGAAATATTACGAGTGCATTTATCCGAAATAAATATTATAGATAACTGTTAATATTATTTTATTTCATTTATGGAATTCGTGTTTCCTCTTCTTTTTCGATTTTTGCCGTTCACTCATTCTGGGTGTTCTTTGGAATTTTACATCCATAAATAAAATAATAAAAAAAATACATTAAATGTTAATACTTATAAATTAGTTATTTTCAAGAATTATATGTAATAATGATTATTTTTTAAAGAATAGATATTACCAAAATCATAGGTATCCTTATAACTCCGAATACTAGGTGGAAAAAATGCCTTGGATAAAAGGAGAGTAGCACAGCACGGGGTTTGAACCGACGACCTTCCGCACGGAAGTCTAGTGCGTTACCATGCACCTCGAATTAAACATTTAACATGTGTAATTTAAGGGATTAAAATGAATTATAAGTATAACTCTAATTAATACAAAAACAATTTTTGCTAAAATATTACATTCAAGTATATTTTATCATAAGAATAATATTATTATATCCTTGTATTGCTTAATCTTAAAACAAATAATGATAGTATGGGTTCCCAGACGTCCTCTTTTTAGAGATAAATTGCCGGGTCCGGTATATATTTCGATTTTTAACGAACTGTTACTACAGACCATTAATTACTACTACCAGCGATATTTTCACGAGTTCCGAATATAGAAGGATTATAACGCTTATGTTGAAAGAGTGTTTCGCTTATTCACACCCAACATATATAATAGATGAAAGAAAATATTGAATATATCCACAGTCCAAACCATTATAGTGACTCAATTTAACTTGGAAATATAAATTGTTAAAACTTTTACAATTATTTGTGCATGAATAAAACTGTTCTTAAACATATTGGTGGATCAAATAAATATAATCGAACAGCATGATAAAAAAAATATCTTGTAAGTAAATAAGTAAAATAATTTCTTGAATCTTCGAAGACTATAGTTTCACTTTGTGGTGCCATGTTTTATGTAAAAGGAAAAATTAATAAATAAAACACTTTTTTTATATTTTTGTGTTCACCATTGGTTTATTTTTGGGTTTACTACCGGACAGTTTGTAAATTCTCGAGATTAAAAAATGTATAAAATTAAGTCTAAATATTATCAACAACCAAACCAATTTTAATAATAGCCCTCTGCTTAATATGTTTCCTATTTAAAATCCACCTCCTTGGATATCCAGACCCTGGCCTGCCCGAAAGATTCATTTTATTTTTTTCCCCACCCTATTTACCAGTGAATCACATCTCTCCCCACTTCTCTCCCCCTACCTCATCCCTCTAATATTATTTACATTTGTACAGGAAATTTATTTTTAGCAATTTAGTTTATCTTCACCTGACGATGTAGACGGTGGTTTTTGAAACCGGTAGTAAACCCAAAAATAAGCCAGTGGTGAACACAAATATATAAAATAAGTGTTTTATTTACATATTTTTCCTATTACAAGTAAAATCATGCCTGGAATCCCAAATATGAAAAGCCAGTGCCTTGCGCATTGAACTGCGAGGACCACCGATTGTAAAATGTGTCCTCTTTTTTTTCATTGTCAAATATAAGACCCTAATATGCAGATTGAAACAAAACAGGCTAAAATAATCGAAATATATTTTGGTTGTGGAATATCAAAGTTAAAAAAAAAGTATTATTCAAGACTTTCATCCAGACCACTTTCGCATATGCAATAATTCTAAATGTAAATTTTAGACAAGTGATCATTTTTACAACACTAACCAAGACGCATGAAGATGTCGCAAATTTGTCCAAAATAAAACTATAAAAGCAAGGATGTTTTTTGAATGAAAATTCAATATTATAGTTATATTTACTTAGAATTTTGAACTCGCATCAACTGTATTGAATTCGATGGAAATTGAACCTGTCCCCCTTTCGTTGAACCAGTTGAATAACATGACGTCCTTCGAAACGGAAAAAAAGTCAGATGAAGAAATAAAGTAATCTAATAGAGCTTCAATTTCTAAAAAAAAATTTGCCAACTGATCAACTTTTTCCTTTTTATGAATGCTATACCCCGTCCCGTGTTTATCAAAATAATAGTCTTAATTCATACAGTGGTTTGCCATTTCAGCAAATCTAGTTCCATATTTATATGATATTTTATTATTTTATACAAAGTTCTCGCTATTTTTCCGATACATTTCGGATCACAAATATAAAAATTGAATTGATTAGCTACATTTTGTGGTATTTTTTCGCGTTTGTCCTTCCTGTCTATATGCAATAGCAGGTGCTTTAGACTATTCAAATACTTCAAAATTCTAACCGATATTGTTTTTAAAATTGAATATGCCTATAAATACAATCTCGGAATTTACCTGTTAGGATCGGCAGATAGAAAGGAGCGCCAGACTTTCCTATCTGGACACATATCCGTCAACTCTTCTACATGTACACCTCATACAGCTCCTACAATTTCTTTGACTTTCGGCGTATGTTTCTTTCAAAATATCATTCACTTGATCCAAACATACTCCATTGATGTTATGGGCTAGATATAAAAGAATAAAAATTCTGAGACCAGCAAAACATTCCAACCAACCAGAAAAATGTTAAACAGACTTTATGTTGCAAAAAATATGTGAACTAACGGAAATCGAATCCATACTCCATGGATTGGAAAACAAGCTTTTAGAAACTAGGTCACTGTAATCGCACCATATTGTGTTACATTGCATTATATTTTCGCTGTATATAGTACAGCCTACCAGATTTGTTGGGATGTGACACTCTATTCGAATCAATCAAAAGGGTGTTAAACCAGACTGAAACCCTTTTAAAAAAACCTGCATACCAATGGGAATCAAACCCGCATCCCCAAAGTCGGAAGACAGGCGTCTTACTAACTAAGCCATGGAAGTAGTACCATAGTGATACAAAGTGCATTCTACTCAACATCTGTAACACTTTCTCTGTTAGAAATACTTCATATTTCCAAAACAAAGGGTGAACAATCGATAAAAAAAATTATATTCTGGGATCCATTTGCAACAAAGTGATATTTGTAGAAGAAATTTAGTTCTCAACATGTAGGCGTTCTTTAAGCGATTACTTTTGAGAGCCACTGACATTTACGCCATATGCGCACCATTTTACTTATTATATTTGCAAACGAATTCAGTTGATATGTCTTTTAGTTATTTAATAATGTGAAATGCATTAAAAAAATGTTTCATTAAATACCAAGCTTACGTATTTGATTAATATATATTTTTTAAAAAGATTGGCAAAACTATGAAAGGAGAACGAAATTGAGTAGATCGTGTATAAATATTCTACATTTTCAACATATTTTCATCAGTTACTTCAGGTAGCGTTTCAGTCAACACTTAAATAACTGGGCATGTATTTGATTGTAAGTGCATTTAAAAAATATTGGGTGTACAAATAAGTCACCGCCGTTTGACAAAAGTTGGCGCCACCAGTAAGTTATGGTTAAAATTGTCAGATGTAAAATGTCATTATCGTAAGGTTGGACATCTGTCAACAACATGACCTTGAAATATTAGGGAATTTTTATCAGTATAACATATTTTTTTGTGTTCGAAAATGTCAAGTTTTGAGCCGAATAAGCGTCATTTGCGGGAACTTTTGATTTACTTCTTCAATTTGAAGAAATCTGCAGCTGAGGCGCATCGATTGCTTGTAGAAGCATATGGTGAGGCTGCCTTAAGTGAGAGAAGTTGTCGTGAGTGGTTTCAAAAGTTTAAGAACGGTGAATTTGACATCGAAGACAAAGAACGTAGCGGAAGGCCGAAAGTGTACGAAGACGCGGAATTGGAAGTATTATTGGATCAAGATTCGTGCCAAACGCAAGAAGAACTTGCACTTACATTAGGAGTGACTCAACAAGCAATTTCACATGGGTTGAAATCATTGGGAATGATTCAAAAACAAAGAAATTGGGATTCATATGAACTGACACGGAGAAACTTTGAATGCCAATTTTCCACGTGTGAAATGCTGCTTGCCAGGCATAAACGAAAGGGTTTTCTGCACCATATAGTCACTGGTGATGAAAAATGCATCCATTATGATAATCCAAAAAGGAAGAAATCATGGGGATCCCCTGGTCATGCTTCAACATCTACGGCTAAGCCAAATATTCATGGAAAAAAACTCTTGTTGTGTATTTGGTGGGATCAGCTTGGTGTCGTGTATTATGAGTTGCTCAAACCGAATGAAACCATTGCTGGGGCTGTCTACCGAACATAATTGATGAGATTGAGTCGAGCACTCGAGGAAAAGCGCGCCCACTACTACGCCAGACACGACAAAATTATTCTCCTGCATGATAATGCTAGTCCACATGTTGCGGCACCGGTCAAAACCTATTTGGAAACACTCAATTGAGAAGTTTTACCCCACCCGCTGTATTCACCAGACATTGCTCCTTCTGATTACCACTTGTTTTGATCGATGACGCATGGCCTGTCTGAGCAGCACTTCACATCATATGAAGATACCAAAAATTGAGTCGATTCGTGGATAGCCTCAAAAGATGATGATGATGACTGACGCGGTATTCGTATGCGGACAGAAAGATGGGGAAAAGTAGTGGCAAGCGATGGGTACTACTTCGAATAAAACATGAGGTTCCGTTCTTTCACAATAAATGCCCATTTTTTTATAAAAAACGGCGGAAACTTATTTGTACACCTAATATATAATTTTTAATATGTTTTCTCATAGTATACAATAAGATAATATCGATATATTAAATGCGGACAAAAATACTTAAATACTTTCAATTATAGTTCATTTTTCTATGACTTGGAAACCTGTAATCTTAGAGGAGGATAATATAATCTGTACTGAAAATTGTTTAAATGATTCAGGCGTAAATCAGTGAAAATCTATATAAAATTAACTTGATATAAAAAAATATAAAATACTTAACTTTTTTTGTTCCGTCATCTCTTTATTATATCACTATGCGCATTTAAACAAGGAATTAAATAATAAAAAAATCATAAATAATCAATTATATGTACCCTGTTCTAATTCTATTTCTCATAAGACCATAGACAACGTGTGTATAGTGACTTCTTACTCTATTCCCTGTAACACCATAGATAACATAAACAATAAGTTAGAGTGTAACATATGTGTTAATTTAATTTATTCAACTCATTTGAATAAAAACAGTGTTCGTTGAAATGCGCATAGAGATATGCTAAAAAATATAGTGGAAGAAAGCCATTTTATAATAGGAATATGTCAAATTTAGAACACCATTTGATTATTATTCTTGTTTTATTCAATTAATATTTAATATGACACGAAAAAGATTTTGATTCCTAAAAATCAGTGAATATTTTCTTCTATAATTTTAAATTGCCCGCATGTTGCACATTATTATAAAAACCAATTCCGTTCTACCTCAGACAATATGTGCAATTGGCTTGTTAAGATCACACGCCATTCTCCATTCAATTTTTTTCTTAAATAATCCTTATATACGAGTATATTAGCTGTGCTTTGAATATGTATCCATGATTATTATGTTAAACAGAAGCCCAAAACTTTGTCGTTAAGGTGAATTTTCTGAAAAAAGGTGACGGAAATAAAAAAAAATTATTGTTTTTTCAGAAATTAATTTGCTTGCTAGCAGTTTTGCTGTCGGCTAGGGCGGCTCCAGAAAAGAAACAGGACAAACGAGGACTACATAAACTGAGCTACAATGGGAACTCGGGAGGATTATCCGGAGGTAGTGATTATGGAGGGAATACTGGAGGAAGTGGAGGAAGTTTTGGAGGAACCGCTGTTAGTACTAGTGGAGATGCTGGAATAGATAACAGTCTTGGTGGTGTAAATGAAGGAGCTGATGTTGGAGCTGGAGATGCAGGTCAAGTCATCACCAATACCGTAGAAGTTCCTGTACCACAACCATATCCAGTAACTGTTGAAAGAGCTATACCAGTCCCAGTTTCCGTACCGGTCGATAGACCAGTAGCAGTAGAAGTTCCCAGACCATATCCAGTTACAGTAGATAGGCCAGTACCAGTTGCTGTAAGCCAACCAGTCCCATACCTAGTGAGAGTGCCAGTCAGAATTCCTGTTATTCAGAGGGTAATAGTCCCCATTTCTAGACCCTATCCAGTACCTATACGAAAGGCAGTGCCCATTCCAATTCCACAACCGATTATCATAGAAAGACATATACCTGTATTCATCTCCCAAGGCAATAGTGCTTCAGAAGGAACTGGGGGAGTTTATGGTGGAAATGGTAGATTTGGAATAGGAGACTACGGTGCCGCATCAGGATATACCGGCGCATTAGGATACGGTGGCGCATCAGGATACGGTGACGTATCAGGATATAATGGTGCATCAGGTTACGTTGGCGCATCAGGTTACAGTGGTGCATCAGGATACGGTGGCGCATCAGGTTACAGTGGTGCATCAGGATACGGTGACGTATCAGGGTATAATGGTGCATCAGGATACGTTGGCGCATCAGGTTACAGTGGTGCATTAGGATACGGTGGCGCGTCAGGATACGGTAGTGCGTCAGGATACGGTAGCGCTTCAGGCTACAATGATGGATCAGGATACGGTGGTGCGACTGGATACGGAAGCGTGTCAGGATATGATGGCTCATCAGGATACAATGATGCATCAAGTTACAGTGGATACCATGGAGCAACAGAATTTAATGATGCATCAGTATACAATGATGCAAAATCAGGATATCATGGTGCAACGGGATTAAATGGTGGATCAGGATACAGTGGTTCTACAGGATACGCCGGTGCTTCTGGATTCAGCGGTACTTCGGGATACGGTGGAGTTTCTGGATATAACGGTGCTTCTGGATACAGCGGCACTTCTGGATATAGCAGTACACCTAGATACAATGGTGCATCTGGATACACTGGTGCCAAAGGATATAGTAGTTCACCATCACACAGCAGATCTGGCCATAACTCAGGTTACTCAACTATAACTTCCCATCAACACACTGTTCATCATTAATGATTGTGTAAAACTCGCAGATGAATTGCAATATTACGCGTACCAAGTTCCCTGAAGCAAGGATGAAAAGTATTAAATATTGGTCACTGATTTGCATTGACTTGAAATATCAGTGATTTTTAAACATTATTTGTGTCCCAGTTATATTTTTTTTAACTTTTTATGTTATTTGTTATTAGTTTTATATTTTGGTTGTTATTGTCAATAAACGAGAAAGTTAAATATATAACATACATCTATTTTTCAAAACATTGCTTTTTACAAAAATCGTGCTTTAAACTTAGATAAAGTCAGTATCTTAAAATATATCACATGAACATTATATATTTATTAAATTAAAAAATAATACTTTTATAATGCTGTTAGGTAACAAATGGACAGTTTCTATTCATTAGTAAACCAACCGTCGTTGCTGGGTCTCGTAGTCGAAGATCCTCTCACCATTCTAATAGAACTGGAAGTGATAAGAGGCGAGCATGAAAATGATATCCAGCAAAGTGGGCGAACCGGATTAAAGAGATGACTAGTTCTTATTAAATGCAACACTCATCATGGCTCAGGACCGGGAGTGGAGAATAATCATCTGCTCAATTTTAGATAATCAAGGAGCAACGATACTCAACCATAAGCAATCTGAGCAATTGTAGTCATTGCTAGGCCTAGTAGTTGAAGATCCTCTCACCATTCCAATCTGAACATCGAGCAGCTCTTCCACGTCAAACATATGAGAACAGCTTTATTCTAGACTCCCTTTCTCAGATTTCACCTACACGTGAATTTCGTTAAGCCGCCTGGTCACGCTGACGCATGTTCGCAGCACTCTAGCTGTTTCTGATATGTTTAACTGTTGAGTCGCCATCAGCTCAAAACATATTATAGTTCTCTACTTTATGCAACATTGAGTGGTATATACATGTATGTATACGTAGTAAAACAATATATTCAAGTGAAAATGGTCGGAAAACGTAATTAGTTCAAGACCCCTCGCAAATCGAATTTGTAATGTCAAAATGCTAAGCTATTAATTTTAAACCGATAATCCGGTTACATATCGTCAAAGATGACTTGATTGATGTAACTGATAACTTTTAAATAAGACTTTTCAAAAACTAAGTATAATTGTTAATTTTAAGTTCTAGCATATGTTAGTCTTGTTTTCCCTTAAGGCTGTAAAATATTTCTGGTTTATTGAAAAATATAATGGTCTATTATAATGAGCTTGGTTTTTTGAGCTATTAATTGTTAGGCCCAGAAGCCTGCTATCGTGTCCCATCTTTTTAAGGCCGTGGCTATTTCTTCTCCTGAAAGTGTTGTTTAAACGACACGACCACTTGAAAAAAAGGCAATATATAGTCGCATTTTCAAGCAAAATACAGTAGTTCTCGTTAGTTGTACGTTTCATGACCCAACACATGAAATCGCGGATAGTACTGAGCCCTATATAAACTTTTTTTCTTATTAAGACATACCTATGATAAAGTTCAGTTTATAAATTAGTTACAGTTAGAAATTAACAACAATAGAAAAGAAATAGAATAATTATATCAATACTAGCTTTAACTCGTGAATAATCTCGAATACATTGAACTTGCTAAGCTGAAAGGTGGAAAAATAAAACTGCTTCATTATAAAGTTTATGTTATTGGCTTGCTTTGATGTTTGTCTCTCACGCTATTGTCTCCGATTCATTCATATTTATTAAATTAAATCGTAACTACGAGTACATGGCAATAATTAACTTATTTGAAGACAATACTATTAATAATACTAAATGATACCCAATAGATTAATAACTAAAACCAAATATATTATACCATATCTATGACAACACCTGTTCTTATATATGGACGTAAGTACAACCGATTTTATATTGTTTGATACTGTAAAGATATCTTATAATACAGTACTAACCCTTCTTCTCTTGTGACGATGTGATTGGTGAAGTATGATAAATAGACAGTAATAAAACGTGTTACATTTTTTCTTATTCTGATTTTTTCTTTCCTCTCCGCCATCCTTTCCTTTTCCTTTGCTTCATGATATCTCACTTTATATGGAAGGGAATGTTCGGGTGATTATCCGACTTTGTTGAATTTATGAGCTGACGTTCATGTATTTCGCGAGGATGGATAGTCACTTGAATGTTTTTTTGCGACCATGTAACTTGCTTCATTTACTTTTGTCTGGTTGGTTGGGAGAGATTGCCGCGTGGCAATAAGTCCGCCAGATTGTATTTGTAAATAAAATGTTAAATAAATAATGTAGGAATTGTGACGTAGTATAAGACTACCATGGACCTTCTGACGATATATTGAAATTATCAAGTGTACGATATTTTGAAACAAGGAAATGTAAAAAGTCAGAAGAATCATAGGAACTGTATGAAAAGGTGTATGGATGTAGAAGAGGCGAAAATGTGTCGCGATAGACAAGTCTGGTGCCTCTCGTTTTTGTCAACCCTGATAGGGATTTGGCATGATGGTATGTATGTATGAGAAGTTAAATCGTAAAAAAAAACAGATAATAAACGTACGAAATCATCAACACAAATGATAATCAATAATGTATACAATAATGTATACAATTGATTAGTTTACACATTATACACACACATATAAAACTGCCAATTAATTTCTTATCTGAACTAAGAAAAGTAATTTCTGTGCAATTTTTGTTCATAAACTGAACTGTTTCATTTACGTAAATCAAATCCTGTTTATTACATTAGTACAAGTGCAAAACATTATTATAATAGGTTATGTTTTTTTTTCCATTTCCAATTCATAAAAAGAACTCAACAAATCTTCAATAAATATGTTGAAATGTGCGTAAATACGTAAAATATATTTATCACACTTTCTTTGGACATGTCAATCACTATTCTGAGCTCTCACGAAGATCTTATTTAAGGAACATCAAGGGCCAAATTCATATCTGAATGATCAAATTAATAATAAGTTAATACATTTATGAATTCTCGTCCTAACTTAATAGGATTAGGAGTGTTAGTCTATAGACCAATCTGGATGCAGACTTTTATAGCATCCCTGTGTTAATGATAGAACGTAAAGGGTTGTGATTATGATACTTTTTTGCATACTTTGCTTATTTGCATACTTTTCGTATTTGCATACTTTTCTTCAACGATTTCTTAATTTTAAGGCCATAGTATTAGATTTTAGGTGTTACGGTAGGGAGATCCATTCTCTTAGTCTAATGTGCGAGGATGTAGAGTGCAGAACTGTGAATCAAACTGGATGGAGGTGTTTTATGACATCTCTGTGATTCTGGTGGAATATACAGTTTGGTGATGATGAGTATAAGATTAGAATAAAAATACAGAATATGTTACAACGAAACGTAAATGTGATATAATAATAATAATAAAAATATTAATACTAATAATAATAAGAATAATAATAATAAACGATAACTAAGAGATTAACCACTAAAACCTATATCCCTATAGCCTTATATATGGATGAACAATGAAAGATTGGAGGAAGTTGAGGAATCCTGCTATTTGGGTAGTATTATCTTAGATAAAAGAGTTAAGAGGGTATATCAAATGGTGTGTAGCAATATGGAACAAATTCAATGGGGCACTAACACATATTCGTATATGATATACTCAAATCAGGCAGTACCAAAATCTGCTAAAATAAAAATCACAGCAGTATATTAGTACCTACTCCGATTTATGGGAGTGAAACATGAAATACTTAAAGAAGCTGAATAAATACTGTATACATATTGTGTATAAATAAATAATAAATAAATAAATCCAAAGGACGCGCGAAGTTGAAAATATAATCAGATGGGGACGACAGAGAAGAAGGTTCTGGAACGAACACGTATCCAGAATGGAGGAACCAAGAGCCGTAAGAATAGCCAGGGACAGTATCCCCCAAGCAAGCAGACCTCCAAGACGACGGCAGTCGACGTCACAAGAGGCAAACAATAATGCAGGACCATAACAGGCCTAAAATAAGATGAAGAAGATGTTATGTACACCGAGAATACACGAGGTGAAAATTTGATACAATACAGAATAAAGGGATTAAGGATGAATATGAACTAAAGGCTGATGTGTTGAGTAAGATGAAGAAGAATACTCTGATATGGTTTGGGCATGTATAAGTAATGAATGGAGAAAGACTTACAAAACAAATGTACAGTACACATGTGATTAGGTGTGGTAGAGGTAGACCAAAGAATGGATGGTTGGATCAAATTAATATTTTTTTGAAAGAAGGAAACCTAGATACAGGAAAATCATCGGAGTTGTATAATAATGTGTACGGATGTGGAAGAGACGAAGGATGTGTGTCCAGTCGGAAAGTCTGTTGCTCTGCCCTCTGCCTATCCCAACAGGGAAATGTCGTGACGGTTTGTATAAAATTGCTAGCAATTTATTTATAATAATTATCATCCAAATAATAGGTATGCTGAAGAATGGGAAAAATGTTTGTTCATAACAAAGAATGATAATTTTACTGGGGTTTTTAATCGGTGATATTCTGCATGAAAGCCCGACCCGTAAACTAAATGGCCATATCTCATTGAAATTAAGGTGACTTTTACTATGTATAATAGATACAAACATTCATATAAAATAAAGTCTGAAAATGTAAACAACTTGGAATCAGCCAAAAATCAAAGATAAGATCGATACGTGTGTAACAGCCGCTCACCAGCTCAAAAATGCTATCATATTATTTTCTAAAAGTTTGTAGAACAGTTAGATTATGCTCTGATAATAATACATTTATAGGATTTATCGTAAAACGTACGTAATTCCAAGTTATAACATATTTACTTCATCACTTTCAAACTTATTTTTATTTATTTCCACATAATGTGAAACAATATGCATTTACATATTTTTAATTACTCGAACAATAGAAAGTATGGTATTCAAAATGTGACATTTGTGAGATATTATAACAACCGAGTCATGCAAGAAATTTATTTCAATCATTCGTTAATTCCTTTATTTACTTTTGTCTGTTGGTTGAAAGAGATTTCCGCCGTGCAATATACCCGCCAGATTTACAATTAAGTGTTAAATAAATAAATAATAAAAAATATACCTTCTCATTGGGCTTCCAGGAGTTCTGTTCCTTCTTTCAAAATTTCATTCGCTTTATCTAACCATACTTTCCTTCATCTTCTTCTACCACACCTTCCGCTCAAGTTACACTGTATATTTGTTTTATTAGAATTTCTTCATTCACTCGTTCCACGTGCCCAAATCATCTCAGTGTTCGTCTTCATCATATTTAACACATCAGCGTTTAGTTCATATTCATCCTTAATCACTTCAATCCGTATTCTGTAATACATTGTCATCCCACGTATTATTCTAAGTGCATACATTCCTACAGCATTTTTTCGGCTCTAAAAATGATAATCTTTACATATTGGCAACACAAATTAAGTAAAACAAGAAAAAAAAAATTTAAGTTTCATAATATCCATATAAGAAACAATGTACACGTACATCAGATGCTATTAAAAGGTTTGAACTTATCTATTACGACCCTCCTGATCAGATATCACCCCAGTCTTAAGATAAGACACCCTATCGAAGGCTACATATATGTTTTCAGCACATACCTTCATATCATACTAAAAAGCAGAGAAAAAAATATCCAAATAACATCCGAGGCATAAAAAAAATTTTTTTTTAAATATTTTTCATAGATTATTTACCAGTTAAATGCCATGATAAAGGTATATTCATACAAACATACATTGTATCATTTACTGATTACCTCTATTTTATAAGAAAATGATACAATGTACTCGTATGTATGTCTAAATATTCCAAAATCTGACAACTTATTGAAGAACGATTTTTTTGAGAATTTTCAATTATTTTCACTATTCGTAATACGTAAAACTTTTTCATATCTAATTTTTTTCTGATCCCTGTTTAATTTCAAGATATTGCGATACGTAAAAAAATAAAAAAAATATTTGCGAAGAAAATATATTGCTTTTCACCATAATCTAGAAATAATGAAATTGCCATAAACAACAAATTACATAGAATTAAACATTATTTGGCAGGACAAAAAAGTAATTAAGACCAATCTGTAATGGTGAATTACCAGGACAACGATCCAACCAAAATTTTCCGGTGCAACATCCATAAAATTATCTTATTATTTTTAATTAATACAATTTCCGCTTCAAAAAATACACTGCTTAAAATTGAAATTCCATGTACTCGTAGACGCAGGATCGACTGAAGGATACACGCTGCCTTAATTAAAAACGTGAACTTTTAATTCATTAATTTATTCAACATATTTTTTTAATTCAAAGAACAATTTTATACAACTTCGTTTAGATAGCAAACTCTCCTCAACTCGAATACCTTTAATTACCTTTAAACAAATCACGTCTGGTAGCTAGAGCAGCACCCGAGCGAAGATAATACTTTTTTGTACAATGTACTGCATGTTGCAATTGTAGCTGTATGTTCCTCATTACAAATAAATCATGTTACAATTGGAGCTGCATGTTTCTCCTTCCAAATATTGTAAATTATGTTGCATGTTGAAATAGGAGCTGCATGTTCCTCCTTCCAAATAAACTGTGCTGCATGTTGCAATTAGGGTTGCATGTTCCTCCTTCGAAATAAATTATGAGTATGTTACAATTGGAGATGTACATACGAGTATGTTCATACTTTCAAATAAATTATGCTGCATGTTGCAATTGAAGCTGCATGTCCCTCCTTCCAAATAGAATATGCTACATATAACAATGGGATATGTACGTTCCTTCTTCCAAATAAATTGCGCTGCGTGTTGCATTGAGAGCTATTATGTTCCTCCTTCATATGAACGCGTGGGGTCGGAACCAGATTCAGAGCGTCGCCTCTTGTTCATGTAATTTATTATTCTCGTTTTATTATAACATGTAAAGTATATTTAAGTTAATGTTAACTTTACTTATACACCCTTAAGTGTGATTATAGATTCGAGACTGACTTCATGAATTTATTTATTTGCTGCTCTTTTGAAACAAATGATTTTTCTCATGGCTGATAGACAAATATTTTTAGTCATAAACTTTACTTTTCTGACCACATGTAGTGATCAATCAGGAAATGATATGATTATTTTATTTTGCAGCTACATGTTAATATATCCTAATCTCAATTATTCCTATGTAGATGTTCATAAAGTCGTCTTTTTAAATTACGGGATAAAATTGGTGTACTTTGTCCTTAGAGTAGCTCTAAAGTAGCGCTGGCAATCGTCTTCGAACATCAGCTAGAAGATATTCACGAAAAGCATTTTAGGGTTGTACCTTAAGATGCAGAACTATTAAAATTTTAGACTGAATCAACTTCACAGATAATTAAATTTATTCTACAATAGAAACTTTTACGAGTAAAAAGCAGCCAGTCTATTTCACTTTACAACGTTTAATAATCTTTCATTGAAGTTGGCACGTGCAGATCAATTCCGACATTTAATCAAAACCGTCTCTGAATGTACATGTATTATGCATAATTCAGGCGCTTAGTAAATGGGAATCGTAATCATTAAGAAAGTATCCTAAACAAATTCTTTTTTGTGTTTATTAAATGTTAGTAATGTGTACCTTTTGTGAAAGGTGACTGAAAATACAATATCTATAAATGCAACACACACACACACACACACACGTCCAGAGGTGTCAATCTGTTGCACTAGATCCCTTGAATAACAATTTACAACGGAACATGTCGGTTCTTGTGAGTTTGATAAATTTAATTGATTTTGTATTATATAATCGTACACCATCAAGTTTCAGATTCTTTTATATTGAATGTTGCATTCAATCATCGTATTTTTATATATTTGTTTAACAACACACAATTAAAAGTAAACAATGCAATTTTTTTTAATAGGCAATCCACCCAAACTAGGATGATTTGTGCGACAAAATTTAAGACATTATGAAATTATATGAGTCAATATAATAAAACCAATTAAAAAATACAATTGCAGATAATTCAAAGTTTCAACTGATTAAGCTTCAAAAATTTAACAATCGATTTATAAATGGAAAAGTTCCTCGAAGAAAGAAGAAACGCAACATTCACTGGACGCGGCAAAGACATAACTTTTAGTAAATCAAATCTAACATATCTCACAAAGGACAACCGAAAAATACATGATATATAGTTTAATCATTCAAACCAGACTCGCTGCCGGGATTTTCCACAATAATCATTCTGTAAAAGTGACTAGCTACCACGCAGTGGTCGGTCCGATAACGAAAAATGAATTAATTCAATAAAATATGTTTCAAAAGTATTGCAAAGAATACTAAAATGAAAGTACTACAATTTTGCAATAATTATTTTATTAATTAATAACGACCTCCGTAGCCTAGGTTTTTAACATCCACCCGGGGTTTTTAGGTTTGAAGGAATTTAAAAAAAATGCCAGTCTGGTAAAAAGAGTTCGTCTGATAACAATACTCGCACCACGAGTTCCTTGTCTACTACATATGTTCTAAAATTTAAAAAAACATCGATTATAATCGATAATTATCGGGGCCAAAGATAATAACATATTGTCTCCCGGCCACTCTTCAATATGTTTCTAACGCTTATTGGGATATATTCGGTAATAAATAAATATACGCAATTTTTATTACATTCAAGGTTCCTTTTTATATAGTATTATTATAGTGAATAATGAAAAGCATAAAGAACTTAAAACAAATATAACACTAAACTTAATGAACCATCTTTGACTGGTTGATTGACAACCTTCGTATTTAAAACATACTTTATATTTAAAAAAATATTTTATAAACATTCTTAACATATGCAAATTATTTTGTTTCAGAAATTGGCTTGCCTTCTGGCAGTCATTACTTTTGTCGGAGCAGCATTCGAAAATAAGCTGGAAAAACGTGGGCTCCATTTTTTGAGCTATGGAGGATTTAGTGGGGGAAGCTAAAGCTAAATAAACAGCCCTGGTGGAGATATTGGAGGAGTAAGCACTCATGGTGGAACCTTTGGAAGAATTGGCGGAATCTTTGATGGGGGCATTGGTGGGGGTATTGGTGGAGGAATTAGTGGAAATATTGGTGGAGGAATTAGAGGAGGTATTGGGGGAGGAATTGGACGATCAATTGGAGGAGGTATTGGGGGGGGGATTGGAGGAGGGGTTGATGGAGGTATTGGTGGAGGGATTGGAGCAGGTGTTGGGGGAGGAATTGGCGGTGGGGCTAGTGGTGCAGTAGCAAGGCCTTCTCCAGTTCCAGTTGGCAGACCAGTCCCAGTAAATTTTATTATACGAGTATTGTATTGCATCACACTTTCGTTGTATACAATACAACCTGGTGGACTTATTGCCATGTGTCAATATCTTCCCATCAACCAGAAATATGTCAAAGTGCCCTTTGGTGAAAACCAAACTAGAGTTTTTTTTAAATTCTGGGTTCCAGCAAGATTTGAACCCGCCACTTCCGGGTTGGGAGTCTTACCAACTAGGCCACGGAGGTCATCGAGTATAAGTGAACATCAAAGAAAAACGTTATGTGGCCATACGACATCACTTCAACGTTTCTGTTCGTTAGGCTTCTATTATCATATAATGAAGGTCTCTGAATAAATTTATACCAACTAAGGTTTTAAAGTAAAACTTGAACTGAGACCTCTTAAACATTTACTTCCTTAAACGAACAACAAAAATAAAATGAGCATTATAAATGAGCCGTTACTGTTCAATATCGGCTAATTCATCTTTTGATGAGAAATTACATATTGATGAAGTTTTAAAGATTTTTTCCTTTTAATTAATTTATTTAATACTTCATTTTAAAACAATCTGACGGGCCTATTGCCAGGTAGAAATCTCTTTCTACCAACTATACAATACATTATAAAAGAAGTTACATAAGATATCATCAATCAAAGGAAATAAAGTAATGATGGAGAGGAATGAAACACGTTATATAATATTACTGACTAGAAATTAAAAGTTTTTCGGTTGTTTCTTAAATAATGTCAAAAATGGAGTGAGTCTAACATTGTTTTGTAACTGGTTTCAGAGTTTCACTACGTGGACAGTAAAGGACACCTTAAAAAATAACGGCAGTGAACTGGGAAATCAATTAAACTATCTATATCTGTTTGAGCGTAGCGTAAGTCCATGATCGGAAAGATGCTGAATATTTTCGGCAAGATAAGAGGGGGCGGCGGAACAGTTAAAATTAAAAAAAATTAACTTTTTTACTTTAAAAAAAATTAAAATAAGATTTCTGAATGCAGGATAAAACTAGTCAACTTCAGTAAAACCATATCTACGGTCAACTCCACGAGGACCAATAAGAAGGCGACAATATATCTCGTGTCGGTGTTGATATGAAAATAAAATTTCATTTCGATCTGTCAATTCATTCTTTGTTTACAAGCCATTTGAAGTTGACGTGTCAGTGTATTTTTTAACAATGAAAAAATCCGAATATCGTGCAGTGATTAAATTCTTTGTTTTGGAAGGTTTATCGGCTACTGAGATCCATGCAAAGATGGTGAAAGTGTTAAAGGAGTCTTCTCCTTCATTTCCAACCGTTCACCGATGGGTTTTGGAGTTTAAGCGTGGCCGTACAAGCGTTGAAGACGATCCACGCTCAGGACGTCCAAAAAGTGCATCAACACCAGAAATCATAGCGAAAATACAGGATATGGTTTTGGAAGATCATCGATCGACTGTGGATGTGATAGCTGACACCATAGGCATCTCACATGGAACAACATGGCATATTTTGGCTGAAGTTTTGGGTTTTAAAAAACTGTGTGCACAATGGGTGCCGCATTTGCTAACAATGCAACAAAAACACGTTCGAATGCGACTTTCTGAGCAACATTTGGAGCAATTTCGAAAGGATAAAAAGGATTTTCTGCGTCGATTCATCACTATGGATAAGACTTGGGTCTACCACCATGATCTTGAATCAAAACAAGAGGCTAAGGAGTGGTGTGAACCAGGCACTTTGACTCCGAAGCGAGTTCGTGTCCAGAAATCGGCCAAGAAGGTGTTAGCGTCAGTTTTTTGGGATGCAAAAGGAATTTTATTGATAGATTATCTCCAAACTGGTAAGACAATCAACTCTGATTATTATTGTGACCTTTTGGACCAGTTGGATGAAAAAATTTGTGAAAAAAGACCCGGTTTGCAGAAGAAAAAAATCATTTTTCATCAAGACAATGCACCTGCTCACACAGCTCAAAAAACCATCGCGAAAATCAGTGAATTGGGGTACGAATTGTTGCAGCATCCACCCTATTCGCCAGATTTAGCTCCCTCTGACTTCTGGCTGTTCTCACACCTCAAAAAATTCCTTCGTGGAAAGCATTTTTCATCAAACGAAGAGGTTATAGCCGTCGTAGAGGAGTATTTTGCAGGCCTTCCAGAAAGTCACTTCCGTGATGGGACAACAAAGTTGGAAGATCGTTGGACCAAGTGTATTGATCTTATGGGAGACTATACTGAGCAATAAAAGTGATTTCCCCCCAAAAAAAATGTATTTTCATTTCCGCTTTCAAAACTTTTTGACTAACCTAGTTGCAAAACTGCAAAATTGCAAAAAGATCTCAAATATATTAAAAATGTAAGATAAATCTATTTCTATATAAATTACAACTCAATTAATTAACAACTTATACGTAATGCTAAATGTGAGATTGTCTATTATATTTTACTTTTTAATTGAATAGAAAATGGAAATATATATTTTTTAGGTGTTGAAACAAAAATTTTGATTTTATTATATCGAATATTCATTTATGTTTCAAATTTTGATTGTATCTTTCTTATTTGAAATCGTAAAACTGCGAACTTTCGGAGGGGTTTTTTATCCACTTTGTATGAATTTATCCTGTTACACAAAGGTGTATGAATAGATGTGTATGAATCCATCAAATTATATAAAATATCCCCTTTAGCAAGAACTTTGTATTTTGCTCCCAAATTACCAACATTCAAATTTATTTTAGAGTTTTATTAAAATGAATATGATCTGATGATGAAGATCAAACGTGATACATGGAGCCGATGGACTCGGCTTTGGAATTGAGTAACAATCACTTTCAGGTATAAATCGATTCAACAATACATTACTATCAAACTTTGATTGATAATGTTCAACTAAACAAAATAGAAGTATCAACATTGTATTGTTAACGTATTTATCACTAAATGTCTCAAATCATCTCTACACATTGGTCATTGTTTTAGATCCAGTTTGTGATTATGTTCATGATGATAACACTTTTGATCACGTTTCAACAGCAGTGTTGTGCGGGATGTTCTGACTTGATGAATAATTTTGTTTCTTTTGTCTTTTGTTTATAATTCTTTGTTTATAATCCCTCCTACGTTCGTCTATAAAGTGATAGTGGCATTCTTGAAACTGTACCAGCCGAAACTAATAAATCAAATCGAACCCATGCAAATGTCTAATATACGGAATGGCACAAATCATCCTTTCTTGGGAGGATTACCTTAAAAAAGTATTCATTTATGTATCGTAAGTTATATCACAGAAATAAATACATAATAATTTTGGATATTTTTAATTCCACCTTTTTGCACAAAGCACTTTAGATACATTATTCTGTTTTCTACGTTTATTATAATAATTAAGACTATGGGGTCCCCAAGCTTAATTAATGAGTGGAGTGTGGGGAGTACATAAATATATTAAATAAAAAAACAAAGGAAGGAAAACATTGTTATGTATGTATTAAAAAGCATTAAAAACTCGTGAATTTCCCACATTAATCTGCACTGTAAACTCCCTGAATATCGTCTTTCGGGAAAACCCATAAATACTGCTAGAAGATATACCTGAAAAGTATTGTAGAGCTCTACCTTAAGTTGAAGATTTATTAAAACTTAAGACTGAATAAATTTCACAAAACTTGAATAAAGTCTACAATCGAAACCTTTCAAAAAGGAGACATCTGTTTTGCTTTAAACAGTAAAATAATTCTTATATTGAAACTGGCGTGTGCAGAATAGCTCTAATATTAAATCAAAACAGTCTCTGACTTACATGAATTATGCATAATTCAGGCGCTTAGTAAATAGGAATATCAAATCAGCATCGTCATTAAGAAATTATCCTAAAAAATATTCTCTCTGTGTTTATTAAATGTAAGTAATGTGCACTTTTTGTGAAAGGAGACTAAAAGTACAATGTGTATAAATGCAGCACCTACCCATAGGTATCCATCAGTTGCTTCAGATCCCTCGAATAACAAATTAATATTTTTTTGAAAGAAGGAAACCTAGATACAGGAAAATCATCGGAGTTGTATAATAATGTGTACGGATGTGGAAGAGACGAAGGATGTGTGTCCAGTCGGAAAGTCTGTTGCTCTGCCCTCTGCCTATCCCAACAGGGAAATGTCGTGACGGTTTGTATAAAATTGCTAGCAATTTATTTATAATAATTATCATCCAAATAATAGGTATGCTGAAGAATGGGAAAAATGTTTGTTCATAACAAAGAATGATAATTTTACTGGGGTTTTTAATCGGTGATATTCTGCATGAAAGCCCGACCCGTAAACTAAATGGCCATATCTCATTGAAATTAAGGTGACTTTTACTATGTATAATAGATACAAACATTCATATAAAATAAAGTCTGAAAATGTAAACAACTTGGAATCAGCCAAAAATCAAAGATAAGATCGATACGTGTGTAACAGCCGCTCACCAGCTCAAAAATGCTATCATATTATTTTCTAAAAGTTTGTAGAACAGTTAGATTATGCTCTGATAATAATACATTTATAGGATTTATCGTAAAACGTACGTAATTCCAAGTTATAACATATTTACTTCATCACTTTCAAACTTATTTTTATTTATTTCCACATAATGTGAAACAATATGCATTTACATATTTTTAATTACTCGAACAATAGAAAGTATGGTATTCAAAATGTGACATTTGTGAGATATTATAACAACCGAGTCATGCAAGAAATTTATTTCAATCATTCGTTAATTCCTTTATTTACTTTTGTCTGTTGGTTGAAAGAGATTTCCGCCGTGCAATATACCCGCCAGATTTACAATTAAGTGTTAAATAAATAAATAATAAAAAATATACCTTCTCATTGGGCTTCCAGGAGTTCTGTTCCTTCTTTCAAAATTTCATTCGCTTTATCTAACCATACTTTCCTTCATCTTCTTCTACCACACCTTCCGCTCAAGTTACACTGTATATTTGTTTTATTAGAATTTCTTCATTCACTCGTTCCACGTGCCCAAATCATCTCAGTGTTCGTCTTCATCATATTTAACACATCAGCGTTTAGTTCATATTCATCCTTAATCACTTCAATCCGTATTCTGTAATACATTGTCATCCCACGTATTATTCTAAGTGCATACATTCCTACAGCATTTTTTCGGCTCTAAAAATGATAATCTTTACATATTGGCAACACAAATTAAGTAAAACAAGAAAAAAAAAATTTAAGTTTCATAATATCCATATAAGAAACAATGTACACGTACATCAGATGCTATTAAAAGGTTTGAACTTATCTATTACGACCCTCCTGATCAGATATCACCCCAGTCTTAAGATAAGACACCCTATCGAAGGCTACATATATGTTTTCAGCACATACCTTCATATCATACTAAAAAGCAGAGAAAAAAATATCCAAATAACATCCGAGGCATAAAAAAAATTTTTTTTTAAATATTTTTCATAGATTATTTACCAGTTAAATGCCATGATAAAGGTATATTCATACAAACATACATTGTATCATTTACTGATTACCTCTATTTTATAAGAAAATGATACAATGTACTCGTATGTATGTCTAAATATTCCAAAATCTGACAACTTATTGAAGAACGATTTTTTTGAGAATTTTCAATTATTTTCACTATTCGTAATACGTAAAACTTTTTCATATCTAATTTTTTTCTGATCCCTGTTTAATTTCAAGATATTGCGATACGTAAAAAAATAAAAAAAATATTTGCGAAGAAAATATATTGCTTTTCACCATAATCTAGAAATAATGAAATTGCCATAAACAACAAATTACATAGAATTAAACATTATTTGGCAGGACAAAAAAGTAATTAAGACCAATCTGTAATGGTGAATTACCAGGACAACGATCCAACCAAAATTTTCCGGTGCAACATCCATAAAATTATCTTATTATTTTTAATTAATACAATTTCCGCTTCAAAAAATACACTGCTTAAAATTGAAATTCCATGTACTCGTAGACGCAGGATCGACTGAAGGATACACGCTGCCTTAATTAAAAACGTGAACTTTTAATTCATTAATTTATTCAACATATTTTTTTAATTCAAAGAACAATTTTATACAACTTCGTTTAGATAGCAAACTCTCCTCAACTCGAATACCTTTAATTACCTTTAAACAAATCACGTCTGGTAGCTAGAGCAGCACCCGAGCGAAGATAATACTTTTTTGTACAATGTACTGCATGTTGCAATTGTAGCTGTATGTTCCTCATTACAAATAAATCATGTTACAATTGGAGCTGCATGTTTCTCCTTCCAAATATTGTAAATTATGTTGCATGTTGAAATAGGAGCTGCATGTTCCTCCTTCCAAATAAACTGTGCTGCATGTTGCAATTAGGGTTGCATGTTCCTCCTTCGAAATAAATTATGAGTATGTTACAATTGGAGATGTACATACGAGTATGTTCATACTTTCAAATAAATTATGCTGCATGTTGCAATTGAAGCTGCATGTCCCTCCTTCCAAATAGAATATGCTACATATAACAATGGGATATGTACGTTCCTTCTTCCAAATAAATTGCGCTGCGTGTTGCATTGAGAGCTATTATGTTCCTCCTTCATATGAACGCGTGGGGTCGGAACCAGATTCAGAGCGTCGCCTCTTGTTCATGTAATTTATTATTCTCGTTTTATTATAACATGTAAAGTATATTTAAGTTAATGTTAACTTTACTTATACACCCTTAAGTGTGATTATAGATTCGAGACTGACTTCATGAATTTATTTATTTGCTGCTCTTTTGAAACAAATGATTTTTCTCATGGCTGATAGACAAATATTTTTAGTCATAAACTTTACTTTTCTGACCACATGTAGTGATCAATCAGGAAATGATATGATTATTTTATTTTGCAGCTACATGTTAATATATCCTAATCTCAATTATTCCTATGTAGATGTTCATAAAGTCGTCTTTTTAAATTACGGGATAAAATTGGTGTACTTTGTCCTTAGAGTAGCTCTAAAGTAGCGCTGGCAATCGTCTTCGAACATCAGCTAGAAGATATTCACGAAAAGCATTTTAGGGTTGTACCTTAAGATGCAGAACTATTAAAATTTTAGACTGAATCAACTTCACAGATAATTAAATTTATTCTACAATAGAAACTTTTACGAGTAAAAAGCAGCCAGTCTATTTCACTTTACAACGTTTAATAATCTTTCATTGAAGTTGGCACGTGCAGATCAATTCCGACATTTAATCAAAACCGTCTCTGAATGTACATGTATTATGCATAATTCAGGCGCTTAGTAAATGGGAATCGTAATCATTAAGAAAGTATCCTAAACAAATTCTTTTTTGTGTTTATTAAATGTTAGTAATGTGTACCTTTTGTGAAAGGTGACTGAAAATACAATATCTATAAATGCAACACACACACACACACACACACGTCCAGAGGTGTCAATCTGTTGCACTAGATCCCTTGAATAACAATTTACAACGGAACATGTCGGTTCTTGTGAGTTTGATAAATTTAATTGATTTTGTATTATATAATCGTACACCATCAAGTTTCAGATTCTTTTATATTGAATGTTGCATTCAATCATCGTATTTTTATATATTTGTTTAACAACACACAATTAAAAGTAAACAATGCAATTTTTTTTAATAGGCAATCCACCCAAACTAGGATGATTTGTGCGACAAAATTTAAGACATTATGAAATTATATGAGTCAATATAATAAAACCAATTAAAAAATACAATTGCAGATAATTCAAAGTTTCAACTGATTAAGCTTCAAAAATTTAACAATCGATTTATAAATGGAAAAGTTCCTCGAAGAAAGAAGAAACGCAACATTCACTGGACGCGGCAAAGACATAACTTTTAGTAAATCAAATCTAACATATCTCACAAAGGACAACCGAAAAATACATGATATATAGTTTAATCATTCAAACCAGACTCGCTGCCGGGATTTTCCACAATAATCATTCTGTAAAAGTGACTAGCTACCACGCAGTGGTCGGTCCGATAACGAAAAATGAATTAATTCAATAAAATATGTTTCAAAAGTATTGCAAAGAATACTAAAATGAAAGTACTACAATTTTGCAATAATTATTTTATTAATTAATAACGACCTCCGTAGCCTAGGTTTTTAACATCCACCCGGGGTTTTTAGGTTTGAAGGAATTTAAAAAAAATGCCAGTCTGGTAAAAAGAGTTCGTCTGATAACAATACTCGCACCACGAGTTCCTTGTCTACTACATATGTTCTAAAATTTAAAAAAACATCGATTATAATCGATAATTATCGGGGCCAAAGATAATAACATATTGTCTCCCGGCCACTCTTCAATATGTTTCTAACGCTTATTGGGATATATTCGGTAATAAATAAATATACGCAATTTTTATTACATTCAAGGTTCCTTTTTATATAGTATTATTATAGTGAATAATGAAAAGCATAAAGAACTTAAAACAAATATAACACTAAACTTAATGAACCATCTTTGACTGGTTGATTGACAACCTTCGTATTTAAAACATACTTTATATTTAAAAAAATATTTTATAAACATTCTTAACATATGCAAATTATTTTGTTTCAGAAATTGGCTTGCCTTCTGGCAGTCATTACTTTTGTCGGAGCAGCATTCGAAAATAAGCTGGAAAAACGTGGGCTCCATTTTTTGAGCTATGGAGGATTTAGTGGGGGAAGCTAAAGCTAAATAAACAGCCCTGGTGGAGATATTGGAGGAGTAAGCACTCATGGTGGAACCTTTGGAAGAATTGGCGGAATCTTTGATGGGGGCATTGGTGGGGGTATTGGTGGAGGAATTAGTGGAAATATTGGTGGAGGAATTAGAGGAGGTATTGGGGGAGGAATTGGACGATCAATTGGAGGAGGTATTGGGGGGGGGATTGGAGGAGGGGTTGATGGAGGTATTGGTGGAGGGATTGGAGCAGGTGTTGGGGGAGGAATTGGCGGTGGGGCTAGTGGTGCAGTAGCAAGGCCTTCTCCAGTTCCAGTTGGCAGACCAGTCCCAGTAAATTTTATTATACGAGTATTGTATTGCATCACACTTTCGTTGTATACAATACAACCTGGTGGACTTATTGCCATGTGTCAATATCTTCCCATCAACCAGAAATATGTCAAAGTGCCCTTTGGTGAAAACCAAACTAGAGTTTTTTTTAAATTCTGGGTTCCAGCAAGATTTGAACCCGCCACTTCCGGGTTGGGAGTCTTACCAACTAGGCCACGGAGGTCATCGAGTATAAGTGAACATCAAAGAAAAACGTTATGTGGCCATACGACATCACTTCAACGTTTCTGTTCGTTAGGCTTCTATTATCATATAATGAAGGTCTCTGAATAAATTTATACCAACTAAGGTTTTAAAGTAAAACTTGAACTGAGACCTCTTAAACATTTACTTCCTTAAACGAACAACAAAAATAAAATGAGCATTATAAATGAGCCGTTACTGTTCAATATCGGCTAATTCATCTTTTGATGAGAAATTACATATTGATGAAGTTTTAAAGATTTTTTCCTTTTAATTAATTTATTTAATACTTCATTTTAAAACAATCTGACGGGCCTATTGCCAGGTAGAAATCTCTTTCTACCAACTATACAATACATTATAAAAGAAGTTACATAAGATATCATCAATCAAAGGAAATAAAGTAATGATGGAGAGGAATGAAACACGTTATATAATATTACTGACTAGAAATTAAAAGTTTTTCGGTTGTTTCTTAAATAATGTCAAAAATGGAGTGAGTCTAACATTGTTTTGTAACTGGTTTCAGAGTTTCACTACGTGGACAGTAAAGGACACCTTAAAAAATAACGGCAGTGAACTGGGAAATCAATTAAACTATCTATATCTGTTTGAGCGTAGCGTAAGTCCATGATCGGAAAGATGCTGAATATTTTCGGCAAGATAAGAGGGGGCGGCGGAACAGTTAAAATTAAAAAAAATTAACTTTTTTACTTTAAAAAAAATTAAAATAAGATTTCTGAATGCAGGATAAAACTAGTCAACTTCAGTAAAACCATATCTACGGTCAACTCCACGAGGACCAATAAGAAGGCGACAATATATCTCGTGTCGGTGTTGATATGAAAATAAAATTTCATTTCGATCTGTCAATTCATTCTTTGTTTACAAGCCATTTGAAGTTGACGTGTCAGTGTATTTTTTAACAATGAAAAAATCCGAATATCGTGCAGTGATTAAATTCTTTGTTTTGGAAGGTTTATCGGCTACTGAGATCCATGCAAAGATGGTGAAAGTGTTAAAGGAGTCTTCTCCTTCATTTCCAACCGTTCACCGATGGGTTTTGGAGTTTAAGCGTGGCCGTACAAGCGTTGAAGACGATCCACGCTCAGGACGTCCAAAAAGTGCATCAACACCAGAAATCATAGCGAAAATACAGGATATGGTTTTGGAAGATCATCGATCGACTGTGGATGTGATAGCTGACACCATAGGCATCTCACATGGAACAACATGGCATATTTTGGCTGAAGTTTTGGGTTTTAAAAAACTGTGTGCACAATGGGTGCCGCATTTGCTAACAATGCAACAAAAACACGTTCGAATGCGACTTTCTGAGCAACATTTGGAGCAATTTCGAAAGGATAAAAAGGATTTTCTGCGTCGATTCATCACTATGGATAAGACTTGGGTCTACCACCATGATCTTGAATCAAAACAAGAGGCTAAGGAGTGGTGTGAACCAGGCACTTTGACTCCGAAGCGAGTTCGTGTCCAGAAATCGGCCAAGAAGGTGTTAGCGTCAGTTTTTTGGGATGCAAAAGGAATTTTATTGATAGATTATCTCCAAACTGGTAAGACAATCAACTCTGATTATTATTGTGACCTTTTGGACCAGTTGGATGAAAAAATTTGTGAAAAAAGACCCGGTTTGCAGAAGAAAAAAATCATTTTTCATCAAGACAATGCACCTGCTCACACAGCTCAAAAAACCATCGCGAAAATCAGTGAATTGGGGTACGAATTGTTGCAGCATCCACCCTATTCGCCAGATTTAGCTCCCTCTGACTTCTGGCTGTTCTCACACCTCAAAAAATTCCTTCGTGGAAAGCATTTTTCATCAAACGAAGAGGTTATAGCCGTCGTAGAGGAGTATTTTGCAGGCCTTCCAGAAAGTCACTTCCGTGATGGGACAACAAAGTTGGAAGATCGTTGGACCAAGTGTATTGATCTTATGGGAGACTATACTGAGCAATAAAAGTGATTTCCCCCCAAAAAAAATGTATTTTCATTTCCGCTTTCAAAACTTTTTGACTAACCTAGTTGCAAAACTGCAAAATTGCAAAAAGATCTCAAATATATTAAAAATGTAAGATAAATCTATTTCTATATAAATTACAACTCAATTAATTAACAACTTATACGTAATGCTAAATGTGAGATTGTCTATTATATTTTACTTTTTAATTGAATAGAAAATGGAAATATATATTTTTTAGGTGTTGAAACAAAAATTTTGATTTTATTATATCGAATATTCATTTATGTTTCAAATTTTGATTGTATCTTTCTTATTTGAAATCGTAAAACTGCGAACTTTCGGAGGGGTTTTTTATCCACTTTGTATGAATTTATCCTGTTACACAAAGGTGTATGAATAGATGTGTATGAATCCATCAAATTATATAAAATATCCCCTTTAGCAAGAACTTTGTATTTTGCTCCCAAATTACCAACATTCAAATTTATTTTAGAGTTTTATTAAAATGAATATGATCTGATGATGAAGATCAAACGTGATACATGGAGCCGATGGACTCGGCTTTGGAATTGAGTAACAATCACTTTCAGGTATAAATCGATTCAACAATACATTACTATCAAACTTTGATTGATAATGTTCAACTAAACAAAATAGAAGTATCAACATTGTATTGTTAACGTATTTATCACTAAATGTCTCAAATCATCTCTACACATTGGTCATTGTTTTAGATCCAGTTTGTGATTATGTTCATGATGATAACACTTTTGATCACGTTTCAACAGCAGTGTTGTGCGGGATGTTCTGACTTGATGAATAATTTTGTTTCTTTTGTCTTTTGTTTATAATTCTTTGTTTATAATCCCTCCTACGTTCGTCTATAAAGTGATAGTGGCATTCTTGAAACTGTACCAGCCGAAACTAATAAATCAAATCGAACCCATGCAAATGTCTAATATACGGAATGGCACAAATCATCCTTTCTTGGGAGGATTACCTTAAAAAAGTATTCATTTATGTATCGTAAGTTATATCACAGAAATAAATACATAATAATTTTGGATATTTTTAATTCCACCTTTTTGCACAAAGCACTTTAGATACATTATTCTGTTTTCTACGTTTATTATAATAATTAAGACTATGGGGTCCCCAAGCTTAATTAATGAGTGGAGTGTGGGGAGTACATAAATATATTAAATAAAAAAACAAAGGAAGGAAAACATTGTTATGTATGTATTAAAAAGCATTAAAAACTCGTGAATTTCCCACATTAATCTGCACTGTAAACTCCCTGAATATCGTCTTTCGGGAAAACCCATAAATACTGCTAGAAGATATACCTGAAAAGTATTGTAGAGCTCTACCTTAAGTTGAAGATTTATTAAAACTTAAGACTGAATAAATTTCACAAAACTTGAATAAAGTCTACAATCGAAACCTTTCAAAAAGGAGACATCTGTTTTGCTTTAAACAGTAAAATAATTCTTATATTGAAACTGGCGTGTGCAGAATAGCTCTAATATTAAATCAAAACAGTCTCTGACTTACATGAATTATGCATAATTCAGGCGCTTAGTAAATAGGAATATCAAATCAGCATCGTCATTAAGAAATTATCCTAAAAAATATTCTCTCTGTGTTTATTAAATGTAAGTAATGTGCACTTTTTGTGAAAGGAGACTAAAAGTACAATGTGTATAAATGCAGCACCTACCCATAGGTATCCATCAGTTGCTTCAGATCCCTCGAATAACAATTAACATCGGAACATGTCGGTTATTGTGAGTTTGACTATTTTAACCCTTTTTTTTCAACAAATAATCATAAATCACCAAGTTTTAGTTTCCTTTATTTAAAAATTGTTTTATTTTAAATATTTTCTTAAGATTACACAAAAATAAAAGCTTACCTAAAGTATGAGGAAACACACTATAATCGACTTACTCGTAATCTTTGTATAAAATTCTTAAATCAACATCTTGAATCAATGAAAATATTTTGTTCATTTGGTGTCATGTTAATTAATTTTTAGTTTAATAAAAAATACTCTTTTTTTCTTTGTATTCAAAATCGAATAGTTATTGTATAAAACAGTGATGAAATACATAGATTTTTTTTTATATTTATTAAATTAATCTTTTAAATCTTTTTAATCAAGTTTGATTTTTTAATCATTGTAATATCCACAGTATTATAATTATTTCTCATTTAAGAACAAAAATATTTAAAAAAGAAATATCATTTCACAATACTATTTTGTTTGTTTATTTAGTTAAGTCGAGGGGTTATCCATTATGTTAAAAAAAAGGCTAAATGTACTAATAACTTAATGAAACTTATAACTAAAACTATATATATAGTCAGTAAAACGAATAAAAGTAGAATAAACACAAGTTTCAGAAGTCTTCAATGTCAATCAACAATTTTGTTCACTTTATATACAGTGTAAACCCAGCTTTACAGTAAAAAAACTGAACACGTGTTCTCACGACCGCATCGGCTCATATTTATGAACACACTGACATAAAATATTGTGATAAGATTGGATTAGTATCGTTTTAATTATGCAAAGACACTTTTAAGTGACGTGACTAATTATTACCAACCATCCGCGCCTAGCGCGTATTCCGCACCGCGGGATATGTTAGCTGTACGCGCTAGGCGCGTACTCCGCACACAACGTGTTAAAAAAATATTATTAACTTATTTCAACCCAATTCATTTACGTATATGATTTTACATTCCAGAACTGACATT
Source organism: Odontocerum albicorne (assembly GCA_949825065.1). Classification (NCBI taxonomy): domain Eukaryota; kingdom Metazoa; phylum Arthropoda; class Insecta; order Trichoptera; family Odontoceridae; genus Odontocerum; species Odontocerum albicorne. Next base: position 22,716,381 of record OX463855.1, read on the forward strand.
TGCATGTTTTATTTTTACTTCAACAATACTTAAAACTATCCTTGACATATAAAACAAATACATAATGATAAGTCCGAATACCCTTGGCTTATTACATTACTTGAAGTATTTATTTCATTAAATATTTTAAAACCTTTGTACCATAACTTATTTTATATAACTTATTTTGGTTTTTGGAAGCCGAAAGTCATCGCGACTTCTCGTAGATTCATAATGGACATCATTTTTGTACAGCACATCGTTTCGAATAACTTTTGACATTAAACTATTATACAACTTAAAATAATAGACGGAGACTTGAAAAACAATATCATAGATTATTTTACCTTGCAGATATATCTTATTTACAAATCATATAGTTTAGTCTAATGTAGTGTCTAAGTTTTTTAATTGTCCTTAACCCTTTATTCTGTAGATTTTGAAGTTTACAAAATGGAGAGGCAGTGCTAAAAAATAGGACATTATAAATTTAACTTTATGAAACATATTTCACTACTAGATTGACAATTATAGTAAACATTGTTAATTTTGAAAAAAATATTATTAGATGCAAATTATTTTGTTTTAGAAATTGACGTGCCTTCTGGCAGTCCTCGCTTTTGTCGGAGCAGCATCCGAAAAGAAGCAGAAAAAACGTGGACTCCATAGTTTGAGCTATGGAGGATTCAGTGGAGGAAACTCTGGAATAAGTAGCCATGGTGGAGACATTGGAGGAGTAAGCAGCTATGGTGGAGACCTTGGAGGAATCAGCAGCTATGGTGGAGATATTGGAGGATTCAGCGCTCATGGTGGAGACTTTGGAGGAATTAATGGAGGCATTGGTGGAGGAATTGGCGGAGGTGTTGGAGGAGGAATCGGAGGAGGTATTGGAGGAGGTATTGGTGGAGGAATTGGAGGAGGCATTGGCGGAGGAATAGGCGGTGGGGTTGGTGGTGCAGGTCAAGTCATCACTAACACTATTGAAGTTCCAGTCCCCCAACCTTACCCCGTCACTGTCGATAGACCAGTACCAGTCCCAGTAAGAGTACCAGTTGCTCGACCGGTTCCAGTAGAAGTTCCCAGACCTTACCCAGTCGCCATTGAGAGACCAGTTCCCGTCACTGTCAATAGGCCAGTACCTTATGCAGTACGAGTTCCAGTTCAAATTCCAGTCATCCAAAGAATTGAAGTACCAGTAGCAAGGCCTTATCCAGTTCCAGTTGACAGGCCAGTCCCAGTGCCAGTGCCCCAGCCTGTTGTAGTAGAAAGGCAAGTACCTGTCGTCATCACCCAGGGTAATGGGGGTGGAGCTGGTGGATTTGGTGCTGGTGGATTTGGTGCTGGTGGATTTGGTGCTGGTGGATTTGGTGCTGGTGGATTTGGTGCCGGTGGATTTGGTGCTGGCGCTGGAGGAGCTTTTGGTGGTGCTGGCGCTGGGGGATCTTTTGGTGGTGCTGGAGGATTTGGAGCTGATGCTGAGGGAGCTTTTGGTGCTGGAGGATTCGGTGCAGGACATGGTTTCAGTTCAGGATATGGAGATCTCTCATCTTATGGGTCATCTGGTTTTGATTCCGGTTCCTCATACGGATCTTCTGGTCTTCATTCAGGTTCTTCCAGCGTTTCTTCTCATAGCTTGCCATCTTCATATGGGTCTTCTGACCTTTATTCCGGTTCCTCCAGTATTTCTTCCCATGGTCTTCAGTCATCATATGGTTCATCTGGTCTCCATTCTGGCTCATCTGGGCTTTCCTCTCATGGTCTCAGACCCTCATACGGATCTTCTGGTCATCGTTCTGGCTCATCCAGTGTATCAACGCAACACATCATCCACCATAATTGAGTTCATTTCAATTTATAATCCCGACAAAATGTTTCTGTTGAGGTTATCTGAAGCAAGGATGGTAAACTCTTTTCTATCACAACGATTGACTTGCATTAACTTGAGATGTCAATGATTTATATCCAAATTGTTTTCAAACTGATTAATTTTAGCACATTTATTGTTTCTTTTGACAATTATTGTTATTTTTATACGGTTTATTATGAATAAATAAACAATACAAAACATATGTTTTTTTTTATTAACTCTTTTAAAAAATGTTATTTAAATTAAAACAAAAATTATTAACCCAAAAAAGTCTGCTGGTTGTATATAACAAATAAATTAAAAAGTTAAGCGCAATTTAGTAAGACAATATTAAAGATTTCATAAAGCGATTGACTTATAATTATATCCAAATAAATCCAGATTAACAACGGTGCAAAGTGATATTTTAACTGTGACAAAAAATAAAATGAACACTCCTTAGAGATAATAATGCGTTTTATAATACCATAACAACATTTTTCTGTGTAATTAAAACTTAGATTAATTCCTTTTAATTTTAAGGGAGCTGCTTAATTTAACCATATCAAGAAATAATTGATTTAATCAAATTCAAATGTTTCTAGATAGACCAAAATAATATAACGATTTTCCAATCTTGGAATCCATTTCATGTCGGCATCGCTAAAATGAACTTGCTAATACATTCGGAAATGAAGCATGGTCAACTAGATTACCTGTTGTCAACGTATATCACCCTTTGTTTGATCGGAAGATCAAGATCAAACGCGATACTTGAAACCGTACGAGTATATCACCCTTTGTTTGATCTAATGATCAAGATCAAACGCGATACTTGAAACCGTACGAGTATATCACCCTTTGTTTGATCTGATGATCAAGATCAAACGCGATACTTGAAACCAATTTTCTCAGCTTTGTAATCCGATTAGCATTAACGAAGTTCCAGGTAAAAATCCGTCTAGCAATACATTTCTATCGAACCATGGTTTAATAAAGTTAGATCGAACAAAGATAATTATCTTGATGATGAAACTAACGACCATTTTTTCTTCGTCTGTCCTCCGCGGCATCGTTTTGACTTGATGAATAATGTTGCGATTCCCTGTCCTTTGAAATTTACTCACAATTACTCCCACGCCCATCTGCAAAATTATAAAAATTAAATCAGCCAAAACTGCAATCCGTAAAAAACCATCCATACCATTTTCTTTTAATGAACAACGCAAATCATCCAATTGTTGGTGAATTGCGTTTAAAAAAAGCAAAGATACACCGCTAAGATCCAAAAGTGTCCGGCCTGAATGAGTTAGAGCAGGCACTGATACCCAATACCTTGGTCGGGTGATGTAACAGTTACAATTTGATAGATTTACCATTCAGCATAATATCGACTTGAGCTAATAGAAGATGTATCGTTTTGTTATATTCTAAGATGTTAAAAATTTCATATCGCGATATTATCAAGTTTATAGCAACATTTTGTTGGGATTTTCAGAGAATTTTACTAATTGAGAAACACTACCTTTTGAGGCGAGAAATATTATCTTTTCTGGCAAGTATGATGTTTGATTAATGAACAAATTAAAGGATGCCATAAAATTTTATAAACCCGAGGAAAACTCTCACAAGGTGTGAGATTATTGCACTATAATGCACCAGTGCACACTTATATTGCTGCAAAATATGCTATTGAACTCTGCGGTTCCCAAGAATTGATTCACCTACCCTATTGTCCTAACTTAGCCCTTTGTCATTATTTTAAATTTTCAAAACTCAAATCTTATTTTGCGTGGAAAAAAAACGAAGACGTTGTACATCATTTTGAGAAAAAAATTACAGTGGTATTGAAATATTAATTCATCATTCTAAAAATGTATTGAAATACTGGGCGACTATATTGAAAAACGAAAATGTTTGTTTCATTCTATCACTTTTACATATCACGCAGTAAGGTCCAAAAGTTTCATAGCTGGAAACTTTTAGACCTACGTAAAATAATGGAATTATCAGCTTGATGTGCTACACTAAGGTCTTTTGGGTGCAGATTCAGAAAAAAATATTTGAGGTAGATCGGTCGAATTGATCGCGCTGCTTCTATTATACTTTTTGAGTGACTGGTTGCATAGCATAGAAGTCTATCCTCTGGTGTATAAAAAAGATAGCGTCATAAAAATATTGAAGATGATTCTCTATATCACATTATTTGAGTTATAATTAAACATAGGTTCCTTTGGAGTGATATTTAGTCCCTGAATGGCGCCAGAAAAAAAAATTATGAATGTAAATATGAATTTACTTTGTTTAGAGAACGATGAAATAGAATATTAATAAATATGTACATCGTTTAAATTTAGTATAATTAGATATTAACGATCTCCTTGATCTTAATCGTAAAACGCAAGTCTTCCAATCTGAGAGCTGCGAGTTCGATTACCATTAGAACCCACATTTAAAAATGAAGTCTTCTGTACAGTATACGGCGAAAATGTAATTCAATACAATACACTAATACACGCAAGAGCTGGTAACGATATAATTCCAAGTATTTTTTTTTGTATGTGCACAGTCAACAATAATTACTATAATTAACACGAATTAACTAAAGAAATTATTCTAATAAACAGAGAATGAACAATGAAAAAATAATAAAAATAAACGGCGTAAACAAAGAGAATGAATAATTGAATGAATCACGAATAATTAATATAGAATGAATTTATAATAGTTTTTTTTTTCATTTGTATTGTACACATCAACATATCTATCAAAATTATCACAATTTATGATGGTATATGAACACTGCAAATACTCGTATACACTACACTTAAAGCCAAATGTGTTTCTATCACATATCGCAAAATCTATAAAAGTTTATTTGTAGTTCATCTTCCCTTGATAATGTTTCTGTGGTTTTCTTACGAATATGTTTTTCTAAATATATGCAGGTTTCTAATATAATTGCCGCAGCCACCACCTTCGTATTCTTACATTCAACTAATATATGTTGGGTGTACAAATTAGTTCGGTCCGTTTTTTGTGTTCAAAAATGCATTTATTTCTAAACAAAATGAATGAACAGATCAATTAAATTATTGTCCATCGCTGGCTACTACTTTTTCCCATCTCTCAAGCAATTTTTGAATTGGAGCGGCGTCATCATAAACTTCGTTGGAGTCAGTTGGATCAGTTGGAGCAGCGTCACCATAAACTTCGACAAGCATTCGATGGGCTTCAACTGCACTTTTCTTCCAATTAAAGCAGAAAATTAAAACCTCCCGCAAATGCTGATTGGTTAACACAAAATTCGACATTTTCAACACTGTACAAAACAAGGTTTTTGCGTGAAACTCAAAGCGATATAAACTGAATATTATTGGCAGATGTCTAACCTCTCTGAAACCGCCAAAATCGGCTGTCACTATGAACCATTCATAACAGCCAGAGCCATCTTTTGGAAACGGACCGAACTAATTTGTACTCCCAATACTTTTTTTTAATAGGCAATCCATCCAAACTAAGATGATTCGTGCCACCACATTCAATTCACTGTGCAATTATATGTATCAATATATAGTAGTACAATTATTTTTCTTAAAACGCCAATTCTAGACGAATTTAAGTAATAACTGATTACTTATTTTGTAATATTTTTAATCTGTCAATAATAGTGGGTTCGAATCCCGAGTTGGATCACCCTTAAAGAGAGTCTTCTCTTAAACGAAGTTACATAATTATTTATAGTTAGGGCATTAACATTGTGAAGGTTTTGAGGCTTTCTTTTTTTATGAGGCTTTCACCTCATCATTAGGGGAGCACATACAAGTCTTGTTTGTGCTCCCCTGATGATGAGGTGAAAGCCTTGAAACCGGTAGGGTTATACCGTTACAAAAGTGGAATAAACAGTGTTTGATAAAACAAATAACAATGAAGTTACATAAATTGTCCTTTTATTATAATCATAATCCAAATTAGTGATGCAAATAAGTTGAAGAACGTGGCCGGAAGACAAAATTGTAGACACGTTACTCTCAATTTATCATCATACGTCTTGAAATCGTGACAATTATTGCACGTGGACAAGTAATAACCTCGCACATGTTTAGCGCGTGCGATTATTGTTACAAGACAGTCTTAAACTAGACTGGGATCCTTTTTTATTTTTTTGGTACCATCGGGACTCGAGCCTCTACTCCCGAGTAAAAGATAAGCGTCCTACCTATAAGGCCACAGAGTTGTCAAATTTAAGTGGTCATCGATTGATTATGAGAGTGTCGCTTTTACAAAATAAAAATTCAAAACAGTTGCAGGCTAGATAAACCCATTCCACCGGTCGGATCCATCCTTCAGGCCGTTAGGGACCTCCGATAAAAGCAATCAATCAGTATTTTTTTATCAAAATATTTATATGGTTTTATGATTTGAACTCGTACAATCTCAATTAATTAGGCCTCCCAAAAGGAAAGTCTCCCACACACAGTTATATCAGTGTTTGGTGCCAGACCATTTAAGACAGGGGTAGCCAACCTTTTTGGGTCGCGTGCCAAAACCGATATTGGGGTAAAGGTTTGCGGGCCACACATGTTTTTTTTACTAATAGGCGTATCGAAATTTAAATGCCTGATAACTAGGTAATGTGCTCCAATTTTTTCTGGTTTTCGTAGGGCTGTAGTGTTTTATTCATGGTCCTTTTGTATTATTGTATTGAATTACACTTTTGTTGTATACAATACAACCTGGCAGGCGTATTGCAATATGGAAATCTCTTTCAACTAACTAGAAATATGTTAAAGATGCCTTTAGAGAAAACCAGACTGGAATCCAAAAAAAATCTAGGATCCAACAGGATTTGAACCCGCAACCTTTGGGTTGAGGGACAAGCGTCTTATCAACTAGTCGATGGAGGTCGATCCCATTACTATCGTCCCAAAAGTATTATGTCAAATATGCACTCAGCTTACTAACAGGCTGCTACAAAACGCCATGAAAGGATATTTAATGTATACTCGATCTTACAGTGGAAATAAATATGATACCACCAGGAGTCGAACCCGGGACCTTCGGTTCGTGAGCCGAATGATTTAACCACTGGACGAGGAGGACCGACAAATTCTTAAAATTATTTATTTTTCAATATAAATTCAATTCACATTTTATGAATGTCATTAATAACATAAATAAATTAATTTCAAGTTTTATTTAGGATATATATTCCACGTAACTAATAACTATGTACTTGTATTGTTTTCTGTTTGTTTGTCTATACGTGTATACAGTATTTTATCATTTTGGGGCACATTTAAATAAGATTTTATATTTTGATATAAATCTTCGCCGCGTTGGAAATCTAGAGAGTATCGCTATTATTAAACAACTACTATATGTTTTAATTATTTCTTTCATGATTTATAGAAAACAGCTTGCGGGTCGCATAAAACACTCTGACGGGCCGCGGATTAGCCATAACTGATTTAAAGTATTAAATAAGAAATGCCTAGGAAAATTGTGGCATTACCTAAATGTTGAGAACACTCGAAAAGTGACAGTGTTATATACCTATATGTCATTGGCTTTTCATAAAACCTTTTAACTAACATGTAGCCAAGGAACGCTTAAATATGCACCAAGTTTATTTAAATAACTCAAAAGTCATGCTTCTAGGGACATTGTGATATGGTAATCAGAAATTAGTTTAGTTTTTCTCGGATAGATGTAGTTAAAACAAAACTTTCGATGCTAACTTCATTCTTAACTTGCTGAATATATATTACTATACGACTTCCGAGGCCTAGTTGGTTAGATGCCTGTCTCCTAGCCCGGAGGTTGCGGGTTCGGATCCCGCTGAAACCCAAATATATTTAAAAAGGATTCCATTCTGGTTTAGGGCCACTTAAGGCCACTTGAACATCTTTCTGGTTGGTTGGAAGAAATTACCACATGGCAATAAGCCCGCCAGGTTGTATTGTATATGAAAAAGTGTAACACAATACAATATTATAAAAGATCACAGCGTATATTTTCGGTCATTGTTTACCCAAATTGCTTGAGCGGTTTTTAGGCGATATTTTGGAGATTGAAAAAATATGATTTTTTCGGTGCTTGATGTTTTTTTACTGCTGCAAAGAAAAAAATGAGACTCAAACAAAAAACAAGTACAGTCTATAGCGATAGTGCAGTAAGCGATCGTGTGTGTGTCGAATTTGGTTTGAAAATTTCCGTAATGGTGATACGACACTCAAAGATGATGATCAAATACAGGCTTTGATCGAGAATAACCTGCGTTCTACTATACGAGATACTGTTAATATCAAAAACCACAATTCACGAATATTTGGTACATTTTACTCGTATCTTGATGAAAACTTGTTTTTTTTTTAATTTAGGACGTTTTTCAAATAATTCAAAACAATCATATCAAGTGGAATACACTTTTCTATTTGTTTAAAGAAACGGATTATATGCATACACTGTGATGCAAGGTGTGATAAAATACGAATCGATTATATAAATGATGTGAAGGTGAATTTATTTCGTAAGTGTAATTCGAACCCAGTGGTAATATTTACCTAACAATTCTATTAATCGTCACAATCATTACTATCGTGATGATCGTTACGAATAATCAAAGAGTACCTAGATATGGAAGGGTCACCGTAAAGTTGACGGTTTTGATATGCAGTGCTGTTGGCTGCTTGGAGTACCATTGATAGCACGACGAACTAATAATTAAATAGTATCATAATTAACCTTTCCCTTCCTGTGCTAAAAAATCCGCGCGTTCCGGTGCTGTGTATTCAATACACATCAATACACATGTAAAAATGAGCAATTTAAAATCGGATAAATAAGAATATTCATAGCCAACCGCTTAAATTAAATTTGAAGTCAAAAGGGATAATTGAAATTTAATTGCTGAAAACATGAAAAAAACATCGGCCGAAACTCACAAAACGGGCGAAGACACCACCTCAAACGAATGCCCGAAAGCTACTGAAGCGAGGGAAGTGAGCGAACTGAGATTCTATTTCTTGCGTTCTCATATACCGAAGTAGAGTGAGAATGAGACGTGAATAGCGTCGCTTCCTCACCCATAGCGGTTTTTAGAATGAATATACCTACGTCACACACTGGCACACGTTTAATTGTATTTGTGAATTCATTCCCGATTTTCACAAAACATCTTTGATGTCGCCGATAAGTGCTAATTATTATTAATATTATTTTTTTCATTCAACGCGTAAATGTATTATGGAGGAATAAATAAAATCTAAACCCAGTATTTATTAAATTTAAATATATATTAAAGTTTTTAGAAGTACTTTTTAGATTTCCACATGGCAATAAACTCGCCAGGTGAAATAAAAAAAAAAAGGTTTAAAGGAAAAAGAACGACCATCGTCGACTGTTCAGATATTTCAAAAGGAGTAGATTCAATTGAGAACACGTTGAGGGTTACAATGAATATATAAAAATCGGAGATAGAAAAGTGAATAAATGGAATGTAAAGTTATTGTTAGTCTCTGAAACGTTCTTGCAAAAACGGTTTTTAGATATTTGATACATTACTACTCGTTGTATGGGTCAATATTCAACTAATAAATATTGAAATAGAATACACATTTTACTGATTTAATATTTATTTTCATTTAGGATTATCCATTCGATAAACTCGTATGTAACAAAGTCACAAATGTTATTTGCGAGTTTGATCCTTTTTGCATATGCACGTTTAATGTCATAAAATACATTTGAAATATATTTGAGGTGTATTTTATGGAAACCATGAAGTAAGGGATGCTTGTTTTCCATTTATATTTTAGCATCTTTATTTATTTTATGTTTAGTCCTCTCATCCTTGTTTTTTATTGAACTTTTGAATAAATATTGTTCAATTTAATATTGTATTGTATTGTATTTAAATGTGGCTCTGTGGGGATGGTTAAACAAAATAAAGCATTTATAACAAACTATTTATTGTATCGTACATTTAACATGAACAATCACAGAGAACTCAGCAATGCTGCTACTCACTGACATATTCTTGGAAGGGACAGAAAAGAAGAAAAGAACAGTAGCAGCAAGGCAGCGCGTATTTAGGTCATTCTAGTGATGGATGGTGTGCTGGTGGGATGAGGCTCCTGAACCGTGTCCTCCTCCTACACTGAATCCTCCTGAAGAGCCGTGTCCACTTCCGAAGCTGTATCCACTTGAAGATCCATGCCCTCCTCCAAGTCCGTATCCACCAGATGATTCAAGTCCTCCGGCACTGAATCCTCCATCATGACCTCCATATCCTCCACCGAGTCCTCCGCCATATCCTCCACCGAGTCCACCACCGTATCCTCCGCCGAGTCCTCCACCAAGGCCTCCACCGAGCCCACCCCCGAGTCCTCCACCAAGTCCTCCACCGAGTCCTCCCCCAAGACCTCCGCCGATTCCACCTCCTCCTGCTCCTCCTTGATTAACCACAATGGGTACTTGGCTCTCCACCACAACGGCTTGAGGCACTGGCACTGGGTAGGGCCTATCAACTGGAACAGGGTAGGGCCTGGGCACTGATACTTCGACTCTCTGAATGACGGGAACTCGGACTGGTACCCTCACGGTATATGGGACTGGCCTGTTGACGGTGACGGGCACTGGTCTCTCTACAGTAACTGGATATGGGCGGGGAACTTCCACTGGATATGGCCTAGCGACTGGAACGGATACCGGAACTGGCACAGGTCTGTCCACGGTGACGGGGTAGGGTTGGGGCACAGGAACTTCGACAGTATTGGTGATGACTTGAGCTCCCCCTCCAGCACCACCACCTATTCCTCCTCCAAGACCTCCACCGATTCCTCCACCGAATCCTCCGCCGAATCCTCCACCGAACCCTCCGCCTAGACCTCCACCAAGACCACCGCCAATCCCTCCTCCGTAGCCACCTCCAACACCTCCTCCGATACCTCCATGGCCACCGAAACCTCCACTCAATCCTCCTCCGCTTCCTCCCAAGGTACCACCATGACCGCCAAATCCAGAACCACCATAGCCAAGATCATGAAGTCCACGTTTCTCTTGCTTTGTTTCTTCTTTGGCGGCACTAGCGCACGCTACCAACACCACCACTCCAATCAACTTCTGCAAAAAAAAAACGATATCGGTAAAATAATTTTCGATGTCAACAAACGAAAAGAAACATTTTCTTCAGATAACCCAAAAATTATAAATTCTTTCTAGTAATAAGTGCTATTAAGAATATTATGATAAATGTTTTTTGTAAATGAAAACAATATAAAATTATTTTCCTGCGTTTACATTGTGAAGTCTTTTTTTCTTGTTTATGACTAACACTCTTCTAAGTTAATTTTTACGCTAATGCAAATCCTCCATACGGTAAATGAACAAATATAGTATTACCATGAATGCCATGCTGCTGCGTGTGTTTTGGGTAGAAGCTGCCTGCAGCTACTGATAACTCGACCTCTTTGTTCTGGTTATTTATACAAAATTGTAGAACGTAAACGGCTCCATTCACCATCTGTGTATTTCAACAAATCACACCGTAACAGACAGAAATCGTCAGTCATGGTAATGATGATATATATCTTGGTGGTGCTGGCGCTGAGGGTACTTTTCGTACTAGAGTACATGGTATCAGTTCAGGATAGGGTGTATTCTTTCATGTTCCATCTACGGATCTTCTTCAATCCACCTCTTTCAGTCGGTCTTTAGTAATCTACCATCTTCATTTGGTTCTACCGGCTTTTATTCCGGTTCTCTCCGACATTTATGTCCATGGATGTCTGTCATCATATGATCCGTTTGGTCTTATTATGGATCATCTAACCATTTCTTTTATGACCACCAATCCTCATACAAATCTTCTGGTCAACATTACATTTCAGCCAGTGTTTCAACAAAGCACATCGTTCACGATCATTCCTTGTTTGTAGTCCCGATAAAATTATCCCATTGAGGTTATCTTAAAAAAATATGGAAAACTTCTCATCACAACCATTGACTTGGATTAATTTAATATATCAATAATTTCTATCTTTACTGTCCGTTACTGAATAATTTGAGAACATTTATTGTTCCTATTTGCGATAATTATTTTCTTTCAATCGAATGTTTTTTTTTATTGATTCCTCAAACAAATAATACTCTTTATAAGTAGCATACAGATGTCTTCCACTATTTCAGGGTGCTATGAATATTTGTGTTAAGTAAATATGTAATAAAAAAATATATAAAATCTATATTTTGATTTGATAAATTAGATATTAACTGTCTTTATGCATCTAGAAAGTAATGTGTATTCTCGATGAACGTAATCAATTTTATAATACTCACTGGTAAGGAATACCCAAATTTGGGTTAAAATGAATGAACAAACTGATAAAGTTAACAAGTTAAATTACATATTGCAAGCAAATTAAAAAGTGAAGCGCTATTTTGTAACTCAATTTTGATTCAAAAGGCATTATTATTCAGAAAGGATGTTATTCAAAAACTAATCAGCGTCTCTGAATAAATACAAGTTAAATCATGTTTCCAAAAAGAGATTTTATCTAGGACGTCTTAACCATTTGCTACCATCAGTTAACGAAAAAAAAATTAACTTAACATTATAAATTTAGTCAACAAATCATACAAACATATTTTTTTAAACCATAGCAACATCGTTCTGTGCTATCAAAACAAATTTCAAGAAGTTGCTTAATTCAACCATATCGAGAAACAATTTTCTCAGTTAAATATGTATGAAAATTTGTGTGTGTGGAAATTTCAGGCAAGTGTTTTTGGCAAATATATATAAAATTTGTTATTAAGAAATGAGACCACTTCGATAAAGGCCTGGTTCTTGAAGCATTCCCACAAAATGGAGGGTGCCATGTACTTGTTTGTACCTTTTCATTGAAACGTAAATTTTTTAAATAAAAATTAAACGGAATCCAAATATTTCCAGTTAGACCAAAAAATAAAAATTTTCAGGCTGAGATTTCTTCTCGTATCGACACTGTCGGAAATGAACTTACTGATATATTAGAAAAGGAAGCTTACTAAACTGGATTACATGTCGCCAATGCATCTCATTCATTATCTAATGATCAAAACCAAACGCTATACTTAGAGCCTGAGTTTGAGAATCCAGAAAGTTCATCTGGAACGATTCAAACAATAATTGGCAATGAAAGTGGGCACCCAAGAAGTGAATATTATTATGAACATATATTTTTAAGATTTTTGTGGTTTTCTGTGTCAGTTAGATTAGGGTTTTCGGAGTGTTTTACCACGTAGTTTGGCTTATAATATCGACGTTTCGAAAATTTTGCAGTTTTAATGAGCAGGGTTTGTTTGTAGTCATGGCGAAATTGACTACGAACAAACCGTGATGATGAAAACTGGAAAGTTGTCGTAACGTGGGAATCATAAGCAAAACCACGCGGTAAAACACTTCGAAAAACCTTATCCAATTGTTATGAACATGTGTACCAACCAATCCACAGAGATTGTCTTGAAAGTGTCGATATTTTTTGTTTCTTTTCACATTTGTTTCTTTTTGTAAATTGTTTATTTGTTACTTGCCTTGTGGACCCCTTGACACTTATTGTATGCATTATTTTGAGACTAATCCCTGTCTGTGCCCATGATTTTATAATTTTTATACCTTTTCATTATAATTTTAAGTATCGGGGTGTCAGGTAAACTGAAGTGCCATAAATGTTTGAATATTGTGCGTTTTTTACATTTTAATAATAATTGGAGTGAATCTCGAATAAGTACCCCATTAGCCAGTGTCGACTCTCTGAATGGCGCTTTATAAATTGCCCTTTTATTATAAATATTAAAATCAATAAATGAAACAATCAATAAACAAATACTAGTACACGCCCAAATGTTTTCCATCTAAAATATGGTTGGCAATTACATTCGATTACGGGAAATAGCCTATCATTATCATTTTCTATGAACTCCAAATTTCGTCATTCGCGATTCTACCAACCACGGTGGTTTCTGAAGAACGTACTCTTTGCGGTTGGTAAAATTTAAATAATTTTGATGTATGTATGGAGTGAAACTTGGATGGAGAAAAAACCGATAGGAGCTGAATAAACCCGTGCACTGAAATAAATAAATGGTGTGATAATGTATAAATAAATAAATGGTGTGATAATGTATAAATAAATATATGGTATGATGATTTACAGAAATTTATTGTTTGTCTTTTTTGGTATGCTTTGAGCATGATTGAAGATTGGACGATGACTTTTATTTTAATTGTTTTTTTCCTTGTTTTAGTTTTTGTGTTTCGGGATTTTAATACGAGTATGTTTATTAGTATAACTGTTTATTATGTACTCGTAAGTCTTGAGAATATTCATTTAATTTTCCATGCATTGATATTTTATTTTTGATTATGGTATTAATTCATATTGTGGTGAGGATAATTCTTTTTCAACATGTATTGGTTGAATTAACAATGTGAGTGAATTTTTGTTTCAGTCTAACGATTTTTTTGTGTATACGTAGTTTTTTTCGAGTCCTCCCATGCGTACGATACAGCCCTGGCCTTGGCCTGCTGTGTGCTTATTTTTGTGGTGGCATGTGTGTGCTTCTTTTGATTATAATTTTGTATAAATCATGTTAACATTTTGATGTTTGTATTTCATAACATTTTGTGTTCCGTGTTGTTAACATTTTGTTTCAACTGGATGTGCAACCCATTTTTCTGCTGTTAGTGAGGAGGGCGTCGAAAGGATTTTAAATACTTGAAAAACAAAGTCTACTGGAAAAGACGACTACTTTTTTAAAACTATTTTTAAAATAAATTTGACCCATATCATCAACATATCTCTTGTTTGTAGCTTCTTTCTACATTTGTGGAAATGTGCATACATGATACCGTTACCAAAAAAATTAAAATTCTGTATTACCAAGGAAGTTCCTGTTTTATCCAAAGCTCTTGAGAAAATTTTACAGTCAAATTATGACGCATTTATCTTGAAATAAGATTCTTAATCCCTTGCAATCCGGTTTTCCTTTTGGGCATAGCACAACTACAGCATGCATCATATAACTGATAATATCAAGTAGGCTATGAACAGTGTACAGCTAACGTTCCTCACACTTCTAGACTTTAGTAATGCTTTCGATTCCCTTGATTTTGAATTGTTCTGTATGTTAAACATCAGAACATTGTATTTAATGCCTTGAAATGGTTAAAAAAACTATTAGCATAAGCGTAGACGGCAGGTATAATTCTCAAACCAACTGTCCGATGAGGTTCTGCTGACTGCTAACGTTCCTCAGGGTGGAATACTGTCAACAATAAAATTTTCGTAGTGTTGTAGTTTCGTAGTATTCATATTAATGTAGATTGAAAATATAATTGATAGAATACTGCCACCAATTATATTTAAAATCTTCATTGTCTTGAATTGTGCATTCTTCCTCTTCCCAGTGTCATATCAGTTGCCCCCAACGTTGAATATCACCTGAGAGTAGACACCTTTGTCCCCGGCAGCCCGAAAAAGATCTCCAACGCCCCTTATGTCAGTCCAATCACGTATATTGCGGAGTCAGGAGATTTGCCTCCTGCCAACACCTCCTGCAAATACCTCTTTAATTATGCATTAAAACAGTTTATTAAATCCAACATAAGCTGGTTGATTGGAAAAATTGCTGTTAAGCAAAAAGCCCGCACGATATATAATAATTTGTACACAGAATATTTAAAATAAATTCATATATAGGATTGGGGTATTTTCACTCGATATACAAGTACGTAAAAAAAACTGAAATGTGTTTTGTTTGTTAAATCCTTTTTGCATCACATCGTTCAGTTACATAAAATACATTTAAGATATGTTATAATGTACCTTAGAGGATATCTTGATGTGGATTATGGTTTTTCCCATTTATACTTTTGCTTCATGTCTGAACTTTTTGTTTTGATTTATATATTTTCTTTTCATTTCTCTCATTTGTCGTTTTATTATTTAACCTTTTCATGTGTTGTGTTCAATTAAATATTGTACTTTTTTATGTGGCTTATGGGGATTGTTAAAAAAGAGAAGAAGTAATCATAACAAATTATTTATTTTATCTTACATTTAACATGAACAATCACAGAGAACTCAGCAATGCTGCTACTCACTGACATATTCTTGGAAAGGACAGAAAAGAAGTAAAGGACAGTAGCAGCAAGGCAGCGCGTATTTAGATCATTCTAGTGATGGATGGTGTGTTGGTGGGATGAGGCTCCTGAACCATGTCCTCCTCCTACACTGAATCCTCCTGAATAGCCGTGTCCACTTCCGAAGCTGTATCCACTTGACGATCCATGCCCTCCTCCAAGTCCGTATTCACCAGATGATGCAAGTCCTCCGGTACTGAATCCTCCATCATGACCTCCATATCCTCCACCGAGTCCTCCGCCATATCCTCCACCAAGTCCACCGCCATATCCTCCACCGAGTCCCCCACCGTATCCTCCGCCGAGTCCTCCACCAAGGCCTCCACCGAGTCCACCCCCGAGTCCACCACCAAATCCTCCACCGAGTCCTCCTCCAAGACCTCCGCCGATTCCACCTCCTCCTGCTCCTCCTTGATTAACCACAACGGGCACTTGGCTCTCCACAACAACGGCTTGAGGCACTGGCACTGGGTAGGGCCTGTCAACTGGAACAGGGTAGGGCCTGGGCACTGATACTTCGACTCTCTGAATGACGGGAACTCGGACTGGTACCCTCACGGTATATGGGACTGGCCTGTTGACGGTGACGGGCACTGGTCTCTCTACAGTAACTGGATATGGGCGGGGAACTTCTACTGGATATGGCCTAGCGACTGGAACGGAGACTGGAACTGGCACTGGTCTATCCACGGTGACGGGGTAAGGCTGGGGCACAGGAACTTCAACAGTATTGGTAATGACTTGAGCTCCACCTCCAGCCCCACCACCGATTCCTCCTCCAAGACCTCCACCGAGACCTCCTCCGAGACCTCCATTGAGGCCTCCACCGAAACCTCCACTGAGACCGCCACCAATTCCTCCTCCAACTCCTCCTCCATAGCCATCTCCAATACCGCCTCCAATACCTCCATGGCCACCGAAACTTCCACTCAATCCTCCTTCGGTTCCACCAAGGCCTCCGCCATGACCACCGAATCCAGATCCACCGTAGCCAAGATCATGGAGTCCCCGTTTCTCTTGCTTTGGATCTTCTTTGGCAGCACTAGCACACGCCAACAGAACAACCACTCCAATCAACTTCTGCAAAAAGAAATTTGATCGATTTTAACAAATCTAAAATGACATATTTATTACGAGTATTTAATTAGTTTTGTATTTTTTATACCTTTTTTCTTAATTTTATTCACTAAAAAAATGTACATTAGAAAACAAGATTTTGTCTTACGGCATAGTCATTTTAAAATTGAAAATGCAACGTTTTATTTCTAATTTTATATTTCTCTTCAGAATTCACGAAAAGTTTTATTATTTTTTTGGTATTCATATGTTACTGTAAAAACAGTATTATGTTTTTTTTTGCAAATGAAACAGAAAAATTTCCCGCGTTTAAATAAAGTCTCGCAGAGAAAAACTAGTCACCACTGAAATATTTATTTCTTGTTTATGGCTAACACTCATTTCAAGTTACTTTCAATATTAATACAAATATCTCTAAACACTGCATAACATGTATATAATACTATAAATAAACGGTTTTAACATCTTATTACCATGAATGCCATGCTGCTACGTGTATTTTTGGTAGAAGCTGCCTGCAGCTACTGATAACTTGGTATCTTTGTTCTGGTTATTTATACAAAATTGTACAACTCAAACGGCTCCCTTCTCATATGTGTATTTCAATAGATCACACCGTAACACACGGAAATCCACAGCCATAGTAATAACGATAGAGTTCTTGGTAGTGCTGGCACTGGGAGATTTTTCGTACAAGATTACATGGTTTCAGTTAAGGATAAGACAAATTCTTGCCACATGTTACTTCTACAAATCTTCTTCAATCCAGCTCTTTCAGTCTGTCTTCAGTAATCTACCATCTTTATTCAGTTCTTCAGCCCTTTGTTCCGGTTCTCTCCGACATTTATGTCCATGGATTTCTGACATCATATGATCCATTTGGTCTCCATTATGGATCATCTAACCGTTCCTCTTATGGCCAACAATCCTCATACTGATCTTCTGGTCATCGTTTTAGTTCAGACAGTGTTTTAACTTTGCACATCGTCCACTATCATTGATTTCGTTGTTTGTAGCCCCGTCAAAATCTTCCCGTAGAGGGTAACTGGAAAAAAATGAAATACTCTTCCTCATAGCAACCATTGGCTTGGATTCCTTTAAGACGTCATTAATTTATATATTTACTTTCTGTAAACTGTATAATTTGAAAACATTTCTTTCTTCTTCTTCATGTGTCCTGCCGGGTCCCCCCGACGTTGACGATCACTTGGGAGAAACCTTGTCTGTCCTGGGCAGCACGGAACAGCTCCTCCACACCTCTCATCCCGGTCCATTCTCTAATGTTCCGAAGCCAGGAGTGCTGCCTTCTTCCAACTCCTCTACGACCCTCAATCTTCCCCTTTATGACAAGTTGTAGGATTGCATACTTTTCACCTCTCATTATGTGGCCAAAATATGAAGTCTTACGGAGCTTGATTGTTGTGAACAATTCTCTCTGTGTATTTGCTCTACGCAATACTTCAACGTTGCTAATCATGTCAGTCCAGGATATTCTTAGCATCCTTCGGTGGATCCACATTTCAAAAGCCTCCAAGCGGTTAATGATATTAACTTTGAGGGTCCATGCCTCGACATCATAAAGCAAAACTGACCACACATAACACTTGATCATTCTTTGTCTGAGCTTCAAATTTATATTATCGTTGCAGAGAAGATTTTTCATTTTATTAAAAGCTGCACGAGCTGCTTCTATTCTACATTTAATTTCTATATCGGGGTCCAGATTCTCAGTGATGATGCTGCCCAAGTACTTAAACTGCTTTACCCTTTCAATATTGACACCACCCAGCCAAAGATTTGCATTTGGATGACTTTCTCGACTGAAAATCATCAGCTTAGTTTTGCTGACATTAATGTTCAAACCATAATGCTCACCGGTGGAACTGATCCTATCCAAAAGCTGTTGAAGGTCTTCTATACCATCTGCCAGTAGAACCGTGTCATCAGCATATCTAATGTTATTGATGACTACACCGTTGACCTTGACGCCGATATCTATATCAGTCAGCGCCTGCTTGAAGACAAAGTCAGAGTACATGTTGAACAAAGTAGGTGAGAGTACACATCCTTGTCTAACTCCACGCTGAATGGGAATACTTTGTGAAGTGGTTCCATTTTCAAGTCTGATAACAGCGTTTTGGTCCCGGTACAGATTTTTAATCACTCTCACATCCTTATCATCTACATTACATCTTTGAAGCAATTTTATCAACTCTGAGTGTTTGACTCTGTCAAATGCTTTTTCATAATCAATAAAGCAACTATAAACATTTTTTCTTTGATCATGGCATTTCTGGAGTAAAACATTTATTGTAGTCAACGCTTCGCGGGTACCGAAGCCATTTCTGAACCCAAACTGGGTATCATCCAGGTCTTGCTCGCATTTCAGTCTTATTCTTGCATGTATAATCTTCAGAAATAGTTTAAGTATATGACTCATAAGGCTTATAAGACGATAGTCATTACATTTTCTTGGGTTTGGTTTTTTGGGTATAGTAATAAATAATGATGTTAACCAATCTTGGGGGATAATCCCTGTGTCATATATATTGTTAAATAGTTTGAGTAAGCAGTCAACATTATTTTCATTAATCAGCTTGATAACCTCCATGGAGATTTCGTCAGGTCCACCTGCCTTTCTGGTCTTTGAATTTTTAATAGCATGTAATAATTCCGATTTTAATATAGTAGGACCTTGATCACACTGTGGCATTTCAATGTCAATGCGAGAGTCTTTAAAGAGATTCTGAATATAATCTTCCCACTTCTTTTGAATGATTGAATCATCCAAAATTAGATTGTTTGAGTCATCTGTAAGGCATGATGGTCTCGGTTTACTATTAAGACCGGACAGTTCTTTTAGTTTCCTATGCAGATTAAATGCATCATGCATCTGGTCATACTGTTCTAACTCTTCGCATTGTTTTTTTATCCACTCTTCCTTGGCATTCCTGATCTCACGTTTTATAATCCTTTGGAGGTTCCTGTATTCATCACTATTGCGATTTTTGGTACTAACTACCCTACGCTGTTCCATTAAGTTTAATATGTGGTCTGTCATCCATTGCTTCTTACGAGTCAGTTTTTCAGATTTCAAATGCTTCTTACTTATATCCTGTATTGTGTTTTTAAAAATTTTCCATTGTTCTTCAACTGTACCACTGTTGACATTGTTAAGTTGTTGCAATTTATAATTCAGCTCGGATGACATTGTATCTTTGGTAAGTGGATCTTTCAGTTTCTCTGTGTTCAGTCCCGTTCTTTTGGTTTTCCTTGCAAGTACCTTCAACTTCAATCTGATGTCAATAACAAGTGGATTGTGATCCGATCCTATATCAGCACCAGGGTATGTTGTGGCACGTTTAATACTATTTCTGAAACGTTCTCCAATCAATGCATAGTCTATTTGGTTTCTGATAGGGTTGGGGATAGTTGGATTGTCCTGTGGGGATCTCCATGTGTAAAGTCTACGTTTAGGAAGTTTGTACCATGTGTTGACAACAACCATATTGTGTTCTTCACAGAACTCAAACATTCTGTCGCCTCTTTTATTGGAATCTCCTAGACCATAATCTCCAACTAAATGCGAACGGCGACCTTGTCCTATTTTCGCATTAAAGTCTCCAATTATAATATTGATGTCATCACTCTTGGTTGATTTCAGAATTTGTGCAATGCTTTCATAAAGTCTCTCAACTTCATCATCATATTTAGAGTCAGCTGTTGGTGCGTATACTTGTATGATATTTACATTGAAAGGTCTTGCTTCTAATTGTAGGATAATGATTCTATCCGATACAGGTATAAACTTTTTAACAAATCTAATATAGTCCATTGATACAAATATGCCAACCCCATTCCGGTGGTTTTTGTCAGATATATCACTTCCTGAATAATATAGGTTACCCTTGTTGTGCTGATGCACACCTGCTCCAGTCCATCTGAGTTCGCTAATACCAAGGATATTAATCTTCATTCTGTTCATCTCCTGTGCAACATTGTCTATTTTACCAGCAGCATATAAACTTCTCACATTCCAAGTTCCGATCTTTATCATGTCTTTCACTATGTTGAGCCGGGAGATTCTTAGCACCCCTGACCCATCGAAGGGTCGCCCGGGACTCGGGGCCGTGGCTGTTTGTTTTCTCTTCATAGTGATATCCTGGGAATATACTGGAGTGGTTTCCCGTTGCCTTCTCCAGGGATTTTTCTTTCGGGGTTACCTACCCTTAGCTGGGGGGGCCCGGTTTTATGGCGCCGGACACTCGCCATTCATCCTCTCCTCATCTGCTATGGCACTGATGTTATTTGTGCTAGTGACCACATTGCCCAGGGCTCGCGAAAACATTTATTTTTCCTATTTGCAATTATTCTTTTCTTTCGTTAGAATATATTATTTTTATTAATTCCTCTAACAAATAATATTTCTCATAAGCAACATACATGTCTCCCACTGTTTCCAGGGTGTTATGAATGTTTGTGTGTTAAGATAGTTTCTAATGACTGAAATATAAAGAATCAATATTTTAATATGATGAATAATTTCAAATTTTGATAACGATAGCAAACTGTGTTTGTGGTTCTAGAAAGTAATCTGTATTCTTAATTAACGTAATCAATTTTATGTTGCTCACTGGCAAGGAACACCCAAATTTGAGTAAAAATTAATGAACAAACCGATAAGATTTACAGGTAAATAGCAATATAAGTATATCATAAAGTTATGCACCATTTTGTAATACAATTTCGATTTAAAAGCTTTTTTTAAGTTTACAAATAAGCGTCTGAATAAATACAAGTTAAACCAAGTTTTATAAAATACATTTTAACGTATGTTAGATGTCTTTACCATTTGCTACCATCGGTGAACGAAAAAAATAAAGTAAACATTACAAATTTCATCAATAAATCATACAATTTTTTTTGAAACCACGATAACATCGTTCTGTGCTATCAAAACATATTTCAAAGAGTTGCGTAATTCAACCATATCGAGAAAAAAAATCTCATTTAAACGTGAATACAGGGTGGGAAAATTTCAGCCAAGTGTTTTAGACAAATATTCTCGTATATGAAATTATTAGGTGTACAAAAAAGCCGCCGCCGTTTGACAAAAGTTGGCGCCACCAGTAAGTTATGATTAAAATGTAAAACATCATTGTCGTAAGGTTGGACATCTGTCAACAACATAACCTTGAAATATTAGGGAATTTTTATCAGTATAATATATTCTTTTTTGTGCGAAAATGTCAAGTTTTGAGCCGAATAAGCGTCATTTGCGGGAACTTTTGATTTACTTCTTCAATTTGAAGAAATCTGCAGCTGAGGCGCATCGATTGCTTGTAGAAGCATATGGTGAGGCTGCCTTAAATGAGAGAAGTTGTCGTGAGGGGTTTCAAAAGTTTAAGAACGGTCGATTTGACATCGAAGAAAAAGAACGTAGCGGAAGACCGAAAGTGTACGAAGACGCGGAATTGGAAGTATTATTGGATCAAGATTCGTGCCAAACGCAAGAAGAATTTGCACTTACATTAGGAGTGACTCAACAAGCAATTTCACATAGGTTGAAATCATTGGGAATGATTCAAAAACAAGGAAATTGGGTTCCAGATGAACTGACACCGAGAAACATTGAACGCTGATTTTCCACATGTGAAATGCTGCTTGCCAGGCATAAACGAAAGGGTTTTCTGAACCGCATAGTCACTGGTGATGAAAAATGGATCCACTATGATAATCCAAAAAGGAAGAAATCACGGGCACCCCCTGGCCATGCTTCAACATCTACGGCTAAGCCAAATATTCATGGAAAAAACTCTTGTTGTGTATTTGGTGGGATCAGCTTGGTGTCGTGTATTATGAGTTGCTCAAACCGAACGAAACCATTGCTGGGGCTGTCTACTGAAAACAATTGATGAGATTGAGTCGAGTACTCGAGGAAAAGCACGCCCACTACTACTCCAGACACGACAAAATTATTCTCCTGCATGATAATGCTCGTCCACATGTTGCAGCGCTGATCAAAACCTATTTGGAAACACTCAATTGGGAAGTTTTACCCCACCCGCCGTATTCACCAGACATTGCTCCGTCTGATTTTCACTTGTTTCGATCGATGACGCATGACCTGTCTGAGCATCACTTCACATCATATGAAAATACCAAAAATTGGGTCGATTCGTGGATAGCCTCAAAAGATGAAGCATTCTTCCGACGCGGTATCCGTATGCTGCCAGAAAGATGTGAAAAAGTAGTGGCAAGCGATGGGCAATACTTCGAATAAAACATGAGATTCCGTTCATTCACAATAAATGCCCAATTTTTGATAAAAAACGGCGGAAACTTATTTGTACACCTAATAGTAACTAAGCCATGAGACCACAAAGGTTCTTGAAGCGGTTCTCTATAGTTTTATCCGCAAAATGGAGGGTGTCGTGTACTTTTTTGTACCTTTCCATTAATATGTTGTAATTTTTTGAAAATAAAAAAAAAATCCAAATATTTCCAGTAAAACAAATTTATTAAATTAATTTTTCAGGCTGAGATTCCTTCTCGTATTGGGATTGTCGGAACTGAACTTACTGGTACATTTGTAAATGAAGCTAACTGAACTGGATTACATGTCGCCAATGCCCTTACCTGATGATCAAGATCAAATACGATACATAGAGACTGAGTTTCAGAATCCAGAAAGTTCATCTGGAACGATTCAAACAATAATTGGCAATGAAAGTGGGCACCCAAGAAGCGAACATTGTTATGAACAGATCTATTTTAAAACTTTCGCGGTTCTTCGTGTCAGTTGGATTAAGTTTTTTGGAGTGTTTCCAAAACGTTGCAGTTTTCATCAGCAAGGCTTGTTTGTAGGATGGCGAAGTTGACTACGAACTAGCTCTGAACGTGAAAACTACAACGTTTTCGAAACGTCGACATCATAAGCCAAACCACTTAGTAAAACACTCCGAAAAACCTTACCAGGTGACAGAGGTTGTCTTGAATGTGTCAATATTTTTTGTTTCTTTTTTTATGTTGTTTATTTGTTACTTAACATACCATGTTAGCCCTTTGACACTTGTGTGCATTCTTCTGAGACTATTCCTTGCCGGTCTCAATGATTTTATGATGTTCAGACCTTATCATGATAATATAAATTGTCGGGGTGTCAGGTAAACTGAAGTGCCATAGATGTTTGAATATTGTGTATTTATATTTACGGTAATTTATTGTTGATGTTTTTATTTTATTGTGCTAAAGCATGATTGAAGATTGTGCATGGATTTCCTTTTAATTGTTTTGGTTTTTACATTTCGGGATTTCAAAATGTTAATTTGCATAAATATTTATTGTGTAAGTCTTAAGTTTCTCTATTTCATTTTTTAAATTATTTATTGATATTTTATTTTTGATTGTGGTTTTAATTCATATTGTTTTGAAGATAGCTGTTATTATAAAAATAAAAAAACAACTAATACATATAGACGTTTTGATTGAATGTATTATTTGATTAAATTTTGTATCTGTTTCTCAAGACTTTCTTTCTTTTTTTTTTGTATATATAGTTTTTTTTGGCAGTCCACCTAACATATCGTATATGTGAAATACAGCCCTAGCTTTGGCCTGCTGTGTGCTTATTTTTGTGTTGGCAATTGTGTGATTCTTTTGATTGTAATATTGTATAAATCATGTTAACATTTTGATGTTGATGTTTTATAACATTTTGTGTTCTGTATTGTTAACATTTTGTGTCAACCGGGTGTGAATCCCTTTTTCTGTTGTTAGTGAGGACGGTGCCGAAAGGCTTTTAAATACTATAAAAACAAAATCTACTGGAAAATATGACAAAACTATTTTTAAAATAACTTTGACCCATATAATCAACACACCCTTGGTTGTGACTTCTTTCTATATTTGTAGAAATGTGCTAACTTGATATATGTTATGATAGTTTAAAAAAAATGCAAATCGTTTATCACCAAGGGACTTCCTGTTTTATCCATCCAATTCTTGAGAATATTGTTTAGAATCAAATTATGCCACATTTATCTTAAAATGTCCCTTCCTTATCCCTTGCAATCCAGATTTAGTACGACAACAACTTCTTTCTATATTTGTGGAAATGTGCACACATGATACCGTTACTAAAAAATGCAAATTCTGTGTTACCAAGAGACTTCCTGTTTTATCCAAAGCTCTTGAGAAAATTTTATAATGTCAAATTATGACGCATTTATCTTTAAATAAGATTCTTAATCCCTTGCAATCCGGTTTTCGTTTTGGACACACGTTTTGCACTACAGCATGCATCAACATAACTGATGATATCAGGCAGGCTATGGATACTGAATAGCTCACGCTCCTCACACTGCTGGAATTTTGAAGTGCTGTCAATTCACTTGATTTTGAATTGTTCTTGTACGAAACATCTGAATATCAAACTTCACGCCTTCAAATGGTTCAAAAACTACTTTGTACTTTTGCTAACTGCTGGCGTTCCGCAGGGTGGAATACTATCAACAATTATATTTTCATTTCTATCAACAATTATATTTTCCTTTCTCATAATGAAGATTGAAAATATAATTGGTAGAATACTGCCACCAAATATATATTATATCTTCATTGTCTTAAAAACAGTTTAATATTTACATTGCATTGAAACAGTTTCATATATCCAACATAAGCTGGTTGGTTGGAAAAATTGCTGTCAAGCAATAAGCCCGCCAGTTATATAATACTTTGTACAAAAAATATTTAAAATAAATTCATATATAGGATTGCGATAATTTTATTCGATAAACGAGTATGTAAGAAAACCAGAAACGAGTTTTGTTCGTTGGATCCTTTTTGCATCACATAGTTCAGTTACATAAAAGACATTTAAGATATGTTATAATGTACCTTTTGTTTTGATTTATCTATTTTCTTTTCATTTCTCTCATTTATCGTTTTTTTATGTAGCTTTTTCGTGTGTTGTGTTCAATTAAATATTGTACTTTTTTTATGTGGCTTATGGGGATTGTTAAAAAAGAGAAGAAGTGGTCATAACAAATTATTTATTTTACCTTACATTTAACATGAACAATCACAGAGAACTCAGCAATGCTGCTACTCAATGACATATTCTTGGAAGGGACAGAAAAGAAAAAAAAGGACAGTAGCAGCAAGGCAGCGCGTATTTAGATCATTCTAGTGATGGATGGTGTGCTGGTGGGATGAGGCTCCTGAACCGTGTCCTCCTCCTACACTGAATCCTCCTGAAGAGCCGTGTCCACTTCCGAAGCTGTATCCACTTGAAGATCCGTGTCCTCCTCCAAGTCCATATTCACCAGATGATGCAAATCCTCCGGTACTGAATCCTCCATCATGACCTCCATATCCTCCACCGTATCCTCCACCGAGTCCCCCACCGTATCCTCCACCGAGTCCTCCACCGAGTCCACCCCCGAGTCCTCCACCGTATCCTCCACCGAGTCCTCCTCCAAGACCTCCCCCAAGCCCTCCTCCAATACCTCCTCCAAGACCTCCACCGATTCCACCTCCTCCTGCTCCTCCTTGATTAACCACAACGGGTACTTGGCTCTCCACCACAACGGCTTGAGGGACTGGCACTGGGTAGGGCCTGTCAACTGGAACAGGGTAGGGCCTGGGCACTGGTACTTCGATTCTCTGAATGACGGGAACTCGGACTGGTACCCTCACGGTATATGGGACTGGCCTGTTGACGGTGACGGGCACTGGTCTCTCTACAGTAACTGGATATGGGCGGGGAACTTCCACTGGATATGGCCTAGCGACTGGAACGGATACTGGAACTGGCACCGGTCTGTCCACGGTGACGGGATAGGGCTGGGGTACAGGAACTTCTACGGTATTGGTGATGACTTGAGCTCCACCTCCAGCACCACCGCCGATTCCACCTCCAAGACCTCCACCGATTCCTCCACCGATTCCTCCTCCGAGACCTCCACCGAGACCTCCGCCAAGACCGCCGCCAATTCCTCCTCCGTAGCCACCTCCGTAGCCACCTCCAATACCGCTTCCAATACCTCCATGGCCACCGAAACTTCCACTCAATCCTCCTCCACTTCCACCAAGGCCTCCACCATGACCACCGAATCCAGATCCACCGTAGCCAAGATCATGGAGTCCACGTTTCTCTTGCTTTGGTTCTTCTTTGGCAGCACTAGCACATGCCACCAGCACAACCACTCCAATCAACTTCTGCAAAAATAAATTTGATCGATTTAAAAAAATCTAAAATGACGTATTTATTACGAGTATTCAATTAGTTTTATATTTTTTAAACCTTTTTTTTTCAATTTTATTCACTAAAAAAACTCATATAGCAATATAAAATGCAAATTGGAAAACAAGATTTCGTCTTTTAATATAGTCATTTAAAATTGAAAATGCTAAATTTTATTTCTAATTTTACATAAAAAATTCGCGCGTTTTAATAAAGTCTTGCACAGTTTATATTTCTCTTAGAAATTGATGAAAAGTTTTATTTTTTTGGTATTCATGTGTTACTGTAAAAACAGTATTATGTTTTTTTTTTGCAAATAAAACAGAAAATTTTCCCGCGTTTAAATAAAGTCCCGCAGACAAAAAACTATTCCCTACTTAAATATTTTTTCTTGTTTATGGTTAACACTAATTTTAAGTTATTGTCACATTAATACAAATCTCCCTAAACGCTACATATATAATATAAATAAACGATTTTAACATCTTATTACCATGAATGCCATGCTGCTATGTGTATTTTTGGTAGAAGCTGCCTGCAGCTACTGATAACTCGGTCTCTTTTTTCAGGTTATTTATACAAAATTGTTCAACTCAAACCGCTCCATTCACCATTCGTATATTTCAACAAATCACACCGTAACAGACGGAAATCTTCAGCCGAGGTAATGATGATGGAGTTCTTGGTAGTGCTGGCGCTGAGGGTGTTTTTGGTCCAAGATAACACGGTTTTATCTGTTGTTTTATGGTCCTTCTGGTTTTGATTTTGGATTGCGGACTTCTACGGATCTTCTGGCTTTTATTTCGGCTTTTCCAGCATATCTTTTTACAGGTTACTATCTTCATACAGTTATTGTATCCTAATTTCGGGTCCTCCTGTTTTTCTTCACATTGTCTTTTACATTTCAAAACTCCTTTAAAATGTAGAATTTTGAGAAAAAGTCTATAATCACACGGTTCATCCGGTCTCCATTCTGGATTATCTGGTATTTTCTCTCAAGGTTTCTAATTCTCACACGGATCTTTAGACTTGTTTAAATTTTATAACCAGTCTCCATTCTGGATAATCTGGAATTTTCTCTCAAGTTCTGTAATCCTCATACGGATCTTTATAATTATTTTTATTTTATAACCAGTCTCCATTCTGGATCACCGGGTAAGTTTTATAATCATCCAAGTTTTAATTTTATAAGGTGTACCTTATGAATCCTGTACCTTATATAATTGTTTTATACAAATCTCCCACCGTTTGCAACGTGCAAAGATATTTTCTAATGAAATAACGTATAAAATTAATATTCTTCTTTGATAAACATGGTAATGTTTCCAATTTCTTAAGTGAGAGCATATTTTACTTGCTTCTAGAACATATTATATATATTTCTCAATTAATGTAATCAACATTGCTCGCCGGCTTAGAACATCCCAATTTGGGTGAATAGTCATTAAAAAATGAAGAAATCAAGAACGAATCGAAAAAGTCTACAACTACGAGTATATAACACAAGTAAATTTATAAAAAAGTGATTTTTGAAAATACAATATCACTTCAAGTGGCCTTTTTATTCTTAATAGTTTTAATAAGCATATTTGAATAAATTTTACTTTAAGGTTTCAAAAATACTTTTAAACATTCGCCATGAAAAAAATTACATAAACAATACAAATGTTATTAATTTCTTAATTTAACACTGTATGATAGTGTATCTGGCGGATTTATCACTTCAAAACATTTTTTTCCAAACAACCAGACTTCGTTTCAAAATTATTATCACTATCTGTGACTTTGTCTTAAGCTTAGTTAAATAATATAATATTTGCGTAAAAGAAACAAAATATAAATCTCAAAGAAGATATGAATACAGATGGGAATCGTATAGGAGTTAGAGACGAAGAATATGTTGGGATAAATAATGGCTTTATAATAAAATTTAAAAAAAATGTAAAATAATGACAACAGCGTTTTATATCTATTAAAACTTCAAAATTTCCTTTAAATTTCCGAGAGTTCCTTCATTCAACCATATCAGGAATATAATTCCTTAATTAAATGTGAATGCTGAATGTGAATGCTGAATGCGAATGCTGAATGTGAACGCTGAATGTGAACGCTGAATGGGAATGTTACAGCTGAATGTTTCAGGACAAATGTATGAATTTTGTGATTGAGAAATGAGACCACTTGGTCACATGCCTTGCCTAGAGAAGCAATTATCTTTATCCGAATATTGGAGGGTTTTAACATTGTTGTACTCAACGGTTCGCCTTGCTTTTAAAACGATATGAATTAGGACCAAAGAAGAAATAGCGAATGCTATTAAAATATCCAAAAATGGCATAATCCAGATAATGTTCACTTGAAAAATATTAAAACATACCATTATGATATCACGTATGACTTGTTTAACAAAATATAAACTACAGACAAAATATTCTACCTGACGATAGTTTGAAACCAAATTTTATAATTCTTCCCAAAAAGACAAACGTTAAGGAATACTATGGACACTGAACCATAAGTTTGATAAGTCACACATTGAAAATATTCCTAAAAAATATTAAGAAGAGAAAATTCAAGAAATGTGGAACTCAATTTGATTTTCGTATTTTTTTTTAATACACGAGACACATTGATTAGTCTGAATGTCTTGGGGCAAGGAGTCTTGGATGTTAATGCAGATGCTACATGCTCTGGTTGACTTTGAGAATACCTTGTACGTCTCCTGCAAGTCAAATGTCTCAACCAAAGAGACATTCAAATAATAGACACCCTTTGTTAGAATCTGATAGCCAACATTAATGTTGATGGAGAGTTCAGCGAGAAGATTAAGATTAAGTGTGGTGTGTTTTGTGTTTTGTCGTCTCTTTTTTTATTATATATTCTGAAGCTTTATATAGAAAGAAGCTTTACATGAGGTAACAACTGGAGTTAACATTAACGGTAAAACTAAATGTAACCTTAGATTTGCTGACGATAAGGTCATTCTTGCTAAAAAATATAGATAACTTACAAGGAATATGAGAGTATAATCTATATAGACTGAAAATTAACACAAAAAAATTAATAGGATCAAAGAAACCCTGCATCATGTCCAAATAGAATAATTAGTAGTGAACCTGTATTATGTGTGATTGATACAAAAATTAGGGATGTTTCACAAGTTGTAGGATCTCGATTACAAATAGAGATGCACAAGATACATTATTATACAACTGATCATACAGGGAAAAGAAATAGCAAACGAGAACGCATAAGAAATTGCGGAACTTGTGGTTTGGGTGTAGTTCTACTGATTATAATTCAAACCGAAATTGTCAATTAAACTAATATATTTTGTAGAATCGAACGAACGTACACAAAATAATACGTTAACGAATTACGTTTTAAGGAATAAAAAAATCACTTTAACGAATATTTTTTAACCGAAAACGCTGCTCTGGGGATTCAAACGAAGGAGTTTTGATGCAACAACCAATATTTCACGAATAATTTATGAATTTGGACGCTTAAGGGGGTATTTTCATTTGGCACTTTCAAAAAATCGATTTTTTTTTTCATTTAATTTTTTCATAATCTTTTCTGAATAATTTCCAGTAAGAAATGTTCAAAAATCTTGAAAATACGAAAAGTAATGAGGGTTTATAGTCGAGCGCGCGCCGTTCGAAAAATAGCCTGAGCTTCGCAGCTGTCGGGTCGTCTATTGTTATGGCAGTAGCATTATTTTCCAAGAATTCTCGTTCAATAGGATTTTTTGGAATGATGCATTGATATTTAGTTTGCAGTGTAAAGATGGGATTTTTAAACAAGTTTACATGGCCCTGGAATTACTGATTAACAGTACGTTAAAAATATTTACTTTAATTCGTGTAAAAATCACACTTAAAAATTTTAAAGCGTTTGCTGAAAAATCACTTTTTTTAAACTATGCCCCGTAATACCTCCAAAACAAATTAACCGATTTTAATGAATAAGTACTTATTCTCGTTGTCATACCTTTCTCTTTAGCCGGTACTAAAATTATTTCAATCGATTCATTTTTTTCACTCCTCGAAAGACAAAAAAAATTGATTTTTAATTTCAACAAGCCACCATTTTTTTCTAATTATCATTTTTTAATTATTCTAGTACCGGTCATAGCCACATGCTTTCTGAGTGAAACAGATTTTTTTTTTAATTCAGACGAGTACAACAGCCCCAATTACGTGCATAATGGACCCCCTCCATGTACGGGCGGCCTTACTTCCAACTTAATAACAACATAAATATTCCTTTTTTTTATAATGAAATTTTATAAAAATGTTCTTAAAAAATAAATAAATATGTCTAAAAAACAGAAATTTTAAAAAATAATTCGTTCACTGAAACAAAATATCTCAAAAATCGTCGATTTTTCGGCCCTTGAAATGAGAATACCCACCTTAAATGAAAGTATGGAAAAGAAAAAAAAAATAACTTTTTTTTGCGACAATACGACGCACTGGACTTTTGAAATTGTAGACCACTTCATTCGTTCTATTACTGTAAAATATTAATTGGGTTTTACCATCCATTTATTCCACTCCTCCCACATAAAAGCTATAAATGGTTTATCAATTGATACTCGTACATCAAGGGGCTGTAATTGACGTTTAAGACCTCCAGGAATGATAGCTAATTATGTGTTCATTTCTTTTAGAATCTTCATAGTTGATTCTGTTTTATGCACTCTGAATTAATCCCATACTAACATCGCACGCTATCTTAACATACATATACGCGTATACCATCACACCATTTCCTTACAGTATGTGGTAGGCAGAGAGAAAGTTATACTTTCCTATCTCGACACACATCCTTAGCCTCTTCTACATTCATATAGTTTCTTATACAACTTCTACGATTTCTTCGACTTTCTATGTTTCCTTCTTTCAGAATATAATTCCTTTGATCAAGCCATACTTTCCATGGTTTTCCTTTCACACGTCTTCCACTCACATTCGTACTATAACATATATATCTGATGTGTTAGTCTTTCTTAATTCATTCGTTCTACATGCCAAACCATCTCAGGATGTCTGTATTTGTTTTACACGCTAAATTAACTGGGAAATTAATATAGATTTAATAGGTATTCAAAAAATACGAAATATACTCGTAGTTACTTAAACAAAGTAAAATGATTGAATGATAATATATAATACGTCGGTATTAAAATTAAATACATACATTTGGTAGGCATAAAAATAAATGGACATATTACCACGGACCATTATACAGGGATCTATTATTACGTACCACCAGCTTTCAGACCATAATAAGCACCCCAATTCTAAGTCGATTTTTCATGTTAAAAAGATACGTCTTATGGTCCGAAAAATAAGGTATATCAATAAGTACTATAATTGTTCAGCACATCATTTAGTATGCGAGCTAGAACACGTTTAAATTGAATTTAACATACATGTAGTAACAATGCATAGCAAATGAAGATGGTAATGTAAATAGAGTTATACCACCTGACATGAAGGCTTCGTTTACTGAAACTACGAATGTATTAAAAAAGTGTCGGGCTTATTTACCCTGTAACACTGATGTTCCGGAAAGTATTTCGCAACAATTATGTGTATTGAAAATACAATTTCGAATGCTTCTAAGAAAAATAAATACTTAAGCCAAAATAACATAATTCTTTGAAAAAAGAACTTAATTGAGTGTACGTTATTTGTACAACTTTTTATTTTAAATTAAATTAGTTTTTTGGATAGTATATTTTTCTTCCATATTCAGTATATCGAAATATTTTTATGGGCCCACGAATTTCGTTATAATGGAATAAGACTTGTATTCTGGGATGCAGTAAATAAACAGGATAAATATTGTTATGGTGATGTCTAACCATCGATAAAATACGATACATACAAAAGATTATTTTTTTAATGATATATATGGAGGATCGGAATAATAATAACATATATATCCAAATTATTCTAATAAGATAAAAACAATACACTTGGAATTTATTTTTATCAAACACTGTTTATTCCACTTTTTTGTGACGGTATAACCCTACCGGTTTCAAGGCTTTCACCTCATCTTCAGGGGAGTGCAAACAAGACTTGGAGTTGATGGGCATGGATGAGCGCAAATATACTTGGAGTTGATGGGCTTTGCTTTGGATTGGTGTTAGCATCATCGAAAATTTCGGGTACAAATCGATTGAACAATATTCTCCTATCAAACCATAGTTCAATTAGATTCGACTGATCAAAAGAGAAGTATCAATATTGTGATGTTTACATATTAGTTACTATACTTTCAAAACTACCATAAACTCTTTAGATTGGGTATTGTTTTAGATTCAATTTATGAGTGTATTCCTGACATAACTATCGATTATGTTTTTTTTACTGGTCTCTGCGAGATAGTTTTTACTTAAGGAATCATAATGCGGTTTCTCGTCTTAAAAACTAACAATTAGTCCTATACCTACCCACAAAGTGATAGTTAAATTGTTTAAACTAAATCAGCTGGAGTTTTATTTACATATAAGTTTGCGGTATCTTCAGTTGACAAGATATTGATTCATTTAATATACATGTATGTAAAAAAGCCAAAAAAACTGTTTGTTTGTAGGTGGGATCCTTTTTGGATATGTACGTTCAATTCCATTAAAGACATTTGATATATGTATGTTATCACGTGCCTTTAATGAATATCATGAAGTTGAGAATAGTTGTTTCCCATTTATGTTTTTGCGTCTTTATTTATTTTATATTTGATCATTTGCTTTTGTTTTTCATTTAACTTTTTCATACAATATGTTCAATTTATTATTATATTGTTTTTTATGTGGTTGTCTGGGTATTGTTAAAAAAATATGAAATTATTATAACAAACTATTTATTTTATCGTACAATTAACATGAACAATCACAGAGAACTCAGCAATGCTGCTACTCACTGACATATTCTTGGAAGGAACAAAAAAGAAGAAAAGGACAGTAGCAGCAAGGCAGCGCATATTTAGGTCATTCTAGTGATGGATGGTATGCTGGTGGGATGAGGCTCCTGAACCATGTCCTCCTCCTACACTGAATCCTCCTGAAGAACCGTGTCCACTTCCGAAGCTGTATCCACTTGAAGATCCATGTCCTCCTCCGAGCCCGTATCCACCAGATGATGCAAGTCCTCCGGAACTCAATCCTCCATCGTGACCTCCATATCCTCCTCCGATTCCGCTGTCATCTCCTCCACCGTATCCTCCACCGTATCCTCCACCGTATCCTCCACCGTATCCTCCACCGTATCCTCCACCGAGTCCACCACCGTATCCTCCACCAAGTCCTCCGCCGAGTCCTCCACCGAGTCCTCCACCGAGTCCACCGCCGAGTCCACCACCGAGTCCACCACCGAGTCCACCTCCGAGACCCCCGCCGATTCCGCCACCTCCAGCTCCTCCTTGGTTAACTATAACGGGCACTTGGCTCTCCACCACAATGGCTTGGGGCACTGGAACTGGGTAAGGCCTGTCAACTGGGACGGGGTAGGGTCTGGGCACTGGTACCTCGACTCTCTGAATAACGGGAACTCGGACTGGCACCCTCACAGTGTATGGGACTGGCCTGTTGACAGTGACGGGCACTGGCCTCTCTACAGTAACTGGGTATGGGCGGGGAACTTCCACTGGATATGGCCTAGCGACTGGAACGGACACTGGAACTGGCACCGGTCTGTCCACGGTGACGGGGTAGGGTTGGGGCACAGGAACTTCTACGGTATTGGTGATGACTTGAGCTCCACCTCCAGCACCACCGCCGATTCCACCTCCAAGACCTCCACCGATTCCTCCACCAATTCCTCCTCCGAGACCTCCACCGAGACCGCCGCCAATTCCTCCTCCGTAGCCACCTCCGTAGCCACCTCCGTCACCCCCTCCGTAGCCACCTCCAATACCTCCGCCGATACCTCCATGACCACCAAAACCTCCACTCAATCCTCCACCGCTTCCTCCCAGGCCTCCACCATGACCGCCGAATCCAGATCCACCATAGCCAAGATCATGGAGTCCACGTTTTTCTTGCTTTGGTTCTTCTTTGGCGGCACTAGCACACGCCACCAGCACAACCACTCCAATCAACTTCTGCAAAAAAGAGATTTAATCGATTTTAACAAACCTGTAATTATTTGAACTTTATATTTTTTATGACTGTCTTATGGTAGTTTTATTATTTGAAAAAAAAATGCAAATGAATCAATATGAAAAATACAAATTGAAAACAATAATTGATTCGATAATATAGGCATTTCAGATTTGAAAGCATCAATTTGAAATAATTTCCGTTTTTTTATTCTTCTTCATACATTACAAAAAAAATCATTTCTGCTATATATATTTTATATTGAAAATTACAGTATGATTTGTTTTTACGAATGAAAAATAATATTTAGCCCACTACATACAATACATAAAACAAAACATTTCGTTACTGAAACTTTTTTTTTTTGTTATTTTTGACTAACACTTTTCAAGTTATTTTCCAAGTTAATACAATTCCCCCTACACACGGCATGAATAAATAAACGATTTCAACATAGGATTACCATGAATGCCATGCTGCTACGTGTGTTTTGGGTAGAAGCTGCCTGCAGCTACTGATAACTCGATCTCTTTGCTCTGGTTATTTATACAAAATTGTACAACTCAAACGGCTCCATTCACCATCCGTGTATTTTAACAAATCACATGGTAACGGACGGAAATCGCAAATTCTCTTTTGTCTTACATAAGAAAGTTACAACCGAAAATCTATATGATAATATATGCGCCAAGATTGCATTTCGAATTTCATTAATATCTAGTGTAATTACACACCGAGATATTCATTTATCAGAGCACACTTGCAAAAAAAAAATGGACGAGAAATCATGAATATTGTTAACCAGCTGATGTGCGATAATAGACGGACAGATCACAGACGTATCATATTCTTCAATTATTTAATCAGAGCAACTCCACGGGGTTCAATATCTGTACAGTGATATTCATTTCCTGGATCTTTTTTTAATCATCTTTGATAGCTTTATTAGAAACATTTGATTTTAATCATCTTTGATAGCTTTATTAGAAACATTTGAGTTTTTTTAAATCAGTAAACCGGTAACTATCACACAGATTAATACAAGATTACATACACACAATCCAACATTAAAATAATGAAATTATTATTCTAAAAACTTCATTGAACTAAATAATCCTCAAATGGGTTTAATAATTATTAAATAAAAATCATGGTAACTACACTTAGTAGTTAATTGTATTGTGATTTTATGACTGTTAGTTTTTTCGTTTCCTCACGATCGATTAAAAAAGTTAAGTAAAATGGTAATTTTAATTAATTCGTCCTTATGATTTCCTTTCGACTATTGCGGATTCGCGTCTTTTTTAATTTACTTAGAATTTTCGTTAACCTTTTTCCTTGTTTATAGGTATATAACTGATATAACCGGTAATGCATGTGTTGATTCCTCGGCAAAGGAAGCATGTTCTGCCGATTGTCCCCAACCTAATTTTTCACAGCCAGTAAACTGACATTTCACATAAAATTAAACAGGATACTTTAAACCGATGGGCGTTGGATTGGAATGTGATTGGGGTACATAAGGACTCTAGATATAAATCAATCCAACAAACTATCCCTTTAGAACATGGTTTAATGTAATAAGAATGAGCAAGATAGAAGTTTCTGTTATGTGTCATTTGCAGACGGGCCACTGCGTGGTGGCAGTCACCTTTACATAATGGGTATTGTGGAGAATACCGGTTGCGAATGTGGGCTGGATGATGAAACTATAGACCATGTATTTTTCGGTTGTCCTTTGCGAGACAGATTTGATTTACTACAGGTTGTATATTTACCGCGTCCAATGAACGTTGCGTTTCTTCTTTCTTCGTGGAACTTTTCCACTTATAGATCGATCCTTAAATTTTTAAAGCTTAATCGGATAAAATTTTAAATGGTCTAGAATTGTAATTTAAAAATAATAGTTTTATTATATTAACTCACATAATTGCATTATGAATTTGGATTTCCTTTTAAAAAAAAAGGGTACATGACTTTGCTCGATTTGAAAATCTTGCAAATGATTAGTGGTTATCAAGCAATAATAAGTTTTTATTACAAGAATTAAATATTTAACTATTTTTGGAGTAGAAACACATTTTAGTTCACTTATTAAGAAAACAAGTATTTTCTTAATTTTGGAACCAAGACTATTTTTCAAAAAAAAAAATATCAGATATCCGATTACAATCATTCATTTGTCAAGTACTTTTCAATACTTCTTATATATGATGCGGGTTATTTGAATAGTGTGGCTCCATAAACAGACCCTTCGGATTAAGAATCACAAGAGTTGACAGGTAACTCGCAATTCGTCTTTGTACACGTTGGTAATAGTATTGGCATACAAAGAGGTTATAATAACCTCATTCAAGAATTCTTAACCAGACTTGAGTCCTTTTGTAGGTTACGCAAACACTAGGTCATGAATATCTCTAGTAGTAATCTATTCATATTTTATCAAAAAGCTTCTATTCTGATTTTTTCTAGGAAAACGATAAACTGGGTGATTCAAAATAAAAAAAAACTAGTTTGTATTTTAGAATTATCTGAAACATTCGAATTCTACAAATTCAATATCAATAAAATAAGTCAAGAAAATTGTTGTATTATATTACGCTTTCGTTGTCCAATCAATGTGGCAATATCTTCCAACCAACCAGAAATATGTTGAAGAAGCCTTAAATGAAAACCAGACTTGAATCCTTTTTAAAAATACCTGGGTTCCACCGGGAATCGAACCCGCAACCGCCGAGCTGGGAAACAAGCGTCTTACCAATCGTCAGAGCCTTAACAAAAAAAAACCTTGATCAATAAAAATTATATACATATTGTATATTTTTTAAATTATTGAATCTCGATTTTTTACCCAAAAATGTCCTCTCTTTTACGTCTTACAAAGTTTGAGACTAAATTTGAGAAAAAATAATACTTCAAAACATTGAAAAGTTTGAAGAAAATATTATGGGGGGCACTAAACAGCTAACTCAAACCCTCTTCAGATAACTCTTGGTTACTTCACTGAGATTATTAGTTTCATTTATTTGGGTATCAAGAAAAAATATACGTATTTATTTTAGTGTCTGAACTTCAGAGCAATTCAGGTATTACTGCCATTATCTTTATGCTTATTGTGAATTTGCCCTAGAAATAGCAAAAGTAATATTATCGAATCGAGGCTACAGAAAAGCTATAACGATCGGAACCAATTCGTGATCTGTTAATCAAACATGAAAACAGACAAACTTTCGATTATTGCTGTCATTCGTGTTGTATGGGTGTGGATACTTGGTATAAATGTGCAAAAGATGTTTTTTTACTGCAGATAATGCAATTTCGGGCCATTATAAGTTTCGCAATAAATGTTTATCCAAAGGCTGTACACGAAATGAATAATGGATGTCTGATCTAATGCGAGATGATGTGGGTATTTGAAACGATATTATTCACCTCTGCCCTAGAGAGAAATTTGAAATTTATGAATTGACTTCTGACTTCAATAGATTACATGAGTTTAGTTTTGAAGTTCGTTTGATTTTTTTTAAATACTGCATTAGTACAAAAATAACATCACTTTTTCTATCCATCAAAATGAATAAGTTCATATTTTTATTTTTCCTCAAAAATATTTGTATTGTATTACACTTTAATTGTGTACAATACAACCTGGCTGGATTATTGCCATGTGACAATCTCTTCCAACCAACAGAAATATGTTAAAGTAACCTTAAAGGACCAGACTGGAATATTTAAAAAAAAACCTGGCTTCCAGCGGGATTTGAACCCACAAACTTCGGACTGCGAGACAGGTGTCTTACCAACTAGGCCACGGAGGTCGTATATACATACCATCAAACTATTCCCTGTTGGGATAGGTAAACTTGCCTATTACAACATACTTTCTTCACCTCTTACACATCCATCTATCTCTCGTACATCTTATATTTCTCTTGCTCGTTACCTCTCCATGGATAACCCCTTTTGTTTATTTATTTAAATGCTTTAATATAAAGTATACTAATTGTGAGTTTATTGGAATACGATAATCGTTTCCTACCAACCAGACAAGAGTAACATAGATTCGTGCCAATTGCTGGGTGAAAGGTTACAATGTTATTTCCAAAGAGAAAAAATATCTTTAACATACTTAAAGCATTAAAAACAAAGTAAAAAATATTTTCAAATTACATCAATGATTGAGAAAAATGAGAAGGAAGAATAAAATAGAAGTTGTGAAGAATTCGTCATTTCGTTATTGAAAATATATATTATATTTTCTAAATCCATGTAAAATATTTAACTATTTACTAAGTTTTTTTTCTCGATAGAAGTTAACAGGAAAATAATGCTTTATTTCTAGATTGAAGATGTTTCTGATTATTTTCTGATATAAAATAAAAGCTTGGTGTTGAGGCTTGATTCCAGGTACAGAAAGGTATGCATACCTTCATATACGATTCACCGGAAGGATTTAAAGAGGTTGTACTTCTTTGGAGCTGGACATGATCTTATATTCCTATTATAAATAAACATCGCTGATTGTTAGTAATTTTAGTTTATAGCTTGAGGCAAAAATGTTCATGATAATAGAT
Organism: Odontocerum albicorne; assembly: GCA_949825065.1. Classification (NCBI taxonomy): domain Eukaryota; kingdom Metazoa; phylum Arthropoda; class Insecta; order Trichoptera; family Odontoceridae; genus Odontocerum; species Odontocerum albicorne. The sequence goes on from OX463855.1 coordinate 22,756,407, forward strand.
TGTTTGTGAAAAATTTAATATAAAATATTTATCTCACATTAGGTAACATTGCATGTTCACTTTTTCAAAGTGCATTTAATATAGCGGAATTATTTAATGTATTTCTTTGTATCGTAAAATGTCAAATTTGCGGGTTAATTTTAATGTAGCAATCTCTTTTAATCGATCAATACTGGGAGAAAGAATCTAGATTTTCATAGAAATTTTAAATGGAAAAGTAAATAATTTTATTCCATAACGAATACCAAAATATGTATAATATTTCGTTGGAAAAAATCATTTTGTGCAATATGAACACAAATCAGATGGGATACGAAAAATGTTTCTTTTCATTTTTAAATAAAATCAACAACATATAACAGTCAATAACAATACAAAATAGGAAACAAGGTCAATGGGGCATTTAAATAAATATATCCAAACCAACCAATATCAAGATCTGCTGAAATGATGGTTCAGAAATCGTATTCGTGGAAACATTGATGTGTGGAAAAGAAAAGTGAACGGGGAAAGTTAATGATATGAGTTGAGTTAATACAGGGAAAAGAGGCGGACTGCGAAGAATATATGGTGTGTCGATGTATGACAAAATAAGAAATGTAATTTTTGAAGGTGAATACGAGCTAAAAGCGGATTTATTAAGTAGAGTGAAAAGAGCACATTGAGGTTATTTGGATATGTTGAACGGGTAGGTGACGGGAGACTGACTAAACAAATATGTAATGCAAGCATGTGTGAGAGTCGCAATAGATGACGATAGAGAAAAATATGGTTAAACCAAGTGAATTTTGGAAGCAAGAAAGGGAAGGAGAAAAGTAAGAATACAAAAGGAACTGTATGAGAAAATTATGGATGTGGAGGAAACGAAGGAAGCACATCATGATTGGTGTTCTGTCATCTCTGCCTACCCCGATAGAAAAATAGCGTATGTATGTATAATGAGGTATATATTTTTATTATTTATAGCTACTAATGTACTTGAGTATAATAAAAAAATCTTCATCTCTCTCGTAATATTGATATATTATCACCAGGGCTGCCTTTCACAACATGTTGACTCCCAGCTATATTTCCGGTTTTTTTTTAGGTCGTCCTAGGGGACGAATGCCAACCCGTGTGTCATGCATTACGCAGGGAACTCATGTGTACCAAATAATCTCGCCAGTGTCTTCTGCGGTTTCTACTGCATCGTACAATATCTTCATTGTACATATTTCTAGGACATGTATCTAATTTTATTTCGAAGTGTTTTGTCAGCAATAGCTCTGAGGGTTTATATTTTATATGTTCTGAGCATTTGAGTATCAATAACATGAGATATCTTTACGTATATGTGAAATATATTAACGTATATATTTGACTATCAACAACATGAAATATATTTACGTACATATACGAGTATGTGAAATATCTTAACGTACGAGTATATATTAAAAAATATAGGACTGAAAAAAAAAGATATAAAACAATTAACAACGAAGAAGTGACTCGTGGAAAAAAATATTTCACAATGCATACTTATTAACGCAAATAATTTCCGCATCATATTTCTAAACTGTTGCAAAAGAAAAAAATGTGAATGTTTCTTTCGCCCAACCAGAAGCGTGTTAATATAATGGTTCAATAAAGTAATCATTTCAAATTACTTTTTTTACCTCTTCATATTATAAAGATATATGTTTTTATTACTATTCATCCCGCTTTAACTAGATATATAAGTGAAAACTTTTAATTGTTATCAAAAAGTTTTAAAATGTATTTTTTTTTACATGTCAGTGAAAACGTTTATTAAATTTTATATTCATCTTAATTCATTCGTATAGTAACCCATCAACATATCCGAATTTATGATTCGGAGACATTGAAGAGTGTGACCGGGAGACAATATTGTCTTCAGCCTCATTAATCTAGTCTTCAGGTTTAAAACTACTGGAGAAGGCAATTCTTCATCGTACGTTTTTTTTAATATTACTCAGAACGTAGAGGCAACAACAGTCGCATATGTTTAGTGTGTATAAGCATTGTTACCTTTTACCAGATTAATACCCTTTTGTATCAGGAATCGAACCTGTAATTCCCGGTCGGAAATCAAATTTATTACCAAGGTCTTAATATTATATTTCACGGATCAATGATTGCATTACCAAGATAAAGAGTTCAAGAAGTAAACCTTGGTTATACCGGATAAATGAAATCCTTTATCAAATCGTGATATGCAGTAAACATAATAATAACATTATAGTTTTTTTTACCAAATCCATGGCTTCCGCACTATCTTGGAGGTATTATATCTGTACTCAGCTGTGCAAATCGAAAATTTGTCTGCATAATCACTGGAAGAAATATAGCACACAATTCTAAGACTTAGAAGTAATGCGAGACGACCTCATCATTTCTCGTAGATATGGATGGTTTCCATTATTGAGTTGACAGAATGCTTGTCTTCCATCCAAAGGGTAGGGATGGATCTCAGTGGTTCCCAAATAAACAAAATGATCCCAGTCTGGTGTCAGAGTTCGTCTAGAGGCGGTCGAGTTTTGTCATCGTCAAAAGCGGTAGTAATTATCGATACTTACAAATAGATGTCACGATTGACGTTCCAACTCCAGTGGCTCTGAAATCGAAACCTCACTTATTGGGATCGAAGACAGTGTTGTATCCCAGTCAATCACTCTTTCAATACATCAGCATCACCAATTCGAATATGAAAAAAAAAGAGTATCATACTCGTATAATGAGACGTTTACGCTATTTATTTTGTTTGAGTTTGTAAATTCTATAATATGTAAGTAATAAAAGTAAATCCCATACCTCTTCCCTGGCTGTTTTACGACCTACGTGATCTAGAGTGGGATATTTCTGTCTTCGGGCTGGACTCCGTTGGAAACCAATATTGTTTAAATGATTCTTGCCTGGTTTTCACTTAAAGCTTTTTTAACATCATTCTATTTAGTTTAAGAAATTGCCATGTGGCAATAAACTCGCCAGTGTGTAATTTTATACCATGAAAGTATAATAAAATAAACTGCAGGTCCCAATAACTGTGTTGCACTATAATCTGTTGTTGAAAGTGATCAGGCTTACAACCTTGCCAGAAAGAAGATATAGTATATGTTTGACCTTACAACACTATTTAAGATTGACAGCTCTTATTTCAACAGACCGGAACTAACTCAGCTTGTCATGTTACACGTTTCTTTTTGGCCCACTATAGTGAAGTGGTTGCAATTTATTATTTGTACAACTATTGCATAACAAGACTGCATATATTAGGTAATAAACATGGGTATTGTATGGATTTTCATATGATTTTAACTACTTACAGGAGTAAAGTGAAGAAGTTTTTCTTGCCGGAATGAATTGATTGAATCGTATAGATTTAATTTGGTCTGCTGTTTGACTTATATTATTTTTCTTATTGTAAAGCACTGCTTACATGCATTCTATGTCAAATTCTATGTGTTGTTGTTTTTTAATCTTTGTATCGAAAAGGTAATTTAACCTCTGAAATAAAATTAAAAATAATACAATGCAATTCATTCAATATATTAATATACTTTATTAGATTCATATTTTTTAATTGAATAGTAAAAATATTTTAAAACAGTTACGAAAAAGATTTGGAATCATAAACCAAGCATTAAATCCCTATATTGGTATTGGTATTGGTTGCAAGCCATAAAACTGAATTGTATGTATATGTAAAAAAAAACACGCTGCTCAGTCTCTGGTCAGATTTTATACTACATAATCAATCTTTATGTATTTGATTATATCAGTGTAATATTATATATCTCAAAATATACCATTCTGTACATCCAACAAATGCTAAGCCATCAGGAGTATTCGGTAGACCAAGACATACATACACAACCACTCGGTAGACCAAGACAGATACAGAGAGGTATTCTCGAGAAGGCTAAATCTCTTAAAGAATTTTTCGACTATCGGAAGTAATTACGTACAGATGATAACTGAGATATGGGCACATATTGAACATCATCATCATTTTACCCTTTATATAAATTCATTGCTGAACCTCTCCACGACTGATCCATATATCGATTGTGACTTCCGCGAGCTAGTTAGTAAGACGCCTATTTTCTAGCCCGAGGGTCGGGAATTCTATTCCCGTTGGCACGGAGATCTTTTAAAAAGATTCTACTCGTAGCTAGTTTTCACTACAGGCTTGTTTCACACTTTTATTCATTTGATGACCTATTTGTTAAGACGTCTGTCTTCCAGCCTGGTGGGGCATATGCGATTTCAGTTGGTACCCATTTTCTAAAAAGGATTCTAGCTTGGTGTTCACTTAAAGCGTGATTTACATCTTGATTTATTTATTGAACACTTCTTTGTATAATAGTCTAGTTAGCTTAATATCACGTGGCAATCTATTCCAAACAACCAGACAAAAGTAAATAAAGTAAGTTACATACATGGTCGCAAAAAATATGAATTTATAAAAAAATATGGACGATGTAAATAACAGCGATAAAAGTAAGGTGGTATCAATCAAACAAAGAAGAAAAGGATGGTGAAGAAGAAATGCAAATCGGGAATAAAACATGTTATCTTTCTGACTTGTAATTAAGACATTTCTCGCTGGCTGAGAGAGAACACTACATGGCAATAAGCCCCCTAGGTTGTTCTGTGTACAACAAAAATATAATAAAATGCAATGGAATTAATTTGGGCTTTACAATTTGATGTTAATATTCATTGACGACCTCCGTGGTAGTTGGTAAAACGCCTATCTCTCAACTCAGATTTTTTTAAAAGCATTCCAGTCTAGTTTTCACTTATGACTAACATCTTTCTGGTTAGTTGGAATAGATTGTCACATCGTAATAAACCCGCCAGGTTGTACTGTATACATCGATAGTATTATACAATAGAATACAATTAACCGCCATTAATTGATATATTAAAATAGTGGTAAGATAAATAAAAAGCGAAAATAAAACTAAGTGATATCGAATGATACGAGTATATAGAGGTGATATATAGTATCTCCAGAATGAAGTTACGACCCAAAACATAGATGTATTTATATAGATCCTGTGAATGATCTTGGGCAAATCACTTGTTATCAGAAATCAAATAACTTATTATCAGAAATCACTTGTTATCAGAAATCAAATTAGAAGCCAAGGATTTTGTAAAATGGAGTAGAAAATTAACATGATACTAACATGAAATATGAATACAAAACAAATCAATCCCTGTTTTTTTTAAATATACTCGGAGAGAAGCAGTAATTATAAATCGAATACGATTTGGACATTGTTGTTCCCCTGTCCATCTGGCCAGACTTCATATTATAGATTCATCTTTGTGTGAAAGAGATGCCAGGAGGAGGGGGACTTCGAACATATATTTTTTTCCTGTTCTCTAAATACTTTCCCTATAACATTTAAGAAACAACCAATAATATTGAATTTTTCCTACCTATTGAACCTCAATAAAACTTTCACACACTAATTGCATCATTAATTTTACATACCAAAATAAGATCACGTTATATGCCCATCCAAATGAACATCTAAAGCAAGGTGAAGATATACAAGACCTATGTCCGCCCCATAATGACATATAGCATAGAGTCCAGAGCCGACACTGTCAGAACCAAAAATCTCCTTCGAACCAGCGAAATTAAGGTACCTAGGAGTATCGCTGGCAAAACCGTTTGTGATAGAGTACGAAACACACAAATCCGAAGGACGTGCGAAGTTGAAGATATTGTCAGATGGGGACGAGAGAGAAGAAGGTTCTGGAACGAACACGTATCCAGAATGGTAGAACCAAGAGCCGTAAGAATGGCCAGGGACAGTATCCCCCATCAAGCAGACCTCCAGGAAGACCTCCCAAAAGATGGAAATACAGCTGGCAGTCGACGTCGCAAGAGGCAACCAATGATGCAAGACCATAAGAGGCCAACAGGCCTAGAATAAGATGAAGAAGAAGAAGTTATATGGCCATCTATGATCGGCATTTAAACTGAAATCATTCGGTCAATTACTACGCTTTTAATTCTAATCTTATTGTAAATATTCATATAGTTGTGAATTTTGTAGTTTTGTTATACTCGTATAATAGTTTCATTCCATAGTATCTGATAACAGTTGTCTCGGGCCGAGTTGCTTTTATTATACTCAAAATACTAGCTTTGGATGACGTAACCAAGTGCGCCGATGTCGCCCATGTGAGTAGAACTAACGAGAACCTGGATAGTGGACGTCACTTGACACTGGTGTATACTCCTTCGTATACAGGAAGTCGAAGTCACTATTCAAGAAGAAGAAAGGAGAATACAAAACAAAGATGAAAGAATGTTAGCTAATCATTCAACAAGGAAATCAAATCATCGAATTTGATTTTGTTACCCTGTACACCTAACTAGGCATAAATACCTGTTATCAGGCAAACAATAAGTGCACATGTTGGGTTCTTAATGTTTGTGTATATTAAATTTGATTCGTGTTATTTACATATATAATAGGATGATATATATTTATTGTATCTGTATGATGTTCCTTTTCATTCTCGACTAACACTACCAAGTCATCGGTATTCAACAGTCCACATAATTCCCATGCGACATTTTTGTTTAACATGTTTATTTTATTTGTATATAGTTCTTTTACATTCTCCACTAACACTGCCAAGTCATCATCATTCAACAGTCCAAGTAATTTGTACAAAGAAAAATGGTAGACCTATAGGATACCATAATACGGGAAATATCTTTTCCTTTCACACACAGGCGAAATCTACCGGATTATTTCGGTCAGTGCATTTTATTTGTGTATACTTGTAGTTCTTTTACATTCTCCACTAACATTGCCAAATCATCAGCATTCAACAGTCCAAGTAATTTGTACAAAGAAAAATGGTAGACCTATAGGATACCATAATACGGGAAATATCTTTTCCTTTCACACACAGGCGAAATCTACCGGATTATTTCGGCCAGTGCATTTTATTTGTGTATACTTGTAGTTCTTTTACATTCTCCACTAACATTGCCAAATCATCAGCATTCAACAGTCCAAGTAATTTGTACAAAGAAAAATGGTAGACCTATAGGATACCATAATACGGGAAATATCTTTTCCTTTCACACACAGGCGAAATCTACCGGATTATTTCGGTCAGTGCATTTTATTTGTGTATACTAGTAGTTATTTTACATTCTCCACTAACATTGCCAAATCATCAGCATTCAACAGTCCAAGTAATTTGTACAAAGAAAAATGGTAGACCTATAGGATACCATAATACGGGAAATATCTTTTCCTTTCACACACAGGCGAAATCTACCGGATTATTTCGGCCAGTGCATTTTATTTGTGTATACTAGTAGTTATTTTACATTCTCCACTAACATTGCCAAATCATCAGCATTCAACAGTCCAAGTAATTTGTACAAAGAAAAATGGTAGACCTATAGGATACCATAATACGGGAAATATCTTTTCCTTTCACACACAGGCGAAATCTACCGGATTATTTCGGTCAGTGCATTTTATTTGTGTATACTAGTACTTATTTTACATTCTCCACTAACATTGCCAAATCATCAGCATTCAACAGTCCAAGTAATTTGTACAAAGAAAAATGGTAGACCTATAGGATACCATAATACGGGAAATATCTTTTCCTTTCACACACAGGCGAAATCTACCGGATTATTTCGGTCAGTGCATTTTATTTGTGTATACTAGTACTTATTTTACATTCTCCACTAACATTGCCAAATCATCAGCATTCAACAGTCCAAGTAATTTGTACAAAGAAAAATGGTAGACCTATAGGATACCATAATACGGGAAATATCTTTTCCTTTCACACACAGGCGAAATCTACCGGATTATTTCGGTCAGTGCATTTTATTTGTGTATACTTGTAGTTCTTTTACATTCTCCACTAACATTGCCAAATCATCAGCATTCAACAGTCCAAGTAATTTGTACAAAGAAAAATGGTAGACCTATAGGATACCATAATACGGGAAATATCTTTTCCTTTCACACACAGGCGAAATCTACCGGATTATTTCGGTCAGTGCATTTTATTTGTGTATACTTGTAGTTCTTTTACATTCTCCACTAACATTGCCAAATCATCAGCATTCAACAGTCCAAGTAATTTGTACAAAGAAAAATGGTAGACCTATAGGATACCATAATACGGGAAATATCTTTTCCTTTCACACGAAATTTACCGGATCATTTCGGTCAGTAGGTAGGTAGGTATTTTATTTAAGAAAGGTATATTTTTTATTTAAGCATCATTGGCAAATCATTTAATTTTAGTACGAGTATGTTGATATATAATTATTTGAACTATTTCAAGTTTTATTTTTCTGAACTATAAAACTAAGGAATACCTAATCTATTGGCTGCAGTCACTACTTTCATTGGCTTAATTACTTTTGACCTTTTTAAATCAATCAATTATATTTTAATTCTCTCTATCAATATAAGTTCGATTTCCGTTAAATGTTTATTTCTTTTTTCTATATTATACAATATAAATCGTCCTTGAAAAGAGCATGTTCAAATTACTGCACTATATAAAATGTCTTTATTTTATCAGTTGTACTGTTGTTTCTTTTAGTGATAATTTAAACTCGAAAACTCATCTATTTCACCTCCGAGTCGACTAGGGAGCATGGCTTACTCATTAATCCTACGAAGTCTCAAGCGATCCTCATTGGCAGCCTTCAGCTTCTCAGTAAATTCCACACTAATTTACTCCCTCCAATATTATTTGATGTCTCTATCATACCATTACATAAAACTGTTAAAAACCTAGGAGTGCTAATGGATAACACTCTCTCATTGGGAAATCAAATAAATGAGGTAAGCCGAAGGATCTTCTTCAGCCATCATTCCCTTAAAGTGCTGCAAAGATTCCTGCCTACTAAAACAAAAATTTTACTCGTACAATCTCTGCTCTTTCCGATTCTGGACTATGCGGATGTATGTTACTGGGATGTTACAGAGGAACAGCTGGACAAATTACAGCGTGTTAAAAATGTTTGTCTACGATTTATTTTTAACCTACGAAAGTACAGTCATATGATTTCATACCATAAGGCATTAAACCAGTTTCCTCTCCACCATCCCTTACTTTTCCTTTGAGTGATGATACCTCACTTTGTATGAAAAGGAATGTTCGGATGATTGTCCATCTTTGAGGGGTTTGTGGGCATATGCTCACGCGTGTGTTCATGGATTTCGTGGGAATGGATGTTTATTTGAATGTTTGTGGCAAACATGTAACTTGCTTCATTTACTTTTGTCTGGTTGATTGGAAGATATTGCCGCATGGCAATAAGCCCGCCAGATTGTATTAGCAATAAAAGTGTTAAATTAATAAATATTTCCCCGTTTGACCTTTGCACGACGATACGTATTTGACTAAGCTTAAGATTCAGTACGGAGAAGAATTGCTTAGCAATAGACCTCCAGTCATGGTTTACTACCGTATGAATCGCTATTTTAATTGACTAATGGTTATCGATGCTGACTCTCTGAGTTAATGCATCAAGCACACACTTGATCTGGGATCAGAAAATCGCTTAAATGTAAGAAAAATTACTTCACCTACCAATTTGTTTCACAATAATAATATAATATATTTTTTTTATGATCACCACTATCATAAAAAAGTGGTAAAACTGTGGGATGAATGCCACAAGCTTAAAATAAAAGAGTATGGAAATATTTGAAGAAAACTCACCGACTGATTTGTATTTATTTGCTTAAACCATTTTTTTTATTTACGTAAATAATTCAGAAGTGACTTTGTGGAAACACATAATCAATAAAATATAAAAATTAAACACTTAAATTTATTTTCCTTATTTCCATTTCTTACTCTATTCCTCGTAAGACTAACGACAACATCCAGTATAAATTATAGTCTAAGTAACGTGTAATTGAATTTAATCAATTCGCCTGAAGAAGAGACGGTGCGTGTTGAAATGCGCATCGTGATATGCTGAAATCTATATCGAAATAAACCACAGTTAATTGTTATTTTTTTAATAGGCAATCCACCCAAACTACGATGATAGTAGTTATAAGATTATATAAGATTCAATATAATAAAACCAATTTTAAAAAATGACAATTCCAGATAAATCAAATTTTCAATTGATCAAGCTTCAAAATTTTTACAATAGATCTATAATTGGAAATGCTCCTCGGAGAAAGAAGAAACGCAACATTCATTGGGTGGGGTCAAGATATGGCTTTTAGTAAATCAAATCTATCTCGCAAAGGATAACCGAAAAATACATGGTCCATTGTTATATTCCATTGATTTTTAAACTATCATATTTTCTTTCAATATTGTGTTAAATGATTCACTAAACCAAAAGCACGTTAAAAGTTTAAAAACTTAATTAAATAAATATGAATAAAATAAAAATCACGCACAGTTAACAAAAGTCTAAATTAAATTCGTGAAATATTTCTTGTCTTTGAAACAAATGGGATCATTTTACAAAAAAATATGCTTTGTATTTGACCATGAGAACAATAGTATTAACATATTAGTATTTACTTCAATAAGCGGTCATGGACACAACCAAATATAGTTGCAATTAGAAATCCTTGCCTCTCTAATTTGTTTTTAATCATTGCAACATAAAAATAAAATTATATCCTTAAACAAGAACACAAATGATTAAAACGAAAAATGAGGCAATCCATTTTCTAAACACGCAGATAACTACTAACATTTGTTTTGTTTCAACTCTTCATACAATATATATATAAAGTGAACCACAAAAAATTCAAATCAATCAATGCAACTATAACATTTATTTTTTTACTTATTTCAAATGCTGTAATAGTCAGAACACATTTGAAAATAAATATAATTCACTTTCACAATTTTGCAATGAAAAAAATGCACTTGCTTTAATAGTCAATCCCTCATAATCGAATATGATTGTCAGCCCTCCTGCTTATCGAAGATACATGTATTAATGTATTGTGTGCTAGCTGTTACAATTCAGCAAGCTATTGACAGATGAAACCCAAATTTCCGATTGCTAGGAAATAAAAGTTTTAAGACAATCGGCAGGTTTAATCTTCTGCAGCATTTCGTTAGGCAAAGTATCTTTTATATAACATAGCCTTATTTTTCCGTTGGTTAACAGCGCAGTAAAAACTATGATAAGTAGCATATAAGCAAGTTCAAATGTAAAACGGTCTAAGAGTAAAACCAGTCGGGAAGTGAATCCGGCAGGAATCTAGACCACAAGTGTTATACTCGTATATCGAGAGGATGTAGCATATCAAAATGGAACAGTACCATTTTTGAAATATTGATGAAATTAATATTGTGTGATTTGGATTATTCTTTGCATGCTGTATAAAAATTCATTCCATTATTGACTGTTGATCTGTAAATACCTAAAATAAATGCTATGTCTTTATAATGTTCTTCTTTGACTTCTCCGTATAGGTCAACGATATGTTACGTTCCGCTGCTCTCGGGGTTTGGACTGCCAGTTGTCCTATCATGCGGATGGAAAAATGCCTCCATAGGGATTGTTCTAAGAAACGATACGAGGAATCCATTTATTTCCCATTCTTTTTACTTATCGTGTCAATGTCGTCTTCTTTTTCTATCCCGTTTTACGTTAATATTCCGAATTCTGTCAGCGAGTAAATTGCTGAAGATATATCGCAGGATCTTTATGTACGATATTCTGTGACGGGGCATTGTTTTGCAAGTATTATATTTCATTTCAATACCGTAAGTCACTGTCGCTCGTACACATGTTTTATGATTATTTATCTTACTTCCAATGTTCAATTTAATAATTTATTATTGCAAAACATGAATCAAGAAGTTACTTAGGATTTAAACTAAATTGAATGATTAGTCAATACTCGTACTTTCATTTTTGTTTTCTACAAAAAAAAATCAGTTTCTATTTTTTTCGTATGATAACATTCAACTTAGTTGAATTGACGATTCGGACACAATGAGTAATCGAGGCTTCAGCTCTGGTATCACTGGAGTATACATGAAACTCGCGGTTTATCATTTACGTCTTGGCAACAATATCAACGAGGTGAGGTAATACGAGTAACACACGCAATCGGAGCGTGCGAGTCATAATACAAGACGAACTCATTTAAAATACTGGGCTCTTTTTTTACATATTTTTTTGGTATCATCGGGAATCGACCCCAAACCTCCGGGTGAAAGTCAAGCTCTTACCAACTAGGCCACGTAAGTCATCTTTTTTCAGAAAATTTCGAGTTTTGAAAAACTTAATACTAAGTTAAATGAACATTTTGTATGAAACTTGAACAAAGATTGACCAACGACTAAAAATAATTATTGTAAATGTAAGTTATCGATATTTCCAATTGTTGCATTCACTTCGATAATTGTAAATTAAATATTGAGTCATAAGAATGTGTGATTTTAATGCACTGTTGCTATTTTTGGTAGTATTTTGCAAGTCAATTAAAAAAGCAATATTTATTACTTTCAATGCTATCTCCTTATACTCCGCAACCGATAAAAATAATATTATATCGCCATTGTCGATGTTAAAAGAAAACACTCTTTTATACAATATAATAAGGTGCATGATTGGGTGGTAATACACTGGACTTCTGTGCGGAAGGTTGTCGGTTCGAATCTCACGCTGGGGCATTCCCCTCAAATGACACAGGTATTGTTTCCACCTAGTATTTGGGGATATAAGGATGCCCATTACTTCAACATATGTATTCTTACAAAAAGAGAAAAAAACATACCGCTGTGCTCCGATCGTCTCCCTTCGCTTTGCCAACGGATCCAGTACATCGGTGTGGCCAATGAGTTTGCTGGTGTCCAATGACTCATTCACTTAAAAAAAAACTCCACGACAAAACTTCCCTTTCCAATTGAATTAAATGGCACAGCTTCCCTTGGAATGGTGAGGGGATTCCGTTGGACTGGCGAGGGGATCCTCGACGAGGCCAAGCAACGATCGATTTGTACTATATATGATACTTATATTTAGGATACAATCTGGTTCACTTATTACAATACAATACATAAGGTAACGAAGAAGGTTGTCGAACTTATTCATTTGATTAATACATCATTTAAATGTGTAAAATAATGGTTGGTATATTGCCAACTGATAATGTCTTCCAACCACAATTATTTATTTAAGTTTTGAGTCAAGGTGAAGGATTTACACTTTTTATTGAATGAAAAAAGTCATGCAATACCAAAATCATCACTATAATTAGCCTTACAGAATTTTCTGCCACATATCTCTCTCAGTAGCATAACTCATTTAATAATCAGTTCTCTGATCAGCAACCCTCCTCCAAGTCAGCGCTGTGTACCAATTGTTAAAGCCTTTGCTACGCTAGCTTCACTCTACAGGTTATATATGACACAATATTTAGTTTTCAACCATTGAACTAAATCCAACAATTGTAAATATCGATGGTCATAAATTGGACATTCACCCAAAAATAAGCATCTGCTCTATAAAACCCTTATTCGTCCCATATTGATCTATGATGCACCCGTTTAGGGTAGTGTGAGTAACACAGATCATCTGAAGTTTCGAGTGCAGAATAAGACATTCAAGATCTCTTTCAATACCCATCCCAGAACAAGCCTCTTCCGACTTCACGCCGAACATCGTGAAGAAACTTGACAACACCACATCCTTGCTTGGATCGTAAAGTTTTATAAAAGCCAACAGAACCACAGTAATCCACTAATCGGTGCCCTGGGAGCTTACGAAAGTAAGTCCGATCTACCTTTCCGTTATAAGCAATGACTCCCAAACTATCATCTGTTGTTTGACTAGTCCACCTACAGTATTAGCACGGAGGACCAAGGTTTGAGCGAATGTAATGGAATGCAAGTAACCTGAACGAGTGGACTGTACGTATTAAAAACAAAATTTGTTGTTTGTACGTACTAAAAACAACATTTGGATATGTACGTACTAAAAACAACATTTAATGTTGTAAGAATTTTTATCTAGTTAGAAGTAGTATCTAGGTGTTGATGTAGGTGCTAACTATTTCTAAGAAATAAATATTAAGATTATCAATAATAAAATAACATGTAGGATATTAAAATTAAATTAGATCATAATTATGATATATGAATTAGATTAGTTCTTTAGATAAAAAATTATATATAGGTATAACCTTTGGCAAATGTTTGTGTTATAGATTACTTTATCAAATAAAATATATAACAACATATATTATATATTCTGCGTAGAATCTTTCCTGGAGTCAATGAAGAACTCTTTTATCCCGCTTTGTAAGTGTCTTGGTTTTTAATGCGTAAGTTAGTATATTTTAAAGTATACAGTTGTTTTATTTTAGTATAAAGCTATTTTATAAAGTTGGCTTTTTTATGTTCAGGAGAGTAAACTTAAGGGGATAAGGCCAAAAAAGTATATTTTTGCTAACAGTATCAGCTTATTTATTTCTACATTAAAGTCGTTAAAGTTTACCTGTGACCCAAGGTGAACAAAACAGGTCACAACTTCCATGAATCCAATACAATACCAAAATAATAAAAACATATTAAAAGTTAACTAGGTCTACGATGGTCAGGAGAAAGAATGGATAATTGGAAAGAAGAATGATGAAAAACGAAAAAAACTCATTTTGCCACTGGAAGGAGTTGAAATGTTTCTTTATTCACTTTTGAACCACGTCAACCTACCTCACATTTTGTATGTGAGTGGTAAAGCTCTGTTTGTAAATATGGCACCGAAAATAATCTTAATTCGCGATGGCATAACTAATTGTCAGGTACTTTAAACGAAAGTTGGTCAATCAACATGGGTTCGTTATGTTTCCTGTAAGTAAGTTGTATATGTACAAACAGGTGCGTATGTATATTCTACTGATTATGCAATACTCAAGCATATGAAAAATTTGAGATAGAGCTATTTGCAATACAGGATATCCCAAAAATGTATACACACGTTGAATGATTATAAATTTAGTACAGATTAAGGTATACCTATGATTAAACCCCCAAATAATAGAATATAAATGTAGGATTCTTTTAAGTACCGCAAATGCTCAAAGTGATGGCGGTTCTGGTCCATGCATCACGTGCAAGCACGAATAATTTGTTTTGGTATTTGGACGCACTCTCTTTCAATGGTTGCTCTTAATTCATTAACTGCTGCCAGTTTGTGCCATAAACTTTACCTTTGATAAGTCTACATAAAAAATGTTCATTGTTGTGAGGCCTGGGGAGTGCGGTGGGAATTCAATGCTGCATCTATGTCCAACTCATCTGTTTAGTCAATTTTCCCATGTTAGGCGTTTACATCACGATGGTAGTGAGAAGGTGTACCATCTTGCTAGAAAAAATCCTCCTCATCTTCGAACTTCTCATGAATGCGTAGTACAATGAATTCCTTCAGCAAGCTCAAGTAAAAGGCACGGTGGAAAAATGTGTTGGGACACCTTATATTCATGCTCTCAGCAATAAAGGTGTGGAAGAAATCTTTTTTGGATTCGCTTTACTATCTGAGCGTTCTGGATTCTGTTTAAATTCCGTATAAGTTCCGATTATAAAGATATTCTATAACAACGCAACTACGAAATGCCCTAAAGACTCATAAAAATCCCAGAAGTTTATTGGCAGATAAATAGACATTTTCTCGATATGAGCTTTAAATGTAACTTACTGATAAACATGATGCCAAGGTCTTTGATAGAATCGAGTATGATTAATCGAGCTGCTGCAAAAACTTCTTGTGTCTTATCCAGCTATATCTCAGGCAAGCCCTCACCATTGTAGTAATCGAGTCGAAAAATAGTGAATGCATTCAACAAAGTCCTTGCTTCAGCGTTTGTTCAAATGATCTAAGAATCAAATAGAGATTTATCAAAAGTTTCGGCTTAAACTTTATCAAACTTCATATTAGAATATATAACAATAAGTTACTTTATCATTTCACTAATTATATTAATCCCCACTACACTAGATTGTACCTCCTGTCCCGAGGCTCCCTTCAGGCAGAATGATCCCGTTATAAGAGCAATGCTTATTTCAGACTATACTCAGGAAAATGTAGCATGGTCCCTGTGACGTTTGAAATGTCATGTCTCAAAGGGATGGGGTAAAATCGATTTTTTTTATAAATCGTTTTTCTTCATTTTAAATGTCGGTGAAAGTTGTGGTTCTGATTCTGATAATGACGATGAAACTTTAGAATGTGCTCCTTTATCGGATTCCGACTAAAATGTATGTTTTATGATTAAATAAAATTGTTTTTTCTCTAAACTGATGTTTTAATTCCTAATTTTCATTATACTGACTTTCTAATGTATTGTATGATTTATATGTATCTTTAAATAGGCCAAGATCCACTATGAATTAATACTGATTACGAACATTTAATTTTATGTACAAAAAAAATAAAAAATCCAATATTATCGTATACCCCATCCCTAGCCAATGCAGACTAACGTAGTGACTTTTGACCAACGTCGCCAAATATTATTTGATTTTAACAAACTGATATAGTTTTGCTAATTTGTAACAAGATGTATTAATTTGTCATTATTGTTAGTTTTATGTAATGTATTTACCTAAATAACTTGCTATTTATTAGAATCGAGGCTTATATTAAAGTTGATAAAATAATTAAAATTATTGAACGTCGTTACAAGGTTGTGTAGGATACCTACCTAGTAAATAAATAATTGTCAAAATAATAAGTGAATTGTTAAACACAATTAAATTAAATTTATTATTGTCAGATAGTAAACATACAGGGCCAATGACCGATGAAGAATTCAAGGATTGTCACACGCTATGAACAACAACAATATTTACTATTTACAGTGTCTGCAAATTGGCTAGCCATCTCCAAATACAAATAATTAACCTACCGACGCGACATGCGCTAGAGCAAGGCAGATATGTATCGCGAATGTATTCACTCATTGGTATATATTGTCCGCGCGCCGAGAAATAAACATATTATTATTGTCATTCATTCAACTGTCAAAACTCGTTATTTATTTACCCGCTGTCCACTTATCGTTTTATGTCCGCATTCCTGAGTCTATATTCATTGAATACAAATCAAGATCATCACGCGTATCAAGATAAGCAACCCGCTATAGTTGTATTGGGGCAAATTTGTGAAACGTCACAGGGACCATGCTACATTTTCTTTAGTATAGTGGCATGTTAATATAGACCACTCACATCAAAAGTGTGTTTGGTATATTTACGGAAAGATTTCAATTTTAATAAATAAATTCGACAATATTAATGCAGAGGAAAAATGATAAAGGGGTGTGAACCTTTTTACATTCTTTCACATTTTATTTTTTTATTTTTGCTTTCACACCTTGTACACATTTTTCCTCTGCATTAATATAGTTGAATTCTAAGAAATACTTCTATAAAATATTTTAATCAGTTTATTAAAATTAAAATGTTTCCGTTAGTATACCACCCACACAATTTTGATATGGGTGGTCAATAGTAGCATGTTACCAATCTGATATAAGTACTGCTCTCATAACAAACCGGAGTTATTACGTCTAAAGAGAGCCTCGGGATAGAAGGTAGAAACACGTGTACTGGAAATTAATGTAATTAGTGAAATTTGGAACCCTTGAACTTTTTGGAAAAAAATCGAGTTTAGTTTTCACTCTTGAGCATCGTTCTGATGGGTTCGAAGATATTGCCTCAGTGCAATAAGCTTGCCAGGAATAATACAATACAATACAAGAAATGAAGAAATTAATTCTTTATGAGAATTGACACAATGGAAACTAAAATTTTACTTTTAAATAATGACTAATTAAACATTATTCAGTTATGCAAGTGAAATTGCAAATTTATGCGCTATCTCTGGTCAATTCTGCATTCACTTTGCACCATGATTTATGGTTGCTGCTTGTAATAAAGAGTTTTTATTGCATTTACGGATATAAAAACGCAGATGTTTTACAATAACATGTCATTATTGTTGACTTTATAAAAATAATAAAATGAGCTTTATTTAATTCATTACTGAAACAAATTAAATTTCTTCAAAACTTTTGATTTGTCATAAATTAAGCACACGTACTTTCACAACTTGGTTATTATTCATTTTCAATACACTTTCATACAAAAAACAACACGCATAAGTTCCCATATTCTCCGCAACAAATAAGTTGAGAGACTTTTACAATATTATCAACTGCAAACAGCGAAATGTGAAACAAGCAAAATCTTAACGAGAAATTTCTTCTTTCAAATCAATTCAATGCCCCTTGACGATATATTCTGTCTTCTCGTTAGTCTTGCTGATTCTTACATTACAAAACGATATTAAGTTAGTTCAATCTCACATTTTGTAATAAATTATTTACTTTTTGCAAATAAATTATTTATCAATATATAATAATCAACTTTATGTTCATCATACGTCATTGCATCTGTCTCAAGACGGTGGATTTATAAATTTATTAAGGAATATACAGGTGCACGCATGAACAAACACTTTTTAAAGCATATATTAACAAAAACAAACACTGTGAAATATTGCAACCATTATTTGTTATAATTATTCATCTGTTATTAAAGTGGCATTTTCGTCTTATTAAACGTAATAATAGAAATGTCGGAGTTACATTACATAAATTTAACAAAAAAATATATTTAAATTGCTAAAAACAGATATGATTGAATTTAAAATATACAAAGAAAACTATACTGAAACTTATCTGAAAAAAGAATAAATATAAATACCATCGAGCGCTCTATAGTAAAGCCATAAAGAATAAAGGTTTTAATAAAATAACAAAAAATCATATAGTTTTTCAAACATGAAACATGTAGTTTCATAAAATTAGTTTCGTATTTTTCGGAGAGATGTCGTAATGACAAAACCTTTGTTGCTAACTTCATTCTAAACATTCTAATGTATAGAATTATGAAAAGCAATAGTTTTATTCATTTTCCGGTATTTTTTTATCAAAATAACTTGAGCGGTTTTTTGTGGCTTAAATCAAATAAAAAATAAATATTTGCATTGTGTGACGACATTGCAGTCATCAATCGTGTGTGTCAAATGTGGTTTAAAAAACCGTTATGGTGATACGACACTCGACAATAGTGACTCCTTTGGAATACTAATTAACACTGTTGACCACCAAATCAAGCAAGGCATTGATCGAAAATAATCAACGTTCCCTGACACAAGAGATTGCTGACATACTGAAGATACGAAAACCACCGTCCATGTGTATTTGGTGCAATTTTGCGTTTAAATTTGAATACATATTCTAATTTACTTCTTTTTCCCAAGTTCATTATTTTTAATTCATCCGTATGGACCCCTCGACATTATGACTTAGGTCATATATATTATAAAAAAAAGGGGGGAAACATGTCGGTGTGCTCCAATCGTCTCACTTATTGGACCCAGTACATCGGTGTAGCCGATGAGTTTGCTGGTGTGCAGCAGCTCACTCACTTTCAGAGGAAAAAAAATAAAAAATAAACGAAATCTCCACAGCACAGCTTCGCTTTCCAACTGAAGTAACGTTGAAATGGCGAGGGGTTCCTCGACTACGAGGCCTAGCAACGACGACGACGGAATTAATGATGCGGACTTGGCTGAGAGATAATATTGTCTACGTGTTCAGTAATCAAGCTTTCGAATTCAGAACCACATGAATATGCACATAACTTACAGTTAGCCATCGTACGTATAAAATTGATAGTGCGTCTTGTTTATATTTCAAATAGTTGTGAATATATTGTTTGTGTATATCTGTTTATCAATTATCTGTTGTAAATTATTTACCATTTAATTATTTTGATATGTATAATTAAATACTTGAAGCATTTAAAAATATTTATATGTAATCCATCTCCTTAAACGCATTGTACTCAATACCCGAAAAGGTATTATATGAATTATATAAATTGAACGGTTTAAAAATGATAATAATGTCATTTGTACATGGTTATTTAGTGTTTTGGAGTTGCGTATTAAATAAATAATCAGCAAATAACTAGTATTGTATAATTCTCGAACATTGCATCAGCATTTTGGATTGCGCATTATCCATCGATTCACAAATTACTCTATAACATATCGGAAATAAATTTAAATAAAACGAATTAACGATAATAACTCTATTTTCTTTATAAACATATACGAGTATTTTGTAGATTTTTTCCAATATGCAAACATACTCGTTTAATCACTGTCGGTGTAAGCAGATACCACAGCAGAGCGTCAGACTTTTCTATCTCGACACACATCCTCTTCTACATTCATATACTTTTTCCTGCAACTCTTACGATTTTTATAACTTTCTCAGTTTCATTTTTTAAAATATCATTCACTTGATCCGACCTTCCTTGGTCTTCTTCTACTACGCCTCCTACATACGAGTAGATTTGCACTGTATATTTGTTGTGCTTGTCTTTATTTATTCATTCGCTACATGTCTAAACTATCTCAAAGTATTCTTCTTGATCTTACTATATACAATATATCACCTTAAATCTACATTTATCCCTAATCTCTTCATTCCGTATTTTGTCATACAGTTTCATCCCATGTTTTATTCTTGGTGCACATATTTCAACAGTATATATATTGGGATCCTTATAATTCCTTTAAGAATGATTAGGTTTTATTTTTGAAATAACACTGTAACCATTCATCAAACTATCTGCACTAATCTGTGACCTTTTGTCAGGTTGACTGTAATAGTTAACCGTTTAGCAATAAACTCACTATTTGTCTATTTTAAAATAACTTATGTAAATAAATGTTTCTAAAAAATAAATAAAAATATATGACAATCAAGACATTTTTCCATGACATTGACCTAGAGGAAATGTAAACATTTCACAAATTGGTAAAGTGCTTTTTTGTCTAGGTTTAATTAGGCAGTAACACCGCCCTAGGCAGATAATTAACCCATTCAATTTAGAATGTACACAGAGGTTGTTCGAAAAAATAACAGATTTTGCCGCTTGGTAAATGCGCTGGACTTCTGAGCAGAAGGCCATTGGTTCTCTCCTCGAATAACACGAGCATTTTTTTCGCTCTGGTTTTCGTGGGAACATAGATACTAGAATAAAAGACAACTGAATCATTTCAATAAAATCAAAACTGGCTGCTCATATGCATTCTTAGTCCGATATTAGGATATACAGGTGAAATTTGGAGTGCCAAAGAAATGATGAAAGTAAGATAAAGGCGATATAAATGAGGGCATTATAGCAAATGTTTGAAAAACAAATTTATGATAGGTAAGGAAGGAGGACATAAGAAAGAAATTACCATTGAAAGATTAAGATGAAGGAAGGAGCATTTAGATGGTTCGATCACGTAGACAGAATGAAAAAATAATCTTTACGAGTAGTTAAGAAGGAACAGGAAGTTTGAAAAGACCTCGTAAAGTATGTTACGACCAAATTAATCAAATTCTGAAAAAGGTAAGAGCGAAAAGCCTTTTTAATATTAGACTATGCATGACGAGGTGTTAACAAGTTACAGTTATGAATAAAGAGTGTGAAGATCGAATGAAGTAAAGATGTGTTATCTCTTCCTACCCTAAAAGGGGTATATCATGATGGGGATGATGATATGATAATGAATATGATGAAAATAATGCATTTTACATACGATCAAATCCGAATAAAATGAAGTAGTAGGAAGCTTTCTACTATAACTTTTAATATCTATTAGGTGTTAACATAAGTTGTGAGCACCAAAAGTAAAACAAAATGGTAAAAGTTATACGTTATTCGAAAGAAAAATTTCAGCTCTGCAAGATATTGTGTTTGATTTTACGTTACATATATTATTTTATTTGATTACAAGCCTTCAAAATGGAATGTCAAGTAGACGAAAGTGAGCATTTTCGACACCTCCTTCTGTTCGCATTCAATCGAGGGAATAAAGCTGCCACAGCTGCACGCGAAATTTGCGAAGTGTGCGGTGAAGATGCTATGAATGAAAGGACAGCTCGTCGATCGTTTTTTGCGTTTCAAAGACGGTAATTTCGACCTGAAAGACATGGAGCGTTCCGGACGACCAGTGGACTTCGACGAAGACCGCTTAAACAATATTATTCCCGAAGAACCCCTTCAAACCACTAATGAAGTAATAAACTAAAATAAACGTGTAAAATAATGAAGAAGAATACATTATTGACTAATTTGTTGTAATTTTTTTTTGTTGTGTCCTCTTGTTCTCTTCATTTGGAAAAAAACGGCCACAACTTATGTTAACACCCAATACTTTACGTACAAAAATACATGTTGCAATATTCTAATGTAATTAACACTAAAACATGTATATTCTTCATTTCTCTTAAGTTAGACGTGTGGACTGTTATCATCAGGACTGCATCTCTTGAGATGTCGACTCTCAGCTATCCTTCCATCTTTTGAAAGGTCTTCCTGGGGGAGGAGTAGAAGCGGGTATTTCATGCAGTACCACGTAGGGAGCCTTTGGATTATATCGTTTATAATTTGTGTTTAAACATTAACAAATACTCAAGTATTAATAAGCTCATCTTCAAGTAAACGACCTCCGTCGCATAGTTCGTAAGATGCCACTCTCAAACGCGCAGCTTGCAGATTTGATTCCCGTTAGTGATTATTATTTTTTTCAAAAAAAGACATCAGTCTGTTTTTTGCTGTTTAACATCTTAATGGTTGGTTGGATGAAATTGCACATGAAAATAAACCAGCGAGGTTGTATACTATACAATGAAAATTTAAAAAGTGCTGTACAATTTTACAAGAGATATTCATACACATACTTTAAACAATTTGTTTGAAACAATAAAAAAGACTCATAAATATCTCTTTCATAGTAAAACGTCACCATTATGACGTTTGTATTTATTTATTACAGGTAACTTGTGAACCTAAAATTGATTACTGGTAACTTATAAACGTTATACATTGAATTCATTTTGAATGAAGCCTAAAAGAAGTTACAAATAAATTTGTGTAAAACGCATTTTATGTTTTAACTTAAATATCTGAAGGAAGTATGATTTATTTATTTATATATATTTTCTTATTAGTTTCCTTCTTTCAAATGATCTCAACTCTCTTAATTGGGTGAACCCATATTCAAGTTGGCATGTAGGTACATTTGTTTATTAAATAATTCTTATTTAAATATTCTTTCTTGGTGTAATGTGATCATGATAAGATGTTATTTGTCTTTTGTTTGTGTGATTTTATTTTTATGACAGCTCTTTAATATGTGTTTCTTCATATTTTTTTTTTGTTTTGATTTGAGAAACCTACCTACCTTAGGATAGGCATACGCCTAGTTGGCAGGGAAGGTTATATTTTATTGTTAAAATAGTTTGAATAAATTTACAAAAAAAAAAGTTAATTTCTCTGTTATATGCACATAATTTACATCACGCGTCATATGTAATACATACATATTCACATACTAACACATATGCTCATACAAACGTAAATATCCACCAGTATCGCGAAGGGGCTACTTTTGTATAGTTTTATTTCGAAACTTAACAGTGAAAATTAATTCATAAGTTAAATATCACATTTAATAGTAAACCTATAACAAAGTTCTACGTGATAATTCGAAACATAAACTATCGACTAAACATAAAGAAAACAATACAAATAAAATAAAATAAATTCATAATGCACAGCATGTGACAAAAGAGGTGAGAAAGTTGGAGGAAAGGTGAGGAAAAATCAAAGACACTTTTCTTGAAATGTTTTAATTAATTAATATAACTTGATCACTACGATTGGTTCGAAAAAAAAACTAAAATGTTAGCTAATTTATGAAAATCAATGTGACTTAAGTCTTCATTATATTTCCTACAGTTCGCGAGTTTAGAGAGTTTTGACTTGCTACATGTTGGAAATTAAAATAAAGTTAACTGTCGCGTTTTTTTATTGGAATATGAAAGATAGACCACCTCCATAGCCTAGTTGGTAAGACTCTTGTCTCCCAACCTAGTGGTGACGGGTTCGATTCCCGTTAGAATCCAGATTTTTTTCAAAAGGATTCCAATTCGGTGTTCACTAAATGTCACTTCAGAATCTTTCTGGTTGGTTGAAAGATATTTCCACATTGCAATAAGCCCTCTAGGTTGGAATGTATACAACGAAAGTATAATAAAATACAAAGATTATATTTTTCAAAAGATTTCGAAAATCTATAAACCGTCTAAGATTTTTGATAAAAATACTTGGTCAGTGATCAGTGATCATACGACGATCTGATAAAGTTTGGACTCGGACTCGGGGGCATATCCTATGTTATGCTACTGCATACGAAGTGAATGGCGTCAGCGTTCGAAATATTGTATGACGCACGAATTTCCTCGACGATAAATGTAACATTAAATCTACGATGTCAATAATGGACAATAATTTTATTACATCGGACTATTAATACCGTCAATACCGCCTCCGATGTCCGGGGCAATATCTAAACTATTTAGACTGATGTTATGAAGCTGGTGTATAAAACATTGTATGGTTATATAAAGCAGCTGCCTGTGCATACAAAAATATTGTTTATTATATTAGACTTTTTTTATATACAGTACTATCTGGCGTGCTTATTCTCATGTGGTAATTTCTCCCAGCCAACCAGCAAGATGTTCACCAAGCCTTAAGTGAAAACCAGATTGTATTTTTTTTAAATATTATTAAATGATAATTTATTATTAAATTTAATTTTGAGCAGATTCTCCTCCATCGCGCTCTAGGTCAGAATTCGAACCCACTATTTTTTACAAATTAAAAATATTACATTAGGAACATCCTCGTAACTGCATGTATTTAGAAAAACATATTAAATAAGAAAACCGCAGAAAACTTAGCAAAGGAAGATGAACTACAAAAAAACTCTTTTAGATCTTCCGATATGTAATGGCAATTCAATTTTAACTGGAAAGTATTTTATATATAATATATAGTGTTTATATACAAACATTAATTTTGATAAGACTTCCCAAAAGGATCGTCTTCAAGTAGTAGACGCTAATAATATATCAAAGACTTTGAAGCAGACAAATATAGATCCAATTGAAATACTCGAAAAAACTAGCATATCCAAAAATAAAGATCATACGTAATAATAATATTTGTGCTGCAATAAAAAAAATAACACAGAAAAAACGAAAAATACACTCTTATCGACTAAAATTAATCAAGAATAAGGCAATACGTGTATATACTCGCATATAGGAATATTGTCCACGGCTTCAGAAACATCTAAATTGTCAAAATCTAATATATAACAATTTACTTGAAAATTTTAAACTGAGAAAAACAAATCACTTCTGACAGCGTAACACAAAAACAAATCACTCCTGACAGCTAGCGTAACACAGAAGTAAATCAGAATTAAAATAAGTACATATTATTTTCTTAAAAAGCCAAAAGATTCACATCTGTGACATATTCACCAACTGTAATTACGTCATATGTCAAAATGAAGTCCTTAAGATCTCAGTGTGTTTTTGTATCGCTTTATTAACAGTTAAACACAAATGTTTGGCAAGGGCCAGTTAAGCATAATTCATGGTATGCACTCTATGAGATTTGATGTCAATTAATTGAGTTATATAAGTAAATGAATCACTATATTCTGTTTCTGAAATTGTCTGAGCAATTCACTTTGCAATCTTAAAATTGTAAAGGGTTTTATTACTTCGATTACTGCTAGAATTTAATTACCTAGTTCATAAACTCGTACTAACATCTTGAGTGATAAATTATTATATTCTTCGTGGTAATCGATTATTTTGATTAGGCCTATCAAAATAGATTTAACGTCAATTTATACGAGTTAACCATTTATAACCAGGTCCGACGTTCAAAGTAAAACCACGCATTTGCCGAAACAGAATATATAATATAAATGATCCTTCATAAGGGATGAAATTATGTGATAAAACAATGTTTATATTACGTTTGAAATTTGCACTAATTACGGTTACAAATACTTATTTTAAATAATATATCTCAATTAGATTTTGAATAATTCATTGCTCCTGAATAAAGCGGAATACAGGTTTATTTTAGAATTTTCAATGTTGAATTTTTGTTTTACTTTTTAATGTAACTTTATATACTTTTATACGGACAAATTACAGCGTCTTCAAAATGTTTGTCTAAGATTTATTTTTAACCTGAGAATGTACGATCATATCACTTCATACCAGAAGGCATTAAACTGATTAAACGTTAGAAATATGCGCCAAATTCACATACTGTCTCTATTGTATAATATCCTTACCTGTCCCGCCGCTCCCTCTTATCTCGCCGAAAATTTTCAGCGTCTTTCCGATCATGGACTAGCGCTATGCTCAAACAGAAATTGTTTATTAACCTTCCCAGTTCACCGCTCTTATTTTTTTACGTCGTCCTTTACTGTACATGCAGTGAAACTCTGAAATCAGTTACAAACCAATGTCAGTCTCGCTCCGTCCTTGGTATGCTTTAAGAAGCGACTGAAAAACTCTTTATTTCTAGTCAAATATAATATAACGTGTTTCCTTCCTGATTTTTTTTCTTTCCTCTCCACTATCTCTTTCTTTTCCTTTGATTGATGATATCTCACTTTATATGAAAAGGAATGTTCGGGTGATTATCCCTCTTTGTGGGATTTGTGGGCGTATGCTCACGTATGTGTTCATGGATTTCGTAGAGATGAATAGTCATTTGAATGCTTTTTTGCGATCATGTAACTTGCTTAATTTATGGTTGTCTGGTTGGTTGGAAGAGATTGCTGCCTGGCAATAAACCCATCAGATTGTATTTAAATAAAAGTGTTAAATGAATAAATACTTTTTTAATACTCGTACTTATGTCATAAATACTTTTTTCTGTTCAATAGTTTTTTTCCGTTATTAAATTAAGCGTTACAAAATTAATAAAAAAAAATTTGGTTATTTAAATATAGTTAAAGATTAAGTTATTCTTTAACTTTGAAATCCATAGCTATTTCTTTCAATTTTTACTACATAGAATAGTGGATCGCATGAAATGGACTTTATCTGGAGTATCAAAAAGCTGATAATAAAGATACCACTCGACGTGACAGTGGATCAAATTTAAAGAGCTGTCAGATTTGCACTAGTGTTCTTAGTGTTCAAGAGAAAATTTAAAAAAATATATCACTCAGAATAATATTTCATCCTAATTTACCTTCGTTTTCCTTCCTTACCCATTTACAACCGCTTTACTCTGTTCCTACCAATATCGTTTCGAGATTTATAATTTTATTTACAATACTTTATGTTAATTTAAATGGATATATTTTTGCAAAATAATATATATTTTTGATAAGCTGTCTGATAAAAAGAAATGGTTTAAAAAATTAAATCCGTGGAATGTAGGTATCATATATAATCGTGTATACAAAAAAAATGCCTTCAAGAGGCTTCTTAACATAACACTCTGAAATATGTTTAAGGGGAAAGGAAGCTCCATTGATCACTTTGGTCAATCAACGGCGCTTTTAAAATACATGCTGACTGAATTATCTGGATTTCACAAGGCATATTTGACGTATTTTTGTTTAGTTGTATGAAATTACCGTATGGCGATAAACTAGCCAGTTAGTGTATTAAAATCCTTATATATCTTCCTATTCTAATGCTTGTCATGTTTTCTTGACTTGAACTTCTTCAATTATTTATGGCTTATAAACACAATACAAAAATGCCATAAAAAGATATGCATATTTGTAAGTTTTCCCTTCTCATTCTCTCTACACGTCCAAATCATGTCGCGATTCCTTTCTTAAATCTACTTATAACACTCGTCTTACACAAACAGTGTACCGAATACTTTGCCATATCATACATTGTATAAGCAGTATTTTTCAAAGAACGTATTTTTAGTGATATTTCACCACTCGTTTTCACATCCAGGTTTCGCTTTCATATATTATTATGGTCAATACACACGATGGTGCAGTATAACTTTTGAAGATTTTAAAATACTTTAAAATCATTTCGTATTTAAGTAAAATTTGTTACAATAATAAAATATAGTTTTCTGCGTATTACTATTCAAAATTGATCACAAAATAGACCAATAAAATATGAATTGAACCAAATCTACTACAGATGTTTTATGAAAGTCTCAAATTCACAAGAACAATAAAAGTGGTTGAGTTTAATTGGTGAAAAGCGTTATTCTCCATAAAGCGCTTTATAAAAGTGTTATGTAGTTTTATACTTTGTTACGGAAGTTAAAAGATAACCAAAAAGAGCCATTATGATATATTATATTATCAATATGTTGTTAGTAATGTAATGGATTTGACTTTCTCTTTTGAAAGAAGAAAAATACAGTTATTTCATTAAACATCTAGGTGAAAACAATCAAATCATAAAATCCCTGGTTAAAGTGTTTTTAACGGAGGAATTCCATAATATTCGCGTATAATCATTTCGACATTCAAAACCCACTTCACCTCGTATGGAGAGGGATTGGCGTTGAATTAGGCAGTATAAAATGACTCGTCAACATTTCTGTGATATCAGTTAGTGTTAAGTCACACAAGCGAAATGAAATATTCACTAGTAAGTCTGGTTTGTCTATCAGAATCGTGTATATTTGCTCTTCATAAGAGGAAAAGAAACATTAGTATTGTAATACTTGACGTATCGCCCAATATCGCGAAACCGGTGAATGCTCTCATTCTCAAAGTTTTAAACCGGATGAAACATTAATTGGCGAGAGCTCATTTTGATTGATTCAAATCACTTGTATATTTAATTATGCATATTTTAACGGAGATAACAATTTGTAGAATTATTTCACTGTTATTTTTCAAATATATTATTGATAATGGTTTTTAAATCAAATAAATAATCACTTGTTTATTTATTTATTTAAAAAATAATTATAAATTTATTTTAACCTAATTAACTCTAAAATTACATTCGAGAACTTACATTAACATTTTATTTTTAAATGAACAATAGTTAAATCTATCCTTGACATATAAAACACACAAATAGTTAAAAATTCCGAATGCTCTCGCCTTCCTTAATACTTTTTAGCATGTCGTTAAAAATTAAAACTTTTGTTGTATAAGTTATTTTGATTTTTTGCCATTTTAGTTTTTGGAAAACTAAAGTTATCACGACCTCTCATGGGGTATTTATGGACCTGCTTATTGTACTTCACATATTTTGGGGTATACTTTGTTCGCTAATTAAGGAGAAAATATTATTTTCTAAAACTTTTGAAAATTAAGCGCATTGATTTAAAAACCCCACATCAGTAACTCAAAAATAATGGATTAAATTAAATATACATATTTCAAACATCAAAATACTTTTTAAATGATAACATCTCTAGATTTGTTGAATAAGTTTACTAAAAAATAAACTTATGTTGTGATTTCGTATTTCTTTTAGTTTTATAAAGAGATACTAACAGTGAGCTTTGTCGGGGTTTAAATTATAATAGTATTAGGAAAATATACAATATTTTAAATGGATTTCTTCCACGTAGTAAGTGATTTATCCGACTACGATTTGAAATATTCATTGTAACTTTTAAAGCAGATGTTCTGCATTTTATATTATTTTTCTTTGTAAACTTTGATAAAAAACAACATTTACTATCGCCATTTATTCAATAAATTAGATATATTTAATAAACATACATTCACGTAATTTTTATTCCTTAAATGGTGGGAAAAAATTAACTTGATACTTGTATGATGATATTACATAATATGATATCTATACATATTTATTTTTATTGGCGTTTAAATTATTGTAAAATTTAAATAATTGGTCAATTAACACATAGTGTTTTAGGTCTTAAATTGTGATAGCACACTAAATACACGCGATAAGTAAGTACAGAGGTGAATGGATGGTATACGAATATCGAATGGGAATGTATACGGATTGATGTACGCTGGAGAATGGTAGTGTGAAGGGAAGTGAGGATGATAAACAGAGTTGATGAGTGAATTGTATGAGAGATGTGAAGAGAAAGATCTGAGAATGAATATTGCAAAACAAAAAGTTATGGTGAAAGAAAAATTAAAAAAGGAAAAATAATTGCGGTCAGCGATGAAAGCTTAAAGCAAGTTGATGAAACCTGATATTTAAGTAATATTTCTCAGGTGATAGAAGAGTTAAGAGGGATATCAAACGGCGTGTAGCGATAGGAAACGAGTCAATGGAGCGAAACATATTTACTCGAACCGTACAGTATCCAAATCTGCTGAGATGACAGTTCTTAACAGTATTTTAGTACCAGCTTTGATGTATGGAATGAAACTTGGACGTCGAAAAAACTGAAAAGAGCCGAATGAAAGCTGTATATAAATTTATGAAGGAACAATAACAAAATAAATTCACAGTAGAATACCTAGCAAAGTATGGCTGGATCAAGTTAATGATATTTTAAAAGAAGTTGTAGGAGTTGTATAAGAAGATGTATGGATGTGGATGAGGCGAGATATCTGTGTCGAGATATGAAAGTCAGGCAATATGCCTATTGCTACAAGGAAACGGCGTGATGATGTGTGTATGTGAAGAAATTAAAATGAAATTAAATATGCCCAGCGCGACCTAGTTGGTAAGAAGCGTGTCTTTCAGCCCGAGGGTTACGAATACGATTGTCGTTAAAAACCAATTTACTTTTAGCCTATATAACATATATCTAGTTGGTTGGAAGATATTACCATATGGCAATAAATCCTTTAAATTGTGCGGTACGCAAAGTGACATAAGAGTATGAAAAAAAACCTTTCATACATCCTTTTTTTATAAATCCACCAATGGCTTAAAATATTTAATATTGATTGCATCTTGTTGAAAATAATATGAAATAATAATAAAATAATTCACAATCCAAATTCTTTGTTCCAGGTATGTATGACTTCGGTAGTCCTGTTAGCCCTGGTGGCTGCAAAGGAAGAAAAGAAATCAGACAAACGTGGTTTGTCTGATCTGGGATATGGAGGCCATAGCGCTGGAGGACAAAGCTTGGGAGGGCATGGCTTTGGAGGCTCTGGAGGGGGGGGCTACGGTGGCTACAGCAGCGATGGCTACGGTGACGGAGGAGATGGAGGTCTTGGTGGAGCAGGTGGCTTTGGAGGAGCCGGGGGCTTTGGAGGGGCAGGGGGCTTTGGAGGTGCAGGGGGCTTTGGAGGTGCAGGAGGCGCTCAAGTGATTACCAACACTGTTCCCGTTCCCCGGCCCTACCCTGTGACTGTTGAAAGACAAGTTCCAGTACCAGTCCGTGTCTCGGTGGACAGACCCGTTCCAGTGCACGTTGATAAGCCCTACCCAGTGAAGGTGGAGAAGCCAGTGCCTTACAAAGTGGACAAGCCAGTGCCATATCCCGTTAAGGTACCATACAAGGTGCCCGTGGTCCACAGAGTGGAAGTGCCAGTGGAGAGGCCATACCCCGTGCCCGTGGATAGGCCAGTGCCAGTGCAAGTGCCCCAACCGTACGTAGTAGAGAGGCAGGTGCCAGTATACATCCAGGGCGGTGCAACCCAAGGAATCGGAGGTGGTCTTGGAGGAGGCCTCGGAGGAGGCCTCGGAGGAGGTCTTGGAGGAGCTGGAGGTCTCGGGGGAGCTGGAGGTTTCGGTGCTGGTGGTTTAAGCTCTGGAGGCTATGCTGGAGGTTATGGTGGAGGTTACGCCAGTGGATACGGTGGCGGATATTCCGGAGACTATTCTGGAGGCCACTCTGGTGCATATTCGACCGGTATTTCCGGAGATATATCAAGTGGGCACGGAGGTCTCTACTCGGGTGGTCTTTCTGGAGGATATTCTGGTGGGCATTCTGCCCTTCTTTCAAGTGGTCTCTCTGGTGGATACTCCAGTGGGCACTCTGATCTCTCAAGTGGTCTCTCTGGAGGATATTCCAGTGGTATTTCTGGTGGATACGCCGGTGGTCACTCTGATCTCTCAGGTGGTCTTTCAGGTGGATATTCTGGTGGAATTTCTGGTGGATACTCCAGCGGTCACTCTGGCCTTCTTTCAAGTGGTCTTTCCGGCGGTTATTCAGGTGGTCACTCTGGAGCTCTTTCAGGTGGTCTCTCTGGAGGCTATGCTGGTGGTCACTCTGGAGGTCTTTCAGGTGGTCTGTCTGGAGGCTATGCTGGTGGTCTTTCTAGTGGATATGCTGGTGGTCACTCTGGCAGTTATTCTGGTGGACAAGCGATCTCTTCCCATGGACTCAGCGGCAGCGGATATTCTGGGCAAGGCCACTCAGGAGGAGCTGTTTCCTCTCAAAAAATTACCATTCATCATTAAAAACAGTTTTTGTATCCTATAACTAATTAAACCCGTTTTCCATTAACAGTGTTTATTTTACTATCTTACATTCTAACTAAAACAAATTTGTTATTAGAGAAAAAAAATTAACGTTTCGACTGTTCAAATGAAATTGAAATTAAATTTTAAAATGCTGTTTTGTAACACATATCACTCTAAAAGCGCTTGAAGAATTTATTTTAAATAACAACGAACGACGACACCTTTGGTCTATTTGGTAAAACACTTGTTTCCTTGCTCGGAGGTTGCAGGTTCGATTCTCTTTGAAATCCAGATTTTTATAAAAAAATATTCAAGTCTGGTTTTCATTTGAGGCCTTTTTAACATATTTCTGGTTGGTTGAAAGATATTGCCACAAGGCAAAAAAACTCGCCAGGTTGTACTGTATACAATGAAAGTGTAAAACAATACAACACAATACAACGAAGTTCCAGCACAATGAATTAAGAGGAGAAATAATCTAAAGTCCTTGAACGTCCACAGTGTTAATGCCTTAACTTTAAATATCAAGTAATCATATGTTTCTGGAGCGCGGTTTGTACTGTTAAGAGTATGTCTAGTAGTCATCCAGGGTAACAGTGCGACTAACAGCGATGAATATTTGTAAATGTATTACACAAGCAACTATAAAATCTCCTAAGTGAATGCGATAGTTTTGTATCTATCAAACAACATTCACTTCCTATCTAGATCCATTTTGATTACGTATACTTACAAAAATATATTTGAAATTCAATTTTACTTACTTTCTTAAATATTTCACGTTATTGCTTTGGTGTGTAACTTTTATATTTTTGTTGTCAGTTATTTTCAATGTACGAGTATGCGCTCTTTCAATGTAACTACAACATTGAATTCCTGTGTTTGCTAGTTGATAGTTACAATGTAACTACAATTCACTCGAAAAACACAAATTCCAACAGTGAAATATAATTTTTCATAAAAATAATGTTATAAATGCAACTTAAATACACGATAATAAATTTTCAAAAAAGAAAACGTTAAAAAAATAATGATAAAAATGTGTATAGTATGTACAATTAGTTATGAAATTCGGAGATACTGTGTTCTTTGCAAGCTCACTGGATGCGCAAGAATTTTTTTTCAGACACAGTCTTCAATAATACTTTGGTTCAAGGCGTCTTTTTCTTTGTCGTTGTACGCTATGCATTAATATAGGCATTTTGTAAATCTTGATTGCTTTGCTCAAAATTTCAAGTACATAACTTAAAATTCTAAAACATTTTTTTTCCAAATTTAGTAACGTTTATGAATACATGGAAGTTTCATCCTCTTCAGTAACATTGCTTTTTTTTATTTATAACAAAATCTTGTTTGTATGCTCTTCTTTCCTTGCTTGAAGTAGATTTGAAACATAATTCATAAAAACTTTAACGTACAATTACTTTTTTAGGAGTAAAACGTACACACTGGATTTTTAAAGGGGAGACTCACGAAATGAGAAGTACAGATTAATTAAAATAAAACGCAATTAACTCTGGAAAATAAATGTCGGCGCATTGTTCAGTGTATAAAAAGTTACCGGAGGTGTTGCAGGATTCCAGCTTGGTATAAAAATATGCCAACCCGTGGGTACGCTACAGATAGCTCACGGAAGACCCAACAGCAACCTATGAACAGTTCTTGGTATGACATCATTCATCAGGTTTAGGTTAAACATGATCAAAAGAAAATTTAGGTTAGTTCGAAGTTAGAAATACCCTAAACAAAAATATACCCTATACAAAATATACACAAAAACACCTGGAAAAAAAATGGAAAAACAATATTGAAAAAAGTAAACTCCTATATATAGGCAATGTTATCATAAGGTTATTTTTAGGACTTTTGGAAAAAATGGGAGAGCATCTTCTTAGATAGTAAGAACACAAAGCAAAATATTGCAAAGAGGAAATGTTCAAAAATCTCGATTATAGATAAAAAAATAAGTACCTGAAATGGCACAGACAGCGTTGTTGGCGATGATCTGTCAATACCCTAAATGGCACAGACAGCGTTGTTGGCGATGATCTGTCAATACCCTAAATTTCTAGCCCAAACGGAGGCATATCAGAGTGGCTCATACGTACAAGGTGAGCCGACCACAAATAATGTGACTGAGATAAACCAATCGAACTCTTAATCGAGTATAGATAATGAATGGCCTTTATTTTTCTTCACATAACTCTTTAAAAAATGTCTATGGTTACCCTGAACGGTCATTAGAAATGTACGGAAAAGTATAATAGTCTGACCATAGAATTTAATTTTCTCTTATTAAAAAAGAATTCATGTTTCATTTGATTATTTTCTTTTAACAAGGATTTTTTTTTATTATTTTTTTTGCCTGCCATCTCTGGAATCGAGTTAGAAGTTTTACGTGTTAACGTTATATACGTTGGTTACACAGCCTCACAGACTATGGCTCATTCACGATACAGAAAAGCACACTCAGATATGTTGGCTCCTCAGTTTTTACAGTTGGTGCCATTGCAAAGAGTAAATTTATAGACCGAAATCTTTTTTCCTCTAATATATATAAATATACAAAGGAGTGGGACAAAAACATCTGGTGTCCTAGCGGCCGGGCTCGCCATATATTTATGGGTGTATCTCGGCCGGGGGGTGTTGTGGAATGAGGCCAAACCTTTTAATAAGTCATCTCTGAAATATATTTTCTGCATGTTATTATTTTATTATATACTTGTATATGTAATTTCGGAATATATTTTTATACACACATATGTACGCACGATGTTGCTATAAAAAAAATATTTATTTGCTTAAGTTAACCGGAGGTGGTACGAGCATTTGTGGGCTTACTGTTTTATTTTTTTTCTGTCATTTATTAATTTTCTGTTTTTATCTTAATATAACATACGTGTACAAGCTGAAAAACATATGATAGCCTTGAAATGATTATTGCGTTTTTTTTACTATTTTTGTGATCCCCCCTCCCCCCGTGCTTTTTGAGGATTTGTGAAGTTGTACCTGTCTGATTTCGTCTTTTAAATTTTGTTTTCAATTTGTATTTTGTTAGTCTATTTATAAATAAATAAATTCCCTCGCTGCCGGGCTAGCTCTCAATTGGTGGGGTGTATCTCGGCCGGGAGAAGGTTATAAGATAAGCACAGACATATTTATTCATCATTATTATTAAGTATCCTCCACCTCGTTCTGAAGGAGACAAATACATGCAGGATCGCTACTTTCACTAAAAATCCATTTTACTAAATTATCCTTCCTTGTCAACAAGTCCTAAATGATAAAAAATCCGTTCTGAGTATCTGACATTGAATATTAAGAAATCAAGTCATAGCATTTGAAAATAGAAAATAAAAGGTAAATGCGATGCATAAACACAATAAATAATAAAAGATTAGAGCAGAATGAAACATTGGAGAAATTCACATTTTGTCAGATGTTGAAAGAGTACGAATCATATTGAGCGGCTTGTAATAAAAGGCAACAAAGTCAGTGAGGCAACAAAACAAATGTATACAAACCAAACAATATCAAAATAATGATTCGGAATATTGATCACTGCAGTTCAGTGGTATTTTTGATAAATAGGAGTGAAACATGGACGTTGTCTTCTAATTCATCGTATCGGCATTGTTGAACTTCACTAAAGGGCGTATCCCCAATGCTTGGCAAAGGTAACACCGCTATAGCTCGCCCGTAGGATGTCGTTGAACCCACATTCAATTGGGCAGCGATCGCACGAAAAAAAAAACTGTCGATGTTATGCAGCTCACCATAGACGCAGGCACGGTCATCCGAGATGCCCAATTTCACTAGGCTGTTCAGGGTCCAATTCCCCTTATTTTTTTATTTTTTCTTTGGGCTTTTCCACGTTTGGTAGTCGAGGTTTGCTCCAGGAGGGTAATACTCCGCAGGCCTACGCCATTCGTCGGACATTATTGTGACCAGTTTAGCTTTCCAGGCTCACACGCGCCTCATTTCTGGCGGGATAGTCAGACCTACGGTGGTGGCCATGAAGCTCCTCCTAGATTTTAGCCTTTGGTCCTGCTTCTGGTACTTGCACATGAGGCGGTATGAGTCCGTTTCTTGAGCAGTATTCTCGATACGGGCTGTAGTCTGGCTCGTATCGCGGGAGGAGTGATTCCAACAAATAATCGTATTTAAGCGATCAACGCAGGTTTAAGGCACTCGTGCACAATGAGGCAGGTCTCGTTTAGTGGAGTGTGTATTTGTTTAACGTGTGCAAACTTATACTACACTGGGCAGAGTAACTCAGCCACGAAGTTGCACAGTGCGAGAGCCAATACCCTGAGAAGGTGGAGGTTGGCACCCCAGGTGCTTCCTGTTCCTCATGATGCAATTTCTCGCTGCTATCTTCCTATTCGTGTTGACACAGTACTGTTTATATGAGAACGTGTGGTCCAAGGTCACACCGAGATATCTTGGATCACTCACAAATCCCAACTACGCTCTGCCCCAATTGATATTCCGTCTTACCATTCTAATTGGAATATCGTAACTTTGGTTTTACCAGGGTTGGGCTTGAGTTCGTTTGCAACATAGTATTCCTTAGCCTGTTTAACGTATCCTTGAGCTTAGACGTGGTAAAATAGTGAAAAGATACGGATAAATACTGTTGATGAGCGTGCACTTCCGTTGGGTGACGATGAATGAAAAAATACGCAATGAAATAATTAAATATGAATGTAACCTAAGCGCTGATGTTATAAGTAAGGTAAAAAATACCACTATGAGATGATTTAGACATATAGAACGAATGAATGAAAAACTACTGATATCACAAAATAAAAGAACAAATGTTACTGAGTGGAAGCGCGGTGAAGGAAAAAAGTACGATAGGATTCGTAAATGAAAAAGGGAAATGTAAGCGGAAATTTGTCCGAGTCAAGCATTCACTCGCACAAATCAGTTTAAATATCATTGTTATATCCAGACACCAAATATTTAATATAAAATGTCGATTACATTATTTTTACTGACCCCTACATAATTGTACATATGTACTAATAAAATAAATTCTTCCCTTCCTCAGGGGATTTTACAGTATTTGCTCGACTCAACTATTGGATTGCCCGATGTGTCCAGCCAAAAAAAACTACGCCAGGGAAGATGACGAAGATAAGTCTGACGATTAAAGATAACCATTATTTTGCGAAGTAATTTATGTTAATTACCTATATATACTTTTTTTTTAAAATATTACCATAAATATTTTGATTGATGTTTTGGGTGCAATGCAATGGGTATGCCATATTAAATAAGAATCAATCTTTGATTGATTATTGATTTCAATCTATTGCACATTGATCGTTGATTTTACTAATAGTGGCAAGCAGAAGTGGCAGCTCAGTTACATTCGGATTGGAGTCCAGAGCCTACCAGTACTCAGGAGTATCGCTGGCAAAACCCTTCGTGATAGAGTACGAAACACAGAAATCCGAAGGACGTGCGAAATTGAAGATATTGTCAGATGGGGACGACAGAGAAGAAAGGATCTGGAATGAACGAGTATCCAGAATGGCGAAACCAAGAGCCGTACGAATGGCCAGGGACAGTATCCCCCAAGCAAGCAGACCTCCAGGACGACCTCCCAAAAGATGGAAAGACAGCTGGCAGTCGACGTCGCAAGAGGCAACCAATGATGCAGGACCATAACAGGCCAACAGGCCTAGAATAAGATGAAGAAGAAGAAGTTATATGGCCATCTATGATCGGCATTTAAACTGAAATAATTCGGTCACTTACTACGCTTTTAATTCTAATCTTATTGTAAATATTCATTTAGTTGTACATTTTGTAGTTTAGTTATATAATAGTTTCACTCTATAGTATCTGATAACAGTCGTCTCGGGCCGAGTCTGGCAGTCGACGTCGCAAGAGGCAAATAATGATGCAGGACCATAACAGACCGGCAG
The DNA here is from genome assembly GCA_949825065.1 of Odontocerum albicorne. Classification (NCBI taxonomy): domain Eukaryota; kingdom Metazoa; phylum Arthropoda; class Insecta; order Trichoptera; family Odontoceridae; genus Odontocerum; species Odontocerum albicorne. The sequence goes on from OX463855.1 coordinate 22,794,682, forward strand.
ACCTAAAATAAGATGAAGAAGAAGAGTGCTTCATTTGTTCCTTTATTATTTAAGGGTTTACTTTCGTTTTAGTAAGCTATATATGTGAATTATTGAAACTAAATATCTTTTTCCGCAATTTTAAAATATTTAAATAAATTTGTCACCAGTTGGTATTGCAATTAACAACTTTTTTGAGGTTTGTCAGGAAATTGGAAATGCGTTTTAAGTGATTCTGTTAGGTGCCTCATCTTACGAGGTTTCCATTAATATATTCATAAGAATTTATATTATTCACTTTAAAGTACGCAAATTACTCGATTATTCCATTTAACTCATAAGTTAGTAGAAGCGATGAAAGTCGTACATTATTATCGTTATTCTTTCGCTTATTAATACGAGTATTTTCTGATATCAGCCAGAAGTCCCAAAGAGGGGAAATGAGTTTATTTTTCAAATACAAATTATAATTTTTAACGTAAATTATATCTTCTATCATAAAAAGTGAATTGTTTGATGAATATTAAATTAACAATTATGTATGTTGTTGGTAATATTATTTTGCAGGAATTATAACTGTTGTGTGTTTGAATACATTAACCACGGAGACTATGGAGGTCTTCTTCTTCTTTAAGATTATTTCAAGAGCAATATTTTTTGAAGCATATAACATACTTACTAGAAATTTTAATAATCGTTCTTTTTTCTTGAAATAAAGTAAACCTTATCAGGGATATATCCGAATTGGATTTAGAAAATTTTATGTCGATTTATTATTGATACCGAGATTCTACGTAGTGTCCATTTTAATAGAACGATTTTTGTACCTTTGTACCTATTTCTGACTGAAAAAATTGTATGTATTATACAATCAAAAAGCCTGTTTGTGCTTTCGATCCCAAATATGAAGGGGGAGAATGCACTGCACCATTTAAGTCACATTATTTCATTCAGCAAATATTTAGTTTAAATGTTTTGGCTGACGAATCTTAACTTTCAAAATCCGCTTCACCTCATATGGAGAGGGATTGGCGTTGAATTAGCCACTATAAAATGACTCGTCAAAATTTCAGAGGTATCAGTTAGTGTTTAGTTTTAGAAGCAAAATGAAATATTTTGTAGTAAGTAGTTGTGTTATATTAATCCACGATATATTCTGATCTTAGGAGAAATATCTTATCAACATTGAAAATATTATTACTAAAACTGCGAAACGGGCTAATGCTCACTACTCATTTGAATGTGAATTGGCGCAACACAGGCGAATGCTCTTTCACTTGGAATGTTTAAACTGGAGAACTGATTATAGTAGATTCAACTCAATTCTGTACTCCAGTATAAGGTCTGAAGTCGATATTTATGAATTGTTCATGTGAGTGAAAATTGTCATATAATTTGTGACAGCCTTCACCTTCACCATAGAACTTTGAAGGGGTGAAATCAATGTCATCAGCATTTTGCTATGTTGGTTCAATGCCCCACCAATTTCGCAATAAATTCCTAGTCTTGTTATATTATAAGTAAAATTTTTATGTTAATTTTATATTTAATTAAGAAGGATTGGCGTTCCATTAGACACTATAAAATTAATTACTCGTCAACATTTCGGAAGTATCAGTTAGTGTTAAGTCTCACAAGCAAAATTAAATATTCACTAGTAGTACAGCTGTGTTGTATTAATCCTAGATATATTCTGTTATTAAGATAAATACTTTTCAGTTATTGTAGAAAGTATTATAATTAACACTGCAAATAGGTCATTGCCCTCGACTCATTTCGAATGTTATTTGGGCGCAACACAGGCGTATGCTCTTTCACTTGAATATTTTAAGCTGGATTATAGTAGATTAAACTCAATTCTGTACTCAAGTACAAGGACGAAACATCGATGTTTCTAAGTGTTCACAAGAGAGAATAATGTAAATATGTAAACTAAGGCTAGCAAGGATAGTCATAATCATCTCTTAATTTGAGACAGCCTTCACCTTTACCATAAAGTTTGAAGGGGGCTAACTCTATGTCATTAACCTTTTGCTATGTTCGTTTAAAGGCACACCGATTTCGCATTTTCTAAGCCTTTTTCTTTAATAAATTTCCTTTATAAATTTAATTTCCGGCTTTAAGTTATGTTTGAGTTTCATTTATATGTAATAAAAAGACATTCTGCAGATAATAAAATAAAATAAATTTTTTATTCATCTCAATTTAGGGACAATTATAAACCGTCACTTTTCTGACAGCGTGCCGATAATACCATTGATATAATTTGATGTAAAAATTGCACATTTTTAAGATTCAATTCAAATAATAAAAAATACCAGTCTTAACATAAAAAACAATGATTACTCATGCCTCAGAGTAAATTATATGCGATGAATTGCTGTGTATTTTTCTTCATTTTTCTGAATCCTAGATGATCTGATAAAGTGATTACAAATAATCACATTTAATAAAAAAGAAAGGAGAGGTCAAATAACATCTTATATTTAGTAGTCATCGCACATACTCAAACTTCTCAAATGGAAATATTTAACTGTCAACAAATTTACTTGGTTAAAAAAAGATTAGCGAATCTTAATTACTCATATATTTATAAATACTCATATATTGATAAAACCTAAATATTTTGCAGATTTGTTTAACTTCAGCCATGCTGTTAGCCCTGGTGGCTGCAGCGGAAGAAAAGAAATCAGACAAACGTGGTTTGTCTAATCTGGGATACGGAGGTCAGAGCGCTGGAGGACAAAGCTTAGCAGGACATGGCTTTGAAGGTTCTGGGGCTGGGAGCTACGGAGGCTACGGAAGCGGGGGCTATGGAGACGGAGGAAATGGAGGTCTTGGTGGGGCGGGTGGATTCGGAGGTGCAGGAGGTTTTGGAGGTGCAGGAGGCTTTGGAGGAGCAGGAGGAGCAGGAGGTGCTCAAGTGATAACAAACACTGTTCCCGTTCCCCAGCCCTACCCTGTGACTGTTGAAAGACAAGTTCCAGTACCAGTTCGTGTCTCGGTGGACAGACCCGTTCCAGTGCACGTTGATAAGCCGTATCCAGTGAAGGTGGAGAAGCCAGTGCCTTACAAAGTGGACAAGCCAGTGCCATATCCCGTTAAGGTACCATACAAGGTGCCCGTGGTCCACAGAGTGGAAGTGCCAGTGGAGAGGCCATACCCCGTGCCCGTGGATAGACCAGTGCCAGTGCAAGTACTCCAGCCGTATGTGGTAGAGAGGCAGGTGCCAGTGTACATTCAGGGTGGTGCTTCCCAAGGAATTGGAGGAGGTCTTGGAGGAGCTGGAGGTTTCGGAGGAGCTGGAGGTCTCGGAGGAGCTGGAGGTCTCGGAGGAGCTGGAGGATTCGGTGATGGTGGTTTAAGCTCTGGAGACTATGCCGGAGGTTATGGTGGAGATTACGCTGGTGGATACGGCGGTGGGTATTCCGGAGACTATTCTGGTGGCCACTCTGGGGCTTATTCGACCGGTCTTTCTGCAGATATTTCAAGTGGACACGGCGGCCTTTATTCGGGTGGTCTTTCCGGAGGATATTCTGGTGGGCATTCTGCCCTCCTTTCAAGTAGCCTGTCTGGGGGGTACTCCAGTGGACACTCTGATCTCTCAAGTGGTCTGTCTGGAGGATATTCCAATGGTATTTCTGGTGGATACTCCAGTGGACACTCTGATCTCTCAAGTGGTATCTCTGGAGGATATACCAGTGGTGTTTCTGATGGATACTCCGGTGGTCACTCTGATCTCTCAGGTGGTCTTTCAGGAGGATATTCTGGTGGAATTTCGGGTGGGTACTCCAGCGGTCACTCTGGTCTTCTTTCAAGCGGTCTTTCCGGTGGTTATTCAGGTGGTCACTCTGGAGCTATTTCAGGTAGTCTCTCTGGAGGCTTTGCTGATGGTCACTCTAGTCTGGTTTCTAGTGGTCTTTCTGGTGGATATTCTGGTCATTCTGGAGGTATCTCAAGTGCTGTCTCTGGAAGCAACTTCGGTGGTCATTCTGGTCAATACTCAAGTGGTCTTTCTAATGGATACTCTAACAGTCTCTCTGGTGGCCAAGCAGTTTCTTCCCATGGTTTCAGCAGCGGTTATTCCGGACAAAAGGGAGGTGCAGGAGGAGTATCATACCAAAAAGTTAGCATTCATCGTTAAGGATTATATATTTTTGTAATATGAAATAAGTAAAGATCGTAAACTATAATTAACATGTCTTTATTTTAACCCCCAGTCCATTATATTTAAAAAATTAACAGGTAATCTGTTTCAATTTAAATCAATAAATGATTTTTTGTAACATTATTTTGTCAAAACGCAAACGGCAATTTGACACATTTAAAATATTTACATATTAAAAGACAAGTCGATGAGATGAACAATAATCCTGGCGGAAGCAATCTATGAATAGTTCCAGGTATAACATCAATCCCTACTTTAGGTTTCGTTTAGTCACGATCAAAAGAAAAGGAAGGTTAGTTCGAAGTTAGAAATACCTAGATAAACCCTATACAACAATAATTGAAGAAAGTAAACTCTTATACAGTTATTGTTGTCATTATTTGTAGAGCATTTAATAAAGCTTTCCTCAGTTTGGGAAAAAGTGGAACGAGGTCTTCCTCGATGGTACGAACACCCAGCAAAATATTGCAAAAGTCATTGAACTTATGATTTTAAAGCCTCGACAGTAGCTAAAATACGAGTACGATGATTTGTCAACGCCTAAATTAAATAGTCCGAGCAGAGGCATATCAGAGTGGCGCATACACACAAGGAAAGCAGACTCCAAATAAATGGGCAAAGAAGACTGCTAAAAAAAATATGAAAACGCCTTCTTTACCAAAATATTTTTTTAACTCTTAATAGTCCATAGAATTATTCACTTCTTCTTGAATAATGTTCTTGAACTCCTATATATATGAAAGAGTATACGCCAGTGTCAACGATGTCCATGGAATTCAATGTTCTCTTCTTTTTTAAAAAATAATGATTTCTTTCCTGGGCACAGACCTATCAGAGTGGCGCATACGTACAAGGAAAACTGACACCAAATAAATGGGACAAATATAAAGAAATTTAATTCGTAATCTTGTATGGAAAATTAATAAATGGGCTTTATTTTCCTTGACATAAATCTTTGAAAAATGCCTACGGTTACCCTGAATAGTCATTAAAAATGTACGAAAAAGTAAATATAATAGTCTGACCATAGAATTCAAATCATTGACTGAGTATTGACCATACCAAAATTTTCTATATTTATTTAACTCTTATAGTTTTAGCACAGAATTCAATGCACTCTTATTTTTCAATAAGAATGCATGGTTCGATTGTTTTTTTTTTCAATAAGGATATTTTTTTCCTTTTAAATTTTTGCTTGTCATCTGTAGAATCGAGATAGAAGTTTTAAGTGTTAACGTTATATAATTGGTTACACAGCCTCACAAAGTTATGACTCACTCGCGATTTAGCGACTGAGATCTCAGATCTGCTTAGTTTTAACAGGTGGTGACATTGCGAAGAGTGAATGTAAAGAACAAAAACTTTCTGCTTCTAATATAAGTATCAGGTATCATCCACCTCAGGCTGAAGAATAAGCAGAAAACATATGCAGGACCGCTGCTTTCATCTGTGAAATGTGTGCGATGCTCGCAGGCGACCATTTATCAATAGTGAAAATTAAAAGGACATGGAAGTATGAGATTTATTTTTTAAATTAAACAAATTATTGAGCATTAAGTTGTACATGACGAATCATCAATTGATTTTTACAACAGAAGTTCACAGAAATATAAAATGTCGCTTTTCAAACAATGTTTGCATTGACTACATTCATATTCATGATGTTATCAATAAACAGTTTTAAAACATTGAAAACACATGAGCACATACTACCGTCACGCTGTGTTATTTTGGGGTAGTCAGAGAGGAGTAACGGCCGACTTTCCAATCACGACACACACCTTCTGTGTCTTATTTTCATACAACTCGTGCGATTGCGATTTCTCTATTTTTTACTTAACCTTCCTTCAAAATATCAGTAACTTGATCCAATCATACTTTCTCCGGTCTTTCTCTACCACGCCTTCCTATCACATTTATAAATTTTGTTCGTTTGTTATTGTCATCATTCATTCTGTTTACATGCCTAAACCATCTCATAGTGCACTTCTTCATCTTACTTAATACATAATCTTTAAGTCCACCTCGTCACTTAAGTTCGTATTCTGGTATACATTGTCATCTCGTGTATTCTTCTCAGTGTATACAATTCTACAACATTTAGTTGGCTCCTTTCAGTCTTTTCCACGTCCATGTTTCACTTCCATATATAAAATTTGGTACTAGAATACTATTAAGGACTATCATATTAGTAGATTTTGACACAGTACGGTTGGATTATATATGTTTTAGGGACTCGTTGATTTTTTTTCTTTCACTACATGCCATTTGATATCTATGGGTGTCTACCACTATCTAAAAAAATACCACTCAAATAGCATTCCTGAACATGGTATAATCTTTCCCTGCTCACCCATACACCACATTTTGTTTCCCTTTCCTATTTTTCTATCACCGTGACTTTGGATTTTGCAACATTTATCTTCGCGTCTCTTATTCAATCAACTTATCAAACTCTGTAATGCATCGACATTTTCCCCTAACACTACCATTTCAGTATCATCAGCATACTGAAATCCGTATACATTGCCATTCAACATTTGTATGTCACCCTTTACACAAGAATCTATGTTATTTTTAATCAACCAGGATGGTATAACATATCCTTACTTAACCCCTTTAGAAATATCAAACCACACAATCGAGGCACGTTCACTTAATACGAGTACATGCTCTACTTTCAGCACATAACTTTGATATTAATGAAGATAAATATGTCTGGTTTTGTGAGTTTTTCAACGTTTTTTTAATTTAGGGAAAGTATTTTGATATTCCAGAATAGTTTGAAAATCGATATATTGACTTTAGAATTGTACCGTCTTGTCGTTTGGTGTATCAATTTTTTTATATTGGTTTACGAAGTTTTCGGTCTTGAGATTATAAAGTTTTTGCGTTCAAATACATTGTACCCTCCCTCTTGATCCAATTCAGGTTTTAAAGATGCTTCCAGGTGGTCCGGTCCTTCTTCCGTAGCCTCCAAAGCTATGTCCTGATAAGCTTTATTTTCCAGCGCTATGACCTTTGTACCCCCAATTAAATATTTGTACCACGTTTGTCCGATTTCTTTTCTTCCGCTGTAGCCACCAGGCCTAACAAGATTGCTGAAGTTAAGCAAATCTGAAAAATATTTAAGTTCTATCAATATACGAGTATAAGTATTTACAAATATATGAGTACTTGAGTTTTCCTAATCTTTCTTTTGACCAACTAAATTTATCGACAATATAATATTTTTCCTAAGAAGTTTGAGTATTTGCAACAGTTTTTAAATATTGAACGATATTTGACCCATCCTTTCTATTTTTGGCCTGTAGTTTGTACTATAAATACATTTTAACATTACTAAAGGCAGGGGATTAAATATTTTAAAAAACTTAAAATATAATACAGTTTTGGGAATTTGTTAGAAGCACTCTTTAAAAAACGCCTACGGTCACCCTGAACGGTCAGAAATGTACGGAAAAGTATAAGGTCTCGACCACACAGGTAGGAGTCTCGCTTGGTGCTTAGAGCCACGCTGCGAGCTAGGCGACATATCCAAGCAACGCACCGCATACTATCGCAATGGCCACACTGCACGCTTCGCGCCACGCTACATGACGATTAATCACCTAGTGAGTCTCCTAGCGAACATACGTGTTGGTTAATTTTATTGTCACCAAGTTATTTTACAAGATGGCGGAAGTTTTAATAACAGCTGTGTATAGTATAAAAGGGAGCATTTGTGGAACCCATCGAGCAAATTATACAAAAATGTACGAGTACCTGTAATAAAATCACTTTGTCAGGGTCGTCCGAGATGCCCTATTTTATTCGGTTGTCCCGGGTCCGATTCACCATTGTGGGGCTCTTCCACTTTCGGTAGTCTAGGTTTCCTCCAAGAGGGAGGCACTCCATAGGCCTCCGCCATTCGTCGGGCATTATTGTGACCAGTTCAGCTTTCCAGGCCGATAAGCGCCCCATTTCTAGCGGTAGAGGTTGACCTACGGTGGTGACCATGAAGCTCATCTTAGATTTTAGCCTTTGGTTCTGCTTCTGGTACTTGTACATGAGGTGGTGTGAGTTCATTTCTTAAGCAGCATCTCGATACGGGCTGATGAATGAGGTAATTAAAGATAAATGTGAACTAAGAACTGTTCTTAGTAGCAAGATGAAGAATAGCACTCAGAGATGATTTGGACTTATATAATAAATGAGTGAAAAACTTCTGATATTACAAAACAAAAGTACAAATGTGACTGAGTGGGCGGTAAAGGAACAAAATATAGGATTGTCGGACTTTATAAATAAAATGTTTAAAACGATAAATATGATCAGAAATTAGTGTGACTCAAGCATTTTACCAATTAGACCATGGGGGTCTTCTTCTTTCGGACTATTTCTAGATTAATATTGAATTAAACATATACTTAGTGGCACGTTAAATAACCGTAAATCATTCTTAAAGGATTGAAATAAACCAAACCAAATTGGAAGATATAACCGAATTCGATTTTAATACGTTTATGTCGACCTGTTATTGATATCGAGATTCTACGAAGTGTCTATTTAATAGAACGATTTTTTAACAAATTTTTGACTGAGAAAATTTATTGTATTATACAATCGAAAGACCTGTTTGTGTTTTCGGTCCCATATACACATGTGTGTGTCGGGAGGTATGCCCTAGTTTGATTTCAGTAAGTTTATGTCGATCTGTTATTGATATCGATATTCTACGAAGTGTCTATTTAATATTATGATTTTTAAACCAACTTCTGACTGAGAAAATTTATTTTATTATACAATCGAAAGACCTGTTTGTGTTTTCGGTCCCATATACACATGTGTGTGTCGGGAGGTATGCCCTAGTTTGATTTCAATAAGTTTATGTCGATCTGTTATTGATATCGATATTCTACGAAGTGTCTATTTAATATTATGATTTTTAAACCAACTTCTGACTGAGAAAATTTATTGTATTATACAATCGAAAGACCTGTTTGTGTTTTCGGTCCCATATACACATGTGTGTGTCGGGAGGTATGCCCTAGTTTGATTTCAATAAGTTTATGTCGATCTGTTATTGATATCGATATTCTACGAAGTGTCTATTTAATATTATGTTTTTTAAACCAATTTCTGATTGAGAAAATTGATTGTATTATACAATCGAAAGGCCTGTTTACATTTTCGGTCCCAACATACACATATATGTGTGAAGGAGAATAATGCCCTACACAATTTAAGTCACATTATTTCATTCAGTAAATATTTAGTTTAAATGTTTTGGCTGACGAATCTTTACTTTCAAAATCCGCTTCACCTCATATGGAGAGGGATTGACGTTGAATTAGCCACTATAAAATGACTCGTCAACATTTTGGAAGTACCAGTTAGTGTTAAGTCTCACAAGTAAAATGAAATATTTTCTAGTAAGTAATTGTGTTATATTGATATATTCTGATCTTGGAAGAAATATTTTTTCCTGCATTGAAAGTATTATTATAACTGCGAAACGGGCTAATGCTCTCGGCTCATTTAAATGTGAATTAGCGCAACACTGGCGAATCCTTTTTAATTTGATTTTTTTAAACTAGAGAACTGATTTTAGTAGATTCAACTCAATTCTATACCCAAGAACAAGGTCTGAAGTCAATGTTCATAAATTGTTCACGAGAGGGAAACATGTAAAATTGTATACTTAGGCTAGTAAGGCTGCTCATAATTTTCTATTAATTTGAGACAGCCTTCACCATAAAACTTTGAATGGGCTAAATCTATGCCATCAATCTTCCTGCTATGTTCGTTTGATGACACACCGACATCGCATTTTCTAAGGCTTTTAATTTTATAAATTTCTGGCCTTTAGTTTAGTTCGAGTTGTGTTAACATTTATAAAAAAAAAAATCTATAGATAATTAAATTACAAATCAATTTGATGCATAACTAAATTTAGTAAGCCATTTTTTGATGGCATACAGATTATTTATTACACTCATACAATATGATATAAAAATTACACATTTCTACAATGAATATCAAATAAATTCAAATTAAATATGTCAATTTAAAAAAAAACAATGTTTTCTTATGCTTCCATGTAAATTATATGCGATGTATAAAATAATTTCTGTGTATTTTTCCTTTATTTTTATGAACCCTAGATGATCAGATAAAGTGATTATAAATATTCATATTTACGAAAAAAAAGTAAGGAGATGTTAAAATAACATATTAAATTTAATAACTATCGCATTTACTCAAACTTCTCACATGGAAATATTTAACTGTCAACAAATTTACTTGGTTAAAAAAGATTAGCAAATCATAATTATTCATATATTTATAAATATTCATATATTGATAAAACCTATATATTTTGCAGATTTGTTTAACTTCAGCAGTCCTGTTAGCCCTGGTGGCTGCAGCAGAAGAAAAGAAATCAGACAAACGTGGTTTGAAATCAGACAATCTGGGATATGGAGGTCAGAGCGCTGGAGGACAAAGCTTAGTAGGACATGGCTTCGGAGGTTCTGGGGCTGGGAGCTACGGAGGCTACGGAACAGGGGGCTATGGAGACGGAGGAAATGGAGGTATTGGTGGGGCGGGGGGATTCGGAGGTGCAGGAGGTTTTGGAGGTGCAGGAGGCTTTGGAGGTGCAGGAGGTGCTCAAGTGATAACCAACACTGTTCCCGTTCCCCAGCCCTACCCTGTGACTGTTGAAAGACAAGTTCCAGTACCAGTCCGTGTCTCGGTGGACAGACCCGTTCCAGTGCACGTTGATAAGCCCTACCCAGTGAAGGTGGAGAAGCCAGTGCCTTACAAAGTAGACAAGCCAGTGCCATATCCCGTTAAGGTACCATACAAGGTGCCCGTAGTCCACAGAGTGGAAGTGCCAGTGGAGAGGCCTTACCCCGTGCCCGTGGATAGACCAGTGCCAGTGCAAGTTCTCCAGCCGTATGTGGTAGAGAGGCAGGTGCCAGTGTACATTCAGGGTGGTGCATCCCAAGGAATTGGAGGAGGTCTTGGAGGAGCTGGAGGTTTCGGAGGAGCTGGAGGTTTCGGAGGGGCTGGAGGTCTAGGAGGATCTGGAGGTCTCGGAGGCGCTGGAGGATTCGGTGCAGTTGGTTTAAGCTCTGGAGACTATGCCGGAGTATATGGTGGAGGTTACTCTGGTGGATATGGAGGCGGGTACGGAGGTGGTCACTCTGGTGCTTATTCGGCCGGTCTTTCCGGAGATATCTCAAGTGGGAACGGAGGCCTCTATTCGAGTGGTCTTTCTGGAGGATATTCTGGTGGGCATTCTGCACTCCTTTCAAGTGGTATCTCTGGTGGATACTCCAGTGGTCACTCTGATCTATCAAGTGGTCTCTCTGGAGGATATTCCAGTGCTATTTCTGGCGGATACTCCGGTGGTCACACAGATCTCTCAGGCGGTCTTTCAGGAGGATATTCTAGTGGAACTTCTGGCGGATACTCCAGTGGTCACTCAGGCCTTCTTTCAAGCAGTCTTTCCGGTGGTTATTCAGGTGGTCACTCTGGAGTTCTTTCAAGTGGTCTCTCTGAAGGCTATGCTAGTGGTCACTCTGGCCTTCTCTCAAGCAGTATTTCAGGTGGGTATTCAGGTGGTCACTCTGGAGCTCTTTCAGGTGGTCTTTCTGGAGGCTATGCTGGTGGTCACTCCGGTTTGCTTTCTAGTGGTGTTTCTGGTGGATATTCTGGCAGTCATTCTGGAGGTCTCTCAAGTACTCTCTCTGGAAGCTACACCGGTGGTCATTCTGGTCAATACTCAAATGGTCTTTCTAATGGATACTCGAGCAGTCTGTCTGGTGGACAAGCAGTTTCTTCCCATGGACTCAGCAGCGGTTATTCCGGACCAAAACATTCAAGAGGTGCAGCAGCAGTATCATACCAAAAAGTTAGCATTCATCATTGAGAATTGTATATTTAATATGAAATAAATAAAGATCTTAAATTACAATTTATATGTCTTTATTTTAACCCCAGTATGTTATAGTTTAAAAGTGTGTACGTAATTCATTTATTTCAGTGTGAATCATGAAAAGTAATTTATCGTACTCCTTTGCGTCAATTAGCAAACTACTATGATATATTTATTACACAATAAATTTATATTTATTTTACAAGTCGATGAAATAAATAATTATTATTTTCTACAGTTATACTATTTTATTAACATAAAAAAACAAGCGCGTGAAAACTGTCACCACCTGAAAGCGTTTCCAAAATCTGGATCGAGAGGGAGGGTACAATGTATGGTATTTGAAGGCAAAAACTTTATAATGTCAAGACCGAAAACTTTGCAAATATAATATACGGATATACATTTAGCTGCGCCAAACAGCAAACCGGTAGGTACAATTATAAAGACAACACATCGATTCACTAACTATTCTTGGGAATCTAAAATTGTGTCCCTTAACAGAAAAAAATTTAAAAATCACAAATATCTTTGTTAAAATGAAAAATCAGTAACCTAAGGTTCTATAAAATCATTTTCGGTTCTCCATTTCCATATAGAAATTACGATATTGTGGATCAGATTTTCTCTTTGTGAATAGATGGAAAAAAATGTATTGTAAAAATAAGAATGGAAACGTTTGTGGATTCAAAGAAATCTTTTGGTGTTGAATGTAAATTAATACGTATTGTTGTGTAATTATGTGCTGATTTAAGAGCATGCATTAAGTTAACGGTGCCGCAATTACGTGGTTTAATATTTCTAAAAAGGCTAAGTAAAGATATGTTATGGCATACTAGCTGTTTAATATTAACATAGATTATTGTGTGAAGGGATTCTTGTGCTGATGATACTGAAATGGCAGTGTTAGGAGAATATGATATGATATGAAATTATAGAATTTGATAAGTTGATTGAATAAGAGACGCGAAGATAAATATTGCGAAATCGTTAGTCAGGGTAATGGGAAAGGAGGAAGGAAAGATAATGCCATATTCAGGAATTCTGCTATTTGAGTAATATTTTTTCAGATTATGTAAGAGTTACAAGAGATAGCAAATGGCATGTAGGGATAGAAAATAAAGTCAATAAGCCACTAAAACATGTATAACACATCGATCAATAAGTCCCGGGACTAACCAACATATGGCGCATCTAATAACAAATCCATGCCATTCTCAGTTAGTGCCAACCTTTAGAAGTTACGTGTCAAACTTTCATGAAATTCCGACATTGTGTCATTAAATTACAGTGGTTTGAGTGACGCTACTTTTGCTATTTTCAAAACAATGGAAAAAAATACCGTTCAAACTCAGCGATGGCTTGAAAAGTGTTATCCGGGCTCTGCTCCGTCGAAAACAACCATTTGTCGGTGGTATGCTGATTTCAAACGCGGTCGTACAGACACAAATGATGCTGAACGCTTTTGTCGTCCAAATGAGGCTGTTATACCAGAAAAAATATAAAAAACCCTCAAAATCGTAATGGAAAATCGCAAAGTAAAGTTGCGTGAGATAGCTGACATCCTGAAGATATCATTTGATAGTGTTTACACTATTTTGCATGAAGATTTGGTCATGAAAAAGCTTTTTTTGAAATGGGTGCCGCGTTTGCTCACAATGGAACAGAAACAACAACGCATCGATGATTCAGAGCGCTGTTTAGCACTGTTTACGCGAAATAAACAGGAGTTTTTGCATCGGTATGTGACAATGAATGAAACTTGGATCCACCACTATACTCCGGAATCAAATCGGCAGTCAGCTGAGTGGAGAGCAGCCGGTGAAAGTCGTCCGAAGCGACCAAAAACTTAACAGTCGGCCGGGAAGGTTATGGCCTCCGTATTTTGGGATGCGCATAGTATAATATTCATCGATCACATAGAAAAGGGAAAAACTATCAATATCGAATATTATATAGCGTTATTAGAGCGTTTGAAGGCAGAAATTGCAAAAAAACGCCCCATATGAAGAAAAAAAAAGTTCTCTTTCATCAGGACAATGCACCGTGTCACAAGTCGAGGTAATGATGACCAAATTGCATGAGTTGAACTTCGAATTGCTTCCGCACCGCTCCAGATTGGCGCCTCAGCGACTATTGGCTGTTCGTAGACCTCAAAAAGATGCTCCAGGGAAAGAGATTTGGATCCAATGAAGAAGTGATTGCCGACGAAACTAACACCTATTTTGAAACCAAAGATAAATCTAGAAACATATATAATCCAACCGTACTGTATCAAAATCTGCTAATGTGATAGTCCTCAATAGTATTCTAATTCCAACTTTTATACATAGAAGTGAAACGTGGACTTGGAAAAGGCTGAAAGGAGCTAAATAAATGTTGTGGAATCGTATGCATTGAGAAGAATACACGAGATAATAATATATGACAAAATACGAAATTAAGTGATGAGGAATGAAGGTGGACTTAAATATGATGTATTAAGTAAGATGAAGAAGTGCACTATGAGATGGTTTAGGCTTGTAAAACGAATAAATGATCACGGAATAACAGACGATAGGTAAGTGCTCATGTGTTTTTAATGTTACGAGTATATATGTACAACTATTTATTGATCTCATCACACGTATAATTTTAGTCGATGGAAACATTGTATTAAAAGTGACAATTTTACATTTCTATGAACTATGTTGTAAAAATCAATTGATGATTCCTCGTGTACAACTCAAGGCACAATATTTTTTTTAATTCGAAAAATAAATCTCATACACTTCGATGTTCTTTTAATTTTCACTATTGATAAATGGTCGCCTGCGAGCATCGCACACATTTTACAGATGGAAGCAGCGGTCCTGCATATATTTTGTGCTTCTTCAGCCTGAGGTGGATTATACCTGATACTTATATTAGAAGCAGAAAGCTTTTGGTATTAACATTCACTCTTTGCAGTGTCACCAACTGTAAAAACTGAGGAGGTCTGACATCTCAGTGTGTTTCTCTAAATCGCAAATGAGTCATAACTTTGTGAGGCTGTGTAACCAATTATATAACGTTAACACGTAAAACTTCTAACTAAATTCTACAGATGGTAGTAAAAAAATTAAGGAAAAAAAATATTATCTGATAAAAAATCAAGGGAATCATGTAGGTATTCTTATTTAAAAAGAAGAGAACATTGAATTGAATGGACATCTCTTGACACTGGCGTAAACTCTTTCATACATAGGAGTTCAAGGCGTTCATTATCAATAGGAGTTTATATTATTCAAGAAGAAGGGAAGAATTCTATGGAAAGACTATTAAAAGTTAAATAAATACATAAATATTTTGGTAAAGAGTGTTTTTTCATATTTTTTAGCAAAGTGTTCATTGTTCCATTTATTTGGAGTTGGCTTTCCTTGTACGTATGCGCCATTCTGTTATGTCTCCGTCCGGACTATTTATTTTAGGTATTGATAGATAATCGTATTTTAGGTAGTGTCTGTGGGATTTTAGGTTCTAATTTGTCTCTATAATCGAGATTATCAAATCATAAGGTCATTTCCTCTTTGCAATATTTTGCTTTGTGTTCGTATCATCTAGGAACACCTATAAAACCCACGTTTTATAAAACTGGGGCAATCTTTGTTTTTTCAAGATGGTTTTTTATGTAGGGTATATCTAAATATTCCTAACTTCGAACTAACCTTCCTTTCTTTTGACCATGATTAACCTAAACCTGAAGTAGGGATTGATGTCATACCTAGAATTGTTCATATGTTAACCCCGCTAGTATCTAGACTTGTATCATGTAAATATATCAAATGTGTTAAATCTACCATTGCAGATTGCGTATTGACCAAATACTATAATGTTACAAAATTTCATTTATTGATAAAAATTAAAAGAAGTTGATAATAGAATTTTAAATTCTAGCACACTGGGGATAAAAATAAAGACAAATAAATTATAGTTTACGATCTTTATTTATTTAATATTAAATATTATATATACTCCTCAATGATGAATGGTAACTTTTTGGTATGATACTCCTCCTGCACCTCTTGAATGTTTTTGTCCAGAATAACCGCTGCCGAGTCCATGGGAAGAAACTGACTGTCTACCAGACAGACTGCTCGAGTATCCATTAGAAAGACCATTTGAGTATTGACCAGAATGACCACCGGTGTAGCTTCCAGAGAGAGCACTTGAGAGACCACCAGAATGAGTGCCAGAATATCCACCAGAAAGACCACTAGAAAGCAGACCAGAGTGTCCACCAGCATAACCTCCAGAAAGACCACCTGAAAGAGCTCCAGAGTGACCACCTGAATAACCGCTGGAAAGACTGCTTGAAAGAAGGCCAGTGTGACCACCAGCATAGTCTCCAGAGAGACCACCTGAAATAGCTCCAGAGTTACCACCTGAATAACTGCCGGAAAGACTGCTTGAAAGAAGGCCTGAGTGACCACTAGAGAACCCACCAGAAATTCCACTAGAATATCCCCCTGAAAGACCACCTGAGAGACCAGAGTGACCACCTGAGTATCCATCAGAAATACCACTGGTATATACTCCAGAGAGACCACTTGAGATATCAGAGTGATCACCGGAGTATGCATTAGAAATATCATTGGAATATCCTCCAGAGAGACCAATTGAGATATCAGAGTGACCACTGGAGTATCCACCAGAAAGGCTACTTGAAAGGAGTGCAGAATGCCCTCCATAATATCCTCCAGAAAGACCACCCAAGTAGAGGCCTCCGTGCCCACTTGAGATATCTCCGGAAATACCGGTCGAATAAGCACCAGAGTAGCCACTAGGATAGTCTCCGGAATATCCAGTTCCGTAATCACCAGTGTTACCTTCGGCATAGACTCCGGAGTTTAAATCACCAGCACCTAATCCTCCAGCTCCCCCAAAACCTCCAGCTCCTCCGAGACCACCTACAAAACCTCCTACAAGACCTCCTCCAATTTCTTGGGATGCACCACCCTGGATGTATATTGGCACCTGCCTCTCTACCACGTACGGCTGAAGAACTTGCACTGGTACGGGTCTATCCACGGGCACAGGGTAAGGTCTCTCCACTGGCACTTCCACTCTCTGAACCACGGGCACCTTGTACACTACCTTTACGGGATACGGCACTGGCTTGTCTACTTTGTAGGGCACTGCCTTCTCCACTTTCACTGGATACGGCTTAATAACATGCACTGGAACGGGTTTTTCCACCGGAACTCGAACGGGTACCGGAACTTGCCTTTCAACGGTCACAGGGTAGGGCCGGGGAACAGGAACAGTGTTGGTTATCACTTGAGCGCCCCCTGCACCTCCAAAGCCTCTCGCACCTCCAAACCCCCCTGTACCTCCAAATCCACCCGCCCCACCAAGACCACCATATCCTCCGTTTCCATAGCCCCCGCTTCCGTAGCCTCCGTAGTTCCCAGCCCTAGAACCTCCGAAGCCATGTCCTACTAAGCTTTGTCCTCCAGCGCTCTGACCTCCATATCCCAGATCAGGCAAATCACGTTTGTCTGATTTCTTTTTTTCCGCTGCAGTCACCAGGGCTAACAGGACTGCTGAAGTTAAACAAATCTGCAAAATATTTAGGTTTTATCAATATATGAATATTTTTAAATATATGAATAATTAATATTTGCTAATCTTTTTTTTAACCAAGTAAGTTTGTTGACAGTTAACAGTGACAGTGTTAAATATTTCCATCTAATAAGTTGGAATATATACGGTTGTTACTAAATATAAGATGTTATTTGATCAGTCCGTTTATGTGTCCTTTTTACTTAAATATGATTATTCATAATCACTTTTTCTGATCATCTATGGATTCAGAAAAAAATACTTCGAAATTATTTCACTGGGGATTAAATGTAAAAATGAAACTTAATACGAGTACATGAAAAGGTTTGGGGATTTACTGCGAAATTAGTTGTGCCATTATTAGACCTACAAAGCAAAATACTGATAAGATTGGTTTTACCTCTTCAAAATTCTACGGCGTAGGTAAAGGCTGTCACAAATTTATATATGACCAGCCTAAGTATAAAATTTTACGATTTTCACTTACGTGAACAATTTATGAACATCCATAACAGACCTTGAACTTTAGTACAGAATTGAACTAAATCAACTATGTTACGATCAGTTCCCTAGCTAAATTTTTTCAAGCGACAGCATTCGCCTGTGTTTCGCCAGTTAACATTCAAAATGAGGCAATAGACTATTTTGCAGTACAAATGATAATACTTTCAATGCTGGAAAAATATTTTTTTTGAGATCAGAATACATTTATCATAGGATTAATACAACATAGCTGTACTTACTAGTAAATACGAGTATTTCATTTTTCTTGTGAGACTTAACACTAACTGATACTTCCGAAATGTGGACGAGTCATTTTATAGTGGATTATTCAACAACAATCCCTCTCTATACGAAGTGAAGCGGGTTTTGAAAGTTAAAATTCGTCAGCCAAAACATTTAAATTTTCTGAATGAAATTATGTGACTTAAATTATTCAGTACATTTTTTCTTCTCATATACCTATAAGAACGAAAACACAAACGAGCTTTTCGATTGTATAATAAAATCAATTTTCTCGGTATTCAAGGAAAAAAAAGGTTTTTATTTATTTTTTGAGGTATTCCAAAATTTCAATATCAGTAACAGATCGACATATAAAATTGTCTAAATCCAATTTGTGTATATCTCCCGATTAGTTCCCTTTATTTCAACCCTTCAAGAAAGATGAAATATTATTAAACTTTCTAGTACGTATATGTTTCAACAAATATTGTTTTTGAAATAGTCCAAAAGTTGTAGACTTCCGTGGTTTAATTCATGGAATACTTTATATCTACTTGTTTCCTTTTATATTTCCCTTTTTCTTTAATATAACTTTCTTTATTTATTTCCTCCACTCAGTCGCATCTGTCGATATGTTTTGTGATATCAGTTTTTCTTCAATCATTCGTTCTATATGTTATACCCAAATCATCTCACACTTCTATTCTTCATCTCTGCCATATAACAGGCCTGGTCAACCCAAATTGACCCACGGGCCGCATTGACGACCTAAAATTTTCCAAGGGTCGCACATAAATAAGAATAATTGCAAATTTTGGTTCCAATATTTTTTCGATATACGAGTACAACGACTTGGCAACGAAATTCGTACTTATTTTTTTTTGTAAGTGATTGATTTGGATGCAGACGTACACAGAAAGTGTTCAATCAGGGTAAATCTGAAAGAAAAAAAAAACGATACCACAACTAGATATGAAGAGAAAACGTGTATTAAACTAACAAAAAAGTGTAATTGCATGGTAATGTAATGACTTAGTAAAAAAACGAATTTGTCGTGTATGACCGCGGGCCGTGGGTTGTCCAACCCTGGCTTATAACATCAGTTCATAGTTCACATATTTATCCTTAATTACTTAATTCCGTATTATATCCCCCTTCCCCCCCCCCCCCTATTTATTCTTCTCAATGCACGCATTTCAAGAGCATTTATTCGGCTTCTATCAGTATTTTAACATACATAACATCAAAAATGGAACTACACTGTAGTAAATCGTTCCGAACCATAACTTGAACACATTTTGAGATATTGTTTGGTTTAAGTTAATTTGTTTCAGTGCCTCACTGACTTTATTGCCTATTGTTACAAACCCCTTAATATATTTCGTTACTCTTCCAACACCTGACAAAATATGAATTTCTCCAATCTTCCGTTCTGCTCTAATCTTATATAGTATTGTTTACTCATATATCGCATTTGCATGTCCTTTCACGCTTTTCAATCTACAGGACTTATTTTTAACATTCATTGTCAGATCATCTTTCATCCAAGCCAAGACAGCTAAGTTTACGAATATATGTACAAAATCACAACAGAATTATTGTTAATCTTAATCTACGGGTTTTCGAGCTTTTAGTCCTAAACCTATATTTTTGCGAAATTTTAATATTTTGTTAGTAATGTACGGAAACTCCATACTTTTCACTCTAAAAACTGCAATTGACAGCCAAGTTTACGACTATGTGTACAAAATCACAACAGAATTATTGTTTGTTCTACGAGTTTTCGTGGTTTTGGCCCTAAGCCTCTATTTTTGCGATATTTCAATCTTTTTGGTCCAAATTTTTCAGTTTGACTGAATTTTGACTAAAAAAAAACTAATTTTTCGTACAAAAATGCTAGAACTATCAATCAATCAAGACAAACGTGTAATTGAAACGCATTTCCATTACTTATGGATATAATACGTCAAAGTTTGCAAAATATGTTCGACTATTTGTTAGTCCTAGAGAAAAACTTCATACTTTTCACTCGAAAAACTGCAATTGACAGCCAAGTTTACGAATATATGTACAAAATCACAACATAATTATTGTTTGTTCTACGAGTTTTCGTGCTTTTGGCCCTAAACTTCTATTTTTCGATATTTCAATCTTTATGGTCCAAATTTTTCAATTTGAATAATTTTGACGAAAAAAAAACTAATTTTTCGTACACAACTGCTAGAACTATCAATAAATCAAGACAAACCTGTAATATAAACGCATTTACTTAACTTATGGATATAAAACGTAAAAACTTTAAAAATATGTACGAATATTTTTTATTAACAGACTGAAACTTCATACTTTTCACTCGAAAAACTGGCATTGACCGCCAGGTTTACGAATATATGTACAAAATCACAACAAAATTATTGTTTGTTCTACGAGTGTTCGTGCTTTTGGTCCTTAACCTATATTTTTGCGAAATTTCAATATTTCGTTAGTAATGTACGGAAACTCCATACTTTTCACTCGAAAAACTGCCATTGACAGCCAAGTTTACCAATATATGTACAAAAACACAACAGAATTATTGTTTGTTCTACGAGTTCTCGTGCTTTTGGTCCTTAACCTATATTTTTGCGAAATTTCAATATTTCGTTAGTAATGTACAGAAACTCCATACTTTTCACTCGAAAAACTGCCATTGACAGCCAAGTTTACGAATATATGTACAAAAACACAACAGAATTATTGTTTATTCTACGATTTTTCGTGCTTTTGGTCCTAAACCTATATTTTTGCGAAATTTCAATATTTTGTTAGTAATCTTAGTAATGTAGGATACAAAAAATCTCACTGAGATCCGAGGTCTCGTATTTCACAATTTGTGTTATTGTAATGAATGTACGAGTATGTAAAGACAGAAAAAAAATTGTATGAACATTCCAGATGTCATAACCATCACAACGACGGAGTGCAAAATGCGTCAAGATCGCTGATTCCATCTGTATCGGACGTATGCGTTACCTGAATATATGATTTAATTTGTAATTGTAGAGAAAAAAATATAATCATTGTACCTAGTATAATCAAATGCTCTTTATGCGTGGCCTTCGCCATAATCACTATAAATAATCGAACAGCCCATGCATGCAGAAAGCGCGCAGTATACGAGATATCTAGCAAGTATCTAATCAGCCGCGACGGCATGCTCGGGCGAATAAAGGGACTAACGATGAGCGATGGGCTGCACATAAGGAACGAAAAATGAGCAAAATATATTTTCAGTTTCTGGAACGTCTACTGTGTTTTATTTACGACAAACTTCTACCTGGTAAAGAGGAATCTCTTCACCCTGCTACTTTTCACCGAAAAACGCAAGAAGTAAACCGGAATCTCCGAGTGTTGAGCGGCAGCCATCCACCTACTCGTATTTCACAATCTTGGTACCGGTGCTGTACACCACCTGTGAAATGTATGATATGCGATGCACTTCGACAAAAATGTACAGAGGGCCAAATACTCATATTATCTCTCATTTACAATATCTTTCGTAAAAATTAAAAGAAAATGAAGCATGTTTTTAAAAAAAATTGTAATAATACATCAAATATTAAATCAGTTTAATGTCTAACAAATTATTACATATTGAATTGTATTGTGATGGTTCATCAATAATTGTTTAAAACATAGTTAACAATACAATCATATTTTCAATATTTGAACAATGTTTTGGACTGTGCGGACGTCTGTTATTATGATATTACAGAGGAACAGTTGGACAAATTACACAGCGTCTTCAAAATGTTTGTCCAATATTTATTTCAATCTGAGACGACCTCCGTGGCCTAGTTGGTGAGACCCCTGTCTCCCAACCCATGGGTTGCGGGTTCAAATCCCTCTGGAGCCCAGATTTTTTTGAAACGATTAGTTTGGCTTTCATCTAAGATTTCTTTAACATCTTTCTGGTTGGTTGGAAGAGATTGCCCGCGGCAATAATCCCGCTAGGTTATACTGTATACAACGAAAGTGTAATACAATACAAATCGCTTTGTATCAATACTTGTTACCAAATGAAATCTCTGTGTAAGTGTTGTTGCCTCTTCACGTGCGACAAAGATGCTTTACACATGCAATGACAAACCGTATGATTTGTGCTTACTCCAGTGCAGAAATTTTCTGAGTCCCGGTCACGCTCTTCAATAAGTCCGAATCACCAATATGTTGAAGGGTACCATAGAATAAAAAAAGAATCCTAACAAATGTCATTAGAAGTCATCTAGTTTTTTATTTAGATTTTTAAAGCAGAGGGAATGTGCGTAAATTGCGCATAATATTTTTTCAATTGAATTTAAAAAAATTACTAAGTTTTTCTTGAAATATTCCAATATGGTTTTCATTTAAGGCATCTTTAACATCTTTCTGGTTGGTTGGAAGAGATTATAACATGGCAATAAGCCCGCCAGGTTGTATTGTATACAACGAAAGTGTAATACAATGTAATACAAAGTACGATTACATCACTTCATACAAGAAGAAGCTGAGCTGGTTGAACATGAGAAAAAAACGCAAAGTTCATATGTTGTCACTATTGTATAATATCCTGAACTGTCTTGCCGCCCCCTCTTATCTCGCCGAAAATATTTAGCATCTTTCCGATCATGAACTTGAGCTGCGCTCAAACAGAGATTGTTTATTGACTTTCCCAGTTCACCGTTCTTTTTTACGTCATCCTTTACTGTCCACGCAATGAGATTCTGAAACTAGTTACAAACCAATGTCATACTCGCTCCGTCATTGGTATGTTTTAAAAAGCGATTGAAAAAACTATTTATTTCTGGTCGTGTATAACGTACAATATAACGTGTTTAATTCCTGATTCTTCTTTCTTCTCCACCATCCCTTCCTTTTATAGCTGATATTTTACTTTTATTTTTACTATTTATATTGTTTATAAATTTTTGTGATGGTAAAATTAAATTGAATATTTTTTGCGACCCTATAACTTCCTTGCCTGGTAGGTTTTAAGAGATTGCTACCTGGCAATAAGCCTGCTTGATTGTTTTACAATGAAGTTTGAATAAATAATTGACATACGTGATGTGAATAATTTATAGTTTAACAAAATTGAAAAACACAAAAATTTAAAATTCTTCTTTAACACCCAAAATGATTTTCCTAGCGCATAAAAAATATTTCTGATTTGTGTACGTGTACATCATATTAATGAAGATTTGTGTACGTGTACATCATATTAATGAAGATTTGTGTACGTGTACATCATATTAATGAAGATTTGTGTACGTTTACATCATATTAATGAAGATTTGTGAACGTGTACATCATATTAATGAAGATTTGTGAACGTGTACATCATATTAATGAAGATTTGTGTACGTGTACATCATATTAATGAAGATTTGTGTACGTGTACATCATATTAATGAAGATAAATAAATTTTAAAAAAACACATTAATATAAACACGTACATAAATAGCATCACGCCATTTCCTTGTCAAGGTAAACAGAAAGGACACCTTCTAATGCAACTCTTCCGATTTCTCGAACTTTCTAAGTATCCTTCATATAAATAACATTAATTTGATCACATCATACTTTCCTTGGTACTCCTCTACCATGCCCTTCACTCATATTTGCACTAATTAGTTTTTCTCGTTCATTCGTTCTACATGCTCAAACTATCTCAGAGCTCTTTTTTTCATCTTTGGATTATGTAATATATTTGTTTTGTCACCATATCAGCATTAAGTTCGCATTCATCCCTAATCAATTCATTCCGTTTTCTGTCATACATTGTCACTCCGTGTATTTTTTTCAATACACGCATTTCAATAACATTTATATAGCTCCTTTCAGAATTTTTCCACGTCTACATTTCACTCCCATATGTTACATCAAAGTTGGTACTAAAATACTATTGTGGTCTATCATCTTAGCTGGCTTTGTTACTGTGTGGTTTGATTATATATGTTTTATTGTCCAAACGAATTGGTTTTCTACCGCTACACGCCATTTGAATTATCATATTTTCATCATCTGAGAAAAAGTTACCCAAATAGTAGAATTCTTCAACTTGCTTCAATCTTTCGTAAATGTATAATATACTCGTGTATTATATCGCATTCATTTTATCATTTCATACTTTCCTATTGCCTTGACTATGGTAATTTGTGAATGAATGTTTACTTTGCACAACTGTTCTCAAATAATTATCTTAAATCTCTCTCACAATTAACTTATCAAACTCATCTTCAATCTCTGGTAACAATTTTCAGTAATTCATCCTCATTCTCCGCTAACTCCGAGACCATTAAAATGTCACTCATTGACCTCCGGAGAGCTTTCACACATGAATCTATGTAAATGTTAAAATTAGCATGGTAACATAACGCATTCTTGTTTAACCCCTTTTGAAATATTAAACCGCTCTCTTTAAATGCTCTACTTTCGGCGTATATGGTAATCACAAAACACCACACATTAATTTTAGTATAATGGACGAGATTTAAGATTTCCACTGCAGGTCCTGAATCCGTGTAATATTGACTTAAGCATAGCGCAGGCATGATCAATTAATTGGATTGCGAAAATTCCGATCTTAAAATTTATAGTTTTTCCTTCATGCGTATATGTTGAACACTCTTTCTTGATCCTGTTGATCCTTGTCGCTTCGAGATCCTTTCAGACGTAATGTTTTTCGTGTGTTTTTTTTTGTATTTAATTTTATATATCATGAAAATAATGTTAAATTGTAGACTTTGATTATTATTTTCTCGAATTGTCCTTTACAAGTAAAATTAAAATAATGCAAAAGTGTCAAATCTAATATTGTTGTCTGATGCTTGACATTATAAAGACACATTAATTATTTTTTTATTCATTCGTATTTCAATAAATCAGTACATACTTTTACGTAACAATTTGCCCCACGGATTAGAGAAAAATAAATTGTTGGAGCTTATCGGTATTTATTTTAAACTAAATATACAACAATCAATGATGAGGACTCATTTTTCTAAATGACATTCCTCCTGCTCCTCCTAAATGTCCTTGCCCAGAATAACCACTGCTGACTCCATGAGAAAAAACTGCTTGACCACCAGAGAGACCACTAGAGTACCCATTAGAAAGACCACTTGAGTATTGACCTGAGTGACCACCGCTGTACGTTCGAGAGAGAGCGCTTGAGAGACCTCCAGATTGACTGCCAGAATATCCACCAGAAAGATTAGTAGAAAGCAGACCAGAATAACCACCAGCAATTCCTCCTGAGAGACCACCTGAAAGAGATCCAGAGTGACCACCAGCATAGCCTCCGGAGTGACCACCTGAATAACTGCCGGAAAGACTGCTTGAAAGAAGGCCTAAGTGACCACCGGAGAAACTGCCAGAAATCCCACTAGAATATCCCCCTGAAGGACCACTTGAGAGATCAGAGTGACCACCAGAGTATGAATTAAAAATATCTCTGGAATATCCTCCAAAGAGACCACTTGAAAGATCAGAGTGACCACTGGAGTATCCACCAGAGACGCCACTTGAAAGGAGTGCAGAATGCCCACCAGAATATCCTCCAGAAAGACCACCCGAGTAGAGGCCTCCATGCCCACTTAAGATATCTCCGGAAAGATCGGTCGAATAAGCACCAGAGTGGCCACCAGAAAAATCTCCGGAATATCCGCCCCCGTATCCACCAGTGTAACCTCCAGCACAGTCTCCAGAGCTTAAACCACCATCACCGAATCCCCCAGTTCCTTCGAGACCTCCAGCACCTCCGAGACTTCCAGATCCTCCGAAACCTACAGCTCCTCCAAGACGTCCTCCAATTCCTTGGGATGCACCACCCTGAATGTATACTGGCACCTGCCTCTCTACCACGTACGGCTGGAGAACTTGCACTGGTACTGGTCTATCCACGGGCACAGGGTAAGGCCTCTCCACTGGCACTTCTACTCTATGAACTACGGGCACCTTGTACGGCACCTTTACGGGATATGGTACTGGATTGTCTACTTTGTAAGGCACTGGCTTCTCCACCTTCACCGGATAGGGCTTGTCAACGTGCACTGGAACGGGTTTTTCCACCGGGAAGCGAACGGGTACTGGAACTTGCCTTTCCACGGTCAAAGGATAGGGTTGAGGAACTGGAACAGTGTTGGTTATCACATGAGCGCCCCCTGCCCCTCCAATGCATCCTGCACCTCCAAAGCCCCCTGCACCTCCGAATCCACCCGCCCCACCAAGACCTCCATTTCCTTCGTCTCCATAGCCCCCGCTTCCGTAGCCTCCGTAGCTCCCAGCCCCAGAACCTCCAAAGCCATGTTCTGCTAAGTTTTCTCCTCCTGCGCTCTGGCCTCCGTATCCCAGATTAGACAAACCACGTTTGTCTGATTTCTTTTGTTTGTCCGTTGCAACCACCAGGGCTAATAGGACTGCTGAAGTTAAACAAATCTGCAAAATATTTAGGTTTTATCAATATACATGAGATTCGCTAATCTTTCTTTTAACCATATTTTACGATTCAGTAAAAGTAAGAACAGAATTTATTTCGACATTTTCATAAAAATTTACATGACACATTACTTATCATAAAGATAGTTCAATTACATGTATGGAATATGAAGATGAAAGTTCAAGGATACAGTATCCTTGTAACATTCATGTTACAACTCTCAACATAATCGAAATTAATACATTTTAATCCCTTAATAGGGATAATTTTGTTTTGCTATACAACATAAAAAACGTAGTATTTTTAAAACAAATAATATCAATATACAACATAAAAAAAGTAGTTTTTTAAAACAAATAATATCAATGTTACTATTCTATATGCCAGCAAAAATATGCCTATACACCATTTATTTTAAGAAATCGACATAAATGCAAGAATAATTTATGTTATCTGTTGTGTTTTTTTAATAAATATAAACGTTGCTCGAACAAGTAATTGTATATATTTTTATATTAAAAACAAGACAACTATAAAACAAAACAAGTAATTTAAAATAGATCTAGGTGTGTTGTATTTCATTTGTCGTGTCTCCAGTAAACTAGGCCTTGCCTGTATCTTACTGAGGATATATTAACATGAAAAAAAATTGGTTGATGTTTTTTACCGACTGTTGATTAATTATTTATCTGTTATCAAGACTCTTCAACTTGATAAGTTGTGAGGCTTAATTATAAAGATGTATAACGTGAATCAACCCTTCGTATACTTCATCATTTTGGAGAAACCAATAATTAAGACTAAGCCTTATAAATCGTAGAAAATTTAACATTTCTTCTCTCGTGGATGATTGATAAAAAATTAACTCAAGTCCTTTTTCTTGGGTACAAAAATGAAACTAAATCGAATACAATCACTTATCCAGCTTTACATTTCCAAGCGAAAGAGCATTCACCCGTGTTTCGCCAATTGAAATGAGTCGAGTCCATAAACCCTTTTCACAGTTTTATAATGGCAATATTTTCAATGCTGGACTAAATATTTTCCCTTAAGATCATAAAATATCAAAGATCAATACCTATAACATAACTTTACTTACTAGTGAATATTTCATTTCGCTTGTGAGATGTTACCCTAACTGATACAGCCAAAATGTTAACGAGCCGTTTTATAGTGGCTAACTCAACGGCAATCCCTCTCCGCGTGATATGAAGCGGGTTTTGAAAGTGAAAAATTATTTGGTATTAATGGAATTCGTCTATCAAAACATTTACACTAAATGTTTTCAGCAAGACATTGTAACTGTGATACAAAACTACCATCTGTGAAAAAATGTCCAGAAATCGTTATTTTATAGGAAATCGATTGAATCTCGATACCAGTGACTGCGATACAAAACCATCCTCTGTGAAAAAATGTCCAGAAATCGTCATTTTAGAGGCAATCGGTGGAATTTATTTTATTAAATCAAATTCATATATGTATATCTACCGATTAGTTTTGGTTTTTATTTCAACTATCTCTCTAGAAAGATTTATGTTTCTTAAGCTTACTTATCGAATGTTTAGGGCGTTTTGGGTTCGATTTATGATGACTCCAAAAAATGGGTATAATTTTGATTTTTCACTTTTCGTTTGAAGAAATTGTGATATGACAATAAGCCCGCTACGTTGTATTGTATAGAACGGAAGTGTAATACAATAAAATCATGGAATAGAGAACATTTAAGTATTGGGAGTACGTATATGTTTTAATTCCGTGCCCCCTGGCGGTTAGGCAGAGAGATTATATAAACTTTCATTTTACGGATTTAGATATTATTTGGTAGTGCCCCACTGACTTTGTTCCCTTTTGTTACAAATCGCTCGATACATTTCGTTTCTCATCCAACATCTGAGAAATTCTAATTTTGAAATACAAATTGTTCTAATTTTGAAATACATCCGCAGGAATATTTTCCTCAGATTTACAAAACAAACGAAATTTAATTTGATACCGAAATGAGCCTTTGCAATTCCAATTAACACTTTTTAATACAGTTGTGGGGTGCCTATGGATGGGGTGGATTGACGTTTTCATTGGAGTTTTCAAGATCATTTTTTTTTCATGCTAGATGGTTCAGTTTTATTTTAAAAGAAACACCGTATGTCTCCTCACTAGATGCTGTTTTCGTTAAAGCAGGAAAAAGATATCTGGCGCGGGTGAGCAAAGATTTTTAACATTGTCTCTCCGTGATGAAAGAAAAATACGAACATAAAAAATTAAGGAGTATTATTCTATGCCATAAATTGTTATGTTATAAATAACAAGTCTGAACGGGAGACTTTGGATTAAGTTGATGTATTAAATTATGGAGGAGGAACTGGAGGTAGCGAGTTCGATTCCCATTGGTACCTTTAAAAAATCTGATTTTCACTTAAGATCTCATTAACATTTTTCTGGTTGGTTGAAAAAGATTACCACATAGCAATAAACTCGCCAGATTGTATTATAAACAACGAAATTGTAATATAATAAATATCAAGTAACATTGCTTGTATCATTGGTTACTAACATAATTGTAAAATTCGTCCAAGCATGCTCGCTTATGACCGCTGGCAAATGTTGCATGTTTTTGGAGGAATGGATGGATTTCCACGTGATAAAAATAGGCAGACGGGCAACGTAAGAGTTTGATTTCTCATATACCAGATATTTTTTCGTAACTCGAGTAATCCCAGGGAATGTTACAGTAAGCTCGCGGCAAACCCGAAGCAGCCTATAAGCGCCTCTATGTATGACCAAGGTCATGTGGGAATACGTCGTAAATGTACGCAAGCCTATACTTTTCCAAATTGCTTATAAATTTTGTGTAAGTCGAATACTTTTGGAACTAAATATACCAATAAGACCAAAGTTTTCAATACTCAGTTCTTTAGATACTTTTGGAACATCATTTTAAGTTGGCTCGATTTCAGAAAAAGCGTTCATAGAAGGTAAAAACACATAATGTTATAAAAGATGACCATATACTCGTATTTAAAAATCCTTGAATATAGAGAGAAAATATAATGTAACCTGAAAGACCGCAGATGAAGTAGATGATAAGGATCTATTGAGACCTGAAGAAACTAGCTAAGACAAATTAGAGTGTTGCTTACGTACAAAGAAAAGCCGATCCCAAACAAATGGAACTGTAGCGAGGACATAAGAACGCTTTGCTAAAAATATGAAAAATCTGTGTTTAGGAAAGTAATTTGAGTGTATTTGGAGGGCAACTTTATAACATAAAAATAGTAAATAAGTAATACATTGTACAAATACTCGTATTTGTCAAGGCTATACTATATACTCGTATGTTACAAATTTATTACTTAACTAATCTTATTTATATATTATAATTTATGAACTTACTTAATCTTATTTTCCTACATGTCATTTTATTTTTATTTTTTATATTCTTAATATATGATTCCTTAGAAATAATGAACACCTACATACTACTTATAACTAGATAACAATTCTTACAACTAATTATTTAGCAAAAATAAGTCCACTCGTTCAGGCTACTTGTATTCCATCACATTCACTAAGACCTCGGTCGTCCCAGCTAATAATGTAGGTAGACTAGTCAGGCAACAGATAATGCTTCGGGAGCCTGTGCTTATACCGGAAGGGTAGGTCGGATTTACTCTCGTAAGCCCCCAGGGCAGTGACTAAGAGATTGCTGTGATTTTGTTGACATTTATAGAACTTCACGGTCCAAGCGAGGATGTGGTGTTATAGGGTTTCTTCTCGCTGTTCAGCGTGAAGTCGGGTAAGGTTTGTTCTGGAATGGGTGTTAAAAGATAATTTGAATGCCTTGTTCTGCACTCGCTGGAGTTTCTGGTGATCCGTGTTTCTCACACTACCCCAAACGGGTGCAGCATAGGTCAAGATAAGACGAATAAGGGTTTTATAGAGGAGGAGCTTATTTTTGAGTAAAAGGAAGCGATGTGTCGTCGATGAAATATCGAACTGATAGCTCCTATGCCCTTGTGACCCTTCTGTCTGATGGTATTGCCTGCCATAATTTTGCCTGCTATAATTTTGCCTGGCATCTGTAAAATCAAGTTAGAAACTTTATATGTTAAAAAATTCTTTATGGTTACGCACTATTTACAAAGACAATCGCTTTAACGGGCTGTTAACGAGCAGCAAAGCTAACCGTGTATATACGAGTACATAATGTTAGAAATAATAGCAGCAATTTAATGAATAATTTTGAGCATAACTGCTAACATAGCGATACAAAAAACAACACTGAAATCCAAGAACTCCTCATTTTTGACAGTTGATATCATTGGACAGAATATACTCGTATGTTAAGACCAAAAACTTTCATACTCTTGTATAAAATTACCAGGTGGCATTGGCTCGCGGCGAGAAGGGTCGAATACAAACAAGACATTTCTTCCACTTTTACAGAGTGAAAATTAAAAGAGCGTCGAAAATGGATTTTTCATACAATTGCACGAGATTAGTTTTTTATATCAAATAATTTATTGTATTGTACATTGAATTGTATTATGACGGTTCATCAATAGCTTATACAAATGCTTATAAAATTTAAACAATGTTTGCATTGACTACATTATCATATAACATATAATGTAATCAATTTATGGTTTTATAAGATTTACTCGTGCAATCTCTACTCTTTCCGATTTTGGACTATGCGGACGTATGTTATTTGGACATTACAGAGGAACAGCTAGACAAATTACAACGTCTTCAAAATGTTTGTCTTCGATTTATTTTTATCCTAAGAAATTACCATCATATCACTTCATACCAGAAGACACTGAACTGGTTGAACGTGAGAAATAGACGCCAAATTCACATACTATATCTATTGTATAATATCCTTAACTGTCCCACCGCCCTCTCTTATTTCGCCGAAAATTTTCAGCGTCTTTCCGATCATCGACTAACGCTACACTCAAATAGAAATTGTAATTTATTTTATCAAACACTGTTTATTCCACTTTTTTGTAACGGTATAAACCTACCGGTTTCAAGGCTTTCACCTCGTCTTCAGGGGAGTACAAACAAGACTAATAGGGTTATACCGTTACAAAAAAGTGGAATAAACAGTGTTTGATAAAATAAATTACAAAGTCTTTAAACCTCCACAACGTTAATGCCTTAACTATAAACAATACAAATAGAAATTGTTTATTGGCCTTTCCGGTTCACCGCTCTTCTTTTTGTACGTCGTCCTTTACTGTCCAAGTAGTGAGACTCAGTTACAAACCATTGTTATACTCGCTCCGTCCTTGGCGTGCTTTAAGAAGCGGCTGTAAAAACTCTTAGTCAGTAACATAACGTGTTTCATTCTTGATTTTTCTTTCCTCTTCACAATCCCTTCCATTTCCTTTGATTGACGATACCTCACCTCACTTTACTTGAAAGGGAATGTCCGTCTGTGTGGGGTTTGTGGGCGTATGCTCATGTACATTTTATGTACTTACATTAATTTCCTGGAGATGGATAGTCATTTGAATGTTTTTTGCGACCATGTGACTTGCTTAATTTACTTTTGTCTGGTTGGTTGGAAGAGATTGCTGCCTGACAATAATATCGCCAGATTGTATTTTCAATAAAAGTGTTAAATAAATAAAAATAATGACATTGAATATTTCTTACGGCGTACCCAAAACGATGTTTAACAACACCTTAAAAATAATTCGAATTTGTGTACGAATAGCATTTTAAGGAAAATAAGGAAATAACTGTTTTTTTACGGTTTAGTATAATATTAAGATTTCCGCGAACAAGTCCTGAATTCATACATTAATAATAATAATAAAAGAACCATTTATAAAGCGCCGTTTAGAGAGCAGACTCTTCACAAAGGCGCTCTAACTTCAAGGAATTCGAACACACTATTATTGACAGAGAAAATATTAAAAAAAAAACAAAAGCAAGTTGAGTGTTAGGATAGAAAAATGAGAGCTGCGGACATTAGATTAGGATCTTTCCCGCATCTGCATACGTTTAGAAAAAAACATTGGTAAGAAAATCGCAGAAAACCATAGTCTTTCCGATATGTGACACATTCGGCGTTAGATGAAGTGTAGTGTATGTGTGTAGTGTTCATATACAAATACATTAAATGTATTCCTGTGGGCTTAATGATTGCACCGACTTGCTGCTTGGTGTAATGAAGTTTTTGGTTTTAACATTATATAGCGTTTCCTTCATATATGTTATCATATGTTCTACCCCATTGCTTTATCCTATTCTGATGCTTCGAAATATCATACATTGAGGTGAAACTGTTTTCATGTATTTTATAATACAATACTTATTTTTATTTTATTTTATGTGTACATAAATTAAGTTCAATAGAGTTTATAAATACTTGTAGACTTCGTGATTATTATTCATTTCGTCGATTTCATATGGGAGTAAAATAAAAATTGTTAAATCTAATATGACTGTCTGGTGGTTGACATAATATATAAACGTTAATTCGTTTTTACTGATTCGCATTGAAATAAATTAGTAACATAACTTTAAATTATAATTTGAAAAAATATTGGATTAAAAATAAAAACATATCCTCGGTAGTTAACGATCTTTATTTATTTAATATTAAATATCCAATTGTCAATGATGAATGCTAACTTTTTGGTATGATACTCCTGCACCTCCTGAATGTTTATGTCCGGAATAACCGCTGCTGAGTCCATGGGAATAAACTGCTTTTCCACCAGACAGACTGCTAGAGAATCCATTAGAAAGACCATTTAAGTATTGACTAGAATGACCACCGGTGTAGCTTTCCGAGAGAGCACTTCCAGAATGACTGCCAGAATATCCACCAGAAAGACTACTAGAAAGCAGACCAGAGTGACCACCAGCATAACCTCCAGAAAGACCACCTGAAAGAGCTCCAGAGTGACCACCTGAAAAACCGCCGGAAAGACTGCTTGAAAGAAGGCCAGAAGGACTACTGGAGTATCTACTAGAAATCCCACTAGAATATCCCCCTGAAAGACCACCTGAGAGATCAGAGTAACCACCGGAGCATCCACCAGATAAACCACTTGAAAGGAGTGCAGAATGCCCACCAGAATATCCTCCAGAGAGACCATCCGAGTACAGGTCTCCGTGCCCACTTGAGATATCTCCGGAAAGACCAGTTAAATAAGCACCAAAGTGGCCACCAGAATAGTCTCTAGAATATCCGACGCCATATCCACCAGCGTAACCTCCACCATAACCTCCGGCATAGTCTCCAGAGCTCAAACCACCAACACCGAATCCTCCAGCTCCCTCGAGATCTCCAGCTCCTCCAAGACCTCCAGCCCCTCCGAGACCTCCTCCGATTCCTTGGGATGCCCCACCTTGAATGTATACTGGCACCTGCCTCTCTACGACGTATGGCTGGAGAACTTGCACTGGTACTGGTCTATCCACGGGCACCGGGTAAGGCCTCTCCACTGGCACTTCTACTCTATGCACCACAGGAACCTTGTACGGTACCTTTACGGGATATGGCACTGGCTTGTCTACTTTATAAGGCACTGGCTTCTCCACCTTCACTAGGTAGGGCTTATCAACGTGCACTGGGACGGGTTTCTCCACCGGGACTCGAACGGGTACTGGAACTTGCCTTTCAACGGTCACAGGGTAGGGCCGGGGAACAGGAACAGTGTTGGTTATTACTTGAGCGCCTCCTGCCCCTCCAAAGCCCCCTGCACCTCCGAGACCACCCGTTCCACTAAGACCTCCATTTTCTCTGTATCCATAGCCCCCGCTTCCGTAACCTCCGTAGCCCCCAGCCCCAGAGCCTCCAAAGCCATGTCCTGCTAAGTTTTGTCCTCCAACGCTATGACTTCCGTATTCCAGATTATACAAACCACGTTTGTCTGATTTCTTTTCTTCCGCTGCAGCCACCAGAGCTAACAGGACGACTGAAGTTAAACAAATCTGCAAAATATTTATTTTTTATTAATATGTGGGATAAAACTTAAGATTTACGAATCTTTATTTTAATCAATAAATTTTCTTGCAAAGATTGTCACAAATACATAAATAATTTAAGCCAAACTTAACAGGCTTCTGTGTAAAATTTTGCATTTACCTCTCTCGTGAACATTAGAAAACTTATATATAGACCAATTTGTTCTTGGGTACAGGGTTGAACTGAATCTACTAAAATCAGTTCTAAAGCTTGACTATTTTAAACAATAGAGCATTCGTCCGTGTTGCGCCATTTATTATTTTAAATAAATTTAGAGCATTCACGTGTTTCACAGTTATAATTATAACATTTCCAATGCTGCTAAAAATATTTTCCACTAAATTCAGAAAAAAAACAAAGATTCATATATAAGGATATACATTACTTTACTTACTAAAGAATATTTCATTTTGCTTGTAAGACTTAACACTAACTGATACCTGTCAAAATATTGAGGTTCCGTTTTATAGTGACTAATTCAACGCTAATCCCTCTCTACATGAAGTGAAGCGCGTGTTGAAAGTTAAAATTCGTCAGCCAAAACATTTAAACCAAATATTTATGAATAAAATAATATGATTGAAATGATGCCGTACATTTTTCTCTTCGTAGTTGGGATAGAAAATACAAAACAGGTGTTTTGATTGTACAAAAAAACAATCTTAATCAAAAAAGGTCTATAAATAGTTTTTTAGACATACGGTTAAATTTCGATTTCAGAACAGATCGACATTAATTATCTTTGTCAAAATCTCCCAATTGGTTTTTGTGATTTTAGTTTGGTGGTCAAATCTACAAAGGGCTTAGAGAAAATGTGTTAAGAATATATTTAAAAAGCAAATTATTTGACGATTCGGTGTACAACAAATGTTGATTCCTTAAGTGACAAAACATAAACTTCAGATCTTTAAAATGACGCCCATGTTTTCAATGAGGAAATAAGAGTATCTGGTTTTTATTATCAGTCTTATTAAATGGATTGTCATCACAAGATATTTTTATATAATTAGTGTTTTCTGTCTGAGTTATCAAATCAGATATTTTCTCTCTGATAATGTGAGAATATGATAAGAATTTAAGCAAATTCAAAACAAATAACTTGATAAAGATAAAATGAAATACTTTTATAAAGCCATAATTTTTAAATGAATTTTTTGAGTCAGTGAGATTAAAGAAACAAGCATGTAGAAATTTATTTCCGTAGGTATTATTATTTTTGGTTCATTAACATCCATGGGGCTTTTGAATAATATTAACATATACAGCAAAGCAATAATAAATAAAGAATACAGAAAATTATAATTAAGTTAATTTATTGCACTATTAAGATATACAAAATGTTATATGTAAAAATTAAAAAAAATAACAAAAATATATGACAGATAATTTCGTCCAAAACTAGTATGAACATTATTGTATACAAAAAAGCACAAGAAAAATTACCAGAAAAAGTGCAAATATGAGTGAAACGCATGGTAGAGGATGACCAAGGAAAGTATGGATGGAAAAAATGAATTATGTTTTGAAAGAAGGAAACTTACAAAGTCAGAAAAATCGTATGAGAAGGTATATTAATGTAGAATAGGCGAAAGATGTGTGTCGAGAGAGGAAAGTCGGACCCTGTGTCCTCTCTACTTTCCCTGACAGGGAAATAACGGGATATGTATGTATGTATGAATTATCGAATATTTGGTTCCTGCGTCTTGTTCATTTTAATATACGGTACTGAATATTGACATGTTATTTGGAGTCAATTTAACATTTATAGGTAACCGGTTCCAGAATCTCACTACATGGCAGTAAAGGGAAAACGGTATATGATTCCTAAGAGCAGAGGTTCAAATGTATAATTAATTAAGAATTAATTAATTGTATATTTTTTAAAAGTTATTTTAACATTAAAAATAATTATTTTATTTTATACTAATCTTATCTGCTTTAAATATATAATCGCTGTCTTAAACAACTAGTATTTTTTGTAATAGATTATTTGAATAAATAATATTACATAAAATAGCTATAAAAATTGCTTTCTTTCAACTATTCTTCTATAGAAATTTCCGTTTATTAGCCATACTATTTAAATATTTAAACAAATATTATTTTTGAAATATAATACATGCAGCCCTTTCATACGAGTAGCTCTGACTGCCAACAGACATCCTCCACCCTGCCTGTGGATGCTGGATGTCGACTTGTAATTTCTTCTGAATACAATAAAGCAGCTGCCGAAAAGTTTCACGTTGTTTATACTCGTATCGCTACTGGGTCCACTTTCGGTTAACGATAAAACATCTGTATTTGAGGAAGATATTTCGTTAAAGAAAATAACTGTATAAAGTTTCAGATACCTAACATTTTGAAAATAAAATTTTAGGTGATCGTACCTTATTTCCCTCTTCGGAATCTATTCAGTGTAGTTATTCGAGTGTGCCGTACGGGCGGGTCATGTATCAATCCGAGAGTGTGGGTGTTTCCGGTGAACCACCCATTCCCTCAAGTAAGGCTTCCTGGGCCAGTGATCAGGTTTTAAAACCTCTGGTAGCACATTTTCCGAGAGTTCAATTTTAAAGAAGATATATTCTCCTTTAGATTTAATTTTTGTAACAGTAAATGCCGCAGTAATTTAATTAA
The DNA here is from genome assembly GCA_949825065.1 of Odontocerum albicorne. Taxonomy (NCBI): domain Eukaryota; kingdom Metazoa; phylum Arthropoda; class Insecta; order Trichoptera; family Odontoceridae; genus Odontocerum; species Odontocerum albicorne. Next base: position 22,832,148 of record OX463855.1, read on the forward strand.
ATTTGATGTATAATATAATTAGCTACCTTTTCTACGGTGGTGTCACAATAAAGAGGCGAGAGGTGAAATTGTTTTTTTAACGTTGGTCACTTATCTATCCGTGTCAGGCTTCCTTCGCGTTACAGTGGTCCATCCACCTTGGTCTATAATATTGCTACGTGCACTCGTAGATTCGACCAACGGCGAGTTCTTCGCAGCGCAAAATCATTGACGCGTGATCATCCATCCGACCGCGTTCCCAGGTTTATGTACCCCTGGGATAGCAGCCCTGGCAGCGGCGTGGCGACGGGGTACTGGTATAATCACATCTGGAGCCGATATGCTGAAGGGAACGTTGTAGGAATGCGGGAACATCTGGGGCAGAGCTAACGACCCTGCTTTACAAAGTAGTAGAATACCGGCCGCAGGGGTGCGGGCGGGCGGGATAGATGCAGTCTCGCGTGGACTAAGTGAGGCCGAGAATACAAACACACGTGTCTCGGCCGAGTTAACTGGAGTAGGGGGTGCGGGGGGAGGGAGGGGTTCACGAACACTTGCCGATCGGTCAAAACTTTCGCACTTCACTAGTTTATCTAGTTTTATGTTCGATATTATTTATTTTTTAAAATAGATTCTGGAGTTTAGATAAAATCTTCTGGGATGCTACACAGGATGCAGCTTTTAGTTATCACAAAACGATAAAAAAAATAAAGATAAATCACAATACGTACTCTCTCCACGACCTCCACCAGAAACGGAACTCGACTATAGGTGATGGGCGTGATTTTGTAGTAATAGTGGGTTCGAGTTCCGAATTAAAGTGCCTGTGAGCAGAGTTTGCTATTTAAACCGTGCAATATAAAATTGTCAAAAAAACCATAAAACGTTAACCACAAATGTAGTTTGTTTTACAAAACATGTACTTTGATAACGTTAATGCGTTACTTTTTCAAATTAAATCAAATTTTACTAGAAACTCTTTGTTATTAAAAACTATTATACAATATAAATCATCAATATGTTTTTGTTGTTTATGACAAAACAATCTATTTTAACCAAGAAAACATATATTGTCTACAAAAAACACAGTCTCTTTTAAATAAAATCAAAAGTTGAGTAGTATTTTATCACATGACAAAAGCGTTACATTTTATCGAAATGATAGAAATTCGACTAGGTAATTATAATTTAGTTTTTGACTTATATCTGCATTTCTTTACCAAGAAACCTACTTTGTCCACAAAATAAAGAGGTATAAATAGTGCTTTTTTTTTTTTAAAAAAGTGCCTGAGCTCACTTCTTGTCAAGCTTTTTATATATACCATAACAAAGGTGGCGGAGCGCCGCTCCACTGCGATCCACCGTAAGAAAGCACTGACAGTCCTTTTTTTTTTTTAAAAAAAGGTACCGGAGCTCACTTCTTGTCAAGTTATTTGTACAAAGTAAAAAAGGTGGTGGAGCGCCACTCCACCGCAAAAAAACACTGGGTATACCATAAGTAACAAAATTACGACATAACTGTGATTTTTTTATGTCTGTGCGTTCTTTTGATAAAGAAACAATATACTACGAGTATTTTGGCAAATAACAGTGATTTGTTACCATTTTAATATTCAAATATTATATTTGTTACTATCTATATACTATATCTATATAAATAAAAATGTAAATGTTCGTAAATTAAAAATCTCTAATCTTCGAAAGTTCTCTACCGATCGCTTTGAAATTTTGACAAAAGTTGGCATTCGTATACAAAAATGTTTATATATTTTTATTTATATATCGGTGTATATAAAAAAGTTTATAAATCAGAAAAAATAACGTTTGCGCCTCCTGCAGCGACAAACTCAAACTAAACTTGACAGTTATGTCACATTGCATTTTCGACGTTTGGGAATTAATATTAAATAATTGAATCTATATAAATAAAATATTAAATAATTTAATGTTTAATAATAAATAATAAATTTTATAAATAATACATTTCAAATTTTCAAATACGTTTATTGAAAAGTCGTGACATTAGCACCAATCTGCTGGCGTAAAAATATACAAAGTTTATGTCGGTCATTTTGTATTTTGAGAGCGTCCTTTGAGTTGCGGTTAAAAGAAAACTTTATATATTTGTATAAAATTTTAATAAAAAATAGTTGTGTTGTGATAAAATTGACTTCAGTGATTGTGGTAAGTTGTTGAGATTATATTTAGGTTAAAAAAATATTTTAGTTGGATGTATTTTGGCATTATTTGGTGGTGACGTTGGAAGAGTTACCCTTTAATTTAGTCTTACGCTGAATACGAATATCTTCCAACTGATCAAGAATCGGTAATTGATGAATTGGATCCGAATGACAACCAAGAAATGGAAGTTGATGAAGATGGTGAGCTATTAGAGGATTTAATAGAAAATGTTGAAGACGATTCTGATTCGTCAGATCCCTTATGCCTGTCAATAGATTTAGTTAGCTCCTAAATCACGTACATCTGAATGACAATTCGCTTCAACCTGAAAGAAATTCACCAGACTTGGAGAAGTTATATAAAGTGCGACCATTCCTAAAAGAATTATCAAAAAAATAATCTAAAATGTTTAAAACCAGATCAGTTTTTGGCTAACGATGAATCAACGATTAGATTCAATGGCAGATAGTGGCTGAAAGAGGTCAGTAGGAATATCAAAAGTATCTTTTTTATATAGAATTTAATTTTATCTCTATGTTTATTTTTCAAAATCTATCAAATCGTATGTAGAAATGGAGATTTTTTAAATTAATTCCAATTAACTATTTGTCTTCCCTTAACATTTAATTAGTTACAATTATCTCTCTGTCTTCCCTTAACATTTAATTAGTTACTTTTATGTTTCGCAATTTCATATGTTGCCTGAAATACTCTACTTTGTGGCGACACGTAAATACGTTGAAATTAACTACAAATATGCATGTCCAGCTGTAAAACGATCGATCAGCTGAGATATTCTCACATCAATCGTATGTAGAAATGGAGATTTGTAACAAGATGTATTAATTTGTCATTATTGTTAGTTTTTTGTAATATATTTACCTAAATAACTTGCTATTTATTAGAATCGAGCCTTATATTAAAGTCGATAAAATAATTATAATCACTGAACGTCGTTACAAGGTTGTATTGGGGAAAATTTGTCAACTGTCATAGAAAACAGAACGTTTGATATTCATTAGTTTGAATCGGACCAAGTTTCGCTCTGAAGAATACGTTCATTTGCGAGATGCAGTTGTAAAGGACGGTAATAGAACTAACGCTGGAAGACTATAACTTCTGCAATTTATTGACGTCAAAAGAAGAATTGGTTGAAAAATTATTTCCCTATATTCAAATCAATTATAAGAATCACGATTGGCTGAGTAAACGAGCTATTGTTGCCGCCAAGAACAAAGACGTCTACGAACTTAACAATATTATTCCGTTCCTTTTTTAATGTTTCACTATTTTATATGTTTTTGTTTTAACTTTCTTTCTTCTTTTTCAGTGCAATCAATCTGCTTTAGTTCATCAAAATGTCGAGGAAGCAGCAGAGCAACCGACGTGTAGCCAGACTTGAGGATGCACAGTTGCGAGCACGGTGATTGCGTTCTGCAGATTCAGAACTGATTCGTTCTCAACATAATGAACGCGACAGGCTGATAGTGGCTGAAAGAGGTCAGCAGGAATATCAAAAGTACCTTTTTTATATAGAATTTAATTTTACCTCTATGTTTATGTTTCAAAATCTATCAAATCGTATGTAGAAATGGAGATTTGTAACAAGATATATTAATTTGTCATTATTGTTAGTTTTTTGTAATGTATTTACCTACATAACTTGCTGTTTATTAGAATCGAGCCTTATATTAAAGTCGATAAAACAATTAAAATTACTGAACGTCGTCGTTACAAGGTTGTATTGGGGCAAATTTTTTAACTGTCATAGAAAACAGAACGTTTGATATTCATCCGTTTGAATCAGACCAAGCTTCGCTCTGAAGAATACGTTCATTTGCGAGATGCCGTTGTAAATGATGGTAATAGAACTAACGTTGGAAGACTATAACTTCTGCAATTTAGTGACATCAAAAGAAGAATTGGTTGAAAAAGTATTTCCCAATATTCAAATCAATTGTAAGAATCACGATTGGCTGAGTGAACGAGCTATTCTTGCCGCTAAGAACAAAGACGTCTACGAACTTACCAATATTATTCAGTTCCTTTTTTAATGTTTCGCAATTTTATATGTTTTTGTTATAACTTTCTTTCTTCTTTTTCAGTGCAATCTATCTTTCATTTGAATTCAAATCATATCGCGAATTGACCTCTTGGAGTGACGCGATCATTTGCGAGCACGGCGATGAACGCAACAGACTGAGAGTGAACGCGACAGACTGAGAGGGGCTGAAATATATCAAAAATATTGTATACCCACAAGCATTGTGAAATTAAACAAATTAGAAACGTGTGCTTTCTCTTTTCTTTCTTTTCCATTTAACCAGACTGAGCCACAGCAACGTGTGGCCGGGTACGGCTAGTATAGCATATATGTGCCAACAACTATAAATATTGACACAAATTCTTAAATTTTTGGATGAAAATTGTGTTTTGTTTATGTACGCCCATGCTTTAAAAAATACCAAATTTCGTATGTCAAATACTAATATTATATTTGCCGTGGAAATGTGAGGTTTTTTGGTTCATAGGAAATTAGTGTAAAAAACAATTTCATTACTTTTTTGTTACACATCATACAACCTAGTAGACGTGTTGCCAATATTGCCAATCTCTTCCATCCAAGCAACAAAACAGTTAGAGAGGCCCTTAATGAATATCAGACTGGAACCCTTTTTGAAAAAAATAATGGGTTTCAACGGGAATCGAATCTGCATCGGAAAACATGCATGGTACAGCTAGACCAAGGTTGTCGTCGTGCATTAGATACAAAGAAAATACATTAAAAAAATTGAAGTGCTCTTGGAGTAATAGACGTCACACAACAGTACTATACAAGTCTTTGGTTTTTATTAAGGATTTCACAATCTTAAAATAACAATGATTTTCCAAATTAAACGAGTAAATTAAATTAAAGTTTTGTTTGTTTTGCTAATACTAATACTCACAATTTTCTATTAAAGTAATCATTTAATATTCAAAACTTCAACCATTTTCCGAATTTTATGATTTATTTTATAGTTTTTTAATAAATTTTATGGTTTATTCAAAATTTGATGTTTAATTTTGAGAATTTCCATCTCACTTTTTCATTTCAAGCAATCTTTCAATCGATTAGCAATGCCAAGGAATAATTTATAAAATCAAGACCTTATAAAACGGAAAAGTTGTACATTATTATAATTTTGTAGATATAACTATATTATAATGATTCTAAATAATTATGAATTATTTAAATTTTAAACTGCCCCTAAAGAAAAAAAATCGGACATTTTGTTTCTATTGATTAATACTGTATTCAATATTTTAATATTTTTTAATTTTGAAGTTTTTATTCATTATGTACTCGCATTAAAACAATAATACGTTAAAAAAAACTATGATTTTTTTTTAAATTTCTTTAGACTGTGACATTTAATATTACAATCGCCAATCTTTTTCACATTCTTATCAGCAATACCAGCTTAACGAATGGGTGAAAAATATTCTTAGTTTATAGTCTATGCTTCCTCGTGAATTTCCGAAGACAGTGGCTCCCCGTTTCTTACTTTATCTTTTGTCTTATTCGGCTTCTCTCTGGTCGAGTGATTGTGGACGGAATATTGTAGTCGTCATAACATAATTTAATGAATTAATGCTCTGAATTGTGTCTAACTTATTTCATACAGTGCTCTTCCCGCAATCATACACTGTAAGTATTTTTCGTATATTACGCAATTTTTCCTATTAAATTTCGCAATTTTAACTTGGAACCGCTTCATCAATTTTATTACCAGTCAACATTTGCGGATGTGTCATTATTTTTCTCCAAAAGCTATGAATATGCCGACTAAATTATGTTTGAATTTACCTAATAAATTAATTAGTCTAGTTTAAATACGAATGCATTGCAATAGGACCGGTTGCATTTAACAATCATGTGTGCAAACATCCATTAACCTTTGACATGTGTCATTGCCTACGTGTCACAAAATAAGCGATAAATAGCTGAATATATGTTTTCATTTTCAACTAATTGATAAATGAAACCTGTATCAACGAATTCGAAACGGCATTTTATAGAAATAATGCTTCCTTTATTTCAAAATTCCGGTTGAATATTGGTAAAAGATGTCTTCATAAAATGTCAACGAATCTCCGCCTTCACGCCTCGTATTTCAATTTTAATGACTGAATTAAAACTAATTTTATTTTTCATTTTATTCCAGTAAAATCCTTTTGGCAACGTTGATCCAATGTAACTCAAAATGCCCAACATAAAATATATCTACGATTATTCCTTCACGTATGCAAGGAGTATATCCAAGTTCTGCCTTTGAAAAGCTATCTCTTCTAATGCTATTCATTTTATATGGCTGAAATGAAAAAAAAACGTCATTTGTGTCATTTCTTTTTTGTACTTGGTTTTTGTTTTTTAATTAATATATTTCAATAAAAATATTTCCTATATAAAATTCAATTTACTTGGATTTATTTTAAATTTCTACGCCTCATCACATAAATAAAATATGCATTTTTCCTATCATGTTGAATTTTGTAGTTTCCTAGAATAAATTTCATTGAGGTACACAGAATAGCTTGTATTTAAAATGCCCCTTTATAGTAATATATTTGAATTGTTCAGTAACACAAAATCTATTGTTAAAAATACTTCAAAGCTATTTACTTATGGCTGCTAGACACTTTTCCTAAATTATATACATTTTTCAAATTATGTGTGTTTTTGTGGAGCCTAATATTTATTCATCCGTATTGGCTTCAACGTAATAATATTCTACATTTTTATGTGCAATTTAACCGTAGAAATTAAAGCTGTCAAAAATATAAATTTTATGGAACATAGCATCATATTTACCAGGCATTATTTGTTATATCATTTTGTTCTTTTGATTTTTTAATTAGACCAAAAATTCCATGTTGACAGGACTAAAAAAAAACAGTTTTCATGAATAAATCAATCAACTTCCATAGCCTCCAGTCATTGACTGAAGTTACTCCAAGCTTGTATCAGTTTTGTAGCAACATTTCTCAAATAGTATCTAAGAAGTCCCTTGAATGTTTGGTTTATGCATTAGGGCCAACCATTTCAAAAGCCTGAATTTTTTGCTCATTTTGCATCTGCAAGGGGATTGATGTCTAAAATACAAAAGATCTCAGTATACCAAGCCTCCCAGAGAGCATGTCCACAGTATATAATTTTGTAATTAGTGCTAGACTGTTTAAGATTTTAAACACTATTCATTATTGTGTGATATCGACTAATATTCCAACAATTTTTGAAAAAAGATAGAATAGAAATATGAAAAAATATAACAGTAATAATATTTAATTAAAATCTTATGGTACATATTAAACAAAATAGGTCATTTTGTGTTTTTAGTCAGTTTGTCAGCTGTAGCAAAATGAAGATGACCTCTGTAGCCTAATTGGTAAGATGCACGTCTTCCGACCCGGGGGTTACAGGTTTCATTTTCGTAGAAACACAATATTTTTTTAAAAATAGTATCCCATCTGGCTTTTATTTAATACTTAGTACGTGACATAATTAGTATAATGACATCAACGCCATGAGTCAATAATGACATGTTTTAATACCTATTTTTAACATTGTTAAAATGATTTATCTAATAGAAATACATATTATTTAAAAAAATATTCATTTTGACATTCGAGACAAGCTCTATACTATTTCATATTTTTTGTGTTAAAAACTATTTGCCCTGAGGCTAGGAATTTTTCAGACGTAACATTATATCATTTTTCATCAATTACATGAAAACGGTTGAACATTTCCATTTTTAGTTTATTGATTTTCCAATAACCCTCTCAGGTGATGGATCTGCAGACAAGTCTGCTTTGCCTGGGCCTGGTGATAGTATCAGCCCTTCTGATATGGATCATCAGCACCCTGGGTACTCGGGGCCAGTCCTACGAGGAAGTGGTTGCTGAAAGCCGCCGTCTTGCTGCGCAGAGAGGTTTACTCGATGACTCGGCCAAAGTCAAGAAGGCCCAACAGCAACAAAGCAAGAAGAACAAGAAGGCTGGAAAGAAGGTTATAATTGCTTCTTTACTTATGTAGTCTACGTAGTAGGAGAATAAATTATTTGTAATATTGAACCACAACTAGGAAATTCACATATAGGGTGACTACAAATATAACAGGCCTTTAAGATCCTTGAGAATCTTTCTATGTTTGCAACAGATGAAGGAGAACATGTCTCAAGAATTATACTCTATTGCCACAAACGGAGATGTGTTGGAATGACTTGCAATCAATCATCTCTTGTGGATAGAACAATACCATTATCATTCACACTTTTGTTACTTGTTGGCCCCTTCGTGTAATAGCATATTGTTACATAACCTTTACACTTTAAAAATCAGACTAGTGAAAGTGATGTCATTCAGGAATCTTGAATTTTTGTGAATATGAATAAACTCAAGTTTGCCTCGATATTATAAGCTATCCCTCGTGATCGAGTATGATTGTCAGCCATCTTGTGGATGGAAAACACTCGTACGTGTATTGGTTTATAGTGTCTATGCTGGTGCATTTCAACAAGCACACAGTTTTTACAGATGAAACCCAAAATTCCAATGGCAAGGAGATCAATATTCTATGACGATTGACAAGTTTCATCAGCTACAGCCTTTCATTAAGCTGAGTTTTATATATGAGCCGTCAAGATGTCAAACCCTCTGAAAGCAGCGAGTGTTAAAATGTACTTTATATATATTTAAATAAAAAATGTTTCATTTTTAATTGTGTTTCTGTTAAAACTTATTATGGGACTGATATTATTTATTGTTTCTAAAGGTATAAAGCAGAAAATATATTACGTTAACATTTAATTTACATTTTGAAGTAGTTAATAATCATCATTTACTCAAAACAGAAAAAGTTTTCAAAGCGAGTTTTGCATCTTGAAGACTCATAATCGGTAACCTCTTATAATATTAGTATAGATAGGGATTTGCAAATATTACTAATTGTTGTTTGTTATTACATATTATTATCTTGTATTTTTTATTTTGGAATTGAAAAATATTTTAATGACATATTAAACAATATTTTTTTATCTTATACCAATTATCTTATCTTTCTTTACACAAATTCGCTTATAATTTTAATTATTTAAGCAAATGCTTCGACATCAATTATACTTTTTTGGCAGTACACTAATCCTTCGTTAACCACAGTGATAAATCTAAAAATGATGCTATTTTAATTCGTATAAAAAAATATACAGAGAAAATGTCTTGAACTAAAGTATTTTACTAGTCCCGCCAAATAGTCTCAATTATCCTATTGGAACATATTCCACGATCTTGCATTTCAGTGTAGTTCAAATAGTTTTGTGTGATGTTTGGTAATATGACTGCGAGTATAAATATGACATTTAACATGTGGACCATTTTCATAATATTGATCAACAAGTAGAACGAAGCCTAATTATTAAAAGAAATTTAGAAGCTGTTTTGCAAGTATATGTAAAAATCTAGAAAGATCTTCGAAAAAAAATCAAACAATATTTACCTTTTTTAAAAAAATTAAGAAAAAACTATGTTTTTTTTTTATATACCCATAGCCCCTTATTTTCTATGAGCTAGTCTTGCTAACCATGGTTTTGCCAACTACAGCATTTCAAAGAAATGTATCCCTTGCAAATTGCAAGGGATTGCTTTATTTTTGTCAACTTCGTTGAAATTTTAATTTCATGTTTGTATAACAGTAGATACCTTTACATTTGATTTTGCATGTGATTAGATAATATAAAACTTAGCAATATTACAAAGAGGGAGAACATTAAACTATAACATTTTTCCAGATTGATTGATTGATTGTTTCATTAGTCTAACAGTTATAAATCTTCTGTGGCATTTTAGTGCAAACTAAATTTGCATAAAGACATAAAAAAGGAAACCCACAAAAAAAAATTATCTGCTATATATCTAATAAGTATACAAATAAAATAAATGGCATTTTTTTTCCAATCCAAGGGTTGCAGGTTCGATTCACATTGATGTCTGAAAAAAATAAAGATAAAAAAGAGGGACCAAGTCTAGTTAAAAAATTCACTGCTAATAATACTCGCACATGTTAGGTGTGCGAGTGTTGTCTCTTCACATGTGTAATATTATCAACACGTATGGTGAAGAACTGCTAGTTCAATACCTATCTAGTGGTTCTAAACCAAATACAATATTGTCTCCTAACTACGCTCTTCAAATCCGCATCACTAATTCGGATATGTTGAGGGGTACCATATGAATAAATGAGTTTATTTTAATCCTTTATATGTAAAAATATCAAGCCATTACTAAATGTATTTTATTGTTGAATTCTGTCTTAATACAGTCATGTTATGTTTCCCTGAATATCGCAAAATGCATATACAGTACCCAGCGGTAAGTAATACACATAGTTTGCAAAGCGTCGTCTCTGTCACACGATGCGCTAACAGACCGGTATCGTAGTCACAATGCGGCTAGCACATCGTGCGACAGAGACGATGCTCTACAAACAATGTGTATTACTTACCACCAGGTACTGTAATTTATTTGGGTACTTTTGACTTTAACATGTCCAATTTAAAAATGTGGTATTTTGTATGAAAATATTTTGAAGAAAATTTATATGAAGGTTGATCAATCATTGAATTCATTTTTATTTTTCACTATAAATTTATTTCAATCCTTTCTCTTTTTGAGAGATCCTAAATCTTGATAATCATAAAATTCTGATAAAATTCCATAGGGGCATTGAAAGGGAGTGATAAGAGCAGAATAAATGTGTTTTGCTTAGAATATCTGTTTTTACAACTTTGATGGAGTAAAAAAAGATCAGGTGAAGGATAACTGTTTCTTAGAGATGGATGTTATAAGTTGAATTAAGAGAGAAATCTTGAGAGATTTGGTCACATTGAGAGAATGAGTTGCAAAAGACTTATGAAACAAATATAAATGTCTAGTGAATGAAGAGCGAGGCATACTGAGAAATGAGTGGAAGGGGATAGTTGTAAAAAGATTAACTGGAGAGCGCTGTATGGAGCATGGAAATCTCCGAATCAGTCCTCTCATCTTGCCCTTGAGGGACACGAGGTGATATGTGTATGCAAGCCATGAGAATACTGGGATTTATTTAGAGGATATCCAATAATTTCTATTTAATAAAAACATTTACATTGTTGCATACTTCACTACTGCGTAGTCAGCTTGAATATACCTCCACTGTTATGATATTCATATAAACGTGGTTGAAAGAGTGCAGCATAAGTTTTAGAGATTTATTAACTTTAAATTGGGCATTCCAATAATTGACATTAATTGTAACTATCTAGATCGAATATTGAATTTATTACCTCAGAGCAAAAAAATAATATAGAATGATTTCCTTTTTTTTTTTTTTTTCATAATAGCATCAACTCACACTTAAATTGTCCTGAATTACTTAGCTTTTTTTATGTTATACTTCCTTCAGTACATACTCGCTATAGGACTTTTTTCCATTGCAAACTAAATACCTCTTATTATCAACAAAAATCCCCTATATTTAAAATGCGTCTTTTGGGAAATCAATTTGCTGAGATTGCCGATATATTTTACCAGTCTGTTGAGCTATGAAAGGAGTCTGATTGAAACAATTATAAAATGTGGAATTCGTCATGTACTTTTCTTTCCGCATGAATGTCAAGAGTGATGCCTGTTTTGAGACGTCCTGTATCATATAAATCAACTGTGTATATCATTATTTTTTTATTATTTTGACTTGTGTACTTCCATACATATTTGTCATTTGAATTGTTCTGTCTTTTTATTTAGTTTTAATGTAATTGTTATAAATTGCTTTTTTTTATTTCAGGATTATTTTTCTTTGTAGTTTTTTAATATTGTTATAAGGTACATTGTACCGTTGATGTAAATAAGTAAATTCAATATCAGTTTGATGACTGGCACATTTGCACAAAATTAGCATTTCTGTTGAGAAGGCAGAATAAATTAATATACATACGTAGTTTTTATTATGCAACCTGATATTTGGTAGATTCTTAGAGCAGCAGTTCATTCCTCACAAAGTATTATTTAGGGTTGTTGTCGGTTATAATATAGAATGAACCAAAATATATAACAATTCAAGTTGCTCTATTTACTGCCATACCTTATGGATAACTATTTAATGTCTAAATAAATGCCACAATATATTTCAAGCTACCTATTTTCAATAAGTTCAGTATTACAAGATACCATGTCTATGGTAGTGAATATCTTAAAATTGAAACAAATACATTTGACTAGTTTAACCCTTATAACTCCAGAGGCGACATATAGTCGCCATGGTAATTATTTTAATAACTCCAGAGGCGACTATATGTCGCCATTTTTTATGGTTGTATTGTTTACATAAACAAACATCTCGGGACACCCAGGAGCAGGTATAAACATGTTACATTAGTTTCACAACAACTGTTCTACTGTTTAGACGTGTTTCGGTTGAAAAATAATCAGTACGCACCCTTTTACACCGTTGAGATTACACAAGTTTTTTTTTTACCCTCTAAAATAATGGGAAAATCGCAACTGAGTGAAAGTGAAGACGAATTTATTTTAAATGTATATAGTGATGAAAGTTGTGATAGTAACATCAATATTCAGACCTCTAGTGATGAATCAGAGTACATTGGTCATAAAAAACGCAGAGTTGGTCCTCTTCTATCATCAGATAGTTCTTCAAGTACTACAAGCGCTCAAGATTCACAAGACGATGAATGGATTGATATATCCAATACGGTGGATTCTCCTGACATTATAAATTTTGACATCGGAGCTCAGAATGTCGGACCAAATGTTCCTTTAACAATCAAAGAACCAAGTCAATTTTTCAAATTATTTTTCACGGAAGAAATTGTAACGGAGATAATACGGGAAACAAATGCATATGCAAAAGTCAAACTTCAATCAAAAGTTCTAACTGCAAATTCTATTTGGCAAAATTGGCGTGATGTACAAAAAGATGAATTTTGGGCATTCATTGGGTTCATTTTAAATATGGGAACAATGCCACTTGCCAATATGCAAGAATATTGGTCTACTAGAGATAATTCCAGAGTCCCATTCTTTGCAAATATTTTCACGAGATCTCGATTTCATCAAATATTCTGGATGTTACACTTGAATACACAAGAAACTGGCCATAGTGATTTAAGAACACGGATTCAGAAAGTCAGTAATTTTTTAGAATATATAAATAAAAAATTTGCTGACTATTTCATACCCAACAAAAATATCTGTGTTGACGAATCAGTAGTGAAATTCAAAGGAAGAATATGCTTCATCACTTACAATCCAAAGAAGCCTACTAAATGGGAAATACGCATTTACGTTTTGGCGGATTCTGAAACATCATATGTGTACAGTATTCTTCCCTATTACGGTAGTATTACTACAGAGAATTTACCAAGCCCAGATTTGCCTGTGAGTTCGAGAATACCCATCTACTTGTTCAGAAAAATTTTGGAGAAGGTACCCCATGCACAAGGATACCACTTGTTTACAGACAGGTACTACACAAGTCTTCCACTTGCTGAAGCACTATTGAAGATGAAATGTCATTTAACTGGGACGATACAGACCAACAGAAAAGGCATTCCGATCACCATAAAAAAACCAAAGTTTGGCAATAAAAAAGTTTTGGCTGTAAGAAAAAGAAAAACAATGCTTTTGGCATGGAAGGATAAAAGAATAATTACAATGCTGAGTACTGGTGATTCTGCTGGCATGTCGTCTGTTTCCAGAACAGGGAAGGGAGGTGTTCAATTAGTTACAGAAAAACCAAATGTAGTACGAAACTACACCAAATCTATGGGTGGAGTAGACCGTGCCGACCAGTATGCTTCCACATATTGTTTTCTCAGGAAGTCATTAAAATGGTGGAGAAAACTTTTTTTCTGGGGAATGGAAATTTGCTCAATCAATGCATACATCCTCTACAAGAATATAAAATTGAAAAATAATGAAAAACCACTAACTCATTTGAAATTTGTCAAGAATTTAGTTGATCAGTTGGTAGGAGACTTTCGGGAGCTGCGAAGTAGGCCATCAACTTCTACTTTTGATGTACGACTAGATGGTAAACTTCATGTTTTGCAGAAGGGAAAGAAGAAGGACTGTGTGGTCTGCTCAAATAGAGGCAAAATGGGCAAACGACATGAAACATATGAGTTTTGCGACACCTGTCCTGGAAAACCTAGGATGCATTTAGGGGATTGTTTCCTCAGATATCATACTTTGAAAGATTATAAAACTAAAAAATAATGTTGAATTGTTATTTTTTTATCAAAATAAACTCATTTAAACATTTATCTAATAGTTTGAATAAAAAAATTGCATGAAACCTTATTAATTTTTTTTTAAATAAATTATTTCTAAAACCTATCATTTTATACTAAAATTTCAAAAAAATACCCTGGAGTTGTTGGTATGTCATACAAAAAAAAATCTGGAGTTCAAAGGGTTAAAATGTTTTTCGGAGTTGTTGCCAATGTTTCGAAGGCATTTGAATATCAATATTTGACAAAGTTTTTCGATGTTCCCAGAGGATGAAGGCTGTAATACCTTTAAAATGTTGACAATCATATAGACCGACTCAATACTGTGACAACTCTGAAAGAGATTTGAAACTAGTGGAAAACAGCTGTGAAAATCTTTGAACGAATACATTTTATACTGTGACTAAATACTTAGTGTTCCATGCAGGTAAAGGAAAAGCAAGCCAAAGAACAACAAGCAGCTGCCAGCAACAGTGAACCAGACAGTGATGGACTTGTAGAAAGTGGCCCTGAGGAAGACTCTCCTCTAGCCCATGGAAAGCCTTCTCATGTGGAATTCGTGGAGCCAGCAGTGGTCGTAGAACCAGAAATGATTCCTCCAAAGCCTGTCAAGGTAGGGTATTTTTATTAAATTTGTTTGATTTTTAATATTACAGGCTCATAATGATAATAAAAACATGTGAAATAATGAACAGATTATGTTTAACTATCAAGTGTTTTATAATATAATGGGAAACAGAAAATAAATAAAATCTAGAATTTTTCTTTTTTTTTTCAATACATGCCATGTTAATTGAATTTTGAAACTTAATTCAAATTTGATTTCATTTATGATAAAAAGTAAACTTAATATGATAACTTTTGTTTCCTTTGATATTTTTAACAATTTATTCCATGCCCGTAGTAAGGATTGGGTATAGTAGACGATCTGTTTTTGATGCTACATTAACAAATATGTTTTTTTTTTCTTCTTTTGGAATATATATTATTTTATTTTTTTACTAACTTTGTACATGGGGTCATAAGTTGTAATATTGTAAAATATCTTGTTTTTATTTGCTAAAATATCTTGTTTTTTGATACATTTTATTCTAACTTCAAGGATGAGTATTTATTTTTATTTTCCATCATGGATATATAATTTTGTAACCTTAGTGCATATGCGTGCCAAGTCATGTCGTCCCAGAGTTATTTAGTCAACTATGGTACATTGTGGTGTGAAGTACGAGTACTTGGACCAAGCTTGTTAAGCAATGAATATATTGGCAAAATACAAATCAACAGGTTTCAACAAATCAAAAAGATGACCACATTTCAGTTGAAAGTAATCGTCCTCCTGTCATGCCTATATCAACAAGAATGCCTTGAAAATATGGAATGTGTATGCACTGCATTTAATGAAATTCATTATTTAACTGTGAGAAAGTTGGTAAAAAACCTTTGCATTCCAAAAACCTTTGTTTTAGAAATTTTAGACTAACAAAGCTTAGTTTCAAAAGCTTCACAAAATGAAATGAGCACTGGAATAAGGCTGTAGCTTCCCGAAGGCAGTAGTTTGAAAGATACTGAGGTGCTGTTGCTCTAAAGTAGCTATTTTTTTTGTAGCTTAAGGTCGAATAATTACCAGACAAAACTCATATACACATTCTTGATCTTTACTTATTGCTAGGTTTGATGGATAACAGGTTGTTCTATTTAATAGGAATCACTGGCAATGGCTAGTTTTTTTTTTCCTTTACGGAAATTTCCATTTAATTTACAGAATAATTATGACTTGTTTTAACTACAATTTTGAAAAAAGTAGTTCTGTACACATATAGTCTGCAGCAATACTCTGGACATGAATTAGTTCTTTTTTTTTCAATATGTTGCAGCATCTATTGTGTATACTTCACAACTTTTTAGTGTTAACTCTCCAAAACTTAAAAGTAAATCATTTATCTTTATTAAAAATATAAGAACTTATAGATCAAAAGTAAGATAACAAACTAACTCATTGGAGTAGATAGGTTGATTACATGTAGTAAGAACCTTCTTAAACTCTAAATCAATTTTTGAAAACCTCTTTTTTATGCCGCTCATTCTTAATTTTATCCTTGGTTTCCAGCAATTCTTACTGAATAAATTTAGATTGTAAATTGTAAAGGTAAAAAAATGTTTATTTTATGTATGTATATTTGAATTTTTATTTAACCAAATTAAATTCAACTGCCCAAAGACTACTACCTTGATCAAAAAGTTTTAGGACAGGCCACCGTGTGGCGCTGTCAGTCACCCGATTGGAATTCTTTTTTTTTGTTAGGTTACCACATCTATCATTGACACTTCCCTCTAAATTTCAGCGTCATAGCTTGACATTTGTAAAAGTTACGCTGTACTGAGTACATCTACCTTAGTGCGTGTTTTCGATTTTTTACAAGTTTGAAAATGGCATCAACTGTGCATCAACGAGTTTGCATTAAATTTTGTGTGAAAAACGGATTTAACGGTCTGCAGACCTTGGAAATGTTGGAGAAGTGTTTTTCGGTGGCACGAACGCTTCAGAAGTGGTCGTGAGTCGGTCGAGGATGACGAACGCAGTGGCAGTCGAAAACCGGTGAAAACGTCGAGAAAATCAAAGAAATGTTGGCCGAAAACCGCAAATTGACCATTAGAGAGCTGGCAGAGGATTTAATCATCGCTTATGTATCCGCTCAAGACATTTTGGTTAGTGATTTAGGCCTCAGACGTGTCGCTGCAAAACTGGTGCCGAAACACCTCAATTTCATGCAAAAAAAGGATAGCAAATAAAAATAGCGAAAGACATGATTTCCATGAGTTTTTTACCAAAAACAACACGAATACTATCCAGCAGCCTTTGAATTCACCTGATCTGGCTCCCTGTGACTTTTTCCTGTTCAACTGACTTTAAAAACCGCTTCGCGGAACGCGTTACAGCACCCGAGAGGATGTCATGAAAAAATCGAAGACGGTTCTGATAGACATACCGAAAATTGAGTACCAGCGGTGTTTCGAGGATTGGATCAAGCGCTGGTGTAAGTGCGTTGCAGTCGATGGGGAGTACTTTGAAGGGGACCATATCGATTTTGATGAATAAACTTGTATTTTCGATTTTATGAATAAAGTCCTGAAACTTTTTGATCAAGGTAGTATTAATAGATTTACCATCGTCCAGACATAAATTCACTTAATAAATTGTTAATTCTTCATTTCTTCCCTCACATTAATTAAAAAAAAAACATTTTATCAATTAAATGTACAATTAAATATTACTTTTATGGATCAGACAATGAACAAAATGAATGACTTATATTTAAATAACAATTTGTAACAGAAATTATCTATCATATTTGTCCTTTTTGCTGCAAGTCTAAATTTTAAATCTGAACACTCAAAAATAAAAGTATTTGTACCAATTATCAACATTGTTGCATTGTCCCAATTATGTCTTCTTGGTTGTGTTGATTGCTGTTCCATACTATTATCAAGTACATATTATATCTGAGACAACTAAAAAAGGTATATTACAATATTTGGTTATTCTACTCTCACACTAATATAACTTTATAAGTGGTAGAAGTTAACCTTTCAAATAACGATATAAATAATAAATAGATGAACTCTATTTAGTAATAAAATAACACCTCAAGAGCACATTATTTATGAATTCACAAAATGTAGCTTATATGCTCCACTAAATAAAGTCAAATTGAATGGTGCCTTGAAGTTAAATAAAAACCCTGAATGTCAATAATGTATATCAAGTTTACCTTCCACCAGACCATTGATGCTGGCAATATTGCCTCTGGTGTTTGGACAGATATCGATCAAATAATCACGTAGGATGATTAATTCAATGTGACTTATTGAGATCTTTTTCAAGAGTAAATCTTGAGACATTTTCAAAAGCAAATTTTTTTAGTAGTCCCAGATTTCTATCTATGATATGCGACAAACATTATCATTGACTATTCATCACATACTTATAATATTTGTCATGACATAATTATTCTGCATGTTGTATACTGGACTAGAACATTCACAGGGAGCTAGCTATAGTATATACTCGTTGCATATACACATATGTTATGCTTTTACATTTGTGTACTCATTATATTTGTTCTGACTGCATTATTAGCATAATTTGCCTGCAACTTAAGTACATTTTGCATTTTGTAATAAGACAGGTAAGTAGAGAAATATAACAAAAAAAAACATGTCAGTTGTATGCTGACAATGTTCCATCAAGACAATAGATCACACGTGTCTTTGGCCACCCGACACAAACTTTTACAATTTAGCTGGGATGTTTTGGTCCATCCACCGTACTCTCCTGACCTTACGCCCTCCGACTATCATTTATTTAGATCGCTTCAAAACAGCTTAGATGGTAAAAACTTTTCTTCCTTGGAAGACTTGAAAAATCACCTTGATCACTTCTTTAGCCAGAAACTTAAAAGCTTCTATGAGCGCGGGATTATGCAGCTATCAGAGAGATGGAGAAAGGTCATCCAACAGAATGGCACATACTATTATTGATTAAATGTAATTTTTAGTAAATAAAATTTTTCTTCAATTTTTGTATAAAAAAGTGGGACGAACTTTTGCATCAACCCAATACTTTGTATTGACCTCCATTCGAGTTGTTGACAAAATGCATGGATTTGAATATGATTATGTATATATGCAACATTTTTACGTGTCAATGTGTAATTCATGAATGCATTTCTTAAAATCAAACGAATAATTCAAAATTTCAAAAACATTTTAATGTTTATGAAATCAGTCATCCAGCTTGAATGATTCAAATAGAATTGAAACACTTTTTCTGACAGCATTTACAGGCATTCTTTTAGTTAAAACTAAAAATATTATTGAAAAGTAGAAGAAGGTATGAATAATGACAAGTAAAAGCATTGTTAGAAAAACAATTAGCCAGTGTATAGTTTTGCATGTTAAAGCCAACAAAAAACATTACATTGCAAAACAATACAGCTGTAAATCATAGTTTATTTTGTTTGATTACATTTGTCGTTATCAAGGTAATAATACCGCAAATCAATTTACCCATTTATTTTCATTCATAATACGGCTAACATTTTATGTACACATTTCGATTCATTTATTTACCTTCATGGCATTTGCAAAATGGTACGACGACACAACAACTACATACGTGTTCATCCCTAGTTGAGAGAATGAATGAGGCGAACAAAGAAAAGACAATATGGGCAATATTTTCAGGCTAAGAAACGAGGAAAAGAACCAAAAGTGAAGCCGATCTTATTGAACAAGGACGACCCCAGCTGTGTGAGTGATGTCTCCACTCCCCCTTCTCCCACTCTAGCCGAGCCTGCCAACCATTTTGAGCAGATACATCCAAAAGATGAATTTGAACTATTGCACTTGAGCGAAAAAGTGAGTTTAGCTGACACTTTCGCAGATTAACTAATAGACCACCAGTGTGAAAGGTTTAAAATGAGTTGATTAGAAAACACAATAATTCAATGCATGCTATATTTATAATTTACAATCATTAATATTTAACCACTATCAAAATTACTTGATAGTGTTTAATTTGTTTTCAATATTTTATATATTTATTTTACTTTACTTGCATATTATAAGATTTAAGACCCCACTCAAAGACATGTGGACTTGGCACAAAATTTTTTTAAAGAAATAAATTAAATATCCGATATTTGAAAATGTGATAAACAGCAAAAATGTTTCAAACTGTTATAGCAGACACAATAAAACACGAATGGAGTGTAAATAAATCTAAACTGGCAAAAATCCGATTTTAATTTTATTTTGAAACGAAGTAATGGTGTGATATTTGACACTTCAGACTTGTTCAAACCGCATTCACGTTTTGTTTTGTTTGCTATCGTGGCTTGAAACTTTTCGCTGATTATTTTTTAAGCATTTCAAACATTGAATATTAAATTTTTTTCTCATGAAAAGTGTAATGTCGATAGAAATTTCTGTAAATAAAAATTTGCTGATATAGCTTAACAAAAAAAGAGATATTTGCAGATTGTTTGCTGAAGGCGTATCATTTTTTTAAGACTTTTTAAAAAATAATTTGAAAACAATTGTTTTCTTTAAAATTAAATGATTAGATTAAAAGGACATTTTTATCTCAGTTCTACAACTACACATATCTCTCATTATCAGCTATAGTCATTAAAAATGTGAATAGTTTAAAGCTTGGATTGCAGATTCAAATATCTATCCGATTATTATCAACTGCTTTCACCATTCCGCATTAAGTCTTGTTTAATTATCATTTTTTGATCTTGTGTGGTATGCAAGTAACCACATTAACCAAATGTAGTTAGTCATTGAATTGGTTTGAGACACTAATATTTTTTTTACAATGTGGAATATATATTGCATATCTTGGTGATGGGTATTTGTTTCTAACTTAAAATATATTTGTGTGTGTAATTTTTTTTCAAATGTGAATCAAATGACAAACTGATACAAATTTTAACTATGTTAATAGAGTGAAAAGTTGTAAACATTCAAATGGTTCTTTGTGTACAATAATTGGACATTTATATGCAAAAATTATCTAACCCACATTTTACATATTTTGAGATATTTGAGTAAACACAAGTCCCTTTATATGGACTTCAATGGAATCGATATTGTTAAAAAAAATCACGCATTTAACATTACAAGGACTTATTATTTTTGCAACTGAATAAAATTTTGCATTATTTCGTATAATCCAAAAAAATTGTTTTGTTAGTCTGATACTTTTTGCATAGTTTTTTTTTATCTATTTGCATTATTTTTATGACCAATTCTCCTGCAGAGAAACAAGCACAGTCCATGAAAGAGGATTTGCATATTTTTACTGTAAATATGTATATTATTTTAATTCCTAGTCTGTAATATTGTATTTAAAGCAATCTTAAAATTGAGCTTGTATCAGATTGTTTCAAAGTGCATTATCACTGGGGAAATGAGTACAAAATGCTCATAACTTTTGTCCATAGTTTGGACATGTTCTTTATGCCAATGATATTAACCTGCACATGCATTTGTGTGCTACCAAACAATCAATATTTTAGTACCAGACTAGTTGATCACAAAAATTGGGTACCTACGGGAATTGAAGCCATATCCCGGGGTTCGTTAACTAGGCCACAGAGATATGACTAGTTTTACTCACTTGCCTAGTGAGAATGCACTCAACCTTGTATTGTTTCTGTGAATAATAAGCATAACTGCATTAACTATTGTTTGAAATTGATCTCTAACCACCAAATTAACATTAAAGATAATAAATATATTTTAATCACAGTTTTAATCAGTTCAGAAAATATAACAATCTAATACACTACTTTAATTCATTACTTATTGTCCATTCGTTATTTTTACGATTTGTAAAATAATGCCAACTGGCCATTGTGCAAAGTTGGCAAAATCACTTAAAAATAACATTACAAAGGCTGAGTTGTGAGTCACTATTTGCTCGGTGATTCATCAATTGCATTGTTTATATTTCAAATAGTATGGTATGAATGACCGTTTAAAATTGATTGAAACTATATAGTTTAAAAAGGTCAATAGATGTTTGCTGTATCAAATATTCTTTCTAAGAAAATTCCAAAAATCCTCATTTGACTTACTTAAAAAGTTCACTGGTATAAAACTTTTTCAAAAATTCGCCATTTCCAATACCTCGTACATATTTATTCTTATATAGTGAGGTTACTCCCCAAAGTTTTTAAATACATCTACATATTTAGATATTTGGAATTAGCAACTTTGCATATTAATTATGGTAAATACTTAAGATAATTATGGTAAAAATCTTGGATCTTGAATGTCTATAAAACAGTGATTTAGATATAAGTGATTCTACTAATATCACTTATTATTTTTTTTAGTTTTCTTGTCTGCAAAATACGTGCGAACCTTAGTTAAATTGAGCTCAGTTAGGTTTAATTAAAAATATAGAAGTTTATAAAATTGTGGAATAAAAGGAAGCTTATAAGCGCCACTAAATAAATTCAAATGCAATAAGGTTTGAAAGTAAGATAGTTATACTCGTACTAATAATAATAAAAGGTAAATTTATATAGCACTGTTTTGAGAGCAGACTCTCCTCAAATGCCAGAATTTTAATAATGAACAACAAGTGTAGTATCCAACAGACCATGCACCAGAAATGCTGCCTATAATAACTCGAATGCCGCTTGTTTTGAAAATATTTAGGCATTTTTATGAGTCTATGGGTCCATTTATTACGAAAGTGAGAATAACATCTTAAATTAACAATTCTCCACAAGTGTTTCAACAAATCCAAATCAAAGTGTTTTGAAAAAATATAGAATACAGGTGGCCATCTCAATTTTATCAGATTCAAACCGAGTGCCACAGAAATATTTCTGAATTGCGCATATGAAGTTTGCAAACTTGAATAACATGACAAACCTTAGGTAAAATTAAGTCTTGCAGATATTTATAATTTGTGCATACACAGAATGTGCAAATATTCGCATTGGTGTGAATTTATCTCAACAGATGACTAGTTCTCATGGCGTGATAATATGTGACGTTATTTCTTATATAAATATCTGTCACATTATTTAGTTAATGACAAGCATATTTTATTTTTCTTAACAAGTCTTTTCAATTGAAATATATTTTATCTCGATGAGATTATAATTTATTTTCTAGCTGAGCCATAATTTATATTCTCTGCCACCAACATCAACCATTATGTATGAAGCCTTTTCTGCAATATTTATCATTATATCTCTTTTCATTCTCTTTCATCGTACACATCCAACAACAAATAATGACTTATATGACAATGTTTTGTAAAATACATTCGTTAGTCACTTCATGACTTTGAATTTATTCATGGCAACTCAAAATATGCCACTAAATAAATTCAGTCGAAATGATGCCTGAAAGTATTTTTAAAACCATGATAGCAAAAATGAACAGATTATCCTAAATAAATTAATAAAGTTTGAAATGTGTGTGAAATATATTTTTTTTATTGCTATTCACCCAAATTTGGCTTTTCCCACCTAGCGAGCTATGTTGAGTGGAATATGTTCATTGAGAATACAGAATGTGTTCTAACACAAACATAATAAATTCTCGCTATCAAAATTTGAAATAAAACTACCTAAATCCAATAAAAATATTAACTTTATAGTTTCAATTTATTAGAAACTATAAACTTTCTAAATACTCTGCAAATGAAGAGATACAAGTTTATAAAGAGCATTGTCATATTCATTGGCATAGGGGTGGGGTATTCATCAAAAGTAGATCTTTATAAATGGTCAGATACACATCATTTACTAGGCATTCAAAGAATATATTATATATTATGATCCAACATTTCTTCTCTGAGGCCACATTTGCACATGCTAGAATTTAGAACTTTAATCTTTATGGAAAAATTTATTTATATGATCCAACATTTCTGCTGCAGAATTTCCAGTATTTATGTTGGATTTTTTTTAAGTTGAACCATTTACCTCTGATTTTTATACAATAAAAGTTATTTTATTTTATCATTTTTAAACATCATAGTGGTTCTAATTATTATATATAGTATAACCATAAAGGGTGGCATTTTCAAGTCTTACACTTTTGGACGACTTCTATACCCTAATTGGTAAGATGTATGTCTTCCAATGCTGAGTTTGCAGGTTCAATTCCTGTTGATACCCTATTTTTTTTTTTTAATAGGGTTCCTCTGGTTTTCACTTGAACATCTTTCTGGTTTTTGAAAGAGACTGCCTCATGGCAATAAACCCACAAAATTGTACTGTATACAACAAAGTGTAATACAGTAGACATATTTGGGACACCAAATTCTCTAATTAGGTTTCTCATAATTAAAAGTTAAAACTCAAGATTCCAGTATAACATAGGATTAACAAACTACGTCCAAACCTCACAATTTTTTTAGAAATTTTTATTCTCTATCCTTTAATCCCAACCCTTTTTAATAGATGTATATTAAAAACACAAAGCTTTTTTTTTTGTTAAAAAGAAAGTTGCAAGTCAGCGTTGGCTGTGTTAGCTGATCATAACATACTCGTAATTCGGTGCATTAGGACTATAAGGGTTAATTGACCATTTCTTATTAGGTCATTTCATGTTATTGAAATCGGTCTAAGAAAACCTCATTAGAAATAAAATTAAAATGTTTAATGTCCACATTTAACACATATGAATTAGATGTTTTATATGTAAACACAATCTCTTTTGGTGATATGTTATGATGAAACGAGTTACATTATTATAATCAACTTAATTTTTTTGACACCATAAAAATTAAGATTTAACAACATTGATTTTGTATAACTAAAGGACAAGTCTGATGTTGCTACAAAAGACAAGAGAGATATCAAGGCAGCAAAACATGGAAAAGCAGGCAAAGGAGTGGCCAAGCAACAAGAGCAGGGAGGCAAACAGAAGGAAGAAGTAGTGACAAAACCTCAAGAAAAGCAACAAGAACAAACACCCCAGGAGCCTCCTAAAGAACAACGCAAAGGTATATTATAGAATAAAAATTTATTTTTCACGTATACTGTAATATAATGCCATAAGAAATTTCATATATTTGCATTGTGAACCTAGCTAACGAATTATAAATATTTGCTATCACATTCAACTATCTGCTGAGCCCAGAGCAGTCCTTTTAATCTGTATTTTTGCAATAATTCAGTGGGCCATCATTTAAACAAGTAGGTCATGCCAATCCACCAATCCACAGGGTGATAAAACCCTGGTCATTGCCAAAGTAGCTACCCTGTAAATTTGTGTCTACCTTCAGCTTTTTGTTAGTTGAATCAAATAACCAATACCTTATCGAAATCCTTGTATGTTGAGACCTTTATTGTTTTCCTGTTCGTCATGCCTTTTCACTGTCGAACATACCCACGAAGTCCAACAATCAACTTTTTTTTTCACTTGTGTAGCTAATAGTTTGCCAACATTATATTCGTTAATTTAATTAACCAATATGCATTTTTATAATTATTTCAACCTTATGTTCATTCAAGAGTACTATACTTCTCTTTTACGCTAATCCATTATTATCACAACTTTAATAAAAACTTGGACACTTCTTACAATCCGTCAGTGGAAAAATTGTTTTGAAAATTGATGGTCATTAAAACAATACGAAACACAACAAACCTTTAGAAATTACTAAAATTAAATCTATTTTTCTCTCTGGGCGTGTTCCCGCATCTTCCGAGTGTCCTCGGTTTGAGCGTACTATGACCTTGTCAATTATGAGTAACCAGTTTTGATTTAATTTTTAATTTGTATTTTTAATCTGATCCCCAAAAGTCTCGAGTGTGCGGTATATTTAAATTATTCACACATCAAATTATTTTCAAAAATTTCAAATTTTCATTAATTTTATTTCAGGCAAAAATAAATCTATTGAGAAGTCAGACTCAGTGGAGAAACCAGTGGAGGTACAAGTGGTTACCCCGTCAGCCTCTGTAAGCCAGCCTGCTAACCTCACGACCGACAAAATTCTCAAGCAGGCCTATCCTCTGGAAGTGTCTGCCCCGTCCTCTGGAACACCCACCCCTCCCCTTGTTCAGGGCAGCAGCTCGACGGATTGCACCGTCACCAATGGTCCTACTCAGCAGGTGCAGGGCAAGAAGAAGAAACGTGATGTGCAACTCCAACACCTTAGTGAGTATTATAGAACAATAATCACTTTTATTCCATTAAGTAACTGAAATTTCTTCTTTAATTTCGAGATACATCCAACATGTGATGCCTTAAATCTGGCATAATAAACTTTACTATTTTGTAAAATAACAGCAATTAAACCTGGTCTCCTTTTTTAAAATAAACAATACAAGCCTTTTTTAAAATCAGCCGATCTTGATATCTCCTCATCTCAATTCTATTGGTTTTACAGACCATGGAGGTCTTAAGCCCACTTCACTGTTGACATCCAGGTGAGTTTGCCCTATGCTGCCTCTCCAGTCATCAACCTCTACCCTTGTTACAACTTTCAGACACTGTCCAGCTCTTGGACAAATTTCATAGAATAATGATTTATATTTATTTATTAAATGTTTACATATTTCTACACAAGACAACGGTCGCTATCAGCGGTCTCACTAGGCTCATTGCCTGTTTTGAGACTGCTGTCTTACAATTGTGAGATTCACATATAAACAATTCAACAAGTCTGAGCTGCAGCTGATTGTGAGCTCAACAAAAAAAATAATTGCATAATTTTGTTGAAATACCCAAAAACCATCAAACCCAATCTGTCAAAATGTTATGAAAATATCAAAGTGATTGACCTTGTGCCGTAACCTAACAAATGTAAAATTAACATTTTGATAATTAATTTTTTTTCAGCCATGGGTGGTGATGGCCTCAATGTGAACCTCCTGGTGAAAGTTCTGACTGACGCTCCTCTGTCACGAAGTGAGATCCAAATTCTGACCGACTGTCTCCTCAACAAGCAAAATGGACCCTTGCCTGAACATTCTGAATGGTCTGAGGTATGTTATCTAACATCAATGTTTTAATTCATTGATTTCTCAAACAGATGGATATTGAACTCCATTGATCAAACAAAATATTCTCTGTACCAAAGTATAGAAATTAATTTATTATATTGTTTTTCAAAACTGAGGTAGAAGAGATTTGAACTTTAGTGCCGTTGAAGAAGAAGAACAATTATGAATCTTGCGAGCAAAGAGGGTGCTGATGAAAAACACAGAAATATTTTGACCTCTCAGTATTCTTTAAGGTCTGCAACAAATAGATACCCCCAAACCACATCACAAATCCAAGGATTTCTCTAATTTACCTTAAAACTACATTAACATTTAAAAAAAATAATGTTTATAACTACATTGTTTTAGAGCAATGGTGTGTAACCTTTTTAAACCTTCAACCCCCTATTTCTAATATAATTGTAATGCAACCCTTACGTAAATTAATATTATTCGTTTACTTATTCAGGTAAAAGTAACTGTTTATCACAATAAGTAAAAAAATTGCGGCTGAATCTTCAAAATAACTAATTCTTTATTTTGTTCAGTCATTGAAATGGCTGCCTTTATATCTCCTATATTCAATGTCATATCCTCGTTCTCACTATGTAGCATCAACATAGTGAGACGACATAGCGCGCTCCACTCCTGCATAAAGTGAGTATGTTAACTCCATTGGAACATGTAACGTTGCACGCTTCGATCCAGGTGATCCAGTCCTTGTCGGTTTTTGCTGCGAACACAGGGGGCATAGTACGTCCTCAGTTTATCGTATTCGAGTCGTGGAGCGTGCGATGTTGCTGCAACATATTTAGTACGCACCCCGGCAATCTTACAATGGGGTACTGATTAAAATCATTTTAATAATAGTATTTTTTAACAAGTTTATCTTTTTTTTATGTAAAAGTACTTTATATATTTTGGTTACCCCTGCACCATAATTTATGACCCCCAGTTGCGCATAGCTACCACTCCCAAGGGGGCATTACGCCCCCTTGGGAACGATAGTAGGGTTTTGGTAGACAAGGGGATGGTAGAGGGCGCTAGACTGGTCAAAAGGGACAAAGAATGCAAATTAATACCTCCCACATAAATCGTATGTCAGGAAAGCTAATTTACAGTAAAGCTGTAAATATTTACAATTTAATTTCCATTTTGCAAATATTTTCGACATATGGTGAGATGATGAAATATATGCTTTAAAAGGGGACGGTAGTCCTAGAAAATTAGGAAAACACTGGACTAGAGTGAAAGAAAAAGACATGTAAATAACATCACTATGATTAATGCTCTTTTTTAACATATAGCTGTAACTGATTTGTGATCATGGCTAATCTCATTTAGTTAATGGAAATAACATTGGGGTAAGAGAAACTATATTTTGAATTAAATTTATTTTCTAGGGCCCCAAGGATCCAATGCAAAGATTGAAAAGGCAGTTGGCTGAAAAAGAAAAGGCTCTGACTGATGAACAGGAAGCTCACCTTGCATTGAAAGCTAAAGTCAAAGAGCTGAGGTGTGTAGAGGCATTTTATTATTTAAATTTAATTTATCCAAATAGTTCAGTCATAAATTAATGGAAATACATAATTAATGGAATAAAAATAAACCATTTGACTTTATTTTCTTTCCCTATATGTTTTTTTGTATATCACTCATCATTTCAACACACACTACTTCCTCCTCATGTGAGTCAGTTAAACTAAGAGTTCTACTAACTGATATGAGGAAAACATAGTGTGTGCTGTAATGCACATAATGATATGTTAAAAATTATAGAACAAAACAAATATCAAGTGTTTTATTTTTATTGGAAGTTGGAAGACATGCATCTCGCCAAGTAGGCTACTGAGGTTATTCCATAATCTTCTTAAAATACAAATCAATTTGTTAAATATTTTTTTAACATATTTTGATTTCGAGGAAAAATGTATCTAATTTATCTAAAATTCGATGTTATTGGAATTCTTTAATCAAAACACGAATTTACAATTCGGAAAACTTACTAAATTACAATTATTTTGTAATTAGCGAGTTTAAATATAAACATTTCGTTCTTTTTTTTTAACCTTTCAATTATGCAATTAATACTGCTGTACAAGATGTCATTGATTCCGGACTTGACAAATTTAGTTTTTTTTTTTTTAAATCGGATTTAAGAAGGATGCAATTTTTTATAGTAATTTTGATTGATGACCATATGACATGATTATGAAAGGACCAGCTAATAATCGTTAATTATGAGCAAAATATATATTTTTTAAATTTTGGTTTATAGGATTTTTCGTTATTACGAAATGAGTTTTTCACAGTCCCTTGGATTTTGAATTAACGAGGTTATACTAAATTACATTCTTCGGAAGTTTTAATTAGTAGATTTCTTGAAAAACTATCTAGAAAAGGTTTTTATATATGAAGGACGGTCAATATTCAGTTCCACTTCTCACGAACTCTCCAAGATGTAAAGATTCCTAATGATTAGTTTTAATTTTAATAAATTTGTTTACAAGGAAAATTTATAGATTAATAATAAGCAAATTCTAACAATTGACTTATCTATTGCCTTTTTATTTCAGGGCATCACTGAACACTGAGCATTCACGCCGCTCACAGATTGAAGAGGCCAGCAATGCCCTACGCTCTGAGAGCTGCCTCTACGTAACTCGCTTTCAAAGGGCTTCCGAAGAAATCATCCTGCTTCGTCAACAGATTCATCAAGTAGGGATCATTAATCTAATTTAATATTTTGTTGTAATTAAGTACATTAAATAGAAAGCAATTGAGAAATGTATTATCTTCAATGATATAAATTTATAACTTGCATCAGAAGTGAAACATTATTTCAGTAAAGTGGGAAACATTTGTTTAATCCATTTATAATAATAAAAAGATACTTTCTCTAATGCTGTTTATTAGGTAACTCCTCACCTAATAGGCATATTTGATGTTAAATCTGAAATCTTGGTTTATTCTGAGATTCAACTTAATTTTTTTCAGAATGACACCACATGAGTGTTCAGTGAAGAACTCACTACAGGACACGAGGTTACATCTGCAATGTGACAAAAGTTTAGTGTCCAACTATGACAGACTCCTAGGAGTGTCAAATAGTGATTCTAATGAAATAATTGTCTCACAATATAATAAACTACATTATACTTAAAACTTAAATTACTTTCTAGCTCCAAAGCAAGATGTCTGCTGAAGTTGACTTTGCAGCCCAGCGCTCTCAAATGGAAATGCAGATTCAAGTCTTATCTGAGGTATATTTATTGAACATAATAATATTACGCCACAAGAGAATCAAAATAGTTGTCTGTTCATTTTTTTTTTGCAATTTGGTTTCTTAACTTCTAGTCTGGTTTTCGTTTACTAGGTTTTACTATAAACAAAAAAAAGTGCAATATATAAACTTTTTTTTAAATTTTTAGTCCAATAATAAAACATACATGTACAACAGTGTTAAGAAAATATGTGGCAAGTAATTTTAGTACAAGTTTTCAATGTATTTATATGTGTATTATTTATGAGAAGTAAAACACTGAGAACTTTTAACAGTGGTTAGGAATGGAATGAGCTATGCAGCTTACAAAGATTATTCATGAAATACAATATTAAGAGTCTAAATGTCTTATTTTTAAACATAAACATGTTTTTCAGAATAAAACTACCCTTAACTCAGCCCTCAATGCACTGAAAGTCGAGATGACAGAAATGCGTAATGCTCACGCTGCAATTACCAATGAGCTTCACATGACTCGTGAGGAAATCATGAAGAACCAGCATCATTCACAGAACCTTAGCAGGCAACTGGAGGTTTGTTATTATTTTCAATTCCTTTTTTCTAATAATAA
Organism: Odontocerum albicorne; assembly: GCA_949825065.1. Lineage (NCBI taxonomy): Eukaryota > Metazoa > Arthropoda > Insecta > Trichoptera > Odontoceridae > Odontocerum > Odontocerum albicorne. Next base: position 22,863,018 of record OX463855.1, read on the forward strand.
ATATTGAATTGACATTATTCTCTAAATAAGGTAATTAAAACATCAAGAGTAGAATAGTTTTGCTGTCTTGGTATTAACCTATATATTTCAAGAACTGGAATTAGCTTCTTGAGTGTGGAGCATTTATTAAAGTGACTTACTCACAACAATCATGAAGAGAAGGCTAAATTATGTATAGGCTAAATGGCATTATTAAAAATTGACTTGTTGGTGATTGTGTAAAAGACATGTAAGCTTTGAACTAAATATGCAGATGAACTGATTCAAATACATGGATATCACATTACAGATAAGATATATATTTCTGAAAAAAATCTGTGTCAAATAATTTTTTTCATATAAATACATATTAAATTTGCATATGTTCCACGAAGAAAAAATCAATGAAACATTTGAGAAAAATTTCAAGTTTATTCTGAAATATGTAGCGGAAAAATCATATACATATGTGATACACATATAAAGAATTGTAGTATTTATAATGAAGCATATAAATATTCCATATCACTATTAATCAATTGGGAATTAGGACCTGGGTGAAAATATCCATTCCAAGTTTGCTGTTTTGCATATGTAATCTCATTCATTTTACAAGAAACATTTCAACTTTACTGGGATGATTTTTAATTAAGGCTTGAATTCCTTTTTCAAAATGTGAAAAGGTGTCAACTTATTTCGTTAGTATTACTTCTCAAGAAATCTTTATTTTATCTTCCGTGTGAATTTTAGTCAAATTATTTGAATTCCAATTTTTAAATATTTGGTATACCAAATTTTGTGAATTTGTTGATTTTTTTTCAATTCTGTTAAAAATAGGGTTTATGGTGATACTCGGGGTATATTTATAATTCATAATGAAAATACTTAGAGCGCTTTGCTCAAATGTTTATATGACTATTTGAAAAATATTATTTGTTCAGATATAGTGATTAATTTGGTTAATGAGATAATTTTAAAAGTTGAGCCGTGTAAATAAATACAGAAAATGCAGAGAAAAATATTTATTTCCCGAATTCATAGTTTGGCCCAAATACTAATTTCTAACCTTAAAATGTATTCAAAGTCATGATACATTCCAAATTTTTAGTTAATGAAATCACATACCCTTACTTATGGAATCTACGGCAAATTTGTGCAAAATTCAAATACTAATTTGTTTAGTAAAAAAAATAGTTAAGATTTAGTGTTAAGGTTGGACTATGAATTCAGATCTCAGTGTACATATTTTTCTAAATATAGAAGATGTTTATTGGATATTTAATATTCGAGTTAGATGTAGAAAAATATGATGTAGAAACAGTGGTTTTTTTCTCTATATTTACAAATTATTTTATTATTCAATCACAATTTTTTTTTTATTTCAGGAAACAAACAAGATCAACAAAGATCTGGAAAGTCAGAGACTCAATGCAGTGAGATCAGAACAAAAGGTCGAACAAGAACTGATGAAAGCAAATGAAAAAGTTAAAGGTAAATATGAAATACATAGTCTTTAGCCTAATTCTTTTACAAACCTTTTTCTTTTTACTCCTTTGATCTGTGTAAGCATAAATATTTCGTTATCTTTAACCACTAGTATCCTTCTGCAAGACATGGACATACCTCCCAATTTTGCCATCTTGCATTCACCGTATCTCTTAATACCTCTTAGGATCGTGCCTTTACCCATGTTATTAACAGATCTCTTAGGGTTTTAGTGGCTCTATTTAATATGCACTTTGTCCATTACTAATTTATGTATTAATGAAGGGTACAGTGTACCTTATAACAGAAACAATGAAACAATAATAAAAAAAACCACTAGTAAGCGCTTCATACATTACAAAAAGACGGAATATATAAAAGGAAAATTAAAACAATTACAAGAAAAATAAATTCAAATAAATAAGCACAGCAAATAATACAAATAAGTACACAGTCCCATAACAATTCAACTACTCGTATGTATACGAGTCACCAACACAATATGGGGCTGTCCAAAGGCGGACAGTCTGCACTGCACCAAACTGGATGTCACCCTTGACGTCGATGTAAAAGGGGAATACAGATGCTTACAAACAAAAGTCAAAATCATCCCCACAACACTAAATGTCTCAAAATACCAATACATAACTTTTAAAACAAGTTAGTAAAAAAAATGTGAAAAAATACAGACACTAAAGACCAATCATCAAATAACAAATTGGAAACAAAATAAAAAGGACAGAATCAAAGAGCTGTCAACAACATCAAACAAATCTCAGTCAGCATGGGAAAAAAATACAAGAATAGATAAAGAAAAATTCAAGCATCAATTAAAAAGTTCTATTTTGATGCATTGATGAACAGTAGTTAATTTCCACTATTATCTACAGCAAAATTTTGATCCAAATTCACTAATTGCTCTTTCTGCATCTAGGAGCAATTGTATTTCATGTCTGCATCTTCCGAAGACTGCTGTTTGCCATTTGTAAAGATGGATTGTCATAAATTTTTTATCAATTATATTTGTGTATTTTTCAGTATTGAGTGATACAAGTGAAGAAGAAAAGCAACACTTGAAAAAGCTCAACCATCAAAAGACCATGGATTATGAGAGAGAACAACAGGAACGTGACCGTCATAATCAAATGGTAAGATTATTTTTATTATTTAATTTATTTTCAACCTTGTATCAATAGTAATTCTCATGTGCCCAGATTATATCGATTGTGTAATGACAATGCTGCAATATTGGACATATTTGGAGACAGTCTTAATGCCTTTAAAAGTTCTCTCATGCAGCATGTTTGTTTATTTGAACCATGAGTCCGGCGCCGCAGCGTGACTCGTTGACATTTTCTCTTCTCAATGACTATTTTTTTTATCAAACTTTCTGAGGTGTGGAAAAATATGATGAAGTTTTCATATGCGTTTTTTTCAAGCGTATTGGAGTTGATGAATTATGAATATATTTATAGATCTCCTAGCCTTGAATCTCTTGAACCTTTGCTTGTCTCATGTCTATATTATATGTATGGTAGGTAGTATGCATTTACGTACTGCTTTCTGATATTTTTTGTTTATCATTCATGTTTATGACCATACACATGCTTTTTGTGACAAGTTTTGTTCGATTTTATATTCATGCAAACTCAAAATTCTAATTTGAGTATTACTATTGTAACTATTTTTAAAGGTCAGGAAAAAAACTGTACATTGTAATTAATAAATTACTGCGGAAAAAGTATGCAGACTTTCCCGTTTTATAAAAACCACATACATATGTGTCTATGCACATTTCAATTCCATTTACGTCACTTTTGAATTCCATTTACGATAAATCAAATTGTTCAAAAATGCATTTATTTCTAAACAAAATGAATGAATAGATCAATTAAAGTATTGTCCATCGCTGGCTACTACTTTTTCCCATCTCTCAGGCAATTTTCAAATTCTATCTCGAAAAAATGACTCGTCTTTTGAGGCGATCCGAGTTTGGAGCCAATTTTCGGTTTCTACGAAAGAAGTGAACCGGTGACCTGCCAAATCGTGCTGCATCCTTCGGAACAACCAGTAATCGGAAGAAGCAATGTCCGGGGAATACGGCGGGTGTGGTAAACTTTTGCGACATGAGGCCGAGCGTTGTCATGAAGAAGAATAACTTTATCATGTCTTTGCTCGTATTCTGGCCGTTTTTCTCGCAATGCACGGCCCAAACAAATTGATTGTAGCCGATACCGATCGCCTGTAATGGAATCGCCAGGTTTCAGCACCTCATAGTAAACAACACCCCTTTGGTCCCACCAGATACAGAGCATGATCTTCGAACCATGTATGTTCGGTTTTGATATTGATGTTGAGGTCGATGGCAACGATTGACCGGGCTTAGCGTAGTATTTTTTCTTCTTGGGGTTGTAGAATATCCACTTCTCATCTCCAGTTACAATCCGATGCAAAAACCTTTTCTTTGTTGCCTTTGAATCAGCTGCTCGCAAGTGAAAAATTGCCTTTCAATGTCTCTCGGTTTCAGTTCATAAGGTAGCCAATTTCCTTGTTTTTGAATCATTCCCATGGCTCTCAATCGTACGGAAACGGCTTGTTGAGTCACTCCCAATGATTCTGCAAGCTCCTCTTGCGTTTGACTCTGATCTTCTTCGAATAATGCCTCTAATTCTTTGTCCTCGAATTTTTTTGGCTGTCCAGAGCGAAGCTTGTCTTCGACGCTGAAATCTCCATCCTTGAAACGTCGAAACCATTCCCTACATGATTTATCAGTTGGAGCAGAGTCACCATAAACTTCGACAAGCATTCGATGGGCTTCAGCTGCACTTTTCTTCCAATTAAAGCAGAAAATTAAAACCTCCCGCAAATGCTGCTTGGTTAACACAAAATTCGACATTTTCAACACTACAAAACAAGGTTTTTGCACGAAACTCAAAGCGATATAAACTGAATATTATTGGCAGATGTCTACCCTCTCTGAAACTGCCAAAATCGGCTGTCACTATGAACCATTCATAACTGCCAGAGCCATCTTTTGGAAACGGACTGAACTAATTTGTACTTCCAATATTTAACTAAAGCGTTTGTGTCGTGTGCATGGTTTTTTTATAATATAATATACCTTTGCCAATGCAAAAAACAATATGAACTGACTATGGCTCCAAAAGCAATCATAATTCACGGTGGTATAAATAATATTCAGAAGCATAAAAAAAAATTGTCAACAAGGGGTTCGCTATTTTTCCTGTTAGTAATTCTTCAAGAACAGTAGCCAAGTGCATACCCATTAAAGCAAACCTATTAAAGAAATACTGGAATTGACCCATGAATAAAATCCATAAAACTTGTTTAACATCTTACTGGTTGGTTGGAAGACATTGCCACATGGTAATAAACCCACCAGGTTGTATTGTATCCAAGTGTAATACGATATACAAATTTCAAATCCTATTATCTCAAAAGGAGGTATTTTGAGTTGTTATTTCATTATAGAACTAGTATAATGATATGCCACAATGTACTCAGCGCAACCTTAAAATTTATTAATATTTAAGAAAGAAAAGATTTAAAATGAAACTCATATTTGAACAAATAAGCTCCAATGGTTAATAAGAAAAGGCAAAATTCCCCTTTTACTCATTGAAGAAAGTAATCGTTTCATTTGGTTTATTTAAATTTATGGACTTTTTGTATTTTTCAGTTGTCAAATGAAATCATGAAATTAAAGAAAGAGAAAGAGGATTTGAATACTCTAGTAGCAGAAATGAAAGAACAATTGGCTTCACAGCCCACTCCAAATGGAACAGCCACACCTGATAAGGTTTGTCTCATATTCAAATTTATTTTCGTAATATTTTACCATTTGAAATTTTTTTTAGCGATAATTAAATTGTAAGTTTTATATCTATATCCAAACCTAATATGAGATTTTTTTTATTTCAATCAAATGATGTTTGCTTATATAAAATTGTTTTAATCCAATTTTATATTATATTAACTGCTTACCAGAGCCAGCAGTAGTAACAGCCAGTCAGGAAGAATAAAAATAAATAAAAAAATACATTAAAACAGGATTTGAAGTTGAATTGAAAATTAAAAAAAAATGGTAAACATTGAGTTAAGTACATTTCAAGCAAATAATTAACCGACAAAAGGGTTTTGACCTTTATTGAAGGGTTTTATGACAGTTTCTATAAATTTAAAGTTTATTACCACTACCATAGCAAATGCACCACTGACAGATCAATGTAATAGGCCTTTTAGTATAGGAAAGGTGCACTGATAGATCAGCACATTGAAGCTATAAGGGTTAAGAACCAATGTATCAACGACAACATACAATGAAAGCTTATTGGCAGACATCATTCAAATGTCACGGTTTCAATAGACCGATATTGATTTGCTTTTTTGATGGCAGGACGAAAGTGAAAATGTAGAAAAGGCGGTAGCAGCAGCTTGCAGTGAATTAGAAGCCAAACATTCCCAGCAAATGGACACTCTGCAGCGCCAACTGGATCAACACAGGGACAAGAATAATGTAAGAGTCTTTAACATATTTTTCTCATTTACTTTTGTTCAGTCTATTAATACTCCAAGCTCTGTATTTTCCTTGTGCTAAGTGACAGAAAAACAAATGCCACATCTCAAGGTTATAGACCTTACTTAACCTTTCCGCGAGTACCACCCCAACCGTGGGGCCATGAAATACTGAGTCAGATAGCGTATGGCCCCACGGTTGGGGTGCAGTGATCATTTCTCGAATATTTCCAGATCATGTCAGGATTTGGAGTACCAATGACATCTATTTATGATACCACACAATTAAATCATTTATCGGCTAGTTACATGTTTTACCAACTGAACAAACGATGTTTTAAAAATTTTGAAATATTTTACTACTCGAGAGGTTAACAATATCTGGACCCATATCACGAAATTTCTATTTCTGGATACAAGCTATAAATATTCATTAACTCGGTAGAGAATACATGATGTATATATATATTTTCTTATTCAGCCTTACCTAATTGAAAAATTAATGTTACAACAGTAGAAAACTTTTGGTAAATTGTGTTGATTGGATTCTGTTATTTTCATCTAATAATAATAAATTACCACCATTTAGTGAGCAATCTCACTTCAAGAGTGCTTTATTTATTTACTATTGACTTTCAGTGAAAATAAACCTGATTTTATGTGGATTTTTTACGATTATCCTATTTCCTATAAAAATATGCAGTTCTTATCATTTTTTATTTATTTTAACTAACCAACAATACAACATTCATTGCAGTAAATAAATTTGGTAATTATAATAATTGTTCTGTTGATTCGCCTTGACTTTGGCACCATTGATTAGTGGTTATACTATATATATTATTAACAAGGACTATCTTCTTCAATGATCTATTTAAATTTTTGAAAAAAAACTCCATTTTAAAATGAAATCCATTTTGGAAAAATGCAGTTGTTTATATTTTATTTTCGTCTATGGGTGAAAAATGAGTGAAAATGTGATATTCATAGAAATCGCCAATGATCATGTCAACTATTTTTATTATTCTATATAGACAATCAGTAGATATATTTTCCATAAATAAGTCAAAGTTTTCTTTTTTATTCATTTTATTTATTCTTAATCATTATTTGGCATTTGTCTCACTGACACTCAACACACATTTGAAATCAATCAACATGCCAGTTAAGGTTATTATTTTATGCACTCGAATGTTGTAAAAGTTTCTTGGAATTCGTTGTTGATATTTAGTTTTCTAAATTAAGTATATTTTTATATATATTTGCGCTTTTGTTTTTACTTTTTGTAGATAGCATCACTGTGACCTTAACAAAACACAATTTATATTTAGTGTGTATAAAACTATACTTATACAACAATATATCATAATTTTTATCCTTTACAGTTTACAATTTGGAAAGATTTTTTTTATTTTCACAATTAAATTTTAGGGGCATTTCTTATTTAATACAATTTCATTTTTATATTAACTTCCCCTCTTATAATATTGCTTCTGTTTATTGACATATTTTTTGTTTGCACCCATGTGTGATTGTGTTTCTCCCACATTAAACTAAAACACAACACAGGATCTAAGAACAAAAAACTGGAAAGTGATGGAAGCCTTGCAAGCTGCCGAAGAGAAAGTGAAAAAGTTAAGCAACTCAACAAAGTCTGCTGATGATGATAGTCTTAGAGTAAGTGTTGATCTAGAAAATAATAAATGGTGTCTCACGCTTGTGCACTTGTAGAACAAATTCACCCATCAATTGCTAATTTACTCCTATTTACTCAACAGTTTTACATCCGTTTTAGTTGTTTGTGTCAATGTTTCCATATTTTTTGTTTTATCATAAAAAATTATCTAGTTTTATAATTATTATCTATAGTTGGAAAAGTTCTTAAGATTACACATTTGCACTTTGTTATTCGGAGTACCAAACACTCGAAAAAAATCCCTCGTTTTGACCGTAACTACAGTAGTGTACGAATTAAAGTGAACAATGATAAAATAGTTGAAACAAATATTTATTAGCCATAAAAAGTCCAAAAAATTTTTAAATCATTTGATTATTTAATATTTTAATAAGGAATATGTTCGCATTTAGCTTTTAAAACTTCTTGTACGCATTTTGGCATGGATTTAATAAGTTTTTTGCAGTTTTCCATTCTTTGCTCATCCCGAAACCACACTGATAATAATTATTGCTTCAATCATCTTCTGTTTCATTGTACAGTCTGTTTTCCGGATCCTGGCTTTACAAATAGAGGGTAATATTGTTTTCTTGGAAATAGTCAATCATCATTTTCGATTTGTGACACGGTGCAGAATCTTGCTGGAATACTACTTCTCCATTTATATTAACTTTCTCCAGCTCATTTATCAATCTCATAGTAGTTGTATTAATGTAATTATGAATAGTCAGAAATATAGTATAAAATAATGAATATTTGAATGATTTAAATAATATTTGGACTTTTTGTGACTAACAAAAACTTGTTATAACTATTTTATCATAGTTCACATTAATTCACACACTACTGTATATCTGTGATGAGTTAAATTTATCCTTTTAGTACTCACTGATGATTTGGACCTCATTTTGAAACGAGATTTTAGTTTTTTTTGTTAATAGACGTGTTTAAGATAGTGTAGTTCATTTTTAATTGATCAATATTAATCCAAATCTTAGGTACATAAAATTTCAACTGCTTATTAGTGAAGGAATTATAAGTGAACTTAATACATACATACAATCAGAGGCGGCTCGTGACTTTAAAAACAGGTGGAGCATGATGAGGCTGAAGCCCCCCCACCAATTTTTTTTTGGTTTTTTTTTTTTTTTTAAATTAACTATATACTTTTAGTACAGTGAGGTCGAACCAAAAAAATACTAAGAATTATCAATTTTTTTAATACGAAATTAAACAAAAATAATTTTTATTTAAATATAATCATTAACAAAACTATCAATATAAAAAAACATGTATTTTTCACAAAATCAAATGAAAATATTTTTTATTAACGTATAAAAATTCAATAAACAAAACTCTTTATAAAAATATGAATTTTTCACAAAATCAAATGGAAATCGTTTTTATTAATATAATACATGACTATGAAAAACAAAAAAATAAACATCGCTCATTACAGCGCGGGGCAGGCATGCTCCTGCCCCAAACAGACCTTTACGCAGCAAAGGAAAAGCGACCTTCTTATACGGTAATATGGAACTTTTCTCTTTACCTCCACTGACTATCCAAACACCATCAGATCTCACGTCATAGCGACAGCTTAACTGAAGCTAGCGACCACGGCAGATACAAAACTGCCCCGCCGCAACTCGTTTAGTTGTATGCGTGCATCATATTTCGTACTTCGTGTGCGTATATATTTCACACCTACATACCAGTAATAAGTTAATATCGTTTTTATTCAAATATTTATAAATCATTACGTGCAAATAATATTCAGAAAAACTAAGAATAATTACAATTATACCAATAATAAAAACACGTTTCAAAAACATTTCAGCTAATTATTATTTTTTTATTAGGAGAAATGTGTGTGGGGCAGTGCCCCGGTTGCCCTTAAAGACGAGCCGCCCCTGCATACAATCATGCGATGTCTCTTTTTGGGTATGCAGAAAGGGCAGATCTCCATATCTTTATATCCATCCACATTCATTCATCGTACATGCTCTCTCGTTTCTCGTACTCCTTACTTTTCTCTCAGTCAAAATTTCTACAACTATCTCCTTCCACTGTTTTCTCGGTCTACCTCTTCCTCACTTCTCATTAAATTCAGGCATATTCTTTAGACTTTCATATGGAATTGTAAAAGCTAAGGATGTATTTGTTCCAAAATTACTTCGTAGCTTATTCTGTCAATGTGGCCAAACTATCAAATAAACTTAATGCTTTCTGCAAATATAACTATTGTATGCTTCTTGTTTTAAATACCTCGTATTAATATTTTTTCCACATATATTATACTTTGTATGTATATCTCAATGCTTGAATTTTTTACCTCAAATAAATTCTTAACGGATGGTGTCAAGTCATGTAGAAACAAGATTGTGATTTTTTGGATTATACACCAATTAGCAACGACCAGACTTTATACACTGAGGCTATTCACCGTTAAAAATCATCACATTTGTCAAACACATCCTTATAAAAATTAAATATGAACATATATATAATAAAAATATAGTCAATTTATAATGGCAATTGTTTTTTATTATTATTTATCTGTAGTCCTAGAACCATACATCTTTAGATATCTATCTGACCTGAATATAAAAAAACTTTTTTATTTATTCACCTATTACGAGTACAATCAAATCCTTGACATCAGGTATTAAAAGTACACTCTTCCAAAAGACCATGAAAGGTTATTATGGTTACAGGTTATTTGTTTATTAAAACTCATTAGAGTTACAGGTTATTTGTTTATTAAAACTCATTAGAGTTACAGGTTATTTTTTTATTAAAACTCATTAGAGTTACAGGTTATTTGTTTATTAAAACTCATTAGAGTTACAGGTTATTTGTTTATTAAAACTCATTAGAGTTACAGGTTATTTGTTTATTAAAACTCATTAGAGTTACAGGTTATTTGTTTTCTTTTTATGATTATTATGAGGTAAATTTTCTTTTAGGAGGCATTGTGCGCAGCTCGTCTTGCTGAGCAGTCGCAAACAAAGGAGGTGCTTCTCAGACTCTATCCCGACTTGGAAGTGCAAGGAGCATCCCACCAAGAGTGGCTGCAAAACTTTGTGGAGAAGACCCGCCAATTGAAACAGAACCACGCACCAGTGGCCACCTCTGAAGATGAGGCCAAACTTAAAGATATGGAGAAGCAGAATCTTCATCTTCAGACCCTCGTCGATAAATATAAGAGGGTTATCGATGACACTGTGAGTTTAATTTTGTTCTCTTTTGAAAAAAGTAAAATAAATTATTTGTGTTTATTAACAAATCAGTTCAATATATTTTTCCTTAATACGAGTACAATGAAGAAATTTATAGTAGATGGCCATCTGTGAAGAAACCTAGTTTGAAATTTCAAGAAAAATGTTTATTTAACGATATGTCGAATTTCAATATAAATTTTACCTTTTTATATTATTATTATAAAAAATACTTTTTTGCAAAAGAAGAAAAATGTACAATATTTTTAGTGATGCTTTTTCTGAAGCACAAAAAATGATTATTTTAGCGTAAAATAATAAAAATACATATATATATTTTAAATAAAAGATTTCCTGTCTACAGCTCTAGCATATCACAGGGTATAATTTCTTCCATTAGATGCTTCTATTGTTTTCCCTTCATTATTATTGTTTACAAATGTATAATTACTCTTTATGCAAAAAAAAAAAAAAAAGTTATTCAAAACCAACAATACTGAAAAATAATGACCAAACGATATAAGTGATCCAGTGAATATTTAAGAGTTTCATATAATCATCAACCAACTATCCCAACATATTACCAATTCCATTCCTTCCAACGTCTCTCAACCATACCTTGTTCTTGCCAGTGAATCTTTCATTCGAGTAAATTGTCTCAATTGATATTTAAGATTATTGTGTAGTTTATTTGAAAGACAATTGTTTCAAGTATTAGTTATCGTGCTACAATATATTGATTAAATTCTATTTTTGTCTTCAATAAAGATATTCTTCTTTCTTTAAATCATAATTATTTTAATTGCAAATTCAAACCAGTTATATACGGGGAAAAAATCAGTATTCAAAAAATCTTCATTAACACATTGAATGCTGAATAACTTAAAATCATGGCGGTGTTAAACACTTGGCCCAGATTTAAAATTAAAATAGTATAATTCATGTCATATAGCCTTACATATTCTATGAGTACCGTTAGGCGACTCTAGTCTTTATAAAAATTTTTAGTCCATCCAAAGAAATTTCAAATACAAAATTGTTGGGTGTTTTAAGCACCCAGCAAAAGTTTGCATAAGCGCACATAGATGTTTTCAGCACTGAATGTATTAATAAAATTTCTTTCTGATTATTAAGTATTACTGAGTAAAAATCACTTTAAAAAATATATATTTAATTTTATGGTTAGTAATATTTCTTGAATATGTTCAACAGGAGGGAGTTTTAAGTAGACTGCAAAGTAATGTGACAGAGGAGGAGCAAAGATGGGCGAAGCAGTTATTAGAGAAACAGCAAGAAGTAGACAATCTGAAGAATAATTCAATCGCCCAAGTAAGCTTTTCAATGTTTTTTTACGGCAACTATAGCATCAACCTCTATTATTGCAATTTTTATTATATTCAGTTACATACCCCAAAATTTCTTATCCCATTTTTCCATGTGCAATAGAAGGATTTTTTTAAACATTAGTATTTATTATCATATTGTTCTTGTATTCGTCAATAATACAATTTTCCACTTTAATTTAATTATTTTATGGCCATGGTGTGGTACTTATACAATCAAGACTAACAAAGTGTAACTGTCTCAACAAAGCTTTTGTCTTTCCCACACTTCTCTATGGGTCTGAGGCTTGAGTCCACTATAAGAGGAGGCACATTCGAAGTCTGGAAATGTTCCATAAGCGTTTCCTTCACTCTTAGATCCACTGAAGTGATCATTTCACAAATGTCTCGTTCTTTCAACGCTCCAACTGTAAACCTAAAGAGGACATGGTTGTAGAGGCGAAATTGAAGTAGACAGGATGTGTGATTTGCATGGACAATCACAAACTCCCAAAATGCATCAACAGTGTGGGGGCGTCTGGAAATTGGGAGCATGTGGCTCAAGATTGTGGAAGGTGGAGAGTTATCTGTTTTTTTTTTTTTTTTTCAAGCTGAAGGCCTTCAACAACTAACATATGAGAAACAGTCAGCATGTTGCAAACATACGTCAGTATATCCAAGAAGTTCAGCGGGATCTGCGACGTCTGCAGACGGGAGTCTAAAGTCAGACTGTCTTCTTAAAGAAGGTCACACAATTGACGTGGAGAAGCAGCTTGAAATTGACTTTGGAATAACGAGGGGATCCTTCACTACGAGGCCCAGCAATAATGACAGTTTCCACTTCTATGATGGAGCAATTTTGTTAATATGACATTCTTGCTTGACCATAATGGCTCAATCTGAGCCATTATGGTCAAGCAAGTTATTTATATATTTTTTGAGCAATGTTATTTATATATTTTTTTCTTTTTCAGTTACAAAACAGGGTAGAATCATTAGAAAAGGAATTGGAAGGCGAGCGTAACCGTATGAGAGAACCAAGTCCATTAGTGCCACACATTGGCAAGCCTTCCTTTACAGATATGGCTGGTGTAGAAAAATTAAAAGAGGTAAGCTAATGTTGGTTCTTAATAATCAGATCTTGAAAATTGTAGAAACTTTCAAGTTTATTTAAATGCATGCACAAATAATAGTAGTAAAAAAACATATACAGAACAAGAGATGACGCACTGAATCTATTTTTTACCTCATGTATTCACACAATTTGGTAGGAGGAACATGCAGTTCCTTATGCTAAGACTTTACAGCACTATCCTGAGAGAGTATAATAGTTTTTACAATGTCGCACCTTCAAATTAAAAAAAAATGTAACCAGGAAAATTCTTGGACACGGGAGAGGCTAGAGATTTTTGGGTGTTTCCATATAAGTACAGTACCCGGCGGTAAGTAATACACATCAGGCTTAAGAAAGAGACTGTCGGCCATAATCGGCTAACTTCGGTTTTGTAGTGCGTCGTCTCTGTCATTCATACACATGTTCTGTCGCGATTTGTCAGTCGTCAAGCGTTCTAGGGTGTGGTCACGTCCAGTTTAATAATTAAATAACTGTAAGCATTTTTATAACTCCTGACTGGCTATGCATGAGTTTTGCCGGTAGTACATGTGCTCTTGTTTTTTTTCTGTTAAAAGTTTCTAAATAAAACAATTATAAAAAAATATATGTTGTAAAAAGGCATTTTTTTATTTAATTACAAAAAGTTTAACAGCTCTTTCTAGATACCGGACTGTTAGCGCATCATGCGACAGAGACGACGCTCTACAAAGCCGAAGTTAGCCGATTATGGCCGACAGTCTCTTTCTTAAGCCCGGTGTATATTATTTACCGCCTAGTACTGTATATGTGTGTGTGATGAGAAGTTGGATAGATTTTGATGTGGTTGGTATTGTGTGTGTGATAACTTGGGATTAAAATATGTGAGGATGTGAATGGTTCATCTGAATGTTTCAGTATATATTTAACACATATATAAAATTTGTGATTAAGGAGTAGAGACTTCGCTATAAGCCTTACCTAGTGAAGTGTTCTCTAAATCCACAAAGTGAAGGGTATTTAGCATTGTTATGAACTTGTACTCTATGGTTCGCCTTTGTAATAAAACAATGTAAATTTTAAATGGTATATTGTAGATAATAAAAATTAAAAAAAAACATAGGTGATCCATTTCTTCCTAAATTCTAGGATGCTTTGATCTAGAAAGATAATTCCGGGCGCTTTGACCTGGAAAGGGTATATTAAATATTTACATTTTATATGATATACCAGGTGTACCTATGAAACCGGAATTTGTTCATAGATGGATCTAGTTGTCAATTGTCAATAGTGACTGTCAAACCGTGTCATTGGCGCCTTTTTCTTGTGTTTACATTTGTCAAAGATTTTTAACTCACAACAATGCAAGTTTAATACAACTACATATGTTTTCATAGCGTTGAACATGTCTGTTTTTGTGCCTGAAAACTACGATTTGCGGACAGCATTGATTTTCTGTTACCATTTAAAGAAAACTGCTACAGAATCGCATCGAATGCTTGTCGAAGCTTACGATGAGCATGCTCTTGGTAAATCACAGTGCTTTGAGTGGTTGAAAAAATTCAAAAGTGGTGAATTGCAAGTATTGTTGGATGAGGATGACACTCAAACACAACACAAGAAGCCGTCTCCATATATTTGAAAGCCATGGGAAAGATCCAGAAGGTGGGAAAATGGGTTCTACATGAACTGAATGAAAACCGAAAGTAACAGCAGGAAAACTGAAAAACCACTTGCGAAATGCTGCTCGCCAGGTACAAAAGAAAATCATTTCTCCATCGAATTGTGACTGGCAATGAAAAATGGATATATTTAGAGAATCCTAATCGTAAAAGATCATGGGTAACTCCAAGCAAACCAGCGACATCAACTGGAAGGCCAAATCGCTGCTAAAACCTGGCGGAACCGTTAATACTGAACGCTACCGAAAATAAATGATGTATTTGAACCAAGCATTACGTGAAAAACGACCAGAATATCAAAAGAGGCAACACAAAGTAATTTTGCTTCATGATAATGCACCATTGCATACACCAAAACCGGTCAAGGAAACGATTAAAGTGTTTAGTTGGCAAATACTTTGCATGCGGCTTACTCACCAGACTTGGCTCCATCCGATTACTACTTATGTGCATCGATGGGACACGCACTTGCTGAGCAGCGCTTCACTTCTTACGAAAATGGCTTGATGATTGGTTTGCCTCAAAAGAGTAAAAGGTTTTTTGGTGTGGCATCCACAAATTGCCAGAGAGATGGGAAACACGTGTAGCTAGTGATGGGCAATACTTTGAGAAATATATTTTTTACTGTTTTGATACAATAAATGTGTATTTTCTATAAAAAAAAAACGGTTTCATAGGTACAGACCTGGTATTACATGTTTTTGTAAAGCATTAAAATTGTTTATTTTCAGGAAAATGCTCGTCTCACTGAGATTGTAGAAAAATTACACGGTACAGCCCAGTCACTCAATGGTCCATCACAGGTATGTTAAATTTTATGTATTTCATTTTGCTTCTTGGTAGTGTCAATGATGAATGCATAATCATCCCTAATTTACTTCAATTCTATTCACTGTGATACAACTGTACCCACAGCACTTCCACACTCGTTAGAAAAAAATCAGATTCCCTTAAACACAAAAGTAAGTGGTTTATGTCACATGTGAAAGAATAACCTGAAGAGGAGATCCTTCTCTATTAGCACCATGCCAGAATGTGAAAAGGAAAGCAGTGATACTAAAAAGAGATAAAATTATTTTTTACATAAAAAACCTTACGTAACAATTTTTTATTATTTTCAATAAGGGCCAATATTTTAAATTTTCTTGAAATAAAAAACTAAGAGATGATTGATATAAATTAATTGTATATTATTATGATACATTCTCATTTTTTTTACTACTCGGTGCTTATATATAAATATTGTGTGATGAGTAATATTGAATTTGCAGCATCCTTATGTTCCTGGTAGAATGAAAAGGATGCTTACTTTGTATTCCACAAAATAAATCTTAATCCAAAAAGTAATTTCTATTTTTAACTTCAAAGAAATGTTTTCAATTTTGCACTCATTCATTGAAAAAAATATTTTTATAGATTTTCAAACAGCTTTATTAGCTTGTAAATGTTTTTTTTTTTTAATCAATGAGAGATCTAATTTAATCGCTTAGTTTTGCATTACTTTCAATTTTATATATTTACCTCAAAATAACTTTTTAATAAACGATTCAAGTGAAAAGAAACATTCATCAAGTCTCTCAGATATAAATACGGTTTCATTTGCTTTAAATATTAAATCACCCACTTCCAAGATTAGTAACATATAGAGTTAAATGATTTATTTACACAAATGTAATAAAAAAAATTACCTTAAAAGTTGTCAGTTTTAAACATGCTGCTTACTTGTTTATTAACTTTTTGCTCAACAAGGCCCTTAATCTGATGCTTCAATTGAATTTCTCATTACATAACTTTGAATCTTTGTGAGAACTCTCAATCAGCATGAAACTCCCATTTATTCATTGTAATTTATGAAGGGAATCGTATTTGTAATAAAAATGAATAACTTTCATTGTGTGTCTTCTAAACTTGTAAATTATTTACTCTTTAACACATCCGTCGTAAGACAAATCAATATATTTTTAGTAATTCTTGTTATATATTTTTTTTTATACATATATTATTTTGCAAAGACTGATAACAGCTATTATTCCATGTCCGCATATTAACCCTGGCGATTGTTTGACAGTTGCCCACTATTTCTACAAATGAGCATAAAGCAAGCAAAAAGCGACGTACGATCGCAGGTAACAATAATGACCATATTGTCTCAATATACACGGGTCTGCATTTGATACTGCATTGTGGTATGGGTTATTATTTGATTTGTCGGGGCATCATCAATGTAGTGATTCACATTCATTTGTCACTACTCATGGGTGTATCATATTTCATTGCCTTTATAATGGAAGAATTTATCTATGTAAATTTGTTGATAAATGGAAAACGTTTGTGTCCGTATTTTTATTTTGCGATTGTATGTGAAAAATTTGTTATTAATATGCGTGTTAAATATGCAGCCTAAATTTGTGTCAGAATTCAATAACTAGATGCTCAACAAGATATTATTTTGTAATAGTTAAAAATATTCCAAACATAGCATCAAGGGCTCGAGACCCAGTCTTTTTAGTCTTTTTTTTTATCTTTTCAAGATTTAACAATAGTTATTAAAATTTTAGAAACAAATTTTTCTTATCTAACAATTTATTAAAACATTTTTTACTACAATATATACAGGTGCGTTTTATGTTCCAGGCCGATGTTTTTTTTTTAATAACTTTTAAATGAAACACAATTTTATAATTTATATGTAATTGGTTGATTATGTGGTCTTTACCATCATGTATGGAATATAATGTATTAACATTATCGCAGACTTCTGGTGTTATTTGAGCAATTTCTTTTCAAATATTGTCCTTAAGCATCGCGATTGTGGTTGGTTTGTTGGTGTACACTTTTCCCTTCAAGTACCCCCATAGGAAATAATCGTGGGCGATCAAATCAGGGGATCGTGGGGGCCAATCGATATCACCACTTTTTGACATTATTCGGCCGGGAAAAGTTTCTCACAAAATTTCCATCGTAGCACAAGCTGTGTGTAATGTGACACCATCCTGTTGGAACCACATGTGCTGTAGGCCCAATTGATCCAATTCGGGTACAAGAAAGGTTACCAACATGTCACGATAGCGATCACCAGTAACTGTTACAGCATTGCCTCTAGCATCCTCAAAGAAATATGGCCCAATGATGCCGCCGGCCCACATGGCACACCATACAGTTACTTTACGAGGGTGTAATGGTCGTTGGTGTATCAATTGAGGAGTTTCAGTGCTCCAATAGCGGCTATTCTGTTTATTAACAAACCCAGCCAAGTCGAAATGTGCCTCGTCGCTGATGATTTTTTACCAAAAATGGTGATCTTCTATACCACCCTGTACAACCCGAGCACTCCAATTTCGCCGCCGTTTATGGTCATTTTCCTGTAGCTCTAAGCTCTAATGTCAATTGAATTTTATACACATAAAAATGCAAATCTTTTTTGATAATCATTAACAAACATGATGGAGACATTCCCAATTCTTGTGCACGGCGTTGATGAGAGGTGCGCGAACGTTCACCAAAACTCTGCCTCACTGCATCAATGTTTTCTGGCGTACGTTGTCGCCCACACTTTGTTTTATCTCCCGGTGTATGCAAATTTTTAAAATTATTACACGCTGAATGGTTGACTTGCTCGGCACATGATTTAAACCAAAAAAAACACGCAATTTTCTTTGCGTATTCACAATTGAACAATTATTTAAATGAAATGTTTTAATAACTTTAACGCGTTGTTGCGGAGTTAGATGCTCCATAATAAATTGTTATCGACCATTCTCCACGACTGTCAAATATAAACTGACAAATAACAGCCAAATAAAAATGGCGGCCAAACAAAATCGGCTTGGAACATAAAACGCACCCTGTACTAATAAAATTTCAAAACTTGAAACTAAAATGGTAACTTCATTTTTCTGACTTTTCTAAGTATTCTTCTGTATGTTTTTCAACACTTCTTAATTTCTGAAACTATTTTTTCAAAAATATTCAAAATATTAAAATATAGTAATGTTGATTATCTGAAAAAATATTTTTACGATATATATTTTTATTGAATAATTGCTTTTATAATGTCAAATAGTTATGCTGCCAAATCTAGAAAAATTAACACTAATTTATTACACGTAAAAATAACACTTAATATACTTAATTTAAAACTATTAACTTTTGTAAATAAATATATAAAAAATTAAGGAAAATTCTTTGACACTAAAATAGATTACATATATCTTGTATATTTGGTAAAATTTAATTTTATATTCCCATGGTTAAAGATATTGAATCTTAAAGTTGTAATTTACCTCTCATTTCTTTAGAACTTCTAATGTAAAAAATATTAAGATAATGAATTATACAAAGAAAATTACATATTTATAACATTCTTTCAAAATGTGTTTTCTGTTACAATGAAATATTCTAGTAAATCATTTCGTAATGGTTACATTTTTTTATTTTTACCTTAAATTAAAAATGAAGATTTTTTTTCAATTCTTCATAAATACTTAAATATGTATTATTAATGAATTTCAACCAAATTTTAATAATTACTAAATTAAATCGTAAAAACATTAGTAAATTGATAAAGACATGATCAAATAACTAGACAGAAAAACTAGAGAAATACCATTTGGGTAACGGTTTTCGGGGTGTTTTACTGCGTGATTTGGCTTATAATGCTGACATTTTGAAAATGTTGCACTTTTCATCTTCAGGGCTTGTTCTTAGTCAACTTCACCTACTGATGAACGAAGAGCCGCAAAAGCCTCAAAACATATTAGAGTAATACCAATTTAATGAATAAGCACATGTAAATTTATATTCATATATTAGATTCAGATTGATGTAAAAATTGACAATACTTTTTACTTATCTAACTTAGCATTTAAATGTAAATAAAAAGGATGTTGTCATATTCGAAAAATATATCTAAAAAATACATTTATTTTCAAAATAAAATACTGCAGAAAAATTTGGAAAAAAATCTACTAATTGCTGAAATAATTTATTTATTTTTTCTTAAAACCTACCTGCTATCTGAGGGTGTGTAACTCAACCTAGACTTCAAATAAAATTAGGTTCAGTGAGAAATAGTCACATCGTCAATTAAACCAATATCATTTAGTCAACAAACTGAAATTGATTAAGTACACTCTAAATTGACACTCATTTGTAACAGTCATCGAGGAAGTTGATAAATTTCAAACATTATAACCAATCAAGTACTTGTGTATATTATGAATATCAAATCTTATTAATATTACGTATCCAAATGCAAGTAAGCTATGTATAAACTATAATAGAACATCTAAACCACCAGCTTCAGTGTAAATACTTGGGGATATTAATCTTATGCACTACTACCATACCATACTGCAACAGAGATTCGCAAAGAGTGAGATTTAACTAAATTTCAGGGGCCTATTTTCATTGGTATTAACAATTTTTTGCCAACACATGCTTCCTTTTTAAATTCACAGTCGAAAAGGTTAATATTTCCCTTTAATTTACTATATAAAAAAATAAACAGACTTTCACCTCCACCGTTAAAAATTGAATCACAAAATTAACTCAATGTGTAAATCTGCAATTTCTTATTTTTAACAATCTGACCCGGTGGCAATATGTCTGTGAATCCCTGAACATGTATCCTTAATGTATATAAAATGTAAATCAATGAAATGTATAATTTTTTTTTTCTGGAACTACGAGGGTGGATCAAATATAAATGAGACTTTTTTGTTTTAATTGTTTTGCAAAAAAAAAAGACCAAGTACACATCATTTTTCTACATAATCTGCTTTAGAAATGCATTTTTTCCAGCGAATCAGTATTTTTTTATCCCGTCATCGTAAAAAGAAGTCGATGGCGTCAGCAACCAATTGCGCACAAACCCCTCGACTCCATCGTCGTCATTGAATCGTTGGCGGATGGCGGACGGAATCCTAGGTCCTTTTTGATTATGGGTCGAGTACTCCCATAACTCATTCCTATCTCAGAACAAATTTTGGAAACCGTCAAACGTCGGTCGCCTTCCAGAAGATCGCGGATGGCGTCAATGTTCTGTTCGGTAATGCTTGTCCGTGGGCGACGATCATGGCTCTCGTTTACGACCCCTTCACGGCCTTTCATGAACTCCTTATGCCAGGCAAACACACGGGGCATTACAGCGTTTGATCCCCGAACTGTGCCGTCAATCTCCGCAGAATTTTGGCCGATTTTACGTCCTCACTAGTGAAAAAACTTGATAATTATGCATTACTCAATCAACGGGTGCACCTCTTTCCCTGACATTATGTGCCATAATGACGAAATATGCAGAGGCCGGCCAACCACTCTCCCCGCTCCTAATATCCCCACCCAACACTCCTCGAGGTGGCGGTGCGCTCCGTTTAAAATTACCAAAAGTTTTGTTTATATTTGATCTACCCTCATATGTCTGTTCTTTATATTTTTTATGGAACACTTGATAAATATCTTGGCTACAAGTTAATAATATTCAATGTCATTTTGAAAAGGTAGACTGTGATCATTTTGTATTAAAATGATTTACTGATGCAATAAAATTATATTTATTTTAAGCATATCTTGAAATAATTTATGTTCACCATAACTACAACTCGAGAGTAAAAATTCATGCTATTGGCATGCATGTTGGTGTTGCTTTTCAAAATGTTGCTGTCAATTTTCATATTTCCTTAAATATGGGTATTTAAGTTCTTTTTTTTTTAATATTACACATAATTTCCTTCAAAATTAAAAAATGTGTTCATTTTGAATATCAATGAAAATTTCATTAAAAAAACATTTAATAGTATGTGTCTCATCATTGTTAATTGACGATCAGTATTTCTATCTCTTTTATTAACATTATAAATTTGTTCAATCGCCTACAAACACTTACATTGAAAAACCATCCTACACCATACACCAGTGTTATGATAGGGAGATTCCTAGTCTCAGCCTAATGTGGAAGGACGTGGAATGTCAGGTTGTGGACTGACCTGGATGTAGGTGTTCTATGACATCCCTACGTTTCCGTAATGAAGATAAAATAGGAATCATTGTAAATAAATAATGTACTTTCATAAAAAACCCTAAATCTTGATCAGAACTTTTGTCTTGAATTCTTTATTTTAATAATCTCACCTATAAAACATGCATTCTTATGTATAACTTAAGATTTATTTTTATTTCCCTTACCTCTTCTTTCTTATCGTGCAAAGTATATTATTTATATTGTACTTTTGTTTCAGGGTGGTTCCGGCGAAAAATAACATTTAGAAGGAGAAAAGTCAAGGAAACGCGAGTCACAGATCAAGGTAGAAGATGCTCATTGGGAGAAGAGAGGGTCTTGGGCGAACAAGAAAACACTCTTAGTAGAAAATCATCAAACTCTTCATTCGTATGTGCCGGTAGTAAAACTTTATAACAATACCTTCAATGATAGATAACTAATGGTGTCACCCGCCCATTCTTTTATCGAGTGTGCTAAGAGCAGGTTACATACAATTTAGCATCAAACCTGTCCATTTATTTTTTATGAAAAATTGTATAAATGAGGTATTTTATTGTAAAAAATCTAAATCACATAAAAATCATGTTTTAATAATCTTGTTTTTCTCATAATTTTTAATATTTTTTTTATATTAGCTAACAAGTGTACTAAATTCAATCTAACTCGGCAACAAGAAGTTTCAAGTATAAATATTCATTTGATTATTGATGAAATTAATTTTTTTTACTTTGTAGATCTTTGTGCAAAATAAATTTAAATAACTTTTGCCATGAATAAGGTTTTTTAACTGATTTACATTTTTTTTCTTTTCAAAATCACTTAATTACGCATGGAAAAAGATGGAATAGTTAAAAAGTTTGCTATATATTTTGTACTATACTGCAACAAAACACATTATCTACATCCTTCCAGTATTCGATTAGTGTCTTGAAATGTGCATTTTTCCTTGGAATATTTTTATCCTATCAAAACTGCTTTGGACCAATTTTTTCTTTTGTGTTGAATGATTGCTATTTATTTACCTCTACGTAATAAATTTAAAGAAAAGCTATAATATAATTTTATTGGAAATTTTACTACAGTGGCGTACATCGAACGGCATACTAAATCAATTCATTTAACTAAGACTTCAGCTGACCACTAGAAAGAAGAATCTTAATAATCTTTAGAAAAATTTACATAGTGACAATTTTACACTAAATCATAAAACTGTCACACACTGAATTCTTAATTGAAGTGCAAAGATGAATTTAGCTAACAGGCTTTAAGAAAATCTCAATGTTTTTTTTTATCAATTGTAAAATGTTATGTTTTATTTCAATTTTATTATACTATTTAATGAAAAAGTAAAACATAAATTTATTTGTGAAAAACAAAAAATCAAGGCTCTTAGAATGTGACATTACAATGTGCGCAGTTAATAAAGTTTTTTTGTCCGTCATTTCAAGTTGGAACTTGATAAGAATGTGATAAAAGAATACAATATTTCACAAAGATGTCTACTTACTCTGGGTTATTCAACATATTCTTATGCATTTTAGGTCATTCAACATATTCTTACGCTTATGATTACGGACATCGGTAAAATTAGAGATTTCATAAATGCTTAGTTTCTGTGGCTTTGAGTCAATATGCCCAAGATGTGCGTTAATTAAGGTACTGTGTTCTAATTGAATTTGGATTGCTATCCTAAGACTGACAGCAAATCATCTTTATGTTTTAATATCAATGGACTGTTGTTTCTATTTTTACCAGAGGATTGAGCCTCTTTTATTTTCATTTACCATAATATATTTGGCCTATTGAAAAGACCCGCCCCTATCTGGTATCTGAATATTTCACTAGCTATCTTGCATGATGTAGTTAAAGAATAAACTTTGTTTAGTGGAATTTTCAAACACTTCTTGCGATGCACAAGTTATGTGAAACACCGGCAGTGTGGAGTTAAAGATTTAGGGATTTTGTGTGTGTACTTCCCATTTATTTTTGTCTACATATATATTTGTTTATCACATGTGGTGCTTTACAAATAGGACTGGCATATAATGTTAAGTTGAGAATTATTTAGCTTCTCTCATCAAACGAATAATTAATTTACATAAGTGATAGACTGTAGCAATATTTTTGTAGCTTTATAGTTTTTATTATTTAGTTCAATGTATGTATATTTTATAAACTACAAATTTATAAAAAAAAAATAATTTAGAGAAATGCGTTGATTAATCACATATGAATATAATGGAGTGAATGGTTAATTTTTCTATATTATTGCCAAGATTGTTATTATCCTTAAAATGCTTTTATTTTGAGTTTTCATACACTATCTTTAGTTACATTGTATGTATATGTACGTATTTAATGCCTGCTTTATTACTTAGTTGAACTTTTAAATGTACTGTAAGTTGAAGATGAGAAATATATATTTTTTTAAGTGTCACTTGACATTATTTGAAAATGAATTCAAGTGATCTGTTCTCCCAAAACCTTTACTAACAGTTATGCCATTTATTCACTAATATTTTTTATTAGTAATTATTTTGACATTTAATTTTACAGTCCATATATTCGAATAGAAATTTTATTATTATCGAGACATTTACAATAAATTTATGAATAAATAAAACATTTTAATAATACATGACTTTTTATTTAAAAAAAAACAATGTGCAAACTAAGTATCAAGAATACTCGGATTCATAAATGTTATACTATCCTTCTTGGGAAAATGATCTTTCAAGATCATCATTTTATTATTTTCCGGAGTCTTTTCCAATTCATCCAAATATCCAAACCAATAGATTACCAATCCTGGCCCAAACCTATTCCAATAGCACAACAGTTGGTCCTTCAAATAGCCTGCGTGAGTAACATCATCTCCAAACAACGCTTTACTTTCAATCCAATTTATGACAAAGCCATCAACCGCTATCGGAATAATTAATTTAAAATCAGGCGTTTTATCATAACCCTTCTTACGCAAAACATGTTCATCGATGAAAGTAATATCTAGAGCTCTTAATTCAACTTCTAGTCGCTTTTCATATTCTTCTCCAATTCCCCTAAAAACAATTCAAAATGCTTAGTGAAACAGAACTCTTGTAAAAAATCATTTATGTTTGTAGGCTTTCATGGTTACTATCATTTATATAAGGACTTAGTTTATACCACATTTTTTTAACTCAAAATATCATTAGTTATCAATTTCACTATTAATTGATGAGACCCACAACACTCATTTGAGTCACAGAAATGCAGTATATATCCTGAAAGACATTATTTTTATACATATTATTTTAGCACATATCTTATACTATTTTCAATAGATGCTACTGAAAAATACTGTAAGAGCTGAAACACAGGTTCATTGAAACATAGAGGCAAGATGAGTGAAAAAAAATATTTGAATTAATGGTTAAGCTATAAAAATTGTAACAAATATTCTTACATCCGACAGGAATACTGCATTAACACTTTGCACTCCTGTTGGATTTACTAATGACCAGTAGTCTACTCTGGGGTTGAAAAAAATAAACATAATTTTCTTAAAAGATACAAAAATATTATTATTTCACTCATTCTTTTGAGACAACCTATATCTAGTATGGGGTAACCATTGTAACGCGATAACATATTAGAACGACATTATTCGAAGAAAGTCACTAAACACAATTATTTAAAATCAAGATAATTACTAAACATATATAATAATAATATAATATATTTCTTCAAAATTTAAAGGTACTTGTTTTGTAAAAGAAGTGTCTTTTTTGTTAGAAACATTTAACCTTTTCCACTCTGACCATTTTTTCTCAGAACTAATTAGCTACTCGGATTAAAATTTCTGACGTATTTATAAAATAAAAAAATTAAATAGGTCAAGTGAGTGATAAACTTTCATAGGGTTGGATGAAATACATGATTTAATAAAAAACAAAATAATATTCTTTAGTTAAAAATTAAAATTTTGGTTCGCTATTTTTGGTACTGTTACGACCCCTTTTAATTTCTATTTATTTCTTTTCTTTATTTAAGGTTGAGTAAATTTCAATTATTTAAACCATGAAATTATCAGAATCATACTTGACTCGATTAGCTCGGCGGTACTTACAACACACCTGCAGGGTGGCGGTGAACCTTGAAAAGATGAAAGCTTTGCCGAGTCTTTGGTTACCGCCTCTGATATATTTTTTAAAAACAAATAATATTTGGATCACGAGCTTTATTTTTTGAATAATACAGACATCACGCTCTAACTGAATGTACAGAAATTTAACGACATTTTGAGATTCTAATTTTTGTAAGACTGATCTTTAGATCAGAATGGCATCATATAGTACATTTGGGAATTCTTACTATCCATTTTGACTACTTAAATTAATATACTCCTCACAGTACATTTCGCAAAAAATGCTCGCTAAATCACACTTAAAGTAACTAAAAAAAATACATTTACTTCCAATATGTTTTATTTGCATAATTTCTTATATTACATAGCAATAATTGTGTATAACCGACCTTGGTTGTCATATTTTGGGTATTATTATCACAATAAAAAAACTGTCGATTCGGTTAAACGTTATAATAAATGTATCTTTCTTACTGCTTATTATTTAATCACCATCACTTATAGTTTTTTACAATATGATATTTTTTGAAGCGTTCTCCCACATGAAGTGCCGGTTTGTTATCACAAGTTTTGCAGTGATACATTGTTCGTTTTCTTTGCCCCCCTTCTCTATCAGAACCGCAAACTACGCAATCCCTATATTTTTTCTGCGCATTAGGCATTATCACATGTAGATTGACGTGATTTAACCTCTGTTCCGGATCTACCGAATGTCTTCCTTTTTTTGTTTTTCCACCTTCTCTGTAATTTCCAACCAGCTGAATAATTAGCTTATCTACAAATTGAAGATGACTCATTGGTTTTTCATTATTTTTTATCTTATTTTCCTTGTATAAAATATATGAATTTACCACCGAAACTTCTAAGCCCCAAAAAAAGAGCTTGCGCCACCATTTTAATGTTTTCCTTAGGAAACAGTATGTCGAAGTATAATGGTCTGCTCTATCGACACCTCCCATATATTTGGTATAATTTATCACCACTTCTGGCTTGACGATGTCTTCTTCGATTCCCCCTCTTTTTATTCTTCTTATTATAGTTGATTAATTAGAATGCCAATTGCTTAGCATTGTCACCACTCTTTTATCCTTCCAAGCAAGAACCATAACATTGTCACTTCCGTATGCTATTATTTCGCCTGGTTTTAATTTTGTTTTTTTTTTATGGCTGTTGGCAAATTTTTTTTATTCGTCATAATCGTTCCTGTTAAATGTGTTTTCAACTTCAGCAATTCATCGGAAAGCGGAAGGCTGGTATAAAATCGATCGGTGAACATATGATAACCTTCTGATTCTGGAATTGAAAGCAATAAATTGCTATATAATTGCAAAACGATTCTGGACGTAAATTGAAGATCAGGTCTTATCAATTTCTCAGTTGTAAGTGAGCCGTAATATGGAATAAATGAATATATATATCCACAACTGGAATCAGCCAATACATATAAACGAATACCCCATTTAGTTGGCTTATTCGGATTGTATGTCATGAAGCTAATTCTTCCCTTGAAATTGACTACAGATTCGTCAACAACTATTTCTCTTCCGGGAAAGAAGTGTTCTCGGAATTTTTCATCTAAATGCTTCATATACAAATCGACTTTGTTAATTCGATTTTGAAGACTTGTTTCCCGGCGATTGATATCTTCGTTGTTGTGTAAATGTAGCATCCAATATATTTGTAGAAAACGTTCCCTTTTAAAAATAGATCTAAAAAATGGCGAATGCGCTGTAAATGCCATCGAAAAAAAATCTTGAAGATGAGGATGAGGTCTTATTCCCATATTTAAATTAACAGCTAGAAATGCTTTTAATTCTTCTTCTTTCCAATCTCTCCATGTTTTCCACATCGATTTTTTTCCAGGATTAATTTTTCTAATTTTAGCATTTGCAAATTTGTTCATTTCATCGACGATGTTGCTAATCAGTGAATTTGTAAAAAATAGCGTAAAGTAGTCGATAGGCTCCGAACAATTTGTGGGGGTATTTGGCTCAACTATTATATTTCCAATAGAAAAATTTATTTGTTGTTGCGATGTATTAGTACACATTAAATACCAACTTTTTGCTGGATCAGAAAGTCTTGACGACGTGGGATTGATGGATGCTGAAGGTTGTTGCGGAATCATAACATTTTCTTCATCATTATCTTCGCTTAAATAAACACATCTCCTTTTTTTGTGCGGCATAATGTCACTTCCACTATCTGTATCACTCGGATTATTACCGAGAACCACGAGTTCTTCACTTTGAACGGATGCGGTCCACAAATAAATGATCACTTTCATCATTGTCATTGCAATCAACATTGTCAAATGTAAAAAGGTTCTCATCATCACTACTATCGATATAATCACATTCGTTATTATCACTGAACTTGTAAGTAAAACTTTCATTGTTTTCCATGGCGGTTAATTAAATATATTTATAAATACGTCAATTACTATTTCTATTATTTTCAACTAATAAGACCAATATCACAAAATTAAGAAATATAATATAGTAGTTCCACAAAACGAAAAAATATGGTCACAAAAAGTGGGAGTAGCCTTGTAGAACCGTCACCAATGCAGGATAACGACTGACTGGCCGAAAAAAAATTAGAATACGACAAATATTCTATCAGCTAAAATGATGCATCTATTTTTACAGGAATATATCCAACTAATGGTAAATTTAAATAAAGAAATGTTGGTTTATCCAGCATGTTGGGATGATTCACTGTAATTATAGTAAATATTTTTTATAAGAATATACCTGCGTGCTTTAGAAATCGGTACGTAAACTTATACCTGCGCTGGGCCAGACTCCCTGGCCCACGGAGCTGCCTACTAAAATCATTTGGGCCAGAATGTCTGGCCTACAGAGTGGTAAGAGTTAACATATATTTGCAACGATGTTTTTGTGGCCACTCTATTGCGAGTCCGGCTGTTTGGGTCCGAGGTTGTAAATCAATTGTTTATTAGCTCTCTGTATTCCGGGAATATCTATCCTCCAAAGAACTCATTGGCTCTAGTTTTGGGTTATTATATGTTACTTACTTGAATATGGCACCGAAAACAAAAGATGGATCGTCCCAATAGGCGGAGCAGGCATGTGAAAGAATCTTTTCAGGTACACGGTGTTTTTGAAGACATAAGTATAAACAGTTTTTAGCAAATTAAAAAAATATATTCATATAACTTAACACTATAAATGTCTATTGTCATATTTAAATAAATCACTTATAAATTTTTAAGGTATGATATTTTTCATAACACTCTCCAACGCACATAGCAGGTTTGCTGTCACAAGTTTTACAAAAATATATGGTCCTTTTTCGTTGTTTTTTATCTGAACACACTATACACTCACGACATTTTTTTTCATTTTGAGGCATTAGTATGTGTAATTTTCCATACAACCTTTGTTCTGGATCGAGACAGTGTCTGCCTTTTGTACAGTTTAATCCTCCTCTGTTATTTCCGACTAATTGAATGATGAGTTTGTCAACAAATTCAAGATGTGTCATAACTTTTAAGTTCATTTGATTTTGTTTTTCCTTATATAAAATATATGAGTTGACAACGGAAACTTCAAGACCCCAAAAAAATAATTTTCGCCACCATTTCAAAGTTTTTCTCAAAAATGGGTAGGTAGCAATATACTGGTCTGCAGTATCCACACCTCCCATATATTTAGTGTAATTTATTATCATATTCGGTTTTATTATGGTTTCTTCTTCGCCACCTCTCATTATTCTTCTTACAGTTTTATAATCGTTTGAATAATGATTGGTATATACTGTAACTATTCTCTTGTCCTTCCAAGCAAGAAGCAATTCGTTATTTTTGACACATGTAATTGTTTCACCTGACTTCAATTTAGCATTTTTTATTGGTAATGGGATATGCCTTCTAGTCGTCATTATTGTACCTGTTAAATGAGTTTTTAACTTCATCAATTCTTCTCCTAATTGCGGGCTTGTATATAGCCTGTCAGTAAACATATGATAGCCTTCAGCTTCAAGAATGGAGATTAATAAATTGTTGTATAGGTGCAAAACAATTCTTGAAGTAAATGGGAGATCAGGTCTAATTAACCTATTTGTGGTTACGGCACCATAATACGGAATAAATGAATAAATATAACCAGATACCGAATCCGCCAAAATGTATATCCTGATTCCCCATTTATTTGGTTTGTTTGGATTATAAGTTTTAAAACAAATCCTGCCTTTAAAATTGACTACAGATTCGTCTACCACTATTTCTTTACTGGGTATCATATGTTCTCTACATTTATTATCTAAATGTTGCATAAATCCATTTACTTTTTCAACTCTTTTTTCAAGTGTTTCGTTATTATCTGTTTAATTGGAATTGAGATGTAGCATCCAAAATATTTGTAAAAAACGATCTCTTTTAAAAACACTCCTGAAAAATGGCGAGTAAGCGACAAAAGCAGTCGAGAAGAAATCTTGGAGATTAGGATGTGGTCTCACTCCCATATTTAAAATGACTCCCAAGAAAGCTCTAAATTCTCCTTCATCCAAATCTCTCCAAGAATGCCAAAGAGAATTTTTACTTAAATTTTGAGTTTTTGAAATAATATTATTTGCATAATTATTAGTGTTACTGACTATGGATTTCATTAGTTCACCAGTAAAGAACAATTTGAAAAAATCTAGAGGCTCATTACAATTTGATGGAATATTAAGACCTACGCGTCTGCTACCAATGGAAAAATTATACACTTTTGGTTGAAAAATATTACTTAAAATTTCCCAGGTAGCACTATTTGTATCACTTTCTGAAAAAACAGCTCGCCTTCTTTTACTTGGTCGCACTTGGATATCACTTCCACTATCTGAGTCGTTATCATTTAACATAGAATTATTCACAATAGAGTCAACATTATCAAATATCAAAAGGTCATCATCACAGTCAGGTTGGAAGTCTTCAATGTTTTCAAAAGCATTATTCAAGGAAGATTCAATATTATTTACACTTTGATTTATAATTTCACTATGTTCACTAATATTACTAAATACGCCGTTTTCCTTGCTTTCTTTAAAATATTCCTTAAATCGATCCATGGTGATAAAAATATATTTAAAAATATTCAATAGTTTTAGTTTTGAAAAGTTCACAGAATAATGGTCACCACAGTAGTAGGAGGAGCTCCGCAGCGAACAACGTACCGATACAGACTGACCAAATAAAACGGTACACAGAAAAATACGAAGCAGCCCAAAAACGCCAAAATTCTAAGAAACAATATATAAGCTAATCATTTAATTTATTTTAAATATTAAGACATTTTAGGGAATATTTAAACCTTTATGTACACCATTGTGAAATAAAATTAACAGAATGTTATCGGTAAATGGGGAAAACCAAGGTTCAAAGTTACCGCTCGGGAAAGCCACTATTTTGGCTATCGGAGCTAGCAACCAAATGTTCAAAAGCCAGAATATTGGCTATCGGAGTGCAGTACGTTAACCTGCACACCAGAGTGGCGAAACTACACATTTCCTGTCTTCATGATAATATTACTACTATATGGATCCTCAAATGCGGAAGAAATAAAAGTAGAAACTAAGTAATCAAATTAGTAATTTACTTAGTAAAACACTGTTTTTTCCACATAACATAACGATGTAACCCTACTGCTTTCAAGGTTTTCACCTCATCATCAGGAGAGCACAAACATGACTGAATTTTACATTTGAACTGGTACTGATATATCAACCGCCTATAAAGGTAAAAATTTGGGCTGGGAATTGTGGGTGGAGGGAGGCAGGAGATAACTTCGGCAAGCAACAGTGAGACTTTGGGAACGTATGTATTTACTAGATGTTCATCCCATCCCAATACACTGACTTTAATATTTCCAGGGCCTTGAATATATCCAATTTATTTCCTTTATTATTTAATATGCAAGAATTTGGCATCATCGATAGAAAATGTGATTTTCTCAGTGGCAATAATAAGCCATTTCAGAATAAATTACAGGATTCATTAAGGCGTATTTATTTGTATTCATGAAGTCTTTTCCAATTATTTTTAATTTAACCATGGGCAATTTGGTAATTCTCCTACATCACTGGAACTAAAACAGATATTTTAGATGTAAGTTTCCACCAGCATCATTAAGTACATTTTTTTCAATTTGGCAGCAAACACGAACAAGCTATTAAAAATAAAACATTTTTCAAAATATCTACTTACTGTCTTATCGCATTTCCAAAAAGGCCATATTCATTGTCAAACAAATTACACTGGAAAAAAAATACAGTTTAAACTTTTGTAAAGTATCAAAAAAAGTCAATTACATTTAATAAACATAGTTATGTTTCATTAACACCAAATAGCTAAAAGCTTTATGGTTCCCTGCTGACTAGGATATATTTCAAACATTCTCACTTATATAAAACAAAATTAACAGACAAAATACCATAATGCCATTTCCCTGTCAAGGTAAGCAAAGAGGGCAGAGCACTAAACTCCTACCTTGACACCCACATCCTTCGCCTCTTTTACATTCATACAACTGCAATTTCTCCGTCTTTCTACATTTCCTTCTTTCAAAATATCATTCACTTGATCCAACCATACATTTCTCAGTCTTCCTCTACCACGCCTTCCACTCACATTTGCACTACGAGTATATAATTGTTTTGTTAGGCTTTCTTCATTCATTCGTTCTACATGTCCACAAATTTACTTGCTGACTGCGACGGCAAACAACAAATTTACAGGTTTATTCTGGTATGATAAATAATTGCAGAGAGATAAATCAACATCACCGAGTAGTTATGGAAATGGTTCAACCGCACTAACAGGGGGATAACCATAGATATTTTTTTTACCTCCATCTAATTAGCCGATGATCTTTTGTTACAAGGTTTAACTCTAACTGGCACGCTTCGAAAAAATAAAAGAGAAATTCCACTTGAATTTTTACCGTCTAGAGAGAAAACAATCCATAATATGTTAGTATGTTTGGTTTTGCTGAAAATAAAATACTTGTTTCGTATGTACCGCAAAAAAATAAAGCAGTATTATTATTATTCACTCAATTCAATGGTGCAGAAATAGATAATTCAGAAAAACAAAAGCCACTAATTATAAATCATTATAATAATACGAAAATTGGAGTAGATACGGGAGACCAAATGTCTAGAAAGTACTCTTGCTCAAGGTCAACGAGACGGTGGCCTTTCCGTCTTTTTATGGAAATTATAGATATGGCTGCATTGAATGCATACCTCTTATGGATAGATAAATATCCAGAGTGGAAACAAAATAATAAATGCCACCGAAAACATTTCATAAGAGAGTTAAGTTGGGAATTGGCAAAGCCCAATATCTTAAAAAGGAAAAATAGCAACATCAAATATCACAAGCAACAACAAGATGCTTTCAATACTGTTTTAACATATTGTGGCGAGTCAATACCCGAAACATCAGTAAATAATACCTTGTTGGCACCCCGTGAGGTCCTCAAAAGTTTATATGAAGTTGTAGGTTTTGTTAAAAAAATTCGAGAAAAAGAACCAGGTTATTCTGCAATATTTGTCCAACACTTGTGTGTTTAGTACATAGAATAGAAACAAAAGTAATTTCGTGCCCCAATTGCGATAAATTTCTCCACAGGATTAAACTTTGATAATATGTTTGTCCTATTTTCTAATTTTCTGTAGTGTTTATATTTTCCAAATTGCATATTTAATTGATTTGAATTTCATGTTTGTTTTCATATTATTATTTTTGAATTTATATATTCATTTTATATTTTGTTTATATGTTATTTATTGTCTTAATTCGAATTATATTTTTATTGCTAAACAAAATACACGCTACATTTTATTGTATTATTTTATGAAAAAAAAATGAAACGGTTGGAAACCCCTATTACGCATACGCAGATAGAGTGGAGATAATGATATCTGTGCGCACCATAATTGTCACTGTACAAACGAAATTCCTATAGAAATATTGTCTCTCTGTTTCAGCTCTTATTTTATAATTTCTTGCACTTATTTTATATTATTTGACGTTTTAATACATAATAAAATGATTTTTATAGCTAATTACAAAAAATAACCTAGCAGATTTTGCATCATTTTAATTTAAAACATACATTTTTAACTGTACACTTAAGAGTCCAACAATGTAGCTGGCGGGATTTTTTAGCACAGTAAGGCAAGTGTTAAGTTCACATTCATCCCTAATCACTTCATTCCACATTCTATCATACATTGCCACCCAATCTATTCTCAATGCATGCATTTCTACAGCATTCATTCACCTTTCAGTATTTTTCCATATCCTTGTTTCCCTCCCATACATCCAAAGATGATACTAGAATATGATAATTTAAGTTGGATTTGATGGTAGTCATAAAAACTGATGACTGATTAATTTGATCAAGTCAATAACTTGTGGTTTTATATTCAAAATTAATAATATTAAGGAAAAAAATGTATTTTTTGTCTCTTCTTATTTTCAAATTTTTATGTTGGAAGTAGAAGTATTTTTTGCTAATGTTATGAAATTGGATAGAGATGAGACCCAGTTGGATATTGTTTTTATTTGTTACCTTTTTGGATTTAATAGTGCAGGACCATTATTAAATCCAAACATAACATACACCAACAAAATGCAACTTTCTAACTCATGAAAAAAATGACAGTTTATTAACAATTTAAAACCAAACACTCCTAATTTATTTATTATTATTATTCCAAGTACACCGCAGTTTTATATCTTAAAAAGTCAAATCTCAACTCCGTTGAACTGGCTAGGACATGTTCTTAGGCAGTTACTACAAAGACTGTCTAAACAAATCCTCTAGGGTGAAACAGACGGAAGATGTCCAAAAAGGCTGGAAGAAGCGATCTTCACGGACAGGACGCAACTGGAATGGGCACAAGTCCATGATGAAAGAAAAGAACATGTAACAAATCCTGTTCCAAACTGTGGACCTCTGACCATCATAAGATAAGGAAGAAAAGAGAAAGAAGTTTCATTAAGATAATTTAGTATAATACACATTCATTGTATACAATACAACCTGGCAGGCTTATTGCCATATGACAATCTCTTCCAATCAACCAGAAAGATGTTAAAGTGGTCTTAAGTGAAAATCAGACTTGAATTATTTTTTTAAATCTAGGATTCAATGAGAATTGAACCCGCAACCTCTCTGGGTAGAAAGACAGGAGTCTTACCAACTAGGTCATGGAGAACTTCAGGAAACTTGGTGGTAAGATTCCTATCTTCCAACTCAGATGTTGTGGTTCAATTCCCATTGGCATTCAATTTTTTTTAAACAAGTTCCAGGCTGATTTTTACTTGAAGTTTCTTTAATATATTCCTGTTATAAGTAGGAGATAGTTTTGAATCACTTTATAGAATAAAGTTTTAAAAACTTTCAAAAGTATGTTATTTAAAACTAAATGAATTTCACAATTAGATTATTTCTCTTATGAATATAGATTAAATAAATACAAGTTACTCTCGAATTATGCTGGAGTTTGTTCCTGAAGGAACTAACGCAATAATAACTGGTGTAAAATGAACCTATTTAATTAATGTATTCCAATGAGTTATGTTCCAGGTCTTCAAAATAGATGTAATATGTAATAAATATTGTAATATTTAAAGTTTACAAATAAATGCACAATTCAATTACATGTACAGTAATCTCTCCATTTACAAATGTAATTGGTTCCAAGAAAACAGCACTAAATAAAAAATGAATAAATGGAGCCATTGATACTATCTAAAATAAATCTTTTACATATTTCTGAATAATATATTCTTACTTACTCAAGAAAGCTGTAGCTTTTTTTTCATTGACATAAGTGGTTACTGATAAATAATAGAACCCACATTTTGACGATTTATTTATATAAAGAAAAAAATACAGAACTAATCATTTACTGTACCTATTCAAAATCACTCACTGGATGAATCTTCCATAATGCATAACATAAGCTGACCATAATGAAACACCAAATTAAATATCAGAGGAGTATAAATAAATTGTGGACCCCAGTGGTCACGTAATTCAAAACCATAGTCAAAAAACAAAATAATACAATGTTGGCAATATCATAAAATAAACATATTGATTTAAAAGCTAAATTATTATGTAATAGATATCAGTTATGCATTTAAATTATGCATTTAAATTTTCAAATTGATATTATGCATTTAAATTTTCAAACAGAATAAAAGTGAATTCAAGTAAATGGAGGGGTTACTGTATATTTAAAATTAAATTGTTTCAAATATGTAAAATAAGTCAATTTAATTCAATTGAATGACTGTTTTGCAATCTAGTTCTTAGTTGAGGACCATCTCCTTTTTTGAAAAAAGCATGAATAGTTGCCTCTCGAGATTTTCTTTTTCTTTCCTGCAGAATTTCAGAATGAGGGTGTCTATACATTCAATGCTATTATGATCCTTATTAGAACTGTTTGTTAGAACTTTGCTCCTAGTCATAAAAAATCTCACAGAGTTCATCGACTAGGGTCTTTACGGTTGAAAAGATATGCTATACCTTGTTTGTTTTTATTTGTAGCTTTTAGAGAAGGCTCTTCTTTTTCAGCATTCTCTTTTTTCCCTTAGTTCATAATGGCATGATAAGATAGGTGAACACATATGGTATTGCGTCAGTTACCACAGGTAATGGTGAATCGGCGAAAATCAATATGCCACAAACCAAGAGCTGCCTATACTTATAGTTTCAATTCATTTTCAGAATGTTGAGAGCCCTATCGCCAAAATAGACAAAAAAAGATAACTTAAGTTGATTAGCAATAGGAAAATTTAAAAAGTGTCTCAACTCCAAATGGCACTGTTATAAAGTATTAGAAAATAACTTACCAAATAAACTTCATGCGCTAGTTGACGATCTTCAATTAACGTGGTATCTTTAATTAGACTGCTGACATGAGGTGAATCTCTGTTATTGTAGACTGTTTGCAGAATAGAGCGTGCCAACAGTGAAGGAGTCAAATGAAATTGAGTTGATAATCTACAACCAGTGATTTTTATAAGATATGGAATATCAGAAAAAACCTGATCACCATTTCTTTCTGTCTCTCTTAGAAAACGTCCATGAACTCAATTATTTGAAAGAGTATAATAAACCAGTGTCAAGTTATTTCCACTCCATAGGACCTTGTTAATTCACATAGGCTATGTATCGGCACACTAGAGTTGCTGGGCACATAGTTGGCATTTGAGAGGATAGCAAAAACAATTGTATCTGAATAATATTGCTATCTAGTGAGGTTCGACAAAGTAAACTATTTTACAACTAAAGTAACAGCCAGGGTGATAATTTATGAATAATTACAACTATAAAATATTTACAAATATGTAAATAAAAATATTTACATATATACTCGTACTTAGTAAATGACTAAAATAAGAAATGAAGTGAGTTAATTGCCACTGATTGCTACATACAAATTTTGGTGATTAGTCAACGAGTCGAGATCTTTACTTGCTATTTTATGCAAATGGATTTTATACATTAATAAGATTTTAGTAGTTTAATAAGTTAACAAACAATATATAACTTCTTTAACATACCTGCTTAGTAATGAAATTACTAATACTATATGTGTTTTAAAATTATAGTTATTTAATTATATATATGCTTTGTTGAAGATTCAAAAATTATTATTTATTTAATTACATGATAAGTAATTATATGAATACATACAATAATTCATATAAAATAAGACAAACAAATAATTCAAAGTGGACACTCAATTTATATGGATCTAGGTTTGTGCCTTTCATTTGTCATGCCCCTAGTAAACTAGGTATCTTACTGAGTGAGAACATGGAAATGGACAACATACGAGGGTGGTCTCAGAAGTACCTGACCTAACGTATAGATAGCGGTTGTTGCTTTAAAAAATTACTATGGTAGAAAGTACTAAACTTATAAAGCTTAAGTTTCAAGTTTTAAGATGATACGTTGTTTAGTATTTGTTTGGCAGCCATCAATAGTGAACGCTCTCAGTGAATTTGTAAACATGGAAAAAATTAGTCATCGTTATGTGATACAATACTTTCATTTGAAAGGTCTAAGTCCAACCAATATCAAAGCCGAGCTAGATTCTACTCTGGGGGAGTCTGCTCCTTCGTTTACAACAGTATAATATTGGGTGGCAGAGTTTAAACGAGACCGTACGAGCTGCCAAGACGAACATCGCAGTGGTCGGCCAAATGAGGTGACCACGCCAGAAATGGTAAAGAAAATCCACAAAATGGTATTGGATGACCGTCGATTGAAAGTGCGCGAGCTAGCAGGCATGGTAGGCATTTCAAAAAGTGCTGTACATCGCATATTGACTGAAAATTTGGACATGAGAAAGCTGTGTGCAAGATGGGTGCCGCGTTTGCTCACAATGGAACAAAAACAGCGTCGTGAGGATGTTTCAATCGAGTGTTTGGCAATGTTTCACAGCAATAAAGCTGAGTTTTTGCATCGATTCATAACCATGGATGAAACATGGGTCCATCACTTCACACCTGAGACGAAGGAACAGTCAAAACAATGGACTGAAAGGGGAGAATCAGCTCCAAAAAAGGCGAAGACAGTTCCATCTGCAGGCAAGGTCATGGCGTCAGTTTTTTGGGATGCGCGTGGAATAATTTTCATTGATTACCTTCAAAAAGCAAAAACAATCAACAGCGAGTATTATGCGAACTTATTGCAGCGTTTGGCGGAAGAAAAAACGGCCGCATTTGGCGAAAAAGAAAGTGTTGTTTCATCAAGACAATGGACCAGTTCACACATCCGTTATCGCGGTGGCCAAAATCAATGAATTAAAGTTAAAATTGCTTCCTCACGCACCCTATTCGCCAGATTTAGCCCCCTCGGATTATTTTCTTTTTCCAAACTTGAAAAAACGGCTTGGTGGTAAAAGATTTGCCTACAATGAAGAGGAGGAATCTGCGGTTGATGGCTATTTTGAGGCGCTCGACGGTTCTCACTATAAACAGGGTATCGAAGCTATTGAACATCGCTGGGAAAAGTGTGTCGAGCTGAAAGGAGACTATGTTGAAAAATAAAAATATTTTTTCCCAAATTTTTTGTTTTCTTTGTTAGGTCGGGTACTTTTGGAACTACCCTCGTAGAAAAATATGTTGATACTTTTGTATCGATTGTTTACCTATACTAGGATGATTTATGCCACTACATCAAAGCCACTTTGCAATTATACGAGTCAATACAATGAAATAAATCTAAAAAAATTACATTTTAGACAGTTGCAAGTTTCAACTAATTAAACTTCAAAAATTTAACAATCAAACTCCAAAAAAAACTAAAAGGGGACCTTGTACAATATGATTTCAAACCAGTGACACAAATTCTGACAGTGTTTTGCACGCAAACGCTTTATATTATCTTACCTCAATAATATACCTGGCGCTTCTCCATTTTCTTTGCATTTATTATAATCATTCAAGTATTTTTTGTTTAATGATTGTGATTTTTTATAATTACGTTTCATTTGCCATTGCAGCTGTGTTGCAAGAATACTCCCCAGAGTAAATGGTGATATGCTAAAACAAATAAAGTTATTAAAAAGTTGAACACATTAATTTTAATTAAAAAATCTGTAAGTTGCTTTACAATCAAACAAGTGTCTAGATGACTGTAGATGATTGACACTAAAATTTATGGTAAAGAGAAATTGGCTATCTTCCTGAATTATATAGTCCAAATTACACTCAAGTTTTTTAATATAACTTTTTTTCTTGATCCCTCTCAATATGACTTTTAAAGTTTTGTTTGGTAAAATAGTATCATAAACAGCTACACGTATTAGAATTCATAAATAGTATGATAAACAGCTACACATATTAGAATTCATAAATAGTATGATAAACAGCTACACGTATTAGAATTCATAAATAGTATGATAAACAACAACACGTATTAGAATTCATAAATAGTATGAAAAACAGCTACACGTATTAGAATTCATAAATAGTATGATAAACAGCTACACGTATTAGAATTCATAAATAGTATGATAAACAGCTACACGTATTAGAATTCATAAATAGTATGATAAACAGCTACACGTATTAGAATTCATAAAAAATGATATTGATTGATTTTTTTAGCTGAGCTGATAAGCTCCACTAATTAAATTCAAAAGAACTATATCAATCAATTGAATTCCATAGTGCCATTTATTGACAAGTAACTCAAAAGGTGACTGTTTCATTACAACATATTTCTTGTAATATCACTGAAAAAGTCTTGCAAATTTCAATGTTCTTACTATTCGTCACAAAATTGGAATTGGCAATGCTGCTTCTAATATTTAAACAAATATCAAGATTATTATAGTCAAATATGATGAGTACAATGGGGTTGATTAAGAAAAGTCAAAGGTAGTTTGTAAGAATTGCAACCTCTAGACTTAATAAGCTCACATACTCATTTGCAGTGGTTAAGATAGGCGAGTCATTGGATAACAAGGCAACATACACTATATGGGCATAATAGGTCAGCAATGGTCGAAATGTGCGGATTTAGTTACAACCCTCACCTTTAAAGAAAAAATAAATATACACTACCCATTTATAGTGTATATACCTCCTATTTATAGTGGATTTATATAGGTACCTCCTATTTATAGTGTATGAGACTTTCGGAAGATATTAAAGTGCTTTGACTTAGGTGTAGACTTAGAAAACATCTAAGTCATTTTAGGCTCCCATTCTCTCAAATTAATGGATAGTTAATGAGTATTTTTATTACCTTTTAGTTTTGTTCCACATTTACACCAAAAATAGCATACGCCATAATTTAATGTGAACTAATAAATTAGAAATATGTCGTAATTTAATATGAAATGAAATTAAAATGTATTAAGAAATGTGTGGAAATATAGTTTTCTTATCAGGGGAAGCCGAAATTTCTGTCTTATTTTGGCAGAAAAGATTGTAAAATTTAGTAAATCATAATCGACATTGTTTGTAATTAAAATAGCGGAATAAAAAACTCAGTCTAATAAATCCACGAAATTTACAATCAAACTTTTATACTCACTTTGGATACTTATCTTCTAAAAATTTTTTGCATAGTTGACTCAATCCGTGGTACTCTGATATATCTTTTAATATCGAATTATATACAGAAGATTTCAGTACAACCATTTTAGGGGAAGAAAATATTACGTCAAGTAAAAATATATTAGAGCTTTTTGAAAATATAACATCACATATTTAAAAAAATGTCAGCTGTCATTGACACTTACTTTTTGACAGTTGAATCACATCAGATAAGGATAATTCTTCTTCTTCTTGAACAATGGCCGTGAACTCCTATAAATGAAGGAGTATACGCCAATGTCGAGTGATAATAAGGATAATTGTTTGTGCTACAGATATTCATGTCTAGAAAGCATTTTTTGTAGAACATCAAATATAACAATCTGAGATAGTCGCTCTATCATTCTTTATTCAGCTATGTCATTGGATAAAAACCAATAAATAATACAGTTGGTCATCAAACCGTAGAAATGCGAATAATTAATAAATCCAACTCAAACGCGTTTTTATGTACTTTATTTTATGTTGTTTAATATGGCGCGTTTTTTTTTTTCAAATGGTAATGGTTTCCAACAAACCATATAATTGTTTTACGAAGCTGTTTTGAGTGAACGTTGAAAGATTTACATTATTGAGTATTTTTTCATTAGCTGAGTATATCATAATGGTACAAGTATAATCATTATTTGGTAGCTGGTTCCAAAGTCTAACGGCATGGACATCTAAGGACAATATGAAAAACTTGAACAGTCAACAGACACTCTCTACTTAGAAATTGGAATATGCAGGAAAATGGTAAGAATACTTTGGACAGAATTTGTGAATAACTTCAACATCCGTATTAAATTTGGAAACCAAAGAAAGTTGCTCATCAATATCAAAGTTCATAAGGTATATTTGGGTAATTTTTTATGTCGAGGGAAGTATCGTCTCCAGCACTAGAGACTGGACTGGAGTATAAGTATTGAAGAACTGATTCATATGGCTCAAAGATTTTGCTCTAACGATCTCTTTCACGGGGAACTGATATGACACTATAAAAAATGAATCACTGCTTGAGCATAGTATTTATCCATAATCAAAGAGTCAATGGTTTTTTTCGACAAAATATAAGGGGGCAGTGGGACCATTAAGGATGGTTTCTCACAAACAACTAGTTGTGTTTTATGATGTTATGTAATTTTACTTTTTTAGAACGAATATGAAATATATACAAATACATTTTATTCACTCAAGTTTTCTCAGCTATTCTTTCAAATAACATTTATTCACAAAGTCAGCAGGTAATTGGTAAAATCTGAGACAGTACAAGTGGAATTTCGGTTTAAGATGACAAATATCTCTGCAATACCTTAAATGGGTACTGGCTAAAGAAGATCCTACGGTTTACCTAATTTGATAATACTCACCGTGAGAAAATATTGGGAGTACAAATTAGTTCAGTCCGTTTAAGATGGCTCTGGCTGTTATGAATGGTTCATAGTGACAGCCGATTTTGGCAGTTTCAGAGAGGTTAGCCATCTGCCAATTATATTCAGCTTATATCGCTTTGAGTTTCATGCAAAAACCTTGTTTTGTAGTGTTGAAAATGTCGAATTTTGTGTTAACCAAGCAGCATTTGCGGGAGGTTTTAATTTTCTGCTTTAATTGGAAGAAAAGTGCAGCTGAAGCCCATCGAATGCTTGTCGAAGTTTATGGTGACGCTGCTCCAACTGATAAATCATGTAGGGAATGGTTTCGACGTTTCAAGGATGGAGATTTCAGCGTCGAAGACAAGCCTCGCTCTGGACAGCCAAAAAAATTCGAGGACAAAGAATTAGAGGCATTACTCGAAGAAGATCAGAGTCAAACGCAAGAGGAGCTTGCAGAATCATTGGGAGTGACTCAACAAGCCGTTTCCGTACGATTGAGAGCCATGGGAATGATTCAAAAACAAGGAAATTGGGTGCCTTATGAACTGAAACAATAGTATCAAATGTGATTTCATGGTTCTACTGTTTAGAACTCCCATATCACATCATTCGTGAGCTCAACTAGTATAATTGTGATATTATGTCCAGGCTTAATTCAGGAGAGTTAGGGATTGAATAGTTTATGCTGAGTTGATTATAAAATATCCTCTATAATTTTAGAAAAAAATTGTTAAGAAGGTATGAGCTTGAAATTTTAATAAGAAACAGATGATGTAATTTTGGAAATCGTTATTAAGATAATTATTTTCCAGCTACTAGGAAATCTGCTAGTAAATAAGGAGAAAGGTGTCATCTGTGTAGTGATTGGAATAATAACGTTAATGAATAGAGTAATTGATTCTATTTAATATTTTCATCGACTATCAACTTGAAAACGGCTAAAATAATATAAATTACCTTAGCTGTGAGAAGTGGAAATCATTAGTTTCATAAAACATTCTCTCCAAATAAAAAAAAAACATTTT
Organism: Odontocerum albicorne; assembly: GCA_949825065.1. Classification (NCBI taxonomy): domain Eukaryota; kingdom Metazoa; phylum Arthropoda; class Insecta; order Trichoptera; family Odontoceridae; genus Odontocerum; species Odontocerum albicorne. The sequence continues at coordinate 22,906,653 of OX463855.1, forward strand.
TTTACCTTTTGGTGTAACCATACATAGTCCAAATATGCTTCAATTAAAATATTTATATCTGAAATTTACGAGTTTATACAGGAAAAAATGTATAAATTGTAATGTAGGCATAATACTTATACCAGCAACAAATTATACTAAGAAGTAATGGCATTATTTTGAAGAAAATATATTATATTTGGATTTATATTTACACAAATGACCCAATCCAGATTTTACTTGTGAAATGATTGAGGAAATGTTACACTGCTTTCTATGGAACAAACATTTTTTTATATAGAATTTAATCATGAAATACACATTTACAAGTACTCGGCGGTAAGTAATACACATAGTTTGTAGAGCATCGTCTCTGTCGCATGATGCGCTAACTCTAGTATCGTAGTCAAGATGCGGTTAGCGCACCGCGCGACAGAGACGACGCTCTACAAACTATAGTACCCGGCGGTAAGTAATACACATCGGGCTTAAGGAGAGACTATCGCTTTGTAGAACGTCGTCTCTGTCGCACGATGCGCTAACAGTCCGTGCGACAGAGACGACGCTCTACAAAGCGACAGTATCTTTCTTAAGCCCGATGTGTATTACTTAACGCCTGTTACTGTATGTGTATTACTTTCCGCCGGGCACTATACACAGAGTGTGATATTTTTTACAAATATATGATTGATTATAATTTTACGATACTTTTTTTTGTAGGTTGGGTCTTTTTTCATTTATAATGATGAAGTTCACTAATGATCACAATTAACTTCCTTAATTTTCAATAGAATTTATATGTCAATGGACCTTTGTATGCCAAACCAGATTGAACCTACCTGTTTTGAAATATTTTGGGCAGTATGATCACCTAAAAAGGTTTGAATAGAAAATATTTATTATTATTAAATACAGGTGACATGAATACCATTAATATCTATAACAGGTTTAACTGTCAAATATTCATGGAGAAAAAACAAGGTAAAAGAAAATAAAAAAAATACAAAAAGAAGAAACAAAATATCACTAGGTCTGTAAATATGAAAACGGAATTTGCTCATAGATGGCTCTAGTTATCAATGTAATGACTGTCAAACCGCGTCATTGGCGCCTTTTTCTTGTGTTTACATTTGTCAAAGACTTTTAACTCACAACAATACAAGTTGATTGATTTTCTGTTACCATTTGAAGAAAACTGCTGCAGAAGCTTACGGTGAGTATGCTCTTGGTAAATCACAGAGCTTTGAGTGGTTTAAAAAATTCAAAAGTGGCGATTTTGACATGAGAAACGAAGAAAGTTTGAAGACGCCGAATTACAAGCATAGTTGGATGAGGATGACGCTAAAATGCAACAACAGCTCGCGGATCAATGAAATGTGACACGAGAAGCCGTCTCCATACATTTGAAAGCCATGGAAAAAATCCAGAAGGTGGGAAAATGGGTTCCACATGAATAACAGCTTTTCTGTATAGAGACTTGGCCAGATTATTTTTAAACTGGTTCAATGTCACAATACTCACTAATATATTAGGCAGTTTGTTCCACAAAACAATGTTTCCTTGGGTTATTGTGAAATTTAGTTTTGGAGCATTTTAACTGATGTCTCTCAAATGTGTTTTAACTTTGTCTAACTCGTGTTAGAGATATTGGTAGCATATGCAGCTTTAGGAAGCATGGGAAAACCTCCCTTTTTGGGAAGTTATCAAAATTTGTGATATTATTTCTGTGATATATAGCTCCTGTCCCTTTGCAGTCCAACACCCAGAAACATATTATTAAGACCTCCAACTTAACCTGTTGGTGCTGATCCTGTACTCAGTGTTACTCTCTTTTCTACCATCATCATTGATTAAAGATACACATTTTTGGATCTGCTTGACAGCTTTGCTGTTCAAAATATATATTTGTTGAAATCATTTTGGGACTATTGGCAATACATTCTTTGTTCTCCACTGTATACGAGTAAGAATCCCATTTTTTCCAAGACATGCTGCCATTTTATTAGAATATCTTATAGTTCAGAATACAATGCGATATCTATATATAATAGATTCCAATGATTACTAACAGTGACTTAATTGGATTTTGTATTTATTGGACAAAAATATGCAAAAACAGCCTATGGCACATTTTTATTTGATTTCAAATATTTGAGAAAATCTTAGTTCATATGGTACTGATACTTTATCTAGTTTTACATTTAATGGAATTACAAGGTATGCATTCGACTTACAGGATATTTTTGCATTCTCATACAAATCTCAATGAGCCCTTTCATTTAATGTTACAAACAAAAAATAATATTTTGTTGATTGGTTATTATAATTTTCACACGTTAATCTAATTATAAACTTGTTTTGTGAATCACACCACAATTTGATTACCTATTTTAACCTTTCCCATCCTATGCTAAAAAAATCCGCGTGTTCCGGTGCTGTGTATTCAATACACATCAATACACATGTAAAAATGAGCGATTTAAAATCAGAAAAATAAGAATATTCATAGCCAATCGCTTAAATTAATTACGAACAAAGTGAACTGAGATTCTGTTTCTTGCGTTCCCATATACCAAAGTAGAGTGAGAGTGAGACGTGAATAACATCACTTCCTCACCCATACCTGTTTTTAGAATGAATATACCTACGTCACACACTGGCACACGTTTGATTGTATTGGTGAATTTATTCCCGATTTTCACAAAATATCTCTGATGTGGCGGATAACTACTAATTATTATTAATATTATTTTTTTCATTCAATGCGTAAATGTATTATGGAGGAATACTTAAAAAATTTAATACTGAATACTGAACCCAGTATTTATTATATTTATAGAGATATTCAAGTTTTTAAAAGTAATGTATACAAGTTACACATCACAAGGAAGGAAGGGTTAAGGGAATAAAAATGAAACAAAATATTTTTCTAAAATTATTTTATATTTATTATCATAAATTTTAAATATATATAAAAAAACTCCCTTTCCTTAAGTAATTGAACATCTGACTTCCAATTTATATACCAAATTTAAGATGATTTGAAAATGTTTACCTTTTTTTTCATACAACTATGTATGTATGGTACAATTGTTTTACCTTGTCTTTCTGCAAGTTAAATAGATTTGTTGATTTTTTTTATTACTCTTATTTTTCATTTACAATCAAATAAAAAAATTCTAAAATAACAAAGGTATAATCAAAAGATATGAAAACATTGAAATTTTAATTTTATTTCACGGATATATGTCTTTTAAAGACATATTTGAGAAAAATATATTATTCAAAAGAATTAAAGAAATACATTTTGAGAGTCAACAGGTTAATATGCTTTTACAAAATAATAAAACATTAAGTTTAAAGTATTTTTAATAAAATCCTAAATTTCCATTCAAAATCCTGCAATGAATAAATTTGGGACTAGCATCAGTAACAAAACAAATTAACAAAAAACATCGCTCTCTAAATCTTATGGAAAAACATAAATACTGTTAGTAAATTATGCGTTATTTGTGTCAATAAACAAAAAAAAATGTTTTGTAGAAGAAATCAAATTAAAAATATATTTATTTTTACTTATCTTGTTTCAAGTGATTAAAATCATGGCGTGATTTATTTAAACTCTAGGTATAATAGTAAGTATATATATATATATATTTGAACTCTGATATTTTTCTTTATTAATGCAGTATTAAATTTACATTATATTATTCCAATAATGTTTCTTTTTATTTCGATTCACAAATTTTGTCACATTATTTCCTTATTGTGAAATGTAGACAGAAAAATCTCCTTTATTCACGTTCTGACATACAACTTACAATTCTGTCATATCCGTATATTCTCTCACGCACAGCACATTCAACAGTTTTCAGGCATAAAATTTTTGTTTGTATTAGGATTATCAAATTTGATTCATCCCTTTTAATTATTCACAGTTGTAAATATTGGTTACTAAAACAAGATTTCCACATAAATATAATTGTAAAAATCCGATAAGCTTAGATAATTGTACTTTTTGTTACCAATCTTAGCATCGAACTACTTTAGAGAACCCAAAATGTTCGAGCATTGGTAATATCACATATTAACATTCTGAGAAGAGGAATTTCCTCCAGTAAATAATTAGAAAATTATCAATGTATAGGTATACACTTGAATATATCAATGCACAGGTATACACTTGAATATATCAATGTACAGGTATACACCTGAATATAAAAATAAGTAAAACTTAGAAGTAAATTCGTTTCCTTATTAAATTATTTCCGAAAGTGTTAACGTTGAAAAAATATCCCTATACTTAAGTATAATATAAAAATGTAGCTAATATAACTTTACTCAAAAATAAATTAAGTTATCGTGTGCCTTTAACACTTATATTTGTAATTAAACAAAACTTGTAATTATAGTTTGAAAACACCATAAAATGAAGTAACGTATGATATTTAAAATATTGTAAATCATAAGACCTCTTATTAAATATACTTTTACCCAGGGGCTGCTCGTCTTTAAGGGCAACCGGGACACTGCCCCACACACATTTCTCCTAATAAAAAAATAATAATTAGCTGAAATGTTTTTGAAACGTGTTTTTATTATTGGTATAATTGTAATTGTTCTTAGTTTTTCGGAATATTATTTGCACGTAATGATTTATAAATATTTGAATAAAAACGATATTAACTTATTACTGGTAAGTAGGTGTGAAATATATACGCGCATGAAGTACGAAATACGATGCACGCATACAACTAAACGAGTTGCGGCGGGGCAGTTTTGTATCTGCCATGGTCACGGGGTCGCTAGCTTCAGTTAAGCTTTCGCTATAACGTGAGATCTGATGGTGTTTGGTTAGTCAGTGGAGGTAAAGAGAAAAGTTCCGTATTATCGTATACAGAAGGTGGCTTTTTCTTTGCTGCGTAAAGGTCTGTTTGGGGCAGGGCGCTCATATAATAAAAAAATAAACGTGGCTCATTCGCCTCCCCCGCGCTGTAATGGGCGACGTTTATTTTTTTGTTTTTCATGTCCATGTATTATATTAATAAAAACTATTTCTATTTGATTTAGTGAAAAATTCATATTTTTATAATTAGAGTTTTGTTTATTTAATTTTTATACTTTAATAAAAAATATTTTCATTTGATTTTGTGAAAAATACATGTTTTTTTTAATAATGATAGTTTTGTTAATGTTTATATTTAAATAAAAATTATTTTTGTTTAATTTCGTAATAAAAAATTTGATAATTCTTAGTATTTTCTTGGTTCGACCTCACTGTACTAAAAATATATAGTTATTTTTTTTTTTTGAAAAAAAAAATGGGGGGGGGGAACTTCAGCCCCATCATGCCTCACCTGTTTTTAAAGTCACGAGCCGCCCCTGCTTTTACCTCATCAAATGTTTGACAAAAACTTCTTTGAAATGCAATTAACCTAAATTGCAATGCAGCTGTAACTAAATAAAATAACTGACAGCCAGATGCATTTATGTTTGCATAGTAATAGCTCTATTAGAATTGTGATAAATTATAAAAAAATATGACATTGTTTCAACTAACATATACGTGTATGTTTAATTTAAGAACATTTATTCGCACAAAAATCCCTTTATATGTGTATCGTTTGTCAATAATAGTTTTCATTAATCACAATTTCATTTGTACTTCTTCAGGTATGTCATCGTGTAGTGTTCTCCAAATTCTATCGGGCTGACTTTGCGTTTGGATGAACACTTTGAAACAAATTATTTTTGATCCCAACTCGTTGAATAGTCTCCACTCGAGAATTCCCCTAGTATTCTGTAAGAAAAAATATATAACATAACCAAATAAACAATTAATATTATTCATTTATATGCAACTCAACAATATATTCGTATTAAGTATGCGGACATGTTGACATGTCTGAGAAAAAACATTGGAAGGCAATATGGACGCATGTATACAAAAATAATTTAACTCGTAAAATGTTTTTTTTATTTATTTAAAGTATTGAGAAGTGTAATTCAATCCTTATTCAAAAATATTATACTAGTCAAATAAATATTTTAAAAATCCATGACTTAACTTCTTTTATAATACCAATCTACTGCACGTTATTTCCTCAAATATCTCAAAACAGGTAAGTGACTGAGTTCACTCCAAGGGTGTTTCTATTACGTTAAACATTTTTCAAAAAAATATCAAGTTTCTCAAAGGTTTTTGCATAATCTAACTCAGGGATGGCCAACAGGTCAATCGCGCAGCAATTTTTGGTTGATCGCGGGCGTCTTCGTAACTTACAATATGGCGTGCGATGTTGCCAAATCTCATTACGCACATGCACTTGTCAACACAGTCAATTAGTTATCCGTTTTTAATATGCAGATATATCTACTCCAAATAAATGTATGTATGTGTATGTTATATAACATATATGTTATATATTATATATATAAGTTTTCTTTTCCTTCAGAATTTTTTTAGCGAAGTAAATTCTGTTCATACTTAATAATAAACTTTTAGTTTAATTATCCTTTTTTAACATGTGTGTTAAGTGTTAAATCTTGCCAATTTGATAGGTAGATCGCCACAACAATTTGGCCACCCCTGGTCTAACTCAATCTTTGAGCTCTCAATTTTTACCAGATATTTAACATTTAAATTGAGAAACTATGTAGACAGTTTAAGAAATTTCAATCTTAAATTTATCTAAAAATTATGAATATATACGTACAAGTGCTACATTACTCGGAATTCGTAACTTGGCTGAATATGAAGTCTCTGTTTGTGGCTGTATAGGACATCGAGTTGCTTCACAAGGTGCTGGAAATAGAAAAAACATTTATTTTTATTTACATAACCCCAAATTATATTTTATAACAATTGTAATAGAAAACTTATAACAAACTATAAAAGTAGTAGCAATGTCAAAAAGTACATCTTTAACTTAAATTATTATATTAATACGTTTTTTAATTTGAATCAATAAAAATTGTATTTATTAAAAAAAATAGAATATATTCCCACTTTACTGTGGTCATATTGCGAGCTGCTAACAAACTGCCTTTGGGTTGACTGTGAGTTGACTTTAGGTCCCCAGGGGTCACATATTTTTCTGACAGTGTGTAAAGTTAGATTCTTAGGTTGCTTGCTTGCATATTTTTTTTGCCCAGCCCACAAATATAAAAAAATATACCAATATTAAGATTTCAGAGAAATGGTATATTTGTTTGAAAAAGATTTGTGAATGTTAAAAAGAAATGAAACCATTGATTTACCTGGTGTCACAATAGCATCTGTTTGTACACTGTTAAGTAATACAAAAACTTTATGCGTCAGTGAGACTGATTTCTGGCCTGAAATAAAAAAATACAGGGTTAAACTTCAAGTATTGTTTTATGTACATTGATATCATATACTGTTTCAATACAAAATTATATCACATGGTCACAAAGAAGGAAAACCTAATTAAAAATAGTTTATTATACAAGGATCACAATGGATCTATGTATGGAAACAACATATGTTATATTATATTTTTGTTTTAGAAATACTTGTGTTTTTTTGTTTTCATTATGCATAAGTATGGTATATGATATGTGCAAGTTGTGGTGTTTTTTTTCATGTTTTTTTTTAATTTATTTGTGAACGTTTTTTTATGGATTTAGTATGAATTGTATTTGTTTTGATTTGTGTAGGATTATAGTAAAATTTTATTTTTTGTAAAGACTGCATCAAAATTAATAAAATAGACAGAATAAAAAAATATGAAAAAAAGATGAATTTTAAAACAATATTATATTTGAGTTAACTATAGTTCGGAATTTCTAGGATGAGTCCTGTGACAGCTCACAAATTTGCCCCAATACGTATGTAATGTATTTACCTAAATAACTTGCTATTTATTAGAATCGAGGCTTATATTAAAGTTGATAGAATAATTAAGATTATTGAACATCGTTACAAGGTTGTATTTGGGGCAAATTTGTGAGCTATCACAGGACTCATCCTAGAATTTCCGAACTATAGCATATCTCGAATTTTCTTGATTTATCTAGTTCTGAGGCTAATATTATTCAAAGACATTAATGAAAATAAGTCAATGTCTCAGCAAATAAATTCAGTTAAGACATTGAATTTAAAAAAAATGCAAAAACTTCATAAATTATTTCATTCTCATGAAAAAGTAGACTTACCTTTTGTTTTATACTTTGAAAATCCCATATGGTAGGACAAAAATTGGCAATATGTTGTTAGGTATAATGCATAAGTATAATAATTATTGGTGTTAGGCTGGGTATTATTACAACAAAACACAAAAAAATATTTCTCTTAATCACCACTAATGCAATATGTATGCATATCTGTCATATTTGGTCCATACACCGTTAAGCTTCACTTACAGGTTATGGCACAAAAGTATAAAATGGTACAAGGGGGTTATGTTAACTCACCAGATGAGATGTAAGTAGCAGTAACATTGATATATGTCCCAACAGTTAAATAACAAGGAACAGTCTTGTCACATTCATCAATAAATACTTGGTACAATTCATAAATTCCATCTGAAACACAGAAATGTATTCGATGTTACTGATTTGTTATCACACAATGTATTAAACAAAATTCAAACTTGACCACAATCAATCTTTGATCGAACTAATCTTGTCTTGCATGCGCTTAGAAAAATCATATCTCACCATTTTTATTTACCTTATTCACTCAACCTTCAATGAAATGATCACTAGATCTCGAATGAGATAATAATATAATATTGTTGAAGATATAAATAAGATTGTAAGACTCTCATCGTAAGCGAAAAAACCGTAATAGCAAGAAAGTCGCATATGAACTAATCCATTACTTCCCAACCTTTTTCGCATAATGGCACACTGTTCAAATTACAATATTTTCGCGGCACATTGAAGAATACTTACGTACCTGTCACTTTTTTCAAACTCTTTTACATAACATTTTAGTATATTTTGCATATTTCACCTGAAAAAAATTACTTAATGCAATTGTACTAAAGATTTTTAATAATAGCATAATAAAATATTTATATAAAACCATAGAAACATGAAAATTGCATAACAATAGGCATGTTCCATAACAATCAATAGTGATATGGTGGATATTAATGATTGTTATTAGATTACTTGAAAAATAATGAAAAAAAATAATTTAATTTAAGCAGAATGTTTTTATTGGACCTCTATTAAAAATAATGCAAAGTTAAAATGATACGTGACGAATGCTCTCAATGAGATACTTGCGCCAAAATGTAATTATTATTTTAATGGTTAATTTACTTTAACGTTATTTTCAAAGTAAAACTACAACATATACAAATGTTCATGAATTTGTTTTCCATATATATTTCTATTGTCTAATGAAAGGCTTAAGCGCAGAAGAATGGAGTGTTTTCAGTCATTCAATTTTTTGTGCGTCAGAGAAATGAATTCATTTCTCTATAAATAAGATATTGATCTTAACTGATTTAAATTAAGAAATGTTTGAATTTCAATAACAATATCTGTCAAAACATTTTTGTTATCTCTGAAATATATGGTTATGTTATTTGTTTTTATTATTCCTGTCTAATCAAAATTTTATGGAACTATGGAATATCATTTAATAAACTTTTATTATAAGTACACTTAAATCTTTCAATAATAACATTTTAATGAACTCTTCAGTTCTATAAAGAGACGAGTTTAAAGTTAAAAGAATTATAAACAGTTTTTTTTAATAGTCGATAATTCAACTCAACGCTAAAAAGGCCCATGAATCTAAAAATTCACAGTTAGAATTTCCATTTTAATGCAGTCATATCATGAGCTGTCCTTACGTAGGCCGTCAGATAACTGTATAGTATGCACAATATGATTGGCTTTAATTAAAATGTATTTAAGGGTGTGTTAAGTCTGATAGATAACATGCTGTTGATTAAATTCAAATTATTGAAGATATGTTACAGTTTTAGTACAGTTCGTCAAACTAGATCAAGACTGTTGAACAATGTGATAATAGACCTTTAGAGTCTAGTAGTTACCAGGAGACTAGATACAGAAATCACAGGATAATTAAAAGTGTGAAGAACCTACTGTTTTATATATTTTAGGAACCTTGAACCACAAAATTGGGATCCCATACCTGAGGGTCTAAAAATATCTTCAAGTGTTCGCAGTATAAATACCTATGCTTCTTTGACTAAACTCTTTTTTATTTAATTCTTAATTCATCCAAATTAACATTAACTCAACTTTAAACTCAAATAAATCAATAAAAAAATCTTTATGCATAAAATCTCGATTTGAAAATATAAACATAAATGTTAATACTCATTGAAGTTCAGATCATATGTCCTTTCATTGAAATCCCAAAAAATATTTTAATGCCTATGCCTCACCTCCAAAGCTTATTTTCAATATGCATAATTGTCACTGTTCTTCATGTACACCACCGGTACAAAAACTGTAAAATAGGTGGATGGCTGCCACTCAATCTGTGTTTTCGGTGAAGAGATTCCTCTTAGGCAGGTATAAGTTTGTCAAAATAAAAACACAGTAGAAGTTTCAGTAGGTGAGAATATATATTTTTTCCGTTTTCTGTTCCTTATGTGCAGCCCATCGCTTATTGTTAGCTCCTTTATTCGACGGTGTATGCCGTCATGGCTTGCTAGCTCCATGCATGCCATGCTCTTTCCGTGCGTATGGGGTGCTCGATCATCTATAGTGATCATTGTGAAGGCCATGCATAAGAAATATTTTATTACAATACGTACAAGTATACAGAGGTTGATAATTGATTTGCCAGGTTCACATCTTGCAATAATTTTTCGTTGAATCATAAGGTATACTCATAAGATATTGTATTTCTCTGGATGAGGCCTGATATATTTTAATTGTTTTGATAATCTCTTTTGACTTGGTCATATGATTTATCACTTCATTTTTACTTGTCTATCCAGCCTATACTAAGCATTCTTCTATAGATCTACATTTCAAAATATTGATCTACTAATGACCACGTTCGATACCACACAATAGAACAAAGAAGACATTTGACAGATATTGTCACCCAAAAATATGGTCTGTTCCCGTGAACTCATATATGATATATGGAATATACAAAATATCATGATCACAAAAAACTTTTTTGTTTTATAGAATGCTAATCCGACTTTTTCTTTTCTTATCAATAATGATTCCCGCAATGTTGTACCATTTTGAGAACAAAACTTAAAAATATTTATTTAATTGTCTTGAAAAGTTGATTCATTGTTCTAAAAAATGTATGGAACTACGGTGTGACTATATTAAAGAATATCTTTTTTCGTTCTATCATCTTTTTATATTCTTGGACCTAGAAACTGTTGAACCTTACTATGTACGAGTTACATAGCCAAATATAGTAGAAGCAAATTCATCAATTGATTTGGTAAAAAATAAATAATTTTTGTGTAAATTTACAAAATTTTCAATATAGATAAACTACATTCTATTTTTTTGCAGGCAGACAAATTGAATGCTAACGACTGACAAGCTTCAGCCTCTTATTTCCGCTGGAAAGTCCAAGACACTAGGGATATCATATAATTATTATTCAAAAACTTCAATGAGGCATTTCGATTTATGTTATTCCGGTCTTCACTTTTATTAAATTCTAAATAATTATCTTTTTGAACCAATAATTAATTACCTTTGATTAAAGACAATCGATATTTTAAAAAGCCAAATCCGCTGTTTGATGTGTTTTTGATTAATAATAAGATTTGTCATCAATATATACATCTTTCAAATGATAATCCATGAATTTATAATGTTAATGGCACCTTTATACTGTTTCTTTAAACCCAGTTTAATCACATTAGGTTAGGTATCTATGGCATGTTTATAAGAATACAATGATTAATTTATCAGTCGGTCTTAATTTCATGACTGTAAGTACAATGGGTTCACAAGATTTGATATAAATCATCATTATATAATACAAAGTTGGAAAATAAATCATTTTTACTTACGTAACATTGAACAATAATGAAATAAAATTAGCAAATTTTTATCATGTGCAAGTGTTGAACTGATGAATGAATTGATTTGATTTAATCATAGCAATAAACATTTTAAGGAATGAACATCCTCCTCAGACCCCCCCCCCCCTCCGTATAACTCATGCAAAGCTTTCACTTCTCAAACCATTTTCTCCAAGTCGATCAGTCAATTACTATCTCCTCCAAGTTTCCCTTCACTCTCAGCTTCTTAAGATTTACTGAAAATTATACAAAAGTCTGTCTTGATCTTCTAAGTGAACTTCTTCCATGTTGTTGGGATTGCATAAAGACGTAAGTTGATCATGTTGACTGAAATCTGTTTACATGTTCTGTTCATGTTTGAAAAACATGAATAGACTATGTAAACAGATTTGTGAAACAGAACTTTTGTAAAACAGAACTTTTGTGAAAAACAACCTCCCCCATTACAACTTAAAAAATTCTTGCCCATCGCACCAGATAACTTATTTCTGATTCAACAATAACACCATTCATATGAGACACAGACAATGCCTCTATTAAAACGAAAATCTGTCACCCATCACCAAAAAAAAACCATCTTCAACGCTTCAATAAAAATGTCAATCTGTCCACCCAAGCACCCCATCAATCTGTATAATCCATTACAATTTTAGTCATGAAGTTGTATACAGTGCAAAAACTCATAAAAATTATACAAATTTCATTTTTGTTCAATAAAAAACTACATTTCGAAAATTCGCGATATTTTAGTCAAGCGAGCAAACAATTTCCAATTTAGAGAAGAAATTCTAGAAAAATGGGTTAGTACAAAAGTTTGTAAAGGCCATTCTACCAAAAATATTGCTGGGGTTCGTGAAAGTTTGGTTGACAATCTAAGAATGTCAATTCCATACTAGCAATTAGGCATTACATTAGTTAGAAGTTTAACGAAAGATTTGTCATTACACGCCTACAGCATTCAGTTAACATAAATTGAAGCCAGCAGATCATTTATAGTGTATTTGTTCGTGCATTTGTTAATTGGGTGTTTGAAAACAAAACAGGTGATAACGATTTTTGGAAGAAAATAATTTTCACCAACGTATTTATGGTTATTATTATTTCCACATTAATGGTTTCCTTAACAAACAAAATTGCCTGTGTTGAAAATTTTTGAGAAGTATTATATAAAAAAAGACAATTCATCCATAATGTACCACTATTTGGTGCAGTTTATGGACCGGAGGCATTATTGGACCATACTTTTTGGAAAATGAAGACGGTGAAGCACTTACAGTCAATGGTGAATGCTATCGTGAGATGTTTAACATTTTTTGTGGCCTGAATAGAACAATATTAACTTGGAAGATATGTGGTTTCAACAAGACATGCCATACAACTTGTGAAACAATAGCTTTATTGCGATTGAAGTTCAATGGCAGAATTATCTCATAAAACAATGATGTAAATTTGCCACCAAGATTAGGGATTTGAGACCTTTGGTTTATTTTCTTTGGGCTTATTGAAAGAAAAGACATACATAAACAATCTGCAAACACGGAAGTTACTCATTTATCCAATTCGACACAATATTTAGATAAATAAGTAACTTCCTGTCATCAGAAATTAAGATTAATGAGGTGCTTCCTGCAAAACAGCCCCTGTGGCCATTTAGCCAATATTAACATTCACATATAATTATAATCTATTAAACTTTATATTGAAAGGAAGAAACCTGAAATTTTCTAAATTAGTGTGCATTTTATTACAAAAAAATATTGCATCTTCATTATTGGAAAACATTATAGTTGGTAAACATCGTTTAAGATTTGAGTGTATTTAAGTGCTGTCAAATTGTTTTGATTATATTTTGTTTTGGGTATTCCATAAGGTTTTATATGTTTTTTACGGCAACATTTAGAAAAAAATTGTTTTGCTAATTAACAGATCAATTTAAATTTGAATTCAATGACCAAACATACAATTTTGTTTTTAATTTGATATGATTCTTACCAATATGTAAATTATGGACACTTGTTATTGGAATGTAGTGTTTAATATTATAATTTATTTTTGTTTTGTTATTTAACATTCCTTTATAAAAAATATATACATAAATAGTAAAAGTCTGTTAATTCGAAATTCAGACGACCAAATTACACAAAAATCGAATTTTAATTTTAGCTACATTTCTTAATGGCTGGAAACATCGAGGCCATTTTTCATTGCTGCTAAAATAATGTAACATAACACTTGATTATGATATTATAATTTACGATTTAAAGCTTTTGTCAAAGTAATGTTCACCGTTGTGAAATTATTAAAAATTAAATAAGAGAAGAACTAAAAATATGTAATAATTTATATGAAAAGAACATTCAAAACTATAGCTATTCATGTCACTCATTTGGGTTAAAAAAGTCACTAACTTTAGATTGTTTTTGTTTGGGTGTGTACACTTAACTGCGATGTGATCTATCACAAAATCAAATTTTTGATAAACATTCAAAGGTGTATCAGATTTACTTCACAAGTATTTTTGCATCTCTTCCAAAAAAACATATTTATGGATGATACGTCGATGTCTCAGTCACCCAACAGACATCCAACATCAAAAGATGAATAACATGATGCGCAACCTATGTTGAGATTTATAAATGACTTCTTACTGAAACAAAGTTATTCTTGGGAATGTCAACAAAGAGCTGATACATTAATTATTGCACCATTTGAATTTTATCTCAGAATTAAAATTTCATAAAAGAGAAAAGTTCCTAATTTATAGGAAGATTAAAAATAACACAAAAAGTTCTGAATTATACTTTTTATACCTTTTTAGCATCTTTTCCTTATTTTATCTATGGGCTTTCCCATATTTCGATATTGAATCATTAATTCCCCATATTTCAGAATTAAACCATTCAGCGCTGTGTATTACACCAGTCCTTGCTCTGCAGGACCGTATAAATCAAAACGTATAAATCACTTTGCTATAAAGTCACTCAAACTAAGATGATATAGTTTGCATTTTGCACAACAATATGTATAATATTTAAGTGAACATATTATTTCCAGTGAAATCATTATAATTTGTTTTTTCCTGGGTTTTTACCAAATGTGTAAATGAAATGTAAAATATCACATGAATCAACACAATATAATGATCATGTTGAATAAAAACTTTCAAAATTAGATGTTCAAATAAATGTGAGGTAATAAGGTAAAATTATATATAGTCGGGTTTCTGAAAAAAGTTGGTAACTAATATTTTATTGTCTAAGATATTTCAATTCAAAAGTTTCAACTCCTTCCTAAATCAGTGTTCAAAAGCAAAAAAGTTATTATTAATTACAAAATAGTCTTTGATTTATTCTTTGACAGTAACATATTACTGGCAGGATAAAAAAGAACACTTAAATTATTTTTTTAAAAAGTTAAGTTTCCCTAACAAATTTTTTCTCCTGCTGTTGCGTGGGAAATACTTTTGAATGACTTTTGAATGAATCAGACAAAAATAATTAAGTGACATTACAAATTTTATCTTGTTAGTTATTTGCATCCAGGCACCATTTTTTTTCGACACTGAAAACAGGATTCGTAGTAAAAATATCAGTTCTAAATTTTTACCTGACTTGTATGAGTACATTGGTACATGTATGAGTACATAATTGTTAAAAAAGCTCATATTTTCAAAATAAGTGAGAAATCCAACAATATCCAGTATTGCAGTATTACAGTTATTATGCTTACTTAAAATCTTAGTTCAATCCTGGCTGGTCCAGAACTACTTTTAATTTTTTCATCTGAATTCAATTTTGAATTGATTATCAATTTGAGATATATTGCAAAACAGAGATATCTAATTCCTTTTTCTTTTTTAAAACTGATACATTCTTGCTTGTCTTCCAGCCCTGAGGTTCAATTACCGTTGACACCCAGAATTTAAAAAAAATTGTTCCAATCTAGTTAGGCTTGTTGAATACCTTTCTTTGTAACATAAGAGATTGCCATATATCAATAAACCCGCCAGGTTGTACTGTTTACGATGAAAATATAATACATTACAAATAATCAACAAGCGTGATTACAATACAGTGGCTGTTAAGTGACACGCTACACTACATATAAAAATATTATAAAATTAGCGAACGACTTTTTTATTCATCAGTTTAAATTAAATTAATATTTTTCTTATCGTGTCATTACAAGACACTGGAATTTTTGGGTACTGTTACATATTGCATATACAGAGAGTTGGTCCCCATTTTTACAGATTGTCCATTGTCTTTCCTATACCCATTTGAAACCTATTAAGAGATTTTCAGGTCAGTTCAGACTCAAGGGGTAATGTCTATTCAGGCAATATCCATCCATTGGGGCCAGATGTTTCTCTCCACTCACTCACCCTAGATTAATCACCACACCTTTAGTATCATGCTACTTTTTCAAAGCAACTATAGTTACATTATTAACCCTTTTAATGCCACGGGGTCGATTTACGGCCCCAGTGTAAATCAAACCCGTGGAATTTAATACTAGTGTATGCGAAAAATCCCATGGGGCCGATCATCGGCCTCAAAGTTTTCATACAAGTTTTTTATGTTGAATAAAAAAAAAATTTCTATGAAATATGAAAATTACTTATTATTTTACACTCTACAGGGAGGTCTCCACAAAAAAATAGGTTTTAAAACTAAATATTAACTGAGATAAAAAATTTAATATTAACTACTGTTTTTTTTGCCAAAAAATGCTTGGGATTTTTCGCACATTTTATGCAAAATATGCTGGGATTAACAGGGTTAAAATGCTGTAATTCATATTGTTATAATGAAAATAAAATATTATTATATTTTACAATAAATCGACAATCAATTTTTTTTAAATCTTAAGATTGTTAGAATAAATTGAAAGATTAAGTTACTTACAAACACATATGTCTGATATAAATGTATACCAAAGAGTAGGTTAACTTAGGAAATTATGAAAGAAGACGATTGAAGAAATTATAACTAAGGAAAAGGTTAGAATTCTAAAAAACAAAATAGGATGTAGAACGGGATATGAAAATGTGAGCAAGGCAAAAAATGATTGGTTGGATAGAAAAGTGTTGAGATCTGCCTATTCCAAAAGAGATATGGTGTGATACTACATATGTTAACGGTATATTATATAGACTTGTATTAAATTATCATTTTTAGATGGAATACCAAAGGGTTAACCCTTTGGGGCTAGACGGGACTGGAAGTGTCCCACCTATTTGTTACTTCAATCTGCATGGTGGGACTTTTTTATACCACCTCGAAAAATTAAAATTGCTACTGGAATTGAGGTTTAAATTTAGTCCCATCTCTTGAAACTAGTTAATAAGTCCCACCTTATAATTAAAAACCTTAATGACTTTTTGTTTGTTTTTTATTTTTTTCTTGTTATTGTATTTCTTTACTAATTAAAATAAACCAAATTTGTTAAAAATTTTAAAATAAAATTTCTGTGCAACATGGGTTTTTTTATTTGCTAAAATTCCGTGCCTCAAAGAGTTAAAAACTCAGTTTTAATGGTATTTAGTTTCACAAAATATTTAATATTTAGTTTCACAAAATGAATTGAGGTATGCCCATTCAATATTTGAAATAAATCTAATTTGTCAGAAGGATATTTTTACATATATATTATAATATATACTTTTTATATTCAATATAACTGTATTAGTTTGAAAGTTCTTTAAGTCAATTAAGGAATTTCACTCATTTTAATGATTTTATTTTAATTTTGTACTCACCACAATCTTCATAAACCACCTGCCCACAATACACATATGAAATACACCACAACAGCAAAATACATCTTGATAATTTAGTCATTTTTAATTATTACTATACCAGAAAAAAATGCAACTTGAAATGAAAAATAATATTTGAAAAAGTTTAAGAGTCGTTAAGAATCACTTGTATACTAGGCACAATAGCACACTACTGTTTGAGATTTTTTTCTCATCTTTTAAATGTGTTGTGATAAGATTTAACTCACTTTGATAAGATATAGCTCTTGACAATACTTAAAGTTATTATTAATGACGCACTTATCGTCAGATAATGCGGAATTAATTCATTCATTCTTACAAGATTTCACGACTTAGTGGGTTAAGGTGAAATTACTCTAGTGTATCATGTTACACTTCCATTGAATACAGTATAATTTGACTAGCTTATTGGCATATGATAATTTCTTTCGACCAACCAGAATAAATCGCCTGTATGTGAAAGAATGGAATACATTTTTTGGATCATTTTTGGATTCTATTGAGAATTAAAACCGAAATCCCCATGTGCAAAACATGGGCTCTAATAAGACACAAGGAAATATTGTTGGGATACGTACATCATTAATTTATTTTCATATCTGGATAATCAAATATTAATTATTTCCCATTTTTCTAGTAGGAGGCTAAAGAGATTGCCCTATCATTCGCATCAATCAGGTCTTCACATCATCAAGCATGTAGTCCTGATGTTCAAACAAGTTAGCATGCATTTTGAGTCCTGTATAGCTTCTCAATTATATTCAATACTACTTTTATTAAAAAATATTACATTTATTTGATTGCTCCTTCAGAGTTCTGATGATATCACTGTGGCAAAACAAGAGGAAACTCTCAAAGAAACTACTGAATCCTGAACAATGAAATACTAAAAAAATTAAACAATATTGGTTGCAAAGTGCAGCTGATAATACTCTGTTGAATCAATAGATGCAGATCCATAAGCAGAAAAGGATTAAATTACAAAGATATTTTGGGAAAGTGTAATTGAACCAACTAAATAAGAATGATGGGGACAACCCCAAATCATAAAATCCATAGGTGGAGTGTTTTCATTATTAAGTTTAGTTCACACTTATTTTACATATTATTTTCAATATCTTCCCATTTTATATGTTGATGTTACTGTTGTTTTCTATATGCTGTATCAAATATCAGTCACAATATATAAATGGATATTTACCCTTAATAAAAACATTAACATTACTTCTCATATGACTAAAAAATATTATTTAATGAGTGTAATAAAATAAATATAACATGTTTATAATTTGATTATAAATATGAGATGGCAATACAACTAGTTTTATCTATATTATACTTGATCTTGAAGTGGACATAAATAATTTATAATCATCTTCCTCATTATCTGTGATGCTACTGTGTGATATTGAACTTGAAAAAGGATATTATTTTGTAGAATACTTTTCAGTGCTGATACGACGCCACAAATGATATCTTCCAATGGTATAGAGCTCGGCGTAATCACGTAATTTATATATTTGGCCAGTATTGACCTAACTTTATTGTTCAATCTGCATTTAAGATATTTTTAACAACCGTGGATAGATCAAGTGATATTATTACTGGAGGTTTAGAGCAAAGTGTCTATTGTGTGATGAAAACTGATCTCATTTACTTTATTCCAATCTCCTTCCAATAACGAAGAGCTGAGTAATAAATGTAGTTGAAGTAATTCTTTTTCTACGCAGTCTAATTAAACTCTTACCCGTGGTTTCCTTTCTCTCAGCAATACATTCTTGGCTTTTCTGTGTCTACCTTTTTCGAAAATATGGTTCATTTCATAGCAATAAATGCTGGTATTATTTGTTGATCCTTGCAGCATTGAAGGAATGCCAATATATTGGTGTAGCCGTTCTTCAATAAATGAAAAGTGTTGTGGACAGAATTGTCGAAATCCTGATAAAATTTGAACAATCTTCAATATTAAGTCAAAGCCGACGAATTAAAAACTGCAAATCCTAAAAACTGTTACTCTTTCAAGTCCAGGGATATAAAAAGGTATATACAGGTAACCCCCGTTGATCGCGGGAGATATGTTCCGGACATGGACATGCTATAAACAAAATTCCGCGATCAACGGGGGATTTAAAAAAAATCATTTTAAGATTCTGAAACGTTTTATTTTTAAAATAAACATTAAATAACAATGTCATATAAAATATAATTCATTATTTTTTTTTCCGCTTTGCAAAAAAGAATCTAGATTTCCTTGTTTGGCCTCTCTACATTTATTGTGTAAAATTTGTCTATAACCGCCAAATAATCCATTACAACCACGCTTTACAGCACTCACTCGCTCATAATCATCGTCATTTTCTTCTAACAACTGCATGCACTGATTGTGAAGAGAAAGGGCCTTTTCGATTATTTTAACACTTAATATCTTCGACGATATTTTGAATATCATTTTCGTAATTCATTTGATCATCAATTTCTCTGAAAAACCTTTTCCAAACGCTCTTCATATAATATTGGGTGACTTCATTCCACGATTCGTCGATGTTTCTGATAGCTACATATTTTGTCTCATTCGCGCTCGTGAATTTACATAATTTACGTATATGTGTATTATGTGAGTGAACGAAAAAGAAAGAAAGCTCTCTCGTGCAACTATACATTATGACGGTTCCTGGAATGTGTCAAAGCCGGACATGTGCTGTATAAAATACCGCGTTATAACGAATCCGCACTCACCGGGGTCGTGATGAACGGGGGTTACCTGTATAGGGCAAACGGTGATAACAGTGATCAAAAGAATAGCCAAACATAAGAGATCCTGCAGACTTACTTATCCCAAAAAATCAGTTATAGCAGAATGTTTTAACGAGACAAGCCATCGTTTCTCACTTGAACCTAAAATACTCGGCAAACTCAAAAGTTATCATGGCTGATTACTTAAAGAGGCAATAGAAATCTACAAACATATCCAAAATATTAACAGAGACGACGAATTCAACCTCAAATCAGCAATATCCCATAATGAACAATAACTTCTACCATTGGTTCATTAGTAGTAACACGTTTCACTTCATATTCAGGCAAATTATTTGTATTTATCTAATCGAGCATAGATTTGGATATTTTTATTACCCCCGTTAATCTGCAACCCTGTTAACGCGACCCCAGATAATCGAGAGTCTACTGTGTTTTGTAAGTACTTAACCTTGAAACTTACCCATTACTAATCTCAACAATGTTTAGACACATTAAACATGATTGATTAGAAGTGGCAATGTGAGTCATTTATGTAGAATCAATTTACAATATCAATAGAGGATCTCATCTTAAATACACATAATGATTAAATAAAAGAAATAATGCATGAAAAAACGGAAGCTGTAATTTTTTACTTTAGGAAAATAATTTTCATGACAAATAACTAATTATAGTTTTATAACTAATGTTTTGTCAACTATAAATGCCATATTGTCACTCTATAAGTAAGACCTGAATTCATTATAAAATAATGGAATAAAAAGAATGCCTTCAATAGCTCTAGAACAATGTGACAAACTTATATGAAAAAAAAATTAAAAGTAAATTTCATGCTTATTATATTTATGCCAGTAAACTTTCTTTCATTTATTACTTATTATTTGTTTAACACATTTTATAAATGTTTATTTTTTACAGTATATTTTGTAAAGATTCGTGGTCTTGATCTAATAAGGGAGAGCGTGGACTGTGTAGTAACCTGGATGGAGGCATTTTATTGCATCCCTTTGTTTCAGAAGGAATGAACAAGGAGATGATGATATTTTATACTTATCTAAAGTTCTCTACTTATAGGTTACAGCATTTTCTCTAGAAGGCTTCTAAAAAAATCAGGCAACTATAATATGTTCATTTTAATGCAACTCGCTTATATTTTCTTTACGAGCCTTATGTTTGTTAAAATTTTATCTAAATGATTTCCTTCAAATGAGGTTTCACACATTACTGTACAGTTAAAGTAATTACATATGTAGTAAATTCTTGAATTAACAGTCTCAAAGTTTGCTTCTTTGAAATGAAAAATTGATTCTATAGTGATCTTAGAAGTCAATATTTTATTAAATTATCGTCTCGTCTAAAAAAGTTGAGTAAAATTGGCTCAACAACTAAATAAAACAACTACTTGTAATATACATACATATCATTACGTTATGTCCCTTGCGGGGTAGGCATATAGGACAGATCTCCAAATTTTTCCATCCAAACACACAACTTTCGCCTCCTTCACATTCAAACATCTCATCTTCATTTCTGATGTTTTCATTCCGCCTTCTTCCAGACATTGATAATCTACAAATTTTCTTTCGTGCATGCATCTCCACAGCATTAATTTTGCTCTTATTCTTCTCTCTTATACTTGTAATGTAAGTATGGTATATAAGCAAAAAGGATTCAAATCGCATTTTACTTGTTTTGAGATATTTAAAGAGACATTACATTTTTTTATGGGTTTTAAGATATTATTTTATTCTTTATTTAAAGATTGAATTTAACTATGAATGACACTTGGTTTGTTTCTATAAATCACAAATCTCAGATTGAGGTTTTTTTATTCCATATTTCAAAGAATTAAGATATCTTCAATTTTTTTCCGATAATATGCCAATATAATTAATTTACCTTAACCTTAATTGATTGCACAGTTACTTGTTTCATTTTTATCTCTTGTAAATTGCTCGAATCAAAGAAAATTATCAGCGATACCTTTTGTGATAAATAAATCCCTATATTTTGATTAACAAATGCAAGTATAAACCATACAACAAAGATAACATTGTTTAAACAAATAAAATGCGAATATATTGATTTGATTTTTTCGCATTATGAAGACAATACAAACAAAATCAAAATAGACATTAAAATAAATTCAAGTAATAATATTTTCCAAATTAGATGTATATAATATACCAAAATGACCCACGAAACCTTCATTTACCGAATACATTTGGCAAAATTCAGTGGAAGATGGGTCATTCATGAAGTTAGCCATGAAACATCCCAGGAGATCATGAGGGGTTAAGATGTACAAGGGATTAAAACAATTTTATCTCAACAAAAAAATAACACTATAGTTCGGAAATTTTAGGATGAGTCCTATGACAGCTCACAAATTTTCCCCAATACAACCTTATGTAATGTATTTACTTAAATAACTTGCTAATTATTAGAATTGAGGCTTATATTAAAGTTAGTAAAATAATTAAAATTACTGAACATCGTTACAAGGTTGTATTGGGGCAAATTTGTGAGCTGTCACAGGACTCATCCTAGAATTTCCGAACTTTACAATATTTTTACTTTTATTACATCATCAGCATTATATAAAATGGGTCTTGCATGTCACAATTTTTTTTGCCACTTGTCTCTTTCTGCAGCATTTCTTGTGTGATTGGTTATACCTTAAATGTGACAGTCTTCCATCATTCAGCCATCTTGACTTTGGTCTCTCCAGTCTCCCAAGTCTCATAGGATCACTGAACAGAGCCTTCTTTGCAGGATTGGTGTCCTACAAGTGATTTGACTATCGTAGTCAGCACTTGTGAGTCATTGTGGAACTCCATATTAGAATATTTAATAATATTAGGTGTTAACATAACTTGTGTCCATTTTTTTTCCAAATTAAAAATAAACACCAAAAGTAAAACAAAATGGTAAAGGTTATACGCCATTCGAAAGAAAATTTTCTGTTCTACAAGATATTGTGTTTGCTTTTACGTTACATATATTATTTGATTTGATTACAAGCCTTCAAAATGGAATGTCAAGTAGACGAAAGTGAGCATTTTCGACACCTCCTTCTGTTCGCGTTCAATCGATGAAATAAAGCTGCTCGCGATATTTGCGAAGTGTACGGTGAAGATGCTATGAATGAAAGGACAGCTCGTTGATGGTTTTTGCGTCGAAAATCAATTGTCGAACGTTGATTTTTGTTGTTTTCACTCAAAACATGTAGAACCCAAGCGCCGAACTTCTGGACTTTTCCCATTGATTTAAGATGGCGGTATACAGTCATGTGACTACAATTCATCTGCTCAGCTAATTCTACGACGGTTTGAAGGGGATCTTCATGAATAATATGGTTTAAGCGGTCCTCATCGAAGTCCACTGGTCGTCCGGAATGCTCAATGACTTTCAGGTCAAAATTACAGTCTTTGAAACGCAAAAACCATCGAGGAGCTGTCCTTTCATTCATAGAATCTTCACTGTACACTTCGCAAATATCGCGAGCAGCTTTATTCCCTTGATTGAACGTGAACAGAAGGAGGTGTCGAAAATGCTCACTTTCGTCTACTTGACATTCCATTTTGAAGGCTTGTAATCAAATAAAATAATATATATAACGTAAAAGCAAACATTATATCTTGGAGAGCAGAAAATTTTCTTTCGAATGACGTATAACCTTTACCATTTTGTTTTACAATACTTTTGATGCTCATTTTTAATTTGGAAAAAAACGGACACAACTTATGTTAACACCCAATAAATTATTTTGTTATTCCACTAATTACATTAATCCCGCAAATTTTATCTTTACATCCTACCTTGATGTTTTGTTTAGATGAAATGAGAAACCAGGATCCTTCCATCTGAAGAGAGCCTCAAGATAGGAGGTAGAAACACGTGTAGTAAAACATTGGTGGAATAATGAGGAAATTTATTAATAATTATTATTAACTAGTTAATGCTTTGCATGAAGATGCGTAGATATAAACAAATGCCAATTGCTGCAAATAAAACTTTCTGGATTTTATAGTGAGGATCCTTCTCAAAAAATGTAGAATATGTTGAACATCATTAATAGATTTTATACTATTAATGATGTTCAATATATGATACAGATGACTTACATGAAAAAACATGCTTGTTAACAATATCGTTAAATCAATTACATTATGTACAGGTTATTATTTTTCTGTATTGCCATATTATTTCAAATTAAGAATTAAGTATACTGAATATCTTTTACGGCTTATAAATGAGGTGATTTAAATAAATGATTTCATTATTACTCATTATAAGATCAGATACGTTTAATAAAACTTCTGCTATGGAAATCCCAGATATATAAGCAGCTTTAAAGAAATATATTTTACAAGCTGTAAGTGAGTTCTCCAGGTAAAGGAAAAATATACTAGCGTGGAAATATTAATAAACGAGAATCTGCAATAGTTTGTTCATCTCTTGTGGAATGATCTAACATTTATATAGGTAGACTCATCAGTCTAATTTTCATATCTTAAATTAGTAGATATGACTCCCTCAGTCCTTCGAGCGTTGTCTATGTTAGGCAGTCGCTTACAACGTGGGCAGTTGTCTGCACTTTACAATATGCATATTGTGTAAAGGGGAAATATTTTCAATATCCATTTATGTATCAGATATCCTCATAATTTATTGTGTCAAAGGTATTTGAATGCTTAGAGCTTCTCGGTACTCATTGTACATGGGTGGTGTGTGACTGGTAAATATTTCCAAGTTCATCTCGACAGTATCTTGGCATCGAATTGCTCACTTGATCAAGAATCGCCTCAGAAGTGCATCATCAGCTGTAGCTTAACTGAATGACAAAACATTATACAATATAGACATCTTTCTGTCAAACTTCTATATGGGTCTGAAGCTAGGGTATCGTATAGGACACTTTCGGAGTCTGAAGATGTTCCACCAACATTCCTTTGCTGCGTACTCCAAATCCACTGGAGCAACTATGTGACAAATATATTGATCCTGTAATGTTCCAACTGTAAATCTACAAAATATATGGTTGTAGATCTGAGATTGAGTTGGACCAGATATATTTTATTACATCTCAATGGTTAAAGGTTTATTTTTGCACTTCTAAACTTAAAAACTAAAGACAACTGTTTTCCGCATCTCATATCATCATCATTATTACATCTACCCACGTGCCATTATAAATTATTGAAGATTTAATGGCAACTTGACAATTGCTCTCCATCTAGCCCTACCTCGAGCTGTTCCTCTGTTTCTCTGTTTGATAACATCAGCGCTCTGCATGTTCTTTATAGTCACATCAAGTGACTAGGGTGTAAGTGTAGTCTAGGGTGTCCTAGAGGTGTTCTTCCTCGGAAACTCCTTCCTGGCCTCCAGTACAGTTTTTTTTATACTTTAAATTCTTAACTGTATGATATATATATTGTTCATTTCAAGTTTGATATGAATGTATGTATACAAAAAGGATTCAACAACATTTTTACCTATTTTGACATATGGGTATTTACGAAAACAACATTGATTTAAATACACACCTTATTGACTTAATCTTTTCGTAAATAAAATATTGATATATCAAATACATTAATCCTTGCTAATTCACTTTAATGCGGTTAATTTTGTTTGGAACTAGAGGAATGTAAAATAACAGCAAAGCAGCAGACTCTAGATAGATTCTTTATGTCCTCAACATTGACAATTGAAACAGCTACAACTGTTCAAGAAAAAACTGTAACAATGAAAGATTCATCCAGTGAGAGTTATTTTAAATGAATGAGTACAGCAAATTGTAAGCTTCATCGTACAAATAAATCATATATAACTCACATCAAAATGTGTGTTGTATTAGTTATCAATAACCACTAATTAAAAAAATAACTAAAAAAATATCTGGCAATACATATGTAGTATAAAAATTCTCCAAAATTTTACATAGCATTTAATAACTCTATGCGGTTTTCCTTTATGCGCTGTTTTTCTAGAACTAATTACCAGTGGTAATGGAGGGATAAACTGAAAAATGTATTTCATTATTTTGATCATTTTTATATGTTTACGTCATATATGATTTATGTAAAAGTATGCAGGTGCATGAATATAAAATGTTTGTAAACCATGATATAGGATCTGAATCATTGTTACCAGAATGACGTATTATTGACTTTAATGATTGACTACTAATAAATTAATATTTCTTCACACAGTCAGAATAATTAGATAAAACTTTTTGACCTTTCATGTATCTATTATAAAATAAACATACCTTTTATTGTTTTATATAAATAATATTGAATACTATCTGTTCAACCAAAAGATGGAATTTTTACAAAAAAAAAAATAAGTGCATTAATAACATGAAACACATGTTAAAAATGACAAAAAATATTCAGGATTGAAAATAAACTTAATTGTAAACCTAACATAAACACCTTGGCAAAAAAAATCAGAAAATTTGATTACATGTTTATATAAAGGAGAAATTCATTTTAAAAACAATTTAAAATAATACATTACACACTCGTTCAGTCGGTATTATGTTATGAGTGTTCTGCTGGGGTCAAGCTTACTAATCTAATGTG
Organism: Odontocerum albicorne; assembly: GCA_949825065.1. Classification (NCBI taxonomy): domain Eukaryota; kingdom Metazoa; phylum Arthropoda; class Insecta; order Trichoptera; family Odontoceridae; genus Odontocerum; species Odontocerum albicorne. Next base: position 22,933,784 of record OX463855.1, read on the forward strand.
GGTTTTCTTTTTAAAACTCAAAAAGATTTGATTATACTTTTATTCAGTTTTTTGACAGAAACACTACATACGAAGTTTGAGATACTCAATGTCCGTCAAATTTTTATGAAATCACTAATAATGTACAACAGAAATAAGCTTAAAATAGATAAATACAATGGAGCACAATCATAGAATAAGAAGCAAGTACATTCTTGAGGAAAGTAGAGATGTTTTAAAAGATAAATGAATAAATTATGATGGCCCTAGATATAACCCTAGTACAGAAGAGATTATGTAGTTTTCTGTTGCACAATCCTCATTCAAAGTATAAAGGTGGTGTAACTAAAATTGTATTTTTAACTGCCTCTTTATTTTAGGTTTTTCAGTGAATTTAAAAGAATCTCACTAATTATTATTTCCTCAAAAGTATCAAAGATACTTCATTACATAAAAAATTGCTCTCTTTATGTATGTAATGGGTGAGACCGCAAAAAATGGAACATTTCAGAACCGCTCACTATTGACAATGTTTTTCTGTAATATTGGGAAAAATATTTAAAAATGATAATATCTTAAAACAAAAAGAAACCAAGAAAAAAAATATACTTAGTTAAAACATCCTTATTCATGAACCGAGTGTAATTTCATGAAAAGCAGACTTCAATTGAAACTCGTGGATCATTCTTTTTAATATGCATTAAGTATTGCAAATTACAATAAATTAACATCTGTAATTTATAAACTCATTAATATTTATTATTATTAAACATTGTTAGTGAAGATATTTATTATACATGTTTATTTTAGTCTAACCACTGTGATAAAATGTAAAATTCAATGCCTTCAGAACTTTTTCTACTGATTTGACAAATCACGTAATGATGCAGATAGGGATTAAATCACATTTTTGCAATCAAAATAGTTAAAAGGCGGTTTTTATAGCTGTGTTTCATAACATTGGTGAGAAAACTAATATAGTTAGTCACAACAGTTAACAGGCGCGGCTAAATAATCTAGCTGATTGCTAACCCACTAATGTGGCAGAAAAAGTTGCCGTTAACAAATGAAACTGCACAGGCTATATTATAGGTACCCAGAAAACAGATGGACGACACAGTAAGTTCTTGAATGGGCAATATAGGACGGGTGTTGGCAAACCTTGGAAACGATATTTAAAAGAAAGTTGTGAAGAAATGGAAGCAGAACCTGGAAGCTATGGAGGTCGTCGAGAGAGGCGTAAGTTGAAGATGAAAAACGAATTTAACTAGACTGAAGATGGCTGATGAAAATCTAGTTTATCCCATTTATTGCAAAAATAAGTTATTACTGTTATTTTTAAGTAGACTCAAGTTTATATTATCAGAAAAAGAATATCTCGATATACGAGTACATTCGATTGTCGATTTATAAAAATAAAATGTACAGTAACTTAATAGTAGGATTAAATTTAATTTATCTCAAAAATCTTTGGAAAAAAATAAGTCACTAATCAGGTTTTGACTGTCCCAAAAAATATGTTTATTTCAATTGATATTGAAACAAACATATATTAAGTTGTGGAGAAAGTAATTTTTGTATTTTTAGGTAAAATTCAAATGCAAAATTGCTACGAACGCTCATGGATGATGATTCTCAATATTTTCAGTATCTCAGCAATCTCTCATGTCATAGAATACTATTGTAGTTAGATGATAAAATCAGCTGTGTTCAATTTTCTTAAAATTATATTTCCCTAGACTTTCTGTAAAGTTAAATATGAACAATTAATGAATTTTCATGGTCCGGCTAAAATATTTACCTACTTTAGATGTTCATACAACTCATGTACAGCTTTAGCCACCTAGTTGATTTTTCTCCAAGATTATTGGTCTCTTGTTGTCTCCCTTCACACCCAGCCTCCTAAAATCCTGCTGCATGTTATCTAATAAGGCTTTTTCTCAGTCTGTCAAGTGGTCCTCTTCTAAGTTGTAGAGTGATCTTTTATAACCCTGTCCATTGGTTGAAAGTAATTTTTAAAATGAATGCCATATGTGGTTTTCTTAGATATGATATTTTCTTAGCATTTGCTAAAGGATGAAACCTGCAACGTCTTTGAAATATCTTCTAAGTCAATCAAACACTGCGTCTGTATATATCCAAAAAATATTTTTTCTTGATTGTCGGAAAACTTACAGCATACAAACCTTCAACCTTAAGTTACCATTTGAAAGATTTACCTACATGGTTAAGAAAGTTTAGAGTAGATTTGGCTTTTAAAATGCGCTATTCTCTATCCTCAGTATCGTCTGGGACAGTATAAATAGTCATTCTGCTTTCTATGAAAGAAGAACACTCATTTTATTGATTCATACAGTAAAGTCCCAGCTATCTGACATTTAATTATTTCACATAAATTATCCAACCACACTCAAATTGTGAAAAAAAATATGTTGGCATGACTTGGTTGAAAATAAAAGGCAAAAGACTAGATAAAAAATACTTATTGCACATTTTTTAAACAGTGACTGTTTTTTTATCTTTTAGTTCAGGACATATGTGTATGTATTGTACATATGTTCTGAATTAAAAGTTTAAAAAACTTAAAAAAATTATGTACACACATATGAACCTTTATAATACTTATATTTTCTCTTTTTTATAGTACTATTTTGTATCTATTTTTTTATTATTTATTAAAAAATACAACATCATTATTTAAGTTCTTTTATTATTTTCCATGAAAGGTAGATGCTGTGTGAAAAAATATTTCTGTTTAGTAATTACATGTTTTAAAGTAATAAAACAACATATTTCTGGCAGTTATAGATTATTTACCATTTTCAATTATCCAACCCTCCTGCAATCCTGTTAAGTTAGATAATTGGGACTCGACTGTATATAAACTATGTTTATTTGTCTATTATGATCACTTATCTCAGTTGATATAGAGATTTCTAACATAAGTAAAAAAAAAAATATTCTATAACTATCGACCTACCAAAAGGTTGTATATTTTGGGCAGCCAAACGTCATCATTCCCAATAAAAAAACACATAATATCTTTTTAAATCATTTATAAATATAAAACTATAATAAAAGAATATATCTAAATGAGAATGAAAATTACATAAATGTTTGAGTAGAAAATGGAGATGAATTGATGATTTTTTTGGTTTGTGATATCTCTGAAATGGGAAACTTATGGAATAATTTATTTTTTGAACCTATTGAGCACACAGAGTTGTAATATTGATAAAACCTTTTATCCTTCACTCCATTAAATGTACTTTTTTATTTTAAGTTCCCAAATTTATGAGAATAGTAAATCATATTTTATTTTTCTTTTACAAGATTAATGAATTTTTACATGATTATATAATATAAATATCACACTATGATGTTTGTTCAACTCAAATTGTATTGTAAAAAATCCTTGAACTGTTTTTATTACTCCATTCATTTGTTTTTTTTTAAACTGTCTTAAAATATAATTAATCTTTTTTGTTCATTTTATGTTTCCAATAAAAAATAATTCTATGTTCTGTCTCTTTTTTTCAAAGCACAACTCAAAATATATTTTTAAATGAAAATACCCCAAAAATAACTATTTTTTTATCCAAACGAGTGTATTAATATTAATTCCCGAAAACAATGAAAAAAAAACAAAATATCACTTCACCAAAATTATATCCAATTATTAGAGAATTTTAGCAGGAACTTCAAAACATGTAAGAGATTTTCCATTCTCTGACAGTGACCAGTGCACTACTAGCGTAACTCTTGGGTAGAACTCAAGAATTGGGAATGAGTTTTTGTAGATGTAATCCTCTCCACCTTTCAGAGGACACGGGGCCTTGGTGGTTCCATCAGTAAGGAAGATTTTGTCACATGCACTGATTCCATCCACACCAACAAAAGGTAGCGGGATACCGAGAACTTCTGCGTAGACGCTGGTTATCAAGTTCTTGACATTTTTTTCTGAAAAGAAATTAATATAATTATAGTTGATAGTACAATATTGTATTATAGTTTATTTCAACTAACCAGTTAAGTTGTATGTTCTCGTACATGATAACTTAGGATTTATAATATGTATAAGAGTGTACATTTTTTATCCGAATAATTTTGTATTACGGAAAAATACATAAAATTCGTAATTAAGGAATGAGATCCCTTCATCACAGGCTGTACTTTATGAAGTTCTCAATATCTACAAAATAGTGGTTGTTTTGGATTGTTATGTACTTGTACTCGACAGTTTATCTTTCTATTAAAACAATTTCAATTTGATATGTTGTATTGTGAATAATATTTTTTTTAATAAAGCCCATGTGTAAAAAAACTGCATCTCTTTTATTGGCACCATTGGGATTTGAACTTTACCGAGCAAAAGACAAATGTTTCACCAACAAGGCTATGAAAATCGTCTTGATTATCTCATTTCCGTAAACATTGAATATAAAAAAGTGTATGAAAAAGTCCGCTTGTGAATAACCCATCAATGGAGCGCGCCTGGATGTCCTAGTTTGGATTGGTGCACTTTGAACTGAATTTGAGTATAAGACTTGGAGTTACCTCTATAAAGTGCTAAGTGATTCAATCACATAATCAATAATTATCCACCGTAAGCGCTTTCCTAAGTTCAGCAAAAATTTGCTTCGATTGAAAGTAGTATACTATATAATTTCTCAATCAGTTATGGTATAATAGTATGGGAAAGTGTAACATAAACTGCAATAAAAAATGTCTATCTTCAGTACATAAGACAATAAAAACATCTTTAAGAACACGAAGACAGGAAGTGTACATTAGATTTAGTTACTTTAACTTCTGCACACAAGTTATATACGAGTACATGCACACAACATGATTGAGAATAAGCACATGTTTATTTATCATGATACACAATAGAGAACCCATATTTATTTGATTCCAAAAATATTCAAGTAGTTTCATCGGAGACAAGAAAATCGAAAGAAATAAGTCATTTCAAGACAGTATCAAAAGCATGATATAATGTGATGTATGAGTGGCAACTTAGCGTGGGCTTAGATGATAGTCAGAGCGCGCGAGCGGCATTGTGCAGCCAGACTACATTTGTACGCCTAAATACTGTTTTTCATTACTTCCATGTTTGTAATATAACATATTGATCAAAATCCAACATCTCGTCATTTCCCGACTCAAGTTCCTTTCACAATATCTGTCGTAGTCGATTATGATTATTATACATCCTTGGTCAACACACGATACTGATGCATCTGTGAGTATATGTATGTGTGTAGATATGCGCAAAAATATGTGTATGTGCGCGTGAGTGTAAATTTAGCATTCGGCAAATTGTTTAATTTTCTTAGTTGTATAAGGTGTTTCGCAGTGTTATACCGCGTGGTTTGGTTTATGACGCCGACGTTTCGAAATCATTACAATTTTCATCTTCAGGGGTTTCTTGCCAACTTCGCTATTTGTAGTTATCTTCAGCCAAGCAACACTAAGGAAGAACTTATACAACTGATACGAAGAACCACGAAAATATCTTGATTTATTCTTACATTGCACTTAAATGCCCACTTTAACTAGGGTCCGCCCAGTAAAATGGGTCACGGTTTAATAAGATAATACGCATCATACGAGTATAAGGATCTAAAAAAATATATACGAAACAGATGTAAACCCTGCTGATATATTTTTTTTTATTAAATAACATACAATGCAGCTTGCAAATGAGAATACATTATTATTAAATAACATACATACTTGCTTAATTTAATTATCAAGGTACGGCATAATTCTGATGAACGTGTATCAGAAGTATGTCAGGAGCGTCAGCTGGATTTTTTATTTACAAACAATTGCATACTTAAAAAAATAATTACGGCAAATTAGCGGCACATTTAAGTGCAAATTTTGTTCCCATTTTGCAAACGTATTTATTATATCATGTACGAGTATATGCCAGAAGAATGCTTTTTCAAGGAGAGATTATTAAAATTTTAAGAGTCACTAAATTTTAATTTTACTTGTTGATTACGGTCGATTTCAATCACATTTTTGTTTACAAAATACAATCAAAACTCAAATCGCTAGTAAATATTGTACAACTATACAATATGTTACAGAAAATGTATAAATATCAAAACACCAACATGTTTCCTATAATTTGCAATAAAAAAGATGTGCATACATACGTACTGCACACAATATGACAGGGCTCAGGACTCAGAAGTCCCATATATTCAGTGAACAATTACAAATTTTAAAAAATAAGACATAAATAAAACATACACACCACCACGCCAATTCCCTGTTGGAGTAGGCAAAGAGAACAGAGCATCAGATTTTCCTATCACGATACAAATCTGATACATCCATACATACACTTTCTCATAGAACTTCTGCAATTTATCCTCCTTTTTACGTTTCTTTCTTTCAAAATATCATTAACTTGATCCAACCATAATTTTTATGGCGTTCCTGTGCCACTCCTTCCACTCACATTTGCAATGTATCTTTATATATTTTTTTTATTTCTTCTTTCATTCATTCTGCATGCCCACACCATCTTAGAATTATCTTCTTAATCTTACTAAACACACCAACCTTACGTTCTCATGTATCCCTAATCATTTAATTCCATATTATATCATACAATGTCACTCCATGTATTATTCTCAGTGTACGCACTTCTACAGCATTTATTCGGCTCTTTTCATTTTTTTATACGAGTACGTTTGCGCCTGCAGAGGTCAATGGGTGGCATACAAATGTATACGAATTTCAGTATGTTGGTGAAATGGTAGTATTCGCGTAGAACGAACATGAATTATAGAGTTTGATAAGTAAATTGTATAAGAGACGCGAAGAGAAATATTTGAGAATGAATGTTACAAAATCGAAAGTACTGGTGTTAGAAAAGTGGGAATGGAAAAGGAAATGCGATATATGGGTGAATAATGAAAGATTGGAATAAGTTGAGGATTTTTTTTCTTTGGTTTGAAAGAGTTACGAGATATATCAAACGGCGTGTCCCGATTGGAAACAAAGTCAATAGGGGACTAAAACATATATATTCAAACCGGACAGTATCAAAATCTGTTAAGGTCCACAACTTTGATGTATGGAAGTAAAACAAAAAACGCGACATTTAATCAATCCTCCAAGCTGATAACATGGCTGGGAAAGATCACGCTTATAGAAATGGAGACGTTAGCTCTTAACTTTACCATGAAATTCGCACTAACATTGGGAATAACTACGATTGTGAGGAAACTGGGCTAAAGTCATGTGAAAACTGCACGACATGATGTTAAGTTTTGCACAAATTAATTAGCATTAGCAAGTCATTAAGGACGATTTTTACAGCCTATAAACATTTCTTAACCCTTTCGTCAATACAAATAACATTTGTCCATGTTAAAATATTGTATATCATGAACCTATTACGAAACACCTTAACTTAATCGCATCAAGAATCTTTCATGACGATGTCTTGCGAAGATCTCTTGAGCAAGATAGTAATGATGTCATAGCAAACAAATTATAAAATAACTTTCTAATGTTAAAAAATTGGGGGAAATGTGCAGAGCATTTGACATGAAAAAGGGGGCAATCTCAACCGATTACCTAGGTCTATTTTAATTGTCAGTCAGCCCCTGCCAGGCCCATCCCATAGTGTTGTGCTGATGACTTCTTTAATTATTCGCTTCAGTTGACAAAATTGTATTACAACGATCGAATACTTTCAACTTTCGATTTGATTTCTTTCCTGATTTGAACTATAAAATATATTAGAACTACATTATCATACAGAGTATGACAACACAAACATATTTACTTTCAAATTAGGACCAAGAAATTATATTTTCTACTAGTGAATATGAACACTACACACATACCACCTTGATTAAAAAGTTTTAGGACCGGCCACCGTGTGGCGCTGTCAGTCACCCGATTGGAATTCTTTTTTTGCTAGGTTACCACATCTGTCATTGACACTTCCCTCTAAATTTCAGCGTCATAGCTTGACATTTGTAAAAGTTACGCTGTACTGAGTACATCTACCTTTGTGCGTGTTTTCGATTTTTTACAAGTTTGAAAATGGCATCAACTGTGCATCAACGAATTTGCATTAAATTTTGTGTGAAAAATGGATTTAACGGTCCGCAGACCTTGGAAATGTTGAAGAAGTATTTTGGCAACGATACTCTTTCAAGATCAAACGTTTTTCGGTGGCACGAACGCTTCAGAAGTGGTCGTGAGTCGGCCGAGGATGACAAACGCAGTGGCAGGCCGTCGACGTCGAAAACCGATGAAAACATCGATAAAATCAAAGAAATGTTGGCCGAAAATCGCAAATTGACCATCAGAAAGTTGGCAGAGGACTTGAACATCGCTTATGGATCCGCTCAAGACATTTTGGTTAGTGTTTGGGCCTCAGACATGTCGCTGCAAAACTGGTGCCGAAAGACCTCAATTTCATGCAAAAAAAGGACCGCGTTGAAATCGCGAAAGACATGATTTTCAAGGCCGAATCCGACCCAACATTTATCAAACGGATCATCACTGGAGACTAGACGTGAATTTATGAGTATGACACGCAATCCAGACATCAAGCGAGTGAATGGCGTGCACCGAATGATCCGAGACCGAAAAAACCACGTCGTTTTCAGTCAAAAAAGAAGACGATGCTCACGGTTTTCATGAATTACAATGGTGTTGTGCATCATGAATTCTTGCCAGAAAAACAGACAGTCAACAAAGAGTATCATTTGGGCGTTATGAGACATTTGCGTGAAGCGATTCGCCAAAAAAGACCGGATTTGTGGGCAAACAACCCGTGGATTTTGCACCACGATAACGCACCGTCGCACAATGCGATCCTCATCCGTGAGTTTTTTACCAAAAACAACACGAATACTATCCAGCAGCCTTCGAATTCATCTGATCTGGCTCCCTGCGACTTTTTCCTGTTCAACTGACTTAAAAAACTGCTTCGCGGAACGCGTTACAGCGCCCGAAAGGATATCATGAAAAAATCGAAGACGGCTCTGATGGACATACCGAAAATTGAGTACCAGCGGTATTTCGAGGATTGGATCAAGCGCTGGCGTAAGTGCGTTGCAGTCGATGGAGAGTACTTTGAAGGGGACCATATCGATTTTGATGAATAAACTTGTATTTTCGATTTTATGAATAAAGTCCTAAAACTTTTTGACCAAGGTAGTACATAAAACTCCGCCTAAAACATAATGTGTTACTAGCACATATCGAAAGATCTACAAAGGTTTATTTGTAGTCTATTTATTTATTTAATTAATTCACGACACGACTGTGTCTTTTACAAAACATGGAAACACATGCACATAAGATAAGTTATTTCAAATACTTTTATCTTAAACTAACATAAAGATACAATAAAGTAGTAATAATAGTTACAAAGTAATTGTTTAAATAAATTATATATTTATACAAACTCCGCCTCCGTACCTAGATGAATCCCCTTTATCGAACGACGGAGCCGGTCCCAAGCACGGATAAAGGAGGGACTCCTTTCCTAATTTCATTCCCCTCCCTATAAATTTATCGTTCAACTTCAATCCTCTACTTACTCATTATATTTTTGCCCCATCCTTAACCATAATGGTATCCAACATGCCAGTGTGCTCCGATAGTCTCACCTCGGTGTGCCATTGGATCCAGTACAGCGGTGTGGCCGGTGAGTTTGCTGGTGTGCAACGACTCACTCACTTAAAACAAACTCCATGGCACAGTTTCGATTTCCAGCTCGAGAGGGAATACGCATCTAGGATCGGGCTATTTTTTCACAGAAGATCACATGATCGACGTGGAAGAACGGTTCGAGATTGATGTTGGAGTGGCGAGGGAATCCTCGACTATGAGGCTCGGCAACGACGACGATGATATTTATACATTTTGTATATTTATATTGAATATATGACTGTTCTCGTATATTACCAAATTTAACCAAGTAGACTAAAGTAACAGTGGAACACATATTTTATAGGAGGGAAACGTTGTACAATTTAATTGTTCCATCGTTACGTTAGTTGAAGCTTGTTGATAAAGAAGACTAGTTTTATTTTAACGTCCATTAATTTATCAGTTTAAACCTTTTTGGAAGCAGAATAAGTAAAGTACTTAGATTTGTTATTATTTCGTCCTACTTTGGTAATGTTTCTGCGGGTTTTGTATAAAGTATGCTTTTTTCTTGCTTTGGAAAAAAATCTGAGGACGAAAAGGTGAAACGAGATTTTTAACAGTGAATTACAATATAGAACAAAGTCAATGGGACACTAAAAATATATGTTTGAATCAAGTAATATCAATATCTGCTAAAATACTGGTTTACAAAGCCATATTAGTGCAAATATTAATGAATGGGAGTGAAACGCGAACGTAGAACATTAATGAAAGGACCCTAGTACATGCAGAAGAAATCCATTTACTGAGAAAAATATGTGGTATGTCGATATATGAAAGAATTAGAAATATAATTATTAGGTATGAATGTGAGATAAAAACTGTTAAATAGGTTGAAACATTATATTTGGAGATGGTTTGGACATCTTGAACGGATTAATGACGTATGACTGACTTAAATTATTTACGCAAGTACACGTGAGAACAAAGAAATTATGATTGGAGCAAGTGTATGAAATTTAGAAAGAAGGAAAGTGAAGCAGTAAGAGAAACAGGGGGAGCAGTGTGAGGAGAAATGTGGATATGGAGAAGGCGAAAGACGTATGTCGTGATTGGAAAGTGTATCGCCCTGGCCTCTCTGTCTACCCCAACATTGAAATGGTGTGATGGTATTTATATATTAAATATTTTTTTAAATCAATCGGTAGCGTCCAAAGCCTTTTATAAAACTATTGGGATATCTAAAAGTGAAAAAAATCATGGCACAGTTTAAGCGCCATAAAAAAGGAAATGGAACCTTGACATAAAAACAAATGATTTACCACTAGGCAACAGAGATTATGTGTGGAAAAAATTGCAATTTTTTTTCGAAAAACAATATGTCATTATTAATCGAACCGAGAAGATAAATTACACATAAGTCTCGCATGTCCTCAATTCAATGTACCCATCAAGGATTTATGTTATTAATGTGATTATTTTGCAAACAAAACACTCACCGAAATACGTGTATAAGAGATAAATATCTCGGTATGTCAAACTTGCAAAATAAGAAAAAAAAATATATCATATAATAGGCAATTCACCCAAATTGGGATGATTTATGCCACCAAATTAAAGTCATAATGCAATTATATGAGTCAATATAATAAAATTAATTTAAAAAATGACAATTCTAGACAATTTAAAATTTTAACTGATTAAGCTTAAAAAAATAATAATCGATCTATAAATGGAAAAGTTCCACGAAGAAAGCAGAAGCGCAAGATTCATTGGACGCAGTAAAGATATGATATGGCTTTTAGTAAATCAAATATGTCTCGCAAAGGACAACCGAAAAATACATGGTCTACAGTTTCATCATCCAAACTACAATCACAGTCAGGATTTTCCACAATATTCATTATGTAAAGCTGACTAGCCACCACGCAGTGGCCCATCCACAAACGACACATAACAGACACTTACATTTTGCTCATTCTTATTATACTCGTATTAAACCATGGTTTCAAAGGGATAGATTATTATATTTATTATATCTAGAGGTCTTATTTACACCAGTTATATTCCAATCCAACGCCTATCGGTATCAAGTATCGTGTTTAATTTTATTTAAAAAATACACCATATTGTGTTCAAGATTTTATGGCATTGATTAAATATTGTTTTCATTCTGAGATATATTAAACCTAGATATAATTAACGGTTCACTCGGCGTAACTATGAAACAAACCTCCCAGAGTTATCAGACGTGCACCATCCTTATTTACGTTCAAGATGCAATTGAAAAAAATATAACATTAATCCTTTCAACCTAATTTTCCTTTGCTTCTCTTTCCTATTCTTGAACAAATTCCTTTTCTCTAAGTCTACCATTATTTTTAAAGATATTAATAATTGTTTTCTTTACTTGAATTTAAACGATTATTTTTTTGGATTAAAACAACTTAACGTAAACAAGATTGTTGGAAGAAATTACTGTAGGTATATCAAAAAAATCGCCAAATGTACAATGTATGACCTAAAAGATAAAATATAAATAATATTTTTTACTTCTGTATGGAAACCAAAAGAAACGTATTTTAATGGAAAGATTTAAATGCTCTTTGATTATTTTTTAGTACTATTTTTTTCTTTTTTATTTATTTTGTTGCTGTTGAAGAAGGTCATAAACTCTGTATTTGCGTTATTACTATTTTTTTTATTAAAATGTACATCTCCATGTATTTAGCTAATGCTATTCATTTATGTTTCACAGGTGTGTACATACATATGTTATGTTTGGGTATAAATGTATTTTGTATGTTTATATCTATAAATATATCTATAAATATACACATTTGTGATCATGAATATACACGTATTCTGACATTTGGTCGGTAATCTGTAAAAAAATATTTTTAACATGTATCTTCATATGTCTTGGGTGTTATTTGAACAAATACTTTATAGTTTTTCTTAGTGATTTTTTTAAATAATATGAAAAAATTCTTTGATGTCCCCGATCGGGTTTCTACTTTTTACACTAGGGTTATATCTGAACGGAGGGAGGGGATCATTCAAGATGAGTCCAGATATTTTGATAGAATCTGATTTGCCTTACTATACGAGTATGAAGCATGTGAAACTTATACATATATTTTCTTATATTGTTTGATTTTGCTATCAATAAACGAGATTATTATTTTTTCTTTTTATGCAATTTCATAAAAAAAGGCATCCGAAAACGCTAAGAAAATTATCGAATTAAAAAAACATTCGTACATACATTTTAAATACTTGATATGAAATGGAAATTTTTGAAAGCTCATGACAACAATATTTCGTCAATCAAGATTTAAAAATATTGCATTCGTATTATTTTCCGAATTTATTAGCATACTCTTTCAAAGCCATCAGTTATTTATATTAATTAATCATACTCGTTAAAGAATATAATCATAATTATTATTAAATTTGGAAAACATGATGCATCACGTACAATTTTGATAAAGTTGGCGCTATTCATTGCAAATTGCGTAATTCATTAAAAAACAGAGATATAATCACATTAAATGTCTCTTCATTTTGTATTACTACACAGGCGTCGCATAAAAATGTGTCCACAATTTTAATGATTATAAAGTCTGTATTTATTAGCATACATCATCCCTTTCAACGTTCACAATAAACTACGTAAATGTATTTTTTTATACTTAGCGCCTATTTTCAAACTGATGACCATTCTGGTCTAGACACTAGACATTGCTGGCAACGCTAAGCAACGGAATCACAATCACCGAGAATCATTTCATTTGGCATTTGGGTACATTATTTATTTATTTATTTATTATTACACATGACAAGAAATATACATAATTTGCGAAAAAAATACAGGTAATTTAATTTAGACATACATTATTTTAATGGATCTGGGTTTGTCGCCTTTAATTTGTCGTATCCCCAGTAAACTAGGCTTTTGCCTGTATCTCACTGAGGATATTTAGAATGAAAAAATAAATCGATGCTTCTTTCCGATTTTTGATTACACAAAAACAAAACCCCGTTGCACGTTCTCATCAACCTGGCAAACAGTGACACTTAATTACAACTGGAAACATCATGCGGAATCAAACTCTTCATACATTATCGCTCCAGAAAGACCAAAAATGTTCATCCTATAATATACCGCACACAATCATAAGAATAAAAATAAAAACAAAAGCAAAACCAAAAATGAATCCAAAATGAAATAAAACCGAAAATGTTCATCCCATAATATACCGTACACAATGAGGGTATGATTGAAATTAAAAACATAGCCATGGCGGGTAATTAAAGGAACCGAATATTAAGTTTTCCACTCATTGGTTCTACCCATTTGCTTTTGTTAAATTTTTAGCATTTTTATGTGATTTTATTATATGGTTCGCATTTCCATTGAAACGATGTTAATTGTAAATGATATATTGTGAATAATATTTTTTTTAAATGCCCTCTTTAACACCGACACCCTCTCAATAAAATGGGCAAAGTTAATTTAAAACCTAAATAAAAAATATCTATTAATAAATAAAATATAGATGACGTGTGTTATATAGTCAGATATAATTGTTATGTATCTAAGAGTAATGTAAGCATGTATATTAAGAACACTGACGAATCTCTTATCTACGGTAAACGTCACAAATACAAAAAAATATTCTTGGAAAATCGTATCTTGATTAAAAAAGTATTATATTATAGAATAGATTATTTTTCATATTCATCAATCGAATCAACTGTTGATGAAAAAAAATCCAGATCGTTTTTCAAGATTTTGCGTGATTCATTCATTTTCATTATCGAACGGTAAATATTCATCATATCCCTGTACGTTCCATCAGGTATGCCTCAAAAAGCTTCCATCCAGGTCGGCGCACACGTCCTCCCATTTCAGACCGAGAGGGCGAACCTCCCTATGGTGATGCCGGTATATGGTGTGTAGGATGGGAGTTAAATTTATAATAAATTCGTTAAATAATTCCCCTATAAGTAAGTAATAAAATTGCGCAGCTTGTCGATCAGCTAGCAGAAGACATCATCAATATGTGACCTAATTACTTACAGCGCCTCATTATTTTATGCTCCAATAGGAACCATCTTCGTTATCTTCATCAATATTTCGCATCAAATACCACACACCCTGCTTTTGAGTGTTTTTAGCTCATGTCATTCGAATAATTCATGTTAAGCAGTTTTACATATTTAATTACAGGATATACTTAGCAAAAAAAACTCGTGTCTCTCGTTAGAGGTGGCTTCACCACCTCTAACGCCACGCCACTTTATTGAAGTGGTCCAAAGATGAACCATCTCATTCCTGGTCTTATCATCGACACGAATCATCCTCGTAAAACATCTGTTTTGAAAGCTGAGACTTGTTCTCTCTTGGACTTTGGCAACATATCAAGATCCAGAGACGTGCAGTAAAATAGTCAGAATGCAGGCGCAAAACGTTCTCAAACTAAACACTGAAAAGTTCCATACGGCATACATATTGAACAGGAGTCGCCAAACTTTTTAGGCCGTATGCCAAAACCGGTATTGGGTTAAGGCTCGCGGGGCGCACGTGTATTTTTTTATCAATAGGCGTATTAAAATTTGAAGATCTGAATACGAGGTAACGTGTTTGAAACGTACTCCAAAATTCAGCGTTTTACTACGAACGGTACTATATAGGTACAATCTTGATTATTATAAATAATTATTATAATTTCTTAAATTAATTGCATAAATGTACATAAAATAAAATAAGTCCATAAAAAATATCTCAGAACTCGTAATACAATAATAATATAACAATTGCACGATTTAGATAGCGCTGTTTTTTTTCGTGACCCTATCCCTATCATCCCAAGAGCTTTATGTCGAGTATACCCTCGGCTTGATGATATACTACTACAAATGATATTTTAAATATATTCGATCTTACCTGCCCGAAATTACTACGAAAAAATTGTGACACCACCGGGAATTGAACCCAGGACCCTTAGTTTATAAGCCGGTTTAGCCATTGAACTATGCGAGCCGAAAAAATCTTACATTGAATATACTCATAAATACAATTCACATTATCTCATTGTCATATTACATAAATACCTAAATAAAGAAATATTAGGTTTATTTTAGAAATCTTTTACATGTAAATAATAAATATGTACCCAAGTTGTATTTTCATTTTCATTTTTGTCTGTACATAATATACTAGGTAGGTACTGTAATTTTGAGATACATTTGAAAAAAATATTTTTATTCAGATTTAAATTTTCTTCTTCGTGTCAGAAATCTCGAATGTGTTGTTTTTATTAGATAACTATCTTTAATTGTGATTTCATCACGATTTATAAAAAAATTTGCTCGCGAGCCGCAAAAAATACTGGCGAGCCGCGTGTTGTCCATGCCTGGCATTGATAAATACATCGTTGCCAGCTAAAGACTCAACCAATTGAATATTCATCATAAAAATTAATAATATTCTAAGCGGGCAATTAATTATCATCATCCCGTTTTAGTCATTTCCCTTTTATAATAATTAAGTTAAGTTGTTCAAGGCAAACAGGTGATGGATTTTCAATAGTTTGTTTACACCGTGAATTCTATTGATAAATATCAATATGGAAAACGGCGATCTGGCTTTCCTTCAAGTCAAAAGCACAGAGGCGTGTTTTCTTGTAAATTATAAAATTTATTTGGTCCAAGACATTATATGCTGGAGTAGAATCCCTAATTATGTTATTTACATAAACGTTTTATACTATTTAAACAAAAGTATGAAACGGATTAGCTGATAAATGAAAAAATTACTTAACTTTCGAGTCGACGCGATTAGACTCTGGAATCAGTTACCATGTCTCAGACATTCGTTGGATACTACAAACAGTAAGTCAATAACGGCCCTCCAGAGAACTAACGTGTAAACTCTTCAAATTCCTGCCCTATCTCCCTTCTTATCTCCTAACCACTGGTAATGTAATTTGATGTTTAATTGTATTTTTATTCTCTGTTGATTTTTTCTGTATTCCGCCACCTTAAACACTTTTTTCTGTGAATGTCTGGTTGTACTAAGATATTGCAACTTAATAATAAACATACCTTACAGTTGTCTGGAAAGTAGTTTTATATTTCTCGGATAGATGCCGTTAGAACCAAATGGTTGTAACTAACTTCATTCTAAATGTGCTGAATGCATATTATTATCTTCGTCTTCGTAGCTGGGCCTCATAATAGGGGATCCCCTCATCACTCCAACATCAATTCAATTAGAAGGCGAAACTGTGCCGTGGAGTTTTTTGTTTATTTTTAAGTGAATGGCCGGTGGACACCAAAGTAACGATCGGAGCACACCGACATGTTGCTTTTTTTTCGAAAGAATAAATATGACCGAAGTCATCGGTATATATCCGCTTAATACCCTCGAATACTAGCTGGGAAAATGCATGTGTCGTTCGAGGAAAGTAGCAGCACGGGGTTCTAATCAGTGTTACCGCACGGCCTGTATCTCATATACTCGTATTATTATGAAAGGTTAGTCGAACACATTTTTTCGCTATTATGTACCCAAATTTCTAACTTGAAGAATTTCGGTGTTGAGGAATATAGACGATTTTTCCATATCTTTATAATGGCCATTGCATATTTTAAATTATAGTCTATTCTCATTATCTGATAGTAGTTACTGACTTTATATACTTAGGTTCCAGTATTTCCAACAATGGAGGATGCGAGGTTGAGGTGAAAAGAAGAACTGGTATGGTAAAAAATGCGATGTCAACGCTAGAAACGATAAGGAAGAGCAGAACTATCATTATTACAGCGAAAATACGCCTAGTTAAGTCTCTCGTCTTCGCGATATTCATATATGGCGCGGAGACTTGGACTCTGAGAGCAAGCGAGGGGCGTGGAATAGATACATTTAAAATGTGGTGCTGGAGAAGAATGTTACGAATTCCATGAACAGCAAGGCGAACTAACACCTCCATTCTCGAAGAACTGAGAATCACCGACAGATTTTCGACAATACGCCTTCGACGAATCCTCCGATTCTTTGGTCACATTGCTCGTGGCCAAGGAAACAGTTTGGAGAAGTTTGTGATTATTGGAGGCGTAGAAAGACGACGCACAAGAAGAATAATCCCAATGCGTTGAATTGACTAAGTGAGAAACGCAACTGGACTACCCTTAACAACTACCCTTCGAGCCGTGGAGTGTAGGGATGGATGGAGAGGAGTCGTCAGAAGCTATCATAAGAGTCACGATGCATAGTCATGAGCCACGCGATAGGATGACGATGATATTATTATACAATGTTGTCTTTTTACAGGTTCTAATAATTAATCAGTTATGACAATGCATTCCATTTGTATACTTCAAAACGCCTCATTTGGGATAATCAATTATAGCTCACTCGATTTTTATCTACAGAAAATGCGAGGAAAGACGTCAGACTATATGTAAATTAAGTAAAATAGCTATTTTTTAAAATCTGTTTAATACTTTGAACTATTACATAACTTGATTGATGTAAATAAGATCTCAGATTTAATAGATTCTCATCAGATTACCCATTTACAAACCAAGAGAGGAAAATCCAATGAATAAAATATTAAACTATTTATATAAAGTTACAATCAATTATTATAATTATAAACGAATAAGAAATATATTATAAACGAATAAGAAATTCTGACCCTAAAATAGTAGGTATAACTCGAGATTTGGGATAAGGCTAGAAACAATTGTGATACGCCTGTCTTCGGGCGTAAGCGTCAATAGTGGACCACAAACTGTCCCCACCATTCCAGCAAACTGCTACCGATCTCCTATTATCCTGAAAAATCCATTCCCAAGTTTTTTTCTCCTCAATGTATAATTTTGTAATAACGCTGAAATGAATTCAGGGTGAGCAGATCCACTGCGCAGGTGTTCTAATTTTGAATTATACTAGTGTCAAAGCTAGAAGGGTAGGCGCATATTAAATACTTTCGTTTTAAAAATAGTTTATTTTTCTCAGATTTATAAAACAAATGAAAAGAGATTTATAGTCATTCGCATTCAGAGAAGTGAGATAGGCAAGAATTGATGAAGTCGTGGGAAGGTTCTTTTTCCCGCCGAGAGAGCTCGCCGCCATTCCACAGAAAGAAATAAGCCGTCTCAGAAGTGGGAGAAAAATATGAACCCATAAATTGTTATTCAAAAATGTTAAGCAAATATTTATTTAGCTACATATTTTTTTATTTATTTATTTAACACTTTTATTGCAATACAATCTGGCGGGCTTATTGCCAGGTGGCAATCTCCTCCAACCAACCAGACAAAAGTAAATGAATCAAGTTACGTGGTCGCATAAATCATTCAAATGACTATCCATCCCCACGAAATCCATAAACATATACGCGAGAACATGCCCACGAACCCCACAAAGACGGACAATCACCCGAACATTATTTTTCATATAAAGTGAGATATCAATCAAAAGGAAAGGAAAGAATGGTGGAGAGGAAAGGAAAAGAAAAATCAGGAATGAAACACGTTATTTTACTGACTAGAAATTAAGAGTTTTTATTTTTTTAGTTATTGTTATTACATACATATATACCATCACGCCATTTTCCTGTCGGGGTAGACAGATAGGACTGAGTCCCTCTCTTTCCTATCTCAACACACATCCTTACCCTCTTCCACATCCGTACACCTTCTCATACGACTCTTGCGATTTCTCTGACTATGTACATTCCGTTATTTCTAAATATAACTCACTTGAGCCAACCATACTTTCTTAGATCTTCCTCTTAAACACCTTCTTCTCACATTTGCACGGCATATTTGTTTTGTTAGTCTTTCTTCATTTATTCGTTTCACATGCCCAAACCCTCATATTTTATCACTTCGTACCGTATTCTGTTATTAATTATTGTATCATCACATGTATTTTTGTGAGTGTATGCATTTCTACAGAATTTATTCAACTCCTATAATTATTTTTCCACGTTTCACTCCCATACATCAAAGTTGGCACCAAAATACTTTTGTGGATTATTATCTCATTGAAGCCTTCCAAGTAACCGATGCCTGGAAGAAGACAATTGTCTGAAGTGCAGCAAATAGCTGCGAAAATGATCCTATGATGTCAAACTCTGAATACAAATCACAAAATTCTAAGGTTAGAAAGAAGTATTTAATATTTTGCATGTTTTTAAATTTATTATAACATAAGATATTATTTAAAGTTAAAGCATTAACACTGCGGAGGTTCAAAGACATTGTCATTTGTTTAGGCAAACACTGTTTATTCCCCTTTATATTACGGTTTATATGTACGAGTACCTTATACCGGATATATACTCGTACCTTACCGGTTTCAAGAGTTTCACCTCACCATCACATCACAAGCAATATGCTACCCTGATGATGAGATGGAAACCTTGAAACCGGTAGGGTTATATGATTTTTTAAAGTGGAATAATCAGTGTTTGAGTAAACAAATTACAATGTCTTAAATTTATTATATTATATGATAAGAAGAAAAAATCTCGTAAATCAAAAGAAAATATGACTCAGTGTTGTTATTCCATATTTTTGCAAGTACATAAAACGTTTATTTACGTAACAAACCACAAGAACACTCAAAGGTTATCTTTGCATTGTGATAATAATCTCTCATATGATTTTTGATCAAGATAAAATAAACAAACGTTTTTTTCTCGATTTTTATTACGTCATTCATATTTTTAAACACAGCTTGAGTAGTACTTATTTAATGGCAACCTCCGTGATCTATTTGTTAATACGCTTGTCTTTCATCCTTATACCCTAAAATGTGTCTCCAGGATGGATTTATTCGTCAACAAGCAGTAGCATAGCGAGGGTCTTCTACGCAAAGGATAATTCACAAAATCTACGTCCCCTTGCACAAAGTGTAAGATTCTTGTCATTTAGAAATAAGATGAAAACTCATCTTCCAAAGCCAATTCTGTACATGCATTTCAATGCATAACACTTTTTTCATATACTATATATACGTTAATATACGAGTATAATAATACAGTAATATATCGATTAAAGAAGTAATTGCATTCCGATAAACAACTTTGCTGTGAGAAATTACGTTTTCATTGATATAATTAAAATATACGAGTATGTAGTCGGAATAGAGACGTTTTCTCACACTACGATAATAATACATATATGTTATATGTACAAGGGTAGTTAGAAAAATTTGGTAATAAAGCAAATAAAACACTTTTTTTTGTTTTTCATCTTGGTCCAGCGCTTTACCAATTTTTTGTAATGTATTTTATTACACTTTCGTTGTATACACTACAACCTGGCCAGCTTATCGCCATGAAGCAATCTTTTCCAACTAACCATAATGATATTAAAGAGGCCTTAAGTGGAAAGCATACTGGAATCCTATTTGAAAAAAATCTGTTTTCCAGCAGGATTTGAACCCGCAACCTCTGAGTCGGGAGACAGACGTTTTACTTACTAGGTCACGGAGGTCTTCTTTTTTTTCATTCCGTCTAAAAAAATCACCGCTCTTCTTTTTTTACGTTGTCCTTTACTGTCCATTTAATGAGACTCTGGAACCAGTTACAAACCAATGTTAGACTCGCTCCGTTCTTGGCATACTTTAAGAAGAGACTGGAAAACCTCTTAATTTTTAGTCAGTAATATAACGTGTATCATTACTGTTTTTTTCTTCTTTCTCCACCATCCCTTACTTTTCTTTTGATTGATAATATCTCACTTTATATGATAAATAATGTTCGGGTGATTGTTCGTCTTTGTAAGATTTATGAGCGTATGTCCACGTATATGTTCGAGAATTTAGTGGGGATGGGTAGTCATTTGAATGTTTTTGTGACTATATGTAACTTGCTTTATTTACTTTGTCTGGTTGGTTGGAAGAGATTGCCCCCGGCAATAATCCTACCAGATTGTTTTTGCAATGAAGTGTTCAATAAATAAAAATAAGTTTTGTCAAACTCGCATAATAGGTTCCCGTTATTGTTTTGCCCTTTTCCAAGTAGTCAATCGTGCTGATTCCTTGGGAATCCCAAAAACAGTGGCCATACTTTCCCAGCCGAAAAACAATATTTGCCTTCTTGAACGTACTTTCAGCAGTTGTCAATTATTTTGACTGCTGTTTGGACTCTGATATGTAGTGGCTGATCCATGTTTCGCCCAGTCACGAATACACGCAAAAAAAACTCTTGACTTCTTGTTTAGAAGCTTTTTATAGTTGAACACCGTAAAAAGTTCGACATGGTGCGCATATTTTGGGTAATCACCCATATCAATCAAGAATTTAAGTATCGGCATCAATGACGTTCAGAAGATATCAATCCAACTATCTCTAAAAAAACCGCAAAAAAAATGACGACATTATCAATTATAAAAACGTCAATAATTTAATCATCATCGCGCTAAGTGCCTATTGTAACAAGTAGAAATAAAATGTCTCCACTTCGTTTCTATTCTGGCACACATCATCCATATTTAAGATTTTTCCCTCTTTCGTCTTTTAGAATAAGCTTCATTTGGTCAAAAGAGTTCTAAAACTTTCTATAATCTTAATCGTAGTGAACCCAAGGAATTACGAACTCCCTGATTGTTAAACAGTGAGTGCAAAAGAGACTCCAGCGATACCTTTATTCCAGAGAATATGGATTTTAGCAATGCCTTTACCCTACAATTTAATTGGATATGCTTGACTACCCATTAAGCATTAGAAAACGTCTATGCGCCTGTAAGTACTAGAGGTCACCATTCTAACTAGTAGACTTTACAAAGCCCAAAAAGTGTTTTATTAGTGTTTAGTTATTTAGTACATACATATACAAATTACTTGGACATACTCGTACATATACAAATTACTTGAAAAAATAGCAAACACCTTGTTGATTTACAAGCTTATGTTTAATATACCTGATAATTATTTATGCCGAAGTGAAATTAGATTATTTTTTAATTAAAATCGTACACGGAATGACTTTCTTGAATGAATTTTCCGATAGCAATATATTCCGCACCTCAGTATATAAATTGGGAAAGAGCTCCTTGATAGACGTAACTGAGCTATTTCACAAGAAATCATGAACTATCATTATTCTGATTATTTTTAATTTTAGAATTTTATCTCAACAAATATACTCGAACAAGATAGTATTAAAATCTGCTAAGATGATAGTCCACAAGAGTATTTTAGTGCCTACTTTGATGTATGGGAATGGCACATGGACGTGGAAAAAACTGAAAGGAGCGTTCACTAAGAAGAATACACGGGGAGACAATGTATGACAGAATACGGAGTGAATGTGAGCTTAAGGCTGGTGTATCAAGTAAGATAAAGAAGAGCACTCTGAGATGGTTTGGCTATGTAGAACGAACGAACTAAGAAAGACTAATACAGTGAATATACAGTGGAAATGTGAGTGGAAGGCGTGATAGATGACGACCAAGGAAAGCATTATTGAATCAGGTGAATGATACTTTGAAAGAAGGAAATGTAAAAAGTCAGAAAATTTTAAGAAGTTACATGGATGTAGAAGAGGCGAAATATGTGTGTTGCGATAGAAAAGTCTGGCACTCTGCCCTCTTTGCTCACCCTGACAAGGAAACAGCGTCATGGTATGTATGTATATATTTTATTAACCCATATTATATATTTTATTTTATGAAATTGAGTTATACCCGCATCAACAATAAAATAAAATAAATATCTGTAAAAAAATATTTTTCTAACTAAAGCAAAGCGCCATATTAAAAAAATATTTTATAAATTTACGAACATATATCCAAGTCGTGCAAGTTGATCTTTTTCGATGTCATCAAACCTCGTGGAGGTGATCCTAAGGCCTTAAACTTCTCATCAGTTACGCTCATCAGTTCAATGGCATATCGCATTCGAAAAAATATATTTTGTTCATTATGGCTTTGTATAATGCCAGTTAACAAAACTATTATGAAGTGTCATAGCCTGAAAATCAATTATTTGATTCTAAAATAAACACGTACAAGAACGAGGTGAATTGAATATTTGTCACAGTGGAAATTGAATTGCGTGAAAATAAGTTCTTCCGTTTTAGAGCAATAACATTATAAAAATACAAGGAAAAACTAATTACAATTAAAAAGTCATTATCAGATTATACGGATATGGGCAGCTGTGAACAGGGCCGGAGGGGCTATTAGGAATTTTCCGGTGGGCCGATGTGCTAATGGGGTGAAATATTCGTTGTACAATTTTAACAGAACATATGGATTTTTCTAGAAAATTAAGAATATATCTACACTTTTTATTTTTATTTATTTATTTACTTGACGACAACATTCACACGAGCAACTATGATTGCCAGGAAACTGAGCTAGAATATTGTTAAAACTGCACGATATGATGGTTTTATATTCTTTAGAAGTTTATGTTACATAAATTGATCTACGTGTATAAGCACGTTTTTATAGTTTATAAACCATTCTTTAACGTTTCATCAACATGCTCGTAAGTGTCATACGAGGAGTAAGTTGGAATATATTTTATACCGATTATGAAATTCCTTAACTCAAACGTATTTTGAATCGTTCATGATAACGTATTGCATAAAATATCTCTTCAGCAAGACTAGTAACTGTCTATAACCTCTGATATGGTCACCAGCAAGCAATATCTAGACTGAATTTTAGGAATTGTATCAAGATGAAAGCACAAGAACTGACGATTTATCTGGATATTGTTTTCTGAAGGGGAAAGAAAAAACACTTGACAACTAGATGGAGCTCTCAGAAAATATGGCACCTGGAGACAAACTGCCTTAGCTTACTTGAAGAGTTCTGAATAGACTCCGAGTAAGGTGATTAAATGCAAGGTAAACATGCAAAGATGGAGTTTCTTGGACAAAAGTAGCGCTGAATGGGATTGTGGATATATATAGGACCCACAAAACATGCTTATTTGTTCGAATATAGGTTCCACATGCTCTAGGCAATATCTGATTGATGCGAATGATAAGGCGATCTACTATGTTACCTGTATGTTACGTCCTACTGGAAATACGTGGCATAATTGATAATTCATGATCTGGATACGGAAATAAATATATGATTAACTATCCAAAATTGTGGGGAGGGATACGCGAAGTATTCAACATCCAAAAGTGCTGGTCATTCTTACATTTTTTTAAACATAATCAACTAAAACTTTAAATCGTCTGAAATTGTAATTAAAAAAAAAAGTTTTATTATATTGACTCATATAATTGCATTATGACTTCAATTTGACGGCACAAATCATCCTAGTTTGGGTGGATTGCTATTAAAAAAAGTGCTGGACACAATCGATTTTATGAGCCTATTTTAATTGCCAGCCCGCCGCTGGATATACAGATGGGTACTACAAATAGACACTTATTTAAATCAGCCAGATACAGTAATAATTATCGAATCAAAATATGGCACATAAGGAGTCGTAGGCAAGAGCAATTTTCATGGACATCAGCTAAGGAAATTATTTTATTCTTATGGAAACGGGCGCTTTAATTTCAAAATATATGGTTATCATCATTTATTCATTCAAACAACATAAAATCGGCTGTACTTACGTCCGTGTGTAATAATAAGTGTTGTCCTAGTAACGATTTAAAGCTAAATTCAATATTTAAAAATCCATTCCATACAAACCCATATACCTAAAGCAATATCGTGTTCACCTCATTATATTTAAACAAGTAAAATGTGGATTGAATGCATGTGAGTTATGTGTAAATGTTATGTGCTATATATGTTATGTGCAAGGTTATGTGTAAAATCACAGCAAAGTCAAGACATAATTAGAATTTCCAGTAAAAAAACTGGCATAATATTATTTAAATAAATGTATTGAACGCAAATAACAAAAACCTTGTTTTGTGGAAACAAGCCCACAGGGTTGTACTTTATACAACGGAAGTGTAATACAGTTAATAATAAGAGTCCAAAGTAATGACACGACAAAAATTATGACAGTTATTTAAATTGGCTTATTGAATGTATGGTAAACATAGCCCGCATTGTTGTAATTTATACAACGTAACTGTAATACGAAAATAATGTAAAAATAAGAGTCCCCAGTAATGACTCAACAAAATATGATAGTCATTTATTTAAATTGGTTTATTGAACGCAAATAATGAAGACCTTGTCATATGCCAATAAACCCGCAAGGTTGTATTTTATATAACGGAAGTGTAATATCCAATACAATACTAAGAGTAGGCGTGCGCAAGTTTTGTTGTCTTTCCACGTGCTGAAGTAATTCCAACACGGACGATTATAAACTGTGAGCTTCGTGCCTACTCCAGAGGTTCTAAACCCAAAGACAACGTTGTCACGAAATTTAGCATAATCGTATGACTACAATAAATCGGATATGTAGGAGAGCGTATGAATATGTATGAATAAATGGTTAATATACACCCACCACTCGTTTTTTTAGAAATTTCGCAAATTGAGACAATAAACTAATTGAAAGATGCGTTACATGATATCTAAATTCGGTTTACACTTTAAGACGCGATAAAAATCAAGACCACCTTTGTCAGCGCCCGACATGTTTTTGAGAAATTCTAATTTTGGTAATGGGTTGACTAAAATTGATATACTTAATTAAATATTAAGAGTGCTGTAATGAATCTTTGGATATTTCATTAAAATACTTTAATAATTTAGTTTAGTATGATAATTCTGCTGACATTATCCTATGTGGAGAGCTAACATACTCGTATATCACACTCCTCACATTTCTCATTTCCCTCCTTTGTTTACCACACACTTTGCAAGTTGTGCAGGGTTTTTCTTTTTTTGTCACTTGATGGAATATACAAATATATCAACACATATTTAGGCACATTCTTTGATAAACTGTTTGAACAATCCTGCAAAATCCTTCTTCTATTTAAACCCGGAGACTGTAAGAGAGACTGGTCTTCAGATTCATGTGTCAAATTCTTCAAGATCCGATACTTAACTGCGTACTAACGACGCGGCTTCAGCCCTACACGACGACACAGACCTGTGTCGGATTTTCGGATGATCATTTAAGATGATCATTAAGATCAATTCTCGGATGAGAATTCACGATCTATCTGGCCGAGAGGTTCTGCAACTCACTCCCGAGCCACCCTAACCCTCTGATAAGCTCACTTTCGGACTATGACGCGAAAATTAATTTAGTTCATCCCAGGCCCAAACAAATATAACGAACCGCCCCACAACCCCCGATCCGCAACGGTAGGCGCCAAATTGTGCAAAGAGCACATATACCATATAAGTACTCGTATATATTTGTCAATCCCCTATATTTATCAATTTAAAATATTTATCTTATAAAGTCACTCCGACACACACAATCACTTACTGCGTCTTCACCATACACTACACATATATTTTTTTGTTTATATATTCATAACTTTTGATTAAGACAAAATCGCTTTCAAAGTTGTACTCCTTTGGCTTCCCTATTATACAGGGAAGCCAAAAGAAAAGCAAAGAAACTAGTAGCCTCTGCCTAACATGAGGCGATGAAAGACATATACGAAGAACTGGAAACACAACAAGGAGCTCAGAAAATATATAAAATTGCGGCACAAAGAAAAGAGAGAAACAAAGAAAAACCCCTAAGCACGTAGAGGATAATGAAGGCAAGTTAATCACTGACGAAAGTAAAATATGTGAAAGATGGAAAGAGTACTACTCAAAACTACTGAATGAAGAATTTCCGAGAACCTCATATCCTTCAGAACAACAAATCTTTGGGCCAATTGTAGAAATTACTCCTGCAGAAGTAGGGTTGGCCATATGTCAAATGAAAACAGAAAAAGCAGTAGGACCAGACAATATACCAACTGAATTTTGGAAAGAATGCGATGAATGGGACAGAATTGGCTGTGTAAGCTCTTTAATAAAATATTGGCCGGAGCCCCAATGCCAGATGAATTCCGAAGAAGCTTTCTCCTTCCCTTCTACAAAAAAAAGGAGACTCCAGGAAATGCGATAATTATAGAGGCATCAAGCTAATATCCCACACTATGAAAATCTATGAACGAATTATAAACTCGAGAATCAGGAATTTGGTGGAAATACATGACAACCAGTGTGGCTTCGTATCGGGAAAATCAACAGTAGACGCCATCCAAACCGTTAGACTCCTTGTCGAAAAACACCGTGATGCCAAGAAAGACCTTCATATGGTCTTCATCGACCTTGAAAAGGCATTTGACAGGGTCCCTAGAAGCCTAATTTGGGCAGCACTTAGAGCACATAGTGTACCAGAAAAGTATGTACGAGTACTTGCCATCCAGGACATGTATGATAACGTGAAAACGCAAGGGAGGTGCACTTCGGGAACTTCACCAGAATTTCCTATAGAGGTGGGGTACATCAAGGATCGGTACTCAGTCCGCTACTGTTCATCTTAGTTATTGATTATTTAACTACCAGGAAATGAACAGTCTCCTAAAGATCCTACTATTTGCAGACGATATCGTTTTAATAAGTGAAAAACATGAAAACCTGCAAAATAGTCTGGAAAGGTGGAGAATAATCTTGGAGGACAATGGATTGAAACTGAGCAGAAAGAAAACAGAGTATATGTACCTACCATTCGAGAACACAAATGCTGTCACTTCCGTAATACAAATGGATGGAGAAACATTACCAAATTGTGTCCCCTTTAAGTATTTTGGGTCACTCATCCATAGCGATGGAGGATGTGCAGCAGATGTAACACATAGAATTAATGTGGGATGGATGAAGTTTAGATCAATGACGGGAGTTCTATGTGATCCGAAAATGCCAGTAAAGTTAAAAGGAAAAGTATACCAAACGATTGTCAGACCCGCACTCCTCTATGGCTCCGAATGCTGAACGATGTATAACTCTTACTCCAAGCAACTAGAAACTGCTGAAATGCGCATGCTAAGATGGTCAGCTGGTGTGTCCCTAAGAGACGAAATAAAAAACTCACGCATTCGTGGAAGTCTAGGTATTACAGACATCAACAGTAAGATGGAGGAGAGGCGATTGAGATGGTATGGGCACGTTGGACGCAGAGCACCCGATCACATTATGAACTAGACAATCTCCATGGATCTTCCTCGAATAACAACCAGAGGAAGACCAACTAATTCATGGGTGGTGCAAAAAGATAACGTGATGCAGAGACACGGCCTGGGGGACGTAGTCCGGGACAGAAGAGCATACAACCTGAGGACGAGGAGAGCTGACCCCAACAATCTTCGCAGACAGTGAGTTGGGATGGAGCCAGGGAGAAGAAGAAAGTTGTACTCCTTTGCGAAGCCACACCCATAGTTGTACTCTTTAACGAAAATTCGCAAGGTACAACGTAGTCATCCCGTTAATGAACAATTGGTTTGAACAATCAATCCGTTCGTGACACTTAATCCAACGTCGACTTTTTTAGAAAAGGATTAACATCACAAAATACGAGTATATGAATATGATTATCCATATATCAGCCTAGCAGCAACATTAAAAATATACTGAATTCTAGAAATTTGCTAATCAAGCAGACTATAATAAATAGGAACTTCAAAGTTACTTCACAAGATAGTATTGTCACAGCTACTTATAAATCTAAAGTAGCATGCTACTCAATTATTTAGTATTGTTACAGCTACTTGTAAATCTAAAGTAGCGTGCTACTCAATTATTTTAAGCAAAATTAGGAACTGAGCTACTCAATTAATTACAACAATGAATTTATAATAGTTTTTATCTCTTTTGTTAGAAGACGGGTGGAGGGTATAGAACAACCTCATGTACTCGTAGTATAAAAAGGAAATAACAGATATACGGGGTCAT
Organism: Odontocerum albicorne; assembly: GCA_949825065.1. Classification (NCBI taxonomy): domain Eukaryota; kingdom Metazoa; phylum Arthropoda; class Insecta; order Trichoptera; family Odontoceridae; genus Odontocerum; species Odontocerum albicorne. The sequence goes on from OX463855.1 coordinate 22,963,280, forward strand.
TAATTAAATTATTGAGAATCCCTTTGCTTGCTTTAATTATCCGTTTTAATTGATCACTTACGGGGTCCTTTAGATCACGAGGTTTTCCGCTTTATCTATAATTGTCATTACATGAATAATGTATGCCATCACTCCTTACCTGGCGTGAACTTGATGTCAATGGTGACCGTAGTCTTCTTGCGCAGTTTGCAGGGGGGCTTCTTACATGATCCGACTTGCACCCTCTGTTGTAAGTCTGGAATATCAAGACCTGTAAAAAGAAAAAACATATTTTAACTTAATATTTTGCCCAACAAACGCTTATATTAGGTTATCCAAAAAGTAATTAACTATTTTTTGGGTCAAATTAAAACACGTTTTTTTATAGTTTGTTGTAACTTTATTCTGGATATTTTCAATATCTTACTTAGCAAAGCGGAACACTGGTTATTCTTTATGAAAGTCTTGAGTTAGTCGCCATAATTCCAGAGCAAATACAATCTTTGAGTACCGTATCACCATTACGGATTTTTAAACAAAATTTAACACACACACTGTACATATATTTTTCATGTGTCTCGCTTTTTTCCTTTGGAGTAGTAAAAAAAAGCACCAAGCACCGACAAAATAACATATTTTGTTATTTCATAAATTTTACACAAAAAAAAAACTGCTCAAGTAAATTGGATATACCATGACCGGAAAAAAATCATTTGTCAATCATGTTTCATAATAATATATAATACATTCAGCATATTTGGAATTACGTTAATAAGGTAAATTGTGTCCTAACAACATATATCCAAGAAATACGCAATTACTTTCCGAATAACCTATTATTTTTCTCCTTTCACCTCTATGATGATCCCCAGCACAGTAATTCTGAAGTGATTGTGTAGTTCAGCGGTCTCTAAAGTAGGATAGGCGTACCCTAGGGGGTACGCGAGTCGATACTTGGGGGTACGCCAAGTGACAGAAAAATAAGAAAATGTACTTAAGATGAACAAATACTAACTTGAATTTTTTAATTACACAATCATAAACATCAAAGAGATTAGGAATTGATATTATTTGATTTAATACTGCCAATCCATAACATTTTTACGTATGTATTTTTTCGGATCTTTTATGAACTTCGCAAGATTATAATCCTATGAAAGTTTCAAGTTAATTTCATTATTTATGGTGCCCCATCTGACAAGCTCCAGTTTCAAACATTCATATTTATACTTTTTTAGTGTTATTCTTTTTTTCAGATAATTTAGAAGGCATCCCTTATTTTTACGGCAAATTTGAAAACAGAGAAACAAACGAAATTGATCGAATTTTATTTCGTAAATCAAGAGTCAATTATTCGAACACAACGCGCATATTGACGTCATTTTACTAATAGAGATAGCTCTGTAAGATCGACGACTAAGATATTACTTGCACGTTTTCGATAGGAGGTATAAGCAGTTGACATGCCTCTTGCCGGAAACCCACGAACTATCCGCACTAATGAAAATATTCAAAGGGAACAAGAGTGTTGCTGACGATCTAACAATTTCAACTAGGTGTTGTTCTGCTCAGCTTGGAATGTCTCGAACGACAGTGGAAAGAATCGTAAAAAGCGATTTGTACCTCTTTCCGTATGAAATTCGATTGATGTAAAAATTGAAAACACAAGATCCACAACAACACTTTGAATAAGAGCATTGAAGCACGATGTATGGCCCATTCTGTATTTTGCTCATTTTCCGCTCTGTGTCGATCCCCAGAACAGTGATTATGTAATGATTTTTATAGTTGATTATTTTAGCTAATATTTTATGATCTTTCCTAATTCTATGAAAGTTTTAAGTTAATGTCATAATACATCTCAATTTATTGGCGGATGTTGTAATTGAGTTGTGTACTAGAGTGTTATGCACATTAGCGTACACTTTGCACCATATTGGACTTGACTCATCTAATACACAACTATTGATGACAATTGACCAAACAATAATAGACAAGATTTAAAAAAGGCGTCATTTTACAGGGTGATAACATTTGCAGCACCTTTTATTAAATGTATACCATCCCCCATACCCCTTTTGTGGTAAGCAGAGAGGATAAATCTCCATATCTACTATAATAATAATATAAAGACAATTATAAAGTCTCGTTCAGAGAGCAATCTATGCACTCTTACAATCTCCAAAAGAACATGGCGTGATATGCATATATCATATGTATTACAGACTTGTTTTATAGTACAATCTAGCAAGATAATTGGAATGTGACAATCTCTTCCAGCCTACCAAAAACATATTAACACTTGCCACCCTGTGATGGATAGCGAGTGACCAGGACTTATATTTAATTTGATTATTCAACGATTTAATACATAATAAAATTATGTTTATAGCTAATTACAAAAAAATAACCTAACAGATTTTGCATAACTTTAATTTAAAACGTACATTTTTCACTGGACGCTAGCGTCCAGCACCGTGGCTGTCAGAACTTTTTAGCACAGTAAGGCAAGTGTTAAAGACACCCTAAGGAAAAACCAGACTGGAATACTATTTAAAAAAAGTTTGGATTCCAACGGAAATTGAACCCGCAATCATCGGGTTGCGAAACAACCGTCTTACCAACTAAGCCACGAAGGTCATCAATATTGAGGTTTATTGAATATCAAATATCCTTTAAGTGTTACCAAGAAAACGAAGAGTGCAAAGATCATGACAATAATAAAGCACGTTATAAACGTCAATTGCTTCAAAAAACACATAAAAACGCAATAACACGTGTTATGTAGCAATTGAGAAAAATAAACATGACTTTTTTTTTCAAAACACGTGCCAAACATAATAATATTCTTAAATATATATTATTCCTTGTGCAAAAAATGCAATGATAAGAATAGTGGCACTTGAAACGATATAGATTTTATCAGATATATTTGAATTTTTTTACGACTGTTAAACACTAGATGGAATAAGATATCACAGGTTGCCTGCCTTAAACCGGACTAACTAAATAAGGTTCACATCCTTATCAGGACACGATAGGGCATCCCTTGTAATCGAGTATGATTGCCACCCATCCAGTGGATGGAAGACACCTATGTATATATTAATTTCTTGTGTGCAAGCATTTGCACTTCAGCAAACAAACATTCTTGACAGATCAAATTTTCAATCCGATTAGCAGGTACAATCTTATGTAGCCTTTCCTTGTGCAGTTTTATATGAAACTATTTTTGTATCGTTTAGTAGTGCTTTAAAAATGTGATAAGCAGCATTTAAGCTTCAGATTTAAAATTAACTCAAAGTAAAACCAATCCGGAAGTGAATCCGCCAGAAATCGAACATGTAGCGCCCTCTTGCTCAGAGTGTATGCTAACCATAAGAACACGTCAACCAACATCGCCGGACTTGGTGACTTCGAATACTCTTTTCCATAATTTTTACCATCAGCCTTTACCGCAGCCCCACAGCCTCAGGTTGAAATTCAGGCATAATTAACTAGGGTCACTTAGCCTCTGGAATAACCACCTGTTATTACAAGGATGAACGAGTGAAAAGGAACATCGGGCCCTAGTGAGTTGATTTTGCCTATGAAGACATTATCACCTGGCTTTGAAATGACCGGATCTCATAACAGGCTCCGAACAGGAATCGAGAGAACTAAGGGCAACATTTCAAAATGAGTAATTTGCGTAATGGGTCGACTCTCCGTATTTGCGTCGAGGAACAGTGAATGCAGTACTTGCTGCGGTGCCCGATGAACCCGATCAACTTGAACGTTGATTGCGAATCAACGTTCAAGTTTTTACTAATTGTATAATATGTCTACCTCAGTTGCCTAGTCGATAAGGTGCCTGCTTCCTATTCAGAGGTTGCGAGTTTAATTTTTTTCGAAAAAGGGCTTAAATTTGATTTTTGATTGGTTATAAATACGAGTAATATTGGTTATAAATAATAACCAATAAATTTTTGATTGGTTATAAATAATATTGAATTAATCAAACACTGCTTGACATATCTTAAGGTAATTGATGATTTTTTAGTCCCATATAAGTTTGTTACAAACCTATACTAGTTTGTTTTTGCCATAAATTTACTGTTAGTGAGCATAACCTTAACTGTCCCGCGATTCTATTGTAGAAGCGCTAAGTTTATATGTACCCAATAAATATAGCCGTGCAAGGAATCACCCTCTGTTCTACATACCAACTTACAGGACGAATATCATGGCTAAACACTCAGTCACGCGTGGTCTAGAGATATTGAACCAACTGAATGACACTGTTGATATATCTCGGTACCGTCTAGCAGTATGAGAAGAATCCTGGCTGATATTCTTCCTAACGAATAAGCTAACGCTAGAAGCAGACCCTCTTTGTGGAACAGGAGAAATCCGTGCAAAGTGGATAAATTTTTTTTTTTAAATGTATTCATTTTGCTTGCGTTGCTGATGAACTCCGTAGGTAGAATGTTTGACTTTCAATCTGGAGATTTCAAGTTTGATTCCTAATACGTTCATACCATCACTTCATTTCCCTGTTGGGGTAGACAGAGATGTCAGAGCGACAACTTGTCCTATTTCGTCATAATTCCTTCGCTACCTCCACATACAAGCATATTCTAATATGTCTCCTTCTGTTCGTCTTTCTTCATAATCTTTCCTTCTTTTGAAATTCCATTCACTTGATCCAACTATACTTTTCTCGGTTGTCCTCTACCACGATTTCCATTTATATTTACATAAATTTGTTTAGTGAGTCTTTCGTTACCCATTCATTCAAGATGTTCAAAACACCTCAACATGCTATTTTCCCGTTACTTAACACATTCGTTTTTAACTCACATTCCTCCCTAATAATTATATTTCTTAGTGTGTCATACATTGAAACACCACATACTCGTATTCTTCTTTGTGCACGCAATAGGATTATTAATGAAACTCAAAAAGAGGATCTCAGTGTGATTAGAATAAATTACTACATGGCAATTAGCCCGCCAGGTTGTACTGTATACAAAGAAAGTGTAATACAACACAAAGCGTAAAACAACACAAAATAACAAAAACAATTCATAGATTTCATCAATCTCTTAAGGGTTCCAGACTATTGTTTTATCACGATTGGAAATTCTACAAACGTTTATCAGTCATATATACAAGTATTTGTATAAGACGTTGCTAACTTCAAATATTCAAAATACAGAATAGCCAAATTTTTTTCAGAAACCCCATTATTTATTTTTTAGTGATATTCCATATTTATTATCGACCAATAAACATCCAAGTATACGAGTATTATAAACGTTCTACAAACTTTTGTCAGTCGTAGATATGTGTATAAGACAATTCTAACTTTAAATATGTAAAATGTGCAGTATTAAGATATATTTAATGTTTAGTGAATCAAAACGTATGTTCAATCTTTATTATCCACCAATAACGTATTGTAATCGTACAAATATATTCCATCTCAGTTATTGAAAGCGTCTCCAATATCTTTTAGCACCTGAGTAATGATGTGTTGCAATCACAAGCGCATTTCCTTATTGGAACCTGTCCCGCAAACAACTTGCACGCCAAGAACAGACAACCAGCTTATCTTATAAACATCAATGGTAACTTGAATAAGTTGTTTCTTAACTTCATCGCATCGCGATTAAAAAATATTTGCATGTTTGCCAGCTTTCAAACAAAAATAAATCTCAAATTGAAAAATTTAACATACGTTGTATAATGTTTTTTTATTTCTTTTTTCTTTTGCGTCGTGACCTCAATCCTGAGAAACGTGACCCACACAAACTACAGTGTGTCGTATATACTATTATTTAAACTTCCCGGTATTATTTTGTCCACAGAGCCTATGGGAAAGACAGACAATTAACACCTATTGACAATGAGTGCAAACTTGACGCAAAATGTGGTTGAAGAACTCAAGAATGCGTCAGCTACATAATCTTGATAACATCTCAGAAAGAAATTCTCATAATATAGAGGTATTTGTTCGTTGTTATATCCATGAAATACCCAGGAATCATTTCTAGCACCACATCTTGAAAGAGTCTTTGATTTTTATCTGGTCTTTATTTTTCAAGTTTCTGAGGCATACAGGAAAGTTGAGAAATTCGGGATCTTAATAAGACGTTCTTTCACTCCTTGAGAGATGAATCTATTTCTTCAGACCAACCCTAGTCTATGTCTACTCTTCGCCACACCTTTTATATTTTATTTCTAAATGGTCTCAAAAGATGTTAGAACTTCTAAACCCGTCTAAGCACTAGAAAAATAATGTATTTTGTGGACATTAGTCGTTTAATTACCGGTCTGTTAAGCCTGAGGTATTTCAATGTTAAGTGCTGAATTAATTACCTACTCTGCTTTCTGGTTTTAAAATATACCACAATAATGCCATTTACGATAAAAAATGAACCTAGGACCTCAGACTAGAGTTTTCCATTATCATAATTACTCAGCAACAATCTTTTTTAAGTAATGATTTTTATAACCTTTTTTAATAGTCGATAAAATACCGTATATTGTAATAAAATAAAACACGATTCGATTTGCAGTGGGTGATCTTCCGGATTGACTTTACTTTCAGGATCTTTTATCTTAATTTATTACTTAATTAGTTACTATTGGGGTAATAAGTGCTAGGTAAATAATTTTAGAGGCTCTGGAAATGCATTTATATGAATAACCAAGGGGAGAGGAGAATAAAAAGTTTGGGAATCACTGTCTTAGATCTGTATCTACGTGATTGTTTATGATAACTTAGGACAGCGACGATGTTTTGGACAACGACCTATGATGACATTGTACGAGTAGTACACACATGGTTAACATTCCTCAACTATTTCGGAAAAAGAATTCGTCAAGGTTGAACTATGTTATTGTAAAACAGCGTACGCATATAAATTGAACAGAAGTAACGGAATAACGTATTGTAAAAAAAGTTGTAGAAGAATGTATTAAAGTGAATTGCTTTTATTGTACAACATTATCATTAATTGTTGACGCTTATCATTAATTATCGTTAATGTAAACATTCCCTATTTACAGTCAACATTAATGCAATCACATTCTTCATGTTATAAAAATGATCTCTCCCTTTAACTAATTAATGTTCACATTAATAGGAAGACCATAGTAACATGTTGTTCGGAAAGTAGTTTCGTATTTCTCGGATATATGTCGCTAGTTTCGTATTTCTCGGTTATACTCACAAAATTGTCGTTGCGAATTTCGTTCCAAACGTGCTTAAAGCGTATTAACAAAGGTAATAAATAGACTAGTGCATTTTTGGCGATTGTTTACCAAATTGCTTAAAGATGGGAAAAATAAGTTGTTTTTACGATGCTTCTGCTTATTTACTATCGCAAAGAAAAAAATGCGAAACCACGAGTTTTCCTAATTCAGTTCATCCAATTGATGTGACAGAAAGTTCTCGATCATAGCACGGTAGCTATCGCCCTTTAAGGTTACAGCGGTACCCAATCACACCTAACCAAATTTCACACCACAATTTCACGTCAGTCTACGATATTACAATATAATAGTCACGGTTGAATCACTTGTAGCTTTTCAGCGCCCCAACATTTAATATAATCGCAAACTTCGAAATGTGCTTTGTCACTCATTATGACCATCTCATAAAATTTGAAGAATGATTTTCGTAGTAAGTTTTAATAAATAGCAACGCGTTGTTATATCGTAAAGCGCTCCATAAGAAATTTGACACGTCTACACTACTCGACCTTTCAAATTGAATCAAACCATTATGACGGCCAATATTAGTTTTGAAGTTAATTTTAAGCCACCCAGTACACCAAGAAGGGAATAAATATATTCGGAATAAAATAAATGTATAAAATAAACAAATGTTAAATAAATCAATCAGGTGGATACCGAAGAATAGTGGCTATCCGGTTGATCCACAAGAGGTGTCGTGAGCTGGAGCGGAGCTGGTTTTATTCTGAGTTGTTGGATTGTGTGAACACACCCGAACACATAAAGTATGTAAGTAGCTGGGATAACCAGTTTTCAAAATGTTACGCTACGACGAATATTGGTCGTCTTGCGGATGGAAGACATGATTGGTTTATCGTCTGCAATCTGTTGCATTTCAGCAAGTGCACAGTTTTGACAGATTGCGTACTTGCTGAAATGTTCTTTAATGAAAATTCCAAAGTTCCGACGGTAACGAGATCAAAGTTCCAAGACAATTGGCAGATTTAATATACTCCAACCTTTTGTAACACAGAATTTTTACGTAGCTTTATAGCGCTATAAGAATTTATGATACGGAGCATATAAGCTACAGAAAGACATCAATTCAGATTTGAAACGGTCTAAGAGTAAAACCAGTTAAAAAGTTAATCCGTCAGGAATCCAACCTAGGACGTCCGCTTGCTTAGCGTAAATGCTAACAATTAGACCACGGCCGCCGACTTAACGTATTATTTAATTAAAAATTTAATCAACTTAATATTTATATTTTCAATTCAACTCAAAGGATAACTGTATATAGCGCCGTTAAAAGAGGAAACTATCCTCAAAGGTGCTCTAACTCAGGCCTTGGACCCACTAATATAAAATAAATCACGGCTGGAAGCTATAGCAGCGACCAAACGAATAATGTAAAACAATTTCTTTATATACAGTACAACCTTATAGAATTATTGCCATGTGGCATCTTCTGCAATCAACCAGAAATATGTTAAAGAAGCATTAAGTGAAAATCAGACTGAAATTTAAAAAAAATCTGGGTTCCAGTGGGATTTGAACCCGCAACCTCCGGATTGGGAGACATGCGTCTTACCAACTAGGCCACAGAAGTCGTCGTTACATACAACGAATGTATATTAAAATATGAAGGATCCTTTTGGATGAACTACAGTAGTATTCCAACGACCGATCTCATGAGCTAGTCGAAGGAAACCAGTATTTATTTAAACTGCATGGGTCTGTATTTCAGCCCATACGGTCTATTATATATGTTTACGAGACCTTAAATAAAACCAAACAGAAAACCTTTTTTTAAACTGGAATTAATCGAATCCGCCACCTCCGGGTCGGAAGACAGGCGTCTTACTAAAAAAATATTACATAACATTTTTGTGTATTTTGATGTAAATAAAATTTTTAATTTTAATCACTTAAACACAACGTAAATGTTATTTGAAATATTACTTGTCAAAACCAGCCTGATCCATGCAAATTCGCATGCAAAAAATTCAACAATTAATTAGAAAACCTCTAAAAGTGACGTAACATCTGTAAAATTGTTAACGTCGATATTTCGTCAATTGTTGTTAATATAAGGAAAAAGACAAATTTAAGCGTTTTTTATATAAACAAATATTTATTATTAAAAAAGGAACTAACTCACAATTGGAAATATCGAATAACAATATCTCAACTACGTATATGCAAAAATATCAAGCGAATTACATGTTTAATTCAGTCTTAAAGATGGTTTCATGCAACAAACTAAGCGACAAGATGTTTCCTAAATTATTTCTAAAAAGATAAAATGTGAAATGAGCCTTTATGTCCAAATGTCTATTAAGTATGTATAATTTTGGTTAAACAATTCACCTGGTAACAATACTAGATGCATACTAGTATTGTTGCTTCATCATGTGCGGTAGTATTGCAAAAAACGTGTCATAACGAACAACGAGTTACGTGTCCTACTCCAGTGGTTCTAAATCCGAAGGATCGATTAATGGGACCGAAGACAACGCTGTTTCCCAACCATGATTTTCAATATGTCTGAATCTCCAATTCGAATAATTTGAACGATGTCATATGAATATTGAATAAAATAAAATTACTGAGATCATCTACTCGTACATCTACCATTAACTGATATAACGTACACGTGAAGTAAATAACGTACAGCAGCGATAGGAAACGAAGTCAAATATACTTTAATTTAACAATGTCGATATCCCCTTAGCTTAGATGATGTGTCCGTTTTTTTCCAAATGAAGAGAACAAGAGGACCCAACAAAAAAGAATGGCAACAAATTAGTCAATAATGTATTTTCCTTCATTATTTTACAACAAATTAGTCAATAATGTATTCTCCTTCATTATTTACAACTTCTTGCCAACGTTTTACAAGTTTTTCAATGCCTGTGCGATAATAACCATCCGGTCTTGACTCGAGGAAAACGTCCAGAGCAGAAACGAGGCCAGGGAGTGGATATAGTTCTATCAAGGCCAGGGTTAACCTCAAGAAAATTATATCCACTCCCAATACGGGGATTGGAGTGCTGCCGTTCAGATGTAGCATTCCACATAATGTCTGATTTTGTTCGATTTGTTTTCATTGAATTTCCTGAGTCCGAAAATTTCTGCAACATGTTCATTCCAGGGAATATGGATTTTACCCTTGGCTATTCTCTACATTTGAATATGCATGCTTGATTACTGATTACTACTCTTTAAGTTTTAGAAGAAATCTATGTATCAGTGTGTTATACAAATTACTAGTGGGAAAAATAGTGAACCCCTTATTGATTGGCAAACTTTTATTCAATATCTGATAATTATTTACGCAATCGTGTTTACAAATAGACCTATTGAGATTCCTACTCGGACACGGGATGACCTTGTTGAACCAATTTTCCGATATTGACATCTTCCACATTTTGGTAAATAAATTGGAGTTATTATTTATTTTGTAGATATAACTGAAACACTTCACAGGAAAGCATGAGTTATCAGTACGTAGTGTATTTAATTACACCGTCATTATACACGACGTAAGTTATCCTCATGTGGCAATCTCTTCCAAGCATTAAGCTTAAGTTTAAAAATAGGCTAGAACCGTTAAATAAATTATTTTAAAACCCATTGGCATCCCCCTGATTGGTAGATAGTCAGTCGTCTGACCAGCTAGACCACAGAGGACATTATTATTTTTATGCATATTTTTATATGCATAAAAAATTTACCAAAATAGCCGATATCAATAATACATACTCATATAAAAAATTACATAATGTCCTCTATCTAAAATATGTAGTATAGTTATAAAAATATTTGTCACTTCACAATAAATCATATATATTTGTCTTCATAACTTGAACCATTGTCAGAATTTCACTGCACACGTTATTATTATGACCTTGTTATCACCAATATTTGAAAATTATATTTTGATCTAGATTTCTCTAGTTTATTTAACACCTTTAATTATCTAATGTAAGCCAGATAACGATAATAACTTGAATATTAACGTACCCATATATTTATAAAAAAACACATTTGAAATTGAGAATAACAACATCCACAGACTCGTTAAAAAATCGTCAATTGACAATTTGATCCAATCATAAAAATAATTTATATAGGCTTAATAAATTGTCAATTGAACCCCCAATTTTATTCAAATTAAATAAAATACTGCGTAGGAATATTTTGAGTAAATACGTCCTCACATTGACTAGGTTATTTTTTGAAAAAAATTGATAAAAATTATTATTTTGAGGCTTCATTCAAGTTATCTTCTAGCGATGATGTCTCCCTAGCTTGAACAATAAATAAATAAAATAGGCATTAATTTCATATTGAATACAATCCATTTACGAGGCACATCCAGAAAATAAGTGTACTGAATTTTTGTAGGTTACAATTTTTTTTATTTAAACAAAAAAATTACGTGGTTACCGTAGTACATATGTAAGCTATTTTTCGACATAGTCGCCATTCCTCTCAATGCAGGTGGTGAAGCGGGGTATCAACTTTTTGATGCCTTCCTCGAAGTAGTTTCCCGCCAACCTCTCCGTCCACTTCTCCCCCTCCTCATTTACCTCCTCGTCGGTTGAAAACCTTTTTCCACCCATGTGCAGCTTCAGGGAGGTAAAGAGATAGTAATCTGATGGTGCTAGGTCAGGGGAATGCGCGGGATGGTTCAGAACATCCCATTTAAACGAGGCGAGCAGTTCCTTCGTGGCGTTGGCCGTGTGTGGTCTTGCATTGTCGTGCAGCAGGCAGACTCCCTTTGTCAGCATGCCTCTCCTCTTGTTCTGAATCACCCTCCGCAATTTTTTTAGGGTCTCACAGTATCTTGCAGAGTTGATGGTCTCCCCTTGAGGCATATATTCAATTAAAATTATGCCTTGACAGTCCCAAAACACGGATGCCATGATTTTCTTGGCTGAAATTGTGGTTTTGAACTTTTTGGCGGATGGCGAAGAGGTGTGACGCCACTGTTGAGACTGCCTTTTGGTTTCAGGCGTGTAGTGTGCAACCCAAGTTTCATCTCCAGTAACGATGGAGCGGAGAAATGCATCTCCATGGAGTTTGCAGCGCCTCAAAACCTCTTGCCTTTTCACAAAATTTCGCACTTAGCGGGAGATTGGTTTGACCTTTTTCACGAAACGTGTTGTCGCGTCGACACTTCTCAACGTACTGACCTCGAACCGGTCTCGTTGTGGAGGGAAAGGGTCAGGCTACACGGAAGTGTAGCCAACATGTCGAAAATAAAATCCATCCGGTCGTGAGAGCCTCAGTACACTTACTTTCTGGATACGCCTAGTATTTCTATTTGTCTATAATATATTACGTATTGAAGGGTTTCATCAACATTCATTGCTAAGACTTATATGCTGAAAGCTTTTATCAATATTCATTGCTAAGACTTAATTATTGTATATATTACTATAGTTATTGAATATGAATAAATTGAATATGAATAAATTGTTTTGTTACATAGCTAACAAATAAGCAACTATAGTTATTGAATATGAATAAATTGTTTTGTTACATAGCTAACAAATAAGCAACGTATCAAATTTAAAGTGCTACATATTAGCTTATTCACCGAAATACTAAGTTGTGTTGCCTGGTTTATCTCCTAAATGGTTAGCGTAGTTGTTACATAACTTATGACATTTCAGAAATCATAAATATACCTTTGTATCAAAATCAGTTACGTGGATCCTGAATTTCGCTAATACAAATAAACTAATACAAAAAATCTCTACGTTTTAATAATATTATATTTCATTTAGAAGGTTTGATTTATTTAGTGACTTAGTGGTTTAATATTTCAAAAGGGGCAAAGCAAGGATGCGTTATGTCACCATGGTTGTTTAATATTTATATAGCGTGTGTGAAGGAACTACAATGGGTGGCATACAAATATTAAATGGGAATGTGCGCGGATCGCTGTATGCTGATAGCATGGTAGTGTTAGAGGAGAATGAAGATGAATCAAAGAGTTCGATTAGTTAGTATGAGAGATGCGATGAGAATGATCTCAGAATGAATGTTGCAAAATTTAAAGTAATGGTAATAGAAAAGTTTGAAAGGAAAAGTAAATGAGATATATGGGTGAATAATGAAAAATTGGAGCAAGTTGAAAGAGTTCTAAGGGATAACAATTGGTAACAAAGACAATTTGGCTCTAAAACATATACCTATACTCGAACCGGACAGTATCAAAATCTCCTAAGATAACAAGTGTTTAAGTACTTATGTTAAAGCATGGGAGTGAAACGTGTACATGGAAAAGGACTGAAAGGTGCCGAATACATGGGGTGACAATGTATGGCAGAATCAGTCACAATGGATTAACCGATTACCTTAAGGATGTCACAGTAGAAAATCCAATTACCTTAAGAGCAATAAAAATTACCTCATATTTTTTAATTTAAATATTTTAATTAAATATTCCTAACAAGTGCCAGTTACACTTTATTATTTAGAATCACTTATCTCCATCACCTACAATTACCAAGAATCAGAATATTCCGTACTTGAAAACCGCAACAGAATCTCACTATGAATACAGATTAAAAACTTACTTGAGTTAATTTATACCCTACTCACGTAATTTTATTTTTCCTAATATAATGTAAACAAACCGTGTCTTCCTATCTGGAGATTCCAATTATCGAATCGTCGACTTTCAGAATAATTAATCAAGCCCATACCAATAAAAACTATCATTATTTTAATCAACTGTATTGGAAATCAGAAGCTGATAATATCCTATAAACAAACATACTCGTCAGTAGGAATTGTGACCTTTTTTGACAAAACCAAAATTTGACACTCGTTAGCCAATATTTTTTTGCATGACCTCCATAGCCTAGTTAGCAAGACCTATGTTTTTCAACTCAAAGTTGTAGGTTAAGACCCGTTGGTACCCGATTTAAAAAATGGTTCAATACTGGTTTATACTCAAGACCTCTTTAAAATCTTTCAGGTTAGCTTGAAAAGATTGCCGAACGATGAGAGATAGTGCATTTAAGTAAGATTATTCAAAGACAAATAGAAACATAAAGCATGTTCACATCGGATAGCCGCGCGAATAACACCAGGCAATAGAGTGAACTGTTGGTCATACAATGTGTTCACCGATCAGAGCATTTCAAGAGAAGCACAAAGCTGCTGATAATGGAATAATGGTCCGTACATTAGGATATGCAAGTGAAACTTGAATATGGTAAAATGTGATAAAAGTAAGATACCGTAGAAATAAGGCGTTGCGAAGAATGCGTAGAAAAACAATTTATGACAAATTAAGTAATGAGGAAAAAAGGTGGAGTGCTTAAGACGAAGAAAGGTACTTTGAGATCGTTTGGCCACGTGAAAGAATGTATGATTAAAGATTTACAAAAATGTTCTATACAAGTAGTATATAGAAGGTATGATTTTTTTTGGAAAACTTTTAAAAACCTGGCACAGCCAATTAAATCAAATTCTGAAAGAACAAGTGAAAGCCGTTATAATAGAAGAGTATGCACGATATGGATGGGTTTGAACGTGACAGAAACGAAATAAATGAATCTGGATATAATAAAGTGAAGATCTGTTATCCCTGCCAACACCAATAGGGCCATGGTGTGATGGTAATGAGAGACCTATTTTACCTAGATGTTTTTCTTCTTTTTGTAATACTATTTAGTGAATCCTTATCACTGCTCTTGAAATAATTCATTATTTGAAGTGTTATATTCATTAATATGTTTTACAAAATATAGTCAAACTGCGAGTTAATACTGATATACCAATATGCTACAATAATATACATAAATATCAAAACATTAACATGATTCATAAAATCTGCTGTCAAAAATAAATACATGCGTGCTAGCGCACAAACAGATAAGGGACCAAAAGGTCATATGCCATGCAAAAAAGGGTCATATGCCATGCAAAAAAAATCAATTAAATGTTATTAATTTGAGCCTTGGTTAAGAATAAGTTTTGACAGCTAACCAAAGTCCTCAGGTCATCTTTAGGCAGCAATATTTTTCGCAATTGGGTTTTTGTTACACTTCTTAGCCTTAAAATCATGACCCGCACATGTACGAGTATGTTGTTGTAAAGAAAACTGAAAATATTAAAATATGTTTATTGTTGAAAATATTACGCGACCCATTTAATGAGGCCAACTGTACATAAATTTTATCTTATAAAAATAAACGCTGAGAGTCTTATCCACATAGTAGATAATCCATCAATTAACATACACTCATACGTGTTATTATGAAAAAGTGTAATTTGTGTTGTTTTCTTCCTGCTTTCCGTTCCTTCTTTCGAAAATTCCATAATTTGATCTTAGACTTTCTCTACCAGGACTTCCACTCACGTTTGCAACGCTAATTTTTTCATCAATATTTCAAATCCAATACTAGTCACCTATATTTTTTTAATAAAAGCCAAAAGTTTTGAAATATAAGGCATACATATTTTTCCTGTCACCTTTATTTTAATTAATAACTTAATTAAGACATATTCTTATACAGGTGGAGCACGAATGTTGCTATAAAAACAAATGTGAATATTTCTGTTATTTTTAATTTTTTTTTATTTCTTTGTTGTTTTAAATCAAGAATTCTATTGTTTTTTTAACATTGGAATTAATTTTCAAAAATAATTTGTTTTAGATGTCCTCCACCTTCGTTAATGCAAACCCTGCATCTGACCAAAACGTTGTTCATTGCCGCTGTTAATGTTTCTCGGGGTATTGCTTCAATAACGGCCCTCATGGATTATTTTAACTCGTTTTTATTGCGTGCCTTAGTTTTATACACCTCTTGCTTACGATATCCCCATAAAAAAATCTGGAACAGTAAGGTCAGGCAACCTTGGGGGTCAATGATGTTCGGTGTTTCGTGAGATGATTTTTTTCACCAAATTTTTCACGCAGAGCCGCTATTACTGATCTTGTTATGTGACAACTAGCTCCATCTTGTTGAAACCAAGCATTTTGAAAAGGTATTTCTGGGAAAAAAATTGTTCCAGCATGTTTAGATAGCGCTCTCCATTCACTGTAACATTGGCATCGTTTTCTTCAAAAAAGTAAGGGCCGACAATACAGTTGGCAGATACTGCACACCTCACAGTCACACGTTCTGCATGCAGCCTCACTGGGTGGATGTTTTGAGGATTTGGCCTATATACGACAATTTTGATTATTTACATTTCCGTTTAAATTAAAGTGCGTTTCGTCAGACATAAATAAGTAATTTATGAAGTTTACATCGCTCTCAACAAAACGAAACAACTTTTGGCAGAACTCTAGTCGAATTGGTGGATCTTCTGAATTCAAGCAGCTTGTTATTTGAATTTTATATGGAAACAAATTCAAATCTTCGTGCAAAATACGCGAAACACTCATTCGACTGACAGCTGTGCTGTATTCAACGCTAAATGTCTTGTTGAAATGCTAGGATTGTTATCAATAGCTGCGGCCACTGCGGCGATGATGTTTGATGTTCGAACTGTTGGATTTCGATGGTAGGGCGTCCTCTGGACAGTGCCATGTGTATTGATTTTTTCTACAATTCGCATAATGGTCCACCGACTGAGCGCATCCCGATTTGTTTGAGTCCTAAATGCCCTCTGTTCCAAAATTGGAGACTTTAGTTCATAATACAGTTGCACCACTCGTATTATATCTGCGTCTTCAATCCTGTTCATTTAAAAAAAATATAAACCGCCTTTTATTCTGAAAAAAAAAGATTTTTTTTTTAAATAATATAAATATTCACATTTGTTTTTGTAGCAACATTCGTGCCCCACCTTGTATTTCGTTTCTGAGTCAGTAATTTCTAGTTAAAAATATGTATATATTTGTATTTTCATCAAAAACTTGAACTTGTAACAGGGTTGCGTCAAATGTGACTATAATATATCCATTTTCTTTAAATGTCTCAAGTTTCCCGGTTTTGAACTAAATATAAAATTATGACAAAACATGATACTTTTAATTTTACTTGGCAAAAAAATATTAGTCATGCTTACTTCTATAGTTCAATAATATGTAATGAGATATATGATAACGAATGATGTATCGATAGACGATGGGATTAAGATTATGAACATGTTATTCCATCTTGTTTTGGTACAAACAAGATGTATTATAATAATCTCCAATAAGATATTGTTGACAAATATAAACATATTTGTTTTATTAAAGCTGATTGACAAATATATACAGTAGAAACTTTGTTTTCGAACTTAATACATTTCACAAGGCGGCTCGGAAATCGATTGGTTCGAAAACCGAATAAATTTTTCACATAAGAAGTAATATATATAGATTGAATTTATCCGTACTGATGAGAGCCGATGGCGTAAGTGGAATGTGGTGAAGCAGGTTGAGAGGAAGAGAGATGTTATTATTTAGAAAATGAGTCACCTTGCAAAAAAACGTCAGGTCCTCCTAAGATTCTTCCTCTTTTATGTCTCACTAAAAACCTGTCCAATGAGATATGTTTTAGCCTACATTAAAAAAATCTGAAGTGAGACATGGCATTGTCATAGAAAATGTATCTTCGAAAACCGAATTACGTTTGAGATCAGAATTAAAACAATATGTTCGAGATGTGAGACATTCGAGAACCAAGGTTCCATTGTACGTATTTGTTTTATTGACGCTGATTGACAAGTATATATGTATTTCTTTTATTGACGCTGATTGACAAATGTATATTATTTATTTTACTGACGCTGATTGACAAATATTTCCGAATTGGTTTTATTAACGCTGATTGACAAATATTATATAAACGCATTTGTTTTATTAACGCTGATTGACAAATATACACGTATTTGTCTTATTAACGCTGATTGACAAATATATACATATTTGTTTTATTAACGTTGATTGCCAAACGACACTGAACGTATTCAATTTATTAACGCTGATTGAAAAATATACACGTATTTGTTTTATTAATGCTGATTTATAAAATATGCTTATTTATTTTACTAACGCTAATAATGCCATTAAAAAGTTGTTCAAAAGTCTATTAATTCAATCCTATAATTTGATAAAAATATATTATATAAATTTATTTTAAAAAAGTTATTAAATAAACAATACTAAGACAGGACATAGCTACTCTACTTGATCAGCAGGACGAATTATAAGGGTTCCGAGAAAGAACAATGTGTATGGTGACAGAACGCTGCGGGACGTAGATTTTAGAACCTTTAATGGATTGAATAGTGGAATGAGACACTCTTTAATGTCTGAGAATAAGCGTTAAATTAAGGAAAAAAATGTCTAAGCGACTATACTATATGTGATTTTCAGGTGCTCTGTTTATTTAAGTGTTAGTGTCGAGTTTAGACATTGCCTTTCGATTTATTTGAATTTTGTTTATAGTTTGTTCTTTATAGTTAATTTTTATATTATATAAAAATTGTTATATTTTGTTTGAAGTAATGAGACTACCGAAAAACTGTTTGTAAGTTTGATAAATTATTTGTTGTATAACCTGTATAAAACTTATAATAAACCGTTAAGAAAATCAGTATCTTACAAAATTATCGTAAAAA
Source organism: Odontocerum albicorne (assembly GCA_949825065.1). NCBI lineage: Eukaryota > Metazoa > Arthropoda > Insecta > Trichoptera > Odontoceridae > Odontocerum > Odontocerum albicorne. The sequence goes on from OX463855.1 coordinate 22,982,069, forward strand.
AGATTCGCAAATGATGAAAACGCATTCTAAGTCGTAATACATTCTTTCTTCAACGTTTTGAGGATGATGCTCATCTTATAACTCTGTAATTTAAGTGAACTGACTAAAATGGACTAGCGAAAATGGTCATACACTTTTATTTTATTTTTATTTTACACGTAATAAGAAATATACACAATTTGCGAAAAAACAACAGGCAATTTAATTTGGACACACAATTTAATGGATCTGGCCTTTCATTTGTTGTGTGCCCAGTAAACTAGGTTTTTGCCTGTATCTCACTGAGAACACTCTACCCTAAGATCTCTAGTTGGGGTTTTACTCGGAGTGTCGGTCCGATTAATGGACACCTTACTCCTTCATCGAATGATTTATTGAACGGACTTGTTTGATTGATATTTGGGTGGTGGTGTGGAAAGTTTTTATTGAATAAAAGAGAGGAAGGATAGAAGTTGATACATATATTAAGGTTACAAATACATATATCGGGTACATATTAATATACTTATAATTTATGTGTCACGAGCGTTCATAAATAATTATACAGAAAAGAAAGGATAGAGATAAATACTTAGATATATATGTATAAAAATAAAATATATATATTACGAAGATAGGTGGGGGGAGAACGCTGTGACTTTAAAATAAATAATAAATAGATAAATATGGGAGTAAGATAAACTACGTGTTATATATGCGCTCTAGGCATAATTCGGCGCCTACCGTTGCGAATAGGTGGTCGGGGGGTTGTGCGAAGAATCTGCTTCGGCCTGGGGTGTATGATATTCGCGTTCGCGTCGTAGTCCGACAGTGAACTGATTAGGGGGTTCGGGTGGCTCGGGAGAGAACTGTAGAACCTCTCGGCCAGAGAGATCGCGTATTCTCGGATGGTGGGGAGATCTAAATCTTCATGAAGCCGTTTGTTGCTGACAAAGTAGGGCGCATCCATAATGATGCGCGTAGCCTTGTTTTGCAACACCTGGAGTTTGCGCATGTGGGTTTCGGCCGCGTGGCCCCACACCGGGATGGCGTAAGTCATCTGAGGACGTATGATGGCCTTGTACAAGTTTAACTTGATACGTGGGGACATCCTACTGTGTCTGCCCAGGAGTGGTGTTAGGGCTTTCAGAGTGCCGTACGCCCTCCCGGTTATGATGGTGGTGTGCCTTTTCCAGGACAGCTTCGCGTCGAGAGTGACGCCGAGGTATTTCACCTCGTCGCACCACGGAACGCTCTGGCCGAAAAGTTTGAGTGGGCGGATGAAGTCGAGACGTCTTCTGGAAAAACGGACTGCTGCGCTCTTGGAAGGGTTTATCTTGACCTTCCAGTTTCTACACCAGCGTTCTAAACTTGGGAGGAATTCTTGAATGCGAGAGTGGGAATCGCAAGAGTGTCTCGAACTCGAGAGAAAAGCCGTATCGTCCGCGTATTGAGCCGTGATAGATCGGCTGTTTTGGAGAGAGGGCATGTCGCTGGTGTATATATTGTAGAGGGTGGGAGAGAGGAGGGCTCCTTGCGGAACCCCCGCTTGTATGGGGCGGTGAGAGGAATTTATACCGCTCACCTTGACGGAAAAGGTACGGTCGCTTAAGAATGAAGCTATGATCTGCACGAGGCGGAGAGAGATTCCGGCCTTGTGCAGTTTGAAGAGCAGTCCGTTGTGCCAGACCGTGTCGAAGGCCTTCGCCACGTCCAGCGACAGGAGGGTTGTTTGTTGTTTCTTATTGTAACCAGTCACTATATGTTCTACGACGCGAAGAAGTTGATGAGAGGTCGAGTGTCGCGGTTGAAAACCGTGTTGCGTATCTGGAATTATGTTAAGCGAGGTAATCTCGCTTGTTAGGCGATCGAGGATAAGTCGTTCGAGCACTTTACCTAGGGTAGGCAGTAAGCTGATCGGGCGGTGATTTTCGGGGATCGTGAGTTTTTTACCCGGTTTCGGAATCATTATAACGTCTGCGCATTTGAGAGCTGTAGGGAAGAATCTATGCCTGTAGCAGGCATTGAAGATTGCTGAAATGGCGCAGACGGCTTTATTCGGCAGTTTTTTTAGGGTGAAGTTATTTATGGAATCTGGACCGGGAGCTCTCTTATTATGGAGGTTGTGAATAATTTTTTGGACTTCTTTCGGGGTGAAGAAATCCGAAGTTGGGGGAGGTCGTGAGGCGATAATTCGTTGGACCGTTCTGTCAACCGAGGCGGAGTGCGACGGGTTAACGAGGTCCGAGTTTGGGGTAAAAGTGAGGGCGAGCGAGCCCGCAAAGATTTCGGCGCGATCTCGCGCCGAGAAAACTGTGCCGTTAGGGCCCTGCAGAGGGGAGGGCCGTTGAGGGGTTTTACGGAGAGAACGAGTCAGCCTCCACTTTTTGTGTTCCTCGACTTCGAGTGAATCGATAAATTCGCCCCAGCGATCGTTACGATGGCGCTGAAGGTCGAATTTGATCTGTTTCACCAGACGATTGTACAACGTTTTGTACGTGGGGTTGGCGGTGTTTTGCCATAGCTTCCTGATCTTGTTCTTCTCCGCGATTTTCATTTTAATGTCAACGGGGAGCGGGGGATCCGGTTTTTGAGGAGGTCTCAGTTTAGAAGCTGACTCGAGGGCCGATTTGATGTTTTCGGTGAGATAACTCACCGCCACATCAATGGCCTCGACGTCGGGAAGAGAGGTCGGCACTCTTATGTTAGATTCGAGAGTGGTCGCGAAATCATCCCAGGAGGTGATATGCCTCCTGAAGGGGAACGGATCCGGAAGGGGGTTGTTATCCGTGAGAGTTAATAAAACCGGGTAGTGATCGGACTGCAACTGCTCTAGCACTAGCAAGTCGCTGTTGAACGGGATGTCGTTTTTGATGATGATGTCTAAGACGTCTGCAGAGTCGTTATCTTTTTGGGAGTATCTGGTCGGAGTGGCGGGGGCGTCCACAAAGTAATTTTTGCGGGAGGAGATCTCGGCTAGCGTGCGGCCGTGAGTGTTTTTGACTCGGCTGTGCCAGAGCGGATGTTTGGCATTGAGATCTCCCGCTACTATAGTGGGAAGATTGTCCGCGAAAAGTGAGTCCAAATCTGACTCGAGAAATGGTAATGTCGGTCGGAGATACACGGACACGAGCTTGAGAGGACCGTGGTTGAGGGTTTGAACCACAACGCTGGTGCTCTCCATGTTGTCCGTGGGGGGAGATGCGGAAAGGCAGTGATCGAGACTCGCCTTTATTATGATAGCTGTGCCGCCTCCTCTGCCTGTGAGGCGGTCATTACGGTAAACATAATAATTACGAAGTGAGTATCGGTGACTGGGTTTTAAGAAGGATTCATTAATCATCATCACATCTAGGTTGTGCTCGACGATGAAGTCCTCGATTTCTTGCTTGTTGGTTTTGCAAGTGCCGTTTGCATTCCAGAACGCGACGGTTAGATGGCAGGGTCTGCTGACTCTAGCCATTGTGAGGCACACACATTGCGAGGGCGTTGAAGACTTCGCGGGCCATATGCATGGCCTCGTCGAGGTTCCTCAATACCGCGGATATGTCGGCCTGCGATGGATAGCGCAGATTGGGGGGTGTTACTAGGGGGGGCGGTTGGGCGGAGAGCTGAGGGCGGGCATTTTTCGTAATGCTCGCGTATGAGATCGCGGGGGACGCGACATTCGACGTTGGTTTCGATAAAGGAGGGGTCCTCCTGGGGGCTTCTCTGGCTGGCGGGGGCGCGGAGGGGTAGGCCTGTTTGGCATTTCTGCTAAGAGGGTGAGAGGGACAGCTTCTGTAGTTGGCCGGGTGGTCGCCGCCACAGTTGGCGCATCTCGCGGGGGAGTCGTCCGGCTTTTTACAGTCGGACGTTCTGTGATTTCGTGCGCATTTGACGCACACGGGAGGGGCATGACAGCTGCCAGCGCTGTGATAAAACTTTTGGCAGCGGTGACACTGTCCTGCTGATGTATTCTTTTTCAACTCCTCCACGGAGATCTTCATATCGAAGATGCTGTGGAGGTCGTTGTAAATACGGCGTCCTTCAGGGGATTTGGTGAGTTTAACAATCACCAATGGCAGGACTTTCCTCCTCCGGTCCTTCATCCTGAAGACGTTCAGGACCGGGTAGTCGAGGGATTTCAGTTCGGCGATAATCTCCTCGACTCCGAAGGAGGTGTGGACGCCGCGAAGGACAACGAGGAGGGGTCTCTCGCTGTCTAGTTGGTACGTGTAGTACGGTACCTTGAGACGGCTTGATTCCGTTGCTAGCAGACGGTATGCGTCGACAGACTTCGTCTGTATACGGAGGTCACCGCTGCTCAAAGCCTTCGATGTGAAGGGCATATTGGCAGCGTGGAGCTTCTTTCGAAGCTCCGAGTATTTTTCCGCATCCCGCAGAATAATAGGCGGGATGCGTTCCGATTTAGTCGGGAAAGGAGCGGCTTGGGCGGGAGCCGGTGTGGCTGGAGAGACTGAGCCCGGTGGGCTAGGTAGCCTCTGCCTTTTTTTGGCGGTGGCAATATTGGGAGCTGAAAGCTCTTTTGGAGGGCTGTCCGGTGACCTCTTACGACGGATTGGTACCGTCTGCCAGTCCATGTCGGAATCATCCGGCTGGACGGTTGAAGAGGGGCGAGAAGCTGCGGTAATTGTTATTTTGGGGACGGGGGTGGTGGGTACACCGTCCGTGTTTATTTTGGCGGGAGGGGCCGACGGGGGGTTCGGCTTTCCCAATGTTGGCTTGGGCTGGGCGGGGGTAGGCGCCAGCGTTGGTGGGACGGAGAGCGGGGAGACGACTTTGTCGACTTCCGTCTTGTCGCCCACAAATTGAATAGTACCTCGCGAGAGGAGGGTCGAGAGGTAGTTGATGGCCTGCGCGAGGGACTTTTTGTTACGAATTTGGGAGGTAAACTCCTCGAGAGACGTAGGGACATTTTGGGAGACCGGGGGGTCTTTTACTGGGAGGACCACCCTAAGATCAGATACAAGCTTATTATATTGTATTATAAACACTGTCTACTTCGAAGGACTTGTTTGTAGAACACTTGACTTTCTACCTGGCAGTTTCGATTTCAATTAGCAATGGAACCTAAACAAAAATTCCGTAAAAAGGTTTTTCCCATAAAGTCTTCAAAATTGTTACCGAACTTGCCAAATAGTAATAAAAACGCCAGGTTGTACTATGTACAACGGAAGTATAATACAATAAAATGCACTATTAATAAGCAAATATAAATTCTGGATTCGATTCGATCATTCTCTTACGTACTGGTTTTACTTGCAATTTTTAAATAATATTTTGTTTTGTTGCAACTTATGATATTAGCTGCTTTTCATACAGAATATTTGTAGTGTCGGATGTTTTGAAACTTGGATATCATCGTCATCAGAACTTTAGTTCCGATATGTTAAGAATGACTGCTTGATAAAATGCAACCTCGTATACACAATTAAAAAATATACACATAATTATAATTTATCCACATAGTGGACTTACAATCTTTCTCGAATTAGAGAAATAACCCATTCTTATTAGATATGATAAAATACAATGGAATGAAATGGTTTAAATTCTGGTGATTTAATTATTTGAGACGATCAATTTATTATAATATTTATCTTTTAAATATGCGTTTAAAATAAATACGTTTTATTTTTAGAGCAAGAGCTAAAATTATCAGTTTGGTGCAGGTATTACCTTAAGATAGGATATTTTAAGATCACTAACCTAATCGATAAGATAATATTTTAACAAATGGATATTTATAATAACTTTTGATTTAAGATAACAGCAACACACTTAATGGCAGTACCATCAAAAACATATTCACTTATTCTTTGTTTATATGTCCCCAATAAGATACAGGCAAAAACCAAGTTAACTGAAGATACGACAAATGAAAGGCAACAAACCCAGATCCATATGAATTGAGAGTGTCCACTTGACAGTACATGTTGTTTTTTTTTGTTTATCTTGTTTTTCGTATTGCATACCATACATACCAATATGTAAACTTACAATTACTTTTCATATAAATAAAAACGTTCAATACAATGCTATCAAATATAATTGAATTCGATATATTCTGAACACGTGTATATTTAGAAGGTTCTTAAAAAAATAAAAAAATATAATTCGGGACGTCCTTCATTTGATTTTCCGTGATTGCAGAAAAACGAGAGAAGCAGATTTTCGGATTCTCAGTCATAAGGAAAAAAATAACATTGCCAAAAAAACTTGAAATTTAAATATTTACAAAAAAAAACTGGAAGTTCTTTAAAACCAAGCAAACAAATAAGATAAGTTTTCCTCGATCAAAGGGCATGATTTATCTTCGAGTAATAATACTATTGATTTAGCGGGAGACGGGGTACGGGGTACGTGCAACAAAGTCTTAAACTTATAAATTCTGGCAAAATGAGTCAATTTTTTATTTACCTGAACCTAAATAGACAATGTTATGAAATATAGTAGAATCATTCAGTCAAAACATTGAAATTAAATCACAGGTTAACACTTTTAGATAGATGCTATGAAAATGCGGTGCTGGCTGCGTATGTTGCGTATACCTAAGACAATGTATAGGACAAATTCATCACTTCTGGGAGAACTACAAATCGAACAGCGTTTATACTTATTATACAACTGCAAAATGTCAAATACTTCGGTTATATTATCAGAACAGAAGATACAATGGAGACACTAGTGATTCAATGAAAGTAGAAGGGCCCCGATAACGAAGCAAACCACCAATACGACGGACAGACCTGTTAAGGAATGCAACCAACAGCTCGCTTTAACGGTATAATAGAAATGGTACTGATTGTGAGAAATTGAGGCGTGTCATTCTTTCTGCGGTATGGTCAATTCGCTATATAGACAGCATCTCACTATATGCGTTGTATGGAAGGATGGGGGAGCTACACAACCTAACATCGGACGCTGTAACTTGCATGATGAAGAGACACTGCGTGTGAGGGCCAAACGCAAAAGAGGAAATTTTGAAATATTTTTAATTAAAAAATCTAGGTATGGCTCTGTTTCAACATAAGACAATAAGTCATTTTCCAATGATTGATCGCTTTTGATAATTATCCGAAATAGAAATAAAATCCAGAAATAATCTGTGTAATGTGGTATTAACTTGAAAATATTTTATGAAATTTACATTTGCAAATCGCTAACGCTCAAAATAAAGGAATCTTTAATATGCGATAATTATTATATATTTTATTCACTTATTGTAATATGTAGCTTAAAAAAATGTATATTTTATCAGGGTTTTTTTTCGCGTGCTTCAATATGATTTACTTGACCAAAACTTGAAACTTCAAGTCGTTAATTTTTCAAAATAAAATACACGATAGAAGGTAGATACCTATTTTGTAACACTAAAACTTAAAACATATAATAATTTAAAAACCGAGGAAGTTGCAAATAAACTCCCATGGTGCTGTAGTATTCTTGTTTCTTATTAAGTATACGTAAGTACTGGTAAAATTCTGACTAAACTGTATAGTTTTAAAAAAAAGTGAAGTGTAATAAATCGAGATACTTCAAAAGGATTCGTGGAAAATTCTTTGCAGTGCGTGACAACATTTCATGAACTGAGCGGTCGCACAGCTTAGAGGGAATTCTGTCAAACAGGTTTGTAAAAAAAGTTAATCGCCTGCATAAAAGTTCCAAGGCAAGTTTAGCTTTCCATAAGGGCTAGATTATTGACGCAAATCTCTTTAACATACATATCGTTTATTTTCATAGTTTTTTCAAGGCAAGCCATTTTGAACTAAGTTTTTACTCGCGTTATTTTAAAATATTTGAGTTTAAACAAAAAAAATCCTTAAACTTATTGATATCTACCACCGTTAATCATAAAAAAACGATTTCTTATTATATACGTCAATATTTTACAAAAAAAAGAATTATAAAAGGTCATACAGTTTTCTTAGTAAAAAATGTGTTAATGCAGTGTACATTTGCGAAACTCACAATAGCAGTGAGTTTCAGATGAAAAAATGACATTGTTGGTAAGAAGCCTGTGTCCCAACTCGGGGCTGTGAGTTCGATTCCAATTGATACCAAATTAAAAATAAACTACAATCTAGTCTTCACTTAAGGTCTTTCTAACGCCGTTCTTATTGGTTCGATAAAATTGTCTCATGGCAATAAACCCGCGAGGTTGTACTGTTTAAAATGAAAGTGTAATTCAACGCACAAAATATTTTCAAAAATGTTCTATTGTATTCAATGAAAGTGAAATTCAATTTAAGAAGTATTTTGAAAAATGTTGTACATGCCTGAAGATGAATATGCAGAGAAATATGTTAGTTACCAGATAACAGAATGATCCCGTTTAATATTTTTTGACAACAGCTGTAAACATCTAGATATTTCGAGAAATGTTTCATGGCTGTAAATCTATCAACTTGGAATTTTTGTTTTTTTTTTTTAACAACTTTATCTTGTCTTAAATACTATATATATATGAAATAGTCCAAAATCTTTTTGAGTACTATCTTATCTTCAAAATTATTGTTTATCTTACTGTGGAATGCATAGAAATATGGACGGTAAGAAACTATTCGTAATACAATTTAGTTAAGCCCTAAGAAGGAGCACGAAAAAACCCAAAAGATTGAAATGGATTTTTTAAATATCAATTGTAGTTTGATATTTGAGCTGAGAAAAGATATTTTAATAGTCAATTAGATTACATAATGATTTGACACTTAAATGGGAAAAAATCTACACAATAATTTAAATTAGAGTGACAGATCTGTTTCGCTTTACAAAAGCATTGTCAAACTGTACTCAGTATATTGCTCACCAAGCTTGTATAAAAAAACATTTTACAATATAACATATGGCGTAAAACTAACATTAAAATAGTTTAAATAGGAGTCGACTATCCTGACATGTTGGACACCACCAGATTTTGAATAACCAGGCCCATTTTGAATAACCATTTTAATATTATTCATATCTTATATATTTTCTTTACCCAACTTGAAGTAAAATAAAAAGGAAGAGATTAATTTAGTTAAAAGGGTTATCAAAACAAAAAATCAATTAATAGTCAATTTGAGTTTGGACCATGAGTTGAGAATATATCATACGAGTATATATGAATAGTTAACTGAAGTCTGGACTGTGAGTTTGGAATCGACATTCGAATATTGAACTGCAAAACCTTCCAATAGCTTTGTGGTTAATTCTAAACATAGAATAATTTATACAATTAACTAACTATTAAATATCAATGATAGAACTAATTGCGTTTTAAAGAAACTAGGAAGCTGGAGAAGGAAACTGGAAAATCCTTGATTAAGGCATACTAATTTACTGAGACTCTGAGGTTCGCCCTACGTATTTGACCTGTTAACCTATACGAAGGTTTATTTATGTTTCCACAAGAATTTATTCTACATAAAAGCAATTAACACATATCAATAACATCTGTTAACGACCTTTGGTTTAATTATTGCAAAAAGATACAATATTTCCTTATATTCACGTTCGAACGATTTGATATTGATTCAATAAATTATATCAACTGTAATTAAAAGTGCGAAAAAATATTACAGAATGTTAAGAACCTAAAATATTGTAAAAAGCAGTCCAAAGTTTTATCTCCGTTATAAAACTTCAACATTGAAGCAAAAATATCAATTATATTATATTATTTTATACAAGGATGGCAACAAATCCAATCTAGAGTTGTGCAGAAATTACGAAAAGAGACTAGTATCAAGTCCTCAAATGCAGCCTTGAAGGGTTTATCCACACTGCGAGACGGTGTGCGGATCCAGGATTGGACTTTTAATCCACCTCTGAGTACACGAAAGATATCATACTCACCTGCGAGGGATTTCCTAAGTGAGTAATTAATTAAACCAAAATAAGTTAATGTATAATAAATTTTAACGTATTGTATATTGGCAAAACCCGCTATGAAAAGTCTGACGAAGATAATAATTAACCAGCCTATACTCGTCAAAACGACTAAACGTTAACAAAATCTGTCTAGTTAAACCTCTAGCATTCTCCATAGTACTGTATGAAGGGAAAAATGGATTGTATTGTATTACTCTTGTATACAGTACCACCTTACAGGCTTATTACCATGTGGCAATATCTTCAAACCAATCAGGAAGATGTTTTAAAGACCATGGGGATCAACGGAATTCGAACCAGCAACTTCCGTGCTAGAAGACAGGCATCTCGACAACTAGGCCTCAGAGATCGTCATGGATGATGAGAAAGAAACGATACAGATGCCCTCAAAATATCGTGTTGGAATCGGATGTACCTGTGTATGCAACTGCAAAGTGTACCAACGTCGCTATCATCCAAGATTTAAAAATTATCGAAAATCTTTCGACAACGCAAGCAAGCAACGAAGAACGCATGTATGCAAAAAAAGATCCAACACACATATAACCTGTTCTAGGATATTTGCGGAAACATAAGGTCGATTTGTGGACTTATGTGGAATGATTTTTTTAAAACGGAACGTAACCATGAAAAACTCATTTTATTGGCTACATATACAGAATTGACGACCTCCATGGCCTAGTTTGTAAGTAAAATACATGTCTTCCAAGACTAGGATTACGGCTTTGATTCTCCTTGATACTCAAATTAAAAAATAAATTATTCGAGGTGTATTTTCATTATAGGATTATTTAACATCTTAATATAATAATAGGTAAGAAGTGTTTGCCACACAGTAACAAGCTCACCAGGTTGTACAGTATACGACGAAAGTATCATATAATACAATTCGATTGACATATACTTATTCGATATATCAAACAAAAAATGTTCAAAACGTTGGATTATATTTTCATATATGCGTTCGTTTTATCTCTGCGACACGTTTAACTACATTCTTTAGCGAGACGTTCATGGGTGTTGCGAGAGCAATGCAATAAGATATGGGATCATATAACTATGTAAATAATGTATGGGCTGAGATACAGGTCCATTCAGTTTTAATAAATACTGGTTTCCTTCGACTAGCTCACGAACTCGGTCGTTGCAATAATATTGTAGGTCATCCAAAAGGATTATTTGTATTTTAATACCCTATCGTTGTATATAGGTATAATACAAAATTGCGGATGTATTGCCGTCTATTCCAAGCCTTAAGGCATTGGCTCCCAAACTTTTTTGGTTCACGGTGCCCTTAGTGTATTATGATTATTCCGCGAATCATAAAGTCAGAACATATCTAACAGTTGCGTGTATGTGAATATACATAGTTATGTTGGTGCAGTTAGTTTAAAAAATGAATGAAACGTGTATTTAAAGTTCTCCTTCTCAGTGTCATGTCAGGTCCCCCCAACGTTGAATATCACCTGAGAGTATACATATTTGTCCCCGGCAGCCCAAAAAAGATCTCCAATGCCCCTTATGCCAGTCCAATCACGTATATTGCGGAGCCAGGAGATTTGCCTCCTGCTAACACCTCTTCGGCCATCTATTTTGCCTTGGATGATCAGGTGCAGTAATTTGTACTTTGCTCCTCTAAGTACATAACCCAAGTAGGACATCTTTCGGATTTTAATATTAGTCAGCAACTCTCTATCAACTTTAGCTATTTGAAGAACCCTTGTGTTGCTGACCATATCCGTCCAGGGTATCCGTAGCATTATCCGGTACATCCACATTTCGAATGCTTCCAATCGGTTCATACTACTTACTTTGAGGGTTCATGAATCTACTCCATGCAATAACACTGACCAAACGTAGCATTTGACTAACCGTTGTCGAAGTTTCAAGTTTAGATTATCATCGCAGAATACGCTTCTCATTTTATTAAAAGTCGCACGAGATGATTCAATTCCTCACTTGACTTCGGTTTCTGGGTCGAGGTCTTCCACTAGGATACTTCCGAGGTATTTAATTTTTTCACTCTCTCTATATCAGCACCGTTCAATGTAAGCCTACGTAATCCTACGTAATCCTACGTAATCCTGCCGGCCAAACGCCATGAACTTAGTTTTACTCACGTTCATGTTCAGCCCCAGCCTCACACCGGCTTCATTAATTCTATCTATAAGCGTTTGAAGGTCGTCAATACTGTCTGCCAGAACAACTGTATCATCTGCGTGCCTGATGTTATTGACGCATACACCATTCACTTTGACCCCCAGATTCAAGTTATATAGTGCTTCCTTGAAAACTATATCAGAGTACAGATTGAATAACATAGGTGACAAAGTACAACCTTATCGGACTCCACGTTGAATTGGTATGCCTTTCGATTTGTTATTTTCCAATTTAATGACAGCTTCTTGGTTCCAGTACAGGTTTTTAATAATATTTATATCCTTATCATCTATACCCCGTTCCTGAAGCATCTTAACAAGGTCTGCGTGTTTCACTCTATCGAATACCTTCTCGTAATCGATGAAACAGGCAAAAATGTCTTTCCGTTGGTCTCGGCATTTCTGCAATAGGACGTTTATTGCTAATAACGCTTCTCGTGTTCCAAAGCCATTCTTGAAGCCAAATTGAGAAATATCCAGGTCACGCTCGCACTTCAACCTTATTCTTGAATGTGTAATCTTTAAGAATATTTTCAACACGTGACTCATAAGGCTAATCAGTCGATAGTTATTACATTTTTTGGGATGCTGTTTTTTAGGGAGAGTGATGAATGTAGATTTAAGCCAATCTTGGGGAATGACCCCCGTGTCATCGTAAATAATATTAAATAGTCTTAACAGGTATTCAATGTTCTTGTTGTCAACCAATTTTAATATCTCAGTGGGTACTTCGTCAGGTCCACAGGTTTTTTTTTGTTTTAACTGTTAGAAATAGCATGGAGAATTTTAGATTTCATTATTGATGGTCCAGAATCCAATGTAGACAAACAAATATCAGGTATGTTGTCATTAAAAAGCGTACTTATATAATTATCCCATGTCTTTACAATATCAGAGTCATTCAAAATTAAATTATTAAACTCATCCGTTAGACATGAAGGTGCTCGCCTTTTATTCAGACCAGACAGCTGCTTCACTTATTATTATTAAAGTTCTCATTTTTTTTAATTATTACATATTTTAATCAATCATATCATTGAATAAATAAATCGTAATTAGTGGGACAAGTAAATCTGTTGTTCACTGCACATTTTCTCAAATCTTGAAATAAAACTGAACAGTCACTCTCATTTCCTGTTCCACGTTGATTTTCCTATCATCGCATCAACACATCGATGGTCCGGTTTAAAAATCACTTAATTGACTCATTTCAGTGAAAACATTGGAATATTACGAACCAGCCACGGTGCCCTGGGGCGCCGCGACGCAGTTTTTGGGAACCACTGCCCTAAAAAATAACTAGATAGCGACCATTTTTTTATAACAATAGATACCAACGAAAGTCGACCCCGCTCCAACAGTTCGGAGACAGGCATCTTATAAACTGGGCCACAGAGATGGTCGAAGGCTCATTTTGTACTGAATAAAGCTTTTTTCAACAAATATAATTCATGTTTTTAGATTTTACTAGGGGTGGAACAAGGCATGGATGATTACCAGATAAACCGATGATAGGTGAACCCAGAAAATGCTAACGTGGTGACCAAGGATAGGAAAAAACATTTGAGAGGAGCCGAATAAATGCTGTAGAAATGAGTGCTTTGAGACGAATACATGGAGTAGTGTATGACAGAATACGAAATTAAATTATTAGAGTTGTATGTGAACTTACGAGTAAGGCTGATATTGATATTGAGTTGAGTCGGTATTGAGTTGTAAGATGAAAAAGAGCATATTGAGATGATTTTGACATGTGGAAAGAATGATTGATAAACGATGAATAAAACAGATATATAGTGCAAATGCATGGGAGAAGAAGACCAAGGAAGTATGGTTGGATCACGTGAATCATATTTTGAAAGAAGGAAACGTAGAAAGTCAGATAAATCATAGAAGTTAAGAATATGTGTCAAGGTAGGAAAGTCTAGCATTATTTACTCTCTGCCTACCCCGACAGGAAGATGGCGTGATGGTATGTATGTATTCATATTTTACAATAAATACTTATCATAAAAATAAAATTAATATGTAAAATTTTATCTTTATTTTTTTTTAATATTATGATTTGTCTCTATACATGGTTTAGAAATTCTAAAGTTATTCTAGAAGTTGTATATCTAATAAGATTACTAATGAGACATTGTACAAATATATAGAGCTCGAAATAGGAGGTAGAAACACGTGTCGCATGAATTAATGTAATTAGTGGAATAACAAAGTAATTTATTACTGAATATACAATTTGAAATAGTGTTTGCGTGTATCATTATTAATATTTAATTTGTATAAATACATAGGTGCATCTATTTACACACGACTGTGTGTCGTGGTTATGGTTTCCAACAATATTATTTTGACCCGAAGACTTCGGTTTTAGTGAAAATTATCCGGGCTTAGGGTTTTAAAGAATTTCTTGAGGTCTACGAAAATTTGTGTCAATCAAATTTCATCAAAATGTTATTTCATTTAAATGTATTTAATAACAATTCAATAACTTTTTTATTCTAGCGGCAGTTACTGAAAGCAATGAAAGCCATGTGTGCATGCGCGGTAGCTCGAATCTTTTTCGAATACACATCATATGTTATGTCGGTCTACTGTTACTCGGTGGTAATCTTAACGATTTATGTTTACAGGCTTTATGTGATTTAATTAACTGTTTTCATGTATTTTTCTGAGCTCTGTAGTGGTAATTTATAATTATCGGAAATATTAAGAACTTAACATTAGTTATTAAATTAAAGTAATATTTTATTTTATCTGTTAAAAAGCAAGCCTTTACAATGTCTTACTCTGAAGATAAAGTAGAGGAAAAGGAAAAAAAAGTATGTAATGGCACTGTCAGACTTAATATGTTAGTTTTATACTCCTTGGTATATTATGTTATAGTTATATATTACTATTTTTTACGAGACCTTTTTGATGTCTTCGGATTTGCATTGATGTAATGTTGGCAATCCTACTCGTGATCGAGTATGAATTTCAGTCGTCATGTGGATGGAAGAGGTCTGTATGTTTATTGGTTTATTGTGTACAAGCTGTTGCACTTCAGCAAACACACTCTCTCTCTCTCTCTCTCTCACACACACACACGTACACGCATGCACACAGCCTTGAGAGATGAAACCCAAAGGTACAATGGCAAGGCGATTGAACTTCTAAAACGTTCGTTAGGAAGAGTTATATAACGCTATTTATGAGTTACTTAATAGCTCTATAAGAATTTTAAAAACATAAATTCAGGTGCAATATGGTTTAAGGGAAAAACCAGTCTGGAAGTGAATCTATCAGGAATCGAACCTGAGGCTCGCGCTTACTAAGGGTTAATGCTAACCGTCAAGCAATGGTGCCGACTCTATTTACACAATTCCCTATTTGCTGTTTTGTACAACCTTTGTCATTTCGGTAGAAACATTTCTAACCGTTCACATACTATTCGATATTTTTTTTAAGTTTATCTTTATTGAATAATATAACATATAACAGATCATTTATTGAATAATATAAGTAGAGATTAAATTAACTCAAACAGATCCTTTCATTTCATTAAAATGAATCCCAGAGAAACTCAAAGATGGAACAAACTATCATGCTTTATATAATATATAGGTAGTTATAAATTAACTTAAGTTCGCTAGACATGATGATACATTCCGTAGAATTTATATTTACGTGAGCCACATCTTAATTGGTTGGTTGTTTAGCAAAAAAAATGTAAGATATTATTATGTGGCCGAGAGTAACCATGGAGAAAATTAATAAACAAATATTGGCACCCGCTTTACATAACTGGACATGGAAAATTGTAAGAGATTTTGTACCGTTTCTGGCAGGTAGTACTTATAGATACATGTCAAAAACAATTTGCTTACGATAGTTGCACTCATTCATGAGATTGGGTCACTCAATGTCTAGTTTGGTTGATATTTTTTAATGTAGATGTTGTTGATTAACGGCCTTTCCGGCATTTCCTCAATCTTAGGTCTTGATTAGAAGACTATACTTCAGAAATTGTAGCACGGGTTTTATGACAGTTCATAAATTTGCCCTAATACAATCTTTTAATGACGTTTAGTAATTTTAATTATTTTATCAACTTTAATATAAGTCTCGATTCTAATAAATAGCACGTTATTTAGGTAAATACATTACATAAAACTAACAATAATGACAAATTAATACATCTTGTTACAAATTAGCAAAAATGTGGCAGTTTGTTAAAATCAAATAATATTTGGTGACGTTTGTCAAAAGTCACTACGTTAGTCTGCATTGGCTAGGGTTAGAGTATACGATAATTGGATTTTCGTTTTTTTTATACCTAAAATTAAATGTTCGTAATTAGTATTAATTCATAATGGATCTTGGCCTATTTAAAGAGAGATACAAATCATACAATACATTAGAAAGTCAGTATAATGAAAATTAGGAATTAAAACGTCAGTTTAAGAGAAAAACAATTTTTCAATTTATAAAAAAACGATTAGATTTGTAAAAAAAAACGAGTTTACCCATCCCTTTGAGACATGACGTTTAAAACGTCGCAGGACCCATCTTGCATTTTCTGAAGTATAGTAATTTAACTTGTCTTAATAATGTTATTATTTTGTATTTTATTTGATTTTTTTTTTAAATTCAGTGTTGTTTTATACGTAATCAATTGATTTTGATTGATTTTTCCAAGCTGTTGATTTTTTCATTTGTTTAATTAATGTTGCTATGATTTATAAAGAACATTTAAATATTATTTATATTTCCAATAAATAAAAATGAACAAGCGTAAACTATAAATATTACTTTAAAATACATGTTGTTTCAATAATTTTTACCCATCATTCACAGGTCTAGAGCTAAAAAAATTCGTACTTTGTACTATGTTAATTTATATTTCTTAGTATTCTTGAAGACTTGACAACTTGACAACCTATCGTCAGGTAGCCTTGTGTCAATAATACATAAGAACGATAGCTTGTTTAAAGCAGCGATGAGTCAACTTTTCATGTTATTCATTCTGGTATTGTATTTCGCTCTAAACTGGCAACACAGTACATATTTTAATACGTTACCTTTAGACGAACTATCCCATTACTGGTGACGAGTATAATGAACGAACGTACAGTCAAAAAAGGGGATTCGATTATTTGTCTATGAAAGCCAATTTGCGATAGGCCAATGAGATTCAGTACTTGCAACTTGTCTGCATATTTTTTCTCCATTGGGTTCCTGATAACTAGCATATATTTAGATATATATTTTATAAATTATGGAAAGAAAAAAAATAACTTCGCCTCCACGTGTAAAGTCGTGATAGTTTATTGCAGTATCTTTTAGTAATATTTGTTTAACTTTGGCAATTAGAATGTGTATCTATCAAGATTATTTATATTATGTTACCAATAAAACGTTGCTACTTTGATGGATGGTTTATTTTCTTGTTGGCCAGTTCTTTATGACTGAGGGCCGTGATCACTCTGGTCCATCTGCCCAACTTAGACTACAACGATTGTCTATCCACTTTGGACCTCCCGAAACATTGCCGTCACAAACTTGGTTAATCCATCGTTGCCTTCCTAGCTTGGTCAATACATCGGGTTAGTCGTAAACCTTTACCTCGTCGTCCTTCTACACTATCCGTTAGCAATGAGACTTGCCAGATTCCCTCTCGCCTATGCTATATCGCCAAATTGTAAATTGGAGTACTCATCACAGAGAAATCGTGAACATCCTGTCCTGAATTCAAAGATGTTGGACGATGGATACATTGATGCGTCTCCAGCATCACATCGCGATTGTATCAACTTTTTGTTTGGGTAATAAAATGTGTTATATACTCTTTCTGATTGGAATGAAACCTAATAAGTTTAAAATCTCCAAGAAAACATCGAATTGAAGTCAAATATATAAAATTAAATCACGTTGTCTATTCGCAACATTTATCATTTAATGCAACTACACGGATTAAAATGAAGTTTCGCTGGTCTTAAAAGACTTACTCATTCTTGTATACTACGAACCCTCGGACTCACTGGTTGCGAATATCTGCATCAATTAATCCAGAGGCTCACAAAGGTGATTTAAAAATAACTTTCTCTGCCAATATATTATAATATAAATTACATCATTCTCCTACGTTGTATTTCAAGCTCAATGGTGTCGTTTAAAAAATGAAAGCATCGTAGAGAAGCATGTAGTGACAAAACGTAAAAAGGCTGCAAGTGACAAAATGTTTTTACAACAAGATGGATACATCAAGTAAAAGGACTTATGGGATGTTTGTTGAATCTCATAGTTCACATATCATGCACAGTTTAGTCCAGTTAAGAGATAAGTAAAAAATACTGTCTAGATAGAGAGAGAAACAAATCACTCATTATTTAATAAAAAAGGTAAACTATATATTTATAGATCATATTTAGTTACCGTTTTGTATTCTCGACACTTTCTCACCATTGGGTTATAAAAGCCTGTGTTATTTTTGTGGCGTTATGGCAGAAGTTGATGATATGTCCGTTTTTTGTTATTTTGTGTTTATTCTCTCAATTTATAGAAAATATTTCTCAGCATGTTGTGGCAAAATTTGGTGTGTCAGTCATTATCCAAACAAAATATATATTGTTTGGAAAAACTTTAAAAATGCTTATTTGTACTGATTTTAACAGCTTATCAAAGTTAATATTTCTTCTCCTGTAAACTAAGGTAAAACGGATATATCAACTTCTGCCATAACGATACAGATTTATTCCTCAATGTAGTAGCTATGCTGATCAAAGGTTTTTCTCTCTTTGAAGACCTGGCTGAGAGAAAAAGGTACAAATTCGATCACAAAAAGTCTACAAGGCAATCCAAGATATTATACAGTAATACAAGGTCAAATGTGCGACTTTGAGTCTCAAACGATCTTTGTGGTAATAATACATATATTCATTATAAAGTATTTGTATTTAATTGGACATAAAGCTACTAGGAATTGCATCCAATCAATTGTAATAAATTCTATTGTAAAACTCGATCCTTGAAATGCCAGACTCATCTCTAATAAATTAAGCTGGCACTCATTGTTTAATGTCATCAGATTTATACAACACAATCATGATTTTTCATACTCAATTAAATATTGGTGATGCAATCCAAACCAGTTTTACTGCATCTGAGCCTTATTATTATTCCAAATCCACACTTACTCAAAGATAATTATTTTTCGTTTTGTTACGCTTTTTTCATGATTAACCATATATTATTTAAAAACTCCCGTGCAAAAAAAAACACAATTAACATTTTAAACTTTTACAAATTGCACTATATTGTATTATATATTTTTGTATTCAGTGCCATCTGGCAGGTTTATTACAATGTGGCATTTTTTCCTACTAATCACAAAGTGTTTAAAAAGTCTGGTTAGGTTAGGTTAGAATAGGTATTACACTTTTGTTTAACACATTACCATTTGTCAATTTCTTCCTTCTAATCACAAAGTATTAAAAAATAATAGTTGGGAAAGAAATAAGGTGAGTTTTTTTTTTTTTTTTGATCACCATTGTAAATTGAACCCAAAATGGCAGGAGTGAGGAAACCAATTTAAAACCATCTCAAAAGTTATCTGAAACACATTAATTTCTATGGTATATTTTTGGGAGAGATGAGTCTTACAAACTTGTCAGGTAGAAAAAAATGATTGATCTTAGAACATAATTTAAGATTGTCAACTCATATTTCAATAATCCAGAACAAATTCAGATTGTCATGTTAGACGTTCCTTGTAGACCCACCTGGCAAAATGTTTTGTTATATTGTATTATAAATTGGTTGCAGTAAAATATTTGTATAATATTTACATAACAAGACTGCACATATTGGACAATCAATATAAGCATTGTGTGGATTTCCAGTGATTAGAACTAGTTACAGAAGTAAAGTGAAGAAGTTATTCTTGATGAGTTTAAATATCAATGTTAAATTTAATTTATTATTATTTTTTTAACCTTTTGTATCAATATAATAATTTGACCGTTGAAGTAAAATAAAATACGAGTAAATTAGTTTAAAAATATCCAACCCCCAGCATATATTAAAATATGTAAACTATCTTGGATATTTCACTAATAGTATTTATCTGCACTCTGAGGTATGTCTGAGGTCGAATAATCACATTGCTAAGATAACCTAGAATAATATAAGGCTATGAAATGAATCTTGTGGCCGTTATTATAATTCTTGTTATTAATTGATGTGTATCCTTTGAATGAAGTTAGCTATCGTACGTTATATATAATATTTCCTACATGATTTACATTTATAAGTGTATCGCTTTACGTCCTGGTTTCTTTTCAATGGCATTACTAATACTAACAATTCATTGAATGACCACTCATTATGTAACCGTATTATGGTTCTCCCGGCACCGTGGTCTAATGGTTAGCGTTACTTTATTTATTAACGACATATCAGACTTACAGTGTTATAAAAAATCAGAACTACAATACAAAAATAAATAAATCAAGAAATAAAATACAAGTAATATATTGAATGAAAAGTACTTTTGTATTTCTCGCATATATGATGCACGTACTCGTATATCGTTACGATAAAACTTTCAGTGCTAACTCCATTGTATTAGGTGTTAACATAAGTTGTGTCCGTTTCTTTCCAAATTTAAAAATGAGCACCAAAAGTAAAACAAAATGGTAAAGGTTATACGTTATTCGAAAGAAAATTTTCTGCTCTACAAGAAATTTTATTTGCTTTTACGTTACATATATTATTTTATTTGATTACTAGCCTTCAAAATGGAATGTCAAGTAGACGAAAGTGAGCATTTTCGACACCTCCTTCTGTTCGCGTTCAATCGAGGGAATAAAGCTGCCAAAGCTGCTTGCGATATTTGCGAACTGTACGGTGAAAATGCTATGAATGAAAGGACAGCTCGTCGATGGTTTAAGCGTTTCAAAAACGGTAGTTTCGGCCTGAAAGACACGGAGCGTTCCGGACGACCAGTGGACTTCGATGAGGACCGCTTAAACCATATTATTCATGAAAATCCCCTTAAAACCTCCGTGGAATTGGCTGAGCAGATGAATTGTAGTCACATGACTGCATACCGCCATCTTAAATCAATGGGAAAAGTCCAAAAGTTCGGCGCTTGGGTTCCACATGTTTTGAATGAAAACAACAAAAATCAATGTTTGACCATTTCTGCTGGTTTGCTCGCGCGTCATCGAGCTACGCATGGCCACAAGCAAAGGTTCCTTTACCGCATCATTACTGGTGATGAAAAATGGTGCCTTTATGTGAATATGAAGAAACGGAAAGAATGGATGAGTCAGCAAGCGACGCCCAGAGCGAAACAAGGTTTGCATCCGCGCAAGACGATGATTTGCATCTGGTGGGATTGGCAAAGCGTCATCCACTACGAGATACTTGAACGTAATCAGACAGTCAACGCGGAGCTATACATTCTGCAGTGGCAGTGGCTCAAATGCAGCGGCTCAATACTTCATATCAACAAAAAAGGCCGGATCGGCAAAATGGCGTTATTCTGCAACACGATAAACCCCGCCCTCACATCACCAATATTACAAAAAATACCATTCAAACGCTTGGTTGGGAAGTCCTGCCGCACCCTCCATATTCTCCAGACCTCGCGCTGTCGATTTCTACCTTTTCCGGTCGCTTTCGAACAATTTGCGTGGCGTTTCCTTCAATAATGACGTCGAATTGCGGACATGGTTGGACGAATTCCTCGAGTCAAGACTGGATGGTTTTTATCGCACAGGCATTGAAAAACTTGTAGAACGTTGCCAAGAAGTTGTAAATAATGAAGGAGAATACATTATTGACTAATTTGTTGTAAAATAATGAAGGAGAATACGTTATTGACTAATTTGTTGTAATTTTTTGTTGTTGTGTCCTCTTGTTCTCTTCATTTGAAAAAAAAATGGACACAACTTATGTTAACACCCAATATATTGTAGATTTTTATGAAAGTAACAGTTTAGCGTTTTTTTTCGGTCATCGTTTACCCAAATTGCTTGAGCGATATTGTTTCGTCATTTTGAAGATTTTTTTCCACTTGGCACGGATTTCTCCTGTTACACAAAGAGGGTCTGCTTCTAGAGTAAGCTTATTCGTTACGAAGAATATCAGTCAGCATTCTTCTCATACTGCTAGGCGGTGCCGATAATATATCCACATATTCATTCAGTTGGTTCAATATCTCTATACCACGCGTGATTGAATGTTTAGTCATGATGTTCGTTTTGTAAGTTGGTACGAGTATGTAGAACAGAGTGTGATTCCTTGCACGGCTATATTTATTAGGTAAATATAAACTTTGTGCTGTTAGAATCGCGGGACAGTTAAAGCAACCTTGAAAACCCTTTTGTAGGAATATCGTAATAGATTCTTGCCTTCTTGTTTCGAGGCTTCTATAGTTACACACCGTGAGAAGTTCGGATGAACATTGCAACGTTCAATTCTTGAACACTATCAAGTGAGGCCCATATTACTGAACTTCAAGAAGAACTAACTCACATCAATTGATATATCGTAGTGCTAAGCAAAGTCAGAAGAAAGGGAAAGGACATGATAGAACTAAAAGATGGACATCATCTGTATTCCAGAGGTACAGAAGATGGAAGAACTGGAGTGGGATTTATTATCCATAGGAAATGGAGGGATCATTACAACTGAGAGCTCTTCCGACAGATTGGCTTCCCTAACTTTGAAAATTATCAAGCGACAGCAGATTCAAATCATATGCCCCCATGCAGACGTATGCCCCCATGCAAAGTCACTCCGATGATTTTATCGAAGAGTACTATCAAGAAATACAATATATGTATAACGCAGACAAATCTCACTTCAAATTTGTAATCGGAGATTTCAACGAAGAATCGGTAGTCTCCACAAATATGACGAATCAGTAGGAAAATTTGGCTTAGGCACCCGCGATGACAGAGGAAACAGACTTGTAGAGTTTACTCAAAGCTTCACTTTGTTATAAATTCATTTTTCAAAAAGAAAGACTAGAAAATGGGCTTGGAGAAGTCTGACAGGTAACACCAGTGTAATCAGCTACACCCTGTCAAACAAAATATTTACTGTCCAAGACTGTACTGTTCTCAATAGCTTTAAAACAGGCAGTGATCATCGTCTAGTAAGAGCTAAAATAAGGATCAACACCAAAACTGAACGTCTCATAATGGTTAAGAAAAAGGAAAAAAGAATAATAGACAATGATCTACTCGCTAAAAATAAAAATGAACTTCAACTAGACCTCAAAAATCGATTTGAAATCCTGAGCGAACCACAGCTTCCGATTACAATAGAATCAATAGCAGAACAGATAGTACAGAGTGCAACAAACTACGGCGGCTCATATTCTCAAAAAGAATCAAAATTGTCGCAGGAAACATTAGATCTTATGTAACAATGAAGAAAAATGATATCTATACAACTCACTTCTACATCACCATTTTTCTCAGAGATCAATAAAATGCTACGCCAAAATATTCACCACCTCTGCAAAGCTGATAATCACTGATGTCGACCAAATTAAAGCCTTGATCGAGAATAACCAGCGTTCTATGCGGGAGATTGAGATGCTGAAAATATCAAATACTACCGTTCAAAAGCATTTCATGTAATTTTGCGTTTAAATTTGATCTAAAAATATTGGGTGTACAAATAAGTCACCGCCGTTTGACAAAAGTTGGCGCCACCAGTAAGTTATTGTTAAAATTGTCAGATGTAAAATGTCATTATCGTAAGGTTGGACATCTGTCAACAACATGACCTTGAAATATTAGTGAATTTTTATCAGTATAACATATTTTTTTGTGTTCGAAAATGTCAAGTTTTGAGCCGAATAAGCGTCATTTGCGGGAACTTTTGATTTACTTCTTCAATTTGAAGAAATCTGCAGCTGAGGCGCATCGATTGCTTGTAGAAGCATATGGTGAGGCTGCCTTAAGTGAGAGAAGTTGTCGTGAGTGGTTTCAAAAGTTTAAGAACGGTGAATTTGACATCGAAGACAAAGAACGTAGCGGAAGGCCGAAAGTGTACGAAGACGCGGAATTGGAAGTATTATTGGATCAAGATTCGTGCCAAACGCAAGAAGAACTTGCACTTACATTAGGAGTGACTCAACAAGCAATTTCACATGGGTTGAAATCATTGGGAATGATTCAAAAACAAAGAAATTGGGATTCATATGAACTGACACGGATAAACTTTGAATGCCAATTTTCCACATGTGAAATGCTGCTTGCCAGGCATAAACGAAAGGGTTTTCTGCACCATATAGTCACTGGTGATGATAAATGCATCCATTATGATAATCCAAAAAGGAAGAAATCATGGGGATCCCCTGGTCATGCTTCAACATCTACGGCTAAGCCAAATATTCATGGAAAAAAACTCTTGTTGTGTATTTGGTGGGATCAGCTTGGTGTCGTGTATTATGAGTTGCTCAAACCGAATGAAACCATTGCTGGGGCTGTCTACCAAACATAATTGATGAGATTGAGTCGAGCACTCGAGGGAAAGCGCGCCCACTACTACGCCAGACACGACAAAATTATTCTCCTGCATGATAATGCTAGTCCACATGTTGCGGCACCGGTCAAAACCTATTTGGAAACACTCAATTGAGAAGTTTTACCCCACCCGCTGTATTCACCAGACATTGCTCCTTCTGATTACCACTTGTTTTGATCGATGACGCATGGCCTGTCTGAGCAGCACTTCACATCATATGAAGATACCAAAAATTGAGTCGATTCGTGGATAGCCTCAAAAGATGATGATGATGACTGACGCGGTATTCGTATGCTGACAGAAAGATGGGGAAAAGTAGTGGCAAGCGATGGGTACTACTTCGAATAAAACATGAGGTTCCGTTCTTTCACAATAAATGCCCATTTTTTTATAAAAAACGGCGGAAACTTATTTGTACACCTAATACAAAATTACTTTCCGGACATTCCAATATTTTAAAAAATAAATAATAGAAATTAAAACATGTACCTTTATAAATATGGCATGCGGTAAAACATATGTACGCAAACGGACGTCCTGGGTTCCATGTTCGGAATAGTTACAAAAAAAACAGGTTCATGTCCCAAAAACAAATAACCTAAATATGTATATTTATTTTTAAGATAATTTTTAATTAACGGAAAATCTTAAAAACATTCTACTTTGAAATATTTGAAATATGATAAACTAATTTGCGCTTTGTGCGTTAAAATGTAAAATTACACAAGAATAACAAATTATTAACTTAGAGCGCTGTTTCGTAATATATAATTTTAAAAGCGCGTTAATTTTGAATTTATAAAAATCAGTTCATAAGCGCCACTAAATCAAAGCCACCTAATAAATTCATGTGAGTGTGTTATTAACCGTTTTACTGCTGCACATTTTTTTCAATACAATAAAACGTCTAAATATACCTATAGAATCTCAGCACTCGAACGGTTAGAATCAGCATGCTAATCGTGAATGAATGACTGATAACCTCCTTGGCCTAGTTGTAAAGATATTCGTTGTCCAGCCCAGAGGTTGAGGGTTTGATTCTCGTTGTTACTCAGTTTTTTTTAGTCTCCAGTCTGGTTTTTAGTTTAGGCTGGATTGAGACCTTTCTTATACGCTGTAAGAGACTGTCACATGGCAATCGCCCTCCAGTTGTATTATATACAACAAAAGTGTAATACAATAATACTATACAATGAATAACAAGTCTAGATTCACTCGATTATTGTTATAGTACATGATAATATTATTTAAATATGTTAGTAAGCATCATTCTTGTAGGCCGTAATATTCAACGCTTGGTTGAGAACGTAACCTATACATGTACACTTGAATACAAAAAAAATCTAAATATTCGTAAATATTTCAGTGAACTTTTCAGAATTAATCATTTTAACTGTATATTGCATGAAAAAAGTCATTTATATAAGCCATTTTGTAAAGTAAAACAAGTGTACTTAAATACATTTATGTATAATATAACAGTCTGTTTTGTAACAATATTTATACCCTCAACAATGAGTGTTTCATTCATTAAAAAAGATAAAAACAATACAAAATAATTTACAGATATAATCATAAGATTTTTTTTAAAAACAACACATAAATATCTAACACATCTTTATTTGCGATTCACTCGGTACGTGCGTGCGATTCCAAAAGTTATCAGAAGTGTGCCATTCTTATTTACGTTCAAGAGAGAATTGAAAATATACAACATTACTCAGAATATCCTTTCATCCTAATTTTCCGTTGTTTTCCTTTCTTATCCTTGAATGAATTCCTTTCCTGTAGTTATAGCATTGTGTTTTAGAGAGCTGTCACATATTTATTAGTTTTTTAGTTGAATTTAAATTAATATTTGTTATGTTAACAATTTAATCAATTAAAACAATTTAAAGAAAAGCTAATTGGTAGAAATAAATTGCTGTACTGCAATAAACTCACTATATATTCAATAAACTCAATATATACAATGTATAACCATGTACATGAAAGATTAAATAATGATGCCAATTCCACACATTAATTCAATAATATACACTGTTATTAATACATAACGGAGCAATTTACGTGCAGGCTGCCTTATGTATTAAATCTGGCGTTATGACATTCATATGATGAGCAAAATATACGTATACAATACAAAACAAAATAAAAATACGTATACAAAACAAAATAAAATATTTTAAGCGCAATCAAAAGTTAATAACGTTATCACAGTACTTAATTTCTCAAGATACTAAAAAACTTAACAAAATAGAATCCAGAGAAAAAAAAATATCATGGAATAAAAAAATAAATGCGATGGAAAAAAACAATGGACTTAGTATCAATTCAAACACACTTCAACGTAAATTGACAGACGCCTGAATTTCCCAAAGATAATCTACAAATCACAATAGACAATAAAATATTGTTATATCGTAAATGACAGAATCAAACGTTATAGAAAAACACAACGAATTTAACATTTCATCTGTATTCTTCAGTATGCTTTTATTAATTATAAAAATAATCACACGATGCGGTCGCATGTGCCATTTAATGGAAGATCAAAAATGGCGAACGTTTCTTTAGACCTCAAGATCTGGTTTCGGTTAATTTTTGTAATACGAGTATTAAGTATTTTTCAGTGTTTTTTTCTCCAGGAACAAAGGCATATGAAAAATGGAGTATTTCCAATCGTACCAAAACAAAACTAGTTAGTCCAAATATATTCTGAGATAGCGCTAAAACATGGACAATAAAAGTCCAAGAATGTGCAGAAATCAATTGCTTTGAGATATGGTATTGGTGTCGGATGCTGAGAATCCCGCGGACCGCCAGAAGAACGAACATCTCCATACTACAGAAGCTAAATGTGATGGTACGATTGTCATTCTACAGCTAAATGTGATGGTACGATTTTCATTCTGCATTTGGGCATATTTCCAAATGTGAGCCAAATATGATTAGAAGAAATTGGTTGTCATGGCAAGTGTGGCAGGATGATAAGGGAGAATCAGAGCACCAACATGTTAGAGTCATCAAGTGAAGGAATTGACTGAGAGAAGTATGTACACTGCCAGGCAAATGACAGAAGAATGGAGACAGAGATGGTGATGAGATGGCATATAATAATCAATATCTATTTTTATTAGTTCACCATCGACATATTGACGTAATTTATAAATTACTTATGATAATCTTAAATTTTAAATTATGTAATATTTTTTTTATTAAATATACGAGTGTGTATCTATTTTTTAAACGTTTTTTTTTAAATAATAACCACTTTTTATATTTAAGTATGATAGGATATATAACTGAACAAAAACACAATAAAATGTCAGTTGTGGTCAAATTGAAATGCTACAAGTATTGTAATTATGCCAATCTCCGTCATAAAGGCATTATGAAGTGACCATTGACCGTAACTCGAACAAGCATCGTAACTTGTATTTTAATATTGTTTCGTATTTCTCGGATAGACGTCATAAGAACTAAAATTTTGTTGGTAACTCCATTCCAAATGTATCATAGATAATGCGAACTTGACAAACTCCGCAACCTACGAGCAATTATTATTTTTATTTGATTTATTTTTTTCAGATAATTTAAAGTTTATTGTGGAAAATTCAACAACAGAAAAACGAACAAAAGTGATCGAACTTTATTTCGCAAATCAACAGTCGATTTATTCGAACACAACGTGCATGTTGAAGTCATATTACTGGTGGAGATTGTCCTGCAAGATCAACGATTAGAAGATTAATTGAACTTTTCAACAGCAGGAATTAGTAGTTGACTTACATCGATCCGGAAAACTACGTATTCAAAAGGTACAAGAGATTGTCGCTGATGAACAAGCAACTTCACGACATCCAGCTCAGCTCAAAATGTCTTGAACGACACTGCAACGAATCTTAAGAAGTGATTTGCGCCTCTTTCCTTACAAAATCTAGTTGGTGCAAGAATTAACGCGATAAGATTCTCAACAATACCTTGAACAAAAGTATTGAAGCGCGACTTATGGGTCACAGTATAATTTCTGCAGTTTATTGTAAATTCAATTTATATCTTCAAAAAGTCTTGCCATGAAATCTGTACATATATTTTTTGCAATGAAGTGATTGAGTGTGTTTCTAGAGAAATATATTGTAGCAAAACGTGTTGGATTTTTCATTGCTATCGTACAGGTACGAATATGTACACATGTATTTATCCTCGACCCATAATCGCGCGAGTATTGCAAATTGTATTTCGGAACGATTTATTTTCTCAAAAGAATTTATTTATCCACGTCAACTATATAATTAAGCTATTAGAAACATTAAAATAGGAGTTACGGTTGAGAAACTTATGGTGAGTTCATTGTTACCTCTTGGCGTGCAGGTATCATCAAAACGTAGGATGATGGACAGCGAGTTCCGTACATTATTCAGCATTTCTAAACATTATATCCCTTTGATCATATCCCTGCCGCGTTCTTCAAAATGACCGCATCACCAATGTGTGTGTTGAAGAATACTGTAATATGTAAAGTTCAAGATGTGGAAAATATATGAAATAGTCTTTTCGATCATTTTATAAACTTCATTAAACAAACTTAATAGAATTTTCTTCTTTGTATAATTTCAAACTTGTTTAGTAATGTTTTAATGTGTTATAATATAACTCGCATAGCGTTGATGGCGTTTAACTCAGATCGTTTGACACAACTACATGTAGCCATAATTATCACAATTACACTGTATCCCTGGTGGAATAGGCAAAGAGAACAAATATCATATTTATTATTTACTGTATTATTACTATTATTATTATAAACTTTTCAACCTAGCCGAACCATCTCAATGCTTCTTTCTTGTCTTAATCACTGCATCTTCTTTCAAACCGCATTCTTCCCCAACGTCAATAAGAAATTTGTTAGCAAACATATATATTTGAGTTTAAACAATTTTTGCATTGAATAATAAAAGTAGATAAGTTTTATAACACCATAAATTAAAGTTTTTTTTTAGTATTTTAATAATTAACAAAATTTACGAATATCACTAAAAAATCGTCTGGAAGAGAAATTTCAGCCGTGATTGCAATAAAAGATAATAAGGTCTCACTATCCACCAAACTATGCAATGTTTTTTTTAATATTCAGAACATTTAGCCATTATAAGGTACTAGCAGTGACTAGTAAATAATCACGAGTTGTTGCGTTTGGCGAAAGTCACATACTACCTTGATCAAAAAGTTTTAGGACCGGCCACCGTGTGGCGCTGTCAGTCATCCGATTGGAATTCTTTTTTTTGTTAGGTTACCACATCTATCATTGACAATTCCCTCCAAATTTCAGCGTCATAGCTTTACATTTGTAAAAGTTACGCTGTACTGAGTACATCTACCTTTGTACGTGTTTTCGATTTTTTACAAGTTTGAAAATGGCATCAACGAGTTTGTATTAAATTTTGTGTAAAAAACGGATTTAACGGTCCGCAGACCTTGGAAATGTTGGAGAAGTGTTTTTTGGTGGCACGAACGCTTCAGAAGTGCGCCATATATTCAGCGAACTTTGCTCTTCTTTCTGTTTGGATCCATACATTTTCTTTAACTAAACCGTAACTTTGACGTTAATTTAACAATAACTATTAAACCATAACTATGACAACACCTATTGTTACACGCGGAGCATGTACAATCGATTTTATGTTTGATTATAGTTAAACTGAAAATTTACGTAGGCTTTAATAACAGTGACTGATTTTCTCTCAATCTCTTGGTGACCACCGAGACCTAATTAGTAAAACATATGACTGCTGCTCGATGGTTTTAGGTTCAATTCCCAATGTTACTAAAAAAAAGGGTCCCAATCTAATAAAATAGTTCATCTATTAAGAATAGACGCTAGACATGTGCTAATGTTGTTACCTCTTAACGTGCGGGCTAATATTACCAAGAAGTATGATAACAAGCCACGAAATACGTGCATACGCAAATGACCTTAAGCTCGAAGGCTTGATGAATTGGGACCGAAAACAATGTTCTCCCAGTTACGCTCTTCTACGTATCAAAATCACCAATTTGAATTTATTGAGCTAAATTAGCAAAATCACCAATACAAATAAATAAAAAACGATTTCTTATAAAAATAATGGTTGGTTGGAAGAGACTGCCACCTGGCAATATTCCCGCCAGATTGTATTTGCAATAAAAGTGTTAAATAAATAAATAAAAATATTACTTAAGTAAATTAAGAACAATGTACATAACATATATCAGTTCATTTTAATATTTTTATGACATACGGAAAAACAAATGACCAAAATAATAATTGGAAATCGAAAAATGAATAAAATATCACCACTTGGAAAAATTCATTGAAATTTTTATTTTTTATTATTTCCATTTCTTATATCAATGCAAAATCAAAGTCCTAATATAAAAATGATTTAATTATGAGAACATTCTAAAGAACCAGAAATAATTATTTTGTAAGTGTTAAGAATGAATAAATTTTATTGACTCTTGTTTTTATTATGAATAACAACGATTGTTTTAATATCCTTGATCGTCCAAAAGATACTTCTCAAAAAGTGCTTCGTTAGAGCATGTTTCTCAATAAGTGATTCCATTACTATATAATGTTTCTTAAACAGTGTCCCGTTTATTATTCCCAGTTAAGAACAATTTTATGTTGTTCCTAGCCCCTTCTTCACGTATTGTGAGCGTTTCCATGTTTTTTATGTTGTTCATAGCCACTTCTCCGTGTATTGTGAGCGCCTCCAGGTATTTTACGTCGTTCCTAGTCTCTTCTTCTCCTAACTTTGGCGATTATTATTGAGATAATATATCCTGTGTCTGCACGATACAGAACAGATTCTCAACTATCTGGATACCAATCCATTCACGAATGTTGCTTATCCAACAAAGGCACCTTCTACCGATTCCGTACCGACTCTTGATTTCACTCATCATTATTAATTAATAACACCAATGAATGATCCTAATAAGCAATATTTCTGAATAGTGTGGTATTTAAAAACTCTCGTTTTCCTCCTGCTAGGCGTAGTACCTTGGTGTTGGAGATACAACGATATCAATACATTTTACGAACAATCCACATTTCAAATGTATTCTGGTCTTCGTGGCCCATGCCTTAACACCACAACGTAGAATAGACCATAACTAGTCAGTACTTAGTCATAAGTTGTTGGAGTTTAAGATTTAAGTTATCATTGCAGAAAATTGATCTCATTTTGAGATATCCTGCACGTGCCAATTGAATTAATTTTTATCTTATATGTTGTATATAAAATCTAAATAGAATTGGAACATTTAAAATAAGTGGTATATTTTCAGTTCACTAAAGTTGGTAAATAAACTGTTTTCATACGCATGTTAATTCATGCATCAAAATCATAATATCGCTGGAAACATCATTCAAGCGAAACATTACTCAATACAAACATCACGGAAATGTCCTATTTTTTTTAAATGTTCAACACGATTTAGTAATATTAACAAATATGCGCGAAAACAAGTAATCGTTATGTAAGCGATTTCTGAGAGATTGGCGAGGTATACATTTATGCACTGCAACAAGTGAAAGATTTAGCGCCTCTCCGATCACGGATTTACGCTCGCTGAAGCAGAGATTGCCTTTTGACATTTCCAGTTCATTGCTTCTCCTTCTCAGCGTCGACCTTTACTGTCCTTGCCGTTAGACTTTGAAACCAGTCAGTGATTGCTATAAGACCCTTACCCTCGTTGATTTGCTTCAAACAGTGATTTAAAAAGATAACATATATTTTCTATGACGAAATGTGTTTCTCCTGTAACTTTATTTTTTTTTCTCTTTTCCCAATCTTTGCTGACATTAACAAATATTTCCAGTCCGCTCGTCATGTTACACAAGACACACGCGTTCCTTTAGTCTCCGCTCCTAAATTAAAGTATCCCTATTAATATCATAATATTAATTAGATATTTTTTACTTTACTATAGTTTCTTATAAATGTAACTCAGTCGTGTAAATTTTACTTATCTGCTAATACGTTAATAAGGCAAAAAACTCGTTTTGTTTTTAAAAAACTTTCATGTTATAA
The DNA here is from genome assembly GCA_949825065.1 of Odontocerum albicorne. Lineage (NCBI taxonomy): Eukaryota > Metazoa > Arthropoda > Insecta > Trichoptera > Odontoceridae > Odontocerum > Odontocerum albicorne. The sequence goes on from OX463855.1 coordinate 23,014,701, forward strand.
ATATCTAACACAGTGCCAATATATTCTCGTTGTGAAGTGATAATGTTTTGGATCAGTCAGGATAGTACCCTAATTTCTCAGAATTGGCCGTGTCGACTCGTATTTCAGACCCTGTCGCTCTCGTATACGAGTATGTTGTCCTTTAAACACATGTTGCCGAGGTCATCTAAACATCATTATCATTACGTTACCGCGCTATCTCCTTCTATTGTATAAAATTATTTCTATTACGAGTACTCTTTCTATTATATTATATAAAATTCAGTTCTGCAACAAAGTCGTTTGAAGTGTTCACTTTTAGTGTTTAACTTTTAACTGTTAAAACACATGGTGGTTCTTAGGACAAAAGTCCCGAAATCCTCGGGAACAAACACAAGCCGTATCATGAACGCCAAGCCACGAGCCACCCCTATGAGGAAGAATTCCGGCCTCTCCACCAAAGTGAGTCCTGGTGTAGCTGCAAATACCAGCACCAGCGACTCCAGTGCGTGGATCACTCCACGCAATGGAGTTAAACAATCAGCTCCAGTCCCGGCTCAACCGCTACCGAGCCAAAACCGATTCGAGGCACTCCCGGAGGTTGGAGACGCCCTAGGAACACCTGGTTTCCGAGCGCCAGTAAAGAGGAATACCTCGAAGATCCCCCATGTAATTATCACTCCAGGGGACAAAACCCATGGCCAGATAATAAATCTTGCCAAATCTTTTACAAAGGCGGGCATCACGCTCTCTTACATAGGCAGATACCGTGCAGCTGTCAACTGCTCAACGTTGGAGGACCATAAAACTCTCGTGGCTGGCCTGAGAGAGACCCAGGCACCCTTCCACACGTTCACCGCGGAGGTGGAGCGCAGCAAACGAACCGTCATCAGGGGCCTCCCAGAGCTCCCGGTAGATGACATCGCGGCTGATCTGGCCGCCCAAGGTTACAAGCCCCTCCAGGTTTTCAGAATCAAGACCAAGGGTGCCCCGCTCTATACGGCACTCTTCCCAAATTCCGCAAACATAGAGGCTCTTCGGATGGAAGTGACGGTGATTAACTACTGTTGCGTCCGTCTGGAGAAATACAAGAACGGTGGCAGGGTAGGCACCCAGTGCTACCGCTGTCAAAACCTCGGCCACGCATCGGCGAACTGTAACCACCATAATGCGCCTTGTCACCGGAGCCCGGAGCAGGCTCGCTTCTTGCACCACTAAGCTCGAAAAGACTATGATCTTCCTCGAGATCATTGAGCAGCTCGTAGGATAAGCGTGATGACGAGTTTCTCTGAAATGAAAGTGCTCTGCTGGAATGCCTACAGCATGCAGCAGAAAATCGAGGAACTGATGCTGTTGGTGAACAATTCAGGTATAAATATTGTGCTTATTACGGAAACTTGGTTAAAACCTGTATCTCGTGTGAGAGACATCGGTGGCTTCACCGTATATAGATCGGATCGCGTTTCCGGTAGAGGTGGAGGCACCGCGATCCTCATCCGAGACACTATCCATCATATCCAACTCCTCACGCCGCCCTGACAAACTTGGAGGCTACTGCCATCAGCCTCAAGGTTGACAGGGAGACAGTCACCATTGTGGCAGCATATTGTACCGGCTATCGTTCACTTCTGGAAAAGGATATTGAGGCAGTGCTGGCTTTGGGGCCCAAGGTCATCATGGCCGGGGACTTCAATGCCAAGCACCGTTACTGGAACTGCTTGAGAGCTAACCCGAACGGAACGACGCTGTACAATTATATGGAAAACCACAACTGTCAAATATTTACATACAAAATGAGTTGTGCCTTCAATGTCTACGAGTATATTAGGCTTTCTTATACTATATTGGACAGTTTTGATTATTTCGGAATTCCGTAACATCTTTCAACAAGTTCAATTGAAAAAGACGAAAATAAACAAGTTCAATAACAAATAATACAAATGTTTTCTGATAAGTTGTCATCATTTTATAAAGCTTCTGTACAAAAAAGAAAAGAAAATAACGTTTTTTGAATAACCCATAATTTCTCTGGAAAATAAGCATATCCTAGAAAATCTAAAATAGTTTAATTAAAGTAAATAGAGATCCCGGGAAAGAAATGTAATTCATACACATCCAATTATTTGTGCCTAAAATGTAATTTAATCCAAGATATTTTGTTTTATTTCCTACCTTTAACCATGACATATTGTAATATTTATTATATCACAGTTTGTGTATTTTGATACATACAGTCCAAGAAAAACTTAGTAACTTAATAATTCAATTGAAAAAATAATTATGCACTGTTTATCTACAGCCCCTCTGCTTTAAAAATCTAAATAAAAAACTAGATAACCTCGAATGGCATTTGTTAAGATTCTTCTTTTATTCTATGGTACCCTTCAACATATCCGAATTGGTGATTCGGACTTATTGAAGAGCGTGACCGGGACTCAAAAATCTTCTGCACTGGAGTAAGCACAAATCATACGGTTTGTCATTGCATGTGTAAACCATCTTTATCGCACGTGAAGAGGCAAAAACACTTACATAGCGATTTCATCTGGTAACAAGTATTGATACTATAGTTCGGAAATTCTAGGATGAGTCCTGTGACAGCTCACAAATTTGCCCCAATACAACCTTATGTAATGTATTTACCTAAATAACTTGCTATTTATTAGAATTGAGGCTTATATTAAAGTTGATAAAATAATTCAAATTACTGAACATCGTTACAAGGTTGTATTGGGGCAAATTTGTGAGCTGTCACAGGACTCATCCTAGAATTTCCGAACTATAAGCGATTTGTGTTGTATTTATTACATTATTACACTTTCGTTGTATTACAGTACAACCTGGCGGGATTATTGCCGCGGGTAATCTCTTCCAACCAACAAGAAAGATGATAAAGAGGTCTTAAGTGAAAGCCAGACTAATAGTTTTTTAAAAATTCTGAGTTCCAGCGGGATTTGAACCCAAAACCTCCGGGCTGGGAGACAGACATCTTATCAACTACGCCATGGAGGCCGTCATAACAAGTATTGTTATCAGATGAAATCGCTTACCAGACAGCCCTTCTTTTAAAAAAATATTATCATTATTAAAGTAAGAACACTTCAGTACAGATTATGATTAATGTCTTAATTGCACCAAGTTGACAGATATTTTTAATAAATATTTAAATTTTTCATGTGACTAAATTGATAAATAAATAAATATTACAAACCGTCACACTGCGACACTTGAGTAGCGGCAGAAAGGCACACTAGACTAACAAACAAACCAGCAATAGCCACTAACTTCATCTTGACTAAACGTACAAATTCGAACTATTGGAAAAGAAACTGAAAATGTAGGTATGTAGACCGCGCAAGAACACAACCGCAATACTGAATTGCCAGTGGTATTGTTAACCAATATATAAATACTTTCCCACCACAGACCTACCGCTTGCTATACAGCGGTACTTGCTGCATACAACGACATGAATTTCCATGAATTTACAGAGAAGCGTTGTGCAGACGATAATGCGACTGTATTGAAGTGGAAAAAATATATATATATATATATATACATATAATGAACGAGTAAATATTCAAGGTTGATCCTTAGTGTTAAAATATATTGAAGCATTTATTAAGTTGAAGTTTTTATATATTGAAACATTGACAACAATAAAAATAATAATTTGTAAAGCATCATTTAGAAATCGACCTCTACTGAGAAGCCCTTTATATGTATGAAATAAAACTTAGCGGATTGAAAAATAAAGTAAAAAATTTAAGAGTTCGTCTGGTAACAATATTACTCAACTTGCGATAGAATTGCCAACAATGATGATGAATTGCTAGTTACGTGCCTACTCCAGTGATTTTTAATACTAAGGCACGATTAATGAGACCGGATGTTGTCTCCCCGTCACGCTCTTTAACGTGCCCATAAAACCAGTTTTTTTTAACCTGGCGAGTTTATTGCCATGTGGCAATCTCTTCCAACCAACCAGAAAGTAGTTTTTATAGGCCCTAAGTGTTAACCAGACTGGAATCCTATTTGAAAATATCTGGGTTCCAGCGGGGATCGAACCCGCAACATCCGGATCGGCAGACAAGTGTCTTACCACTAGGCCACGGAGGTCGTCAGTTTGGATATGTTGAAAAGTACTGTATGGATGAATGAGAGCGGAAATCGGATAAAACATAATTTTTAATAGAAATTGGATCTACCATATAATATATATCAGAAATAAGATAAATGATACCATACGAACTAGAACTGATACCAATCAAATGAAGGCACTCTTTAGAACATCATAAAGTAATGGCTGGTTGGTCGAGATTGCGCCTAGCAATAAGCCTGACAGATTATTTTTTACAAAGAAGTGTTGTATAAATTAATATAATAAATAAATTAAGAAACTGAGAAAGAGGTAGACTAAAGACAGGGGAGGTAGAGAAGATGTTGGACAAATTTCCGCAATTAGAAAAAAATATCAAGAATCTACTGCGAGAAGAAGACAAAGAATCTATGTGTAGGGAGAATAAAATATTCACCAAAAAACAAACAAAAGATGTGAAGATACGAAGGCAATGATTGCGACCATTGTATTTCCCCGTGGTTATATAAATGAATACGTGGTATTGCATTATATGTCTAGAGCATGAATTAGAATTAATGGTGCCTTGACTGAGTGGTTTAATATTTCAGAAGAGATAAAGCAAGGATGGGTTTTGTCCCCTCGGTTGTTTAAAATTTACTTATATTCATATGTGAAGAGCTACATACATCACTGAGTGGCATACAAATGTCGAATGGGAATATATGCGGATTGATATAATATGTGTATGCTAATGAGAGAGTAGTGTTAGCGAAGAATGAGGGTAAATTACAGGGTTTGATAAGTAAATTGTATGAGAGCTTCGAAGAGAAAGATACGAGAATGAATGTTGTGAAATCCTAAGTCATAAATAGTTCGAAAGGAAAAATAAATGTAATGTATGGATGAACAAGTTGATGAATTCACAAGGAGGATCCTGAAAGTTGAGGAATTCTGCTATTTAGGTAGTATTTTCTCAAGACTAACGAGCGATATCGAACGACGTTTAGCGATAGAAAACAAAGTCAGTGGAACACTAAAATATTTATACTAAAATCGATCAATGACAAAATATGTTAAGATGATAGTCTACAACAGTATTTTAGTGCCAACTTTGATGTATGGGAGTGAAACGTGGACGTGGAAAAATACTGAAAAGCGTCAAATAAATACTGTAGAGATGCAAATGCGTGCATTGAGAAGAATACATGAGATGATAAGTTGTGACAGAATACGGAATGAAGTGATTAAGGATGAATGTGAACTTACGGTTGATGTGTAGAGTAAGATGAAGAAGAGTATTCTGAAATGGTTCGAGCATGTAGAACAAATCAATGATATAAGACTAACAAAACAAATATACAGTGCAAATGTGAGTGAAAGGCGTGATAGAGGAAGGCCAAAAAAAGTATAGTTGGATCAACTGAATGATATCTCGAAAGAAGGAATTATATAAAGTCAGTGAAATCGTAGGAGTTGTATGAAAAGGTGTATGGATATAGAAAAGGCGAAGGATGTATTTCGAGATAAGAAAGTCTGGTGCTATCTCCTCTCTACCTATCCCGACTGGAAAATTGCGTGATGGTGTATGTATGTATGTTACAATAATAGATCCACAGTAGTAATTTAATGGATACTGGCATTATGTATACTTTTCTCGTAGTGTTTTCCAACTGTTATAAGAAAGCTCACCAATTATTTTGAAGTAAGGACATATAGCTATCTGAATCCTGCGAGAGAGAGTAGCTTTAAACATCAATTATAGTGGCCGGTAACAAATCCAAAGTTTAATGAAGACACGTTTTGTTAAATATTTAGAACATTGTTTCTCAATTGTTTGTCTTGCGACCCCCAAAGATAAAAAAGTTGACCCCCCTGCAAAAGCTTAAACATTTACCTTTGTTTCCTATGTTTGATTATCATAACGCTAAGCTACCTACCTACCTACCTAACGACTTACGCTACCTACTACACACTTTTACTAGTTATATAATAGAATATATATTACAGAAGCAAGAATTGGAGTTCACAATGTATAACAATAACTTGGACTTAGGGCAGTATTATTTTTTTAATACGTTAATTTTATCTCACGAAATGTGTTATTTTCCTTTGGTATATTTAAGTTATTTTCGCGACCCTCCTTAGGTTTTTCGCTGTCTACAGTTTGAATAGAAACGATTATGAAGATTTATAGTTTAACTTTTCTCATGACACGAAAATGGATTTTTTTTCCCTGAACTAAATAGAAAATTAATCTGTTTGTGATCCTTTTTCAGACCCAAATGACATCATCAATTGTCCTCTTATAGTCATAAAGCGACTAGTTAGTCGTCGATGACTATTCTTACAACTCGTCGATGATTAGGCAGCGTGAGATGGTAAATCAGTATATGGTAAACACTCGATAAACCCAGGCCCGGATATACCATATGATTAAAGGAGCTATAGCCCATGACCGTCAAATTCGTAAGATACCTGGGGCCCGAATAATAAATTAAAAAATAAGAAAAAAATCTGTGCGACGCACGTCGCAGCTGAGAAGGTATGTCCTTAAAATTATAAAAGGAGAATTAATATAGCGCCGTTTAAAGAGCAAACTCTCCTCAAGGGCATTTGGAACCCAAACTCACCATTATTGATATATTAAAAATATTAGAAAATGAATGTATGTAAGTTGAATAAAGTATAAGAAGATAGTGGCCGTGGTCAAAAAAATAGATACTTCCCCACATCTCCATATATTCAGAAAAACATGTTTGATAAGAAAACCGCAGAAAACTAACCAAGGGAAGACGAACTACAAAAAATCTTTTGATATGTGATACTAATACATTTGGCTTAAGGTCTAGTATAATGAAATTGTGTAGTGTTCATACAAAATCATACATTTTGATAAAACCTCCCAAAAAGGATTGTCGTCAAGTGCTTCCTAAAGCAGTACACGCCATCCATACCTTACACTAAGGGGTGGACTATTCCACGCCACAGGGCCAGCAACGGTAAAAGTCATTTCATAATAACCCGTTCTATTGGATCGATTCGGAAAAATGTATTTATCAGATAAAGACAAAATCGACCTCAAAATCTTCGCCGAAGAAACACCTCTTAGACACAGATTCGAAAGATACAATGGAGACATCCCATTAAGGGACTTGAATATTGGAAATGCGGAAAAATGCAAAGCTCTTGTGACCTGGGAGTCTAGAAATAAGGCCACTGAATGAGTTGATAAAGTTTTGTAAGTTAATGCTAATAAACCAAGATTGATTAAGTTTACATGTTCTTATATAGTCTGAAATGTTAAAATCATCCGATTTAGATAAATTAATGCACATATTTATGAACAAGAAAAGCAATATAAAAAAAATGTTTTTTATTTATTACGTATTATTTTTGAGCCCTAATATGTATTAGTCCAAGGCACCTTCTAGGGTAAATCAGATTCTGAATAAAGCCATTTAAACTCTCGTTGAATACACACTAATTGAATTAGAAAATATATATTTTAAAGTTTTTTCATAGTGATTTGTCAGATCGTCAAATTTTTATAACTTATTATTGTCTTATTAATGTATTTATGATTGTATTTTTCTGTTAAACTAGAAACGACTTCCGGAGTCTACGTCTGTCTTCCAGTCCGGGGGTTGCTGGTTCGATTCCCGTTGGTACGCAGATTAAAAAAAAAGGTTTTTGTCTGATTTTCACTTACAACTTGTTTATCACCTTTCTAGTTAGTTGATAAATATTTCCACATTGCAATAAATCCACCTTGTTTTACTATATATAACAAAGTGTAATACAATTATGTATCATGCTAGCAGCCTTTCTGTAATAATCCTAGGTTAAATGATGATAACAAATAGTATATAAATACAACAAAATTTAATAAAATACTTATATCATATACCATACTTCCACCCTGAGGTAAATATTATATTTCTTATTATGTCACACATCGACACACCGTATATTATTTTCAGTGCATGCATTTCCCTTTACTTGGTTCTTTTTAGTAATTTTCCATGACCATATTTCACTTTCATACATCAATGTTGGAACTAATCCGTTTTTACAAACAATAATTTTAGTAGATCTCGGCATCGTTTGGTTTGAATATTTATTTTAATGCACCGTTGACTTTGTTTCCTATTGTAACTACCCTCTAATACATAATTGTTCATCCAAATATCATATTTTCCCTCCTATTTCAAATATATTCTTTCACTCATATCAATCCCCATGTTTTTGGATTTTGTAACATTCATTCTCAGATCTTTTTCTTTACATTTCACGTACAGTTCATTTATCATAAGGTATATTTCATTTTCGTGTTCCGCTAACACCACCATGTATGTCATCAGCATACAACAATCAATATACCATAATTTTCCGTGTAACATTTTTATATCATCCAATGATCTTTGGAGATCTTTAATACATGAGTATATAAATATTGAACAATCAGAGTGATATTACACATTCTTGCTTCACCCCTTTTGTACTATTTTTTTTCAAACTTTCACCCCTCAGTTAAAAATTCTTGATACACATTGCAAATAATTTAGCCTTATCGCAGCTTAGTAAGCCTATAGAACAGATATTTTTTAATTACTGGTATAAGACATAATATATCATTTCAAGTCTTCATCCAAAAACATTACACGAAACATAATTTGTGGTCGTCATACAAAATGCAAATATCATTATTCCACCCACCAAGACAAGAATACGTCGAGTTTGTGACAAACATTACCTAAAGTGCTCTTCTTTAATTTATTTTTAGCAGGTATAAGGGTTTCATGGTTATGTGACGCGCAACTTACGATTCTTTGTTGTTTATCTTTGAATAAAAAAATACTTAGCATAACAAAGTCTTCGACTAGTCTTAAAATGATGGAGCACAAAGATAAGACAAATGAAGTCTATTTGTTTAATAATAATACTCGTACATTAATTGAATAGTGCTGTTTTGTATTCATAAAAGGCAGCTATTGAGTTCTCTAAACGATTTCAGATAAACTATGGTCCATATTAGGCTTGAGCAAATATTTTAGCTGAAGGGCCGCATTAAGTATTTAAATATAAAAACGGGCCGCCAAATATAACATAAAAGGATTTTTTCCAACGCAATTCTTTATTGCAAAAAAAAATATAATATATAGCCAATGTAAAAAAAGGTCAACGAATAAGTTATTCTCCAATAAAATACAATATAATTTTATGAGAGGAATGTATTTTTAAGTATTAAATTGTCAGGTATAAATTTAGTAGGCGAACTTCTCAATACTGATTGTGAATGTTCATCGGTAATAGTTGATAGGGAGGAATTTGCATAGCGATTCATTATAGAAAATGTTTGATAGTTTAATCACTCAATCTCAACACATGGTTACACAAGTCAAACATTCACTCTTATAATGCAACTCAGGACTAAAAAAATATATTTTTCTCTAGATGCAGGTTATAAATAAAAATATATAGATAATTATTTTACACAATTTTATTTAAAATAAATGTGTTTTTCATAAATACAATAAAGAGTCAGTATAAATAAAAAATGGTCAAAGCTTGCAGGCAACATTAAGATTTGAGGCAAGTCGTAATTTTGCTCTGGGCTCTCGATTCAAGTGGAATGAAAAACTGAAAAATGGTGGGGTCAACAATACTTGGTGACGTAATGAGAATAGAAACTCACTTTTATAGGTTCTTCCCTCAATTCTGAGGATCGTGATTAGCATGAGCAACCATTGGTGTTCATAGCGATTATATTACGAAAAGAATGTAGTGATTTCCTGTTACCTCCCGCAATACAGTACCCTGGCCGTTAAAACTACTACAGCCCCACCCAAGGGTGCCCAACTCTAAGCTGCTTAGGACGAACTTCTCCACACCTTAAGTTGATATTGTAAGGAGTTGTTTCCTTCGTGTCAGAGGGGGGAGTGAGAAAATGTGGGTTTTGCTGGGATAAAAGAAAGGGAAGGTCAATGCAAATGTGTTAAGGGACGAGATAACAATGATCAGCTCGATGACACGTCTCCATACTTACGCTTCCAGTTTCCTGATGTTAAGATCCACCACATAAACTAATAGAGAGCAGGTAGCCTACTGGATTATGGTGGCCGAAAAAAGGAACATACATCAGACAGTAACAGCACTTGGAACAAATTACTATGATGGGTGTCAAAAGTTAACAGAACTTTTTATCAAAGAAAGGTATCAAAGTTACATATGTAATAATTGGAGCAGATACCAGTACACTCTCTTGGTAAATTGGATTCCCTTGCAATGTTAAATTCCCTCGCAACCTTAAACTCAGAAAATACAATATAGCGTAAATGAAATTTTAAACACTGTGGTAATATTAAACAGGATAAATATATCAATAATTCGTACGTATCCTTAATAGACAAAACGTCGATGTAAACGAGTTCACGAAAAGAATTACTGAAAGAGTTCCTTAGATCAGTGTTCCCCAACCGGTGGTCCGCGGCCCGGTGCCGGGCCGCGGAGACTTTCCGCCGGGCCGCAAACAGTATGCCAAATTTCAAGAAATTCGCCATACAAAAATATTAAATATAGGATTTTCATCCATGTCCTCAATAAAATCGAAACAAAGGAATAGACTGGACGTGAATGCAGCACTTCGTCTGTCAGATACAGCACTGCAGTCAAGAATATCCAATATATTGGCAAAGATGCAACAGCAGGTTTCGCATTAGTTTGTTGAAAAAACCCCATTGTTTTTGTTAATTTTTAATTGTATCAGACAATGTTACAATTAAAATTGTTTAACTGTTATATTAATATTTGTTAATTATAGTTACATACGAGTATGTCCATCTGTCACAATATAAGATTAAAAAATATTACAATAAATTAAAAAAACATTTTTATTTCAGTATAGTGGTCCGCGAATTTTTTTTTCCTTTTTTTACCGGTCCACAGGTCTAAAAAGGTTGGGGAACACTGCCTTAGATGATCAAAACTCCAAACATGCTATTAAATGGACTAAGAAGAAAACCAAAGCTATTTTAAAATGTGAAAAATAAGGAAAAATACAATGAGACTGCTTGACTTTGTTGAAATGAAAAATGTATTAAATAATTTGGCCGTTTTTATTGGCAGTCTCCTTTTTTCTGGTATTTTCATGACCTACCATCGTGTTTCATTCTTGATTTTATTTTCCTCTTCTACATCCCTTCCTTTCTCTTTTGATTGATGATAACATACTTCAATTTCATTTTATCATGTATATTGTTCATGAACTTTGTACAAATAGATAATGAGAACGAATGAGAAAAACCACAACAAATATATAGTGCAAATGTGGAAGATCAAGGAAAGTAATGTTAGATCAAGTTAATGATATTTTGAAAATGGAAACGTTAAAAATCAGAAAAATCGTAGAAGCTGTATGCGAAGGTGTATGGATGTAGAAGAGTCGAGCACTCTGTACCCCGACGTTGAGCTACGTGATGGTATGTAACATATCATATGTATGATAAATAATTATTTGAATAATTTTTGAGATCACGTTATATCCTTAATTTACTTTTGTTAGGTTGGTTGGAAGAGATTACTTCCCGGAAATAAACCTGTCAATTTTTTATACAATAAAGTGTTATAAATAATGAAAACAGTTTTTCTGTCACCTAGCTTTTACTCGTATAGCTTCAAAACGTAAATAATATTGTAGATATTATCTACTTAATTTTATGCAATGCATTCTTTGTAATTTTATCTTCATAATCGTATTATAATTATAACTGTGTTTTTATACAACTATTTCATCTTCTTTTAAAATTAATAATCTCACCAATGCATTATAAGCAGGAAGTGTTTTGATGTCGAAATTATTTTTTTATGAATGTGCATAACAAATCGTGAGAATGCGTACGTCGAGAACGTTTATGCACGAAGGCGGTATTAAAAAAACTGCAGCGATAAATGCACAAATCCTGTATTTTTTCAATCCTAACAATAAAATAAAACATTTTATATAATTTTTAAAAGTTGAATTGAAATTTAGTCAAAGTTTTCACTATCCTTTAACATTTACTGAAATCAAAGTTTACACAATGTGTTAACAAAACAGAAAAAATCAAAACCTCTGTACTTGTTTTGTTATACGTACGAGTATATGGATGATACTACGAGTATATTACAAATATTTAAGTACTTACAACTTAACCTAACCTAACCTAACCTCCGTGACCTAATTGATAAAACTTGGGGGTTTCAGGTCGATTCCCGATGGTACCCAAAAAATGATAAAAAGGGTACCAGTCTGGTTCGAGTTCGTCTGATAAAAATACTTGAACGCACTAGACATGTTGGAATGCTGTGTTCACGTGCGGTAGTATTTCCAATACGTGCGATGGTGAACCACGAGTTTGTTATGGTCATTTTTGAGGACTAAAAACAATGTTTTTTATTTATTTACTTATTCAATTTTAATTCGCGTAAACATGTAAAAATAAAACGGCCATGTGATCTCTGACGTTTGCTCACAAGGGGGTCGAGAGTTTCCTTTAGGCAAGATGAACTTTTTAGAAACAATAATTTTAAAGGATTATTCTTTAATTCAAAATAACTGTATTATTAAAAGGATCGTTGTTGAAAATAATTGGATGGTGGCTTTTGGGTCAGAATCATATACGGGACTTCCTAGAAAGATTTCTCTTGTTCTTAATGAGTTGCACAATGGTTCTCCGGCATACATGATTCTAAAACAAGTCACCGTTCTCTAAAAAAGTGATGAGGCTAGGTTTGATAAAAGGAATATCAGAAGCTCTCGCTCTCATTCTGCCGGGAACCTCCTGCAGCGACGCTCATTCTGTCGAGGATTTGCTTTAAGGACGAACGTCTGCGACACAGCTGCACGATGTTAGAGTTCTTCGTGATTTATCTGATATGCTGGATGGCAAGCCTCGCCGTCACGACGCGAAGAACAACAAATGCCGGCCAACGAAGTTAGCCTCGATATGAAAGTCTGAAACACCGCTGACTCTACGAACGTATTCACCGGTTACCCCGTTGCACATGTGTGCAAGCTTTTGAGAGGATAATTAAGATCTAGTTAGTAAAATCCCTGTCTTCCAGCCCGGGGGCTGCGGGTTCGATTCCTCATGGAACTTAATTTTTTTTACAAAAGACTCCGCCTGGTTTTCGCTTAATATCCTTAATATATGTCTGGTTGGTTGGGAAAAATTACCACATGGCAATAATTTCGGCAGGTTAATTTATATACATCGAAAGTGTAATACAATACAATACAAGAAATATTACCTAAAATGATATAACCATGAAGTAAGTAAGCCGACTGAAAAAATCTATAAATATCGATACAATTATAATCGGAAAAAATGTCACGTTTTTAAAACACATACAGAGTATAGATTAATTTATTTTATATTTATAAATTATAAAGGATTCGTACCAAACCAGTAATTATTATAAAATGTAATACATAATTTATGCAAAACTACAAAGTTTATTCATAACACTAAAGATAGTGGTTGTAATGTTTAAATTACATGCTATGGATCTCGAAGTTATTCATTATTTTTCTATTACTGTTTACACTTTTTTTAAGTTTACGAGTATGAGTAGCTCAATAAACAAATCGAACAGTTTCACATTGAATATCTTGATTTTTTAAGAATCCCTTTTTGCACGGGACAACCCTGTGCTTGTTGATGACTGTATTATATAGTATGTATGGTAGGTAATATGTATGTTATGCAGGGCTGTGGAGTCGGAGTCGTGGAGTCGGAACATTTTAGGTGGAGTCGGAGTCGGAAAAAATCGACCGACTCCGACTCCGTTTAATTATTTTAACATTTTCTTTAATGAATAACGTTACGGTATGTGTTAACCAGTTAACTTCTCATCGTTTCATGCCTGATACTATGCAGACTTTTATAATCGCAATAAACCCCAAAAGGGGATTACGTTCAGTTTACAGTTTTTACAAAATTAGATATAAAAACAGCAATACTGCGATATCCTGAAATTATTCAAGATTCAGCGCTGACCGTCACGGCCTTACCACTTACCACCTACACAAGTTAAGAGCTTCCGTAAATCCTGACTTATTTTGAGATCTAATTCCATTTAGACCACGAATAGGAAATAAGATTTATATAAAGTATATTTACTTTCAAAAATCTTATCTTGTGTTCTATTCAATATTGAATCAAAATAATAATAAACAATATTAATAAGATTTAGTTAACGTATGAAAACAAATGAAGCAACCTTTTTATTTTATTTTAAAGTGTTTTCTTATTTTTTTAACACCTACCTGTGTTGTTTTTCTAATTATTTTAAAAGTTTTATTTAATTCTTTTTTTAAATATTAATATATATTTTTAATATTATTTTAGTGTGAAGATATTGCTTAATGCGTATTGTTTATATATTTTTTTATAAAATTGTTTCATTTGTGTACGAATATAATTAATTTTTAATTTATACCTGTATCCATTATTAATAAGTCAATATAAATACATTAGGTAGACGCAGTAAATTATAAAATAAAATAAAAATTGAAGTCAGAGTCAAGAGTTGGAGTCGGAGTCGGAGTCGGTGTCGGTGTCGGAGTATAAAATAAAGCCGGAGTCGGTAAATTTTCATCCGACTCCACAGCCCTGATGTTATGTACAAACTTTTTATGATTTTTTTGTTTATGAGTCATGTTAATATTTCCATTTTAATACTTTTTGTAACACATTTTGTATTCACGCGCAGTCGACATTCAAACATTAAATATAAACTATTTTAATGGTCGAAATCGACCAAAAATCGGAACTTTTCTTTACTTAACGTTCCTCTCCACACTGGAAGTTAGCAATCTTTATGGCTATTTTAATTTTGTCTGCAACTGCTCTGAACAATATCTCCGTGTTACAGTGGAACCACTCTCTTATGTTCTTCAGCCAGGGGTTCCTTCTTCTTCTCACACTTCGTTTTCCCTGTATCTTCCCCTGCAATATGACTTGGATGATGCACATTTGTTTTCTCTGAATGCCCCAAGTATTCCAATTTTCTCCTCTACACTTTGTATACCGATCCCGAGTTTTAACGTAATAAACTAGATTTGCGTTAAGTCCCAGCCCCGTATTTTCACGTGATCGATACATCTTTTAAAAAAGGTCATATTAATGGCACCAAGCAAATATTTTTGTAAACAATAACATTTTTAAATGATAGTCTCCTGATCTTTCTAGATAATCAAAATATGCATAAATTGATTTACGATGGAGATTCTTACGTTGCGTTATCAATGTACAGTGAAGTGTCAAATATTGAAGATTTTGATACACGAATCTGCAGACCAACTACAGTCTCCGGGTCTCAAATTTACAGAATCTTATAAATAGATTGTCAAAGGTCGTTTCTAAACATGTGTCGATACGTATTCCGTCAACTAACAATAAAAGGAAAATTCTGCAGAACTTACAAGGTATGTGCAAAACAAGAGAAGAAGAAGAAAAATTAGACACGGTAAATGGGTAAGATGTGTGATGTAGTTTTCCTCAAACGAGAATGTTGGCAGAAATATTTTAGACATATATACATAATCTTATTACATTTTTAATATTCACTAAGATATGGCAATTTTAGTAAACCTTTCACAACAATCAGAACTCCTCAAAAAATATTCGGGCACTGGGAAAGATTGTCATGGTTTTAATCGGATCTTAAAGTGTTAGTAGAAATGAGTATTTGTAAATGAAATGAGGCGCGTCTTATAATAATTAAACTGTTAATTATAAATCATTTATTTTGATCCATATCCTGATGTAGTATTGAATAAATAAAAGTTGCGAAGGAAAATTTTATAGTTATTACATTTAGCTGTCAGTTTGTGTGTCTAGGAGGTATTGTTGTGTTTAATAAAACGATCTTTCAGAGACAATTTTATTTTGGGAATATATAAATATTTTTTATTGTTTGTCCTCAAGCACCGTTTTACAAAATTCAGAAACGTTATAAAAAACTTAAATCGTTTATGACACGGGTGAATAGTATAGAATGGATATATTAACCCTTCTTCCGCCTTTGCGTATTATGGCATGTTTTTATTTTATTTGTAATAAATTTTTATTGATACTCTTTGTTGACATTATATTTTCATATTATTTAATATGCGTCAAGCCACACTAGACGTGCTAATTTAGCGGGAAACGCTGCTTTTTTATTATGCCATCCACGTTTACATCCGCGTCATTGTGAATCAATGAACAAAGTTGTCGAACAATTATATTTATTTCATTCTCTTTACATAGGTTACAATAAACAACTATGCTTTGATAGCTCTTGAACGCATTATTATAATCCAGAGACTGACTGACTTTTTAAACAAAACATTTATTCATCGAATGCCGTTTAGTCACACCAAGGGCGCTTCCGTTTTATTGTTACATATTTGAACTTGATAATTTTAACGGTGACCAAAATGGAGTACAAAGTCTTTTTTTTGCAGCAGATTCTGAATCAGATGTTTCTACATTATTCTTCGAGTGTGGACTGCCAGCTATCCCTACATCTCTTTGGGGGAGGGGTGTTCTTATAGAGTAACCATAAGAAACTATACGGGGAATCCGGGTCTCATACATTATTTGAATGTCATCCCTCCAATAACGTATTCTCTACCTTCATCATCTTACAATGTCTTCAGTTTCCCACATTCTTCTCATTTCTTATTCTCTCTATGAGGGTTTTACCAGTTATACATCGCAAGATCTTAGTTTCTGATGTTCTAAGGAATTCCTTCATTCGTGTGGTATCAGCTCTAGTTCGAAAAGCATATGTCATTACAGGCAGTGGCGCATTTGTATCGACGGCGCCCCCAGGTAGTTTGCCATTTGAGCACACCCCAATACGTATTTAAAAAATGCTTACCCCTTTTCATTTGGGGCGATAGCCTTGGATGATGATGTATTTCACGCTACATAACAAACATTTACAGTTTACACCTTGCTTTCTTCTCCGCAAATGTTTCTACAGTGTCATTAAAATCCATGCGTAGAGTGTGATGGATGATCAAATTTACATAAATAGAGCAACACACTGCTCAATTTAACAAAAATAAAGTATATAATATCTTCTTTCAACTAAAAACAATAATACCATATTTTTCAATTGTATGACACACTTTTTCCGTTGTATTATTGATTATGTTTTACATTTAAGGATTACTTGAAAAAAATACTGTAAATCATGGCTGTTTGACAACTTTTCGCTGACATCTTCCGGAAAAAATAAACAAGCGTCAAAATTGACAGAATATGCTAGGTCTCAACAACTTGAAAGCTTATCCCAGAAAGAAATGTGCAGGACTCATTATAATAATGTTGCATTACCAATGCTGTCGATGGCTTAGAAAATAATATATTATGTGATAATGAAGATAACAAGGGTTCAGAAGAATAAGAGTCTGAATGTGAAGTAGACTCTAATGATTGATTCAGAAGGAAGTGATGAATAACATACCTATTGATAAATACTTTTGTTGTTGGTATTTTGAATTAAGTTATAATAAAAATATTTATAAGTTGTTTTTAGTTTTTTTTTTCTTTTAATCAAGTTTTTTCTGTTGGTCATATTGATATTTAAGTGCGCCTTATGATCGATGATGTCTTATAGTTGAAGAAATACGGTAGCTACAAATTTATTTATTTATAAAATTTACGACTGTAAGCCGTTTACAAAACTACATACTTATAATAATGCATAAGTGTAATACGTAGAATAACACAAGCACATTTATGAAGCCACAAGGAAGACAATGAACAGGAAAATAAATGAAAACATTAGTTTTTTATTAAAAAGAAAGGAATAATTAGTTTTCAACAAAGCGTCTGTGGGCGGTATTCTGCCCAAAAGTCATAGTTTGGGGACCACTGGACTAAAGGAAAATGGTATGATAAAACATCAAAATATTAATACCTCAAAGCAAGCAATAGACAATTTATTTCAATAATAAGCGAAATGAGAATGAGGCATTGCCTCACCCTAAACCACCTGCACAAGATCAAAACTAATGATTCGAGCAAATGCAATCTCTACAATTTTAAAGCCAGAGCGAATTTGAAATAAACCATTTTAAAACATCCAGCCTTTGACATACAAAGATTAATTTTGGCTATAGAAATCCAACGAATCTTATAATCCAAATATATTCCACACCACCTATAAGAACTACTCGCCATTCCTGTTTTATTTAAACCTTTATAAAAATATATAAAGCCAACAATGGTAAAATATAAATTGATGAAAAGTGAGATCACAGTTAAATGAAAATTAAAAAGAAAAAATCGTTATGATGAAGATAAGTATATTTTTAGTAATAAGACAAAGGAAATTATGAAAGCAAGTGTGTGTAACTGGTGAAGACAATATATTTATAAAACTAAGTCAGTGAAAATGTTAGACAAATAAAAAAACATGAAGGTAAATAACAATAAAAGTATGAAAAATATTACTGTAAAGTGTGAATTAAATCAAAACAAAATTCGAGAATAAATTTTTTAAGTGTGAAGTACTGAATAAATATTGTGCATAAAACGTGATTTCTCGAAATATAATTGATTTCGTTATTTTATTTTTTTTAATTTGACATTTAATTTTGTGTTACAATAAAAGCGAAAACTTCATAATGCTAGGGAAAATAATTACGCCACTGGCAATAAGTCCTACTTAATCCTTACCATAGAGTAGTGGACTGGTTGTCGTTTTTATCGGAACTTTGATGATCCTTTTTTTATATTAGGTGGTTGTTTGTTGTTTTTGTAGAGGCATCATCTGTGTTTCCACACTAGATGATATTGTTATAAAAACAAGAAGAAATCATTTGGTGCGAAAGAACATTTGAAGAGATCGTTTTTCCCGCCGAGAGGGCTCACCGTTTTTACAAAGAAAGAAGTTAATTCTCCCCGTAATGGGAGAAAAGTGCGATCCTGGCAATAAAGATTATATTTCAATGCCATAATTGTTATTGAAATAAAAAAGTATCCTTCTCTTAAATTGTTGATAAAAAACAAATGTCAAATACCATGCTGTCAATGTTATGTTCTGTTCGTTATTGATTTTTACTTTATAAACTACGCAAAGCACTCAGTAGGGTGAATTTCCTAAACCAAAAAAAATTATAACTAAGACTTATCGAGTATTTCGAATGTACCATAGGCATTTCTCAAGTTTTCTTATCAAGAATAAACTAGTTTTTGATTAAACATGAGTGCTGCCGGTAGCAGTGAAAATAAACTCGATGATAATGAAATCATTGCCAAAATCGTTACTTTAGCCCAAAATAATTCAAAAGGAATATCTGATAAAGATATAACTCAAAATATTCCAGAACTCAGTGCACAACAGAAAGTGACTATAATAAATAAACTGCTTCAGCAAGGAAACTTTGATCTATTCAATCAAGGGGGCGTATTAATTTACAGGTATTTGGAATTTTAATGTATCTATTATTCATGATTCATAGGCTTAACGATAAAAAAAGCATATGGAATTTCTGTGACCACTAAGGAAAAATAATATTCCTTCAAATTTAGACATTTTTTCCCCTGCAAAGAAATCTGTAAAATCAAACTTATTAACCAAAAGTAAAAATAAAATCTGTATCCTATCCTGACCAAAGTATGTTTACGTATTTTAAAATTAAATGCTGTGTATCACACATTTGAAAATTAATTAATTCTTTTTCAAGTGAAGTGAATATTTTATGTATGAAAATATTTACCTATCCATTAGATATTCCACTCAATCTTAAACTCACTTAATACCTGTGACAATATAAGTACCCTTGAAACTCAATCTATTTTGAAATAAAAGCTAGAACTTTTGAGTGAAGACACAATATTTCTGAGATATTGCAGTTTTCATATTTAAATCTTTTCTATTATCTGTTTTTCTTCTCCGTTTCATTAACAATCTCATAACTTACTCTGTCTATCCAACTCATTAAAAATTGTTTTTTTCTAGGCTAAAGGATCCTACAAATAAAACTTCAGTAAAGGGGGCAGACAATGAAGAAAAAGTGGTTTATTCAATCATTGAAGAGGCGGGTAACAAAGGCATATGGATAAGAGATATTAGGTTTAAGTCGAACCTTATCATGACTCAATTAAATAAAATACTAAAAAATTTAGAAAATAAGAAATTAATCAAAGCTGTAAAAAGTGTAAATGTAAGTTTTAATTTTGTTATTAATTTATTAAGTTTTTCACAGGTGCTACCATAGCTGTGATAAGTATGTAATTTGTTGTTAGAACCTCTTTTAGGTTACACAACTTACAAACTCATATTTTAAAAGTTTTTTTTTTGTAAAACATTTTGTAATAGTATTTTTTTTTAATATCATAACTTTTCAGAACTGTGATGTGTGGCTAAATCACATTCTTTTAACTTACGAGCAGTAGACAATTTTTCAATAAATCTTTTTTCAAATTAACATCTTTCTAAATTTTTTAAAGATACATACCGTATTTTACGGACTATAAGACGCTACGGACTATAAGACGCACCTTAATTTTTAGGAAATTTAAAAAAAAAATTACATTTTTATTATTAGATTGCAAAGCCAGACTAAAAATAAATTCTTAGTTTATAAAACTGAACTGACCTTTAAAATCCCTGAAAATCGTCATCTGAACTTTCTTCTTCTTCTTCTTCCTCTTCATCGTCATCGTTGTCCTCTTCATATATAAGATGGTCTTCACTGCCATCGAGAGCGTAACTTATGCCGCACTTCTTGAAAGATTTAACAATAATATCTTCTCTCTCTCTAGACCACGACTGTTTTATCCACTGACACACTTGTTTGATTGTAGGTTGTTTTAAAGCTCCCTTTGGCATGAATTCATGTTGGGTTTCATCCATCATCTATTTGTTCCATTCCTCTCTCATATACACTTTTCTCGCGGCATCGAATATATGGCCACTTTTAAGACTTGCGGGAATTTTAAATCAAACACTGGACATTTTTATATTAATTTCGAGTATAAGAGGCACCTGAATTTTTGAGGCAATTTTTTGAATAAAAAAGTGCGTCTTATAGTCCGTAAAATACGGTATATAATCATAGAGTACTAAAAATTTTTTTTTTATGTTTACTCATTCATTCATTCGTATGGTACCCTTCAAGTTGTCTGAATTGTTCATTTAGATATATTGAAGAGTGTGGCCGGGAGACAACATTGTCTTTGGCCGTATTGATCGAGCCTTCGGGTTTAGAACCACTGGAGTAGGCGCAGAACTTGTTCGTAATTGTATATGTTGGCAAAACACTACTGCACGTTTAGAGGCAATAACATTCGCATACTTCTAGCAGAAAAATTTGTTCACCAAATTGGAAACCTTTTTTATATATTTTTTTCAGGTATTATCAGGAATAGAATGCGAACCTCTGGATGGATTCAAGTGTCTTATGAACTAAGCCACAGAAACTTTGTATGTTCAATACAAATTTCAAACTTTATTAACTTAAATATTGTTTTATTTCTATATTTATAAAATAAAACTATTCATTTCTCTTCTTTGTTATAGGCATCTAAAAAGAAAGTTTACATGCTATTTAATTTTGAACCTGACAGATCTATAACTGGTGGAGCATGGTATCAAGACCAAGATTTTGAATCTGAGTTTGTTGATGTATTAAATCAGCAGTGTCACAGATTTTTGCAACAAAGAGCAGAAAACTCTCGAAATAATCCCGGAGGGCCATTAGTTGCTAGAAATTTAGCATTTGCAACAGCTAAAGATGTTCATAAATTCATTACTGAATTAGGAATAAGCAAGGTAAATTTAACAAGATATTATTATGTTCACCTGCTCTCTCTTCATCTCTTATATAATCTGTCTGGTGGGCCCGTTGCTAGTGGAGTTGTGTAAAGTTCTATATGGAAGGTTCTGATCTGAATCCTTAAACATAGTCATATTTGTATTGCTTACTTACAATATATCTTCTGCATCACATTGTTTGCTTACTTTAGTGTTGAGTATTCAGATCTAAGAAAGTTTTCTGTGAGTTAAATTGAAAGGTTTTATCCAATCAAATAATCAGAATACAAATATGTAATAATTATTATTATACTATACATTCAGATTATTTGTTTTTTCTTTTTTCTTTTAGAATTAAAATTGATTAATTGATGAAGATATATGCTTAGTGGAAGATTTGATTACCAAGTTCGAGCGCTCTCATCAAGAGTGCTCTATCTTTGGTAACGAACCCATTCTTATTGACAGATTTAAAATATTATTGGGTGTACAAATTAGTTAGGTCCGTTTTTTTGTGTTCAAAAATGCATTTATTTCTAAACAAAATGAATGAACAGATCAATTAAAGTTTGTCCATCGCTGGCTATTACTTTTTCCCATCTCTCAGGCAATTTTTGAATTCCATCTCGAAAAAATGACTCGTCTTTTGAGGTGATCCAAGTTTGGAGCATTGGCTCAAGAGGAGCTTGCAGAATCATTGGGATTGACTCAACAAGCCGTATCCGTACGATTAAGAGCCATGGGAATGATTCAAAAACAAGGAAATAGGGTGCTTTATGAACTGAAACAGAGAGACGTTGAAAGGCGATTTTTCACTTACGAGCAGCTGATTCAAAGGCAACAAAGAAAAGGTTTTTGCATCGGATTGTAACTGGAGATGAGAAGTGGATATTCTACGACAACCCCAAGAAGAAAAAATACTACGCTAAGCTCAACATCAACACCAAAACAGAACATACTATACATGGTTCGAAGATCATGCTCTGTATCTGGTGGGACCAAAGGGGTGTTGTTTACTATGAGGTGCTGAAACCTGGTGATTCCATTACGGGTGATCGGTATCGGCTACAATTAATTCGTTTGAGCCGTGCATTGCGAGAAAAACGGCCGGAATACGAGCAAAGACATGATAAAGTTATTCTTCTTCATGACAACGCTCGGCCTCATGTCGCAAAAGTCGTAAAAAAATATTTGGAAACGCTCAAATGGGATGTTTTACCGCACCCGCTATATTCCCTGGATATTGCTCCTTCTGATTACTGGTTGTTCCGAAGGATGCAGCACGATTTGGCAGGTCACCGGGTCACTTCTTTCGTAGAAACCGAAACAATTTTCAATTTTTTCTCATCTTTTGTAAACGGACCGAACTTATTTTTACTCCTAATACAAAAAATAAGTTAAATCTTAGGATAGGAAGGTGGTGACTGCAACGATTAGATAGGGTACTTTCTCGCATATTTGATATGAAAACTCCAAAAAACTTACCAAGGAATGACGAATTACAATGAAACCCTTGTAGTTATTTCGATATACTCGTATAATTGTAAAACATTCAGGTTTAGGTAGAATTTAGTGTAAAACATCGATCAATAAGTCCCGGGACTAACCAACAGATGGCGCCTCTAATAACAAATCCATACCATTTTCAGTTAGTATAGACCTTTAGAAGTTACGTGTCAAACTTTCATGACATTACGACATTGTGTCATTGAGTTACAGTGGTTTTAGTGACGCTACTTTTGCTATTTTCAAAACAATGGGAAAAACCGAATTTCGTGTGTTGATAAAACATTGCTTTTTAATGTGAAAAAATACCGTTCAAACTCAGCGATGGCTTGAAAAGTGTTATCCGGGCTCTGCTCCGTCGAAAACAACCATTTGTCGGTGGAATGCTGATGTCAAACGCGGTCATACAGACACAAATGATGCTGAACGCTCTGGTCGTCCAAATGAGGCTGTTACACCAGAAAACATAAAAAAAAACTCAAAATCGTGATGGAAAATCGCAAAGCAAAGTTGCGTGACATAGCTGACATCCTGAAGATATCATTTGGTAGTGTTTAAACTATTTTGCATGAACATTTGGTCATGAAAAAGCCCACATGGCACTGTTTACGCGAAATTAACAGGAGTTTTTACATCAATATGTGACAATGGATGAAACTTGGAGCCACCACTATATTCCGTAATCAAATCGGCAGTCAGCTGAGTGGACAGCAGCCGGTGAAAGTCATCCGAAGCGACCAAAAACTCAACAGTCGGCCGGGAAGGTTATGGCCTCCGTATTTTGGGATGCGCGTGGTATAATATTCATCGATCACCTTGAAAAGGTAAAAAACATCAATAGCGAATATTACGTAGCGTTATTGGAGCGTTTGAAGGCAGAAATTGCCAAAAAACGGCCCCATATGAAAAAGAAAAAAGTTTTCTTTAATCAGGACAATGCACCGTATCACAAGTCGATGGTAACGATGGCCAAATTGCAAGAATTGAACTTCGAATTGCTTCCGCACCCACCGTATTCTCCAGATTTGGCCCCCAGCGACTATTGGCTGTTCGCAGACCTCAAAAAGATGCTCCAGGGAAAGAGATTTGGCTCCAATAAAGAAGTGATTGCCAGAACTAACGCCTATTTTGAAACCAAAGATAAATCGTTCTACACGGCTGGCATAGAAAAGTTAGGAAAGCGTTGGAATTAATGTATCGCTCTTGAAGGAGACTATGTTGATGAATAAAGAAGAATTTTGGCAAACAAATGTTGTTATAGTAGTTAGTTCCGGGACTTATTGATCGATGTGTATAGTATTCATACATAATCATTAATTTTTATTAGATATCCCAAAAAGTGTTGTATTCAAGTGTTTCCTATAGCTGAAAAAAAGCACAGAAAGACAACTCAAGTCTTGATATGGAATAACATTACCCCAAAATATTTTTTACTGTTCTCAGTATATTACTAAGCATTTTGGCGGAATACTTTCAAAAACCTGGCAACCCTGACCTCAACTGGAAAAGCTACTATATCACTGAGGCTATAAAAGGTGACACCGTTGTCATACTCCCCAATTTTAATTAACAATATAGTATTTCAAAAAATATTTATCATTTTAACACATACTCATATTTAAAGAATACATTTCCAATATCCAAGGTTTTTTTTCAATTGCACTTATTTCCTCACCTTGAAAAATTATGAAAAAAAATCTTTCTGCAAGCGAGGTTCGAACCCTCAACCTTGTTGCTAGGAAATGGATCTACACAACTGAGCTTTTATACACAATTATCTGACCACCAATCTTGAAGCAAGATATTCAGCTTAACATTGACTTTATATGATGGTTGAACCCCACTTGCTGAAGTATTCTTTTATTTTCAATATCTTTTCGAGACAAGGCATTTGACACATCGTTTTCTTGGTAATTGAAAATAAAATGTTTATTATTCTTAGGTATATTAGAATTCCATTCTGTATTACATGCCAATTCAATACATTACTTGTTTTCCTAAAAAAAGTAATAAAGAGACCTAAATACTCTATAACCATAATTCTTTGAAATTGAAAATTTATAATTTTCACCAGGTTTCACTTGATGTAGAAGACCTTGAAACAATACTTAATACATTAGTGTATGATGGAAAAGCTGAAAAAACTGTATCAGCTGATGGAAATAGACTCTACAGATCAATCCAGTCCCTGCTACCCCCACCTGGACTTGTCAGAACGCCCTGCGGAGTATGTCCTCTTACTCATAAATGCTCGAGTAAAGGCCTAATTACACCTCAAGCTTGCACTTACATGACTGAGTGGTTAGACTGAAGAATGTAAACTTATTATTTATTTTATTTAACAACCTATGAATCTATAATCATGAAATGTTTATTTTTTTGTCAAAATAAATGTATTGTAAATGTTCAGATGTTTTTTTATGTTAGATCAATCATGACAATGTGTTGAAACCAGAGCTGACACAACTATTAATAGAACACAGAGCCTTCATCAATAATTCGAGATCATAATATTATGAACAATCTTGGAAAAATATTTTAGTGGTAGGGTCAGAAACTCTCACGTTCGACAGTCCTGCAAAATAAATGATATAGTCAGATGGAGTAGGAAGAGAAGATGGTACTGGTGTGACCATGCGGATAAGATGGGCAGTGATAGAATCCTTACATAGCCGCACACAAAATCCTAGTAAGACATTGCATGCCAGGAAGACCTCCTAAAAGGTGGAGAGATAGCTGGTGCTACACATTTCAGGAATAATTTTCGCAACATAACAGATCCAAGATCTACATCAAAAAGAAGATTTTTATTTATTTAATGATTTTATCAATAAAACAGACAGAAATTTCTCATAGCACTTTTCTGATTTATTTGTGGCAATTATATTTTCTTTTCAATTCAATTTCAACATTTTTAATTTTGCACTATAGGCCATACTACATAACAGACTGTGACGTGGTCTGATGGGTTTTTGAACATGGTGTTGTGTATGGTATGGTACACGCATTCACATCAATGGAGATTTTACATTTCTTTATAGGTAGATAAGTATAATAAATAATAATTGCTACGTACTGCATCCATTATGGACCAGAGATGATTGTTGTCAACTTTGACAGGACGTCCAACATGAGGCTCATCTTCCAAGCACAAATTCCCAGAATTAATCTTGAACCAAAAGCGACATATTCGTATTTTTACCATATACACGCCATATGCTTGATTGTTTGATGGTATGTTAAGTCAGATTGTTAGAATCCAGCTTAACAGTGAGAATTGCTCAAGAAATTCAGGGCATAGTATAGGTGGTGTTTGGATGGATTTAAAAAAAGATTAAAGATGAATATACACATACAAAACAAATTTATTTACATAATTATATTATTGGAATTCTAACAACTTTGAGGTAACTAGAACAATACAAGTAATATTGTGAGTAATTTAAGCTTACTTAACTTGGTTAAAAAATCAAAAAAATATCACTAAATCAAATGTTTCTTACAATTGTTTTTCAAACATTAAAAAATAAACTCCTGCCAATATTTTAGTGTTATCTGCTGGTTTGGCAAAACACTGAATTTAAAACATCCAATTAGATATAATGGAAACCACCTTCAATCTAATTTTAGAAATAGCAATTATACACAAAAGTATGATCATATGATTGAGGTGATGTTCAGATGTGTAATTACTAATAGAACCAAACTTACCTATAAAGGGTTGAGCCTAGAATATACATATGTTACATTCCTAGAAAATTTTCATAAATCGAAATCATAAAAGTATTATTCTCCATCAAAAGGAGCACTTTGGACAAATAATAGGATAAAAATATGGCATCATTCAACTATTATTACAGGGTAAAATTCAAGGTAGAAGTGTGGGTAAAAGATGTATCTTCCGGTTGAAGAACTTATGGGAGTTGTTTCATTGTGGTACCATATCTTTATTCAGAGCTGCTGGCTCAAAGATGATCCAACCTCCAAAAAGAGAAGAGGAACTTTTGATAATATTGTATTTTTTATTGATAATATTGTATTTTTTGATAATAAAGAATTTATTGATAATAAAGAATTTATTGATAATATTGTATGTTTTGGTACAATAGTACTATTTAATGTGAGAATAAAATAAAGTAGAAAAAATGTATTGACTAACGATTATTACATACGGCAGAGAGACACAAACAACAAAATAAATTTGTTGTTTGTGTCTCTCTGCCAATCTGATCTTCAATGCTGAGCAAGCTTATTGAGGTGAATGCACAGTCATCAAGATGTATAATTTACTAGACAAAATTCAAATAATGTGGAAATAGTTTTTTTTTAATGAACCGTGTAAAAAAAGAGCAAATCGAGAGATAGGTATATAAGTTTTCAGTGTAAGTTTAAAAATATAGTTTAAGCATGCAATAATTCATGCTTTCATTGTTATGCAATGAAAGCAAGAATTGTCCCAAACATTCCAATTTTACTATAAAATATTTTTTTTTTCCATAAATACTGATTGAGTATAATTTAAACTTAATAAATACTGTTTTTAATAAAAGTATTGTGCATGTAAAATAAAAGCTTTTATTTCGCAAAAAATAGTCGGAGATTCAAGACTTGTCAAAATCATTCACATTGATGTTGAAAGTGCATCTTTTTTTTATTTTGGCAAAAAATAATTAATCTTTTTTTTATGGCGTACTCAAAATATCTAAATTAACACAAGTTTTTTTATTTATGAAAAATAAAAGATATGGTATAACTCTTAAGAGATCAAAATTACTATTATATCTTCAGATAAATAATTCACTATAGTTCGGAAATTCTAGGATGAGTCCTGTGACAGCTCACAAATTTGCCCCAATACAACCTTATGTAATGTATTTACCTAAATAACTTGCTATTCATTAGAATTGAGGCTTATATTAAAGTTTATAAAATAATTAAAGTTACTGAACATCATTACAAGGTTGTATTGGGGCAAATTTGTGAGCTGTCACAGGACTCATCCTAGAATTTCCGAACTATAATAAAGGTTTAATGTCCCAAAGACTCATTTATTTGAATATTTTGAGTTATTAAATTTGGAAAAAATCTTAAAATTGCTTTCCTGTAAAGTTGCTTGAACTGGGATGATCTCATTGCACTCTACATGATAATGATCTTATTTCACGGCTTGTATAACCAAAATTATTGTAAAATTTAACAAATGCTAGATAAGATCATATTCTGCCTGGAAGAACTCGACAGTATTGTATATATTGTAGCTTATGATCGTTTGGTTTTCCAATAAAGTTAAATAATAAAAAGTCAATTATTTTGAATATTTGTCAACATTCTATAGTATGAATAAGTGACTATTTACATTAAAACTGAACAAACAATAAATCCAACCTGACCACAGCAGCATGATGTAATCTTACTAAAATATCTTCCTTCTCATATAAAAATCTAAGGGAACAGTTCAAATACGTGTGGTATATATTCTAGTATATACATACTTAATATATATGATTAATTCAAACAATTACTTTGTGATTATTATTACTTAAGTTTCATTGTATCTTCATATTATTTCAAGATAAATTTTATCAATAATTTAAATTGACTTGTCTTTTGTGCTAATTGAGTAAAATTATAAAATACTTGTGTTGTGAATCAATTAAATAAATATTCAAATTATAAGTTACCAAATATTCCAAAAGCATTATACGATTATAATGGAAATAATTTTGCTGACCAGCAGCTTTGCATGTGGTTGAGAAAAAATCAAATATATGAATCATTACCAAATAAAATTAACTAATTATAGATGCTATAGAATCCAAACATTTCACTTTCTTTTAAAGAAGATCATTTAAGCACAAAAAAAATTATGTATGTGTAATCTAATTCAAACTATAAACTGACATTCTTACAAATGTAAAATGTTGAAAAATATGTTGTCACCAGTCAAAACTGAAAGTAATACTAAATATTTTGAAATTTAAAATTTCAAGAAATAAGTACAAATATTTCTATCAATTTCTTTATAACAATTAAACTTAATAAATATAATTACAGCATTTATGCTGCTAGTCTAAAATGTTAATAATGATCTTATTAAATTGAAATGATTTTATTTAACACATTTAATATAATGTCACTTAGCATTGTTATATTAGGCAAAAAAAATCCTTGAGTTTTTATAAAATCCACAACATTTTCCAAATCCTTGGAATTCAATATATATTATATTAGTATAAAACATAAGGGATCAAAACCATATAACAAATTCATTATAAATATTTAGTTTCACTAAATTTACAACAATCCCTGTATATCATCTTCAAGATAATATAAAGCGCCTGTCAAAAAACTAGGATTTCTATCATAAATTAGATTGAACTTCTGTTGTTTCTTCTCCACCTGTGGCATATTTAATATATCTAATTCAACATAGTTAAGGGACTTCATAAGAAGGCTCTTGCCAGGATAAGGCAAGTTTTCATTCTGTGCTTGAGATTTCTCTGAATGTTCGCCTGAAGACTTGAGAGGCTCCTTCAGTGGTAAAGCTGGAGATCCTGGAGGGGGTGGTTCTTGAGGATCTGTTTCTTTCTTAGGAACCCATGGTTTTACAACCACCCGAGTTTCTGAAAGAAAAATATAAAATATTAATAGTTAAAATAATAAATGTGAACTAGGTTATACATATCTTTGCATCTCCAAAATATAGATGGAAAAATGCCTGTACTATCCAGAACTAGTTCAGCACAGGTTTCAAACCAGCTAGCATCTGCACACTGCATAGAAATCTTTGAGTGCATTAACTACAAAATCCAACACCTTGATACATGTTAAGTATTTACAAAATATTGAAGAAAGTATTAAGTATAAAACAACTGATATGAAAAGAGTGATAAAGTATAGTATTATACTTTTTTATTTAAAAACAATTCTCATATTTTGTTATAAATAAAATATGTTATATAAAAATAATAAGCAAATGATGATTTATAAATCATCTAGACTTCTGTGCGGAATGTCATCGGCTCGAACCCCGTGCTGTGCTACTCCCCTCGAACGACACAGGCACTTTTTTCCGCCTAATGTTCAAGGGTATAAGGATACCTATGACTTTGATCAAATATATTCTTTAAAAAAAAACTTTAAATTATATTATTTATGAGTTTTATAACCTTTAAGAAATAGAATATACTCGTAATTAGACATGTTTAAGAAAATGTAAAATAATGTGTTATAATTTTATTTCATCAGACCCCATAATGAAAATAAAATTCGAAAACTAAAAAGTAGATGTTTCATTTATAATTCTTTTTTTTAAATTACCTGAACTCTTTTCATAAAAAAATTATAGTTGACTAGATGAGATATTTTTGAAGTTATCTGTCATAACCCCACTTAAAAGTGTAAATAAATTTGAACAAGGAATGTTGTCTTTTTTAGAATAATATCTAAAAGTGATTACTTATAACAGATTAAATAAGCAAAATAATAAAAAACTAAATCAAAATCAATTAGAAAATGTTTATTCAAAATTTTCTTTTAACTAAAACACACATTGAAAGGACATCACGTGAAATTCTCCAAAACAAAATACCACAATAATCCAATGAAACATTGTTTTACTGAGTTGTAGAATCTTAGAAAAGTGTACTGTATCAGTGCTTTGACATTGAACCAGTTTAAAAACTCCTACACACAAACCCTTGTTTCAAAGTTTTGTTAACTTTGCTTATTTTTATCAATAATTTTTCTTTGTTTTTTTTCCTCTATGAACATATGACAGTTAAAACTTGATATAGATATTGACAGCATGAATGCAGCCTGTCTATAGTAAAAATAATATTCATGTAATATAATGTAAATATTTAATTTTTACACACAGTGTACAATTTACATTTAAAATACATGAAATATGATTCAAAGTGAACTTATTATTACAAGAAAATAAAATAGCATTTTACACATAATAGAGAAATTGATATCACAACTACAATGCTTGCTTATTATTTTTTTAAATCTCTATTTTATATTTCAGTATTTTTATCAACAATTTCAGTTTCTTTTCAAAATAATCCAGTAGGGTACTTTTGATTTATTGTATAAATATGCATTAGACTTCTGTTACACTTTGCTTCAAACTAATGCAAGAAAACAACTCAAAACTGAATGATTCTTCAGATTTCTTTGTTTTCCATTTATCTTCAAGACTCAGATTTTTACTTTCTTCTATTGTATTATCAGTGATTCCAGCTAGAAATAATAGTTATAAATATAATACACAAAAACTGACTAATATAATAAATGTTTAAATAGATTCAGGTATGGATCATGGCTACTCTAGTGGTTCAGAAAAAGGGTATTATAGAAAAATAAATTACATAGTGATAATAACCATAATTAGACTATGTACATATTGCATTATACCATTTTAAGAAGTTTCATTAGAAAACGTCCTGATTCATGAAGAAACTGATAAACATAATATGAACATATACAGTGTAGCCCGGATTTCGATCCCATACATTCCAGATTCCTTTGTATTGGTAGTACTGAGATTCAAATAGACAAAACATTATGAAACTACCCCATAAAAAGATGTATAAAATGTTACTACTTCTCTCTTCTGCATCAAACAACGAATGATTGATACTTTTCGTAGACCAAGCAGGTTTTCAAAATTACATGGGGTTTTGCAAAGCGTCAAATGCAGTACACTTAACATACATTCATACTATTGTATAGTTACTAAAAATGTATAAATACTTATTACTACTTCCTTACGTGTCATACAGCTAATGATCAATACTTTTTGTAGACCAGGCAGAGTTTTTTTATTTTTGCGGGTAATTCGTAACCTTGAATGCAGACTTCAGATACGTTCATATTGTGTTAGTCAAACTGTGAAAGTGTAATTAGTAAAAAGGTGTACAGTAAAAGTCCGTTAATTACATACATACCCTCACACCATTTCCCTGTCGGGGTAGGCAGAGATAACAGTGCCAGACTTTCCTATCGCAACACGCATCCTTAGTCTCCTCCTCATCCATACAACTTTCATTGATATTCTACATTTCCTTCTTTCAAATAAATCCGTTAATTAGAACAACATTTCATAATTAATATTTTGGCCAAAAAGTATACATAAATTCTAATAATTCGAAATTTTCTTTCTTTGATAACTTCACAACTGTGAACATCAATTTGTCAAAAACTTAGAAAAGTAGATTATAATATTATTATCAAGTACGTGACCAATATGCGTGCAAGCATAAGTTAACCATGTCAAAATAAATGACAATTTTTTTTTTGTATGCATTGGCTGCCTATGAAAAACAATAAGTACTGTCAGTTCTCGACTTACGACCACCTCGACTTACGACCATTCGGACTTACGACGGAGATCAAAATTATAAAATAATGTGTGCGCCTTAGTGTGATTGGTGCGTGCACCTTAACTAATATGACGCAATCGATTGCGTCATCTTTATGTAAACAGCGTCAGTTCGTCACCTTCCGTGCGCCCGAAAGGTTTAACAAATTGACGGTTGATTACTCTCTCTTTATATTTAGAGTTATTGAATTGTTTGATTTTTCAATCCCAAAATGTCAAATAAAAATAAAAGAAAAACGATTGATTTAGAGAAAAAAAATTAAATAATAAATCAGTATGAGTGCGACAAAACAGTGTCGGACTTATCACGGGAACTTAAATTGTCCCATTCAACCGTGTCAACTATAATAAAGGACAAAAAACTAATTCTCGAAGCAAAAAATCGGTATCAGTAAAATCGACGATTATTACTAAACAACGAAATGGACTCATACATGAAATAGAAAAATGTTTGAAGATTTGGATGGAGGATTTATTACAAAAGAATGTTCCACTTAATTTCATAACCATCCAAACTAAAACACGTAGTCTTTTCGAAGATTTAAAGAAAATGAACGGTGATAACTACAATCAAAGTTTTAATGCAAGCTCCGGTTGGTTTGAAAGATTCAAAAGACGTGAAAGCTACCATAATGTAAAGATTTATGGAGAGGCAGCAAATGCAGATCTAAAAGCTGCCGAAGAATAAAAGATAATTTGGAAGCGATGATCGAAAAAGAAAAGTATTCACAGGAGCAAATTTTCAATGTCGATGAGACAGCCCTTTTTTGGAAGAGAATGCCAGAACGAACATACATACATCAAGAAGCCAAATGCATGCCCGGATTTAAAGCATTCAAAGATCGTTTGACCCTTCTGTTGGGTGGAAATGTCGCTGGATTTAAATTGAAGCCACTTATCATTAAAAAAACCCAAGAGCCTTCAAGGGAATCGATAAGTCTACTTTGCCACTACATTATCGTTGGTACATAAAAGCATAGATGACACAATATCTTTTCCAAGACTGGTTTGACAAATGTTTTATTCCTGAAGTAAAAAAATATTGCAAAGATAAATAGATTTTAAAATATTGCTGATTATTGACAACGCTCCGGGTCATCCTCCAAACTTAGTTGAATCCCATCCAAACATATAAGTTATTTATTTACCTCCCAACACTACAAGCATTTTACAGCCGATGGATCAAGGGGGTATTGCTTACTTTAAATTGCATTATTTAAGAATTACTTTTGCCCAAGCAATCGAAGGAATAGAAAAAGACCAGACTTTGAGAGAATTTTGGAAAAACTATAACATCTTTCAAGCAATTAAAAATATCTCAGAAGGATGGTCAAATATAACGACATCATGTATGAATGGCATATGGAACAAACTATTAAAACGTAATAATAATATGAATTTTAATAAATAAAATGAAGTAGGAGAAGTAACTAATATCATTGTACAATTTGCTCAAAAACTTAATCTGGAAGTTGACAGTGAAGATATACTATAATTCAACTTTTAGAAAATGATGATGAAGAGCTCACAAATCAAGATTTGATTGAGATTGAGGAGGAACGTGCTATAGAAAAAAATCAAAAGAATTAAAAGAACTAGATGAATACAATGAACTACCTAAAAACTTTGTGCTTAAAGACATGGCTGCAGCTTTTAGCCAAATCAACAATGGAATCCAACAATTTGAAAATATGGACCCAGACACCGATAGATCTTCGTACCATCAGTAATGGAACCCGAAACCCTTGTCAACTAAATCATGGAGGTCCCCAATATGCACATACATGATAGATCTATAGTTTTTAGATGTATAATAAGTTGGGTCTTTTTGCATGTCCATAGTAGGTAAATTTATACAGCGCCATTTAGTGAGTGAGAGCCCATTTGCGCTTAAACTAAGGCAACAAATCATAGGATTAAAATTTATGCGAAATCTATAAATAATTTAAAAAACAAAATAGTTTGCATAAAAATTATAAGATTGTTATCTGTAGTCTTTATTAAGGAACTTTCTCACATTTGTGTATGTACCAAGTCCGTAAATATGAATACGGAATTTGCTCATAGATGGCTCTAGTTGTCAATGTAGTGACTGTCATACCGCGTCATTGGCGCCTTTTTCTTGTGTTTACATTTTTCAAAGACTTTTAACTCACAACAATACAAGTTTAATACAACAACATATGTTTTCATAGCGTTGAACATGTCTGTTTTTGTGTCTGAAAACAACGATTTGCGGACAGCATTGATTTTCTGTTACCATTTGAAGAAAACTGCTGCAGAATCGCATCGAATGCTTGTCGAAACTTACGGTGAGCATGCTCTTGGTAAATCACAGTGCTTTGAGTGGTTTAAAAAATTGAAAAGTGGTGATTTTGACGTGAGAAACAAAGAACGTGGAAGACCACTGAGAAAATTTGAAGATGCCGAATTGCAAGCATTGTTGGATGAGGATGACGCTCAAACGCAACAACAACTCGCGGATCAATTAAATGTGACACGAGAAGCCGTCTCCATACGTTTGAAAGTCATGGGGAAAATCCAGAAGATGGGAAAATGGGTTCCACATGAACCGAATGAAAATCGAAAGTGACAGTAGGAAAACCGAAAAACCACTTGTAAAATGCTGCTCGCCAGGTACAAAAGAAAATCATTTCTCCATCGAATTGTGACTGGCGATGAAAAATGGATATATTTCGAGAATCCTAAGCGTAAAAGATTATGGGCCAAGCAAACCAGCGACATCGACTGCAAGACCAAATCGCTATGGACGGAAGACAATGCTCTGTGTTTGGTGGGATCAGAAGGGTGTTATCTATTTTGAGCTGCTAAAACCTGGTGAAACCGTTAATACTAAACGCTACCGACAACAAATGATGTATTTGAACCAAGCATTGCGTGAAAAACTACCAGAATATCAAAAGAGACAACACAACGTGATTTTGCTTCATAATAATGTACCATCGCACACAGCAAATACAAGGAAACGATTGAGGCATTTAGTTGGCAAATACTTTTGCATGCGGCTTACTCACCAGACTTGGCTCCATCCGATTACTACTTATTTGCATCGATGAGACACGCACTTGCTGAGCAGTGCTTCACTTCTTACGAAAATGTACAAAAATGGATCGATGATTGGTTTGCCTCAAAAGAGCAACAGTTTTTTTGTGGCATCCACAAATTGCCAGAGAGATGGGAAAAATGTGTAGATAGCGATGGGCAATACTTTGAATAAAATATTTTTTACCATTTTCATACAACAAATGTGTATTTTCTATAAAAAAAATCCAGTTTCATATTTACAGGTATGGATATACTTGGTAAGAAAACTTTTCAAGGAAGATGAACTACAATAGAAAGAAAGTTTTGTCAGATCTTATATATGAGATTGTAACAAAAAAAGCTAAAAAGATGTGTCAATTTATGTGTGGTGTTCATAAATTTTGAAAATAAAAAACCCGCTTATTAAAGTCAAGATTATTTAAATAAAAATCAAAACACTGCTTTTAAGTTCTATAACATACATGTATTTATTTCCACTGTTTGGATGATTATTTCGGCTTGTTAGGCCATTATCAACAGTGAAAAATACATTAAATATTTTTTTTACGTAAAATTATTTCATGTATTTTATATTGTTGATAATGGGCATAGATAAAGATAATATTTATTTATATAAAATTTACATAGATAAAGAAATTATTCATAAGATAAGATTTATATAAAATTTACCTAGATAAAGAAATTATTCCATGTATTTAGTATTGTTGATAATGGCCTATCTTGTAAGTAGTCAAAATAAATATTTAAAACTTAAAATAAGTGTTTTGTTTTTTAATTATCATTTTGTTATAAAATTCAAACATAATCTTGTGATGAGCAGTCGTCCTTGAGTTTTATTACTAAGTTTCAAGAAAAATAAGTGTAATCGTGACATTGATCACAGGTATCCTGAAAAATCATGATTTCTCTACCGTGACATTATTCTACTGATGTCATTCTAATATGTCCAGAATTTTTTACGCACTTATTTTCGAACTATTAAGAATAAATTAATTTTTCTAGCGAAGATATGTATGATCCATAAAATCTAACTAAATTGAATAACATTTCAAACCTTTACTAGCAGTTAAGTAATGTAAAACTCACTCCCTCACTGATGTGCGGTAGTAAGTTTACTAGCTATTAATAACATTTCAAACCTTTACTAGCTACTCAAAAAAATTAACATATACAAAAAATTACATATTTTCAGTAGTCAAGTATATCATATTTATCCTATCCCTTTAGTCTTGCCTCCTGTTTTTAATCATTTCGGTATAGTCTCTTCTCTTTAAAATGAATATTATCTTTGGTTTTGCACATTTCACTAACATATTTTTCTATATTATTTATAATTAAGGCATTAACACTCTTTGTGTTCCCCTGATAAGGTGAAGACCTTGAAACTGGTGGGGTCTACTGTTATATAAAGTAGAATAAACAGTGTTTGACTAAACAAATTACAAACTTATTTTAATTTTATTTAGATGGTTGAAAGAGACGACAATTTGACAAAAAATTGTTAAATAAATAAAATGTAAATCACTCATAAATAATTAAATAATTTACCTAAATCATCTATTACTCTTTGCATTTGACGTATTTGTGTTTCCTGAGTTTGAACGGAGAAATATAATTCATTTACTGTTCCGACCAACTTATTCATATCTGATATTCTTTCTTCTTCTTTTGCTGCTTCTTTTTTAGCCCCCCTGAAAGATTTGTAAAAATGCTCACATCATTGTATATAAAAGGTATGCAACAAAGTCCATGTTTGTGAATTTAATAGAAATTATATGGGAATGTAATATCCAACATATTAACAACATCACGCAAAGCTCACAACTCTTAAGACTTAAGTGAATATTGAAACTTAGTATTGGCAGAACAATTAAATTTTTATTATGTATTTGATGCTTTGATAAATAGAATGTTTATATAAAGTATCTTGCAATTAATATATAATAAACCATGTTTTACCTCTTTTACAATCAAAGACATAGTAAAATATACATTTTTTATGGATACCTAAAGATTACTAATATAATTGTCGTATTAGCCCATTAGTTTTAAGACCATTTTTTTTTATAATAGGAACTCTCGTTATATTCGAGGATTAATAAAAAATATTTTGGTGACAGCAGAACTTGTAATTCGCCAATGCCACGGGAACCGGACACGGCACATAAAGTAGACCATGTGGAATGACATCACAATTGCAGGTATTCGATGTTATTGTTAATAAACCATTCAAGGACAACTTAAGAAAATAATATAACAATTGTCTATTAGTAGGAAATCATCCATGGGGCGCATGGTCGTGTGGTAATGCACGTTTCGAACTCGGCGCTGTGCTACTCTTCTCGAATTACACAGGCATTTTTTTCAACTGGTATTCGGGGGTATAAGGTTACCTATGACTACGATCATATCTAATATTTCAAAAAAGGGGAAAAAACATGCTGTCTCACTTCAGTGTAGATCGAATCTAATTCAGTTTGCTGGCATGCAACGGGTCACTAGCTTAAAGAGGGAAAAAAGTTAAAAAAACAGCGTTACTTTCCAACTAAATTGACATTGGAATAGTGAGGGGATCCTCGACTATGAGCCCCAACAACCACCATAAAAAAAGAAACTCTCAGTTTCCTTATTAGGAGGAGAATGGTTTGTGGGAACCTGGGATAAAATTGAACCTGAATTAACCATAAATAGCTCTCAAAATGTTGCATTTTGAACAATTTAGATGGGATGGAGACATCTTATGGCAGTCAAAAGATATGTAATAAAGGACTGGAGATTCTATGGATTCATTATTAACATTTTTAGAGAAAATAATCTTTATTATTAATGTCAAAAGTTTTTTTTTAATTACTTGTTTAATTTTTTTTCAAAATTACATAATGAAAAATTAATGGGTCCACACGAGGTTGTGTTATATACGGGCTAGTATAGTATTGAATAGTTATAGTCTGATTTCTCCAAAAACTATTTAGTGTCTATGGAAGAAACAGCCCTGGGGTAGATATATAGGGACATGGATATTTAACATCACATCGACACAAAGTAAAACAGCTGAGTGATTAAATATGATTTAAAGAAGAAGCAAAGGTGGAGGCGGTTAGTAATGGAAAAGGTGATACGACGAAAAAGAAACTGCCTACTCTCCGCTTTGTCACCAGACAGATCGCAAGTCGCTGTCAACAAAACTCTCCTATTATATTTTTGTAAACTAAAACATATTTCATTATATGTAATTTTCATGCTCGAAACTGAAATTTTTTAGCTTAATATTGAAGGTTTTTTGCCGAAAGTTTAAAATACCGACAACATGTTTTAAGAAATATCCTGATTTTAATACATGAATAGCTATTTAATACATGAATAGCTATTTAATATATGAATAGCTATTTTCTCAGCGTTAAATTGTGTTCTCATATGATCAGGTTTATTTGTGTCACTACTCATTTCAAATAAGAAATACAAATCATTTATAATTTTTAAAAATGTTTCTTGCGTGAATATTAAAAATATAATAGATAGGACTAGAAAAGCCATATCATCAAAATTACTTAAGTGCCTAAAATGCTGTTCTAACAAGATTCGAAGTTCTTAAAACCTTTTTGAGTCAAAGAAATTAGAATGAAGATACATATGATGTAGGGTTACTTTCGACAACAGCCTCATGATATATTTGGAAATACATATTAAAAATACTTGATTTCCTTCTGACACTGTTTCGATGACAAATTTTTAACAGCATGTTAATAATAATCAATTAATGATCAATCTCATTAAGCGATCGCGGAAAAGTATAATTTTAATTATTGCCAGTGTTGTTAAGTAATGTTCAAAAGTAGCGCACTTCGTCCTTGGAGTAGCTGTAAAGTAGCGCCATTTCTACGTTTTACATAGAATACTTCAATAGCATGCTACCAAAAATATGAAACTTATGAACAGTAAAATAAACGAGAGTCATTACCTGCTAATAATATTAAGGACAATTCTAAACTAGATTTAATTTGATTGAATTGACATTTCAGATTAATTTTCTGTACCTGTTATATTCCAAAATGAGAACTGTGGCTCCAATTATAAATATTATACCTTCACCTAATAGATTTGCTCCCAGCTCAATTGCCATTTGTTCATTTAAAGTTGGCACATTAACAGGTTTACCCAAATTCAGAATCCACATCTTAGATTTTATCTCGCACCAATTATAAACTATAAAAGAACATTAAATTAATATATAATTGTAAAAGAATCAGTTACAATATATAATAATAAATTTGACGGATAACCTACTTACATTGAGCGGGAGGCATACATACATAAGTCCTAAAAAACCTACTATTTTTTGCCTTTTCCTTGGCAATGTTTGCTATCGGTTTGCTAATTTGTTTAAAAAGCAAAACCCCTAATTTAACAACCGGGAAAGCTCCGACTACCATTTTCAAAATACTTCTCGCGACATTCAGCTACGAAAAATGACATCTGCCATAAAGCAGGGTTGTCGAAGAAGAAAAAAAATAGTAACTTGGGGAAATAATATATTTTTTAGATTGGAATATAATTGTATCAATAGAAAAAAGATAAATCTGTGTAGTTTTAAAATTTCAACACTTTTTCTGTAAGATTGATTGGCAAAAAGATTACCAAAATAAGAAGACAAAAAAAGAAGTATGAATAATACAAATTGTGCAAGACGAGATATATGAATGTGGAGGAAGCGAAAGTTGTGAATTTGGATATAACAGTTTGGAGATGTGGTATATTTGCTTACGTGATGCCTATGTGATGATATGTATTGATCCCACCTTCCAGTAATAAAATGTCTTTATGGTACTACTATCATGACTGAAGGAATTTATTCAAGGGACTCAGGGTGACAATGACAACTCAACAATATCATTGTGCAATTTATTTCAATATAAATATGAATCTGTCTTTTCTCACTGATTTTTACTTTAATAATAATGGAAGGTCATGACGATGAGGCGATCTAATAGGTTGGTAGCGGTTTAGGTAGGCTCACCACGTTGACCCGAGAAGAGCGCTGTGGCGGCTCTAAGTGTGTGACAATGTTGGTCCGAGCAGGGCGGCAGGTCAACCCTAGCGGATGGCAACGCTGGTCCAGGCAAAGCGGCTCTTGGTAGATGGCATTACTGGTCCGGGAAGAATGACAGAACGGCTCTAGCAGGTGACAATGTTGGTCTAGGCAGGATGGCAGAGCGGGTCTCCGTAGGGGGTAATGCTGGCCCAGGCAGGACTGAAGGCCAGGTCTAGCAGGCGGCAATACTGGTTCAAACAGGACGGCAGAGCGGCTCTAGGTAAGTGGCAATGTTGGTCCGAGCAGGACGGCAGGTCAACTCTAAGCAGGTGGCAACGCTGGTGATGAAACAGTAATTATAAGTCGAATACGTTTTAGACATTGTTGTCCTCCTGTTCATCTTGTCAGACTCCATATTAGGGATTCTTCTTTGTGTGACCAGGGGAAGGGAGATCATGAACACATATGTTTTTCCTATTTTCTAAATACTTTCCCTTGGATTTTTAAGAAACAATAAAAAATATTTGCCTCTACAAATTTTCCCTTCCTGTCGAGCCTCAGTAAAACTTTCATACTTAATAGCATCATTGGTTTTATTAATTGAAAGAAGATTTACTTGTAATAAAACATGTTATGTGTAATACATGCACGTCAATGGTCGTCATTTTAACTAAAATCATTCGCACGCTTACTGCACATTTAATTTTCATCTTATTATAAATATTCATTTAGTTGTAAACTTTGTAGTTTAGTTGTAAAATAGTTTCACTCTATAGTATCTCACTAGATAACCATAGTTCCGGGCCGAGTTGATTTAGTGTACTTTAAAAATATCAACTACGGACCTGACAATCGAGTGCGCCATGTGAATAGAACTAATGAGATCTTATGAAGTAGGACATCATTTGACACTGGCGTATACTCCTACATATATAGAAATTCACGGCCATTATTCAAGAAGAAGAAGACTAATATTTCTGTCCGCGAATGACTGTGTGGTTTTGTGCAGTTTTGTAGATTTTGATTACATTCGAGTTTTTACTCCTTCATATATAGGAGTATCGGCAATTATTCTAGAAGAAGAAGAGGAGTTTGTCAAAAGTAACATTGTGACTTGACAGTAATTTTCGTTGTGCAAAATGGTAAAATTTTATTCTTGAGTTATCAAATTATGCATTTAAATTCAATTGATTTATTCATATTTTAATTAATATATTTTTAGGGACAAAGTCAATCCGGAGGAGGTTCTGGTGGTGACAAGAAAGATGACAAAGATAAAAAGAAGAAGTACGAACCTCCAATTCCAACAAGAGTTGGGAAGAAGAAGCGTAAAACGAAAGGCCCTGATGCAGCCCTGAAACTACCTCAAGTCACGCCACATACACGATGTCGTTTGAAGTTGTTGAAACTTGAAAGGATAAAAGATTATCTCTTGATGGAGGAAGAGTTCATTAGAAATCAGGAGAGACTTAAGCCGCAGGAAGAGAAAATCGAAGAGGAACGGTCAAAGGTATTGTTTCATACTTTAATATTGCTTTAGGTTTCTGTCATCATTAATTTATCAGTTATGTCTGCTATCCTCACCAATTTAAGAAAGAAACCTTTAAATCAATAACCACTGATTTAAAGGTTTCTTTCTTGAACTTCGTTCTTATATTTATGATCTACTCCATTGCTGCAGATCTTTGTTTCATGTCCAGCCTAATGCTGTTTCAAGAAGCTGCCGTTTTTCACATTCATTATATATATTTCATTTTCCTTCTAATAGTTTCAATCTTCCAGTCCTTTGATTAAATGTTTAAGATTTTTCTTTTCATGCTTGGATTTATAAATAAGATTTGAAAACTTCAAGTTATTCATAAAAAAAATTCAAATATGAACACAAAGATAAGCTTATGATGAATAGTTTGTTCATTTTTATTCTTGATTGGACTATTTCTATTTAATAATATTTTAAATAACTCAAGTATAGTATTTCTAAGTGAAATCTACTAATATTGTCATTTTTATGAAGAAAAAAAGCCATTTTATTGTTTTATTACACTTTTGTTGTATACAATAGAGCCTGGCGAACTTATCGCCATACGGCTATTTCTTCCAACTAACCAGAAATATGTTAAAATGCCTCATGTGTAAAACCTGAAGAGATTTTTTATTTATGTTTTCCATTGGAAATCAAGCTTCTACTAAAAGACCATAGAAGCTATTAAATATTTCATAAAATTTTATCACATCAATCTGTGATAATGTTGAACAATATTAGTGTTATTTTTTAATGAAGGTGCTTGAGGTGTTCTATACAGCAGTTAAAAAAATTGGACATTATTCAAAGAGCCATAAAATTCAGTTATTTAGTTTTTGCATTGGGTTACATCAAAGTTTATATCTTAAAATATCAAAGTATAATTTTACCAACTAAATTTACTCACCATACTAATTATCTAGGTAATTGGCATTCACCATTTCTTCCTCTGTTTCCTCCCCTTTAGCACTTTCCTTAAGACATTTCAAGCATATTGACTGTGATGGGTATTGACCTCAATTAACTGAGTATGGTCTTGTACCTTCTGCTGATAATGGTCTAACTTGTACAATGACTAG
Source organism: Odontocerum albicorne (assembly GCA_949825065.1). Classification (NCBI taxonomy): domain Eukaryota; kingdom Metazoa; phylum Arthropoda; class Insecta; order Trichoptera; family Odontoceridae; genus Odontocerum; species Odontocerum albicorne. The sequence continues at coordinate 23,058,150 of OX463855.1, forward strand.
AACTGGCACAATGAAAGGGTAAGATTGGAAAAAAATACCTTTACAAAATTTTGACATTATTTTCAATTATCACTTTTTGATTCAAAGGTGGACGATCTCAGAGGAACACCTATGTCAGTGGGCAATCTGGAGGAGATCATCGATGATAATCATGCAATTGTCTCTACTTCTGTGGGCAGTGAACACTATGTCAGCATCCTTTCTTTTGTTGACAAAGACCAGCTGGAGCCAGGTTGCTCTGTCTTACTCAACCACAAAGTAAGTTGAAAATTAAACATTTCATATCAAGAGTTGTATGTAAAATGAAATTTATAAATTTATTGTTAGTATTGCCTCAGCTTCAATAAAGTGTTAAATTATATTATCTTGAGTTTTTAAAAACTCAAGTCCAAGTAATTAAAAATATGGATATTATTAAACAAAACTAGAATTTATAAATTATGTAGTGATTATGGGAAATTATTATAGATAAGTAAAATATGTTTAATTACCAACAAAATTTGTAAAATTTTATCTGGAAAGTAGTTAAGTATTTCTCGGATATATTGTTAAAACAAAATTTTTATTTCAAATATGCTGAATGTATATTATTATGAAAGGTAACAAATAGTTTAGCACATTTTTTACCCAAATTACTTGAATGTTCTTTTTGGAGTCATTTTGAAGATGAACAAAATAAGTTTTTTTCAGTGCTTGATGCTTTTAGTACTACAAAGGAAAAATGCAACATAAACTAAAAATAACAGGTATAGGGTCCGTCCATTTCAAGTATCCAACTTGACCATTTTATAATTAAATGATTTTTTGTTTGTGGATTCTTACATGATTACAGCGTTTTTTTTTTGTGATTTTTAAGGTCCTGTAACTTGACTTGTTGATAATCTCAAACATGAAATTTGTACAACTGTATAATAAATACCGCAATAGAGATTTTATCTGTCAATATTTTAAACTTAGTCCCAACAGAAATCTCAAAATTTAGATTTTTTGGAAATTTTCCTTTTTTTTTTAAATTTTAACTTGTAAAAGAAGCATAGCTCAGTGTTGATTTGTTTTTTGCAAATACATTATATTTAAGTAGCTACACTCCCCCAAAAAATTAAGCCTGAAATACATTCCTTCATGGGGTAGTATGCCTTCGAAAATTGAACATTTGTCAATTGAGATGTCAAGTTTTTAAGTGGATTTTGATTATTTTGGATGCAAATTTCACTAAATAAGTGCTGACAAAATATTTAGGCTGTGTATTCCAGAATAAAATGGTTTTTGTTTCATTAGCCTAGTCATTTTGCTTTTGATTTAACAGTTCTGAGTAATATAAGTTATCGTAAACCCCTACAAACGCAAGAATGGCCACCATTGGAGTTAGAAAAAAAAATTTAAATATTATTTTTGGACTCTGTAATCATGTAGGAATCCACAAACAAAAATCATTTAATTATAAAATGGTTAAGCAACCAATTAATTTTTTCTAGAACACTTGAAATCGGCGGACCCTATATACAGTGTATGGTATTTATGCAGTACAGTACCCGGCGGTAAGTAATATACATAGTTTGTAGAGCGTCGTCTCTGTCGCACGATGCGCTAACAGCACGGTATCGTAGTCACGATGCGGTTAGCTCATCGTGCGAGACGACGCTCTACAAATTGTGTATTACTTACCGCCGGGTACTGTAAGTGATTGTGTTTATCAAATGCAGTTTGAAAGATCTGTAATGGTAATATAACACTCGAAGATTGTTGTCCACTTTTGAAGGCCGATTTCTACAGACAGGGACATATTTACTTATTTCCCAATTTGACTCTTAGTCCTATATTTAAATCAAATAATGTTCTTCACTTTATTTTTTTGATATAATAAACAAATAACTCTTCTCTTACCATAGGTACATGCTGTAGTAGGAGTTCTAGGTGATGATACAGATCCGATGGTATCTGTTATGAAATTAGAAAAGGCACCTCAAGAAACTTATGCAGACATTGGAGGATTAGATACACAAATTCAAGAGATCAAAGAATCGGTAGAACTGCCTCTCACACATCCCGAGTATTATGAAGAAATGGGAATTAAGCCCCCTAAAGGAGTCATTTTATATGGTCCACCAGGTACTGGCAAAACCTTGTTAGCTAAAGCAGTTGCCAACCAGACATCTGCAACATTCTTGCGAGTCGTCGGGTCTGAACTCATCCAGAAATATTTGGTATGTACTCGATATTTAAAACCTAATTCAATTTTAGCACCGTTATTTAAGTCATATTTTCCTATTTTCTGGAAGTGGCCAACTTCCATTCTAGAATCCTGGATATAATTTTTCATGCATTTTGGGCTTAAGAAGAATTTTGTCAAAATGTGTTTTATGATTTTATAAATTGGTCGCCTTCTTTATACTTAAAATATAAGTTTCCTTGCATTTAAAATGTGCAAAATTACATTCAGAAATAAAATAACTGTTTTTCATATAATTGCTATATATATTATATATTTGAAAGTAATATATTAATTTATTCTCTTAGGGTGATGGTCCTAAACTCGTTCGAGAACTCTTCAGAGTAGCAGAAGAACATGCTCCATCTATAGTTTTTATTGATGAAATTGATGCTGTTGGTACAAAACGGTAAGTTTTTTTTGTACATCTATTGTTAACTTTTTTACATATTAAAAAGTATGTGTCCTCTTTTTATTGAACGATAAAGATGTAAAAATAAGAAGAAAAACATTTCTATTGTCTTGCATTTCTGCACACAAGACATCAGCTGCATTTGAAAATGGACCATCTTATTTGTCATATGTTTGTTCTCAAAACTGAAAAGTCATTTCTCTTAGTCCAAATTCAAAACTGTATATTAAAATAGGCAGAATACAGGTGTCAAAGAGGTGGCCTTTCTTCTTTAGGGGAAATGTTGAGGAGTTCCATATGGCCTTCATATTGTTAAAGGCACCACTGGCAACGCTAATCGTAATGGGCAGCTCATTCTTGGAATGAGCTGCCCATTACGATCGGTGTGATGGAAATTCAAAATGATGGAAAATGGCTTGTTTTACTTTTTCATGGTGATGAACTGCTCTGTTTTATAGTCATAAAGAAAACAAATAATCAGACTCCTATTCTACACCATGCATTAGTACTACGCCAGGGAGATTCGCAGTCTTGGCTTAATGTGGGAAACATGGAGTATTTTATAATAATAATGGAGGAATAAGTGTGTTGGTGCCCACCTTGATGTGTGGAAGTGAATCTTGAACTCTGCAAAATAATATATGTAAGATTAATGTTAGCATGCACTAAAAATGATTTGTGGAGTGTCAATGTATGAAATAAGGTCGAATGAAAATACCAGACACAAATGCATGAATAAAATAGATTTTTAATAAGATTAAGAAGGGAGTGTTAAGATGATTTGGATATGTGGCTAGGACTAACCGGGTATACAAGTCAGAAATGCAAGTGTGGAAAAAGTATCTAGTAAAACGTAACTGAATCAAGTGAACTAGATTTTGAAAGAAAGTAAAGTGAAAAGTGTGAATAATAAAAGATTATGCATGACGAAATGTATGAATGTGGAGATGAAAGTTGTGTGCTTGGATAGAAAAGCGTAGAGATCTCCTCTCTGCCTATTCAGCAAGTGACATGTCATGGTGTTATGTGAACTAAATTAGTAATTTAACTAAATGATGCCTACGCCGACAGGGAAATGGCGTGATGGTATGATGCGTTTTCATTTGTTTTCTTGTTTTTAAATTTCATGTCTTTTAGGTATGATTCTAATTCTGGAGGAGAACGTGAAATTCAGAGAACTATGTTGGAATTACTTAATCAACTTGATGGATTTGATTATCGTGGAGATGTTAAGGTAAAAAAATCCAACTTTTAATCTCACATCCCAATTTTAATTACTATTTGTGCTCTGAGTATATGTATTATAATTTTCTATGCAGAATCTATGATTGATCAATGTAGACCACTAGATGTTCCCGTCTAATAATCCAGTGTTTTTTTTTCTAGGTTATTATGGCTACTAATAGAATTGAAACCTTGGACCCAGCTCTCATCAGGCCCGGTAGAATTGACCGTAAAATAGAATTCCCCCTGCCTGATGAGAAAACAAAGAGGCGTATATTCACAATCCATACATCCCGTATGACTCTGTCTGACGATGTCAACTTATCTGAACTCATAATGGCTAAAGATGATCTCTCCGGTGCAGATATCAAGGTACGTTATATGTATAAAAATTAACTTGAATACGATTGACTCATTCATAATATTACTCTTTCATATTTTTTTAATGGGCCATAATCAAGTACATTTTTTCATATTCATTGCAACATTTGCATTGTATATCTCATATACAGATCACCTTCATGGCTTTATTGATAGAATGTTTTTCTCTGAACTCGGGATATCGGGTTATATTTCTGACACCTAGAAAAAGTTGAGTCCTATTGTGGTTTTTTCATAACTGTCCTTTTAACATCTCTGGATGGTTGGAAGAAATTGCCACGTAGTAAGGTTGTATTGATGATCGAATGCAATATAACAAATCCTGCAGAATTTATTAATGCGGTACTTTTTCATCCAACCAACCAGGTTTTAATAGGCATGTTAACCAGACTGGAATCTTTTTTTCTTTTTTTGGGTACCCTTAGAAATTAAACCTGAAACCTCCAAAAGAAAGACAAGCATTGAACTATTTCATCCTCATTACTCTTTTAACATTGTGGTTTGTGAAGTATGTATGATTAATAAATTTAAACAAAAGATATTTATAAAAAGGCCCAAATGCAAAACTTCTTAATTTCACCTAAAGTAGAATTATAGTTTTAATTATGTTTTTTTTTATTTTCAGGCTATTTGCACTGAAGCAGGGCTAATGGCCCTCCGAGAGCGCCGCATGAAAGTAACAAATGAAGACTTTAAGAAATCGAAAGAAAGTGTCCTTTATAGGAAAAAGGAAGGAACTCCAGAAGGATTATATCTTTAAGTACAATATTAACAAAAAATTAAAATAAATTTATAGCTAACCCTAAATTTCTTTGCTATACTGAATTATTGAGATACAATTATTGAAATAAAAACCTCTTTTTTAGATAAAGCTTATTTATTTACATTGTAGCATCATTCGTAATTCGATAATTCTTTAATTTTTGCTTCAAAAACTGGTTTATGTTTAAATAGCAAATCTTCACATTCTTTTATTTGCATTTTATCGACATCTTTTATTGGATCATAGAGGTATTTTTCATTCACACATATCTGACAATTTCCAAATTTTACATTTGTTAAAGTGTTATTTTGTTCTGATGGTATATGAATTGAAGTATCCAACCTGGAAAAAAGAACAATTTAATATAAAGGTGTCTAAAATTATAAATTCATAAAACTAGTTAAGTATATATTTGTTTCTATTGCTGCAAAAAAATGTCAGATATTATAATACTTTATCATAAATAATAAACAAACCAGCATATAAAAATTATAACTTACTTTGAAATTGTGTTATACATGGCTAAAGTGAATCCCGTACCAAATCCTATTTCAAATCCCCTGCGAAATCCTTCGTGATAAACCGATTCTCTGCCAGAGATGACCCCTTCTTTATAACCAGCCTGTTAAATTACATTTATATATATATATATATATATATATATATATATATATATATATATATATATATATATATATATATATATATATATATATATATATATATATATATATATATATATATATATATATATATATATATATATATATATATATATATATATATATATATATTTATATATATATTGGGTGTACAAATAAGTCACCGCCATTTGACAAAAGTTGGCGCCACCAGTAAGTTATGGTTAAAATTGTCAGATGTAAAATGTCATTATCGTAAGGTTGGACCTCTGTCAACAACATGACCTTGAAATATTAGTGAATTTTTATCAGTATAACATATTTTTTTGTGTTCGAAAATGTCAAGTTTTGAGCCGAATAAGCGTCATTTGCGGGAACTTTTGATTTACTTCTTCAATTTGAAGAAATCTGCAGCTGAGGCGCATCGATTGCTTGTAGAAGCATATGGTGAGGCTGCCTTAAGTGAGAGAAGTTGTCGTGAGTAGTTTCAAAAGTTTAAGAACGGTGAATTTGACATCGAAGACAAAGAACGTAGCGGAAGGCCGAAAGTGTACGAAGACGCGGAATTGGAAGTATTATTGGATCAAGATTCGTGCCAAACGCAAGAAGAACTTGCACTTACATTAGGAGTGACTCAACAAGCAATTTCACATGGGTTGAAATCATTGGGAATGATTCAAAAACAAAGAAATTGGGATTCATATGAACTGACACGGAGAAACTTTGAATGCCAATTTTCCACATGTGAAATGCTGCTTGCCAGGCATAAACGAAAGGGTTTTCTGCACCATATAGTCACTGGTGATGAAAAATGCATCCATTATGATAATCCAAAAAGGAAGAAATCATGGGGATCCCCTGGTCATGCTTCAACATCTACGGCTAAGCCAAATATTCATGGAAAAAAACTCTTGTTGTGTATTTGGTGGGATCAGCTTGGTGTCGTGTATTATGAGTTGCTCAAACCGAATGAAACCATTGCTGGGGCTGTCTACCGAACATAATTGATGAGATTGAGTCGAGCACTCGAGGAAAAGCGCGCCCACTACTACGCCACACGACAAAATTATTCTCCTGCATGATAATGCTAGTCCACATGTTGCGGCACCGGTCAAAACCTATTTGGAAACACTCAATTGAGAAGTTTTACCCCACCCGCTGTATTCACCAGACATTGCTCCTTCTGATTACCACTTGTTTTGATCGATGACGCATGGCCTGTCTGAGCAGCACTTCACATCATATGAAGATACCAAAAATTGAGTCGATTCGTGGATAGCCTCAAAAGATGATGATGATGAATGACGCGGTATTCGTATGCTGACAGAAAGATGGGGAAAAGTAGTGGCAAGCGATGGGTACTACTTCGAATAAAACATGAGGTTCCGTTCTTTCACAATAAATGCCCATTTTTTTATAAAAAACGGCGGAAACTTATTTGTACACCTAATATATATATATATATTTTAAAATGTTTCTTGCTTTAGTATTACCAGGTCTGTAAATATGAAACCGGAATTTGCTCATAGATAGTTCTAGGGTTCAATGTAGTGACTGTCAAACTGCATCATTGGCGCCTTTTTCTTGTGTTTACATTTGTCAAAGACTTTTAACTCGCAACAATACAAGTTTAATACAACTACATATGTTTTCATAGCGTTGAACATGTCTGTTTTTGTGCCTGAAAACTATGATTTGCGGACAGCATTGATTTTCTGTTACCATTTGAAGAAAACTGCTGCAGAATCGCATCGAATGCTTGTTGAAGCTTACGGTGGGCATGCTCTTGGTAAATCACAGTGCTTTGACTGGTTTAAAAAATTCAAAAGTGGCGATTTTGACGAGAGAAACGAAGAACGTGGAAGACCACCGAGAAAGTTTGAAGATGCCGAATTGCAAGCATTGTTGGATGAGGATGACGCTCATAGGCAACAACAAACGGATCAATTAAATGTGACACGAGAAGCCATCTCCATACGTTTGAAAGCCATGGGAAAGATCCAGAAGGTGGGAAAATGGGTTCCACATGAACTGAATGAAAGACAGCAGGAAAACCGAAAAACCACTTGCGAAATGCTGCTCGCCAGGTACAAAAGAAAATCATTTCTCCGTCGAATTGTGACTGGCGATGAAAAATGGATATATTTCGAGAATCTTAAGCGTAAAAGATCATGGGTAACTCCGAGCCAACCAGTGACATTGACTGCAAGGCCAAATCGCTATGGACGAAAGACAATGCTTTGTGTTTGGTGGGATCAGAAGGATGTTATCTATTATGAGCTGCTAAAACCTGGCGAAACCGTTAATACTGAGCGCTACCGACAACAAATGATGTATTTGAACCAAGCATTGCGTGAAAAATGACCAGAATATCAAAAGAGGCAACACAAAGTGATTTGCATCGCACACAGCAAAACCGGTCAAGGAAACGATTGAGGCGTTTAGTTGGCAAATACTTTCGCATGCGGCTCACTCGCCAGACTTGGCTCCATCCGATTACTACTCATTTGCATCGATGGGACACGCACTTATTGAGCAGCGCTTCACTTCTTACGAAAATGGCTCGATGATTGGTTTGCCTCAAAAGAGCAACAGTTTTTTTGGCGTGGCATCCACAAATTTCCAGAGAGATGGGAAAAATGTGTAGCTAGCGATGGGCAATACTTTTAATAAAATATTTTTTACCATTTTCATACAATAAATGTGTATTTTCTATAAAAAAATTCCGGTTTCATATTTACAGACCTGATATGAAGGATAAAATAAATGCATATTTTGCAAGTATTGGGCTATGGCTAACTTTATCATGAATATGGTTTAAACTTTTCTCTTTACGGAAAACAATAGCTGACAGGGAAACTTGGGTATAATCTATAGATGAAATAAATCAGTTTTGCCTCTGATGAAGTCAGCTGTAGTTTAATGAACTTATTGAGCCACGTCGCTCATAAATATCTCAAAAAGATTTAAGTACTTTTTAAATACTGAAAAATCTGTTAATGTCATATTATGTAAAATCAGATTTTGTGTATAAAAACGTTTTGACAAAAAAAATACTCAAGCTTAATAAAAGTGAAGTGCATATTATTAGCTTTATTTTCGTGTAGGTCGCCAATTCAAAACCAGCACTGTGCTACCCCTCTCAAGATTACCATGGTGTTTGACTGCATAATTTTCAGCCTATTTTTTTAATCTGTCAATAATGAGCTTGAATCCCAATTTAGAGTGCCCTCGAGGTGAGTGCTCTCTAAACTATGCTGTATAAATTATCATTACAAAGATGCCTATGTGTAGGTTTGCTGTAATTCTCTGACCCTAGTCCTCCCAGTGATGGTTTCTGGTTGATCTTCATTTTTGATAAAATATGGACTGATAACTCTTATCAGCCATAACACCGCACCAAATAATGCATCTGAGGGGGTGCAATTGATGTTGATTCAATGCGCTGGGATTCTCGGTGCCCAAGAATCTGCAATTTTACTTATTCACATAGCCATTTTAATGAAAATGAGCTTCATCGCTCATTATACGATTCAAAAAGTTATTTTCTCTAGCTATCTGCACAAAGTGAATATGCCATTCACTTTGTGCAGATAGCTAGAGAAAATAACTTTTTGAATCGTATAATGAGCGATGAAGCTTGAAGCTATTGAAGGTGTTGAGGATCCTGGGGTGACAAAGCCTGTACCATTTGAATTTGGTATAGAAACATTTTAAGATCAATTCTCAAAATTCATTGTACATAGTCCTACCACAAATACTGTTATACAAATTCAAACACTCGTAAAATCTAAACAATAGCAGGTAGAAACCTAAAACCTTTTTTAGGTAATTCTTCACCCCTTGTGGTATTGCTATAATCAGTTAGTCACTGAACGTTGATAAGTAACCATGGATTAGGACGGTAAAGAAAACCGTATCGCTGTAATTGTGTTACGTAAAGTTGGAAATACACCAGGAGACATTTTTAATACTTTAAAATCTTTGGGTATCAATCGTCAGTTTGTATATCATACTATAAATCGATTCAAAGACACTCAAGGTATTGAAAATCCGCAAAGAAGTGGTCGACCGCGAATTGTAAGAACTCCAGCAGTCATCAAAGCCGTAACAGAATCAGTAGAAATCCACTCCGCAAACAAAAAATCGTCCAGAGAGATGGGTATTTCGACACGGAGTATGTCTCGTATTATCAAATCGGACTGAAATATGGGAGCTTACCGAAGAAGCACTAAACACTTGTTTACTCTATCTTTGAGGGACATCAGGAAGACCAGATCTAAATAACTGATTCACCGGTACGCAAACAATATGCATCGCAAAATTCATTTTGCCAATGAAAAAACTTTCAACATTGAAGAAAATTATCGGGTGTACGCACGTAGCTCTCGAGAGGCCACTCAAGTCATTCATAGAGTTTAGAGAGGTCATCATCCAGGATCTTGGTGGGGTGTCTCATACAAAGAGGTTACTGAGCTACATTTTTGTGCTCAGGGTGTGAAGACAAGTGCAAATTCATACCAAAATGGCATTTTGGAGAAGGTCATCAAGCCTCTTAATGACCCATGTTTAATTCAGGTCATTGGATCTTTCAACAAGATTCTGCTCCAGCCCACAAGGCAAAGTCCACCCAGCAATGACTAGAAATTCATTCACCAGAGTTTATTAGAGCTGAAGATCGGCCTTCTGGAAGCCCAAATTTAAATCCACTGGACTACAAATTGTGGTCAGTGTTGGAGAACATGGCCTGTAGCAGACGACGTCCAAATTTGGAGAGTCTGAAACAATCATTGAAGAAAGCAGTGGCCAATTTTCCAATGGACATCGTGCGTACTGCTGTTGACAATTGGCCCTCATGTTTAAAGGCCTGTGTGAAGGCAAGGGGAGGACATTTTGAAAAAGATGTATGTTTTCATTTAAGATGATATGTGTGTAAGTCTAACAATAAATAAATCATTTGTAAGATGCACTGTTTTTTTATAATAATTCAAACACTTTGTAACAGAATTTATGGCAAGACTAGGTAGCTATGATTTGGAGATCTCTAATTGTGAAGAACGAATAAAGACAGATGGATCATCATTTACACTCTGCCACATAGACTCCACAGCTGCCTCAGTGTGCATAAAATGAAAAACAACTCTTTCTGGAAGTTTTGCAACTAATCCCTGCTTCTGAAACTAGGAGACAATATTCCTGATCATGTTGTCACTAGGACCTGTTCTAACATTAAAATGTTTGCGGTATTTTCGTTGAGTTAAAATAATAGACCGTTGAATGGAATAAAAAAATTCCACTGTTGCACATCATAAGTAGCCTAATGTTGCACATCATAAGTAGCCATAAAGCCTGGTAAATCTCTAAATAATGTTCTATAACATACAAAAAAGAAAAATAATGAAAAACAAAAAATTACAAATTTTTACTTGCTTTACGTTGTCATTTTTTGTCCGTTTTTAATATTTTTACTAAAGGAGTGCATTATAAATAATATATAGTGAATTAATACAACCTTTCCTATGCCAAACCAGATACTTATTTGTGCATCAAATGGCAGTGTTTTGAGGAAAAAATTATGTAATACAATCAAGAAGGCCAAAAAAAACAATAAGGCTTCCAAAAAATAATTTCATGATAGATTTATTGACTGATTAATGTATGATTTTATTAATAATTACACTAAAATGTTTGCCACAATGAGTGACTTGATGGATGACTTCACAACACCATCAGTCATTCATGGATTTTAAACTCTTTTTAGTTGTGTTATTGGAGACAAGCTCATATCATTTCACAATTGTTATGTATGAAAAAAAATATTTAGCCGTTAGCTACGAATACCATATTGTTTTCGAAAGTAATATGCCTACACAGGTAATAGGATTTAAAATATTAATAGATATGTATTTCTTACCAACTTCTTAGGCACTTGGAATAGCAAAGAGTGAACCTAGTGCTAGTGAGGTATTTTGTTATGACGTAGATTAAATTAATCCAACGTGAATTTTAGAAATAAAGACATTTACACTATTAAAAAATAATATCTTTTTCATTATAACACATCGATCAATAAGCCCCGGGGCTAACTACTAAAACAACATTTGTTTGCCAAAATTCTTCTTTATTCATCAACATAGTCTCCTTCAAGAGTGATACATTCATTCCAACGCTTTCCTAACTTTTCTATGCCAGCCGTGTAGAACGATTTAACTTTGGTTTTAAAATAGGCATTAGTTTCAGCAATTACTTCTTCATTGGAGTCAAATCTCTTTACCTGGAGCATCTTTTTGAGGTCTGCGAATAGCCAATAGTCGCTGGGGGGCAAATTTGGAGAATACGGTGGGTGTGGAAGCAATTCGAAGTTCAACTCATGCAATTTTGCTATCGTTACCATCAACTTGTGACACGATGCATTGTCCTGATGAAAGAAAACTTTTTTCTTCTTCATATGCGTCCGTTTTTTGGCAATTTCTGCCTTCAAACACTACAATAACGCTATGTAATATTCGCTATTGATGGTTTTTCCCTTTTCAAGGTGATCGATGAATATTATACCATGCGCATCCCAAAATATGGAGGTCATAACCTTCCCGGCCGACTGTTGAGTTTTTGGTCGCTTCGGACGACTTTCATCCGCTGCTCTCCACTCAGCTGTCGATTTGATTCCGAAATAGTGGGCAAAAAAAAAAAAAAAAGTGGTGAATCCAAGTTTCAACCATTGTCACATACTGACGCAAAAACTCCTGTTTATTTCGCATAAACAGTGCCAAACAGCACTCTGAATCATCGATGCGTTGTTGTTTCTGTTCCATTGTGAGCAAACATGGCACCCATTTCGAAAAAAGCTTTTTCATGACCAAATGTTCATGCAAAATAGTGTAAACACTACCAAATGATATCTTCAGGATGTCAGCTATCTCACGCAACTTTACTTTGCGATTTTCTATCACGATTTTGAGTTTTTTTTTTATGATTTCTGGTGTAACAGCCTCATTTGGACAACCAGAGAGTTCAGCATCATTAGTGTCTGTATGACCGCATTTGAAATCAGCATACCACCGACAAATGGTTATTTTCGACGGAGCAGAGCCCGAATAACACTTTTCAAGCCATCGCTGGGTTTGGACGGTTTTTTTTCCCATTAAAAAGCAATGTTTTATCAACACACGAAATTCGGTTTTTTCCATTCTTTTGAAAATAGCAAAAGTAGCGTCACTAAAACCACTGTAACTCAATGACACAATGTCGGAATGTCATGAAAGTTTGACACGTAACTTATAAAGGTTGGTACTAACTGAGAATGGTATGGATTTGTTATTAGAGGCGCCATCTGTTGGTTAGTCCCGGGACTTATTGATCGATGTGTTAAAGCAAGAAATATTGTCTTTTTCATTATAAGGCAATTCACTCTCCTACATTGATTTCAATAAAAATAAGAAATATATGAACGATAACCTCTGTGGATCAGTTGTTATAAAGCTTAACTTTCAACCCAGGAGTTTTGAATTCAATTCCTGTTGGAATAAAAAAAATCCTGTCAGGGTTTTTCACATATCTTTCTGGTAGGTTGGAAGAAATTGTGCAATAAAAATGGCACCAGAAAATATATGTAAAATGGAAGTGTTATTGTATTGTAATAATCTAACACTTTTTAAGTGATGTTATATTTTTTTATGTATCGTCAAAAACACAATTATTTATATAAGGTGTATTGGAAAATTGTCGCAAAAAATATATGTCAAATTAGTTTTTTTTAATATTTTTTTTTTTTAGTCTCATATTTTCCTTTATTAGCTACAACTGTTTCCCATATTTGAGGTAACTTACAAATACTGTTGACATAAACTTGTTTTCTCTTAAGAATTAAGGAAGTCATCAACAGCTCTTGAAAGACCATAATCATTATTGTAATTTGTCTAAAGATCGATTAAACTGTATGTTTGAAATTTAAAAAACTTATTTCATAGAAATAAAGTCATGTTAAGATTTTATAGTGAAAAAGCTTTATTTTCTGTAGGTTATTTAATTTGATAATAGGTTATATCAACTTTGTTAAAAAAAAATAGTAGACGAGTCATACAATTCACAAAAGTGGACCTAAAAACGATATTATAAACTAAAAACTCAGTGTCATACTCTCCTATGTAGCCAAACCGGTTAAGATCATACATATGATATATCCTCCATATTGTTGATGAATAGCACAGCTTTCAATGTGGCAAATCTCCAACTTAATGGTATTTACTGACTTTGTTTCTGGTACACTAGATGCTAGCTCTCAGGTTGAATGTTAATATCACTACTTTGCAAAAGAGTAAATCATCAAATTATACAGAAAAAGGGTCAACTTAGTATTTCAAATGGTCTTTTACAATTGAAGCAAATTGAGGAATTCTGCTATTTAGGTAGTATTTTCTCCAATGATGGAAGAGGGATATCGAACGGTGTATAGCGATAGGAAACAAAGTCAATGGGGCACTGAAACATATATTTTTTTTTGTATTTGGTTTTGAACAACGTATCACATTTCCGGTGAATTGATTTGAAAAATAAAATAATTCTTACATTTAAAGCTGCTTCTGTCATTTTCGACCATTCTTGAGAATTCGTTTCGTCTAATTTCTGATCGCCCATATTAAACCTTTACTTGCTAATTATGGTTCTTCAAATTTCATTGTATCTAAATAATTCAATTTTCTTTCTTACTTTAATGTTAATATTAGTTAGTTTTATTGAAATCACTCATATTTCGTATTATCCAGAGATAAACTTTTATTCTTGAATAGTGGCCACGAGCTCTTATATATGAAGATGTATACGCCAGTGTTAAGTCCACTTCATAAGATTTCGTTCTATTCACATCGGCATTTGAGTTGCCACGTCCGCCGTTTGTATTTTGAGTATACTAAAAGCAACTCCACCCGACACTACTGTTATCTAGTGAGATATTATGGGGTGAAACTATTTTACAACTAATCTAAAAAGAAAGATGTTAAATAGGCCTGTTAAGTGAAAACCAGAATGAAATCCTTTTTATAAAATTGAGAGCTTCAACGGAAATTGAACTCGAAATCTCCGGACTGGGAGACAAGAGTTTTGTTTTCAAGTTTATAATGAAAAACGTAAGAAATAATAGTAGACCCCTACAATACCCATTCTGTAAATGCGACTATCCACCACGTAGTGACCCATTTGCAACCGACACATGATTGTCGACGACTCACTTTTATCTTGTTCATTCTCAATATATCAAACCAAGGTTTCAAAGGGATAATTTTTGTATTTGTAAACACGGCTCATTCCAATATATTTGAAAAATTAACTTAAATACGGTTTTGTAAAGTAAAATACATTGTTAAGGAATTTTCAAATAGCAGTTTCAAAATCGGCTTGATTCCTTCCAAAATATGAAGTCAAAGTATGTTGAAACTTGCGAATCCGGCTCATTCCAATTAATTTAATTTCAAAGACGGCCCGTTCCATGTATAGGATAGCCAATAGAAGCTCAGCTAAGAGGTTACGTGATTAATGTCGTCCCATACATTTTGATTGTCAGTCGTGTTGTAGCCGCTCTCATTATTTTGGAAATATTACGGTGTTTTTTTATATTGTTTATAACAGTTAACACGTTCGCCGCTAAAGACGCCCCTGGGGCGTCAACACATTCTTTGTAGAGACGCTGATGACGCCCGTTGCGCGTCATTCGATTCTCTTTGTTTGTATGGTACCGAATATTTTAAGATTTTAAGGTTTCCGTAAGATTTTAAGGTTTCGAAAATACCGTAAGATTTTAAGGTTTCGAAAATATGATTTTTTTCAGTACCTCTACACTATTCTATAAATACATATCGCAGTGAATGTGTTAACTGTGAAAAAAAACATTGTGGACATTATTGTTTCATCTGTGGTTGATTCAAAAGGTGGCAAAAGAGCAAGGGAACCTGAGAAATGGCAAAGAAATATTGACAAAAATGTTCGGTAAGTACCGAAATGTTACAGTAAATGTCGTCAAAAATGTTATTTAATTTTATTTTTATATTTATTTAACATAATAAAACATACACATACTACATGCATGTATAAGATTTCAATATAAAACATTTAGAAATGAAAATGTAGTGAATAATAAATAAAAAAAACAAAGTAAACAAGGAAAGAAATACATAATCAGATGAATAACATAATATCAAAAAAATATAATTAACATAACGAGTTAAATATATTTATTTGATATGATTACTGAAATGTTTTTTTTTGCAGATATTCCACACATAAATTACCACCAGTACGAAATTGCAACCATAAGAACAGGGGTGGCTCGTGACTTTAAAAACAGGTGGGGCATGATGAGGCTGAAGTGCCCCCCCCCCCTATTTAAAAAAATGAACTGTATATATTTTTAGTACAGTGAGGTCGAACCAAGAAAATACTAAGAATTATCAAATTTTTTATAGCGAAATTAAACAAATATTATTTTTATTTAACATACATATACACATTAACAAAACAATCATTATAGAAAAACATGTATTTTTCACAAAATCAAATGAAAATATTTTTTATTAACGTATAAAAATTAAATAAAAAAAATTCATATTATAAAAATTTGAATTTTTCACAAAATCAAATGGAAATCGTTTTTATTAATATAATACATGAACATGAAAAACAAAAAAATAAACGTCACTCATTACAACGGGACAGGCATGCTCCTGCCCCAAACAGGCATTTATGCAGCAAACGAAAAGCGACCTTCTGTATACGGTAATACGGAACTTTTCTCTTTACCTCCACTGACTGACCAAACACTATCGGGTCTCGCGTCAGAGCAACTGCTAAACTGAAGCTAGCGACCGCGTGACCACGGCAGATATAAAACTGCCCCGCCGCAACTCGTTTGTTTGTATGCGTGCATCGTATTTCGTACTTCGTGCGCGTATATATTTTACAGCTACTTACCAGTAATAAGTTAATATCGTTTTTTTTTTCAAATATTTATAAATCATTACGTGCAAATAATATTCCGAAAAACTAATAATTACAATTATACCAATAATAAAAACATATTTCAAAAATATTTCAGCTAATTATATTTTTTTTATTAGGAGAAATGTGTGTGGGGCAGTGCCCCGGTTGCCCTTAAAGACGAGCCGCCCCTGCATAAGAAGAAAACATTTCAATGCTGTCGATTAAAAATGCACGACATAATATATTTTCATGGTCTGTTATTTAAAATCAAAGATAAAGTTGTTCAGGATAATTTACTCCTAAAATATTGTACGCCTAAACAAATTTTACGCCTAAACAAGTTCGTCAACCTATGGTTAATGGAATGCACAGAAGTCTTGCATTCCATGCTACTTTGGGAATTAAAAGATTAGATAAATCCTTAGTAGTTGTATGCCAAGAAACATTTTTAGGAATTTTGGGAATAACAATGCATAGAATCCAAACGGTAATGAAGCACTTTATTGAAAATGGCTTCAATTTCGTTGAAAAACGTGGAGGAGACCGCCGATCTAAAAAAATATGCCCCAAAACTAGATAATGTTGAAAAATTATATGTTCTGAACCGCATTACTGTACAGGCTCAGTAAGCGGTAAAAAGTATTTGCCTAGTGATTTGTCGATATATAAAATGGCAAAAAATGTACAAAAAGCAAGCAGTGGCAGAGTATACGAATTTAGTGAAAAAATAAAAATTGAAAAGAATGCGAAAAAAAGGAATGATTTAATAATACTAAAACGTGTTCATTATCTTAAAGCCAAGGCCTTCTTCGAAAAATTGAAGGAGAAAAAGGATGGAACGAAAATCTTGTCGTTAGATTGCCAAAAAAACTTGGTACCGCCAAAAGTGCCAGACGAGTCCGTATATTACAGTCGTCAACTATACTTGTGCAATTTTTGCACTGTAGATGGTGCTTCTGGGCAAAAATTAAACCCAGAAAATGTTACATGCTATTGCTGGACAGAGAATGAGCATGCCAAAGACTCTAATGAAATTTCATCGGTAGTTTTCCACCATATTTCAAAGATAAATTTAGAAGGAATAAACACTATCCGTTTATTCGCCGACGGATGTGGCGGTTAGAATAAAAATTCGACAATGTTGGGAACGTATAGCAGTTGGCTAATTTCGAAAGCTCTTGAAAATGACCAAGAAATTGAGCTTGTGTTTCCTGTGCCTGGACACTCCTACATTCCCCCCGATCGAGTTTTTGGGAATGTTGAATGGAAAATAAAAAGCGAGGAAACTATTATAGATCTACAAGAATATCTTGACATAACTGGTGAGCAGGCATCTACTATATAATAAGATTAGGGACAAATTGTGACGATTTGGACTTGAAAAAATGTATCCAAAAGATATTTAAAATACCGGGGTCGTGGCATTTAAAATTTTCCGTTTGTACGCAATTTTCTTTGAGAAAAACATCTATCGGAAGCAACGTGCACATCAAAGGGAAACCTCACTATGGAACTGACTTACGAACGAACGAAAACGAGTTCTTTAATTTTTAATAACTTTTTTAAACGTGCGCATTTTACTGCGTCGTCGATCTTTTGTCAGTGATTTGAGGGAATACCTTTTCCACTGTTGTGTCATATGTGTGATTGTGTTATTTATATGTGTATACTTATAATAAGTATTTGTGTGTTAATCTCTGTTTAATTTTTAGGCTCTGGAACTGACTTAAGAATCTATAAGAGCATTTGTATGAAAGGCATGAAAGTCGCAATGATAGATCCAGATTTCATTCAACGTGATAACGTGGTGAACGCAGCCAAATTAAAGGACGTCGACAAACTGTTGAATAAATATTTTTTGGCTGTAAAGCACTGGGGTTAAGGTTCTATGATGACGCCTTAATAGAAAAAGATGATGAACCACCTCTTAACTCTTTCACTGCTGATACAAAATGCAAGACAGCCGATCGGTGCTCAATATATTAGGTCCTTACATATGAAATTGGCGTTTTGTTTGGGAGGAACATAAAGTTGATTTTTTTTTAATATAATATATTTATTTAATCAAAGTATGTACCATTGCTATCTATGCACTTTTGCCATCTCATAGGTAGTTCATCGATCCCTTTACTAAAAAAACCATTCGGACGGGAATCAATAAAATCTTTGAAGTCGGTTTGGACTGCCCCATCGGAGTTGAATTTTTTCCCTTGCAAGAAGTTATCCAAATTTCTAAAAAAATAGTAATCTGTTGGGGCAAGGTCCGGAGAGTACGGTGGATGTCTTAGACATTCCAATTGAAGCTCTTCTAATTTGGTAGCCGTCTGTTGTGCAGTGTGTGGTCTAGCGTTATCATGAAGCAGCAGTGGCCTAGAGCGATTAACCAGCCTCGGTTGTTTAGCAGCTAGCTTTTCCATCATGGTTTGCAGTTGCTGACAATAGACATCTGCCGTAATCGTCTGGCCAGATTTAAGAAAGCTGTAGTGAACGACACCAGCACTAGTCCACCAAACGCTCACAAGTAACTTTTTTGGAGTCAATTTTCGCTTGGGGCATGGTTTGGCTGGTTCGGCAGGGTTCAGCCATTGCGATGAGCGCTTCCGATTATCATACAGGATCCACTTTTCATCACAGGTAATGATTCGATTCAAAATCCCTTCATTATTGTGCCGGTTGAGTAATGCAACGCAGCAGTCAACGCGCGTTTGTTGATTTGCTTCACTCAATTCGTGAGGTACCCACCTTTCAAGCTTTTTCACCTTCCCAATTTGCTTCAAGTGGATTAAAACAGTTTTATCACTAACACCGCAGCCTGCAGCTAACTCGGACGTGGTTTGCGATGGATCCGCTTCCACAATAGCCTTCAATTCTTCATTATCAACTTTGGTCTCCGGCCGTCCACGGGGCTTGTTCTGCAGGTCGAAATTTCCAGAACGAAAACGTTGGAACCAAAAACGCACTGTGTTTTCTTTTGCGGCACCGTCACCATACACATCATTAATCCTTCGAGCCGTTTCTGCAGCACTGGTGCCACGGTGGAACTCGTACTCGTAAATAACGCGATATTTCAAGTTTTCCATTTTGTAAACTGAGTGACGCAAAGAAAAAAAACAATTGAGGAAAAAACAAATGAATTATAATTTTCGAAACACAAATACTTGAGTAAATAGCTGTATAAATTTGAATTTGGAATTTCTAACCAAAGAGAAGATATTTGAGATCAAAGTTGCCAGTACGGCAAAACGCCAATTTCATATGTAAGGACCTAATATTTGAATAAAAACTAGTTTCAATCCGTGAAATATTCACGGAAGTAAAACAAATTCTACATTTATGAAAATATATACTATATTCATAAATGTTAAATTTGTTTACATATATTATTTAAACATCGTCCCCTTTTACACCGGTTCAAAAATTGTTAGCGAGGTATTTAAAATTTATTCAGTATAGCTTTGATCTGTTCCACGTATCAGGGCGAAGGCCATGCTGTAAAGGTGGGTTTACACATGTAAAACATATTTTTAAATAAATTTTTATTTTTCGAACAAATATTTTTTTGTCCTTTTTCAAATGTGTTTATTTTTATGTTATTTTTATTTTGTCCATTGGGAATTCGGCGCAAAATGAGATACCCACTCTTTTTTTTTATCAAATGTACTTGAGTGACTTTTTGGTGTGATAAGAGTGATGTTGCTATTTTGACGTATACCGTAATGAATGGACGTTTTTATAACATTTTTAGAACAAAAAATATACATATCAAGTCAGGTTTATACAATAATAAAGTAAAAAATAATTCAATATTTGTGGTAAAGTTGGAAGCAAGGCTCCTCCTAGCAACAAACAAAGGCTAGGTTGAGTGGGGCAATCTGGACAAAATAATAATGAAGCATTTCTTGTCTTAGCTGTATCCCAGCATTGCTTACATCTGCGACTTTCGGTTTTATTGTCAGTGTCTTTTTCACAAAACTTCGGCAGATGTATCTTGGTTTTTGATTGTACTGTTTGTCTCGGAATGATGATGGAGGTGGACCTAATAACTTTTTGATTATAAATAACCTGAAATCATACGACATTTACTGCCTGTGAATTGTCTGCATTGTATAAATGCCAAGAGTTCAATAATATTATCTGGAACAGATGATGGCCAACTTTTTGTACCAACTTAATGTTTTCCTTTTGCACGGGTAATAAGCTAACATCTGGCCATAATAGTTTATACCGCCCGTGTGATTGTTGTAATTTATAACCATATTTGGTTTGGTAACCACTTTACCACGTCTGTTTTTAGTATCAGACAGCTCCCCATCAAATTCAAAAGAAATCATAAAGACTTATCGGCGGTCTTTCCATTTAGTAACACATATACCATTTTCTATGTACTGATTCACACTTTCTCCTTTCATTAGTTGTTTTATATATAACATCGATCGGTTTTTCTTTTCTATTTGCTCGTAGTGTCCTGTGGCATATGCATTTTGGTTCAACATTTTTTTTTTTGTAAGAGGAACACTATTATAGAAATTATCCATTTAAACTGAATATCCGGCTCCCGTCTTCCCCTCTAGCAATTTGTGAACGACTTTATTAGTGTGGCCTTTGCCAGTTAACTCTTCATCTGATGATCCACCATATACAATTAGCTTTACGTGTCAAGTTTTATACCATATTTGAACTTTTTGCCTTTTATATATTAGCGAAAAATTAATCGGCCTCTTCAAAGAACCAACGATTTATCTATCGATAGTTGTCTGTGCAGATTATAAATTACCTCCATTCTTCCATTGAAAAATCAATCATTGTCCTGATTTTTGCCAAGCTCGATAGATCTTCCTCATTATTGTTGAAATGTAGTGCCCGTAAGATAAATAAAAATCTCTTGACATGAATTGCGAAAATGCCGGTAAATTGAATAGGTAGTCCGTCTTCCAGTAGTCCCTCAACCGGTTCAAACGTATTGTTCCGGTGTGTAGTAGTAAACCCAACCACACCCTCATTTCGTCTTTAGTGACATTTTTCCATCGCGTGATTCTGCTTGTATCACCTTCTGATTTCAGCAATACTTCAACAGCATACACATTGGTTTGGGTTGTCACAAGGTTGTATAAATCTTCATTGAAAATAAAATCAAAATAATCTATTGGTTCTTTACTTGACATCTCAATTTTCAGCCCGGTTATTTTTGAAAATGGTATAGAGGCTGGTTGTTTTTTTCATATTCGACCATTGCGTAGAGCTAACGTCTGGTGTTCTAGATGTTTGTGAAACAGTTTGAATTTGAATATTGTCATCATTTTCAATATCTGACTTAAATTCAGAATCGTCCTCGATGATCGTAAATTCCTCATCACTAACGTCACTAAATGAATCATCCATATCATCCTCAATCCTTTGTCTTTTAGAGCGCGATGGGCGATTAATTTTTCAAGGTAAACGTAATTTTTTTTCGTAAAATCAAAAAAGAAACTTATATGATACTAAATATCACTATGTACACAAATTACTATAATATATTTTTCAAAAGGCACTTCTTTTTGCTCACAATTCACTATGTCACTCATTCAAAATTGAAAATAATTAGAAAACATAAACAAAATATATCTACAATAAATATCTCTTGCAGTGACCTTTTCACAAAACAGCGCTAGAGAAATAGTCCAATTATTATTATTATCAAGTCTCACAATGAAAACAAACGGAATAAAAACTAGAAAAAATATTATTTACAACTGCGGGTGTAAACTCAACTTTACAATGCGTTGCACACGCGAGAACGCCCGAATGCGACGGAATCTTCCGAAGTAATGAACGAATATCGTATGCTGATATAATACACTAACAATATTTAGGCATGGACACGCCGCGCGTGTTCTGAGCATGAAGCAGATGTTCACATGGACACGCCAGGCGTGTTCTCAGCATTGGATGAGTTAAGGAAGACGACCGAGTTGATAATGAATATAATATATGCGAGACAATTGAAGAAATTGCCGATCTAATTGTATCATTATTATTTTTAAAATGTTTTTTTTAATGTTTTAAACAATTTTGTCATTCCTTTCTTATTTTTTGTACAATAAAATAAAATATTAAACGATTTTAGTTACTATGAAGGAGTTTCATTGGAATACTTTTATCATAAATATTAAGTAAAGATAACAAAAACACAATCTGAACAGAGATCTCATTCAAACATTGCCTGTAGCATGTAGGTGCAATGTCACATACAATGTTTGTATATTTGCTTGCAATGGCGGCTTAATTACGAGTAAGTTGCATAAACAGCACGTTTCAACTCTCAGTTCAAAGTCGTCTTTATCCAATAATTAAATGTTAATATTTTATTAGCTAACTAGCTGTACCCGGCCACGCGTTGCTGTGGCTCAGTCTGGTTAAATGGAAAAGAAAGAAAAGAGAAAGCACACGTTTCTAATATGTTTAATTTCACAATGCTTGTGGGTATACAATATTTTTGATGTCTTTCAGCCACTCTCAGTCTGTCGCGTTCATTCTGTTGAGAACGAAGCAGATCTAAAGCTGCAGAACGCGATCGCCGTGCTCGCAACCATACATCCTCAAATCTGGCTGCACGTTGCTCTGCTGTTTCCTCTGCATTTTGATGAACGAAAGCAGATCGATTGCACTGAAAAAAAAGAAAAAGTTATAACAAAAACATATAAAATTACGAAACATTAAAAAAGGAACTGAATAATATTGTTAAGTTCATAGACGTCTTTGTTCTTGGCGACAAGAATAGCTCGTTCACTCAGCCAATCGTGATTCTTATAATTGATTTGAATATTGGGAAATACTTTTTCAACCAATTCTTCTTTTGAGATCACTAAATTGCAGAAGTTATGAAACAATGAAATTCGTCCTGAGGTCATATCAACCGGCACCTTTCCGTTCCCGATTTCCAGCAATTGACGTGAGAATCTCTCAGCTGATCGATCGTTTTGCAGCTGGACACGCATAGTTGTAGTTAATTTCAACGTCTTTACGTGTCGCCACAAAGTAGAGTATTTCAAGCAACATATAAAATTGCGAAACATAAAAGTAACTAATTAAATGTTAAGAGAAGACAGAGAGATAATTGTAACTAATTAAATGTTAAGGGAAGACAGAGAGATAATTGTAACTAATTAAATGTTTATGGAAGACAAATAGATAATTGGAACTAATTTAAAAAATCTGATTTCTACATACGATTTGATAGATTTTGAAATGTAAACATAGAGATAAAATTAAATTCTATATAAAAAAAGATACTTTTGATATTCCTAGTGACCTCTTTCAGCCACTATCAGCCTGTCGCGTACATTCTGTTGAGAACTAGGCAGTTCTGAATTGCAGAACGCGATCGCCGTGCTCGCAACCGTGCATCCTCAAGTCTGGCTACACGTCGTTCTGCTGCTTCCTCGACATTTTGATGAACTGGAGCAGATCGATTGCACTGAAAAAGAAGAAAGAAAGTTATAGCAAAAACATATAAAATTGTGAAACATTAAAAAAAGGAACTGAATAATATTGTTAAGTTCTTAGACGTCTTTGTTATTGGCGGCAAGAATAGCTCGTTCACTCAGCCAATCGTGATTCTAATAATTGATTTGAATATAGGGAAATACTTTTTCAACCAATTCTTCTTTTGACGTCACAATCAGTCATACAGCAGTGTTTTCGCAAACGCGTCATTTTGACATAACGTGAAGAAAGCAGTTAACGTTGTAGCCGGTTGATTCAGGGCTATTTGTTGCACATTTGCAGCTGTGAAATAAACGCGTTGTCCATTTTCTAGATGTACTGCTAAGTCAACAACAGCTGGACTTTGTTCATGTATGGGAAATGAAAGAATTCGCCATACAGCTTCATTGTTGCTTATGTATCTTCCAGCCTGATACTGTGCGATATCATCGACATGTATAACCGCATTCCTATAACTTTTTTTCTGGTTGCACGCCAAAAACTGCCATGTCGCTGCCTTTATTCACGTACTTACAAATGTATTTGATCGATTTAACGGAGTTACAATATTCCACGTTTATGTGCGCTTTGTATGTTTTTGATAGCAAAGGCGAATATGGAACCACCCAACGGTTATCTACTTCGATGTCACCGTGTCGCATTTGTATGGCTGCTATTTTACCGCCATCTTCTGTTGATCTTCTTCTGTATAAAGGATATCCATCGTTTCCTGTAACTGTGTTGGATACTAATGCTCGAGGATATCGCTTAGAGCATTTTCCGTATATCATGCATGGTGAATTTGGATTCAGTGTACCGCAAGGTCCATGTATCATATTTTTCGTCACAACTTCGTGCAAATCCTTATCGACGTCGGCATCGGGTATTTCAGCGCATATTACATCGTCGATTTCATTTGAAGTGATTTTGTTATAGAGCCAGATTAGTATATGTGCATGTGGCAATCCTCTCTTTTGCCATTCCACTGAGTACATCCAGCAGCGCACAGACCCAAACACTTCATGTTTTACCATGAGCTGTTGTATATCGTCCCAAGCTGGATTGCATGTGAATGTAGTGAATAGATCTGGACACCCGTAGTGACGAACATACGCAATTGCATCTTGAGCGTACTCATGCATATGACGTGGACTGCCTGTATATGAAGATGGTCAAATCGTTAGTCTTCCAACGTTAGTTGTATTACCATCATTTACAACTGCATCTCGCAAATGAACGCATTCTTCAGAGCGAAGCTTGGTCTGATTCAAACGGATGAATATCAAATTAATTACAAAAAATCTCCATTTCTACATACGATTTGATAGATTTTGAAATGTAAACATAGAGATAAAATTAAATTCTATATGAAATGATATTCCTACTGACCTCTTTCAACCACTATCAGCCTGTCACGTACATTATGTTGAGAACGAACCAGTTCTGAAGCTGCAGGACGCGATCGCCGTGCTCGCAACCGTGCATCCTCAAGTCTGGCTACACGTCGTTCTGCTGCTTCCTCGACATTTTGATGAATTGGAGCAGATCGATTGCACTGAAAAAGAAGGAAGAAAGTTATAGCAAAAACATATAAAATTGTGAAACATTAAAAAAGGAACTGAATAATATTGTTAAGTTCGTAGACGTCTTTGTTCTTGGCGGCAAGAATAGCTCGTTCACTCAGCCAATCGTGATTCTTATAATTGATTTGAATATAGGGAAATACTTTTTCAACCAATTCTTCTTTTGACGTCACTAAATTGCACAAGTTATAAGAAAACCAAATTCGTCCTGAGGTCATATCAACCTGCACCTTTCCGTTCTCAATTTCCAGTAATTGATGTGAAAATATCTCAGCTGATCGATCGTTTTGCAGCTGGACAAGCATTTGTCAAATATTTGTCAAATAGAAGTATTTTTAAGGAAATATTTGTGAAATAGGAGTATTGTTAAGGAAATACAGAGATAATTGGAACTAATTAAATGGTAAGCAAAGAGAGAGATTATTGGAATTAATTAAATGTTAAGGAAATACATTGCAAACTACGCACGAATTTAATTTGGATGTGACATGTTGCACGCGTTATTAATGAACACGTGAAACTTTTAATAATTCAAATGTATAAAACATACACAGATACATACCATGAATTCAAATGAAAATCAATCGATACAGTTTAAATTCACTGCTAATTGTATTGAAAAATAATAAAAAACACCGGATTTAACTTATTACGACGCGACACTATGGGCATGGCAGATAAAAATTTAGTATAGTTTTACGTTCTAGCAGATGGCGCTATTTTTCAATAAACGTATTTGAAAATTTAATATTTAATTTTTAAATATTTAATATTTATTATTAAATATTTAATTATTTAATATTTATTATTTAATATTCAAAATCAAAATGGAATTGTTAAAATTTCAAAGCAATCCGTGAATAACTTTCGGAGATTTTTAATTAACGAACATTTACATTTTTATTTATATAGATATGTAATATTTATTATTTAATATTAATTCCGAAACTTCGAAAGTGCAATGTGACATAACTGTCAAGTTTAGTTTGATTGTGTCGCTGCAGGAGGCGCAAACGTTATTTTTTCTGATTTATAAACTTTTTTATATACAATTGTACATAAATAAAAATATGTAAGAATTTTCGTATACGAATGCAACCTTTTGTCATCGGTGAAAATTTCAAAGCAATCGGTGAAGAACTTTTGGAGATTAGAGATTTTTAATATACGAACATTTACATTTTTATTTATTGTATATAGATATTATTAATTATTCTTTTGTTTTCTATTTTTAATATCGAACAACACCGATTAATAAAAATATCATAAACTTTTGTCTTAAATTTATACGTAAAACAGTTAATTGCATTTTCCCATAAATTATGTTTTTGGGGACGAGCCGTGTTTACAAATAGTACTCTCACTTCTCCAATGTATGTTTTTATCAAATGCCTGCAGAAGTTGCTACCAGTAAACATTCATGTTATAATTAGACTGAAGAAGATATAATTCATATGATGATTTTCACAAATGTGACCCAGAGATTTTCGATAATGGTAATATCTCTTTTTCGATAATATCTCAACCTTAGTGGTTTTCAATATTCACAAAATAGTGCGTTAATGGATTATTATGAACTTATGGGCTACGGTCCCCCTTTCCATATTTTTTTAATTGCAAATGTCATATTGTAGGCAATCAACATACATACAAACAATCACGTCATGTCCTTGTCAGAATAGGCTGAGAGGACAGAGCGCTAGACTTTCATATCTCAACACACACCCTTAGCCTCTTCTATATTCAAACACTTTCTCATGCAACTTATACAATTTCTTTGACTTTCTATGTTTCCTTCTTTCAGAATATTATTTACTTTATCCAATTTTACTTTCCTCTTACTTGCCTCCACTCACATTTGCACTTTGTAATATCTATTTTGTTAGTATTTTTACATGTATTCGTTCTACATTCCCAAACTATCTCAGCACTTTTTTGTTTATCTAATTCAACACACCAGCCTTTCGTTCAAATTCATCCCCTTATCACTTCATTCTGTCATACATTTTCACTATGTATTTGTCTCAAAGTACGCATTTTTACAGCATTATTTAGGCTCCTATTAGTCTTTTTCCAGGTCCACGTTTCACTCCCATACAACAAAGTTGACACAAAATACTTGTGTGCCAAAATATTTTTCGTGTTAGCACTATAATAAATGAGTAATCAACAAAAAAAAAAAAAAAAAAGTTCATTCGAATTATTATAAATGCATTTCATTTTACTCTCTATCGCATTGATTTTTTTTCCACTGCAACTTGTGCGAGTCTCAAGAACGGGATGTGAATTCTCTTTTTTTAAATGGTCGACAAAGAGAAACCCCTGTGAAATTTAACGCGAATACTCCTACATATATAAAAGTTCACGGCTATTATTCAAGAAGACTTCGTTTTTATTTACGCTCATAACCAGAGACAATACAAATGCTCATAACAGCATTTTTGCCTATGGTGCTTGTCAACCTTTTTTTATATTTACAATTGTCAAACTGCAAGAAGGTTATCTGCATGTTACAAACGACACCACCGAACTTTTTAAACAGGAAGTGTTACAAAACGTGTATAAAAAATCGTAACATATTTATCATAAGCGAGAAGCCTTTGAGTTGTTAAAAATGGACCCGGAATTGAATTCTAAAATCGACCAAGCGTGCAACACAGCCGAAGAATTTATAAAATTATATTATAAAAATATGGATACAAGCAGACATATCGTCAGTAAATTATATTTGGAATCCGGCGTTTTAGTCTGGAATGGAAATGGAATTACGGGTGACCAAGGAATACAGAAGTTCATACTCGAATTACCAGCATCAGAACACACTGTGAATACATTAGACGCACAACCAATAATAGATACCAGTTTATCTAATCAACAAACTATCCTTATCCAAGTCGCAGGAACAGTTAAATATCACGAATATCAAGACAAAGCTGTAAAGGCATTTCAACAAACCTTCATGATTACTGCCCGAGGAGACAAGTGGAAAATCGTCAGTGATTGCTTTAGATTACAAGGACTTGGTGTTTAATCAAGTGTTTGGAATAGTTATTAGACTAACATGTTAATTTATTAGTTTTTTTCCATAAAATAAAACAAGCATACTATTTTAGTAATAACTTTTATATGAAAGTATTTTTTTATATTTCACCTTTTATCCCTTACTTAATATGATTTATTTCTCGCTAAGTGGAAATAGCTGCTAGTATCCACAAATGTGTTCAAGTTCATGTTGAATTCTAGAAAACAATCTGTATTTCACATGCTAAATTATATTATTTATTGTTAAGGCATAGCACTGTAGAGGTTTAAAGACATTGTAATTTGTCTAGTCAAACAATGGGAACACAAACAAGACTTGTTTGTGCTTCCTGATGATGAGGTGAAAACCTTGAATCCGGTAGGGTTATACCGTTATATAAAGTAGAATAAAGTGTTTGACTAAACAAATTACAATAATAAATATGAGAATAATACAAATGGAAATCTGTCTTTTCTGGAAACTGCAATTGAATAAAAAAATTACAAAAAGTGTACCACATTTGAATTATTTTGTAATAAACACTATAAAAAATGGAAATGTTTTTATACAACCTACCGCGATTGTTTAAAAAAATAAAATGAACTTTCAAAAAATGTATTTATACCTTCACATTTAAAAATAAAATAAAAACACGTATAAATTAATTACCATATTTATGCGATAGGGGAGAGTAAATATTTCCAATGTCACATTTAATTTCCATATCAGCGAGTGATTCAAACATATTGAAGAGCATGGCCGGAAGACAGTTTTGTCTTCCGCTCCAGTAATCCAGACTCTGAGATTAGAACCACTGCAGTAGGTACGAAACCCATGGTTCTTAATCGCACACATTGGCAACGACACATACTTGGTGTGTGCCAGACACTCCTTTACTAGACCCAGACCCTTATTCTTGGTACCATTGGGAATCAAATCCGAACTCCCAGGAGGAAGTCAAGAGTATTACCAACTAAGTCAGCAATCACCACAGTAAAATTGACTATCGATGTAGTTAGCAGTTAAACTTAAATCGCAACACTACCATTGATGATACACTGATGATACATCACTGATGATGACTTGGTTTCATTTGTACTGATTTGATAATTAGCTTTAATCTGGACAGAACCTTGAAGTTGAATTTTTGCGAATGCTAGAGTTATCAGATTCTTCTGGATATGGAATTCAAACTCGAATTGCACAGATTTAAAATAGTTCCAAGATAAATAAGTTTATCTTGATAGGAAAATGCCATGATGTATATATAAAATAACTAATGAAAAGTTATAAGGTATCTTTTTTTATTTGCTCCAATTTACAAAGAAAATGGTGTAAACAAAAAAAATCTGTATTGTAGCAAAACATACGGAAGGTACCATTTTTAACGAATTTCCATTTTTTTACTATGAATACTCATGTATGATAAAATCTGGTCTAATGAAGAGTAGAATAATGCAGAGTTGTAATCTCTGAATGCAGAAATAATCAAGTGATGGAATATATAAGTGTCGACATAGAATATTCCACTAATCATACATATACATATGCTTTACAAGTAATACAGAGGTCAATTGGTGGCATACAAATGTCAAATGGGAACATATGCGGATTACTGTAGTTTTGACAAGTAAATTGTATAAGAGATGCGAAGAGAAAGATCTGAGAACGAATATTGCAAAATCCAAAGGAATAGTGATAGAAAAGTGTGAAAGGAAAAATAAATGCGACATCTGGGTGAATAATAAAAGATTGGAGTAAGTTGAGGAATTCCACTATTTGGGTAGTATTTTCTCAGACGATGCGAATTAAGATGGATATCGAACGGCATGTAGCGATAGGAAATAATGTCAATGGGGCACTCAAACATATATAGTCTAACCAGACTATCAAAATCTATTAAGATGATAGTCCATAATATTCCTTTGGTGCCAACTTTAATGTATGGCAGTGAAACGTAGACGTGGAAAGAGACAGAGGAGTCAAATAAATCCTGTAGAAATATGTGCACTGAAAAAATACATAGTGACAATGTATAACAGAATACGGAATGAACGTGAACTTAAAGGCAGATG
Organism: Odontocerum albicorne; assembly: GCA_949825065.1. Taxonomy (NCBI): domain Eukaryota; kingdom Metazoa; phylum Arthropoda; class Insecta; order Trichoptera; family Odontoceridae; genus Odontocerum; species Odontocerum albicorne. The sequence continues at coordinate 23,088,892 of OX463855.1, forward strand.
TGTTAAGTAAGATGAAGAAGAGCATGCCGAGATGGTTTGGACATGCGGAATGAGTTAATGCAGAAAAACTAACAAAACAGATATATAGTGCAAATGTGAGAGAGGCAGACCAAGAAAAGTATGATTGGATCAAGTGAATGACATTCTGAAAGAAGGAAAAGTAGAGTCAGAGAATAAAGAAGAGGCTAAAGATGTGTTGATATAGGAAAGTATGGCACACTGTCTTCTCTGCTTACCTCAACAGGGAAATGGCGTTATATTTACAAAAAGGTAATTTTTTAAGCTGATTTGGACATGCAGAAGATATGAATGATGGAGGAATAAAAAACGTATAATACTGATAAAGTGTGTAAATAATAATATGAGGTGCCCAGCAAATAAAAAATGATATTAATTCATCATCAATATACATATTTATTGGCTTAAAGAAAAAAAATTTCTTCAGTGTCAATCTTTCACTGGATACAGCAAGTATTGTCCTTAATTTTGTTTTATCAAACGTGTTAACCATATAAAAATTAAAATAAAATAGAAATTGGAGAAATGATTTCATAACAGTAGGAAGTAAAAAAAACACTTTCATATTGAAATTTATATTAAAATAAAAATACATTATAATTAATTTAGCCTTGGTTTCTTTTCAGGTGGAGGTTTCATTTCCTGTTTGACAATATCAGGTTGCCCAGCATTGCCACTTGAAGGTCCATTGGCAACAGTGCTGACACCATTAGTAACTGGAGGATTACTCGGTTCTCCTGGTTCCTGCTTTATTGTTATGTTGGCAGTTGTCGAATTTTCCGCTGGTTTTTGATCTGGAGGTCTTTCATTGTTATTCTCTATCTTGACATTTACACCATTAGACTATAAATAAATAAAATAAAATAAAAATTAAAAATAACCAAATTTGGCAATAAGTTTACTATTTATGTCGTTGCTGGGTCTCGTAGTCGAGGATCCCCTCGCTATTCCAATGTCGTCCAAGTTAGTTGGAAAGCGAAGCTGTGCCGTTAATTTTGTTTTGAGTGAGTGCGCCGTTACACACCAGCAAACTTACCGACCACACTGCTGCATTGGATTCAATGGCAAACCGAAGTGAGACAGTCGGAGCACACTGGCATGTTTTTCTCTTTTTTGAAAGAATAAATATTACTGAAGTCATAGGTATCCTTATACCCTCCAATACTAGGTAGAAAAAATGCCTGTATCATTTATGGGGAGTAGCATAGCACGGAGTTCGAACCAGCGACCTTCTGCATAGAAGTCCAGTCTGTTACTGCGTAGCCATACACCTCACTGTTTATGTAATCCATAAAATTTGGATGCCTTAAGTTTGAAATGTGAAATTGAAAATGCCTAATTTCTGAGAAAAGAATTGGTCATGAGCCCAGGGTATTGAGACACCTCAAAGAGTTGTGGGCAAGACTCTAAGAGACCAAGTTAGGAATGAGACTATAAGAGAGATATATGTATTCGAGATTAACCCTGAGAGTGCTACGAGAAAAAAATATAATTTTCTATCTAGTGCTGAGATATATTTACGATTCGGACATTCGTGATAAATATTTATTTTAAACAACAAAAAAACAAAAAATATATATTTTTACAACATAAATATATTTTAGAATATGTACCCTTGTATTCTAAATGAAGGATATTCATTTAGAATACAAGGGTAGAACAAATTTCTTCCACTGCTATAGCAGTGCGCCGATCTCTCAGGGTTAAACCCCGAGCACTTCACAAAATAATAATTTAAGCTGACTGGGACTTATAGTTGAGCAATATAATTAACCTTGTCTAGAAACTATTTATTAAATTACGGATGCTTGTCGCTTATCTTGGTTGAGGACTCCTCATTTTATAAGTTGTAATTGCATAATTTGGATACCAAACTTTTATTATAAAATTTTATCATTATTTGGCTTTTTCTTTTTATCTTATTGACACTTTTCAAGTTCCAGAGAGTTCACTCCTATCAATTAACGTCTTAAAACAATTATTTTTATAGCCTCTCTTACATTCCATTCATAATTTTACTCAATCAAATGTGTGTCCTCTAGAGATTTTTGTAATATTCAAAGTGAACTATAGTCAAATATCTCCTGAAATAGTCACTGCTAAAATTGACACCCTTAAGATTGTTTATTTGGATTTTTATTCAGAGTTAAATGTATAATTTTATTTTGTTTTATATTTGATACATTTTTATTCAGAGTGAATTGTATAATTTTATTTTGTTTTAAATCAACGACATCAAATAAAATAAGTATTACAAAAAAATCAATCAAACATCTAAAAATAATAACAAGAACAATGATTACTCATGCTTCTCTGTGAAGTGGCTCAATTATGCCAACAAAGTTAATTAAGGAGTTCAATCCTCAATTCATCCACTAAAATATAGAAAATACTAATATCGGATTTCTTTTTGGCAAGGTCATTTTGTGAGTGGTGAAGCTTTTAATAGCTTAGTTCGTGAATACAGTACCAAAAACAATCTTAATTTATGATACAAAAGTTTGTCATCAACAATGGGTTCGCTATTTTTCCTGTTAGTAATTTGTATATGTACAAATAGAAGTAATAGCCAAGCATAACCATTAATTTTTTAGATACAGCAAGGCCCTAATACATATACATATACGAGGACGGTCCGATAAGTACTTAGCCTCACTGCCCGATGGCACCACTATCGTAAGAGCAATTTTTTATCGCGTAGTACATTCTCGTTGACAGCTACTGTCAAAATTTCAGCTGAATCGGACGCGTAGTTTTGTTTTGACCGCGTGTGGTCGCACGTCGGTTTTTGATGAGCCAAGCCCAGGTGCCCCGAAAACGGCTACCACGGAGGATAACGTGACAAAAATCTACGATCTCGTATTGGCAGACCGCCGATTTAAGGTGCGTGAGATAGCTGAGACAGTAGGCATCTCAAAAGACCGCGTGAGCCATATCCTGCATGAAGTATTGGGCATGAGAAAGCTGTCGGCGCGATGGGTGCCGCGTTTGCTCACTCCGGACAACAAGCGCAACCGTGAGACCACTTCAGAGCAGTGTTTGACGATGTTTAAGCGCAATCCGAAGGAGTTTCTGCGTCGTTTCGTGACCGTCGACGAAACATGGATACACTGGTACACACCCGAGACCAAGGAACAGTCGAAACAGTGGACTTCACCCGGCGAACGTGCTCCGAAGAAGGCGAAGACTGTCCTATCGGCCGGAAAGGTGATGGCCACCGTTTTCTGGGATTCAAAAGGTGTGATCTACATCGACTTCCTGGAGAAGGGCAAAACGGTCACAGGGCTCTAGTATGCCGAATTATTGGACCGATTCGACGCCGAATTGCAGAAAAAAACGGCCCCATTTGGCGAAGAAAAAAGTGCTCTTCCATCATGACAACGCACCGGCTCACACCTTCGCCGTTGCCATGGCCGAATTAGGCTACGAACTGCTGTCTCATCCACCGTATTCTCCGGATTTGGCCCCATGCGACTTCTTTTTGTTTTCAAATTTGAAAAAGTCACTCACCGGGCAGAAATTTGAGTCGAATGAGGAGGTTATCGCCACCACGGAGGCCTACTTTGCAGACCTCCAGAAAACATATTTTTCAGACGGGTTAAAGAAGTTGGAGCATCGCTGGGTCAAGTGTATCGAACTCAATGGAGATTATGTTGAGAAATAAATCGCCACTTTTCCAAAATTTTTGTTATTCTTTTGTAGGCTAAGTACTTATCGGACCACCCTCGTATAAGGCCATGAATCGGTCGATCTTTTTGAATGGTGAAGTTAGTGACGTTATGTTCTGAGGCTGAAGGGATATTCTTTCTCTTTTCAGTAGATGTGAAACTTGTAGAACTTTCTGCCTTTTTTGTTACAGCTTATGGATTATTTATAAAACATTTCAAAAACTTTTAAAATCTCTCAGATAACATTGAAATATATAATACAGCATTCATTAAACTGTCAACCAGATAAGTCGTTTCCTACACATTGAATTAGTCAATTAACTGCTATGTGTAAAAATCGTTGAGATGTCTCTTTCACCTAAGTTTCGCAGTTTAATTTATTTTATAAACAGCAATCAAATGCAAAACAATTTGAATAAATTGAAAAGTTGTTTGTTTACATCACGATTAATTCTCATAAATATGGTTGTTTAATATGTACCGGTTTTGTTTTTTTTTAATGTGTTGACTTGAATAAATGAAATTAAACGTCTTTCAAAATTGCAAAATTATTATTTGAATTGCATAAACATTATTTTTTTTTTGAAAATTATCTTCAAGAATGCCATTGTAATAAATCATTGCAATCCATTTTAGAAGGAATTTGTTACAGGACGTCTAAAATTATTTAAAATAATTTAGTTAAAATTCAAAATGATCTTATTTCTGATGCTCAAATAGAAAAATAAAAAGTTCAACTACATTATTGAATTATTTCGTTTCCCTCTTATATGATGTACATTTGAAAAATTATATATCTTTTTGTTAAGATATAAATTGAATTTATTATTAAATAAATTGAATTTTTACCGTTTTCAAGCACTTCAAACATCAGTTGCAGGGAAAACTTTCAGGATGAAAAGTAATATAAAAAACCATCTATAAGATTTTTTTAATAACAAATCTATTAAATTTTATAAAATAAGGGATTTGTATATAAACTAGTCAAGTGTAAGGAGAAAATCGTTCAACTTTTTTTTTTTAAAAAGGGCTTAAATTTCTCAGATGATCTAATATTTCTTCGAGGGGAAGCTGTCAATAAAGATGAAGCATTTTGAAATTGAAGAGAATCTCCTTAGATGGATAATTGGCACATACAATCTACCACTATGCATGCATGATGACATTCAATTAATGTCACACCTGATGGCTTGTGCAGCTGTTTGAAAGAAGGAAGCTCAAATGACATAGCAGTTGCATCTTTCTGAACTGATGATTGGAATGGAATACAAAGGCAGATTTGTTTATTATTTTAAAACTTAAAAATAAATATAATTGTTACCGGTCTGGTATCTGGTTGCTGTGTAGTAGGCAAAGGAAATTGTCGTACAAGCTCAGCCAATAACATGTCAACCCTTTGCCTTTGGAATATAGTGGATGGCTCTTCTTTTGGAACAGAGGGTGTTTCTTTTTGTGCAGTCGCTTGAGGTGTTGTATTCCCTAATACATTTCTATCTGAACCTAAAATTTTACACAAAATACAAATTTACAGTAAATAGTTATATTATTTCATATTTCAGAATTCAATAATGATAATAATTAAATAACATAATTAGATAATTTCTGGTATTTTAAAAGTAATTTTGAGGAAAATACATAATTAGTTCATTTCAGTTATAACCACTATACCTATTAAACATGCTATTGAGGAAGAAGATATAATTAGACCATTTCTGCTATAATCACCATTCCTAGTAAATGTAATTTTGAGGAAGAAAGCGTAATTAGATAGTTTGTTATGTAAAGATAGTTTTGAGGATGAATTTATTTATATAAACTCGTCATTTTTGGCAGTTTCATTCCGATTTATAAAAAAATACATAATATACCTTTAATGTTAAACCTTTATACAAACTATCATCACCTATATGTCCCATCAGAAACACAGGGATGCCATAAAATACCTTCATCCAGGTAAGTGGACGATAGCCGAATATATATTCAGTGTACCAGCTCATAATGTCCTGTCCTGTATTATAAAAAATAAATCTGGCAGCCCTATACTATCTCAACTGTTTTATATTTCAAAAACATGAATAAGCATCCTGTTTGTTCCATTTGGAACAAAGGGACGCTATAAAATGCATCCATCTTAGTAACATGAATACTAGAATAAAGTAATTAGTATAAATAAAAAATTTATTACTGGTTTTTGGTTTGAAATCCCACGAATAACCTTTACTTGGATGATATCTCGAATATGAAGTAGCCTCTTCAAATGATGATTGTAAATGATGCACTGCAGATAACTGAAATTCAAGTAAAACAAATAAATATAATATTAATGAAAAATAAAGTCAGAATGTAAAAATACTTAAGGCAGTATTTTGTGATTTTACATTCTGTAAAATCACAATATACTTCCTTCGACTTGTTCAGTCCCTTCAGTTTTTTCAACTCTAAATTTCTTCTTTTTAAATTAAATTCGACCATAATGTTCCTCTACCACAACTCTGACATACATTCTGAATTGTAGATTTGTTTAGTCAGTTAGCCATGTTCAAATCACCTGAGCATGCACTTAGTTCACATTCATCCTAAGCAACTACATTTTAATTCTATCATATATCACATATTTTTCTCAGCGCATGTACTTTCACCACATTTACTTATCAGGAAATGGCGTGATAGTATGTTAAAAAAATTGTCATCAGATTTCAACACTTTTAGGTCCTTAGTTTAGAACCTAGCTTAGTTATGTATCCAAGGTTTTATATTATTTTGAGATACATACATTTTTGATCTCTTCATTCTTTCACATAACACATCGATCAATAAGTCCCGGGACTAACTACTAAAACAACATTTGTTTGCCAAAATTCTTCTTTATTCATCAGCATAGTCTCCTTCAAGAGCGATACATTCATTCCAACGCTTTCTTTACTTTTTTATGCCAGCCGTGTAGAACGAATCTTTGGTTTCAAAATAGGCGTTTGTTTCGGCAATCACTTCTTCATTGGAGCCAAACCTCTTTCCCTGGAGCATCTTTTTGAAGTCAACACACGAAATTCGGTTTTTTCCATTTTTTGAAAATAGCAAAAGTAGCGTCACTAAAACCACTGTAACTCAATGACACAATGTCGGAATGTCATGAAAGTTTGACACATAACTTCTAAAGGTTGGTACTAACTGAGAATGGTATGGATTTGTTATTAGAGGCGCCATCTGTTGGTTAGTCCCGGGACTTATTGATCGATTTGTTATATTATACATATTGGGTTGTCCAGAAAGTAATTTCATATTTCTTGGAATACATCATTGGGTCAAAATTTTTAATTAGGAACTTCATTCAAAATGTGCTGAATGTACCTATATAATTATGAAAGGCAATAGTCTACAACATTTTTTGTACTTGATGCTTTTTTACTATAGCAAAGAAAAAATACGATACAAACAAAAAAAATATATGTACAGTATATGACAGCGATGCACTAAACGATTGTGTGTCATATGTGGTTAAACAATTCTATAATGTTTACATGACACTCAAAGATGGTATCCACTTTGGAAGGGCGATTACGTCGAAAATGACAGTCCTCAAGCATTTGGTGCAATTTTGTTTGAATTTGACTTAAAAAATACGAAATTACTTTCCGGGCAACCTATTAGATTTCTTTCAGACATAGGTGAAGCAAACTTTCAATTTAATAAAATGAATATATTGTATACTTACCAAACGAGAATTTAAAACACTAGCTAAATCAGGTGCTTGGTAAATAATTCCTGCTATGATATAATAATCTGCTAATGGAGTAACTTGGGTTGATGAGTATCGTTCCTGTTTTCTAATGACATACAAAATAGGTTCTTGGACATGAAGAAGCATGTATTCGGGACCAATCATGTTGCTAAAAAAAAATATAATGAAAGAAGTTTTAAAATAAATTAAATACATACAAAATTATTTAAACTTTGGTTAACTTCAAATTGACTACCTAGGCTAAATTATTAAAATATATTTTGATACCATAAAATCATTTCAGTGAACTGTCACAACTGGAACAGACTTTCAGTGTATATGATTTAATTGTTGTTGGACAGATTAATAGTCATTTGACAATTTCTTCCAATCAATTAGAAAAATGTATCTCATGATGGAAGTCTGGCAGGATGTTGTACAGGAGGATAAGGATCTACAAGTGTTATATTCCCACTGCACATAAAATTTAAAAATTAACATTCAGGCCCACACACACACACACGAGTGCTTACACAATAATCAAACAAATATCAATGTTAATAAAGTAGACCAATATAAATATTTGATAGTAGATCATAAATTTAACAAGGAAATCTAGTGGAAAGTGTTTTTTTAATCGGACCATTGATGTGCTGATGCAATGATAGGAAAGAATATCTAACGCACACTGCGCAAACCTCTAACTATTGGTTGAGGTGTTAGCTAGATTTTGATTTTCAATACTAATACGAGTATTACATGGATCTCTGTTTCACTCTTTCAGGGCCCATTTTTCATACGAGTAGAACTGAGATAGACAGATGTTAGAATTTTATATTTTTTAGCATAACTAACCTAACCGCACCAACATAAGTGAGAACCACTGAACTAAGATATTGGATGAGTATACTGTTCATCGAGAGCAAATTACTGTGTCTGTTTGACAAGAACGTGTATGGCGAAACCCGGAAAACTATTTGGGAAAAAGTTTAAAAAAAATATGCACATACTACATGATATAAACCGTGATGCTTCATTATTAAAAAGTTGTCCAGTCGCCTCCACTTCCTACTAATTTTATAGTATAATCTAGGGGCAAAGACTTTCATATAAGTCGAATCTGTCGAAATAACTGCTTGACGTTCCAGATCTTTTTCCCTCAGAGCTTGAACTTCATGAGTGCCCAAACACTTTCTATGAGATTTGCATCTGGTAACTGCGACGGCCAATCCATTACGTCATTTTTCTGTTTCCACACAGTACAAAGACGACTCCTATGTTTTGGGTCATTGTTCTCTTACAGTAGCCAATTTTCATTTTTTCTTATAAACCACCTTTGGTCAGATGGTAATAGAGCCCTCTGATATATTTTAACCATTTTAGTAGCACTCATAGATTGTTCTATCAACCTATAAGTCGGACCAACCTGCCTTTGGAAATGCAGGTAGAGCAATCACATTTTCTAACTGTGTGTATCCTCATATAGACGTTTTTCATGCGGCTCTCAACTCCTTCAGGAAAAAACTCTATAATAAAATTTTTTATGTTATTTAACTATATTTTGTCATTTTAGTGTAAGATTTTTATTTTGGGTTTTATCAAATAAGTCTTAATTTTGAATTGTTTTATGCATGTTTTTTATATTTGTTCATTGTAGCAATTAGGGAAACCTGTAACGTGCAAAGGACTTTAAAAAATAAATGGAGTTTAAATCAAATTCATTCTGACATACATTGTCATCCTGTGTTATTCTTAGTACACGTATTTCTACAGCATTTATTTGGCTCCTATAAGTCTTTTTCTACGTTCATATTTCCCTCCCATACATCAAAGATTTTACTAAAATACTGTTACGAAAACGTTTAATCTTGCAGTTCACAATTTGAAACCATTTGGGTGATTAATTTATTTTACTATTTACTAGAAGTTATTATTAATGCCCCAGTGAAAATTCATTCTAGTAGGTCACGAAATTTCCTTTGAAAACCTCTACATTTCAATATAAAATAAGTCGACTTACTTTAATTGTTCTGGATTTAAACGTTGCATTTTAATAGTTTCATTATTGCAGCTCCTGTCATAGAATGGATTAGATCTTTCAGAGAAATAATCCATAACATTCGACCGATTAAGCATTGGAATCCAAGCGGAGTCGTGCCATGATACGCACAGGGGATTTTCAGCTGCTAAAGGCATACCACAAATTCTTCCCTGCATCATTTTGTAGATATCTTAAGTATTCGCAAAATATTTCAACACGATTTTAAAAACTATATTTACGTGCTACAAGACAAACGCAAATTATAAAAATTATAAACGAAACACAAACGCTAGTTACTTGTCATACTGACAACGTTAAAATTACATAGATAAACTTCTTCTCACTCTCTCTCTCTCTCTCTCTTTGAATAATGGCCGTGAACTCCTATACATGAAGGAGTATACGCCAGTGTCAAGTGATGGATGAACGTCTTTTCTCTCTCTTTGAATAATGGCCGTGAACTTCTATATATGAAGGAGTATATGCCAGTGTCAAGTAATGAGTAAACTTCTTCCTGAAAATGGCCGTGAATCTGCACATGAAGGTATTTCTTCTTGAATAATGGCCATGAACTTCTACATATGAAGGAGTATACGCCAGTGTCAAGTGATGATCATAAATATAACCATAAACGATATACCATAGGCAAAACCACGAATAATTGGGGAAAAAATTGGCATGATTTTATTTTTAAATGTGGCAATAAGTGTTCAAACGTCAAAATACTTTAAATAGACCACGCAAAGATAAGCGGACAGATTATCGTGAAAATCAAGATTAGCAAATGGACTAAGTTAAATGTGGGTTATATATTTAGAATGTGAGTGACAAAGATCTCCAGTATTTATTTTGTCACGTTCTCAATAAACGGGAATGAATTAATTATTCGAATGTTACTAAAAGCAGTTAAAGAGAAAGTGCTTGCATTTTACACTCACGAAAAACAATACATTTTAAGAAACACAATGACAGGTCAGTCTTAATATTTGAAAGTATTCAATATTTTTACTTTTAAATCTAAAATAATTAAAACAAAATTTCTCTGTATTAACAATGTATGAATAATTATATTACACTTCCGTTGGCGTACAGTACAACCTGCTTGCCTGATAATTTATTCCAATCAACCAGAAAGATGTTTTAAAGCCTGTATTGAAAGAACTAGATTGATCCAATTTTTTATTTTTGGGTACTATCCTGAATCGAACTCACAACTCCTGGGTTGGAAGACAAGCATTCTACCAACTAGGCCAAGGAAGTCATCTCAAACTAGGTTTGATTGTTTCATTTTAAAAGTATTCTCAAAGAGTCTGGAGAGTGTGTCTTTTAAATACAAATTATGAATTAAATAATATCGCAAAACAAGTATTACCTGGAACAATAACTGAGCTTATTCAATAAGCGCCCTGATAATATCAGTGTCAGCTTAGATGCCAAAGTTAATTATTAGCGCTTCTCTAGTAACTAGTCTGCTTCCGCAAACAAAAATCTAAACCAAGCATGGCCAACCTGCAGGCCACATGTGGCAGGGTGTTTTGTTCGCCTGTGAATTGTTTTTCATAAATCATGAAAAAAATAACAAGGCAAAGTTGTTTAATAAAACTTCAATAAGAACATATTTTTTATAAGCACTTAGAATAATGGACAGCCACCTAGAAAGTTTATTCCGTGTTGCTACTTTATCCAACAAGCCAGACATAGATAGTCTTGTGAATGATTAACAATGTATCCACATAATTTTTTTTTATTAATTATATTGGAAAGTTTGATAATTAAATTTTATGAGAGATGTGAAGAGAAAATTCTGAGAATAAATGTTGCAAAATCTTAACTAATGGTGAAAGAAAAGTGTGAAAGGAAAAGTAAATGTAACATATGGGTGAGTAATGAAAGATTGGAGCAAGTTGAGGAATTCTGCTATTTGGATAATATTTTCTCAGATGATGAAAGGGTTAAAACAGATATCGAATGGCATGTAGCGATAGGAAACAAAGTCAATGGGGCACTAATACATATATAATCAAACCAGACTATCAAAATCTTCTAAGATGATAGTCCACAATAGTATTTAAGTGCCAACTTTGATATATGGGAGTGAAACGTGGACACGGAAAAGACTGAAAAGAGCAAAATAAATGCTGTAGAAATGTGTGCTTTGAGAAGAAAACTATATAGAATAACAATGCATGACACAATACGGAATGAAGTGATTAGGGATAGTAAACATAAGGCTAATGTGTTAAGTAAGAAAGAACAGCATGCACAGATGGTTAGGGCATGTGGAACGAATGAATGAAGAAAGACTAACAAAACAGATATAGTGCAAATGTTAGTGGAAGGCATGTGAGAAGAAGACCAAGAAAAGTATGGTTGGATCAAGTGAATGATATTCTGAAAGAAAGAAATGTAGAAAGTCAGAGTAATCATAGAATAGATGTAGAAGGCTTAGGATGTCTGATTCTCTGTCCTATCTGCCTACCTCGACAGGGAAATGGCGTGATGGTATGTATGTATAATTATTCTATTTTTAATATTGCAATAAAGAGTTGGTGATATCGTAGGTAGGATTTTTGATGTGTTAATTTTAAAAAGTAGACGTGTGGCCCGTGAACCAAAAAAGTTGGTCACCCTAATCTTAATAAAAGCTGCTCACTTTGTGGATATAAAGTTATAGCATCGCTCGAAACCACTCAAAAAAACTTCTGAGAAAATATTATTTGAAGTTTTCATGGTATTGATTTTTGTATGGACTATTTTTATTTTAAGTCATATAAAATTTATTCACATTATGGTGAGGTTTAATAGGAAAACACTTGACGTGTTTGCTTGTGTGATAAAAAAAAAGCATTCTGTGTAGAATAATACACTTTTTTATTTAAATATTAGATATGATAATTCCAATATATCTGTTAGATCCACTTTTTTATGAATTTGACGTTTTTGTTGATAATCACTCCAAAAAATATTTTCTATAATTTCTTAAAAAATACATTTTGCTTCGAAAACCATTAAATCCATATCTTAATTCAAATTTCAACATTCATATTCAGCATCAGAGCTCCGAAAATTGTTTAAATTTAATATGGCAGATTATTTTATTCTGAAATGTGTGAATTATTTTACTAAATTAAGTTATATAAAAATTGTTTCCTACTTAAAAACTATGAAATAATGGAGTATTTTAGAAAATTTACATAAAAAACAAGATAACCATAATATGGATATTTGTATTTTTCATATTGTTCTGTAGTGGGTGACTGAAAAGAAGTATACCATTTAGTTTTTTCTTCTATTTGTAGTTCGAAAGTAATACATTTTTATTAAGCAGTCAAGGTGTCGTTTTGTTGTAAACTTTTATTATTGCCAGTAGAAAAAAAATAGTAACAACTTTTGACTATTTAAAAAAATTACATTTGAAAAAAGAGACTGCAAAGGTAAAGAACCCTAAATCTCCAAATAAAATACTTCATAACAGGGTAACAGAAATTGCTGACTATGCCTACCGTCAAATCCTTTGAGAGTATTAACTCGTATAAAAAAATACATTTGAAAGATAGAAGTTGCCTATAATTACATGATTAATAGGAATACAGCACAGTTCGATGCAAATATTTCAATCATGGATTGGAATATAAAAAAAACAAACATAAAACCATATAGCAGTAAATATTACTATAATGAATGGTATGAATCTTAAATGATTTAAAATTGAGTTAGATTTTGAACTGAAATTTAACATAACGGAATGTCAAAAATGATGAAAGTTATATTCAATGATTTACTATGAAAAAAAAAAACAAGTCATGCCATTGAAAATTTTTATATGGGATAATCTTTCATTTAATATTTTTTTACATTGCAAACCTTTTTATTTGCTCTATACTTAGACATGACATTTATTCAATAATATGAGCATTTAAAATTTTTTTTTAATAAAACAACTAAAAAAAAGTTTTTTATATATAATGATAACACATCGATCAATAAGTCCCGGGACTAACTACTAAAACAACATTTGTTTGCCAAAATTCTTCTTTATTCATCAACATAGTCTCCTTCAAGAGCGATACATTCATTCCAACGCTTTCCTAACTTTTCTATGCCAGCCGTGTAGAACGATTTATCTTTGGTTTCAAAATAGGTGTTAGTTTCGGCAATCACTTCTTCATTGGAGCCAAATCTCTTTCCCTGGAGCATCTTTTTGAAGTCTGCAAACAGCCAATAGTCGCTGGGGGCCAAATCTGGAGAATATGGTGGGTGCGGAAGCAATTCGAAGTTAACTCATGCAATTTGGCCATCGTTACCATCGACTTGTGAGACGGTGCATTGTCCTGATGAAAAATAACTTTTTTCTTCTTCATATGGGGCCGTTTTTTTGCAATTTCTGCCTTCAAATGCTCCAATAACGCTATGTAATATTCGCTATTGATGGTTTTTCCCTTTTCAAGGTTATCGATGAATATTATACCATGCGCATCCCAAAATACAGAGGCTATAACCTTCCCGGCCGACTGTTGAGTTTTTGGTCGCTTCAGACGACTTTCACCAGCTGCTCCCCACTCAGCTGACTGCCGATTTGATTCCGGAGTATAGTGGTGGATCCAAGTTTTATCCATTGTCACATACCGATGCAAAAACTCCTGTTTATTTCGCGTCAACAGTGCCAAACAGCGCTCTGAATCATCGATGCGTTGTTGTTTCTGTTCCATTGTGAGCAAACGCGGCACCCATTTCGAAAAAAGATTTTTCATGACCAAATATTCATGAAAAATAGTGTAAACACTACCAAATGATATCTTCAGGATGTCAGCTATCTCATTCAACTTTACTTTGCGATTTTCCATCACGATTTCGAGGGTTTTTTTTATGTGTTCTGGTGTAACAGCCTCATTTGGACGACCAGAGCGTTCTGCATCATTTGTGTCTGTACGACCGCGTTTGAAATCAGCATACCACCGACAAATGGTTGTTTTCGACGGAGCAGAGCCCGGATAACACTTTTCAAGCCATCGCTGAGTTTGAACGGTATTTTTTCCCATTAAAAAGCAACGTTCTATCAACACACGAAATTCGGTTTTTTCCATTATTTTGAAAATAGCAAAAGTAGCGTCACTAAAACCACTGTAACTCAATGACACAATGTCGGAATATCATGAAAGTTTGACACGTAACTTCTAAAGGTTGGCACTAACTGAGAATGGTATGGATTTGTTATTAGATGCGCCATCTGTTGGTTAGTCCCGAGACTTATTGATCGATGTGTTATACTATATATAAACAGAAAATCAAGACATAATTGAAATATCAACTTCACCATAAATTAAGTCAAGTTGACTCAATGTATATATTGGAATTATACACCTCAAATGACCGTAGTCATATTATGATGAAAAAATAGCTGTGCTATTCGAGAGTAATAGCATAGTGCTAGTTCTGAACTGGCACCCTTTGGCACAGAAGTCCAGCATATATCGGAATGGCCATGGACCTCAAATTCATCTATTTTCTTATAGAAATTGCAAATCAATATCTACTTAATCATTTAAATTTAAGATATTATTACAAAACGGAAGTTTATAGGAGCTACCTGTAACATCATGGAGCATGTAGATTTCGCATGTGTTTTTAATTGCCATTAAATTTTGACTATTCAAAGCATGCATTATACCAGTGTTTCTATCTGAGTGTTATGGAATCAAACAAGAAGTCTTAATAATATTTCTCCAAGCTGCAAATAAATATATTGGTGTGATCAATAGTTGACTTGATAATGATGATTAATTGTTTCAAAAGCCGCCTTATTAACAATAAAATAGTCTTATATGTTTCCCTCGAAAACCTTCACACTCCCGCTAGCACAGCTCCATAAGTAGTATGCTCTTTTAAACAATTTCAGCAACAAATGATTGTGAGAAAATTTTTAGTTCTTGACCCCACTTGCCCAGTCATGTTCTCCTCCAATTAGGAACTTAGTTCAGATGATGTTTATAAATTAAGTTTGTATCAAAATATTTCTCTTTTTTCTTGTTTTTTATTCTTAAAAACTAGATTACTATATCCTTATTGGTGTCTTGGGACACGGGCTCCAAAGATATCTCTTTTTTAGCCCATATGTCCAATATATATGATCGAATATTTTTATCAAATGTCATCCATGTTATAACTGAATAAGTACCAAAATATTATTCTTGTAAAAAATATTTGGTGGTATAAAAAATCTTAATAAACAGGATGTCTAAACATACATTTGTTCAGTCAGCTTTGATATATGCTTGGTCATTTGATCT
Source organism: Odontocerum albicorne (assembly GCA_949825065.1). Classification (NCBI taxonomy): domain Eukaryota; kingdom Metazoa; phylum Arthropoda; class Insecta; order Trichoptera; family Odontoceridae; genus Odontocerum; species Odontocerum albicorne. The sequence goes on from OX463855.1 coordinate 23,104,624, forward strand.
CTATCCACACAGATACATTTTTATATTTAAAGTAACCACAATAATGTGTAAAAATATAGCCCAAACAGTTATTTTCCACCTATGTGTTTATTTATGATAGCTTAAATCCTTTTTTCAATAACTGATAAAATATATGATCAATGATTTTTTTTTGTCTAGTTTGCATTACAGATAAATTATGAAAGATGAATAAATGTATTGAGTAGAAATAAATGCTTGTAAGGAGATTGCCTGATAAAAATCAAGTAATTACTCCTCGCAAGTAAATTATACAGAATTCTTGTTTTTTTTAACAATTCTTCCAAAAATGTTTTTTTTATTGATATATGAAACATAAAAACAAAATGTTTGTGTCAAATTTAAGATTTACATAAAAAATGAAAATATCGTAGAAGTGTGATATTTTCATTTTGAAGTGAAGGATATATCATACACTACCGCTCATAAGTCTTCGTCACCCCCTAATAATTGAGTTATTCGCGTAATTATGCAATATTACGATGAAAAATTAATATAATAAAATAATTATAAACGTTTTGCATTGTATTTAACAGAAATCACATATGTATGGATGGAGATTAGAATTTGGGAGGTGTTTTGTTCAAAAACCGGCTTTTTACAAAACAGTCACCGTTCGGTATTGTTTGTCATTCAGAAGTCCAAGCAAGCTAATCCCTTTATTGTGTTAGGTTTACAGGTAGTAGGAATAACAATTCACCGTTACGTGAATTCTTTGTCTAATTTGCTTTAAGCTTTTAGTCTTCAAATGTCCTTGATAAAGTGCACTGTTCATTTCAAAAATCTCGTATCAAAATGGTCAAAACTCGAAAGTATTATTCCGAAATCCGTTCAATGATAGTGGCTTGTTCCAATATGGGTGAAAATGTTAGAGAAATTGCCAGAGAAATGAATGGTTGAATTAAAATAGGCACTAAGTACCAAAAAAAAAAAACAAATTAAGTATGCAGTTTCGTTCTATATGTCATATATAATGAAACTGCATACTTAGTTTTTTTTTGGTACTTAGTGCCTATTTTAATTCAACCATTCAAATGAAGGTTCTTAGGAGAACAGTTGGCTGTTTTTTGAAAAAGTACGCTTTGACCGGGCGTTTGGAGAATCCGATCAGGGAGGCCAAAAGTCCTGTTCAATTGCCACCAAAACAAACCCAAAGCATAACAGAGCCTCCTCCGTGTTTTACTGAAGGTATAATAAATTGTTCTGATGCCCTCTCTTCCTCAAATCTTCGAACGAAAATTTTCCACCTGGAGCCAAAAACTTCAGATTCGTCGCTCCATAGAACATTTTTCCAATCTTGAGTTGTTCCATGACTGATACTGTTTAGCCCATTCAAGTCTCTTCTTCTTATTTTCAGCACTTAATAATGGTTTCTTCATGGCGATTCGACCGTGGAGACCTAAGTATGGAGTGAAAAAAACTAAGTATGCAGTTTCATTATATATGACATATAGAACGAAACTGCATACTTAATTTGTTTTTTTTTTTGGTACTTAGTGCCTATTTTAATTCAACCATTCATTTCTCTGGCAATTTCTCTAACATTTTCACCCATATTGGAACAAGCCACCATCATTGAACGGATTTCGGAATAATACTTTCGAGTTTTGACCATTTTGATACGAGATTTTTGAAATGAACAGTGCACTTTATCAAGGACATTTGAAGACTAAAAGCTTAAAGCAAATTAGACAAAGAATTCACGTAACGGTGAATTGTTATCCCTACTACCTGTAAACCTAACACAATAAAGGGATTAGCTTGCTTGGATTTCTGAATGACAAACAATACCGAACGGTGACTGTTTTGTAAAAAGTCAGTTTTTGAACAAAACGCCTCCCAAATTTTAATCTCCATCCATACATATGTGATTTCTGTTAAATACAATGCAAAACGGTTATAATTATTTTATTATATTAATTTTTCATAATATTGTAATATTGCATAATTACATGAATAACTCAATTATTAGGGGGTGATGTAGACTTATGAGCGGAAGTGTATATGGAAATTGTACGTTGCTGAAATATCTTGAATTAAAAAAAAAAAGTTCATTATGTTTATGTGACCAATAACCATTTTTTGGAAAAAAAATATACAGAACTGCAATCGCTAATACAAGCATTTTTTTTTTATGATTCTTTGAATCTTGTCAACTTAGATACACTATTACATTTAACAATTTGTTTTTGATTAGCAAAATTGTTGTTTTATAATTTCAGATATTGATGAAAACTCACTTTGTGTTGTGCCTTTACATTACCATCCTGAACTATTGAAGGAATGTTGTGATTTAATAAATGATGAATGGCCTCGGAGTGAAACAGCAAGAATTTTAAGCCTCAAAATGTCATGTGACAAAATGCCAACATGTTTAGTTTTATTGAACAAAGAGAAAAAAGTTATAGGCCATTGCAAGCTGACACCTATACCTAGTATTAAAGAGAGCTGTTTTATAGAAGCTGTAGTGATAAGTAAACCACTTAGAGGAAAACGATTGGGAACATTTTTGATGAACGCTGCTGAAGAATATTGCAGATCAGTTCTTTTATTATCGATGATCCATCTCTCAACAATTGGACAGCAAAATTTTTATAAAAACTTAGGTTATAATGTGTGTGAGCCAGTTTCAATATATGGAAATTTCCCTATAGTAACAAATGGCGAAAAATTCATTCGACAGAAAGTTGAAAAATTGAATTTAGAAAACCCAAAATTACCAATTCCACCTCCTCCACCACTTCAAAAAAATGAAAAATTGAAATTAGTCAAAACATATATGGTTAAATCAATTTTATCTTAAAATCTATGAAATGTTATTTATTTTTAAGCATAATCTATTTTTATAATAAATTATTTTTACTATAATGCAAATGTTTAACTATAATGTAAGACCAAACGAATAAAAAAAATGTTAGTTTGTTCGTAGTTAATATTGAAAGTATTCTGTATTAAAAATCATAGAACCCCACTCGATTTGGCGGATATTTTAGACCACTACCAAAAAGCATAAAATGCTCTGAAATATGTTATTCAATTAAGTTCATAACATGCCAATATACGCAGGATGCAAGCGTCAAATAGCTAACACTTCAGGTTCAATGCTGAGAAGTTCCATGTGTTGTCAAGTGTGCAGCTGGCAGCATCTGCTCTAATGGGCTGCTCATCTCTAAAAACTGTGACATCCAAATACTTAAATTTACCAACTTTGTTGTTAGACACGACGCTGATGTACAGGGAGTGTCCTGATCATCTCCATTTTTCATACATTTATAAGTAGATCAACATGGAGAGTTCTCTGATAAGATTGTTTCAAGTTCCACCAACCACCCACATTGTGTGTCGCACTCTGTAAATCATCCACAGAGGCTCACAAGGTGATATCTGCATATTCAAGGCAAACCAGTTCTTCAGACTATTACTAACCGCCATGAATCTGAGCATGTTACCAAGGCCTAAGAGAAAAACACCCCAATTTCGAGAACAAATACCTTAGGAGGATGATAAATTAAACGCAGCAATATCCCATAATCACCTTGATAAAAGTGAGGCACAAGAGGTGATTGAATCAAGTATAATGGAATGCCTCTTGGTAGATGAATAAGAGCCAGCCATTTTGTAGCCCACTAGGGAGGGTATCGACACATTACATCCATCATATCAGTGTTATGGTAACGAGATTTGAAGTTTTGGCTAAATACGATAGGACATGGAGTGTTGGGCCTCAGAGTGACCTGGATGGAGCTATTTTTGTAGTATCTCTGTGTTCCTCAAGGAATAAAAAGTTTGTTTATTGTATAATTAATGTCTGGCATAATATGTACGAGGGTAGTCCCAAAAGTACCCGACCTAACAAAGAAAACACAAAAAATTTGGGAAAAAATATTTTTATTTCTCAACATAGTCTCCTTTCAGCTCGACACACTTTTCCCAGCGATGTTCAATAGCTTCGATGCCCTGTTTATAGTGAGAACCGTAGAACGCCTCAAAATCTTTTACCACCGAGCCATTTTTTCAAGTTTGGAAGAAGAAAATAATCCGAGGGGGCTAAATCTGGCGAATAGGGTGCGTGAGGAAGCAATTCGAAATTTAATTCATTGATTTTGGCCACCGCGATAATGGATGTGTGAACTGGTGCATTGTCTTGATGAAACAACACTTTCTTTTTACCCAAATGCGGCCGTTTTTTCTTGATTTCATCACTCAACCGCTGCAATAAGTTCGCATAATACTCGCCATTGATTGTTTTTCCTTTTTGAAGATAATCAATGAAAATTATCCCACACGCATCCCAAAAAACTGACGCCATGACCTTGCCTGCAGATGGAACTGTCTTCGCCTTTTTTGGAGCCGATTTTCCCCTTTCAGTCTATTGTTTTGACTGTTCCTTCATCTCAGGTGTGAAGTGATGGACCCATGTTTCATCCATGGTTATGAATCTACACAAAAACTCGGCTTTATTGCTGTGAAACATCGCCAAACACTCGATTGAAACATCCTCACGACGCTGTTTTTGTTCCATTGTGAGCAAACGCGGCACCCATCTTGCGCACAGCTTTCTCATGTCCAAACGTACAGCACTTTTTGAAATGCCCACCATGTCTGCTAGCTCGCGCACTTTCAATCGACGGTCATCCAATACCATTTTGTGGATTTTCTTGACCATTTCTGGCATGGTCACCTCATTTGGTCGACCACTGCGATGTTCGTCTTGGCAGCTCGTACGGCCTCGTTTAAACTCTGCCACCCAATATTTTACTGTTGTATACGAAGGAGCAGACTCCCCCAGAGTAGAATCTAGCTCGGCTTTGATATTGGTTGGACTTAGACCTTTCAAATGAAAGTATTGTATCACATAACGATGACCAATTTTTTCCATGTTTACAAATTCACTGAGAGCGTTCACTAAACAACGTAGCATCTTAAAACTTGAAACTTAAGCTTTATAAGTTTAGTACTTTCTACCATAGTAATTTTTTAAAGCAACAACCGCCATCTATACGTCAGGTCGGGTACTTCTGGGACCACCTTCGTACCTTATAATGTTAAAAGCCAACTTTTTTTTCTTGTAAAAAAAAATTATTATTAATTGGAAGATAGCGTGGGATCATTCTTTTGATATCCTTTGGGCATGATGTGGCTTAGTAAATTTTTATATATGCCTATGTCCACTGATTCACTTCTACTATTTTTATTAATCATATTTTCTTTTGCATATCTACTAGGCATTTCTGAAAATAGCTTATCTAAGATTGTTCTCACGCTCGAAATTTTATTTATATGACTGACTGTATTTATATGCCTGAGTCAAATTCAATTTGTAAATCATGGAAATAAATAAAATTCAATTGATTGTTAAAAGTTTTTCTATTAGCGGAGATTTTAATGTTAAAAAATATTTTATACATGAATTAACACTTAGATAAAAATTAATCTTTCTTGACATTGGCTAATCCAACAACTTTCCTATAATACTCAGGTTTAGATAAGCTTTCTACCAAAAACTTTCCTAAATCCAATTTAGAAATTGATCTTCCTGGACTTTTATCAAATTCAACAACATATTCCAAGCTGGGTACATCTGTAAAGAATAATATCAATATTTTGTGTGCTTAAAAAACGTGTGCAATTTTATAACATTGATAAAAATACAGTAGAAATGAGATATGCTAAAACAAAAAACATAATTTCTTCCAATCCCAATTTTTTTTTCTCATTATAAAACAATGAACGGTGTTTTTTTTAAATACACATAAAATTAAAGTCATAGTTAATTATCTGAAATAATTTTAGTGGAGTCAAAATTTATTTTTACTAATTTAATTTGCCAATCAAATGTTTAATATCCCAAAAAGTATGTTTGAATATGTAATAACTGTGCAAACAAAATAGCACCCAAAAGAAAAATACTAAAAGGAAACATATCTTGTTTTAATTAAAATAATCTTTTATCATAATTTGTATTTTGCCAGTTTTATCGCCATAAGTAAACTATTTTTTGTGTTGCAAATATCATTCTTTTGGCATCAGTTATTGTATGTGAATAAAAAAAGTTTTTAATTTTCCAAAGGTCACAGATGCCTCTGAAAACTAAGATTCAGGCTGCGGATCTTCTCCTTCAACCTACATCACATAAGTTTCTTACCCCGTATGCTACAACATCGTCAAATGCAATATAGTTTTAATATTTTGAAAAAATGATTGAGTAAAATAGTATAAAAAGCTGCAATATTCTAAATGAATATTGCGGCTAAGAGATTCATAGAGAAATGATCCATGCTATCTATTTTTGCCTGTTTATATGGAATTTATTCTGGAACGGGTGAAATAAACAGCACATACTGGTTAACAATTATTCAAGGAATGATTGATTGAGATCTCACTGTATGCGTTTGAAGAATAATTATTTCATTATATTGAATTCTCAAGAACAATAAAAATTTTATGTAAAAAGTTTATTACAAAGTATGGCTATTAAATTTTTTGATATGCTTCCAAAATTCAAAAAAGTCGAATCTTAATTTAACTCATATACATAAGGTTGACTTTCTTATTAGTACTAGCACATACAAAATATATTGTTCTACAAAAATAATTGGTCAGTTGACTACGGAAAAATCTAAATTAATTTGTAAATAAAAAAATTATCAAATACATGAATGTTGTTGTGCAACAATAATTTATATGCCAAATTGGAATTTTCCATAATTATCATTTAAATTGAAATTTGCTTAATTAAATCAGCATATTTTGATTAAATTATGCGAATATCAGCTCAAATTATATGAATTACAGAAAACTTCATTTTGACCCGTAAATGATTTTGCATGTTAACACCAACCATGATACATTATAATTATATATATATATATATATATATATATATATATATATATATATATATATATATATATATATATATATATATATATATATATATATATATATATATATATATGTATATGTATATGTATATGTATATGTATATGTATATGTATATGTATATGTATATGTATATGTATATGTATATGTATATGTATATGTATATGTATATGTATATGTATATGTATATGTATATGTATATGTATATGTATATGTATATGTATATGTATATGTATATGTATATGTATATGTATATGTATATGTATATGTATATGTATATGTATATGTATATGTATATGTATATGTATATGTATATGTATATGTATATGTATATGTATATGTATATGTATATGTATATGTATATGTATATGTATATGTATATGTATATGTATATTATATATATATATATATATATATATATATATATATATATATATATATATATATATATATATATATATATATAGTATATATATGTGTTCATTTTTGTCAACATTTTTTTTGAGACATTTGATTTAAAACCAAGCAGTAAAAACTGCTGTACTATAAAATCATACAAAAAAATGGTTATTTACCAGCAATATGCGGTGGAAAGACAGCGATGTATTTAAGATCACTGATTTTCAAAGCTTCATACATTCTTTTGTGATCAGCAGTGACATCCACAAACACTGGTGGAACTTTATCAAAGAAAAGGAATGCTGAAAGGCACACAGATACAATTTCCAAATTGTTGTTCTTCATTGCGCTGATTATATTTTTCATGCCCTCAGACATATCTGTAGTTGGTTTCAAATCATTTCTTGTTCCCAAAGCAACAACAACGCCGTCTATGCCTTGAACAGCCGAAATCACATCTGATACCAAAACATTACCTACAACAACCTCCACCTTATCTTTCATATTTTCAGGTACTTTGGCAGGGTCTCGGACAAACATGCGAACATTCAAAGCTGAAAATTATCAGAAATAATTATACATTGATGATTGAATAACAGCAATATAAATTATTGCATATGTACATTTTATTACCTACTAAGGTATTCTATCACAATCTAACATATTGGGAGTAGGCTAAAATTAGACACAAATGATATGTTACATTATTTTAACTATTGATAGCTTCTCTACCGATAATTCGACCATTGAGCGACCTGAAGATGCTCATTGAGTGAAATCAGTAAATATAGTATATAGAAAAAGTAAATGGAATACATTTTTTATCCATCCTCAAATGCTTTTTTCTGTTTATTATTTAAATAACAGTACTATAGCAAAAAATTACAAAACATATCCGTAATAACATGTACACATATGTGCCCACCTTCACGTATAGAATTGAAGCTTCGACTCGACAGAAGGATGAAAGTAAGATTAATACTGTGGAGATGCGTGCGTTAAGAAAAAAAGAGTGTCAATGTATGAAAGGAAGCAGAATGAAGATATTAGAAAAGAATGCATAGATAAAATGGATGTTTTAAATAAGATGAAGAAAAGAGTGTTAACACGGTATGGACATCTCTTGAATGAGTCAGAAATGTAAGGTGTGCGTGGAAGAGGTAAGAAAATGTGGCTAGATCAAGTAGACCAGGTTTAAAAAAAGTTCAAGCGAGAAGTATGAATAATAAAACATTGTGTATGACGAGATATAGAAATGTGGTGGAGGTGAAAGTTGTGTGCTTGGGTAGAAAAGTATGGAGATCTTTCTGCCTATACCACAAGGGATACGGCGTGTTATGTATGTATGCAATCATTCAACAAATTCACTTTTTTCCAATTTGTTTTTAATATCTTTTAAATATATGAAATATAAAGATTATAAAAAAAAAGAATATTGCAACAATAAAAAAATAAATCCTCAATTATGTCTACTAGAAGATTTAATTTAAACACAAATAATATTTTTTTAAATAAAAAAACTTAATTTCTTCACGATTAAAATACGTAAACAAACATTTTCGAACGTAAATTATTACTCGGTTTCAATAATAATAAATAAAGCGAATTGTTATAAAAAAGACGCATAATTTTAAATAAAACAAAATTATATGAATTAGTGAAATAACAAAGTAAGTTATTGTTAAATATTCCAATAAAAAAGTATTCTCTCTCTCTCTCTTTGAATAATGGCCGTGAACTCCAAAAGTATTCTTTCTTAAGAAGATTGGAGGAAAAAATGTTTTCATAGAGTACTTGTATAACCGCAGGTACCATCAGTTTCAAATGGTTGAATAATTTATTACCTTTTTGCAAAGCAGCTTCAACGACGCACAAGCCTGTAACCCCGGTAGCCCCAAATACAACTATTTTCTTCATTTTTATAGAATATTTTAAATTATAAAGATATTTAATAGTATCAGAAATTTTTAACCAGCACGTGATAAAACAACTCAGCGACGAAATGATAAGCCACTTTAGAAGTTGTTCAGAACATTGCCTTGTGACTCGAGTAACCTAATTGACAGCAAGCAATGTAATCAGCGACAACTGATCGAGATTACCGGCTTCGAATTATCCACTATCAGAAGTTGTCAGTTACATCCATTTTGACAGTCAAGGTCAATAAAGATGTTGCTGTGGCGAGTTATTATTTACCTACCTTAAAATAAATTAAGTCAATGAAATATTGTTTTAAAATTGGTAAGGATTATTTAACAGCGTTTTAAAAATGTTATTTGAACAGCGTTCGGATCGTATTGGACTCTAGTTGGAAATGTCAATCGGTAAAGGGATTAATTAAGGCTTAAGAATCCCTCTTTAAATATTGACGGGTCTTCCGTTTTTGAAAGATGATTCCATCCTAGAACTTATTTCTCAATAGCACTGTTAAATAAACAAATATCCCTCCATGAGCGCTGGTCAAATTTTATTTTTAAGCCTTAGTAAATCAAAGAATTAAAATATTACGAGTATTTCTTATCTTGTGAATTCCCTTAATTTAGTAAAAGTTCAAGCAGCATGTATAACTTTTGCCGTTACTGGTCCAGTGGTCTAGAATGGTCTGTTAAAGCTATGGGGATGGCTTGTGTAGCTTCAGAAAGCGCTCCAAGACAATATGAACACTACATACATACACTACACTCCACCTTAAACCGAGTGTGTTTCTATCACATATCGAAAAACCTACAAATGTTTCTTCATAGTTCGTGTACCCTTGATAAGTTTTTTGCGGTTTTCTAACCAAATATGTTTTTTTAAATATACAGATGCGAGGAAGGACCGTATCCACCTTCTTATCTTTACACTCAACTTATTTTATTATTATGAAATGGAATAAAAAAAGTTTTAATTTAATTTTGTTCTCACAAAATGGATGATCATTTCGGCTTACTTGGCCAGTGTCAATAATAAAATAAATAGTATTTCGAAATCTGAAACTGTTGCAAAACTAAAAGGACAATCTATTGTGAAGTGTTTTTCTAAATGTTTTTCACCGCCGCGGGCATTAAAACATTTAGATTAGCCCATGGAGACACACTGAAAAATGTAAATGAACGAAATTAACAGTTAGATTATAAGCGGTAGTGGGTTCTAAGAATTTATGAAAATAAAGCTTTTATGTTTATGAAAATAAAGCTTTACCTTGCCGTTCCTTTTCGAAATATTGATATATTTCTACTAAATTTCATAAATAAATCACACGGACATATTACAACATAAACATGTAGTCGCTTATATACGAGTATATACATATAATATAATCTTCATCTTTTCTTTTTTTCATGGTATGCTAAGTAAAATTATAATATGTAGTTGTTTTAATATAAACAAATTTAACTAGTTGGTGCAATATTGGTTTAATAAAATAAATATAAAAATAGTTTATTACTGCTATAAAAGCCAATAATGTATCACCTAAAATAGCTGTTAAATTGGTCTGTAAGTATGACTCGGCTCATACGACAGAAGCCGTAACCGGTTCTCATTGTTAAGTAGCACTTTCAAACTGCTTTTCAATCTAAAGTAGCATACTAATTAACTTGACTAAGGAAAAACAGTAACAATACTTTCTTACTGCTCTTCTTAGATCAAAATACATTATTTGTGGATTAAAATTTTAAGTCGTGTAATGTAATTATTCGAAATGTTTTATAATCAAAATACATTTAAAATGATAGACTCAGAGAAGTTTTATCCTAACCTGTTGTCTTATTATCCCGAAAATGGAAAAAAGTACAATTCATAGAAAGCATAATTTAAAAAAAATTCGTAATCGATTTAAGATAAATATGTTAAGGTTTTGACTATAGATTTTGATATAAAATTGTCATATTTCTGAACCAGGAAATAGTTTTAAAGAAAATATTTTTTTCCCGATAATGTGATTCTATTATCATTTTATGAAATTTTCATTTTCGTTGTATAATTGAAAAATTACACAATATTTCCATGCACTTGAACTTAAAAATCTCGATTTTATTGTTTTATTTTGAATTGTCAAATACGTGATTTACATTGTAGAATTGAGAAAATAAAATTTCAAAATAATTTCAAATCATGTTGTTAAAAATATTCATAATTGAAATAGTCAAATAATTTTCATGTGTTAAACAAAATAAGTTGAATAACAAGAAAATGTAACATTTTCATATAGTATTTCTAGAATACTCTTATTTCTACACTAAAATGTATCATTCTGAGTTCATTTCAGTCGGAATAATTTTATATATTTTAAAAACCTCTACATCCCTAATATGTCTATTGCAGCACTTGACATTGGCGTATACTTCATGAGCTTACGAACATTATTCAAGTACAAGAAGTGTCTATTGAATTTGCTTGTTTATTATTTGAGTTCACGGCCATTATTCAAGAAGAATTATCTATGGATTAGTCAACGTGATTTTGAAGTGTGTTGTCAATTTTTAGGTTACTTTCCTTTAGCAAATAAAAAAAAGACAACTTTAAAATAATAATGGTTACAACTGAGCAATATTTTCCGAGAGGAGGAAAAAAACCAAAAGCTACGTTCAACGACAAAAAGAAATTTGATGTAAGTATTAAATACAGTTTTAAGACATAAGAAATATATTGGTGGTGTAACTAAAATATATTCTTTTCTTTCCTAATTTTATCATTACTACATACTATACTAAACATATATTTTTGTTTCAATAAGTTTTTTCACGTTCAAAATTAGTAACATATTTGCGATGCCTTGTATCAGTTGTATGATTATATTTTACTGTCGGTATTATATTTATCAAGATTTACAGTTCTTACTCGATAGTTATGTCAAGTTTTTAATAATCAATTTTGTGAACTTAATATAATGTTTTTATCATTTCGAAAGTTGATAATGTAGGAGAGTTTATTGAAGAATTTCTTTTAAAAAATGTATTTGTAGCGTTTGACTAAGTCATGTAAGTCAAACATCTCTAAAATTTCATACCTATCGGATAGAAATTAAGCCATAAATGAAACATGTGTTGAACATTAGACATTATAATATCGTGGGATAGCCGCAAAAATTAGGTAACTCCACATTTAAGGTATGAAGAGTTAACATCACCATGAATATCCTTTACAATTATCTTTGAATGATAAATTTTGTAGGACTTCTAATTTCAGCAAAATTGATTAACGAGTCACTTTTTGCAGAGCAAGAAAAAATTTCATGAACATAATTACTTTGAATTCACAGTAATGAGTTATGACAAAAAAAACTAGTACTAGTGTCTAAGAACATGTACAGTATTGACTAAGAAAAAACATTTTAAATTCTGAAATCACAATATTTCTCGAACATTATTTTGGTAACTACAAAATTTTTGTTATTAACTACTAGGCGTCGGGACGATTTCGTATTAATTTGCTATCTGGAACGGCGCAAATCTCAAAATCTCTGTCTGCATTTTGTTGTTGTGCATTTAATTCCATTTTGTAAAGTACGTTGCATGCTGCACCGTACTTTACGAAATGGAATTAAAATTATAAAAAAAATGGTATGGTATTCTTAAACATTATTGAATTGTTTGTGCAAAATTAAAATTATCCGTTTTTTATTTTATTTATATGTTAGATGAAGTTTTAAATATAAATTACCTTCAAAATGCTCCTCTCCATAAAAAAACCACTCACAGAAACTTATAGTCGCATCGTAAAAAATCATTTTACTGTGTTAAGAATGTACATTTAGGAATAAACATCTTGAGTTTTATGGGAAATTTGTTTACACACTAATTATAATGTTTTTTTAAAAGGTCTCTAAGAAAATTAATCGGCCATTCACACATACACTTGCAGGGGTTTCATGTCGGCATTGAATAGGGTGACCACAAGATTGTTCGGAGCTTCGGACACTTTTAATTAATAAAATTCCACGGTGTGATGTATTTTAAAACAATTGGTTAGGCATAAGCCAATACCACACTTGACACACCAGTAACGTGTCTGGATACGACGTTTCGGGCCACTTTTTACGTATCTACAAACATGACACTCCCTGTAAACTGATTTTCTTTTTGAATTCTCTGTTTTTGGTATATCCGCAGCAAAATGTTTTTCGGTCAACTCGCCAACTCGATTAACTTTTATTATTGACCCAGGAATATGATACTTATGAACTAATTGTTTTATTACTTGTAAATAAAAATCTGTTACACTAATATTTTTCTTTGATTTGAATTTGTACATGGCATGGGCATTGATTAAAACGACATCAATTGTTCGAAAAGCAATTTTTTTGTACCACTTTACTGTTTTCCGGACACACTGGACGAATGTTATCAGCATGTCTGACCTATCAACACCTCCCATATTCTTATTGTATTGAAGGACGCAATTGGGTTTCAACACGGGAGCTTTTGTTTTCCAATTCGTTTTTCCCGTTTCAATCATTGATGCGTCGTGTTAAGTAGTCAACAGATGCATGTCCCTCTTATCATGCAATTTCATGGCAAGTTGGCATCCAGATTGTTTTGTGTCTACATCTCCTTTTTTGACTAATCCAAACGATGGCATGAATTTACGCGTTTCTTTACAGTACCGCAGGCATTGATTTGCTTGGTATGTAAATAATAGGGTCGTTTTTGGTCCATATGTAATGTCGTTTTTGTTGATGCGCCATTTTTAAAATAGTCTCCTTCAGTCTGTTAGGCAGTAAAGACGTGTTATAAGTTTCTCTTGTGTAGCGACTACCTGCTCGTGGCCTTGAGACAAAAAAAAACGGTTTCTTTTATTCCTCTGAAGACAATGGAAGAGACGTGTCCGTCGGAACAACATCTGCGGAGCTGTACACTTTTTCAATATCATTTGAAAAAGAAAGCGACAAAGGCTACTAAGGATATCTGCGAGATTTATGGTGACATTGAATATCAGGAAAGGCCAACGATGGTTCAAAAAATTTTAATCTGGTGATTTGTGTTTGGAAAACGAGCCTACAAGTAGACGACCCGTCCAGGCGGATGAAGCAGCCCTGAAGTCTGCAATCGAAGACGATCCGATGCTGACCATTGAAAAATTATCGGAAAAGGTCGGTACATCCTGGTTCAGTACTCAGAGGATCCTAAAGAAGTTGGGCAAGATTGCAACTGACCGCAACATGGCTCAACGGCTCAGCATCAGCAGATTATTGCAAGAAATAGAACAATTAAGTCCATTTCTTTGTGACTTAGTGACTGGTGATGAGAAATGGGGTTTCTATTCAAACGTTACGAAAAAAAAAACAATGGTTAAAACGCGGACAAAAGGCTGTTTCAATCCCTAAACGGTCATTGCATTCTAAAAAAGTGTTATTGTGTGTATGGTGGGATTCTAAAGGAATAATTTACTTCGAACTATTGGTCGGACAGTTGGATAGATTGAATGAAGGCAAGGGACAGACATCGCACAACGAAAAGATGACTAAGACTGTGTGCGAATGGCCGAAACGTAATATGACTTATGATTGGATGTTTGTCACGGAAAATTAATTAAAAATATTTCTGTAAGTAAAAAGGAGAATATTTTTAAAGGGTATTTGTAGTAAACACTTGACTCTATAGTATGATCATTTTTCTTTTGGTTTTTTATTGTCACATTAACGAAATACATGGAGATAAACATGACGAATACTCTGAACTACAACGTGTAGTTGGTCGTACGTAGGGACCAATTTTCTTGCACTACACATTGTAGTTGGTCGTGGCCTCAGGGTTAACTCTGTATTATTATAATCCATTGTTATTTATTTTTAACAAACACTGTTTATTCCACTTTTTTTATGACGGTATAACCCTACCGGTTTCAAGGCTTTCACCTCATCTTCAGGGGAGCGTAAAGCGGGAGTCTTGTTTACGCTCCCCTGAAGATGAGGTGAAAGCCTTGAAACCGGTAGGGTTATACCATCATAAAAAAAAGTGGAATAAACAGTGTTTGTTAAAAATAAATTACAATGTCTTTAAACCTCCACAACGTTAATGCCTTAACTATAAACAACTTATTATAATCCTATATGAATCAATTTTTATAAAATGAACTTAAGGAGTTTATAAATTCATACTTATATATATGTTCAGTTCCTTGGAAATGCAGACCGAATTGGAAAACGGAAGAAGTACAGAGGACCTAAGATAGTGCAAAAACAAGAAAACGAAGACTATTTGTCAGACAGATCATCTGATTCTGAGACAGGGATCAAATCTATTACTGCTGAGGGTATATCTCAAAAGGTCAGTTTCACATATTTCTATAATCAAAAAAAAATATTGAAATTAGTGATTTGAAGTGAAAAATATATATATATTAGTGTTTTTACAAATATTGACAATAAATCAATTATATTATGACTGAAAAATATATGGAGTTGAAAATTACATTTTTCAATTGTAATTTGTGCACAATTAAGACAAATGTTCTTATCTATGTATTTTATTTGATAATTAATATTTAATATTTTATGAAAAATTATTTACTTATACATCATTTAATACCATCACAACTTCAATTTAATGTCACTGAGGCTCGCAACCCATTGTGCCATGTTTCTAATGGTGGCAGAGGACAGAGTTAAGAGTAGGTAATGGAATATTTAAGGAGGAATAGAACAGAAGATGAATGAATTATATTATAAAATGGTAAGATTTTTTTTAGATATAGTGTGCCTACGTGAGACCAAGAATGATTCAAGAGATATAAGGTATGTTAGGAATGGGAGCCATCATATATAACAAATAAATAAAGAGGAATTTAGAAAGAGTGCAGAAGGAAAAATCAGTATAGTAAATGATGGGTTAAATATTTATGATGATAATGAAAAATGTGTTGTCTTAAAAAGTATAAAAAGTCTGAGGCATTGTGAAAATAGGAAGTAAAATAGTGATTCATGGTTGGATGTAGAAGTTGAGGTTTGTGAGAAAGAGAAAAATTAAGCAGGGAGAGAATTTACCAGAGCAAGAACAAAAACAGTGAAGAATTATTGGAAAGAAAGAGTAGAAGATTAAAACAAAATAATTGGTTGAGGAAAAGAATAACAAATTTATAGTTGAAGAAAATAGAAAGTCAAGTATGAATGTGAAAATATTTCAAAATGAAGTAAGTAAAATAAGGCAAAAAATGAGTATGAGTAGGATCAAAGATAGGAGGGAGAGGTTTGTCTCCCTGATTGTTTAATATTTATGTAGATTCATGTGTAAAGGAACTACAGATGTCAATGGGTGGGTGCCATAAAAGTAGGAATGTATGCAGAAGACTGCTGATGGACATGGTAGTGTGAATGGAGAATAAGAAAGAATGACAGTTTAATAAGTAAATTGTATGAAATGTGTGTAGAGAGCAATCTGAGAATGAATGTTGAAAAATTCCGAATGAATGTGTATTTAGTAGTATGAAGAGCACTTGGAGATAGTTTAGTCATGTAGAATGAATGAGTAAGTAAAAGTGAAAGAAATCAATGGAACTTTATGAGAAGGTGTATGGATGTGGGGGAGGTGAATTGTGTGTGTTCCAATCGAAAAGTGACACCTACCCCAACAGGGAAATGGCATAAGTTAGTTTGTATGTATATAAAACTTAAACATGTATAATATTTTGATTGTTTCTTTACTGAGAGTATGAATGTGTACTAAATTTTTGGCTTTGAACTCGGTACTGGTTAAAAAAATGACTCCATTCACTTAAATTCTTACAGCATGTATGTTAATACCTCCATTCCTACCTATACCTTTTTTTCATATTAGTTAGTATTTGAGTTTTTGCTTTTTATTGAATCTTCAATTTTTCAATCCCATTTTACTTGTATAAATTATATGAAGATTTTTTAAGCAATTCACAGATTGTGGTTTTTAATTGTGATAATTATAATTTATTGTGAAATCGATGTATTCTAGACTCTCCAAGAAGGAATGATTATTTTGGGTCGAGTGATGAAAATATTTGATACAAAATTGATAATCTCACTTCCTGGACACCTCAATGGTATTGTTGTTGCAAGTCATATTAGCTCTGCGTACACTAAGCTTCTGAAAGCATTTGTTAGTGATGAAATTGAGGTAAGTCTGTAATTCAATGAGTACTTTTTGTTATACGAGGCATATCCAGAAAGTAAGTGTACTGAATTTTTGTAGGTTACAATTTTTTTTATTTAAACAAAAAAATTACGTGGTTACTGTAGTACATATGTAAGCTATTTTTCGACATAGTCGCCATTCCTCTCAATGCAGGTGGTGAAGCGGGGTATCAACTTTATGATGCCTTCCTCGAAGTAGTTTCCCGCCAACCCCTCCATCCACTTCTCCATCTCCTCCTTTACCTCCTCGTCGGTTGAAAACCTTTTTCCACCCATGTGTAGCTTCAGGGAGGTAAAGAGATAGTAATCTGAAGGTGCTAGGTCAGGGGAATGCGCGGGATGGTTCAGGACATCCCATTTAAACGAGGCGATTAGTTCCTTCGTGGCGTTGGCCGTGTGTGGTCTGGCATTGTCATGCAGCAGGCAGACTCCCTTTGTCAGCATGCCTCTCCTCTTGTTCTGAATTGCCCTCCGCAATTTTTTTAGGGTCTCACAGTATCTTGCAGAGTTGATGGTCTCCCCTTGAGGCATACCTATATTCAATTAAAATTATGCCTTGACAGTCCCAAAACACGGATGCCATGATTTTCTTGGCTGAAATTGTGGTTTTGAACTTTTTGGCGGAGGGTGAAGAGGTGTGACGCCACTGTTGAGACTGCCTTTTGGTTTAAGGCGTGTAGTGTGCAACCCAAGTTTCATCTCCAGTAACGATGGAGCGGAGAAATTCATCTCCATGGAGTTTGCAGCGCCTCAAAAACTCTTGCCCGGCCTCCACTCGATTCAACTTGTGTTGGTCTGTCAGCTGTTTTGGGACCCACCTCGCGGGCAGTTTTCGATATCCGAGGGTTTCTGTGATGGTTTCGTGTAGTAGAGATCTGGAGATTTGCGGAAACATCGCAGAAAGTTCATCCACAGTCAATCTGCGATCGTCACGGAGCGCATTTTCGATTTTTTCCACAATTTCGTCAGTCACAATTGAAGGTCTTCCGCTCCTCTGATCATCATGCACAGACGTACGACCGTTTTTAAACTCGCGACACCACTTGTACACACTCGTACGATTCATAGCTTTATCACCATATGCAGTTTTCACCTCATTATAAAACTCAACCCGAGGTTTTCCCTTCCAAACGAGATAACGGATGACGCCGCGTATTTCGCACTTGGCGGGAGATTGGATTGACATTTTTCACGAAACGTGTTGTCGCGTCGACACTTCTCAACGTACTGACCTCGAACCGGTCTCGTTGCGGAGGGAAAGGGTCAGGCTACACGGAAGTGTAGCCAACATGTCGAAAATAAAATCCATCCGGTCGTGAGAGCCTCAGTACACTTACTTTCTGGATACGCCTCGTAATCTAATTTCATATAAAACTCCTACTTTGAAGATATATTGTGCTAGCCTTAAACCTTCCTATATATAACTATTTCTGCTAATACTAAATAATCTATATGTACGCATATGCATACGTTTACACATATACATAATATACATGTATATGTGTATACATAATATACATGTATATGTGTATACATATTTGTATTCTTTGGTATATTTACATAAATTTTGTATTAAGATGAAAATGCCCAATAAAGAGGTTGATTATTTCATGTGCTTTTTTAGGAAATGAAAAGGCTTCATGATCTATTTCACATTGGAGAATATGTGAGTGTCAAGATTTCAACAGTAACTTTAAAAAACAAGAAAAACTATTCAGTCACACTTTCTCTGCTTCCTCAAGATGTTAATGGAGGCATTCGTTTCAACAGCGTAAAAGAAGGTAAATTGGATGAGATGAAAATTTTGAATAAATTTCAAAATGTGTTGATATGGAAACGCATTAAAAATGTCGTTTTTTTTTAGGTATGCTATTAAGAGGTGCAGTTGATTCTATTGAAGACCATGGATTTGTTGTGGATTTAGGCATACAAAATTGCCGTACTTTTATGCCAAGAAAATTTACATGTGAAACTCTCAAATTAGGTTTGTTTGTTTATTATTAAACCATATTTTATTTCTCAAATAACTATATGTATTTTTTAAATACTGTCTTTTGAAAGTATTCTATCTAAGAAAATTTGTCAATATAAACCTTATGAAAAACTGTTTAAAAATTATATATTTGGTTGTCCAGAAGGTAATTTTGTGTTTCTCGGATAAATGTCAGAACAAAATTTTAATTGCTAACTTCATTCCAAACGTGCTGAATGTATCTTAAATTATATTACATTAAGCGAAATAAGTGGTGTACATAGTAATACCAGCAGAAAAAAACAATAAAAACTGTTTGAAATCTAGAAACCTTGATAAGGGACATCAGTCAGGGTTAGATCCTCACTAATCATAAATTAATATTTATTTACGTGTTTCTTCAAAAATGTAACTATCGAATGCGTGTAATATTTGCTATGGCAATTATATTGTTTAACTGTGAAAATCGAGGGGTGGGATGCTTATCGGTGAGATGGTCAAAAATTGTAACTCCACCGGGAATTGAACCCTTGTTTCGTGAGCCAAAGTACTTAACCACTGAACTATGAGAGTAGACAAATTCTTATATTGATTTTTTTTATTGAATATAAATACAATTCACATTGTATGAGTATCTTATTACATAAATAAGTTTTATTTTGGATACCTATTATACGAAGAAAAAAAATATGAAGGTACCTATATTGTGTTTTCTTTTTAATTTTTGTCTACATATTGTATAATATTATATTACTTGACTTTGGGTCACATTTAAATAAGATTCTTGTAAAAATAGTGTCGCTATTATTAAACAACTATGTTTTATTTGTTATTTCCTTAATGATTTATTTAAAAAAAAAAGAGGTCGTGGGCCGCACAAAACACCTTGGCGGCCACATGTGGCCCGTGGGTTGGCCATGCCTGGTCTAAAACAGTGTCGAGCGGAAGAACTTGTGGGGTAAGCAAGGTGAATCACTTTTAACCACCATGAAGGCTTGTCTTCATCCGAAAAAAGTCATGCAGCGTGTCTGGGGGGGATCGGAAGAGAATCGTCGATTGCCTCCATACATGGAGATGATCAATTTAGAGAAATACCGCTTGTAATTGGAATAATTGAAGGCAGCAATTGACCTGAAGCATCCAGAATTATTCTATACAAAGGGCATCGTCTCTCACCAGGACAGCGCCAGACCTTGTTGACCTGGTAAAAATTGTTACAGCTGGACTAGGGTGTCCTACTCCAACCGTCATACTCACCGACCCTTGCATCCTCTGATTATTACTTATATCAGTCTATAGAATTCCACTCACTGGAGGCCTGCAAAAATTATCTGGAGCAGTTTTTCAAACCCTAAAATATGCGAAATTCTGGGAGTCGCCCTAAAGATGATCTAAGGTAGTGGAGCAAAACAGTGCAGACATTAGAGAATGAAGTTATATCGAAATATTAAAAAAATAGCATTTGAATTTGACCTAAAAATACAAAATTTATTTCTGGACAATCCAATAAATATGTTATTTATTTTTATTTTCATTAAAACTTTTTTTATCATAATCTAATTGATATTTATGGCTTTTTTTTTTTTTTTTTAGAAATTGGTCAGGTAATATGGTGTGTTGTGAAAAAATGTCAAATGTCTCCCACTAATTCAATTGTAACAGTTTCTAATAAATTGGAATCCATCAATTCAACTTGCATATCTGGTGAGGCAGTGCAAAATTATTCAGTAAGTGATTTGAAACCTGGAATGGCTGTCAACTTTAGTGTAAATAAGGTATTATTTTTTCCCTTCACCATTTGTCATAAACTATTGATGCTTCTTTTAAATCTTGTGTATTTAATTAATTCTTATATATGTTTGATTCTTCTTCTACACCTTGGCCTCAATGCTGAGGAACGTGACCCACACTGCTGTAAGTTGTGCATATTTTACTCCAGTCCTCTGAGCATCTGCTGTTAGAAGAGCCAGTGGCAAAGGCAGACCCATAGCTCTTCACCTAGTCGCTCGAGCGCATAGGTGATCTACTTTTTCTCCTCTGACCCTCCACATTGTCAGTGACCATAAGTCTCTACATGCTGTTCCTGTGTAAAATATGACTGAATAATGTGACAAGTGCATAATCTAAGTCTCTACATGCTGTTCCTGTGTAAAATATGACTGAATAATGTGACAAGTGCATAATCTAAGTCACAAAAGTCTTATTCTTATAAGAAGAAGAATCACTTATGTATTATCTTTGTTTGCATTTTATATAATTATGTAAAATAATAGAAATTAAATCTATGTCTAATGCTAAAACAAATGTCGGATAATCTGTAAAAAAGTAACATTACACGTGTATTTTTATCTAACATATTTCTGATTTGTTTTCAATATTAATTGTACAGTTGTACAAATGTATTTATTTTAAATCATTAGACTTTTCCAAATGGTAATGTGAATTTGTTGTTTTTAGCCATTACCTGATGGTGCTGAAGGATGTATTCTCACTGATTCTGTTGGATATATTCATGTATCCCAAATCAAATCCAAACTGAATGTTGGCCACAAAGTTAAAGCCAGACTATTGTACACAATGCCTATATCCAAACTACCATTTTTCACTACAAGAAAGGTTTTTGAAACATATAATCACGATGTCGATCATGAAGCTAATATTAAAACTGGACAGATTATTGAAGATGCTAAGGTAATATATTGAAATTTGATTACATATGTAAATTAAATGTGCCTTGTAAAGGATTGTTTACTTTGAGACTGGTATTCGACCCGCCAGACAAAAATTGTGCAGGGTTGGCTCACCATGAAGAAATCATCTGAAAATGATATTGAGAGTAGAAGAAAAATAGAAATAAAATTATAACTTACATGTGTAGGAACAAGGTTAACAGACCACTTAATGTAATAAATATACAACAACCGTACTATATCAAAATATCAAATGATAATATATAATAGTGGGCTAATATATAAAATTATTTTTTGATTGAGATAATGAGTTGGGGAAAAACATACGAAATAAATTTCAATAGACTGAAATTAATGGAAAACGAAGTAGAAGTAGACCGAGGAAAGAGTGGTTGAAGATAGTTTATTTTAACTGATAAAAAGATTAAGAAATGTGAGAAACTGGAGAGTATGTATGACCAGATGTATAGATGTAGACGAGGGAGGTATATACGAGGGTGGACCGATAAGTACTTAGCCTACAAAAGAATAACAAAAATTTTGGAAAAGTGGCGATTTATTTCTCAACATAATCTCCTTTGAGTTCGATACACTTGACCCAGCGATGCTCCAACTTCTTTAACCCGTCTGAAAAATACGTTTTCTGTCTAAAATACGTTTTAGGTCTGCAAAGTAGGCCTCCATGGCGGCGATAATCTCCTCATTCGACTCAAATTTCTGCCCGGCGAGTGACTTTTTCAAATTTGGAAACAAAGAGAAGTCGCATGGGGCCAAATCCGGAGAATACTGTGGATGGGGCAGCAGTTTGTAGCCTAATTCTACCAATTTGGCCCTGGCGACGGCGTAGGTGTGAGCCGGTGCGTTGTCATGATGGAAGAGCACTTTTTTCTTCGCCAAATGGGGCCGTTTTTTCTGCAATTCGGCGTCGAATCGGCCCAATAATTCGGCATAGTAGAGCCTTGTGACCGTTTTGCCCTTCTCCAGGAAGTCGATGT
This sequence comes from Odontocerum albicorne, assembly GCA_949825065.1. Lineage (NCBI taxonomy): Eukaryota > Metazoa > Arthropoda > Insecta > Trichoptera > Odontoceridae > Odontocerum > Odontocerum albicorne. The sequence continues at coordinate 23,127,667 of OX463855.1, forward strand.
AGATCACACCTTTTGAATCCCAGAAAACGGTGGCCATCACCTTTCCGGCCGATAGGACAGTCTTCGCCTTCTTCGGAGCACGTTCGCCGGGTGAAGTCCACTGTTTCGACTGTTCCTTGGTCTCGGGTGTGTACCAGTGTATCCATGTTTCGTCGACGGTCACGAAGCGACGCAGAAACTCCTTCGGATTGCGCTTAAACATCGTCAAACACTGCTCTGAAGTGGTCTCACGGTTGCGCTTGTCCGGAGTGAGCAAACGCGGCACCCATCGCGCCGACAGCTTTCTCATGCCCAATACTTCATGCAGGATATGACCCACGCGGTCTTTTGAGATGCCTACTGTCTCAGCTGTCTCGCGCAATCGGCGGTCTGCCAATACGAGATTGTGGATTTTTGTCACGTTATCCTCCGTGGTAGCCGTTTTCGGGGCATCTGGGCGTGGCTCATCAAAAACCGACGTGCGACCACGTTGAAACTCGTTAAACCAATTTTTGACGGTCGCCATCGAAGGAGAAGAGTCACCGTACACAGCATCCAAGCGCTCTTTGATTTCGCTGCGCGATTTCCCTTTCAAAAACAAGAATAGAATCACCGACCGATATTGCTCTTTTTCCATTTTTCTCAAATCCGCGGACACGCTCGCTTCCACACGCGGTCAAAACAAAACTACGCATCCGACTCGGCTGAAATTTTGACAGTAGCTGTCAACGAGAATGTACTACGCGATAACAAATTGCTCTTGCGATAGTGGTGCCATCGGGCGGTGAGGCTAAGTACTTATTGGACCGCCCTCGTATGTATGTAAATATTTTTTTCTAGCATTAGCACTAATTTGACTTTTAGGAATCAGATGCATATCCTACATTATATACTGTTGTTACGGAGGAGTTTTATAGTTTAGGACTGATATGGGAGGATGTGGAATATCTGTGGACTGACCTGGATGAAGTTGTTTTATGTCATCCCTCTTTTCCTGATGGTAGATGATGATGATGATGACTGATTTTACTTGATTTATCGCAAATTCCGTGTAATAAAAGCCAACATGAATAAAAATATATGAAGAATCTGCATGAACTTTTTGTAAAAATTCGTATCTACTTTGATAAAGGATTAAATTTTATAAATTGGCTTTTACATCTAATCATGCTTGTGCATTTATAAATTGGCTTTTACATCTAATCATGCTTGTGCATTTGTAAATTGGCTTTTACATCTAATCATGCTTGTGCATTTGTAAATTGCCTTTTACATCTAATCATGCTTGTGCATTTATAAATTGGCTTTTGCATCTAATCATGCTTGTGCATTTGTAAATTGATTGCTAATGTTTTTTTTTTAATTCTTATAGGTGACAAAGGTATCAGATAAGTCAGTTATTTTCAAATTTGACGGAGGGATTGCCAAATTGGCATTACGCTCAAGTGACATAAATGAGGCTAAAGAAAAATATCCAACTGGTACGTAACATTAATTTATAAATTGAATTATTATTTTTTTGGTTTTGATTCCTTTGAATTTATTGTATTTATCAAAGTTTAATTAAATAAAAAGTAAACATTTAAAAAAATAACCTTTTTATTTTTAGGTAGCCAACACCGAGTTCGTCTGATTCACTATCATTTGTCCGATTATGCTTACTTGTGTTCTGATGAACAAGAAGTTTTGGAAGAAAAATATTTCACAATGAGTGATTTATCAGTTGGTGAATTAGTTCAAGCTACAGTCGAAAATGTCCAGGAGAATGGAATTTCTGTTAAATTGGGTCCAATCAAAGGTTGTTTTTTCATCAACATTTTTAGTTTTTAATTATTACATACTGTGTTTTTGCAATGACACAATGTCGGAATGTCATGAAAGTTTGACACGTAACTTCTAAAGGTTGGTACTAACTGAGAATGGTATGGATTTGTTATTAGAGGCGCCATCTGTTGGTTAGTCCCGGGACTTATTGATCAATGTGTTATAAGAATGTTTGGTATGTGGTTGGGTTTCACAGTGAATAAACATGGGAGCTTTGGTATCTGAGGAATTCTGCTATTTAATAAGTATGTTCTCATATGACAGACGGTGGAAAGAGATATTGTATGGCAAGTTGCGATAGGAAACAAAAGTTAACTGGTTACTTAAATACATATGCAAACTAAGAATGTTAAGATCTGCAATACATATTTAGTTACTAAGGATGAATTTGAGCTAAGGCATTACTGTCTGTAAATATGAAACCGGAATTTGCTCATACCAGGTTAGTCAAAGTTTTGAAAGCGGAAATGAAAATAAATTTTTTTTGGGGGGAAATCACTTTTATTGCTCAGTATAGTCTCCCATAAGATCAATACACTTGGTCCAACGATCTTTCAACTTTGTTGTCCCATCACGGAAGTGACTTTCTGGAAGGCCTCCAAAATACTCCTCTACGACGGCTATAACCTCTTCGTTTGATGAAAAATGCTTTCCACGAAGGAATTTTTTGAGGTGTGAGAACAGCCAGAAGTCAGAGGGAGCTAAATCTGGCGAATAGGGTGGATGCTGCAACAATTCGTACCCCAATTCACTGATTTTCGCGATGGTTTTTTGAGCTGTGTGAGCAGGTGCATTGGCTTGATGAAAAATGTTTTCTTCTGCAAACCGGATCTTTTTTCACAAATTTTTTCATCCAACTGGTCCAAAAGGTCACATAATAATCAGAGTTGATTGTCTTACCAGTTTGGAGATAATCTATCAATAAAATTCCTTTTGCATCCCAAAAAACTGACGCTAACACCTTCTTGGCCGATTTCTGGACACGAACTCGCTTTGGAGCCAAAGTGCCGGGTTCACACCACTCCTTAGCCTCTTGTTTTGATTCAGGATCATGGTGGTAGACCCAAGTCTCATCCATAGTGATGAATCGACGCAGAAAATCCTTTTTATCCTTTCGAAATTGCTCCAAATGTTGCTCAGAAAGTCGCATTCGAACGTGTTTTTGTTGCATTGTTAGCAAATGCGGCACCCATTGTACACACAGTTTTTTGAAACCCAAAACTTCAACCAAAATATGCCATGTTGTTCCATGTGAGATGCCTATGGTGTCAGCTATCACATTCACAGTCGATCGATGATCTTCCAAAACCATATCCTGTATTTTCGCTATGATTACTGGTGTTGATGTACTTTTTGGGCGTCCTGATCGTGGATCGTCTTCAACGCTTGTACGGCCACGCTTAAACTCCAAAACCCATCGGTGAACAGTTGGAAATGAAGGAGAAGACTCCTTTAATACTTTCACCATCTTTGCATGGATCTCAGTAGCCGATAAACCTTCCAAAACAAAGAATTTAATCACTGCACGATATTCGGATTTTTCCATTGTTAAAAAATACAGTGACACGTCAACTTCAAATGGCTTGTAAACAAAGAATGAATTGACAGATTGAAATGAAATTTTGAGTACGTTCTTATGAAAGATGAAATATTAAAATGGCGTAGAAATTTTGGTTTTCTACTGCTCCATAGATGTCGCTCTCAAAACTTTTTGACTCACCTAGTAGATCGCTCTAGTTGTCAATGTAGTGACTTTCAAACCGCGTCATTGGCGCCTTTTTCTTGTATTTACATTTGTCAAAGACTTTTAATTCACAACAATACAAGTTTAATACAACTAAATATGTTTGTGACACGTGAAGCCGTCACCATACGTTTGAAAGCCATGGAAAAGATTCAGAAGGTGGGAAAATGGGTTCCACATGAACTGAATGAAAGACAGCAGGAAAACCGAAAAACCACTTGCAAAATGCTGGTCGCCAGGTACAAAAGAAAATCATTTCTCCATCGAATTGTGATTGGTGATGAAAAATGGATATACTACCTTAATCAAAAAATTCTTTATTCATAAAATCGAAAATACAAGTTTATTCATTAAAATCGATATGGTCCCCTTCAAAGTACTCCCCATCGACTGCAACGCATTTACATCAGCTCTTGATCCAATCCTCGAAACACCGCTGGTACTCAATTTTCGATATGGTCCCCTTCAAAGTACTCCCCATCGACTGCAACGCATTTACACCAGCGCTTGATCCAATCCTCGAAACACCGCTGGTACTCAATTTTTGGTATGTCCATCAGAGCCGTCTTCGATTTTTTCATGACATCCTTTCGGGTGCTGTAACGCGTTCCGCGAAACGGTTTTTTAAGTCGATTGAACAGGAAAAAGTCGCAGGGAGCCAGATCAGGTGAATTCAAAGGCTGCTGGATAGTATTCGTGTAGTTTTTGGTCAAAAACTCATGGAAATCATGTCTTTCGCGATTTCAACGCGGTCCTATTTTTGCATGAAATTGAGGTTTTTCGGCACCAGTTTTGCAGCGACACGTCTGAGGCCCAAATCAGTAACCAAAATGTCTTGAGCGGATCCATAAGCGATGTTCAAGTCCTTTGCCAGCTCTCTGATGGTCAATTTGCGGTTTTTGGCCAACATTTCTTTGATTTTATTGATGTTTTCATCGGTTTTCGACTGCCACTGCATTTGTCCTCCTCGACCGACTCACGACCACTTCTGTAGCGTTCGTGCCACCGAAAAACACTTTTCCAACATTTCCAAGGTCTGTGGACCGTTAAATCCGTTTTTCACACAAAGTTTAATGCAAACTCGTTGATGCCATTTTCAAACTTGTAAAAAATCGAAAACACGCACAAAGGTAGATGTACTCAGTACAGCGTAACTTTTACACATGTCAAGCTATGATGCTGAAATTTGAAGGGAAGTGTCAATGATAGATGTGGTAACCTAACAAAAAAAAAAGAATTCCAATCGGGTGACTGACAGCGCCCCACACGGTGGCCGGTCCTAAAACTTTTTGATCAAGGTAGTATTTCGAGAATCCTAAGCGTAAAAGATCATGGGTAACTCCAAGCAAACCAGCGACATCAACTGCAAGGCTAAATCGCTATGGACGGAAGACAATGCTCTGTGTTTGGTGGGATCAGAAGGGTGTTATCTATTATGAGCTGCTAAAACCTGGCGAAACCGTTAATACTGAACGGTACCAACAACAAATGATGGATTTGAACCAAGCATTGCGTGAAAAACGACCAGAATATCAAAAGAGGCAACACAAAGTGATTTTGATTCATGATAATGCACCATCACACACAGCAAAACCGGTCAAGGAAACGATTGAGGCGTTTAGTTGACAAATACTTTCGCATGCGGCTTACTCACCAGACTTGGCTCCATCCGATTACTATTTATTTGCATCTATGGGACACGCACTTGCTGAGCAGCGCTTCACTTCTTACGAAAATGTACGAAAACGGCTGTATGATTGGTTTGCCTCAAAATAGCAACTGTTTTTTTGGCGTGGCATCCACAAATTGCCAGAGAGATGGGAAAAATGTGTAGCTAGCGATAGGCAATACTTTGAATAAAATATTTTTTACCATTTTTGTATAATAAATGTGTATTTTCTATAAAAAAATCCGGTTTCATATTTACAGACCTGATACAGTGTATGGCAACAATACAGTAAGCAATCACACATGTCAAATGTGGTTTAAAAATTCCGTAATGGTGATCCGACATTCATAGATAGTGTTTACTTTAGAAGGCCGATTACCACTAATGACAACCAAATCAATGCTTTTATCGAGAATAACTAGCGTTTTCTGACACGAACTATGGCTGAAATACTGAAAATATCAATAACCACTGTCCACGAGTTTTTGATACAATTCTGAGTTTGAATTAGTCTTAGAATTTTTTAAATTATGATTTACTCTTTGTATTGTAGATTATTGTACAATACGTAGAGTAATTATTTTTTATGTATACGATATAACCTGGCTCCTCCAACTAACTAAAAAAGTATTAAAGAGGTCTTTAGCGAAAACTAGATTTTTTTTTTATAAACTACAACTCCCAGGTCGGAAGACAGACTTCGTACTAACTAGACAATAAAATAGTTAAGATCCGAGTCAACATCTCTTTGCATTCGAGGGCTCTGAGTAAAATTTTAATTTTATCGTAAAACTTACATTACTATCATTATTACTTAAGTTATGATTAAATTATTATTAAACAATGGGTTTATGTGTCTACTAATTTATTCACATTGCCCATCAGTTCTTTTATATAAATATATTCTTCATATTCTACTCTACATGTGCAATATATCTCTTTTTGTATTAATTAGGTTGGATACCTCAACTTCATATGAGTGATGTGGGACTTTATCAAGAAACTAACCCTGGAGCTAAGGTGACTCCTAGTGTAGCATCCAAAAAGTTTGTACCAGGACAGAAGATCAGTGCTCGAGTGTTAAAGATAAATCTCGCAACATCATCGTTACACTTGACTGCAAAACCGTCATTATTGGAACCAAATTTATTTACTTTGTCACGATTTGAGGATGCCAAAGTGGGGTATCGTTACAAGGGCTTAATAATTAGTGTAAGTTTTTTTTTAATATCTGAAAGATGCCATTTTATGATTATTTTCTAACAATAGTTAATTCACATTGAATAGTTTAAGTACTAGGTGGCCAAAAATTCAATATTGGCTGCTTCCTGGCTGGCTTGCTGTCGATCAGAAGATATGTGATAAATTTGTTAACAACTAAAGAACAATATTCGAGTAGCAATATTGGAAATATCACCTTAAATTTGCATAAATGTTATGAGAAATGTTCTAGAGCTCGCATTTATGTGGCAGCAAAAGACTTGCTATAAATAATTGCAAGGTCCAAATAAAGCATTTATAAAAAAATATTTTTTTGAATCGAAAGTTTTAAAATTTATTTTTGGCCTCATTTGTCAAAACAGTGTTGGAGTTTTTATTTGTAATGAAACCAAAAAAATAAGTTATACAATAAGTCTGAGTTCACAGTAATACTCGTAAGTTTTAACCAAATTAAATCTAGGAAGACTTTCTAAGAATGAAAAATAAAAATCGTCAATTCATTAAATATTAGGCAATAATAATATGTCTGTTGCAATAACAAAATAAACACATTAAAATTATGAAAGATACACTCATCGATTGGAACTATTAAAAAATATACTATAAATATAATGGATTTGTGTAGAGCTTTAGGAATACCCAAATGACTAAAGATCTGACCTAACAAGATAATATTATGTGGAATATTCTTTTTCTCTGCAATATGAGCACATTTTCACGAATTTATCACTTAATGATCCCACTAAATATTATACAAAAATAAACTTAAATTACAAACCAATATGTATACTATTTTATCTGATATACTTTTTATGTTAATCTTCGAAAAATGAAAATAAACTAAAGCTCACATTACAAATCGCATATCTTTAGTCTCCTCTTTGTTTCGGCCAATTTGTTGTATAGGATTTGTTGATGTACAGCCTCAGACTTGGCATGTACGGCCGTACTTGAAAAATTTGCTCATAATACACCGTACAGCCATACTCCTTTAGAGGTAAATTGCCAACTATTTTAAATTGATTTTGAAGTTTTTTTTGTGAAACACTGTTTTGTTGAAAATATAATAGAAGAATATTTTTAAAAAAAATTAATAAATTAATTTGCTAATTTGTACTCATATGTTTTCTATTCATTCTGTAATATGTATGTTTTTTGCAGCATTTAAAATTTGCTGTTTTGGTTGGATTTTTTGGTGAGGTGAAGGCTGTAGTTCATGTGAGACATATGAGCCATGAATATATAACAAATATTCCTTCTGCATTTTATCTAGGTCAAGTTGTAAGTACAAGTATTATTTTTTACCTAGAATAGTGCACTGAAAACATAGTAAAGTGTTCAGGACAAGTATTATTTTATGAGGGAATTGTCCCAGTATGAAACCCTGAGGAAGTTGTCCCAACATGAAATTGACAGATATAAGGGCTTTGCAAAGTTGCACTTAAACTAGATTAGAATCCTGATCCCGATATAACCCAGGAAGAATTTATTGAAGGTGTATTGTGGCAGCTCTGTAATCCCAACGAAGGTGAAGTCCTGAATTATGTATGGCCCCTTGGTAAACTGCAAGCTCAGTGGGTATTTGTACCTTATCTTTATTCTCATTTTGATGTGGAAAACAATATTTATGGTAGGTATATGTACATACATATCATTACGCCATTTCCCTGCTGGGGTAGGCAGATAAGACAGAGCACATCCATATAACTATTATGATTTGTCTTATATTTCGTTCTTTCAAAATATCATTCACTTGATCCAACCAACATTTCCTTGGCATGCCTTCCACTTAAATGTGCATTGTATATTGTAAATATGTAATATTTATATATTATTTGTAGGTTAATTGTACAGTGCTGTCAGTTGACGCGGATCAACATAAAATGGAAGGTAGTTTTATAAAGCCTGGAGAGATTGAGGAAAATGTTCAGGTAAATATTTATTTTTTACTATAAATTTGTAGTCAACATATAATTTAAACTTGAAAATAACGCAGATCTCAGTAATATGAAGGACCATAACAAGCAAATTTAAAAATTTGTTTTGTTCATATTCAAAATTTAATAGACCGTATAATATCCAATAAATTTGGATATAGTGAAAATTAAAAAATTTATTGTGGAATATCCAGATAGATAATAGAAATTACATTTTGTCTCTTTTCAAATATACTCAAATGACATCTGATGATATCCACTCAGGGGAGATTAAAAATTGATGTTTTAAAATAAAATTCTTTAATTAGTCACGATAATCATTTTATTATAGTTTAAATGTTGAATTATAAAAAAGTAAGAGCTGAAAACGAGAAAAACATCTAAACATGCGCTAAAAATGAAAGATGACCTACACATCTTAATCGCAGAGGTACTGAGCTTAAGGTTATCTGTGGATCTGATAGTCTTACCTCGTGCGAACTCGGCATGCTTCATGTTGGCCCGATGCTTAGCATTACCAACTGCCACCAATTTATCGATAAAATAATTATTTTTGTTGATACCAATGAATGTTTATATTTCGAAATAGTTTTAATTGAATACATAAATGTGTTATCGAGAAACACATAAAAAACACTGACTACATCCAGTGTATATTGCAGAAATTAAAGGAAAAATATTTTTTGTGCTCAAAGTTATCTTGCGACGAGGGTTAATTCATAATTTAAAGGTATTTTCAAAAGTTCATTTCATGACCATTGATGGTGGTTTCTTTTGTTTTAAATCATAGTTTTTTGTTATACCATTTTGTTAATGTTATTTTGTAGTCAAGTCGAGAGTTACATTTTTAAAATTGAAAATATAGTTGTTTTCTTAATTTAAAAAAGTCTGAGGGTGAACTATTAATTTAAATTAATTTTTTATCAATTATAATTAGCTTAATTAAATTGATTTCTTCAAGTAACCGAATAAATTAAATAAATGGGAAAAAAAGTATAAAAAGAACAAACTTTTTAGAGGAAAATGTGGAACTATGTAATGTGAGTTATAATGAGCAGATGGTCCATTCGATCACATTATAATACTTTACTATATTGTGTAATATAAAAAGTTTTTATTCAACCTTGTGAAAATATGCAATTATTTGCTTATTTCAGAAAAATAAGAAGAGGCAACACTCAGATGAAGATATTATCAAAAATAAAAAGTTAAAATGTATAGAAGAAACCAATACTCAAATAGATGAAGTAATTAATGAAAATAAGAAGAAAAAGAAGAACAAAATTAATGTCTCTACTGAATCTCAAATAAATGTGGGAGAAAATTTATTGAACAAGAAAAGTAAAAAACAGAAACAATCTGAAAACATTACAGAAAATTCCATATTAGATGATAATGATAAACATGTTAAGAAAGAAAAGAAGATTAAAAAATCTAAAGCATCAATTATAGACGAATCTGAAATAAATAATGTTGAGGTAGTTAAAGATAAAAGACAAAACTTGAAGAAATTATCAGACGAGATATCTGAGGAAGTAGAAGGTAATCCAGAGAAGTCAGGTAAAAATAAAAATAAAAATAAATTGGATGATTCACTTGAACATCCTGAATCTAAAATAAAGAAAGTCAATACAGATGAAATAAACAGTGATAACAAAACTAATAAAAAGAAGAAACAAAAATCCATAAGTGATGAAACAAATGAACAAATGAAATTAATTAAAGAGGATGTTAAGAAAAGTGATAAGACAAAAGGAAAAATAGAACTTGAGACTTGTGATAAAAAGAGTAAGAAAAAGAAAGACCGTGATGTTGAACAAATAAACAGGGAGAAAGATTCAAAAATCCCGAAAAATAAAAGTGAGGAGACTATTTTAGAAATGCAAGTAAAAGGAAATAACATTGATAACGGTAAAGATAAAAAGAAAAAGAAAAGGAAAAATTCTATTTCGGATTCAGAAACTCAACATATAGCAAAAAACTCTGAGGATATGAGTAAATTGAGTGCAAAAATAAATTCAAAAAGTGCGAAAAAGAAAAAAACTGAGGATAAAACAAAGGCGGAGTTTGAAGATGTTAATAAATCTGATATCTTAAAAATAGAAGAGACAAAACAAAAGTTTTCCAGTGTTAGCAATTTTTGGGAACTAAGTGCATCTACAATATCAAAAAATATCTCCAAAGCTTCAGGTGCAATATCCAGTAGTGACTCTGATGTTGAAATGGTATGTTTTATGATGTATACTATACTCATATGTCTACTTTTATCATTGAAATTCATTGGTTATTGTTAAACAAGAATTCCTCTTATCTGTTTTTTATTTTTCATACAAATTAATGAATTAATTGCTTGAACAAAGCACATCTTTCAAAAGCAAATCTTTAAATTTTTCATAAGGCACATTTTCAGTATATGTTTAAAATAATCTAAATGTTTTGTTTATAGGAAGAAGAGAAAACAAAGAAGAAGAAAAAGAAGTTGTCAGCCGCAGAAAAAGTTGATAAAGCAAGAATGGAGGAAGAAAAACTAAGAGAAATAGAACGGGAGTTGGCTGCAGCAGATAGTCAACCCAAATCTTCAGATCAGTTTGACCGACTACTTTTAGCCAATCCTAATAGCAGTGAATTATGGATTGCTTATATGGCATTCCATTTGCAAGTAAGTAAATAAAATAACACTTAGGTTATTTTTTAATAAAAAAATATCCAAAAATCTAAATTTGATGTATTTTTTTTTCATTATAGGCTACTGAAATTGAAAGGGCGAGAGCAATAGGCAGAAGAGCTTTGAAAACCATTTCTTTTAGAGAAGAACTAGATAAACTGAATGTTTGGTTGGCATTACTCAATATAGAAAATAGATTTGGTACTCAAGTGAGTCTTTCAATTTTATTTATTTTTTTTGTTTTATATTTTATCTTCTATGTGTAAATAAAAATATTTAAAAAAAGTTATAAATAATAATGTTGAGGTAATGTGAAATCAAAAACAGTCTGTTAGTTTTGCAGATTGATACTTTTTTTAGTAACTTATTTGGATTGTACGAGTCAGTATTAACGAAAATATACGAAAATTATACGAAAATCAGTATTTCACATTTTACGAGTTATCGCTTTACGATTTGTCGATTTTATGAATTTTTTAGCTTTAAAATAGCCGATTGTAGGTTCAAGTTTCTATAAATTAAATTTATAATCTAATTCATGTAGAAATTCAATAACCAACAAAACAAAGTTCGGTTTAATATGAAAAATATGATGAAATAGAAGCTGAAACTCCCATTCATTCACTCCACATTTAAATATAGAAAACAAATGTTTCAACGTTTTCAAAATCTTAAAAAGTGATTGATATTATTAAATTTCAAACTTTAATACTTGAGTAGCTTCAAAGCAATAAAGCCACTGTAAATTAAGAAAATAATACTGTGTGTATTCATTTATATTTTATAATAAAAAAGAAAAGGATTTGTTGAAATAAAATGTCTCTTGAAATATTTTGTTAAGAAAAGTACGACTTCTAGAGAAGCATTTTGTTTGCCTGCAAATTTATATAGGTTTTAATAAAATGTGTTATTTTGTGTTATCCTATGTCAAATCTCATCCTTAAGGATCTGAGTTCTGCTTGTTAAATCTTGTAAAATATGAAATATAGTTGTACTAGACTTCAAATTTTATATTTTCAAAAGATTTCATGATAAATATTATTGCAGATCATTATGTATTTAATTTATTTTACATTTGTAAAATGTAATGTTTTTTTTTTTTAGGAATCCTTAATGAGTACATTACAGGAAGCTCTTCAAATGAATGATCCCTTTCAAGTGCACTCAAAAATGTTGATCATGTATGTAGATACAGGAAAAATACAAGAATTGTTATCATTAGTTGATATTATGGTAGCTAAGTATAGAAATAACCCTCAAACATACACATCAACTGGAGAAGCTCTCTATAAACTGGATTTAGTTGACAAAGCACGTTCTGTGATGCAAAAAGCTATCAGTCGATTAGATAACAAAACCCGTAAGTCACTTTTGCTTTCTTTTTTCAATCCTTGCTGTTGAGTAATTCCAAGATCAATAATGGCAGTGTGTTATGGATTACTTAATATGACCACCATGACTATTTTGATTTTCTTCGAGCAAATGTGAAAGGGGTGGTTATTGTTTTACTTGTTTTGAGATCTGAATTTTCTATAATCTAACAGTGAAAAATCTTCTTTTTATGCATTAGGTTATATGAATCTTCTTTTTATGCATTAGGTTAACATCAGTAGCGTAAATAGGTATTTTTGCACCTGGAGCAGAAAAAACAAACTGCACCCTTTGTTAATGTGGTATTAAACCTTTATCTTGAATAATTGATTTTATTAAATCAATAATTATCTTATTGCAAATACAGATTTAATTTGCTGCAGATGTACTGCAAAAAAAATAAAGTTATTTAACTCTTCACCAATTTTGTTACTTGAACTCCTGCCAAAACTCTTAAGTTTAATCTGCAAAGACTGTGTGCTTGATGGATGAAACAGCTTGCGTACAATAAATTAGTATGCACATACACACACACACATATACGCACGCACACATGTTAAGTAACCTCAGGATGGAGTTACAATATTATTCAATCATGATTATAAGTTTATTTATTTGGTATCGGAACAAGTTTCACAATAAATGTATGATTTATTAATGTTATATTTTTTGTGATTTTTAGATATTCCTGTTCTTATCAAATTTGCTCATATGGAAAATAATCATGGGAATTCTGAGAGAGCAGAAGCATTATTTGAACAAATCATCGGATGTATGCCTCAAAGAGTTGACATATGGTGTGTTTATGTAGATATGCTACTTAAATCAAAGAAAATTGACAGTATTAGGTAAAAAAATATAATAATTATGTATTATCAAATTTGTGTTATAAAATGTACGCGGAAAGGGTGGTCTAGTAGCCACCTGTTAATTTATAATATTTTCAGCATGAAAACTCATAAGTGAAATTTTGCAGACTGTAATAACATATTTCAACTTGTACCTCGATCTCCAACGGCCCCCATATTCACGCACAATAGATAAAACAAGCAGCCGTTGGGCTCAGTATTTGTAGACTATTATTAGAACATTCTAACTTCACTTACGATGTTATTAATCAGACATTTCAATTTCAACTAAAGTTTTTTTTATTCATATTAATACATTCTGGACAAAGGGGATTAACCCTTTATAATGAAAGAACAATGTATGTAGCGCAGTTTAAAGAGCAAACTTTCTTTACTGTGTAAATTTTACAGGAGATACAAAAAAATTAATACTTCATTTCGAAAAACTATTGATTTAAATCATAAATTGAGATTAAATTATGAATTTAATTTGGTATTACAGGTTCTGTACTTCAAATTCAACCTTTTGCACTAAATTCACCCTTTTGCAAATCAAATTCACCCTTTTGTAAGCAAATTCAAAATTTTATAATATGTGCAAATATGTATAATATGTTACATACAAGTACTTATTGAATACATGGTAATTAACAATTCATCTTAATTTATAATGTATGAGTTTGATTTGTTCTACAATCCTGCAAAAACTTGCCAAATTTAAAACTATCAATTTAATTAAATAAATATGTAATTAGTTCTTCTGCCGCCATATTCTCCAATGATGAACTCCATGGAAGAAGTTTTTTTTTTCAAAAATCAAATTATGTGCATGAAAAATGCTAGTTGATCCTGCAAATTATGAACATTTGATAGATGTAACTGAAGAATATGTTACCCCCAGAGATTGTGACAATTATTACATGAATATTATTATGAAATTATCATCAGCTGCTGCAGAACAACCATTATAGATTAAGTTATTAAGTATCTACACAGGGTGACCCGTAACTCAATGTCAAGCCGGTATCGAGAAAAAGGCCAGCTTATGACGGTTCAGAATAAAAAAAATCTCTAGCAAAAGCCTCATACTTTTCGAGTTATAGGCAATTTTTTGAAAATTGTAAAAGTAACTTCCCTGCGCCAAATTTTTATATGCTCTGACTATAAATTTCCATATTTTATGATTTTAATGGTTGTATCGCAATCCTAGATAACCTTGCTATTAGTCGGAGTCCAATATAAAACTAAAAAAACCTGCACATTCGAAAACAAAATAATTTTTTATCAACTAACTTTAACTCATCATACCGGCAAGTTGCATCAAAATATAGCCTGTTTAGTCAGGATTTCAAAATGGTACATTACATACCTACCTAAAAATAAAAAAAAATTGGATTTTTTAAATTCTGAACCGTCATAAGCTGGCCTTTTCTTCGATACCGGCTTGACATTGAGTTACGGGACACCTGTATATGTCAGTTTTTGTATTCATAATTATGAATTATGATGAATAGTTAATTACTATTAAATAAGTACTTATATGTACACCTTTGTATTATAAACTTTTGCATTTGTTAACAAAAAGGTGAATTTGATTAGCGAAAGGTTGAATTTGTACACCTTTGTATTATAAACGTTTGAATTTTTTAACAAAAGGGTGAATTTGAAGTGCAAACCCTGTAATTTTAGTACTTAATATTTTCATACTTTTGTCACCACTGTTAAATCTGCAAGTTGAGGATGTCTGGGTTTCTTATTATGTATTTTCATTTGTAAATAAATATTTTAAAATGTTTTCAGGGTTGTTCTTGAGAGAGCTGTATCACAAAAATTGCCAGTCAAGAAGATGAAAACATTATATATGAAATGGATTGAGGTGGAGGAAAAACTCGGTACCCCTGAAGAAATGGAAAAAGTTCGACAAATGGCTATAGATTTTGTCAATAAGGTTAAATGTTAAATAAACATTCAAATGATAAAATTTGTTTCATTCTTTCTTTCTTTACTCTTCCATGCATGTAAAAGTTTTTCTCTGGAAGGCTAGAAAATAGGAAATCTATTCCTCCAAAACTGACACTCGAGAGATGTTATGCAGTAACACAACTGAATTAAAAATAATTTTGGATCTATTTACTTGAATAAGTAAAATCTTAGACCGGTAAAGGTTAATTAGTTTTGAAGACAAAATACTTGTTACATTGTGTCAACTACGAAAATATGATCAAAATTATCAGAAAAGTCTGTAATAAGTTCCAAATACACCTAGTAAGGTCCAAAAGTTTCCAGCTCAAGGTTAATAAAAAAATTGATCAAATGGAATCATTTTGTTTTAAGTAGTTCAATGGTTTTTTTAGAATGATGAATTAATTTTTCAATACCACTGAAAAAATATTGTCGAGTTTTGTTCTTGAAATATTTTTCCACACAAATCGATTTCAATTTAGAAAATAAAAAATAATAGCCAATAAATTATGGTTCCATTTCCTCTCCCACATACACATATGATTTATTTTGCTGTCAAGAAACTTACGTGATACAAGATGATCGTTGTTAAAACTTAGTTTTAGTGTAGCATTCTATCCCTATTATTATTTATCAGTCTACCACCAAACTTGCATAGCACTGATTCAAACCAATTTAGTTTTAGTGGCAATTTTACAAGTAATATCCCATGTATCAGGTCTGTAAATACGAAACCGGAATTTGCTCATATCAGGTCTGTTCGGATTTTTTTTTATAGAAAATATACATTTATTGTATGAAAATGGCAAATAATATTTTATTCCAAGTATTGCCCATCGCTAGCTACACATTTTCCCCATCTCTCTGACAATTTGTGGATGCCATGTCAAAAAACCTCTTGCTCTTTTGAGGCAAACCAATCGTCGAACCATTTTCGTAATCGGTGAAGCGCTGCTCAGCAAGTGCATGTCCCATCGATGCAAATAAGTAGTAATCGGATCGAGCCAAGTCTGGTGAGTAAGCCGCATGCGAAAGTATTTGCCAACTAAACACTTCAATCGTTTCCTTGACCGGTTTTGCTGTGTGCAATGGTGCATGAAGCAAAATCACTTTGTGTTGCCTCTTTTGATATTCTGGTCGTTTTTCACGCAATGCTTGGTTCAAATCCATCATTTGTTGTTGGTAGCGTTCAGTATTAACGGTTTCGCCAGGTTTAAGCAGCTCATAATAGATAACATCCTTCTGATCCCACCAAACACAGAGCATTGTTTTCCGTCCATAGCGATTTTCACGTCAAAATCGCCACTTTTGAAATTTTTAAACCACTCAAAGCACTGTGAATTACCAAGAGCATGCTCACCGTAAGCTTCGAAAAGCATTCGATGCAATTTTGTAACAGTTTTCTTCAAATGGTAACAGAAAATCAATGCTGTCCGCGAATCGTAATTTTCAGGCACAAATGGGAAAAAATACCATTTAAACTCAGCGATGGCTTGAAAAGTATTATCCGGGCTCTGCTCCGTCGAAAATAACAATTTGTCGGTGGTATGCTGATTTCAAACGTGGTCGTACAGACACAAATGATGCTGAACGCTCTGGTCGTCTAAATGAGGCTGTTGCACCAGAAAACAAAAAAAAACCCTCAAAATCGTGATGGAAAATCGCAAAGTAAAGTTGCGTGAGATAGCTGACATTCTGAAGATATCATTTGGTAGTGTTTACACTATTTTGCATGAACATTTGGTCATGAAAAAACATTTTTCGAAATGGGTGCCGCGTTTGCTCACAATGGAACAGAAACAACAACGCATTGATGATTCAGAGCGCTGTTTGGCTCTGTTTACACGAAATAAACATGAGCTTTTGCGTCGGTATGTGACAATGGATAAAACATAGATCACTATACTCCGGAATCAAATCAGCAGTCAGCTGAGTGGAGAGCAGCCGGTGAAAGTCGTCCGAAGCGACCAAAAACTCAACAGTCGGCCAGGAAGGTTATGGTCTCCGTATTATGGGATGCGCATGGTATAATATTCATCGATCACCTTGAAAAGGGAAAAACCATCAATATAACATACATAGCGTTATTGGAGCGTTTGAAGGCAGAAATTGCAAAAAAACGGCCCCATATGAAGAAGAAAAAAGTTCTCTTTCATCAGGACAATATGCACGGTGTCACAAGTCAATGGTAACGATGGCCAAATTGCATGAGTTGAACTACGAATTGCTTCCGCACCCACCGTATTCTCCAGATTTGGCCCCCAGCGACTATTGGCTGTTCGCAGACCTCAAAAAGATGCTCCAGGGAAAGAGATTTGGCTCCAATGAAGAAGTGATTGCCGGAACTAACGCCTATTTTGAAACCAAAGATAAATCGTTCTACACGGCTGGCATAGTAAAGTTAGGAAAGCGTTGGAATGAATATATCCCTCTTGAAGGAGACTATGTTGATGAATAAAGAAGAATTTTGGCAAACAAATGTTGTAGTAGTTAGTCTCGGGACTTATTGATCGATGTGTTATGTCTAAAGTTTTACCTTTCATTATAACACAGTCATTCATCTTATGTCCAATTCCTCCTCAAATATTCCATAGACCTAATTTTAGTTGCATGGTTGCGAACCTCGCTAGCGCCTATTGGCGTATCTCTGGCACTCATAATCATTTTATTTACTTTCATCCATCACCACATTCTTATCTCACATAAATTAATAAACTTATGATTACAGTTAATTTTAACAAGCTTACAATTAACCTTAATTATTATAACTAAAAACTTCAACTCTCAAAATAGTTCTTATATGGTATACTATAGTACATATCTATAACATAATGTCAGATTGCTCATCAACAGATCATAAACTACACAACACAGTTTTCTGTGGTGTTCTTACTTTTAACTCATTAAACCTGCTTATAAATGTGCTGTGTGTGCGCCCTGCATCCACTGTCTGGGGTCCGCTATTAGTTGGCTAGGCTGTCAAGTTTTAGTCTTCTAAGTCAGCCTATATCCTATGTGTGTATAGTCTAAATATAATATTGAAATAGCGCACTTTTTACATTCAAATTTAACACAAATATTAAATTTTATGTGTAATTCACATACTTCTGACTGGATTTCTATTTTTATTTTAATCACTCTTTGTTTAGGAGTAAATCTTCAAAAGAGTTTCCCTCATAAATGTTGGGTGCAAAAGTTTCTATGATGTATGTTTGAACACTCCGAATATGTTTGGTAAATTTAATTATGATTGGTTCATCCTGGATAAAAAGTTGCCTCCCTCAAAAAAGTTTAAAAGACTGGAAGAAAATAAAAATACAAACGAGTACATTGTAAAATGAGAAACTGATCATCCAAGTTTTGCTTTGATCCGACGATAAATTTAGGACCAATTCTTATAAAAAATGTTTTCCCTCAAAAAAGTTGAAAGCCACTTACTAAAAGTTGAACTTAAGTTTTCCCACTTTGAACATGTTTGTCAAATATCATCATGATCAGTTTATAGGCTCAAAATCATATAAATTGAATAACACACACATACATGGACTGGGAAAAATCAGGTCTGAAGATAAACCATGAAAGATTATAAGAAAAAAATTGTCTGTTCTTCAGATTGAGATTTATCAGATTATTAAAAAATCTAGATCTATAAAAAGAAAATACCCCCCTCCCCCTCCGCAATGCATACTTCTATTAATTTCATTAACAGTTTAAATAAACTTTCATTGTATTTTTTCATAAAATTTTCTCACTATAATATACATAGTTCTTGTTTTATAATTGACTGCTTAACCTCAGTAGTTTAGCCTTGCCTGGCTAAAATACTGCTGCATGCCACTGAGGCCTAACAGTCAGTTGTTTGTTTATGAAAATTTTACTTATCACAGTGATCAATTCTGGGCAATAGTTGTACAAATTTTATAGGAGGGATAAACTAACTTACTTTAAACTGAATGGTTAATTTGGTGTGATGTTAAATATTCCATCATTTTAGTGTTTTTCCATAAATAATTTGTCTAAAAATTATTTTTATTAACTCTAGATACCAAAGTGTTTTTTGTCATGTTAATAATGCACTTAAAGTGAGAAAGACCCATTGAAACTGTTCGACTGAGCGTAGTAACTTGTTACATGTCTTTCTCTTTTCTATTAAAATCTAGTTTTATTAGTTGGAAATGTAATTAAGTGAACGACCTCTCGGCATAGCTCAGCGATGGGTATTATTAGAAAAAAACTCTACATTAATCTCAGGAACTCGTTAAAGACCAGACTCAACTCTCGCCAACTCGATCGGAGGGAAAGGTTAGGTTATAATTAAAAACAGAAGAATTTAGCTTAAAAGGCTTATATTTATTGTCACCACCTGACCACTGATCAAGGCAGGACCAATATTCAAGTTAAATGTTAGAAAGACTCTGCCAGGTAAACTCATGGAAGAGCTTTACGAAAGAAATAATAGGCAACCTCGCAATTCGCAAGCTGATCTCTAAGGGCAGCTCTAAAGGCTCCCGAGGGATCAATACTACAGAATTGAAATCAAATCACCAATGGATCAAATATAAATCACATAGATACCTGTTCGAGTCACTCCCTTTCATTTGCTGATAAACCCTTCAATTATAGTTCGGATGTGTACACCGTTGAAATAGTCGCCTTTCTTAAAGTTGTCTGGATAATACAGCTACCGTAATATGGCGGCCTCTTCAGACGCGTGTTTGGACAGCGAAAGCGAGGAATACTTTTTTTTAGGATCTGGACGCTCTGAAGATGTTAACTCAGCCCGATGGTAGATATCAAATGAGAATTAATAACACAATCTCTCAAACTTTGATTTCTCAAAGAAACTGTCTTGAAAAATGTTAAAGACGTCATAAAATTAATTATAATAATTACGTACAAGGCATATCCAGAAAGTAAGTGTACTGAATTTTTGTAGGTTACAATTTTTTTTATTTAAACAAAAAAATTACGTGGTTACTGTAGTACATATGTAAGCTATTTTTCGACATAGTCGCCATTCCTCTCAATGCAGGTGGTGAAGCGGGGTATCAACTTTTTGATGCCTTCCTCGAAGTAGTTTCCCGCCAACCCCTCCGTCCACTTCTCCACCGCCTCCTTTACCTCCTCGTCGGTTGAAAACCTTTTTCCACCCATGTACAGCTTCAGGGAGGTAAAGAGATCGTAATCTGAAGGTGCTAGGTCAGGGGAATGCGCAGGATGGTTCAGGACATCCCATTTAAACGAGGCGAGCAGTTCCTTCGTGGCGTTGGCCGTGTGTGGTCTGGCATTGTTATGCAGCAGGCAGACTCCCTTTGTCAGCATGCCTCTCCTCTTGTTCTGAATCGCCCTCCGCAATTTTTTTAGGGTCTCACAGTATCTTGCAAAGTTGATGGTCTCCCCTTGAGGCATATATTCAATTAAAATTATGCCTTGACAGTCCCAAAACACGGATGCCATGATTTTCTTGGCTGAAATTGTGGTTTTGAACTTTTTGGCGGAGGGTGAAGAGGTGTGACGCCACTGTTGAGACTGCCTTTTGGTTTCAGGCGTGTAGTGTGCAACCCAAGTTTCATCTCCAGTAACGATGGAGCGGAGAAATTCATCTCCATGGAGTTTGCAGCGCCTCAAAAACTCTTGCCTTTTTACAAAATTTCGCACTTGGCAGGAGATTAGGTTGACATTTTTCACAAAACGTGTTGTCGCGTCGACACTTCTCAACGTACTGACCTCGAACCGGTCTCGTTGCGGAGGGGAAGGGTCAGGCTACACGGAAGTGTAGCCAACATGTCGAAAATAAAATCCATCCGGTCGTGAGAGCCTCAGTACACTTAGTTTCTGGATACGCCTCGTATAAATTAGTCATGAAGACGACAGGTCTTTATGACTCAAAGCTAGCGCGCGTAATGAAGCGAAACTCTCGGACTGTTTTCGTTTCTGGGCCAGGGGGCCTCTCCCCGTGCCTCAATTTCTCCTCCCCTCAAAATATTTCTTTTCATTTACAGATAATTTTGTTTTTATAAAATTTCAAACTCGTGCATCAAGGGCATGTATACCTTGCTTTTGTGCACACCTGAGATGGTGCAGCTTTTTTAAAAGACGAGAGGGGACCCTTTGCCGACTATCGCTTCCTTTATAGATTTCGCCGTTACCAATAAGTCATGACTTATTTGTTATGACACTGGACGAGACTTGGTTTAATATTTATTTGTATTATTGAATTAGCATCAGTAATAAAGTGAGCGGCGTGACTATTTCAGAATGGATTTTCTATTGTTTGCCATTTTTATTATTATATTGGGTCCTTACATGTGAAATTAGCGTTTTGTTTGGGAGGAACATAAAGTTGATTTTTTTTTAATATAATATATTTATTTAATCAAAGTATGTACCATTGCTATCTATGCACTTTTGCCATCTCATAGCTAGTTCATCGATCCCTTTACTAAAAAAACCATTCGGACGGGAATCAATAAAATCTTTGAAGTCGGTTTGGACTGCCCCATCGGAGTTGAATTTTTTCCCTTGCAAGAAGTTATCCAAATTTCGAAAAAAATAGTAATCTGTTGGGGCAAGGTCCGGAGAGTACGGTGGATGTCTTAGACATTCCAATTGAAGCTCTTCTAATTTGGTAGCCGTCTGTTGTGCAGTGTGTGGTCTAGCGTTATCATGAAGCAGCAGTGGCCTAGAGCGATTAACCAGCCTCGGTTGTTTAGCAGCTAGCTTTTCCATCATGGTTTGCAGTTGCTGACAATAGACATCTGCCGTAATCGTCTGGCCAGATTTAAGAAAGCTGTAGTGAACGACACCAGCACTAGTCCACCAAACGCTCACAAGTAACTTTTTTGGAGTCAATTTTCGCTTGGGGCATGGTTTGGCTGGTTCGGCAGGGTTCAGCCATTGCGATGAGCGCTTCCGATTATCATACAGGATCCACTTTTCATCACAGGTAATGATTCGATTCAAAATCCCTTCATTATTGTGCCGGTTGAGTAATGCAACGCAGCAGTCAACGCGCGTTTGTTGATTTGCTTCACTCAATTCGTGAGGTACCCACCTTTCAAGCTTTTTCACCTTCCCAATTTGCTTCAAGTGGATTAAAACAGTTTTATCACTAACACCGCAGCCTGCAGCTAACTCGGACGTGGTTTGCGATGGATCCGCTTCCACAATAGCCTTCAATTCTTCATTATCAACTTTGGTCTCCGGCCGTCCACGGGGCTTGTTCTGCAGGTCGAAATTTCCAGAACGAAAACGTTGGAACCAAAAACGCACTGTGTTTTCTTTTGCGGCACCGTCGCCATACACATCATTAATCCTTCGAGCCGTTTCTGCAGCACTGGTGCCACGGTGGAACTCGTACTCGTAAATAACGCGATATTTCAAGTTTTCCATTTTGTAAACTGAGTGACGCAAAGAAAAAAAACAATTGAGGAAAAAACAAATGAATTGTAATTTTCGAAACACAAATACTTGAGTAAATAGCTGTATAAATTTGAATTTGAAATTCCTAACCAAAGAGAAGATATTTGAGATCAAAGTTGCCAGTACGGCAAAACGCCGGTTTCGTATGTGGGGACCTAATATTAATTTAATAAATAAATTCCTAACTGTTTTTTTTTATAACTAGTTGAACAAGTCCTAGTACATTTAATTCTTTTTTATTGTACACAATTTTTTCGTCACATTTTTTTATAAATAGTCTTTTTTTATGAAAATTTCCATTTTGATGAAAATAAAAGATATTTTTTAAGAATAAAATTTTAATCCTACTTTTCTATGTACATTTCATTTTCAAATTGGATATTTAATTACAATATCACACATTTTTCATTTAAAATTTTCAAACAAATTTTGTATTAAAACAATACACACAAGGTCCAAATACTTAGATGGTGAAAGCAGTAATATGAATCGGCTCAGGGTTATTCATTAATTTGTTGTTTAATAACATTTGTTCTTTTATTATCATTTAAGCTAGAATGTATGTATTTTGTTCAAGTATGTATAAGAAATATATAAATTGGTAATTACATAAAAAAACCAGGTCCAATGCTGAACTGAACATACAAACATGCCATCATACTATTTTCCTGTCGGGGAACAGAGGAGAGAGTGCTAAACTTATCAATTATAATCGAGCTGAACTATTATGTTATTCGAGATTGCTTGGTCATGGCACTGGACTTTGGTGCAGAAGGCTGTCTCCTATCTGATAAAAACAATATTTTTTTCAATTAGTCTACTTTGGTCATATTTATTCTTTCACAAAAAAGCTTCATTAAGTTGTCATTGAATTGTACAGATCTGAAGAAACAAATTTTTTAAACCTTATACCTCCAAAAACTAGATGAAAAAAATTACCTTTTGCACAGAAGTCCAGTTTCGTTTCAAATTAAAAAATAAACTAGGTCCTCAAGACTGAAATATTAACCCAAACACATTTTATTTTATTTGTGAAAGTTGCATATTTTCATTGTGCTCTTTAAGAAGATCTCTGTCTAAAAATATTGATCCCAATTGTCCCGTTCTGAAGGCTTCGATCATGTGCTTAGCTGCTGAATTAAGATCTGGATAAGCTTTTAATGTGCAATCAAATTGTTTTATATGAATAATTTTTTTTAATTTTATGGCACCAACTGTAAGGACTTCAAGGATATCGTCAGTAGGTCCCTTGAGACCCATAAGCTCTACATACTTATATTTCTCATGCTTATTTAGCCAATACAATAAATAGTCTGCAATGACATCTTCTCCAACTAGATGATCAAGTAAACAATTACAAAGAGCTAGCTTTAAGCCCATTTCAATATTGTCCACACTCGGAGTTAAAATTCCAGGGGTGTCGAACATATAAACTTGTGGTTCTTCAGATATTTTAATTCTATTTAAAAGATTTCTTGTTATTCCGGGTCTACCCCCTACTGGTGATGCATTGCCTCTTTTCAGATGTATATTGCGTAACACATTAATTAGAGAAGATTTTCCAACATTTGGAACGCCTATAATCATTACATTGTGTTCTGCTATATTGCTTCTATTATATCTGTCAGATTCTTCTATCAATTGTTCCATTAAGGGAAATATTTGCTTTACACCAGGGCATTTCTGACTTCTACAGTCGGTATAAATCACATTATATAGTTTTTGTTCTTTGAGCATTTCTAAAACTTTTGATTTTTGACTCGTGTCTGTCAAGTCTTTTTTATTCAAGACAAGTATATGAGGTCTTATGGCTGTGATAGTCGAATAGAATTGGGGATTTCTGCCGGAGAATGGAATTCTCGCATCGTGGACCTCGATGATTAAATCAACCATTTTCAATTTCTGCTGCATTTGTCTCATACCCTTGCCCATGTGACCAGGAAACCAGTGCAAAAGTTCTTTATCAACAACTCGAAAAGATTCGCGGAACTTCAAAGCTTTATTGAAGTGTTGTGTCATGTTGATACTGAGTTATGTATTTGGTAAAAAGAAATCTAATTCTAGATTGGTCTTAGATTTTTAAAACTTATTATTTATAATAATTATAACAATAAACAATAACCACGAGATTTCGTATTTCTATAACTGACAAGTTGACAGATTTCACAGACGATAAATAATTGTTTAATCACAGACAAATTTATATGTTGTCGGTACTTACCTTAAAGTTTTTATTTAAAATATGATGCAATGTTTGATATCAAACGTAATTTTTAAATTACATATGTATTTTGATTTATGATTATTTCTGTACCCTAGAGCAGTGTTCCCCAACCTTTTTAGACCTGTGGACCGGTAAAAAAAGGAATTTTTTTTCGCGGACCACTAATACTGAAATAAAAATGGTTTTTTTATTTAATATTTTTTAATCTTATATTGTGACAGATGGACATATGTAACTATAATTAACAAATATACATATCACAGTGAAACAATTTTAATTGTAACATTGTCTGATACAATTAAAATTTAACAAAATAATGGGGTTTTTTCAACAAACTAATGCGAAACCTGCTGTTGCATATTTGCTAATATATTGGATATTCTTGGCTGCAGTGCTGTCTCTGACATTATTTTACTTGTATGTACTGTTACTCTCACCATTCCATTCCAAAATGAAAACAATTATATATTATGAAATTCTTGGAAATACATATTGAGGTAGGGTTTTGCATCCGAGTTCACTATCCATGAACAAATATTTCCGTTCTCCCTAAGTGTATCTAAGAAGATTTATGACTGTCCATTCTGAGAAAACCAGCGACCATCGTGTCGCATTATCATGCCAATTATATTTATTTAACAATTACTAAAAATACAAGTCAACGTGCAAGCGAAAAAATCTTAACGTGCAAGCGAAATTTAATATTTTTGCAAATTTCTTGAAATTTGATATAATGTTTGCGGCCCGGCGGAAAGTCTCTGCGGCCCGGCACCGGGCCGCGGACCACCGGTTGGGGAACACTGTTCTAGAGGATAAACCACGGGAGTCACATTTTACCCCAGAGTATAAACGACGTTACATCATACAATTAATGTATGACGTTTATCCTCGAGGGTGCAGAGTTTATCCTCTAGGGTACAAATTTTAAAAAGGGAGTATCAAGATTTACTCGTATTTTTCTCGATATGGTGTAATGAAGTATGTGTGTTAACCATTAAAAATAGTTATTGTGAATTATTGTATTTATTATTTAATAACAAGAAAACATAAAGTCGTTTGAACAAAAGTTTTAAACAAGTTCCAGATGACTTTCTAAACGAATATCCACTTGGGAGCGTGAAGTCACTGGAAGAGGCTTGAGGACACCTTCCAGAGAGTTGAGTATTAATTCATTGGGATAGTATTCGCCTCTCGCCGAATCAAAACCAAACTATCTGCTTCGTACTAATACTTCTAACTGTTTTATTGTTATATTATTAAAGTCTATGCAAAAGTCATTGTATCTTAATAGTTATATAAACTTATATAGCAAAACACTTAAGCATATTATATGCATCCTTGTTAAAGTTAGATTTTTTTAAGCTTGGATTTGGCTGATTCCTAAATCCTGATCATTATGGGCCATATGTTTGGCCAGCTGTGAGCCGAATCTTCGCTTTTCTCGTAGGGTGTTGCAGATTGTCAATCAAACCAAACTAAAAGGGCGGAATAACGACGCTATTTTGTGGTCAAAATTCATAGTTCAGCATTAATATTATGTTCTAACCTTAAAATATCGTAACTTGTATTCAAAGTCGGACCAAAAACGTTCTAAACTTTAGGTAATACTTACCACACAACTTCCTTCTTTACGGAAGGTACGACAAATGTGTACGAAATTAAATTTTAAATACTAATTTCTTCAGCAAAAATAGTATTTAGTGTTAAAGCCGAACTATCAATTCAAACCTAAAACTCCTCTCAGGATGAAGTTCACTATTTGTAACATGTTAATTTACAACACTACATTTAATGAAGAGATCACTACGAAAAACGTTGGAATTGAATAATGAAAATTACATATTGTAATTGTGCAAAAATTATTATTTTAAATGTAATTGCCAGTTGCTCATTGTCATTTCCGAGACATGCAATTTTTCACAAATTTCTTTGCTAATTGATACATGTTAAGGATTGTTATCCAGCTCACTTCATTTTATCTTCTTTTTCAATTGTTTGACCACTAATTTTAAAACTAAATCAATGAATTTTTTTTTCCATAAAGTTAATTGCCTTAAATAGGACGAGGCATAATATTTTGACAATGTAATGTATATCTCTAAAGCAAAGGTTTTTAAAGTGTGGGCCTCGGTGACCTGCACGATGGTTAATTCCCAGGCGTGCTGCGGGAAATTTGAAAGGTAAAAGAAAAGTGTCTGATTGACCTGTCTCGCAACAGTACATTATAAACAAAATTTGTCTACGTGGAACTGGTTGAGTTCTGGATATCAGTAAAAGATGAATGTTCTTTGCTGAGTGTTAAAGTTCTGATACTGGTTCGATTTGCGAATTACTTCTGTCAAACATTAAATGTAATAAAAATAAAATATCGCTCGAAACTTAATGTGATACAGGAAATGAGAATAGTTGTGTCTAGTTTGATTTCAAGATTAGAAAAACTGTGGTGCACAACAGATTCATTCATTATATTAATTGGTAAGTTTTTGGGTGCTTTGTAAAAATCTTTGTACAATAAGGATGCCATGAAATGAAAAAGTTTGAAAATTACCAGAGAGACACTATTCTAAAATCTTATTTTTCAGTGTGAAAATAATTTCCATTATACAATATTATATACTATTTATTTATATTAAAATAAAGTTATTAAAAAAGTAACATTAATTAGTTTATTTTTCCTTTTTAAATTTATCATCAATCCGAAATTTTAACATAATAAGCGTGCACCAATTTTTTTTACACAGTTTGAATTATTATAAATTCAGTATTTAAGGTATATCTAAGAATAAAGCTACAAATTAAAGAAGACTGATGTACATATTTTAAGTGCTTAAATTGATGGCCATTCTGATCTATACACTGCCAATAATGTGGAATTGCAAACATCACAAATAGTTTGTTTTGATATTTGGGCATGTTCTCTTTCAATGGCTGCTCTCAATTCATTAACTGGTTCTTTGATGAGTCCCCATGAATTAGTCTTTTGGCGTGAGGTCTGACTTATTGAATACCCCCTCTACAATCAATTCATCTGTTGGATTGACAAATTTATGTTAAGATAGGCTCTCATATCATGATGGTAGTGGGGAGGTGTGCCATTTTGCTGTTCAAGTCCTCCTCATCCCTAAACTCTTGATGAATGTGTGGTATGGCAAATTCCTGCAGCAAGTTCAAGTAAACGGCAAGGTGTAAAAGTGTGTGTTTAAATTTTTTTGGGACATTATTTAGTACAAATATGTGTGAGTCTACCTCAATCAATTCTGTTATATTTATTTTTAATGAGTAGTTATTTTGATCTAGCATATTTCATTCAATTTAAGAATGTGTATAGTTTTTAACAGCAAAATGCAGACTTGTCAACAAAAGTTTGATAATAATAATGAAAAATATTCTGAGGACAAAATTAAATGTCCTGAACACTGAGAACAAAATTAAATACTAAATGAGTATTATTATTTAATTGTACTGAAATGTTTTAATATAAATTTATTTAAGAAGAATATTGTAATAATAAAAAGTGTATTACAAATATAAAATAATTGAAATTTAGAAATATATTACTAGCAAAAATGGAAGAAGAACATTCTAGTCAATCGGAAGAAAACCCAGCTTTGAGTATTGAAGGAGAAAGTATTGTATACAAGACACCTATATCAGGAACATCTGATAAATCTGAATCAGAGTTTGTGGATGTGGATACATCTGTAAAAAGGAAAAGTGACAAAAAGGCAACTCGAGATGATAGTGATTCATTTGTATGCAAAACACCATTTGTGTTAGAAACTGACGTAATTGATGCACATAAAAAGACATTACCCAGTGTTGAAGAGGAAATCGTAAAAGCCAAACAATATTTGAAAAAACAGGCTCCCTCTGGTGATACTTTGTAAGTCCACTGTTAATTAATAATAGGTATATCCCCATGATCGAGGATGGTGGTAAGCCATCTTATGGATAAATGACGCCAACGCATTTATTGGTTTATTGTTTACAAAATATTGAACTTGCATGAAAGCATACAGCCATGACTAATTGTATTTAAAGTTCCGATGGTTAGAATACCAAAGTTTCCGGACAAGTGTCATAGCTCATAAGCTAAAGAAAAAATGGCTCAAGAGTAAAATTAAACCTGAAGTGAATTCACTTAAAATCAAACTCATGACATTTGCCTTGAATGCTGATCATTAAACCGTGGCTCAAATAATCTTAATTCATTACATTATAAATAAAATGAGCATTACATTCACAAATACTTGTCACACCTTTTCCTATTTTTTAGAATAATAAAATGTACACATTTAAATACATAAATCAATTATAACACATTACAATCTTACCAGGTGTGACGCGGCTCAGGTCAGCGGCTTCTAAAGAGGCAAGTACTCTTTGATCTCAGGGTTCGTTGGATTCCTTGAATTCTGCATAACTCTCTCTCAATTGTTTTACCAGGACAAGGGGGACAATTAAAAGAATTTTAAGTTTAAAAACAAGGAGTTTATTATATATAAATGGATTAACTAAAAAAAACCTTAAGCGTGGCCCAAGGAAAAAAAAAGTTTTAAATTCGGTTCCCGAATCAGTGGCTCGTAGGTTGTGTTGTGAATTCAAACAAGGGGGTTTACAATAGCAAATTTCTTAAGGAAAGCCAGGGCAGAAGGTCCCGTCACGAAATCCAGCATTAAATACAAGTAGAGAATATTCACCCAAAATTGAAGATGTCGTCTTGAAGCGTCAATGTATACGGCAGAGAAAATGCAGCTAGAAATACTGGTAGTATTCAGTGTGAGCAGCGTGAAGGAGATCCGTACAGCACCGCGTCCCAAAGGAAAGAGAGCTGGCGACCCGTACGCCTCCCCTTTTAAAGACAATCGCGAGATAGAGAGGAGAATTATTTCCATCTCCCTTAGTAATACGAGTGGCGCCCGAATGTACAGACGTGAAACTAAAACGCACGTGGCGAAAAATATGTCCAGAACGACGAGATAACTCGCGCCAGGTATAACATTCCAGAGGGAAGCCTTCTCAGAATCATACCTGGGTGTCCCGGATAACAAACGGTGTTTTGAAACTTCGGCAGAAGGATTAAGAGGTTTTATTACCTTTTTGTATTTTAAAATATTCCAGTACTTTATATTTTATTTTTATATTTTTAAAACGACCACATGGTCAGTCATCGGTCTGACCACGTGATCTATAAAACATGACATGTCGAGAATTTACGATATCGAGGACGTATACTATGCAATTTATCCTGAATGCCTTTTAGAGGAATTATTTCATTTTACATCGCGACAATTTCGCCCTCTATTTAACTGTGTTTCTAAATAAAAATATAGTCCTCACATACTTTAATCTTTTAAAACACAGCTTGTAAGTGCAAGTAGAACCAGAAGGTTCTGTTAATATAGCTCAATTCCATATTATTAGTTACAAATAAGAAAATGATATGATAGAACCCTTTACGGTTAACACACTGGAGTGTAATGAATCATAATTTTGAAGCATAACTCTGAAGTATTATGCAGAGCTGAAAAATAATAGGATCAACATTTGTAAACATTGGATTCACAGTCATCTCACCTACTTCATTTCAATCAATTGATATCCAAAAATAAAGTCCGAAGCTATAGTTTGCTTATCTGGATCAAGAATACAGAGGAGAGATTAGTAAACTTAAATTTATTTATTTATTTATTTATTTTTTACACATGACAAGAAATATACACAATTTGAGAAAAAACAACAGGTAATTTGATTTGGACATATAATTTTAATGGATCTGGGTTTGTTGCCTTTCATTTGTCGTATCCCCAGTAAACTAGGCTTTTGCCTGTATCTCACTGAGGATATTTAGCATGAAAAAATAAATCGATACTTCTTTCCGATCTTTGATAACACAAAAAGCCCCGTTGCACGCTCTCATCAACCTGACAAACAGTGACACTCAACTACAACTGGAAACACCCTGCGAAACTCAACTCCTCACACATTATCGCTCCAGAAAGACCAAAAATATTCATCCCACAATATACTGCACACAATCATAAGAATAAAAATCAAAACAAATTCAAAACAAAAAAAAGAAAAACACACAGAAACACAAATACAATAACAACCAAAATTAAAACAATAATAAGAGACCCACACTCACGAGCTCACATAAATCCTTTCCACTCGTCATTCATCCTGAAAGCCCAAGTACTCAAAATCCTGTCGCAATAACAACCACGCTCCGATCGACTGTCTAAATGGTTTTCCTACCTTTACTTTTATTGAAGTCGGCACGCCATTGTATGTAATGGGAGCCAAATAAGCATATTGCCTTTGGGCAAAAGAGGTTTTAACTCTAGGGATGGTGAACATTTCATTAGTTGCCATGCGTGTCATGTGTGTCTGCTGAGTTTGCATCTTCCCCTCCTCTCGATGGTAGTGCCAGAGAATGGATTTGGTAAAATCAATGATTGAAGAGGAATTTTAAAATGCAATTTTTTGTCATCATAATTCAATTATATAATTAATATCTGAACATTTAAAGAGCTGTTTTGAGCCTCATAAGAGATATTTTTTTAGTGATCACTAACATTTGAGGAGTTACATATGACATATTAAGAAAAAAAATCTCATGCGTAGTAAAACAGTTGATAGTTTTAAAGGTATGATTTAAATTATTTTGTTTTAAAGGTATGATCATTTAGCTGAGCTCATACAAAGAGTATTATTGTACCAACCAGAAAATATTGTTGATTTTGTTGAACTTTTCTCGAGAGACTTAAAGGAAGAGAGATTTCAGTCTAACTTTGATAGATTGAGAAATGAATATATTCTATCAAAAAATATGGATGAAACTTTAAAGTTGACGAATTTATATAAGGTATTTCTAATTACAACTTTTGATATTATATGTTAAGATATCTTGATATTTGTTCCAATCAATAAGTATCTGCAGTCATAAGTCGTCATCAAAATGCTTACTTAGCACCCAGTTATCTCGTTACACTCTGTCATATATATTTATTTGTCTTTCTCGAAACAAAGAAAACTTTGCCTAACCTTACTGTAACTCAAAATATTTGGCCAATAAACCTTGTAGAGTGGCTTGTGAACTTCAGCAACACCATTGTTTTTGCAAACAAAAGCTGGATAACTGCATGAAGCTCACAGTACACAGTAGACAGAATTGTTTATTGTTTTAACTTGTAAATCATGCATGGTATCAAACACTAATCTGACAGTGACAAAATGGCCAACAGTAAGCTACTGAATTATATAAAGATACTGTGCATGTTTGATCCTGCTTCCCAGCTTCAATTGGCGGTAATTTCAAAGTGGACCTTACTTAAAAAAACATATCTCATATTAGCTAAATCACTAACGACCTCCTCTGAGGTCTAGTTAATCTAATGCCAGCTTCCATATCCTAGTTGGTAAGACACCTGTCTTCCAACCTGGGGATTGCGGTTTCCATTTCCATTGGAAAACAGATTTTTTTAAATAAAAAAAGGGTGCCAGTCAGGTTTTTATTTCAGGCCTTTAAAACATTGTTGTAATTGGTTGGAAGAGATTGCCACATGGCCATAAACACGCCAGGTTTTACTGTATACCACAAAAATGCTATCTTATATATTACAATATAGCTGTAAGAAAAAAAATTGTATGAAGTTAGCTGATATAAGCTTTTCACAATATTTATTATATATGGAATAATCCTTTTTAACACGTTGATCGCCAACAGATTTTACTCAAAATTGTTAAAAAAATGATTATTTGTTTTTTAGTAGTATTTGATAGGATATGTAAGAATGTATTGTTTTTATTTTTTTGATGATTTTTTTACGAGGATTATTGGTTTTTTGATATGCCAGCCACGGGTAACCATTACGGCGCCAATAGATTGATTTATTGCAATGCGCCAGGCTAGCCAATTTGCTGGCCACCTATCTCGCTCTACCATGCGCGGGTGACTGCGCGCTAGTTTGTTTTTGGTTAGAACATTGACCGTTATTTGTTTCGATTTCAATTAGTCACACATGTCACTCATATTAGCAGTGTCGCAAGTTGTGTAACATTAAAAATAAACCAATACCTATCATGTTACAGTGAATAATCTATACTAATACGATACCTGGTAATATAGTGATAAACTAACATAATTTTGCAGCCCCAAAATGTATTTTGACGATTTTGACATAAGTCATGAAGATATTTTGCAATTAGAGGAAATCGAAATACAGGATAGTAGAAATCGGAGGTCATCAACCGAAAGTAATAATTCTTTGTTACACCATGGAGGATGAAACAAAAGAAAAAGACGCCGAATTTTATCAGAAACTGAAAATGAAGATGAATTAATAAAAGCATCAACCACAGGCACAGGTAATGCAATGCCCCATCCTTAGTAAAGTGGTTTGATCCAAAGAGGCAACCCCACCGGCCAAGTGTGATTGCATATACAGAAATACCGGGTATGAAACCTCTCAGTTTGAGACATTCCATGCGCGATTCAAAGCCTGAACACTTTTATAAATTTCTAGTACCAGACGAAATTTTTGAAAGAATAGCTTTACAGACGGATTTGTATGCTTGACAGGTACTTCAAAATATAACATTGAAAAGAGGATCTCGCTTACATGATTGGAAACCAACGATAAAGACGAGATAAAAATATTTTTAGGCCTGGTTTTATATATGGGTCTGGTAAAATGACCGTCTAGTGACTGACTATTGGTCAAAAGACTGGATGTTTGGTCAACAATTTGCTAAAACTGCAATGAGTTGAAACAGATTCGAAGTGCTGTTGGTTACGAATGGTTCATTTTTCGAAGAATGAATAGGCCAATAAAAGTTTGAAATGTTTCAATAAAGAACATCATTATTGCTAAATTTTAATTTTTCGTAATTTTTATACCTTACATTTTTATAACTTACATAATTTTCAATTTTATATCAATAAAAACACATTTACGATTTTATAAAAAAGTTGTTTTTTTTCATCACATTTGTGAGCCTATATTTTGTGACTTGGAAGAAATATTCTCAGGTCAAGTTGCAGTAATATACAGAAGGGCCATGCCGGTCACTGCATATAGAAAAAATCATAGTTCGCGTGCCCGCTGGCACTGTATAACAACTCTAAGGTAGGCCTTCCTTGCTGGTCACCGGTGACCCCCATGGCACCCTTAAAGGCGATGGCGATCAATGTGTTAAATAAATGGTATCGTTTTATATTTATTATAAGAATTAAACAACAAATTGAAGAAAATATTGTTTTGAATCATCAAATTTTAAATGTACAGGAAATGAAAATCAAATATGAAGAAGAAATAACTGATCTTGAAACACCATTGGAACCCAAAATGGAAGATGATGAAAATACTACTTTTACTTTACCAAATATGGTTGAGTCAAATTTTTATTTCCGACAGGTATGAATGTGAATTAAAAGTATTTCTACTAAAATATTAAAAATCATACCCCCCATTTTACATTAAATAATTTAAATCAAATAATTTAAAGAAGTTTTCAGGATCTTTTTATAAGAGCATACTATATAAAACTGATAAAAAATTTTATTGTTTTTTTTGACAATACAAGGTTTGTCCAGTAAATGCCCTACCTTATGCTATAGTAAAATAAATAGCTCACTTAGAGCAATGGCCCCTTCAAAGCTCTCCCCTTGGGAAATCACAGTATTATTCCAATTCCCGAAGTATTGTAATTTTCAAACTATTGCATTCCACTGATCTCCTCCATATCCTCTAATACCATATCCTTCAAGATCAATTTCAGTTTTGTGAACAGTCGGAAATTGTTCAAGATTTATATCAATGTCCAAGATTTTGACAAATTTTGATGCAAATTATTTGTTCAACATGCTTTATTACCATAAAGAAATTAGAATTGTGATGGACACAGGTTCACTACCTTATGCCACTATGTATCATAGTAGACTAAATCGCTCTAGGGCAATGCAGCTATGTAGGTACACAAGCATACGACACTAAGGTACTCTCCGATAGTTCCCTAAATTTCAATAAATTGGCATAACCCGTTGGGAAGATATTGTTATTGGTTAGATAAATATTGGACAAACTTCATATTTGTATACTGTATTAAATGTTTTTTTTTTTCATAATACCTACCTATCTTTGATGTCTGTATAACTGTAGGAAGAGCTAAGTAATATGTTATTCCACTCTCAATAATCAGTGTCTTTTATGTATCTTTTTACAGATCCTGTTTCATAGTTTTTGCCTTTGGTTTTAAGAACTAAAATATTCATTTTGTTTTTAATATTTCTGAGGTGTCTAATGATATTTCTAATGTTTTAAAAAAACATTTATAACAAAAAATTCTTGACCTCCAATACCTGAAATGTTTAAAAAAAAATCAAAATTATAAGATACTATTGAATGATATTTCAAGTGATTTTGATCTCGAAATGTTTATAATTACAATGAATAAATATATGTGTATTATTTTGGTACTTTTCACAGGCTGGATTTGGTTTGCCTGATTGGGAAATGTTCAATTTGACTATTTCAATGAATACATTTGTAAGGAATAAGCCTGTGATACCAACAAAAGTTAGGTAAGACAAATTTAATATTTATGTAAATAAATATGTTATACATATTATATCCTAAAGTGAACATTATTAAAAAAATTACATTTTGTCAATG
This sequence comes from Odontocerum albicorne, assembly GCA_949825065.1. Taxonomy (NCBI): domain Eukaryota; kingdom Metazoa; phylum Arthropoda; class Insecta; order Trichoptera; family Odontoceridae; genus Odontocerum; species Odontocerum albicorne. The sequence goes on from OX463855.1 coordinate 23,163,209, forward strand.
AAACAGATTTTTTGGGATAATATTCGGCACGGTGAAAAATTACTACATTTTGGAGACTGAATTAACTGCAGAAGAAATTGAAAAACGTTTTCAAGTTGGTATCATTAATAAACTTAATTTTTGACTAACCACTTGTACAAATATAATATTTTCAATCATAGTATTTTTATTTCAAAAACAATAGCTTTGTTTTTAAATTTGATAGTATTTAATTATATTAAATTTCCAGAAAGAATCTGAAGAAAAGTTCTCAGTTCAAGGTGAATCAAAGCATGAATCAGAAACAATTGCAGACAACGCTGATGAAATAAAATTAACAGATAGGAATGAAGAACAATCTGAGGGTATGGTTTTAAGTATTTGTATTATTAAATCCAAATGAGAGGATAACGCAGGAAATCAATCAGAATGAACTAGATAAAAAGTATCCATTTAGAAACAGAGCCATGTAGACTATATGGTTTCCCATGAAGAAGAGCTTTTTCTCTGCTTGCACTGATAAATTATACGATGAAAGAACATATATCTTTGTACAGGTCAAATCCTATTATAACTAAATTCATGCGATCATAAAAAATATTTAGTTTTACCAAAATTTCATTATACTAAATATAGGAGAAAAATAAATTATAATAACTATTTTCTTTTGAATAAAAAGTTGTACAAATACACGCAAAACATTTTTTTCAAAGAAATACGTTATATTGACTGTATAGAATTTTTCTTAGCGGTATTCATAATTGCATTTTTAATACCACATGGTTATTGAAAAATATCTTCTGGAACACCACTGCTACAGGATAGATCAGCCCGAATCTTTTTCAATAGTTTCCGAAAGTGAAACCTTTACATCAGGTGGCATAACTCTATTTTCATTCTCATCTTCTTCATTATCCAAAGTTAAGATTGCATTCATAATACTCGTAGATGACTGCAAATTTTCAATTACATTTTTTTCACTTAGCTCACTCATAATCATTAAATTACAATATTATGTTTATCAACGTAGTCATCATAATTTACACCTGCATCAAAAACTACAAAAATTAACATATCTTTACTTCATTTTCCAGTTCCATTTCAGCTGTACTGTATCTGTTTGAGGCCTTCTTCCAAGACTTAAAAATTGATGACCATCTAGTTGCACAAATCATATCACATATTTCTGTAACTTTTTTTTTTATTATTGTCCAAAACAAGGTTCAGTTATGGAATGCATTTTTACTATACATATAATTCTCAGTTCCAAAGGTTGCAGAAACGCTATACTATTTAGAGGTAAAATTCAACTTGAACATGCTGTAGTTTGCATGTTAAATTATGTACTGAGCAATTATCGATTGAAACAAGACTTTTTTCTATTTATCTTTCCATTTGAGCATCAAAATTCATAAGTGATTCATTAAATATCCGTTAGTTCAAGCTCATTGATTTGGACCCTCTCAACAATTAATTGCGGCAAAAAAATATTGCTATTTTGAAATTTTTATTTTGTCACAACAGATTATTTTATAGAAACAATTTTTCTGAAAATTGAGTTATATTGAGATTTGACCTGTGTATATTACCTATTTTATATACATACATTTGATTAGAGGCCTTTGAGACCCATTTTATTATAAGTTTTAAATTAAATAATTTCAGATTTATTGCAAGTACACTTATTCATCGATTTGTGCGGTAGATAAGTTAAAAGAAAATTTGCATAACTCGAAATTGAAGCAAAAGCCTTATACATTCTAGAATATTGAAATACACTTAATTTATGTACAGAACTTATATAAATGTCGAATAAATGCAGTACCAAAAAAATTGGGAAAATGTATCAACATAATAAAAATTGAAGAAATGTATATTTATACTTCTGTACCCTAGAGAATAAACCATGGGAGTCACATTTTACCCCAGAGTATAAACGACATTGCATCATACAATTCATGTATGACACATATGACGTTTATCCGCTAGGGTGCAAAGTGACTTCCGTGGTTTATCCTCTAGGGTACAGATTTATTGGTACATCTTTCGATAAACTGAGACTAACTATTTAATGTGAGAATAAAATAAAGTGAAAAAAATGTAGTGACTGATAATCATTGCATGTGTATCTCTTTATTGTGTTGCGGCTGCTTCTCTGCCAATCTGATCTTTAGTGCCTAGAACGCTGATTGAGGCGAGTGCACAGTTGTCTAGATGTATACTAGACAAAATTCAAATGGTTTAATAAGTCGATTTTGTTTTAAAATGCATTTTTCTTTATAATAATAAATTGATAATTTATATAGAGCATTTAGAAAGCAGACTCTCCTCAAGGGTGAGTCAAATCGGAAATCGAACCAACAGATTAAAATGATAACCCTCAGATTAAACATATTACATTGCAAATAAGTTGAGTGCTAGGATAGGAAGGTGGTGACTGCGGTCATTAGCGATTGGGTACTTCCCTGCCATATTAAGATCAAACCGTATAAATCGAGTGATAGGTGTACTTCTATTTCAATTTTCAAATGCTATGATTTATTTTTTCAGAGGGTATGTCTGAAAAAACCTTGCAAGGACCTGAAGAGGAACCTCTTCCAGATTTGCCTACAATACCAACATCTAAGTGGCAACCTCCTAAAGAAATTAAGCCAGAAAAATTGGGAGAAGGATTAAACAAAAAGGTATAAATTGTTCGAGGGATTTACGATGGTCAATAAATAACAAAATAAAAATGAATCAATCAATGTGAATATTTGGGATGATACAGATTTGTTTTTTTTATCAAATATAGTGTTGTTTAATTCAATTTTATTGGTTGATTATAAACAAAATTGGTTGATATCAGAGATAATATTAGAACAGGTTTGAAAATATTGTTCTTTAAAATACATTTTGGTAAATTGCATACAATTTTTGGATCATTTGTAGCAGTTTTATGTTTCATTAGACATTTAAATAAAATGGACAATTTTTTAAATCTTTTAAAAATTTTTGAGCTTTAGTTTGGATCAGTTAAAGATAGTAATATTTTCATAAAGCTTCTGGTGTCACATGTTTGTTTGCGCTTGTATGGACATGTAACTTACTCCAGGCTCACAAGGAATATCTTCTCTGGCGAGCTGACGGAGGTTAGAAGTAAGCACAGTGGGCAACGCAAGAGATATGAGGACGTATTACACGAGATGTTCATCTCTGGTGGTACCAATGATAAGTATCATATATCCAATTAGTATTGTGCTTTTTATTATACTTGTTATAGGTAAATATGTAATAATTTGTTTCTTAAGTCAAACCAATTGTATTATTACCCTTTTGCATAGCACATGTTGGATATGTGTGTATAAAGGATCTAAAATAAAAATGTTGACCTACATTGTTTTTCATTGAGAATATTTGCAATTAAAGTTTTTTTTGTATACTCCTATGTACTGTTTGGCCATTTAGGTGTACTGGGTTTGCAATAATATTGGAGAAAACTGGATTTGCCTGCCTGAGGTTGAACCGAAACATATAGATATTGCAAGGAAAATCACAAATGCCATGTCAGGCAATTTAGAAAGAGAGGTAAGTGCACATTTAAAGTATTTATTTTTATGCAGATTGGTTTTTTAGTTAGCAAAGTGATAATTTTGCATATTGTCATATAAAAACTTATAATGTCCACAACAGTATTTTAGTATCAATTTTGATGAATGGGAGTGAAATGTGGAAGTGGAAAAAGACTGGAAGGAGCCGAATAAATTCTTTAGAAATGCATGCACCAGCGGCGGCTGGCTCCATGTGCGCTGAGCATCAACGCACCTCGAGATGCTGAGTGAATATGAAATATCGCTGTCTCACGGTTTACTGTATGTTTCTGTCTGTTCTATATGAATTTGCATTTCCGTCTGGTGCGTATTGGAGATCGCTTCGGTAGTATTGGCAAACTTGGTCGGTCAATTTGAGGGGATATTTTTTTAAATTTTACTTTAAATTTTTTTGAATTTTCCCCTAATTAAAAATACTTGTACTATTTGTTAGTATTCTTATACATATTTAACATTTTTGGAAGTCATATTTGCGAATATATAATATAATTATTTCTCCGGTTCAGCGCACCTCCACACCAGCCGCCGCTAGCATGCACAGTGAGAATACAGGGGTGACTATGATAGAATACGGAATAAAGTGATTATGAATGCATGCAAACTTAAAACTGATGTATAAAGTAAGATGAAGAAGAGTTCTCTGAGATGGTTTAGGCATGTGAAATGAATGAACGAAGAAAAACTAACCAAGAAAATATACAGTGTAAATGTGAGTGAAAGGCGCAGTTGAGTAAGATCAAGGAAAGTATGATTGGATCAAGTGAACGATATTTTGAAAGAAAGAAATGTAAAAGAGAAATTACAAGAGTTGTATAAGAAAATGTATGGATGTAGAGAAAGTGAAAGACTCGTCTTGATAAGAAAGTCTGACACTCTGTCCTCTACGTCTACTCTGATAGGGAAACAGAGTAATGGTTTGTATGTAATGTTAGTAATTCTCCAGAATTTAATCACGTTTCAAGAAAAAAAATCTTGTTTTAGATGCAGACCTATCCTCCATTTGAAGGAAACGAAAAGCATTATTTGAGAGCTCAGATTGCTCGAATAGTTGCATCAACATCTGTATCTCCGGTAGAATATTATATTAGAGGATCAGAACAGGAAGATGAAGAAGAAGAATTAGAAGCTGAAGATGATAGTAAATAAAGTTATTTATTATTTATCAGGGTTTAAAAATTCTAATTGTCGATATTTAAAACACTTTGAATAATTATTTTTGTTTACTGTTTGCTGATGATCTAAAGATTTTTAGGAAAGTTATGATTGTGTAAAATTAAAGTATGATGTAGATTCTCACGTTTCCTGGTCTGATCACCTCAATTTTAATATCAAAGAGTGTGTTTGTGTATTCTATAATCAATCATCTTCACTAATCCACTATCAATATACTAGGTAAGTCCAGAAAGTAAGTGTACTGAATTTTTGTAGGTTACAATTTTTTTTATTTAAATAAAAAAATTACGTGGTTACCGTAGTACATATGTAAGCTATTTTTCGACATAGTCGCCATTCCTCTCAATGCAGGTGGTGAAGCGGGGTATCAACTTTTTGATGCCTTCTTCGAAGTAGTTTCCCGCCAACCCCTCCGTTCACTTCTCCACCTCCTCGTCGGTTGAAAACCTTTTTCCACCCATGTGCAGCTTCAGGGAGGTAAAGAGATAGTAATCTGAAGGTGCTAGGTCAGGGGAATGCGCGGGATGGTTCAGGACATCCCATTTAAACGAGGCGAGCAGTTCCTTTGTGTGTGGTCTGGTATTGTCGTGCAGCAGGCAGACTCCCTTTGTCAGCATGCCTCTCCTCTTGTTCTGAATCGCCCTCCGCAATTTTTTTAGGGTCTCACAGTATCTTGCAGAGTTGATGGTCTCCTCTTGAGGCATATATTCAATTAAAATTATGCCTTGACAGTCCCAAAACAATTTCGTCAGTCACAATTGAAGGTCTTCCGCTCCTCTGATCATCATGCACAGAGGTACGACCGTTTTTAAACTCGAGACACCACTTGTACACACTCGTACGATTCATAGCTTTATCACCATATGCAGTTTTCACCTCATTATAAACCTCAACCAGAGGTTTTCCCTTCCAAACGAGATAACGGATGACGCCGCGTATTTCGCACTTGGCGGGAGATTGGATTTACATTTTTCACGAAACGTGTTGTCGCGTCGACACTTCTCAACGTACTGACCTCGAACCGGTCTCGTTGCGGAGGGGAAGGGTCAGGCTACACGGAAGTGTAGCCAACATGTCGAAAATAAAATCCATCCGGTCGTGAGAGCCTCAGTACACTTAGTTTCTGGATATGCCTCGTATATTACAATATAGGCAGTAGGGGATTTTTCGATAGCCTGTAACAAATATCACTGTAAAAACATTACTATATTAATTCTTAATGATTTTTTAACTGAAAAATATATAATTTTCAGCAATAATGGAGATTAAAAAAAATAAACATTATGAAGGACATCCAATACATGATCTCTTGAATAAGTCTCTAGCATTTTGGGTACATCATTATCCATACATGTTAAAGCAAGGAAGAGTGACCTGGTGGAATCCATACGGTAAAGAAGAGGTAATATATATTTTTTATTTTAATAGACTTATATTATACTCATGACACCATAAAAAATGACACTCAAAACATGAATTTGTGTTTTGTATCTGTATAAAAATGATATTGTACTAGTTTTTGAGGGATGATTGAAGAAACTAAACTCTAAAACTATCCAATAAAAATAGGCTTTTAAGGGTTGTAGTTTTAAAGTTGAGTTTTAAGGTAACTGCCCTTTTTAATATGAAGAAATGTCATTAAATTTCTTCTTAAAAAACAATAATGTCCTTTAATACCTTTTAGTGTAATGTGAATTGAAAGAAGTTAAAAGTTGCTGGCATAGATTTGATGGTACATTTTGTACTTGTGTTTATATATGTTTGTAAATATACAAATACATTTTTTTGGAAATCAGTAAACCTTAATATTTTTTAATTCAGGAAGGTGAAGGAGATGAAGAAGAGGAACAAGAAGGTGAAGAAGATGCCAGCGTAGTTCCTGATGGAGTTCTCCAAGAGACACCACTGCCTCTGTTGGTCCCCTTATCAGACGAAGCTATGTGGGAAGGCGGTACGGGAATAGGCTGGGAAGTGGCCCCTGCACATAAAATACAGCCTCCAGCAGCTGCTGTACGTAGTCTTCGGTGGCCAGGAGCTGTGGCATATGCCACAGCAGATGGGTATTATAATTCATTTTAAAATACTATTAAATCATTGGCATCCAATTTGGTGTCCCATATGTTAATATTTACAAACTGATTAATTTTGTTAAATATTTAGTACACTGTTCCCACTATTTCAGCTCGAATCCTCTCCATCATTCTGAGCAATCATTCTACTCTCAACCCTGTCAAATTTCTAATGTTCTTAAGCCAAGATAATTGCTTTCTCTCTAAATATCGCTTGTCTTTCACTTTGCCCTCGTAATGTATTAGTATTTAATATGCAATGTAAAATTTAATACAATTACAAATTAAGTCAAATTGGCTAAATATATGTACTTAAAGATAAAATTTTTCGTTTTCTGGACTTTTTACAATTACGATTCTTTTTCTTTATTTTACCACTCAAAACATGATTGAAGTGATTTTTTATAAATTCCAAACAGGAGAGCAGACTTTATGTACGTGGGATGGGGTTTAAAATATTTGCCTGAAGCATATTCACCACCACTTTTACCAATGGTATGCTCCGAGTATCCTTTGGGGCCAGAAATTATGGAGATGTTGGACCCAACAGTTGAGGAAGAGGAGGTATGGACCAACATTTATTCCATTAAATCTATCTAACTACAAAGGATATGAGTGTATATAACAGTTTCTTGCAATAAGAAAAACGAACTAACACAAATGGATCCCATTCACTGATATACTCATTTTTGTAATGGACACTTACATTTTTGTTATTTATTATCTATCATACACGTATAACAATAATATTTTATATATTAATTTATAAATATAAAAACTTAAACAATGAAATAGAAGTAATAAAACATTTTTAGTCCCAGCACTAATAAAAATTGCCACTAAACTTAGTTTTTCTTTGACAAATACATATCAACTAAAAATTGGTCAAAAATAGTAGTATATAAATTATTTGATTTTATATGTGAACATCACACACAGTAAGCGGACATGTACTATAAAATAATTTTTATGATTGAAAATAAAGGCAATCAATTTTACTGTTGTTCATCATAATTGCAGGATTTTCATGGCCCAGTGATTACTTACTTAGCACACAGATATCCTAGGTTCTATTCTCTGACTTACGTGGAGGCCCTTTTTCATCTGAATTTATTATTGCTCTGGCGTTTAGTAGCTGCCTAGTAAATTCTTAGAGCAATTTTAGGGTAACTTATGTTACATAAAGCACTATATAAAATCTTTTGATATTTTTATGTTATTGGGAGGTGTTTCAAGTTTACATGTTTTGATCGTTTCAGGGTTGGAAGGAATGCCCATCAATGTATTTCTGATATTTCCGGAGGGCGCCCGACTGTGATGCATTTTGTTTTTCTATTGTATTGTATTGTACTTTTTCTTATCTTGTACTTCATATAGTTTTATCAACAAAGTCTGCGTGGAGGTCTCTTCATAGACCCAGATGTAAGGTGAACATGAAAATATGAGGTTTCTTGAACGAAAGTAACATTGTATGTGATTGTGGGGCTATACAGGACTCGCAACACATGCTAACATATCTAACCATTGGAACTACATGCTCGGGGGAAGATCCAATTGATAGGGTGGTCCCTGTTGCGTCCTACTGGAAACAGCATGATTAACGATTGCCTATGGATTTAGTTTAAAAGTATCAAAAAAATATCCACTTTAATATTTAAGTATAAGTATTTATTTTTACAGGCATTCAGAATTGCTAATCTTCCTCCACTGCCACCACTGGAAATATCAGGAGAAGGAGAGGAAATGGAGGGTGAATTTGATGAATAATTAAAAAATATATTGATAAAAAAATGTTATCAGGATGATTTATTACTTTGTTTACCAAACATATTCAAGGTTTAATTAGCCAATAAAAAAAATATACATTTTATTTCAAATTAAAAAATAAATTTTGTTAAATTATAAAACCCATTTTTACTATTGTGCAAGAAATTGTTGATTATGCCATCTTGAATTGTATGTATTTTTCATTTCCAAAATGGATTATGTATAAAAATAGATTATGTACTACCTTGATCAAAAAGTTTTAGGACCGGCCACCGTGTGGCGCTGTCAGTCACTCGATTGGAATTCTTTTTTTTTTTGTTAGGTTACCACATCTATCATTGACACTTCCCTCCAAATTTCAGCGTCATAGCTTGACATTTGTAAAAGTTACGCTGTACCGAGTACATCTACCTTTGTGCCTGTTTTCGATTTTTTTACAAGTTTAAAAATGGCATCAATTGTGCCTCAATGAGTTTGCATTAAATTTTGTGTGAAAAACGGATTTAACGGTCCGCAGACCTTGGAAATGTTGGAGAAGTGTTTTTCGGTGGCACGAACGCTTCAGAAGTGATCATGAGTCGGTCGAGGATGACGAACGCAGTGGCAGTCGAAAACCGATGAAAACATCGATAAAATCAAAGAAATGTTGACCGAAAACCGCAAATTGACCATTAGAGAGCTGGCAGAGGACTTGAACATCGCTTATAGATCCGCTCAAGACATTTTGGTTAGTGATTTGGGCCTCAGACGTGTCGCTGCAAAACTGGTGCCGAAACACATCAATTTCATGCAAAATAAAAGGACCGCGTTGAAATTGCGATATGATTTCTATGAGTTTTTGACCAAAAACAACACGAATACTATCCAGCAGCCTTCGAATTCACCTGATCTGGCTCCCTGTGACTTTTTCCTGTTCAACCAACTTATCATCTTAGATCAAGCGCTGGCATAAGTGCGTTGCAGTCGATGGGGAGTATTTTGAAGGGGGTCATATCGATTTTGATGAATTAACTTGTATTTTCGATTTTATGAATAAAGTCCTAAAACTTTTTGATCAAGGTAGTATATACCACTAAGGTCCAAAAGTTTCCAGTTCAAAAAAGTTAGAGCATATATAGACAGATATCACACCCATTGCATGGTCAGATGTTAGTTAAAATTTGATACCTCTACTTTCTGTAGTATATATCAACTAGAGTGGATAGAAGACGTGTAATTAAGTTGTATTTCGAAATGTTAAAAATTGAAAATCGCATAGTAGCATCTACGACTGTAGATGCGCTCGTAATTTAATTTCTGGTGAGCTTTTTCCTTCTTTTGAAAGAAAGTTGATAACCGCACGATATAAATTTTTTATCATTTAAGAATATAATAAAACAACACGTCTTCTATCAGCTTTAGTTGACACACTACCGAGGGTTAGGGTATCAAATTTATCTGAAACATTGCTTGACCATGCGATGGGCAAGGCCGGCATGATATTTGTCCATACACGCTCTAACTTGTTCAAGCCTGAAACTTTTAGACCGTAGTGGTGGTAGATGCAAGTGGTAATTTAATTTCATCATATAATTTTTGTCCTTCACAATATATTATTATACAATAAATAAGAAACACTTGAGGTAATTATATAAAAGTCCAATGGTACTGTTACGAAAAGAGAATGTCTCAGTAAAAGTACCCTGTTCGATAATGAAAAAAAGCTAGACTGCAATATTATTTATATAGCTGATTGAGATCATAGGTAAAGGGCATGTTATTGTTTGTGACATTCCACTAGAGATCAATTTAACTATATGAATTAAGTTGTCCAAGAGTATTATAGTTTCACAAATGAAATCAAACTTGTAGCTGTACGTATAATAGAACTGTGAATAGTGAAATAAGAAGATAATTAATTCTACTTGCATTGACAACAATTTTATACACGTTTGTCTTTGGAATAATTTTGTTTTCGAGTCTATATTCATTGTATTAATGAGCAAGATATCAATCAACTCAATAGGTTTGTGATTCTGTCTATATTAGTAACATTTAATACTGGTGACGACCTAAGTTTAAAAAAAAAACGTATTTATTTATATAAGAAAAAAGAATATCACGATTCATCACAATTATTTGGCTTCAGTTGTGGAAAAAAATGCCCGAGTTTTATTTTCTTTTACTTTTCTGTAACTGTGGTGCAGACAGTTTCACTTTTCCTGGTATATTTCTAGCTAAATTTTCATCTTTGACTGCCTTTAGTAGATCCTTTTCTCGTGGAGTACAAGTTTTATCTTTTAGAAATACAGCTATTGCTGTTTTTGATGCTTTGCCTCGCTTTCCAGTGCCGGGAGTTAATTTAACCTTAAATCTGGAATAAAAAGAAATTATTAAATTCAATATTACTGGAAAACATGTGTCTAAATTATTTGAAGATTAAACAAATATTCATTAATTATTTTTATCAAAAGCATTCAATTTACTGAATTATTTATTTTCATGACATTCTTTTTTCCAAATTTATAAGAATAAAATGAAACAACGATGTTAAGTAACACGAAGGTTCAAGTGACAAACAAGAATTTATAGTCTTGGCATTGATTAATTTTTTTAAGATGCACATATTTTAATCATAAAATGTTACACTATTGTATTGAATAATTAAGCTGTTTTAATCATAATTTAAATATACAAGGGCGGTCCGATAAGTACTTAGCCTCACCGCCCGATGGCACCACTATCGCAAGAGCAATTTTTTATCGCGTAGTACATTCTCATTGACAGCTACTGTCAAAATTTCAGCCGAATCGGACGCGTAGTTTTGTTTTGACTGCGTGTGGAAGCGAGCGTGTCCGCGGATTTGAGAAAAATGGAAAAAGAGCAATATCGGTCGGTGATTCGATTCTTGTTTTTGAAAGGGAAATCGCGCAGCGAAATCAAAGAGCGCTTGGATGCTGTGTACGGTGACTCTTCTCCTTCGATGGCGACCGTCAAAAATTGGTTTAACGAGTTTCAACGTGGTCGCACGTCGGTTTTTGATGAGCCACGCCCAAGTGCCCCGAAAACGGCTACCACGGAGGATAACGTGAAAAAATCCACGATCTCGTATTGGCAGACCGCCGATTGAAGGTGCGCGAGATAGCTGAGACAGTAGGCATCTCAAAAGACTGCGTGGGTCATATCCTGCATGAAGTATTGGGCATGAGAAAGCTGTCGGCGCGATGGGTGCCGCGTTTGCTCACTCCGGACAACAAGCACAACCATGAGACCACTTCAGAGCAGTGTTTGACGATGTTTAAGCGCAATCCGAAGGAGTTTCTGCGTCGTTTCGTGATCGTCGACGAAACATGGATACACTGGTACACACCCGAGACCAAGGAACAGTCGAAACAGTGGACTTCACCCGGCGAACGTGCTCCGAAGAAGGCGAAGACTGTCCTATCGGCCGGAAAGGTGATGGCCACCGTTTTCTGGGATTCAAAAGGTGTGATCTACATCGACTTCCTGGAGAAGGGCAAAACGGTCACAGGGCTCTATGCCGAATTATTGGGCCGATTCGACGCCGAATTGCAGAAAAAACGGCCCCATTTGGCGAAGAAAAAAGTGCTCTTCCATCATGACAACGCACCGGCTCACACCTCCGCCGTCGCCACGGCCAAATTGGTAGAATTAGGCTACGAACTGCTGCCCCATCCACCGTATTTGGCCCTGTGCGACTTCTTTCTGTTTCCAAATTTGAAAAAGTCACTCGCCGGGCAGAAATTTGAGTCGAATGAGGAGGTTATCGCCGCCACGGAGGCCTACTTTGCAGACCTCCAGAAAACATATTTTTCAGACGGGTTAAAGAAGTTGGAGCATCGCTGGGTCAAGTGTATCGAACTCAAAGGAGATTATGTTGAGAAATCGCCACTTTTCCAAAATTTTTGTTATTCTTTTGTAGGCTAAGTACTTATCGGACCACCCTCGTAAGTTAATATTTTAAAATTTCTACACAGAATAAATGATACTGCTCATTTTCAAGTATAAATGCATGAGTTTAAAAGCAAAGCAATTTTTTAAAAATAATAGATATTACTGAAGTCATAAGTATCCTTAAGCCCGAGAATAATACTAGGTGGAAATAATACCCATGTCATTTGAGGCGAATAGCCCAGGATGGGGTTCGAAACGGCGACCTTCTGTATGTAAGTTCAGTGCGTTACCACACGGTGATGCACCACAATTTATATTACATACTTGAATTAAATTGCTAATAGAAAGTTTTGTAAGTCAGGATTTTCATATTCTCTGGTTTTTCAAATTTAAGCAAGGGTAAAATTGATGAAGAGGCCCAAATTTGTTTTCTGTGGTCTACAATTTTGTTTCTTTTATATATAATGGTACCTTCAAATAGAGAATTGTTATGATTTCTAAGCATTTAACTGCTTGTCGAGTCCTGTTGTTTGAGATTTGAAAAAGTTTGAATTTTCTTGTAGTTCAGATTCAACTTTTTCTGTAAATTAATATGTAAAAATACATTACGAAACTTAGATATAGTCCCAATTATAATTATGTATCCTACTTGAAAATTTGTTTTTATTGATTGAGAACATAAATAAGCATTATATACTCAGTTCAAAATTTGAGCATATTGAACTGAAACTTACTTGAAATTATGAAGGGCAGTGTAAGGAGCAACCACAGGTACAGCGAAGAGCAGCTCATCTTCAGGTAGTGGCTGCCCCGTCAGCTGACAAAGCATGTCAATTTCAGCAGCTGCCACATTTGATTCACCCTGGTATATCAAAATAGTTTTTATTGTTACATAATAGAAAACTTGGAGAGGATACAAAGTTTAAGGAGTTATTGGGCTTCGAAAGTTATTTATAGTGGATATCACATTAGCAATTGTTGAAGTAGAGTAGAATCTATGCAAGACTTGTCTTGATAATATTGTTAATAATCAATTTTTGAAATGAATTAGAAAATATATTTTAGACGTGTCATTTAGTTCATCTTCACCTGAGGAGGAAAGCAGTCTTTGAAACTGGTTGGGAACTCACAAAAATAAAACCGTGGTGAATACAAAAGAAAAAATAAGTGTTTTATTTACTATATTAAAAATTAATAGACTTTATTTTTACCAAATAAACAGTAGTAATTTTATTACTTTTCTTTTAGTAGTTCTTTAGGTTTCGATTTGAATATGTTAGACACTAATAGTGCTCCAAGAAATTATGCAAGGCAGCCTATTTATTGAGTGCCTGAATTATAATAAATTCAGATAAGAAATTACCTTTTAAAAATGAAAACCATAATCACCTTTTCCATAATTAAGAAAAGAAATAGAGAGATCATCGATTCGATTATTTTTGAGCAATGTAATATTAACAATCAGGATAAATGGGAGATTTTCATCATAAATATTTGGGAGAAAAAAAGGTACACAAAATAAATAACCTCATTTTCTTGGCCTTCATCATCAGATTCTTCCTTCTTATCCACTTGATTCAGTTGTTCTTCACCCATTATATGTGTGGTTTTTAATTCAGGAATTATTTTTGGTATTGGCTTTTTCTTTGAGTGTTGTATTTGATCTTTCTTAGAGCCTTTCTTCAAATCTTTTTTAGTACCTGTTGGCTGAAAATAAATTTTACAAATTTCTATAAGAAAAAACCAAGCATTGAAATTTGAAATGTGCATAAAAGAAATGAAACCCAATTTACCTTCAACATGTTTAACATAAATGCTTTGTCTTCATCATCTTGATTTTTGTATTTTTCTTTTATCTTCTTCAGTTTTGACCTCTGACCTCTTTTTAAAACTGGTTTATCATTTTCCTTAGGATTATTCTGCACAGTCTTGTTAGCATTGCTCTTTTCAGCTCCTTCTTTTGGTTTTTGTTTTCTTTGCGGAAGTGAAGGGAAAATTATAGGTTTATCATCACCGAGATAAATTACATTATCATTTTCTTCATTGTCAATTGTACTTGTAGACAATGTCCTAGAATTAGTATGCATGATGATTCTTCCTGTATCATGTTCCACTTTGATTCGAGTATCGGGATATTTTGCACTTTCTTCTGAATCACTGCCACTCTCATCTTTGTCATTATCACTGTCTTCTTTATTCTCCTCTTGAATATTTTCCCCATCTTCAATAGACAATCTTACTACTTCTTCTGATATTGATTCGAGGTGAGTATTTTGTACCACCTCTTTATCACCAGGCTCATCTTCTGTAAAAAAAAAACTTTCATATTTAAGAGGATTTCTAAAAGAATTATTGTTTGTATTCAAAAGAAATAAGTCTTTAAATTGTATATAACACAAATATTCTGCTTTCATTTAACAATTTTTTTAACTTAACTACTAGAACAAGCATGACTGAGGACCGCGACTTATGACCGTGTGTAAGTAAGCATTGATCTTCACCTACCCAAATAATGTTTACAATTTTCTACTAAATAACCATGAATATTTTGTTTGCTATATAGTCTTTTTATAAAAAAATCTTAGCATGAAGTGTTTAATATTGATGATACAAAATTTCAACATATTTGGTTTAAAGATAAGGTAATACAAATGCTATGAAATATCCATACACAAACAAATCTCCAAATATTTTAGACAGTACAATAAACCATTATCTTATGTATATATTCAAATTACGGTCCAGTATCTTCTCATAATGAATGTACCTTCAAATAATTTTCAAATATAAAAACAAAAGTATGCTTTTTATTATCAATTATCAAATGACATCAAACACCTACCATCATCTCCATCAGACATCACAATTTCCACATCTTCATTTTGGGGTACTGAGCCATCATCCTGTATCGATTCATCTTCTTGTGTAACTTTCCTTTCATCGAGATGCCTTTCAATACTGCCGTCCTCGAGCTGAAAAAGTATAATCCCAGATAAATGTTAATTCATTTTGCATTTTTTTAAACAAATATTTCAAGATACAATAAAAGTTGCCATATTTAAATTGTGATTCACAGAATCACTGAATAGCCATGACTCAAAATATATGAAAAAGCCAAACATAAATCTTGATGTAGATATTATCACCTTTCATACTCGTTTCAATAACAATTTTAAATTTGGGTAGAACATTTATTACACACTGATTCTGGCCAGTGTATGCTTTAAAAGAAGCAAAATTAAATTACTTCCTAGTATTCTTCAAACATACATGGAAATGATGTATTTATATTTATAAAAAGATAGTTAATAAAGTAGAACGGTAAATTTAAAAAATCTAATTATAAAATCCAACTTACTCGGAACATAAATGTTAATCCTAGCGTAAGGTGGCAAGGAGGTAAGAAATTCTTCTTTCCTCTTATCATAAAAGAACCTGTAGTCAAATACTCTCCGGTGGGTGCAGATTTGGATACTTGGTGAGCATGTACCCACCAAGCGGAAGTTACTACTTTTGCTTCCCAAGCAATACTGAAAAGTAATTGTGAATATTATTGATGAACCGAGAAAGCTTATTTAAAAAAGACAATAATGCAAAAAATTGTATTGAACAATACAAGCTTTTAAAATTTTGATATAATATTATAATTAAAATAATGTTTCAACCTAACTAATATCAATTGAATGGGTTACTAAAGTAAATAATAACCTATACTCAGATGCATAGTATTCCAAGACAATTTTTTTTATACCAAAATTGACGTGGTGTTTTGTCTCCAGGGTACTTGGAGAGAATATTGTCTAGGTGTAAAAAATTCTTCCATGTAAGGAAACTTAATATGAAATGAAAAGTATTGTTTAAAAAGTTTTTAAAATAGCATATTATTATTGTAAATAGAATAAGTAAAAAAAAATACCTATATGAAATGGCCATTTGACCAGCTTCATTAAGTGTTTTAGGTGGAATCGGTCCACCTGACGGGTTCTTGATGATAATGCTGGAAGCTCCCGAGAGGTCAGCGTGTACATATATATCAGTGGATCTCATGTAACGCTTTACAAGAAGTTCATTCTGTTGTTGGTCTCTTCCACCAATAACCTATAATAATGTAACTGCATATATCTGGATATTTTAATTTATTGATATAGAGAATTATTGAAGGTAAAATTTCTTAACACTTAGATGTATTGTAATTTCATTAATTAATAAGGAAATAAACAATTGATATCAATATTTTATTACGTAACACATATTGTGATTCAAAAGAGAAGAGTTGAGTTTAGTAACATGTCTGAACAATTTTGTTGATTTTTCATGAGATGTATTCGGTTCCTCTGATATTGGTGATCATTTTTGATACTTGGGACAGTCATACTGTTTGATACACATTCATTTTGCGTAGTGAAGACAGACACTTTCTACCAATTCCGCATCAATCCTCAATTTTGCCCATCATTAATTATTTTAGGAAGTGGTAATTTTCTCCTATCAATATATGATCTAGATACGCAATCTTTTGGCATTTTTTGATATTCAAAAGCTCCCATTCCACTTCTGCTTGGTGTAGTATCTCAGTGTTTGAGATACGATGCTATTATAAAATTCTGAGAACACTCAGTTAAATAATTTTTTAAATCAGTTTTTCATTTTGTACTCAGTCAAGTCTTATTATAATGAAACATGCAATTGAGTCGATTGCATTTATTAAAAACCAAAATTATCAAACAAAAATTGAGGATTTTAAATAATGAAATAGAAAATAATTTTCTCAATACAATATGGTGTTATAGATCATTCAGCCAGAAGTCATTTTGTAATAGTGTAACACTTTCTGTATTACACAACTTATGTAGTGGTATTGGCTTTAGAATGCCACACGACTGGTTCGCGCAGAGCGCACGTTTGTATTGTTGTAAAAATACTCAGTGATTAGAAAAACACTTATATTTATTTTTAATCTTGAAAAATTTCATTACTGTTATTTAATGTTTCCTAGAATCTGCCATGCTTGCATGAAAGTAAATTTATTTCACATTAATATGTGAAATAAACTTACTTTAATTTTATTTTTATGATTACTACAATTTAAGCTGACAGCATTTTTAATTTACGAAACGTGTGTGTTCATTTCAATGTTTGAATATAAAATATTATTTTTATATATTTTTTTGCTTTTTCACTTCATTAAAAAAATAAAGTGACAAGTTTTTGTAAACGCACCGTCACTCACACTATTGCAAAATGACTCTTCTGACTGAACGATCTATACCAGTTATGTAAGTTTTTTTCCAAAATCATATTTCATGAAAATATATATACTTATTGTATTTTCAGCCCTTCATATTCAAAGACAATCATCACATAATATTTTACAAATGTTATTGATTAAAATACATTTTTAATAGAAAAACTCACTAAATAATTCTCCGATGAGATAAACCAGTAGAATTTTTCAAACCAGTAAACCTTTCTGGCTTTGTTGATATTAGTTATAGTCTGAACTTCCTTTAATGTTTGCATAGTTTTTTTCTCAGCATTCTTTAAAGCTTTGGTATGAGATTCAATGGTTTTTTTTTGTTTTTTAGCAGCATTTCTTTTTTGATCGAAATATCTAGAAAAATGGTAATATTATACATTAAACACAATAATTTATTATTTAATAATTAATGTTATAGATATTTTATTGTTTAATGTAAATGAAAAAAAAAAAGATATTACCGAGTAGTGCTGATAAAAAGATGCTGCAAGCAGATAGATTTGTCGAAACCATTCAAAAGACTGAGAATTTTTAAAACTATCTCGAGTCTTAAAAATGGTTCCGACAAATAAATCTCAACTTGTTCTTGAATCTTGACTCCTTATGTGAGGCAAATGAAATATTTGTTGACAATTCTAATGTAGTCAATCGATAGGACATTATCATAAAATTTCAAATCCCAGTTTTAATATTTTGACCTCAACAGAAGCATGAGAATAGACAAACTTATTTTTAATTGCCTGGATTTCAAGATATTTCATTCAAACACGTTATATGACTATAAATAAATATGAATATCCAGCGTCTTAACAGTTGTGAATGACATCATGTAACACCACATTCTTTTTGGCATAATCCAATGATTTTCTTACTTGCCATCCATATTCTTTTTGACACAAAAACATTTTTTTTTATCAAATAATAGCAATAAAAGAGTTGAAATCATCTTTTATATATGGGTTTAGTTTATCATATTTCTGACAATTTCAACAAAGATTTAGCCTAGGTTAAACATATTACATTATTAAAACAACTATTTAGGATATTGGCCTTATGTCTGTCTGTCTGCTTTTATGAATGAGCCTTAAATGCCAAAATATTCATGTTTGCAGAATGGGCATCAAATGTCTTTGTTTTGTTTCACAGGTTTATTTATTTGTTTTTTAAATACTAAAACAGTATTTTAGATTAGGTTATAATTCTGTTCATAATCTGGAATTATGAAGATTTAACACATAATGATCCGTGTGCCTCAATTGACTGCTGGGTTAACATTAAGATGAAATGGTGGGATTTCCTCATAGTAAATAATGCAAAAACACAATTTTGGGTTGATTAAACACAGTATTTTTCATAACCTAAATTAAGTAATGATATAATACTTTAATTTAATTACTTCCCCCATTATACTTTAATTTAATTACTCATTTAATGATTTTGTTGAAATATAAGTACAGGTAGTCCTCGACTTACGACGGTTCTACTTACGACCAAAAAAAAAATAGATTTTTTTTTAAAATTGCATTAATTACGGTGCGCCTTTGTGAACCCTGATTCATGCGTAAACAAAGATGACAC
Source organism: Odontocerum albicorne (assembly GCA_949825065.1). Lineage (NCBI taxonomy): Eukaryota > Metazoa > Arthropoda > Insecta > Trichoptera > Odontoceridae > Odontocerum > Odontocerum albicorne. The sequence goes on from OX463855.1 coordinate 23,182,516, forward strand.
AATAATGATGCCATAAAAACTTCCTGCCGGTCAGTAGATCGCGGGATGTGCGCAAAGAATGTCGTTTGTTTCTCACTTCGACCCTTCGTTGTTTTAAAATTATGTATACATAATTCAGTTAACACAGTGTTTTTGAACATGGACATGTATACACATTAATATAATAAGATATAAATAAAACATATACCCATTTAATATCTGAAGTGAATAATCAATAAATGGTGCCCATAATGACTGGCAAACGGAGTAGATGTGACAAAAAAAAGAGAAGTGCAATAGATTTAGAAATAAAACTTAAAATAATTAAACAATATGAGAGTGGTAAAAGAGTGAAGGACATAGCTCGCGATCTACACTTATCACATTCAACGATCTCTACAATTTTGAAGAATAAACTAAGTATAGGTGAAGCTGTTAAAGGAGCAATATCCATAAAATCTGCAATAATAACAAAAAAAAACTTGGACCCATTTACGAAATGGAAAAACTATTGGTGATTTGGATGGAAGATTTGATAAAAAAACAAATCCCCCTTAGCCTTGTGACCATAAATACAAAGGCGCTAAGCCTTTTTTAAAACCTAAAATTAAAGTAGCGAACTAACTACAAGCAAACATTTACTGCCAGTAATGGTTGGTTTGCGAGATTCAAAAAACGGACGAATTATCAAAATGTGAAAATAAGTGGAGAGGCAGCTAGTGCTGATTTGGAAGATCTTACAAATGAAAAATTATTATGCATCGAAAATCAAAGGGTTGAAGAAGAGACTAAAAAAAAATAAAGAGTCTTTGAATCTCCAAAAAAATTTGTATTGAAAGAAATGGAAGCAACGTTCCTTCAAATTGACCAAGTAATGCAAAAATTTGCAAAAATGGATTCGGATAACGAAAGATTTTTGAGTATAAACCGCCGTATTCAGGAAGATCTTGCTTGCTACAAATAAATATACAGGGAAAAAAACAACAAACAACTCAACTAAAATTAGATATGTTTTTAAAAAAAACTACTACTGCTTCTTCTTCCACTACTGTTGATGAGCCAATGGATTGTACATATGTACTTATATAAGTACAGATGACGAAAGATTTTAAATATTAATGAAGTAAATATTTCATTTTGCATTAATAAATAAGTATAAATTTAACAATAAAAAAATATAAATAAATACACATGTTTTATTTTAATATGTAAGTACATACATATTTTGTATGAAATTCGACTTACGACCAATTCGAATTACGACCAAAGTCCAGGAACGTATCTCGGTCGTAAGTCGAGGACAACCTGTATATAAGTTTATCAATCCATCAAGAACAACAAAACTTAGAGAAAATACAAACATACATAACATAATGCCATGTCCCTTCTGATGTAGGCAGAGAGGAAAGATCTCTACATCATTCTATCTATGCACACAGCCGACTTGTCCACATTCATATACGCTCTTCTGTTTCTCACACTTCTTACCTTTCCCTCAATTGAAATTTCTTCAACTTCATTCAATTCTTTCCTTGGATTACCTTCTTACTCTCTATTCAATTCAGACAATTGTTTTTCGCAATTCATTATCTTAATGTGACCAGGCAGGCTGAGGGCATGGAGACCTTCAAGAGGATTAAGTTCACTCTATTTAAGTTATTAAATTGTAGCGTAGGCACTTATGATGTGATCTTTGGTCACAAAAACTTTGCTTTGGTTAATAAAAAAAACAAAAATAATACATAAAAATCTATTTAAGATACGCAAAATTCTACCATTTTTTTAAAACAAAATTATTTTAGAAGTACGTATTATTAAAAAACAATTCTTGATATAGGACACGACTACTCACTGATTGGCAGGACGAATTATAAGAGTTCCATGAATGAACAATATGAATGGTGACAGAACACTGAGAGGCGTAGTTTGTAAAAATATCAGATTGAATAATGAAATGACACTCTTTAACATGTTTGAGAGAATAAGTGATTAGTTAAAAAAAAAGTATACATTAGACTCTTTATGATTTTAAAGTGGTCTGTATTTTGGTAAAATAATATAATAACACATCGATCAATAAGTTCCGGGAATAACTACTAAAACAACATTTGTTTGCCAAATCTCTCTCTCTGGAGCATCTTTTTGAGGTCTGCGAACAGCCAATATCGCTGGGGGCCAAATCTGGAGAATATGGTGGGTGTGGAAGCAATTTGAAGTTCAACTCATGCAATTTTGCCATCGTTACCATCGACTTGTGACACGGTGCATAGTCCTGATGAAAGAGAACTTTTTCTTTTCATATGGGGCCGTTTTTTGGCAATTTCTGCCTTCAAACACTCCAATAACACTATGTAATATTCACTATTGATGGTTTTTCCCTTTTCAAGGTGATCAATTAATATTATACCATGTGCATCCCAAAATACGGAGGCCACAACCTTCCCGGATGAAGTTAAGTTTTTGGTCGCTTCGGACGAATTTCACCGGCTGCTCTCCACTCAGCTGACTGCCGATTTGATTACGGAGTATAGTGGTGGATCCAAGTTTCATCTATTGTCACATACCGATGCAAAAACTCCTGTTTATTTCGCGTAAACAGTGCCAAACAGCGCTCTGAATCATGCGTTGTTTCTGTTCCATTGTGAACAAACGCGGCACCCATTTCGAAAAAAGCTTTTTCATGACCAAATGTTCATGCAAAATAGTGTAAATACTACCAAATGATATCTTCAGGATGTCAGCTATCTTACGCAACTTACTTTGTGATTTTCCATCAAGATTTTGAGGGTTTTTTTTTATGTTTTCTGGTGTAACAGCCTCATTTGGACGACCAGAGCGTTCAGCATCATTTGTGTTTGTATGACCGCGTTTGAAATCAGCATACCACCGACAAATGGTTGTTTTCGACGGAGCAGAGCCCGGATAACACTTTTCAAGCCATCGCCGAGTTTAAACGGTATTTTTTCCCATTAAAAAGCAATGTTTTATCAACACATGAAATTCGGTTTTCTCCATTGTTTTGAAAATAGAAAAAGGAGAGTCACGAAAATCACTGTACTCAATGACACAATGTCATGAAAGTTTGACACGTAACTTCTAAAGGTTGGTACTAACTGAGAATGGTATGGAGTTGTTATTAGAGGCGCCATCTGTTGGTTAGTCCCGGGACTTATTGATCGATGTGTTATTAATGTAGATTTTGGACATTGCATTTGGATTTTCTATTACAATTTTTGTTAATTTCTTAATAGTTTTCATTTTCATTTTTGAATAAAAAAAATTATACTTAGTTCCAAGTATCAAGAGCCATTGCGGAAAAACTGTTAGGCAGTTTAGCAAATTATGTATTCTATAATCAGGATAAAACTTATAAATCATTAAAAATAAAATATAAATACGAATGTAGCCCATGGCAAAAATGCAGTAAGCGATCTTGTGTGCTAGAAGGTCGATTACCACTGATGATGACCAAATCAAGGCAAAACGAGAATAACCAGACATGACAGACTGCTGAGATACTGAAAATATCGAAAACAGATTTACGGGATAAAGGAACATCTAAATATGATTTTTTTTGCATGAATTTGGCTTAAAAATAGTAATTTTTTTTCTGGACAACTTTGTATTTACCTTCTAGCATTTGCAAATGCAGTCATAGATAAATCCACATCGACAATCATTGGTTTTAGGGGATCTTCATTTCCATTGTCATCTTCTGAATCTGAGGAAACATATGGATCTTTGAGCATCAGTGAGATAGTGTTTGATTCTAATTTGAGTTGCTTAATAGACAACGCTACAGGGTCTTTATGTACTTGAGCAGCCTTAACCATGTTGTTTATCTCAGTCCACGATAACTGTTGAAATAAATTCAGAAATTGTATTAAATATACATACATACCATCACGCAGTTTCCCTGTCGGGGTAGGAAGAGCGGTTAGAGCATCAGACTTTCCTATCGCTACAAATATCTTTTGCCTCTCTACATCCATACACCTTCTCATGCAATTCCTACGATTCTCCGCCTTTACATTTCCTTCTTTCAAAATATTATTCACTTGATCTAACCATAATTTCCTTGGTCTTCCTCTACCACGCCGTCCACTCACATTTGCACTATACATATGTGTTTAATTAGTCTTTCTGTATTCGTTCCACATACCCAAACCATTTCAGGAGCTTTTCTTCATCTTACTTAATACATCCTTAGGTTCACATTCATCCATATTCTATTTTACACTGTCACCCCATGTAGTCTTCTCAGTGTACGCATTGCTACTGGATTTATTCGGCTCATTTGTCATTTTACATGTCTACGTTTCACTTCCATACATCCAAGTTGGTAATAGAAAACTGTTGTGAACTATCATCTAAACAGATTTTATACTGCCTGGTTCGAGTATACATGTTTTAGTGCCCCGTTTCCTATTGCTACACACCATTCGATATTTCTTGTAACTCTTCTATCATCTGAGAAAATATTATCTAAATAGCAATTTTTTTTATATATTTCAATATAAATATTTCTGATGTACATTGATATATCTATTTCTGATGTATATTAATAAACATCTTTCTGGATAGTGGAAAAAAATTCCAGATGGTGTCATATCTGCCAAGTAATATGCACATTTTAAAACTGAGAAAATTTGTATGTTTATACTTTAAAATATATAAATATATTATTTATAAATTCATTGTTTACATTATCGGGTGGCCACGTGAAGTGAGTTGATGAAATAAGAGTAGCAGTGAGGAATAGTGTATAGTGGATTATACAACTTGTTTAGCGGCCAAAACATTTAAGACAAGAAAAGATGGCTGCAAATAGATCTTGGTCCCAACATTAGAATATGCAAGTGAAACTTGGACATGGTAAAGAAAAAATGATTAAAGTAAGATAAATGCAGCAGGAATGAGAGTATTGGATAGAAAGTGTGTCAAAACAGTGCATGACAATTTTTGTGGCATGTTGGTAAAATGCCTGTTGTACAACCTGAAGGTTGCGGGTTCAATTCCTGCTGGAATCAAGATTTTTTAAAAGGGTTTCAGTCTGGTATTCATTTAAGACCTTTGTAACATTCTTCTGGTTGGTTGGAAGAGATTGAAATCTCAATAAGCCCATTTGGTTATACTATATACAAAGGTATACGACGACAGAATAATGAATGAGGACATAAGGAAATAATATGGATTGAAATATGCAGTATGTAAGATAAAGAAAGCATTGAGATGGTTCAGCTACGTAGAAAGGATGAATGATGAAAAATTTACAAAAAATAATCTTTACAAGTAGTATAGAAGGAATGAAGAGTTTGAGAAGACCTAGAAAAATGTGGCATTACCAAATTAATCAAATTCTGAAAAAGGGAAGAGTGAAAAGCCGTCATAACTGGAGTATGCATGACGAGGTGTATGCACGCGGCAGAAGAGAAGGATGTGGGTCAGAACAAAGTGGATATCTATACTTTCTGTCAACTCCAATAGGGACATATGTTATGGGGATATTGTTTATTTATTTAAGCAGACATTTTTACTATGAAATGCTTAAATACGTGTGGTTTATAACTTGTAAACTAAAATACCATTAATTCTATTTGTTTAATACTTTGTGACTTAGTTTCAATGTACTGTTGATAAAAACCTTCTCGAGGTCACATGCAGCTGATAGCAATAAACTAAAATAGATCATGTTTTGATAAGCGCAAATGTTTGCAAATGAAATACTGTTATAATCAAATTGAAGGTTCAAATAAGTCTAGTTATAATTCTTGGTCTTCATGTATAATTTTAGAGCAAATATTTTATAAAACAGGATGAACAAGGCACCTTAAGACTCACTTTAAAATTTTACTGAAATTAAGATACCAATATATTAAGGTTGGCCAACTTTCGTGTAAAGGGCCGGAGCAACAGTAATTAGGTGATGAAAAATCATTAATAGTTATGATTTTAACAACACAAGTTAAAAGGGAGAAAGAAATTGAATGAATTTAGGAAATAATCTATATAAAGGTCCAAAAAAATGTGATATTTGAGGTTCGAATTCATAGTCATGTTTAAATACTAATATTAATATTTAATCTTAAAATTTCAAGATTTGTATTCAGAGTTGGACTTTACATGCTCCAAACTTTAGTGAGGTAATGAAACCAATTGAATCCCTCATTTAAGGAAGCTATGTCAAATTTTGAACGAAATTTCTTTTGTAAAAAATAGTTAAGATTTAGTATTTAGCGTGAAGGTTGGTCGATGAATTCGGGCCTTAAGCTGTTTCTTTTCATACTAATTTTCAAAATGAATTGCCACATGGCAATAACCCACATTAGTCGAGTCTTCAGTCTTTATAATTATTTGATCATGAAATATTCTTTTAATAATTTACATTGTGGGCTGTCACAAAATGGACAAAATGTAATCTGTGATTTATAGTTTGTCAAGCTTAGCTACTGATGAAAGAAATTTATTGAGGTGCTGAATCAAATATACATACCTGATTGGCAATTGCTGTTTGTATGGCAAGAATGGCACTGTCGACCAGATTCTGGTTTCTTGTGATCAGTTCTGCTTTATTTCTATCAATTACCTGGTCTTTCGTTAATTCTGTTAACCTTTTATCATGATCTTTTCTAACATTATGTAATTTTTTCATAGCTTCTTTTTCCAGTTGTAAAGCCTAAAAACAACAATTAGAAAATTTGAATTAAATTCAATTGAAACTATAAGAATACATGATCATTGACAAGAGCCAGAGGTTTTTAAAAAATGCCTTGGAGTTGTATAATCGGTCTCACTGAATTTATCATCCTAAAATAATATGTTGCAATAGTCGAAACATCTGAGGCAGCATTATCAGCGCCAACAGGTGTTGATCATTAAAATTTATTTAGTGGCATTTGTGAGTCAACTTTTATAAATTAAAAAATAAACCCTTTTTGGTGATATTTTATTAAGAATTGCAGTGTGTAATACTAGGTTGAGATGACAATACATAGCCTATGTGAAACTGCACTAACAAGGTGTTAAGGAGTGAATGCAACTTGGCACTGGTAAATACTTTTCAAATAAATAAGTTCACGGACATTTTTTACTATAGAGAGAAATCATTTATTTGTTATTATGGCCGGCAAATAGAACAAAGAGATTTTTTTTTAAAAAGAAACAACATACCTTTAAATCAATTTTCTGTCCTTCCAAAGTTGAGAAGAACTCATCGACAGCTTGATCAAAATTATTAAATGTAACATATGGTAGATTTTCATGTTGCGCATATAGGAATGGATGAAACTCCTGGTTTGTTAATAAGAAGTTTGGTTGATCAGGATTATCCTTAGTGTTAACCCTGTCTTCTTTCTTTTGAATTATATAACCCTAAAAGAGCAAGATTTATTTGATTTTTGTTTAAATATGCACAAATATGATAGCCTCAAGAGGCAAAAAATATGTAGTGATATAAAGTTGGGCGCTCTTACCTCTCTGCCTACTTGAACAAGGAAACGGCGTAATGGTATGTATGTATGTTGTTTACTCAGACTCCTTGTCATGCACAAATAAAAAAATACTAATAAGGTATTCTTTCAACATCATAAGCAGGTTTTTCTTGAGGAATGTGATGTTTTCGACGCAGTTAAAATTTCATAGTTTTGGGAGTATAATATTAATAAAAACATATTAAACATATACCTGAGCAACATTTAATGATGCATTGGTCATCATCAGTTCAGCCATATCCAATGCTTGTACCAGACTTGAAATGTCCCGCTCACTGTTAAAACCATTTCCCTTAGGATCTGCTGTAGGTTTGAGAGTTCCAGCCAATCCCGCTTTTGATAAAACATGGTCAATAACGGATGGTCCATATTCTACAATAAAAAATGAAAGATCAGTAAAAGTAAACAATGTAAGAAATTATATTATTAAGATTGAAGAAACATCTAACCAACATGTGGATTTAGAATTTTCTTAAGATTGTCTCCAGGTTTTGCGGTATTTATTAATTCTAACAATTTTTCTAAGGACGGCGGCCCAGACCTTTCTTTTGCTCTATCCAATGGATACTTCTCTTTGACTGCGAATCTAAAATAAAAAACATATGTGATAAGTATCAACGAAGACATTTTTGGAAATCTAGCTTCTCGGCTAACAGGAATAATGACCTTTAATACTGTAAATTTAAAGAATATTTCTGTTTAATTTGTATGTTAACCCTTCTACAGTTCCATGCTGGTGATTCGGACATATTGAAGAGTATGGACAGGAGACAATGATCTTCAGCCTCATTAATAGAGCCTTCAATTTAGAATTACTGGAGAAGACATTGAACTCCTGATTCATCCTGTGTTAACAATACTACCGAACATGTAATTGGGCAACAACATTCTCACATGTTTGGTTCAACCTTTTTTACCAGGTATGTATAGACCCATTTTTTCTGGTTAACATCGGGAATTGAATACGTAACCCACGGGTGGAAGTTCAACATTTTACTAATTAGGCTACGGACATAGTCCATTTCAAGAAAATACACATTAAAATCTAATTATTGGATAGTAAAGAAATAAATTTGACTTCAAATATAATAAATGAAATGAAACAACAAAAAAAGTATTTATTTGAATAAACTCCTGAATATAATTATAACAAAATCTATTGGCTTGTCTGGAAAATAGTTTTGTATTTCGGAGATAGATGTTAGGACAAAATTTTCATTGCTAACTTCATTCCAAACATGCTGAATGTATATTATTATGAAAGGTAACTAAGCACATGCTTTCAGCCATTGTTTACCCAAATAGCTAGAGGTTTTTTTATATATGTACAGTACAAAAAATATATATGTCCGATATATGGTGACGATGCAGTAAGCAATCGTGTGTGTGTCATAATGTTGTTTAACACATTCACTGCCATGACAAATTTTACGTAAAAACATGATATGCTGAGAAATTTTGCAAATACACTAACATATTATCAACAGAGGACACCTGGTGTGTCCTGCTCATTGGACATATGTTTGTATGGATACGCCAGGTGTGCCCTCAACACTGAACATGTTAAAAAATCCGTAATGATGTATGACACTTGAAGATACTGTCTTACTATTGAAGTTTGATTATTGCTGATAACAACCAAATCAAGGCTTTGACATCAGAGATTCCTGAGCTACTAAAAATATCGAAAATCATTGTCCACGATAATTTGGTACAATTTAGTGTTTTAAATTGACCTCAAAATACAAAATTACTTTTCAGACCTTTTAATTGAACTTAAAATAAAATAAAAATTAAAAGGGTTTTTAATTCTAGAATATAAAATGGATTTGAGTTAATGACCTCAATAAGAAGCATTGTATTGTTGAATTTGTCAGAATTTCCAAATAGATAACACACGTGATGGAACAATAATAAATAAGACTAGGTTTATGAAAATACTTATTTTTAAATAGGTTAAATGAAATTAAAACAAAATATGTTTAAAGCAAATCAAATAAATCTGAATGGCAACCTGATGGCTTCTCCTTCTATATGCGGCCTGAGAACATTCAGTATGATCCAGTTGTAGTCTGTGAGAATGATATTTCCTCTATCATACAATTCTAAAATGATGTGATAAGCAGCTTCGCCAGTACCAAACTGGAAGTCTACTATTCGATCAAATCCAAGTTGTGTCAATTTCTCAAGACGTTTATTTTTTAAGTGTTTTCGCATCTGAAAGAGATATTTAAAAAACGGTTTGAATCAAAATCTAAATGATTTTATTCAAGAATTATAAAAATTCGAACGCAAATTAATAATTAATTTTAAAAATCTATTTAATTATAACCAATACACATTTATGGAAATTACGTCCTTAAATTTTAATCTTGTTAACATGTTCAGTGCTGGGGACACGCATCCATACAAATATAGTGCATAGGACAGGCCAGGTTTGTTCTGTTGATAATATGTTTTGAGTCTTTTTTCTTAAGCACAGCACGTTAATTTTATTTGCAGTGAGTGTTAAATCAATAGTGGGTTTCACATGTTGCTTTTCAACCTAATAAGTATAATCTCATTGATTTTCAAGTTCACTTCTTAGCCAGACAAATCAAAGATAATCTACAATTGATTTACTTAGGCCTCAGCCACACAGGTGTCTAGAGCTACCTTGGTGTTTAGAGCTATGCTGCCGAGCTGAGCTACGAGCCTCACTTGGTGTTAAGAGCTACGCTGCGAGCTAGGCGACATATCCTAGCGAACCAACACACTGCATACTATCGCAATGGCCACACTGCACGCCGCGCTACATGACAATTAGTCACCTAGTGTGTCTCCTAGCAAACAGACGTGTTGGTTAATTTTATTGTGTCACCAAGTGATTTTATAAGATGGCGGAAGTTTTAATAACAGCTGTGTATAAAAGGGAGCCTTTGTGGAACCCATCGAGCAAATTGTACAAAAATGTACCTGTAATAAAATCACTTTGGAATGAAGTTGCACAGGAAGTAAATAAAGATGGTAAGTTGTAATGAAATTGGTTAGTTTTGAGAGTGGCATCGTTTGTTGACTCCCCTCCCAAATATCAAATGAATTTGTGCGAAGCACTTTGGTGTGGCCAAGCATGAAGTCACCTAGTATATTAGTCACGTAGCACCTAGCGAAGCACTTTGGTGTGGCCTTAGCCTTAGAATAAAATACAACATTCTTTTATAATTTATTCAATAAAAACGTATAAAATGAAATATCCAGTCAGAAACTGTATTATGTGATAACAATATCATACATTGTTTTGTAAATAGGTTAAAAGAAGAGATAACATATTACATTACACTTACAATTTAAATTAAACCACTATTGATTAAGAGATAAAAAACATGTAACAATTTTGCCTACAGAGAAATTTCATAAACAATTTGAAATAAATTGGAAGCAATTCAAAACACATGTTTTTAAAATAATTATTGTTTACAACTTGTCACTGCTAAAGAGTATTTTAATACAATTGCATTTTCAACAAAACAGAATTACAATGAGATTCTTAATAAAACATTGAATATGTTAGTTTTGATTTCTTTTAACTTTATTAAATGTAATGGAATTTAGACTAAACTAGTTATATTGTAATACTTCATTGTAATTTTTAAGATAAACCACCTGTCAATTTAACAAAAATTTCGGTAATATTGGTTTTATTAGCATGTAAAATTTTAAATGTTAAGCACAATCTATAAATGGAAATTCTTCCCTGTATTTTGTACTAATGATAAATACCCAATAAGCTGACACAGTCTTTCTGAGAACTAAAATAAAGTGAATAGAACTAATATGTGTTATTTTATGTATAATCAAATAATTTATCACAATGTAATAAGAATAACCCACATAACATATATTTTCTCTCATTTAAACACTGTACCCTCATATGAAAATTTTACTCAACCGCACATGGTATTGAAAAAAATAATCATATATCAATAAATGAAAATGGTTAAGAATAAACATGATACCTAATGCAATACCTTCATACTGAATCCTGAAGGGGCATTGTTCTTGGGCCATTCAAAGGCAGTTGTGTGAAATCTATTGCCTGATTCAAGAAGGAGTATACACTTTTCTTCCGATCTTTGTAAACGTATGAGATACGTTTTATTGTCAATGTCATAAACTTGGTTCACCCTCATTCCAACATATCTGAAAGAAATAATTGCTAAAGTAAATGCCATTTTAGTGGAGTTAAGACCCTTTTTGTAGAGGATCTTAAGGTGTTTTTATACTCAGATGGCACAAATTTGTAGAAAATTATTGCTTGCTTTATTAAAAAAAAAAACTGATATGTTACTCGTTTAATATTTTTCTGAGAAATATTATGAAAAAGGATCAAAATCGGTATGTTATTCATGGACAACATTCAACATCAAAAAGATCATTGGTGTTGTCGATGTTGCTTTTGATGTTCGGATTACTTAGTTCTTGTAATTTGTTTAGTCAAACACTGTTTATTCCACTTTATGAAGTGGAATAAACAGTGTTTGACTAAACAAATTACAATGTCTTAGACCTCCGCAGTGTTAATGCCTTAATTATGAATAAAATAATTTGTTTATAGTTAAGGCATTAACGTTGTGGAGGTTTAAAGACATTGTAATTTATTTTTAACAAACACTGTTTATTCCACTTTTTTATGACGGTATAACCCTACCGGTTTCAAGGCTTTCACCTCATCTTCAGGGGAGCCTAAACAAGACTAAATGCTGTTCGGACTGTATGCTTCATAGATTGCTCAGTGTCCCATTAACCGACGACAATTTTAAAAAGGAATTAATAACCATAAAAAATTGCTACAAATAATGGCTATCCTGGAAGCCTCATTGATTCACTTTTAAAAAACAAAACAAAAAAGAAACTTATAAAAGATTATATATTTAACGACACCTATAAGCATACCTATAAATGGAGCAAAGTCCTATTTATAAAAAATATATCAAATGAAATAACCAAAAATATTCCAAGTCACATAAAGCCAGCTTTTTACACTAACTTTAATCTCCGGAAACTCTTATTTAATGGGAAAGGCAAAAATGGAATACTTAACAACAGCGGTGTGTATAAACTTTTATGTGCTGACTGTGATAATTTCTATATAGGAAAGACAGGAAGATCTTTTGAAAAGAGATTTCGTGAACACCAATCTGCTTTAACAAATCCTCTAATTTATTCTGAAATGGCTAATCATTGTCACCGTGAGAATCATACTTTTTCTATCGATGATGCCAAATTTTTACATATTAGCGGCAACGGAAATAGATTGGACAGATTAGAGGCCCTAGAAATTTCTAAGTCAGTATACCGATCAGAGCATCTGTTGAATAGTTATTTCCCCAAAATCTCCCCGCTCTTGGCCAAAATTATACCTAGCCTTCCTCTCACCCCTCCCGCCTCCATCCGTTGAAGTGTCTATATCGGTGCCAGTCCGAACAGCATTTAGTCTTGTTTACGCTCCCCTGAAGATGAGGTGAAAGCCTTGAAACCGGTAGGGTTATACCGTCATAAAAAAGTGGAATAAACAGTGTTTGTTAAAAATAAATTACAATAAAATAATTATTTAGTTCTATAAATAATGCAGAATAATTAGCCCTATAGAGCTGGTTTAGGAAATCCTGAGGTAGGTTTTAGTGCCAAATGTCTGGCTAGTGTTAAAAAATATAGTTTTCAAATTTTTTCGTGAAACAATTTGTAAAATAAAAACGATACGACCTAGTCCTATTTCTTTCTTTAGAGGCCCGGCAATGTGGTTTTTGCAAAAGGACAACTATACATGGAGCATTAAAAGTGTCGAGGGAACATGAGGGGCTGAGAATACATACAACTGTTACTAGTACATCAAACATAGTTTTGAGAAAATGATTTTATACATAAAACTGCTAGAACTTATGGTTCTGAGAGAACCATTTTCTTTTGGCTTTTTCTTAGATTTTACTTATAAGATAGAATAAAAAATATACTGGTAAAATTCCAGTATGATAATAAAATCAATATAAAAAAAAAAAATTTGCATCAATTGAGGATGTTCTGTAGGTTCCAAGCTTAACAGAGAACTTAAAAAGTATGAGTTATATTTTGCTTTTCCATAAATTGTTATTTCATAATTATACATAGTTTTTTTTTAATTTGGTCAATTGAAAACTATTTTATTTAAAGAAAAAGTGTGATAAAGATATTGATTTATAATAGTAAAATGATAGTGAGCTAATGGCACTTGAATTAAACTAAGGCTCTAGAGTTATTTCATGTCAACTCAACACACTTTCCACCATACAATTTTGTTTTTTTTATTTTTTGGTTTCCAATTTATACCTATGGAGTACACCAAAAAAGAATATTTTCATATTTATTTGGCTAGTAGTTAATTTTTTATCAATTTAAAAAATACTTGAAATTGAAAAATGCAAAAAAATTGGTATCTTTTGGAAATACATAATGGCGGATATTTTTTTAATGGTATATGATAGAAAAATCATTTAGTACTCATTTTAAAGCTCTTAAAAAAATAGATCAATAAAATTGATATTTGATTTTCTCAAAAATGGTTATTAAAATTTTGAAAAAATCGAAAAATACGTTTATTTAAAAAAAAACACTTTGTCTTCAGATGAAATCTTCAGCTATGAAATATAATCTGACACATGCCATCGCAGGGTTAAAATGTAAATTTTGTTGATTAATTAATACAAGTCATGACTTTTGAAAGCAATATTAAGAGCTTTAAAATGAAACATATCTGGTTTCTCTATCATATATCATCCAGGAAATATCAGTCAATATGTATTTCGAAAATACTCCATTTTTTGCGTTTTCAAAAATTAATTTCACATTTCAACAAAAAAAATTATTATAATAATTTTCTATGTACTCCATAGGCACCAAATGTATAACTGAAAATCTAATGGGGTCAAGTAGAATATTCATACTTAAATTGTGATGATTTCTTGTGGAATACCCTATACTCAATTGGGAATCAAACCCAAGATGATTTATGAAAATTAAAATCTTTATAATATAGTTAATATTTCAAATCCTAAATTCTCAGATTGGATAGATCGGCTGAGGCTTTTATTGAAAAAGTTCCCCACATTTGGATATGTGATATGAACATATTTTGAAAGACAACTTTCCAGGAAGATGACATAAAGAAAGCCTTTGCAGACCTTCTGATGTGATCGTAAAACTTCGACTAAATCAACCACTGCCATGACAAATTTGATACCATGTAACTATTCCAACTCAACGAAAAAAAATTTAAATATATTTTTTTAATATCAGTTTTAGTTACAATTTAAAAAACAACGGTGTAAAACACAATAGATGAAAAATGGGAGAAAAACATTAATTTCACAAATACTTTCTGATGATTTGTAAAGTATGCACAGTTTCAGGTCACAAATAAATCTAAAAGACCAATGTATCCTTTCCAAGATAATTGAGAGTCAAATTATTGCACCCGGCAACTGGTAGTGGAAATATGCGAAAGAGTCATTCAAAAGATAAAAATGAAAAGAAAACACTCTTTTCCATAGTTTATAAAATTTTACTGGATTTAACAATTAATTTTGTAGCATGACTTACAATACTGATAAGAAAAGTATAAATATTTGAAATTTAAAATGATAATAAAATACGCAATATTGTCATTGATTTTTTTTATATTTATTTAGATACTTTATTGCCAAGTACAAGTATGCAAATGGCGAGTTTATTGCCATACAGCAACCTAGTTGTATTTGAAATAAAGATATAAAAATAAAAAATCTCCAAAGTAAATGCTATTTTTTTAAACCTCAATAGTTTGGGAAAATTTAATATATGTATACCATAATAAATGGTGGACGCCCATCTAATACAATCAACATGAAATATCAGAATATAAAAAAAACTAGATTTGGTTGGCTACGATCGGAATTCTAAACCTTCGTGGGTATTAAGTAATATGCTTGATTCGGCGAATTTTTTAGTTGTTATCAAAAGGCAGTTTAATAATATACTCGATTTGACACACTTTTATAGTTCAGAAAATCTAGGATGGGTCGTGTGGCGTTTTAAACGTCATGTCTCAAAGGGATGGATGGGGTAAAACCTTTTTTTTTTACAAATCGAATAGTTTTTTTATAAATCGAAAAATGGTTTTTTTCTAAACTGATGTTTTAATTCCTAATTTTCATTATACTGACATTCTAATGTATTTTTGATTTGTATCTATCTATTGTATGATTTGTAAATAGGCCAAGATCCACAATGAATTAATACTAATTATGAACATTTCATTTTAGGTATAAAAAAATCGAAAATCCAATTATCGAATACCCCATCCCTAGCCAATGCGGACTAACGTAGTGACTTTTGACAAACGTCACCAAATATTATTTGATTTTAACAAACTGCCACATTTTTGCTAATTTGTAACAAGATGTATTTATTTGTCATTATTGTTAGTTTTATGTAATGTATTTACCTAAATAACTTGCTATTTATTAGAATCGAGGCTTATATTCAAGTTGACAAAATAATTAAAATTACTCAACATCGTTACAAGGTTGTATTGGGGCAAATTTGTCAACTGTCAAAGGACCCATCCTAGAATTTCCGAAGTATAGTTGCCATGAATTTTTCTCAACAAGCAAGCACATTTGAAGTTATCATCATGCATAATTATTCATAATGTTGTAATAATCTATATATCTATCTTAACATAAGAATATGTATTACCAGTGTAAAAAGTATGATAAATATAAAAACTTATTAATTCTTGACATCCTGGTTTTAAATTCACTTTCATTATTTCACATGAATTTATTGAGTGGCTTGGCTTATGAGTGGCCTTTCACAAATTCAATAACAAAGAACATCTGGGATGCCAAATCATGTAAGTGCTATACAAGTAATCTATCAATGTTATTATAATCTTAAATCAATGGTGCTGGGATTTACTTTGTTTGATACCGGTGAGCCTCTTTCAAACAGTTGGTATTTTTCAAGATAGGTTATGCTGTCACAATGAGCGAATTGTTGGCAGAAAATGTGAATATTTAGAATGCGAATTTTTCCACCAGATTCTATAGACTATTTTCATAATCCCTTTATAATTGGTAATATTTCCATGATAATTTTATGTGGACTATTTTATGGGACACTTTAAATTTATCTGTATTGTTGAAAAGTATTTCAAGAATAGAGAGAACATAGTATATTAATCTTTAAATATTTTTGAAAATCAATAATTCTGCATCCAAGTGACATTTTATCCATCAAGTATGGTGGCCATTTTACGCCGAAGTAAATTTGGGATACGTTTTATACACGAATTTTTGTTTTTTTTAGAAACAAATTGTCATTCACCGTGTATGACAAACTTTCTTTTCAGCCAAAATATCATGTTATCTTATTTTTGACATGTTACAGCATTATATGCAAGAAAAACTCGAACACTTAATATATAGAATCGGAAGCATTAAAAAATCCGATAATGTACCAAAATCGGCGAAGAATGGTCACCTTATATAAGATGGAGTAAGAGGCCCACCCTTGCGTCCTAATTTACGTCATGAGATAGATGTCAATGGATATATTTTTTATTCCTTACGAATCTTCATAATGAAATACACGAAAAAATACAACTTAAATAAAAAAAATATGCAAAACGATTATCATTTAGGGTCAGGGAAAAACGGAAACATTCATTGATGTGGAAATAAAATATCTAGTTCAAAACGTCTTTTTTTAAAAAATTAAATGTAATAATAATTTACTCGTATATTAAAATAATTAAGATAGATGGAAATAATTAAATCGATGAATAAGTATGGAATGACCTAGAAACGATTTCCTTTTTCATACTATAATTACGATCAATCTAGCATATTGCTGCCTTCAAGGTCTTGACAGATAGGGTTTAAACATAATTGTACAATAGAAAAAATATTTTTAAAAACTTACTTCTGCAGCTCGGTGACACTGCATATTATATCGTAAGTATTAAATCGAGTTTTCATTTTTATTCTCACAGACTATTGGTCGCTAGTGCAATGCAGATAAAAAGGACGGGCAAGCGCAAGGCGCAAATGACGTGACACAAAATTCGTGAAATTAAAAAAGCTCGTTGTTGCCATAATTTACCCTATATATTTTCCCCGTTTTATGTAAGACTTGACCGAGCATTACTGTAGTTCTTCGGAATGCAAAAGAAAAGAAAAAATACTTTAATAGCGTAAATAATATCACTATGAAAATGAGCTCTAAATATTATAAAATGCATGGTTTCATTTATAAGTTTAACTCGAATAAGTCTTCATTTGCAATATTTTGTTTTATAATATAATAAATTCGTAAATGGGGTAGCCTTCGTTTTCTATAATAAAAAAAGGTAAAAATGTATTTAATTAAACTTCGATTGCATACAATACGATCTGGTGAGTTACTTGCTAAATGATCATTTCTTTTAATCGACTATAAATGTATAAAAAAATCACATGAAAACTAAACTAGGATGGTTGTATGGGTACTGATTGACTTTTAATTAAAAAATCTTGGGTCGAAAGCCTAGCGTTCTACCAAAAAGGTTACCAAGCTCCACTTATATGAAAAAATCAGTTACAATACATTATAATAGTATATAAAATATTTTCTAATTAAAGTTTAAAAGGATTGCCTTAAATTAGTCTCAGACTATGTGGTATACATACCCTTAGTTGCAACAGCACAGAAGTAAACTGCGATATGTAACCGTGAAAAAGAAAAGAGCATAAAGCGAAAAGAGCACGTAGCACTGAGTCGACAAATGTCTGAAAGGATGTGCGCATACTGCGCAAGGTTAAGCGGATCCAAGATTTGCATCTCAGAGTACATGAAAGCGAGACCAAATCGTATTCCCCTTTAAGAGATTGCCTAAGTAAGTAAATAATATAGAAAAATCATATTTTTGAGAGTAAAGTGGGATCTCATAAGAGTCCTTAGAGGTGCAAATTAGAGAGCGTATCTCTCCAATCAGAAGTCAGTTGTGAGATCGTATTTCTGTTGAATAAATATTTTTTAATTTCTTCGTCTTTTCGAAACATTTTCAATAAATATTGTGTTATAATATAAAAGAAACAACTTGAAGGTTACTTCATACGTTCTTATTCCAATATTAATGAAGCTATGCATTATTGAAATGTGTCATAACAATTTATTAACCTTCTTATAACTATCTTTATAAAAAAAATAATGTGACGATCATGTTTTGCAACAGATGTAGATTAGTTTGTCTTATTTGAGATCCTAGGATATAGGAGTTCACTGCCATTATTTAAGAAGAAGAAGAAAAGAGATACAGGTAATGATGTCTATGCTTAAAATATATTTTTGTCTATATCGCTCGTGTGTCATTTGTCAAATAATTTCTTATGGTTTTGTTTATTGTGTGATTGTTGAGGTTATAATAAATATGGATGTTGAAAATCAGAATATTTCAAACGATGTTAACGAAGATAGATTAAAGTTGAGAAATATGCAATGTGAACTAAACATGCTGTCTCGTCCTGATGGATCTGCCATTCATGCGCAAGGTTGTATTAAATATTTTTGTATACCAATCCGTGAACTTTTAAATCGCAGTACCTATTAGATTCGTCTTGTAAAAAGCTCAGTTTTCGTCAAATGCCTTCATGCGTCAGAATTCTGGATAATAAGGGCAGTTGATTGTAGGATAATTGATGCTTTGGAGATGTGTTAGTGACGAATGCTGAGGATTCTTTGAACTACAGGGCGTACAAATACTTCTAGTTTAGAAAAACTTCGAATAAAAGACTAACTTCGTGACTATCTTTTTGAATCTCCAGTTTGATGATCACGTGAGTCGGACAGGATACGAAGCATGGAGAGACTTGTGATTGACAGTATCTATGTAAGAAGATGAGAGATATCACCAATATATTGTATCAAATCAAAATTGCAGCAGTATCTCGAGAGGTATCAATATCCTTTCAGCCTAGTCGAGGCACAGCTGGAGAGGAATCAGATATGTTACATTTTATCGAAATCGTGATCTTAAGTGATAAGTAACCATTGAAAAATCCACTTGTAACATTCCTATTTTGTAGGTGAAAAAAATGTCATTTGCTAGTAAACTAAGAGAAGGCGATTTTTTTAAATTTATATTTTTCTTTTCTTATCTTATCTTATCTACTTTTAAATAATGAAATCATTTAATTACTGGGAATCAATTTAACTAAGCTTTTCAGTTTGGATACGAGTCGTAATAGCCAAGAACATAAAAATATTTTATTATGCGTATATTTAATGTTAACAGTTGTCATCTTTGTAATTTCTTTTGTTTACCTATCAAAGATTCGATCTTAAAATTATTGTTCTTTCACGTATCTCCCTCCCCTTGTTTTATTGTTAGTGAGTTTTGAGTGTTAGTTACTAATGCCTACAATTTTCGAAGGTTGTGATGAAGCAACAATTCAGAATACCCTCTAAATTACTTATTAACCAGATATATATACATACCAGATCTGTAAATATGAAACCGGAATTCGCTCATAGATGGCTCTAGTTGTCAATGTAGTGACTGTCAAGCCGCGTCATTGGCGCCTTTTTCTTGTGTTTACATTTGTCAAAGACTTTTTATTCACAACAATCCAAGTTTAATACAACTACATATGTTTTCATAGTAAAAATAAATTACAATGTTTTCATAGCGTTGAACATGTCTGTTTTTGTACTTGAAAACTACAATTCGCCGACAGCATTGATTTTATGTTACCATTTGAAGAAAACTGTTGCAGAATCGCATCGAATGCTTGTCGAAGCTTACGGTGAGCATGCTCTTGGTAAAAAAACAGTGCTTTGAGTGGTTTAAAAAATTCAAAAGTGGCTATTTTGGCGTGAGAAGCGAAGAGCGTGGAAGACCACTGAGAATGTTTGAAGACGCCGAATTGCAAGCATTGTTGGATGAGGATGACGCTCAAACGGAACAACAACTCGCGGATCAATTAAATGTGACACGTGAAGCCGTTTCCATACGTTTGAAAGCCATGGGAAAGATCCAGATGGTGGGAAAATGGGTTCCACATGAACTGAATGAAAATCTAAAGTGACAGCAGAAAAACCGAAAAACCACTTGCAAAATGCTGCTCGCCAGGTACAAAAGAGAATCATTTCTCCATCGAATTGTGACTGGCGATGAAAAATGGATATATTTCGAGAATCATAAGCGTAAAAGATCATGGGTAACTCCAAGCAAACCAGCGACATAGACTGCAAGGCCAAATCGTTATGGACGGAAGACAATGCTCTGTGTTTGGTGGGATCAGAAGGGTGTTATCTATTATGAGCTGCTAAAACCTGGCGAAACCGTTAATACTGAACGCTACCGACAACAAATGATGGATTTGAACCAAGCATTGCATGAAAAACGACCAGAATATCAAAAGAGGCAACACAAAGTGATTTTGCTTCATGATAATGCACCATCGCGCACAGCGAAACCGGTCAAGGAAACGATTGAGGTGTTTAGTTGGCAAATACTTTCATATGTGGCTTACTCACCAGACTTGGCTCCATCCAATTACTACTTATTTGCATCGATGGGACACACACTTGCTGAGCAGCGCTTCACTTCTTACGAAAATGTATGAAAATGGCTCGATGATTGGTTTGCTTCAAAAGAGCAAGAGATTCTTTGGTGTGGCATCCACAAATTGCCAGAGAGATAGGAAAAATGTGTAGCTAGCGATGGGCAATACTTTGAATAAAATATTTTTTACCATTTTCATACAATAAATGTGCATTTTCTGTAAAAAAATCCGGTTTCATATTTACAGACCTGATATGTAAATGAAATATTATTAATACTCAAGCTTGGGAACTGTCATTTGGTGTTAAAATAATGTGTTATTTAGTGTGAGCACCAAATGGCTATATTCCGTAACAAGAATAATGTTTAATGTTTTCTGAAACTGCAATGTCTACAATTTTCAGAATTGCAAACTTTTTAGTGATAACATATGGTTTGCAAGCTCTGATAAAAATGGTCAGAAATTAATATCACATATCTTACTTAAATTATAAGAGCTTTATTTCATTTGGTTTTAGAAATTTTGTTTATTTTTTCTAATTTTGACTTTTCAGGAAATACTGTAGTCATGGCTGCAATTTATGGGCCGATTGAGAATAAACTCCAAATGTCTGATTCATGTAATGCGACTGTAGAGGTTTCATTTACATCTAAATCAGGGTTACCAACAGTAAAGGATAGATTGCGTGAAACTGTTATAAGACAAACTTGTGAATCAGCACTGTTGATTGGAATGCATCCTCGAACTATAATATCTGTCAGCATACAAGAAATGCAAGATTTTGGAGGAGTAAGTGAAGTGAAATAATTATTTCATGATTGATATTTTAACTTGTGTTATGTATTTATATGGCACTCAAAATTTATTGTATGTTAAATTAATATTCATTTATAAATTATGATAATATTGATCACCTCTATGACTTAGTTGGTAAGACAATGTCTTCCAACCCAGTTGCGGGCACAATTCTCGATAGGTACTCATTATTTTAAAAATAATAACTAATAACAAATAAATGCTAAAAACAAGTGCTAATATTTATTTATGTGGTCGATGCTGATCTCAAAATAATATCTAAAAAAATTTACGCAATCTAATGGAATTGTAGCTATCAAAAATAAAAATGGTATAGAATAAAGTATTATGTGTAGCGGACATCACTCTTAATCATAGCCAAAAATTTAAGTCACATAAACTATTATATATTGTTTATAGTTAAGACATTGTGGAGGTTTAAAGACATTGTAATTTGTTTATTCTACTTTTTGTAACAGCATAGGTTTCAAGGCTTTCACCTCTGCTCAAAACGTTGTTTAATTCATTGATCCGTAGCAAACTAGAAAGCAATGCTTGCATTTGGAGCCCGGTGGAGCCGCAGAACTCACTCATGGTGGAGAAAGTACAAAAAAATATCTACGATATCTCTATATGAGAGAGTTCGGTGTCTATCCATGGCTTTATCCTACTCATTTTTTCCTGGCCATGCTCGGGTATAACTCCTTGAGCGTAATTAGAGATCTGCGTCTCCTGGTATACATTGTCAAACTCGTTCGAGGAGTTGTGAGCTGTCCAGCATTACTACAAAGATAAGCGTTGAATGTTCCTAACAATTACATTAGACTGCGCCGGCAAGAACTGTTCTCAATAACATACGCAAGAATGGGTCTTCCAGCCGCTATGCCTGTTGGAAGGGCCTTAACTCTTTTGAATGGGACTGCTTCGGAAATTGACATATTTCATATCACATTACCAAAAGCAAAAGTAAATTTTCTTCTAAGATTGAGCGCGTTAGAAAGCACTCATCAACGTACTTAAGTGACTGAATATATGTGTGTCATATGTTTGTGTATATATATGTATGCATATACATTATTTTTTATTTTATATAATTTTTTATTTTATTCTATGTAATTTTTCTTTATTTTTAATATGTCTTGTATTTTTCAAAGTAATTGGGCTAAGCCTGTTTTGAAAAAATGAATAAATAAATAAAAATCATAAGGGGAGCACAAACAAGACTTGTTTGTGCTCCCCTGATGATGAGGTGAAAGCCTTGAAACCGGTAGGGTTATACCGTTACAAAAAGTGGAATAAACAGTGTTTGATAAAACAAATTACAATATAATATCTGTACCCTAGAGGATAAACCACAGAAGTCACTTTGCACCCTAGCGGATAAACGTCATATGCGTCATACATGAATTGTATGATGCAACGTCGTTTATACTCTGGTGTAAAATGTGACTCCCGTGGTTTATCCTCTAGGGCAGTGCTTCCCAAATTGGGGGCCGCGGGATTTCTCGTGGGGGTCGCTTAAATATTCAGTACAAATATTCATGTGAGTATTAAATTGTTTCATGTGAGTATAGTTTTTATTTAAAAAAAAAAGTTTTTAAGCAAGTTTCTATAATTTTGTGTTGAATATAAATATGTGTATTTTGATTGTAATAATTATTGCCAAATAAATCTTCAACTATAAAACAAATGTTTTTTTGGGGGGTGGTGGGAATTAATTACTTCAGATTTAGGGGGCCGTTACATGAAAGTAATTGGGAAGCACTGCTCTAGGGTACAGATATATTGCCTTCTAAGAACTAATTAACCTTGATTATAACATGATAAATAGCTGTCAACACTAGTAGTCTAATGGTTAGTACATCAGGTTCGATTCCTAGCCTAAAACTGTTTGATAAAAGGTCACAGCAAACTGAATAGGTCAAGCCTTGCAACATGAATCATCTCTCCACCGGAAACTCAGGTTTGATCTGTCAGAAGTGTATGTGATTGCTGAATGCAACAGCTTGAACACATGATCAATACACACACACATAAAGGAGTCATTAATCTCTATCACGAATTTTGAATTTTTCTTTATCAATAGGGATTGATTATCTTATATTGTTCTTTGTGGCGTGATTAAAAAAGTTTTTCGTTCACAATATTCGGGTTCTATTCCAAAGAAACATTTATTTCAAACATGGAACCTCAGTTAGCATTGTAATCAGACTATCACAAAAATAATTGGGATAATGATTAGCATTCGTGCAAAGCAAGCAGAACTCAGAATTAAGCAAGCAGAGATTGTCTGGAAATTCTAGTTCACTTAATCTTCTAACAATCATGGAAACTGAACTCACTACATACTTGACGCTTCGTTGACTTTGAAAAAACCTTTGACTGCCTTAACAGACCCTCAGCTTGGGAAGTGTTCCTCGCTTACAGTGCGCCTCCCAAAGTTGTAGCCATAATTAAGTCCTTACACCAGTAATCCTAGTGCTGTGGCAGGATAGCTGGTGGTCTGTCTGAGTTAGGCTGTATCTTAAACTCATGTATTTTTATCATCCTTATGAACTTCCTACTCAGAGAATCCATAGAGGGTATGAGAGACCTCTCAGTGCTGCAAAGTTTAGCAATTGATGAACTGGAAAGGAGCTGGGTGACCTTGGATTAGTGAATATTTCGGAGAACTCTTCGATTTGGCCTATTGAAGGATTTGATCTGCCACAAGTGGGGTTTGTGAAAAGGTGCAAATTATTGTACACATCTCATTTGCCATTTTGGGTACATGTATGAGATTCATGCTGAGGCTGTGATATGGGAGAGCAGCCTATTTGTCTTGCTGTGAGAAAAACAAATCTAACGAGGAAGGAGATTTAAATGCCTTTTTTTTATTTTACATACCTTGATAGTGAAGTTCTCTTTTCAGAAAAAAAAATCATTTACTTTACACACTAATTTATTTTAAGTTGAATTGTTCCAAGATAGTCTTTTACATAACTACTCTGGCAAATATTATATCAGCCTTTTATTTTTATTTTGCACTTATCACTGCCAATAACAGAGAAAGTTTAATGTATTTTTCATCTTAAAAGAGAAAATTTATAATGCATTAGTACTGGTTCTGGTTATATCAATATGTTTTTATTATATTTGAAATAATTTGATAAAAATATTGTAAATTTTATACCTCATGTATTAATAAACACATTTTTAATTTATTTCAGCTCGATGCGTGCAGTTTAAATGCAGCATGTTTAGCACTTTTAAATTCGGGGCTTCCAATGCATTACTTGTTTGCTGCAGTTAATTGTGCTATTGACAAGAATGGACAATTTTTATTAGATCCATCTATAAAAGAATTAGACGAAGTAATGGCCCAATTGACTTTTGTGTTTGACAGTGTAAGCAAAAATGTTATAGCTTGTTCTACAAATGGAAAATTCAGTACATCACAGTACAAAGAATGTCTTACAAAATGTGAAAATGCCAGTGAAAGTATTTTTAAGTATTACAGAGATATTGTGAAAAAATATGTCAATACTATTTAAGAAATAAAACATTTTTGTAACATTCCTTGATTACTTATGATATTCCTTCAATTTTTGTTCCTTATTCAAAATCTAGGGCTTGTGGCGGTCGCACACTCGGTCAATGACCGACGATCCGACCTTTGCATTCCTTGACAATTCAAAACAAACAAGTGCAAAGTCCACACGTCGGTCATTCATATTTGCCGGGCGTGGAGCGCATTCCATGCTAGAGCGAGAAGGCACCACATCTGTTTCGCCAGTTCCGTATTTGAATGATATCTACACACAACATTAATCGTTTTGCGAATGCAGAAACGAGACGGCGGCATATCGCGAGCGCATTCCTGCACGCATTCAAGAATGATATAAATACCTACGTCTACCAAATAAATCTCTCTCTTTCCGCATTGCGATCTAAAACGAGTTTTATTTATCAACAAATCATCATCATCTCTCCCTTAAGGACATAGCTCCTAAAGGCTAATTGACTTCTATTTTATGCTGCCTTTCCATTTCTCCCATATCTCCAACTTTTTACAACATTTGTAACCAACAACCTATAAACCTGTTCTACTTTTTGTTCCCTGGTAAACAACCAATCAGGGAATTTTTACTATTTGCTTAAGCAGAAGACCGAGTGCTCGGCTCATTACTTGTCACATCTAAATAAAGTATATTTAGAATACAATAATACCTTTATGCATTTAAGTAGCTGCTGATGTGATTTGTTCTTCTCTGTTTGAATTTTCAAAGTAAATTGGGATTCATTAGATTTTTGGCTATTTGAGTATTCCTGAATCTGTGTACAATATTCCAGTTTATTTATAGTCTATATTTTTATTGATTTTAGTCATTAATAGTGTATTTTTCGTCATTTTAATATGTTTATTTTGTTATTGCAAATCTTATTGCATAATATTTAATGAATTGTTCTTTATTTTTGGTTAACATTAGTTTTCTTGAGTAATATTTCTTTGTCTACCTCAAAGTGTTTGAGATATGGGTGACATCAAAATTTATGATTATATATGAACACTACACTCTACCTAAAGCTAAATTTGTTATTATCACATATCAGAAGATCTACAAAGGTTTCTTGGTAGGTTGTCTCCCCTTGGTAAGTTTTATTTCCAAATATGTTATTCTAAACTTGCAGATGTGAGGAAATAAATATCTTATCAAATGGCCGCAGTCACCACATTCCTATTCTTACACTCAACTTAAATATATTTATTTTGTAATATTTTTAATTTGTTAATAAAAAGAAGATTTTTAATCCCAAGCTAGAGCGCCGTTGAAGAGAGTCCTCTCTAAACAGTGTTATATAACTGCCATTTTTTTATTATTATATTATTCACTAGATTAAGTACAATTGTTTTATTTATTTATTTTTTGATCCATTTATATTAGTTGATGCTAGTACTTAAAAAAATCAAAGATTAATTAAATAAACAAAAAATTTTCATGTTTCAAAAAAGTTTAGATAAATGGAAATAATTTGCTCAATTTATATGCTTTTCGGTTGACCGCAGCATGCGGGGTATGATTGAATTCTTTTCATATTGTCTTGTGAGATAGTAAGGTTGCCTGCTTGCATCATTTTTGACCATTGTGAAATTTACACCGACAAGCTCGCTGTATTACTTAGGTTTAGTGAGAATCCGGCTAAAGCTTTGAAATGAATTACAAACATATTTAGCATTCATTTTCGAGAGAATATTAAAAAATGTTTAGTCAAAGGAGCACTATAAAGAATCCTATATTGAAGCCAAGTTTTATACTTGGATTTTTACAAATCTGTTATACATTTCTTAAAAAAATCTTGATACACAAAATATTGAATTAATCAAATTTGACATTGGAGTTTATTCAAATTTTAGCATACAGTGTTGAACAAAATTCATAATAATTTTTTAGAAATGTTGAATGTGAATAAGGTGCTTTAGACCTAAAGAGTGTAGAATATTATTTTTCACTGTTTTTAAATTTACACCTTTACTAGCCTTGTATTGGGTTTTTAAAATCATGTGTTTTTTATAGCAAATAAAAACTATAGTAATTAGATTTATTAAATTTTAGACGAACTAATTACTGTTTTTTTTATTTGAAAAAAAAATCACTAATCTAGTCGATTGAACGCACTCTGTATTTCAAATAACGAAAGCGCTTTTTATTTAGTTTCAGAAAATGAACGATAGATGGCAGCTTATTTTAAAATACGTAATATAATTTGAGAGAAAATACATTTTATGTTATTAATAAAAATAAAT
Organism: Odontocerum albicorne; assembly: GCA_949825065.1. Classification (NCBI taxonomy): domain Eukaryota; kingdom Metazoa; phylum Arthropoda; class Insecta; order Trichoptera; family Odontoceridae; genus Odontocerum; species Odontocerum albicorne. The sequence goes on from OX463855.1 coordinate 23,210,163, forward strand.
ATGTATAACGATTCTTAAAAATAAAAAATGTATAAGAATTTTTAGAAAACTTAAATTGGAAGATGCAAAATATAATAATTTAACTTTTATACGTATTTTTTTAAATATATTTGGTTTGGTGAGTAATGCTATGGAAAAAAGTAGATTTTATACTCTACATGTTATTGAATTGATCGTCTTACCTACAAATGAGACTGTAGTCGGCGCTGTCTAGTGGTTAGCGTAATAAATGTTAAGCACCCACGCGCCCCTGGTTTTGATTTCCGACAGTTTTCGGTCTGTTTTCAATTTGCCTTTTTTTTATCTAAATTTATGTCCGACCAGCGCAGTTTTTTTCAGGGAATCTATAGTAAGAAATTCATATTGAAAGGGGTAGGATGAAAATTGTAGTTCTTTGCAGTGTTGGGCCACTGAGATATTAATTTTACCTTTCATTCAAATCTAACATGAGTTGATGTGCCAAGGGGAATCCAGTCGTGATCCTTTCACGCTGACCAAACAAAGATCTAATGGTGAAAAATTGATCTTTCTTGGCATAGGTAACACATCGATCAACAGTGAGTTACAGTGGTTTTAGTGACGCTATTTATGACGCTATTTACGGGAAGGTTATGGCCTCCGTATTTTGGGATGCGCATGGTATAATATTAATCGATCACCTTGAAAAGGGAAAAATCATCAATAGCGAATATTACATAGCGTTATTGAAGCGTTTGAAGGCAGAAATTGCCACGAAACGGCCCCATATGAAGAAGAAAAAAGTTCTCTTTCATCAGGACAATTCACCGTGTCACAAGTCGATGGTAACGGTGACCAAATTGCATGAGTTGAACTTCGAATTGCTTCCGCACCCCCCGTATTCTCCAGATTTGGCTCCCAGCGACTATTGGCTGTTCACATACCTCAAAAAGATGCTCCAGGGAAAAAGATTTGGCTCCAATGAAGAAGTGATTGCCGAAACTAACGCCTTTTGAAACCAAAGATAAATCGTTCTACACGGCTGGCATAGAAAAGTTAGGAAAGCGTTGGAATAAATGTATCGCTCTTGAAGGAGACTATGTTGATGAATAAAGAAGAATTTTGGCAAACAAATGTTGTTTTAGTAGTTAGTCCCGGGACTTATTGATCGATGTGTTACATGTAAAATATCAGAAAACAATTTTTTTCGCCGAATATTTAATATGGATCGCTCTTAAGATAATACTGTTACGAAACAATGCTATACAAGTCATATATTATTGAGTTATCCGAAAAGTAATTTTGTAATTGTTGGTCAAATTTTAACGCATAATTGCACCAAATTCTCGTAGACTGTGGTTTTCGATATTTTCAATATCTCGACAATCTTTCGTGTCATAGAATGCTGGTTATTTGTGATCGATGCCTTGATTTGGTCGTCATCAGTGGTAATCGGTCTTTCAGAGTGGACACATTTTTCGAATGTCGGATCATCATTACAGAGTTTTTTTTAAATCACAATACACGATCGCTTCCTGTGTCGTCGTCATACGTTTTACAAATCTTTTTTTTTATTTGTGTCGAGTTTTTTTCCTTTCCGGTAGTAAAAAATGTATCAAGCACCGAAAAAAAAAATTAATAAATTTTGTTCATTCTTTAACATAACGTTAAAAATCGTTCGAGTAATTTAGGTAAACAATGGTCGAAAAATTGGCTGAACCTTTCAAAATAATATACATTAAGTGCGTTTGGAATAAAGTTAGCAACGGAAATTTTGTCCTAATGAACTTAATAAATGACATCTTTCCGAGAAATAAAAAAACACTTTTCGAGCAACAATATATAATATTACTCTTATTGGGAGAACCGAGAATAAAGAGGCTCGAGTTCCATGTAGGAAAATATTATGTATGACTGGATTTATGAAAACAATATCAAATAACTATGTTGAATTGGATGGTTTAAATGCACAGGCATTGAGAACATATCATAATCAAAGAAAGTGTTGTTAAAAAATATGTCTTGACCTTGCAATATCGGGAACTGGACTGGAATGCTGGATGATAGGGAAATCCTTCGCCTGACCCAAACAGAGAGTCTTATTTTGGTCATCATCAACATTGACGAAACCCGAGGAAGGTATATATAGTATCATAGACTTATAAGAAGAATTCATGCATTTCGCGCTTTTAAACATTGCATCATTAGCTAGTCAACATCGTGCCCTTCCTTAAACATTCTGCACCCTCTTAGACAAGCTAGAAAATTTCGCCTTTATACTCTTATCTTCATAAACGCAATAATTATCATAATAATATCAATGTTTTCTAAACTATTATTAGAAATTTAGATAAATGGGATTTTATTATTATATTATTAGCATACCTACTCATCTACAACAAGCAATAAAATCAATCTAATCTTCCTACGAACTACCTACCTAAAGACAATATGTACCTAGCTACAAATCACAGGATATAAAAGTGTGGTACTCGATCTTTTGTAATAACCCCACCCCAGTCAGGATTTGACGGGATAGTTATAATTTTACTAATAATAATAAAATAATTATTTATAGATAAATTGATGAATTGAACTTACTATTGCTGCTTTTATAGTTCAAATTTATAGGCAAAACGGTGTATCTTGTTTATAATAAATTTGCGTTGCATCCATATTGCTTTTTTAGTCCAGAGTTTTCAATATTTAACACAAAATAAAAAAAGTACTTCTGATTTTATTGTTCGTTTATTGTTAACTTAAATTTGCCCAAATGGTATTGGTCAATATTATTAGCAAGTCTATATTTCAAAAGGAATTATTTCATAAAGATTCATATACATAGAGAAATCATAAAGTATTCAGACGTAATAGTTAATTAACACAATAATGATTAATTTTTTTTCATTCTTATTATGAATAGTATTCAGACTTTCTGTTCGTGTTGTAATGTAAAAAATATATACATACAATATTATCCATTATTTTATTCCACGGCACTGGTCTTTAACGAGGCTAGACATTGACTTTAGAGTTAAGTTTTTTGACTTCTGGGAGATCGGCCAGTGAAAAAGTGAATCACTGCGATTCACAATGCGGCCGAAAGCTCCCGCCAAAAGGAAAAAGCGCGCGGGAATCTGTGAGGCAGCATCCAGGTATCTCAGCCGTACCATCTCCGATGGGCGGCTGTCTCGCTGCAGGAAATAAAAAGCCTTGGTCGGGCAAGAAGATTGAAAAAAAAAAAACACTTAATAAAAGGAAGAAAACGTAAAAAAAGGTTTGTTGGTAAGTTGCTGTGTATGTGGGTAGTGATACGCGTACAGTGGCGTAACAAAAAAAAAATTGGAAGAATTATTTTGTACTATAAATGTTATTCGGAGTTTTGATATATTTTACATAATCAAACATTTTGATATAATTAGAAATTAGTTAAATTTTCGAAAGAAAAAAATATTCGAAAGTATAATAATCATAATTAAAAAAAAAATATGCTTTCAAATTTACCAAGGTAAATATGGAAATTTATTTCGATATTTGTACAAAATATTTTAGATTTCACAATTTGTAGGTATGATTTTGTCACCTTCCTTTTTTTATTGACGACGTGGGTTATATTTCTCACAACAAATAAATATTCAATTAATCAATCCATGTTGCATTTTTTCAAGTGCCGTTTAGTGACCGAAGTCACCCAAGCCATGAGTGTTTCTCTTCTAAGAAGACTATTCATTGTAGACAAAATATGATATCTTCTGGATCACTTAAGAAAATTCAACATGTTGAATGTAGGTAATTATTAAGTACGAGCAGGGGCGGCTCGTCTTTAAGGGCAACCGGGGCACTGCCCCACACACATTTCTCCTAATAAAAAATTAATAATTAGCTGAAATGTTTTTGAAACGTGTATTTATTATTGGTATAATTGTAATTATTCTTAGTTTTTCGGAATATTATTTGCACGTAATGATTTAGTAATATTTGAATAAAAACTATATTAACTTATTACTGGTAAGTAGGTGTGAAATATATACGCGCACGAAGTACGAAATACGATGCACGCATACAACTAAACGAGTTATGGGCAGTTTACTATGTGCCCAGGCCGCTGCCTTCAGTTGAGCAGTCGCTCTTACGCGATCAAGTCGTGTTAGGGCAATCAGCGGAGGTAAAGAGAAAAGTTCCGTATTACCGTTTACAGAAGGTCGCTTTTCGTTTGCTGCGTAAAGGTCTATTTGGGGCAGAAGCAGGCCTGCCCTGCGCTGTACTGAGAGATGTTTATTTTTTTGTTTTTCATGTTCATGTATTATATTAATACAAACGATTTCCATTCGATTTTGTGAAAAATTAATATTTTTATAAAAAGAGTTTTGTTTATTTCATTTTTATACATTAATAAAAATTATTTTCATTTGATTTTGTGAAAAATACATGTTTTTTTTATAATGATAGTTTTGTTAATGTTTATATGTAAATAAAAATTATTTTTGTTTAATTTCGCAATAAAAAATTTGATAATTCTTAGTATTTGCTTGGTTCGACCTCACTGCACTAAAAATGTATATAGTAAATTTTTTTTTGGAAAAAAAAATTGGGGGGGTGGGGGGGAACTTCAGCCTCATCATGCCCCACCTGTGGTTAAAGTCACGAGACGCCCCTGAGTACGAGTATGACTGAACTATTAACTATACATACATACCATCACACCGTTTCCCTGCTGGGGTAAGTAGATAATACAGGGTGCCAGACTTTCCTATCTCGACACACGTATCACCTCTTCTCCATCCATACACTTTCTCCTACAGCTCCTATGATTTCTCTTACTTTTCTTTCTTTCAAAATATCATTTTACATGATCCAACCATACTTTCCTTGGTCTTCCTCTACCACGCCTTCCACTCACATTTGCTATGTATATTTGTTTTGTTAGTCTATCTTCATTCACATTTTCTATGTGCTCTATCTCAGAGGGCCTCTTTCTATCTTTCTCAATACATCAGTATAAAGTTCACATTTATCCCTAACCACTTCATTCGGTATTCTGTCAAACTCGTATATTGTCGCCCCATTTCTTCTTCTAAGTGCACAAATTTCTACAGCATTTATTCGTCTCTTTTCAGAATTTTTTTACGTAAATAATGTTATTTAAAATTAATACGACTTAAGAATATACACCACTTAAAGATGATTTGGACACGTTACAACTGTTGAATGTCAATACTTTGCAAACTTAGAGTAATTTTATTGGATAAGTCTATATTTAAAAATTTTAAAGGAATTTTCATATGGGAATGACCCCCCTCCCAGATTGTATTGATCGTAATGAAAGTGTGAAACAATACAATCTGACTTAGTAATTTGTTAAAATTTGACAAAATAAAATAAAATACGCCACTGTCATGTAGAAGGTCGCCGGTATTCGGGATACTAGCTCTTTTTTGTCGTTGATAATTCTTACGCTTGTGAGGAGACAGGAATTACGAGTATAATGCCCGACAAGTATAATTTAGTCTGCAGAAATAAGCATTAATGTCACTATTGACATAAACTCATATTATCTGCCTGAAATGTAAAAACTTTCTGTAGCTAACGCACCGTTTTTATGCAGGCATTCTCATACATGAGATCAGATGCGATATGGAGACAAATGTTATAAATAACTTGACGTGTCATATTTTGCTTTGGAAACAAAAGTTATTTTGTGACACTAAGTATTTCTTAAGTAAAATGTAAAAAGTCTAGAAATCGTAAGAGTTGTAAGAGAAGGTTGTTAGGTGTATGAGTGTAGAAGAGGCGAAGGATGTGTGTCTATGAAGTCTTTGTGTGTCTAGAAAAGGTGAATGTTGTGTGTCCATGAAGTTTTTGTGTGCCTAGAAGAGGCGAAGGATGTGTGTCTATAAAGTCTTTGTGTGTCTAGAAAAGGCGAAGGATGTGTGTGTGAAGATAGAAAAAATTACACTCTGTCTTCTCTGCCTACCCTGACAGGAAAATGGAGTGATGGTATGTATTTCTGCCGGGGTTGCAGGATCGAGGCTTTTTAGATGTAGATCAACAGACGTATTCTCAAGATTCCCTGGACGGATCGTGGAATAATGTGCTTGTGCATTTTAATCAAGACCGAGAACTGCTTAAAACTGTGAATGTTGTGAGTTACAAAATCTTATTCACATAATGAGAAGCACAATATATATTCGTATAACATAACTGATCATGCAGGGTAAAATAAATAACAAACGAGACAACGGAAGACACCGCATCTCTTGGCTCAAGAACTTGCTAGAATGGTTTGGATACAGTTCTACTGAGTTGTTCCGGGCGGCAGCAAACATGATAAAGATTGTCACGAGAGTGATCAACCTCCATTAGGAGACGACATCTCGAGAAGAAGATATTTCATGAGTTTTGGTGGATAACCGTTTTCTTGTTACAGTTTTTACATTAATTTATAAATGTAAAAACTGTAACAAGAAAAAAATATTTGGTATTGTTAAGAGATTAACGGAGATGTCATAATTAACTATTTATGAGAAAAAATCTAAAAAGTGGATCTTAATATAATTTTGGAATATTACTAAAACAGTGAGAATTGCATAATATTTCTTATTTTGTAATTCAATGTATATTTCTTATTTCAAAGTTCACTCCTCATAATTGATGTCGGTGATCTTGATATGATTACTTTCAAAACGATTCTGAGACATTCTGGATTTATTCAATGGCAAAACTTCTTCTCAAATCACTTCATTTGACCAGTGATAGTTCAAGCGGTTTAGTACGAATATATTCCACGACATCCACCACCGTCAACTTATCAAGATTGTCAGGTTAAGATATCAAAGGATTTATATGATTATATCTAAAATTACAATAATACAACGCTTCTTTTACGTCTTTGTTATTATAACTAAAAAAAGTCAGCATAAATATTTTTTATTTACACTAGTTAATAGCATAATTCTATCATTGAGGTTATTCTTGATAAAAATCAAATTATTGATTATATCGGACACCAAGTTAAATCGTTATTGGCATAAAAGTGACTTCTAATATTTATTCCTTTTATGAATTTTGAAGTTTCAGCTCAATTTATTGGCATAATTTTTTAGCTATGCTAATCTTATACGAGTAAATTCAACTTTTCTCACTTTTTAAGTACTTCTAGTATAATTTTACAATTTGACTTCTTAATGATTTTGCGGAAAAAAATATTATTTGTACTATGCAACCACCATATCTGTCATAAAGATTTTCTTAATTTTGTTTTATGAGGAAGTCAAATCTCGATAAATGGAAAAAATGAAAGTACTTAAAATGGATTTTTCCGAAAAATCGTAACGTAAATGTGAAATTGGCTTTGAATTTCGAAAAATAACATCTACGAAGGACATGGGAAGTTTAAGAAAATTTTCACTAGTGTCCAATAGATAAGCTATTTAATACGACATTTTTTTAGTTAAATGTTAAATCTAAATGTGTACCACATAAGTTTCAAGCAAGACGTATTTAATATAATTCTATCTTCGGGTTCTACCACGTCCATATTTCAGCTTCTACCACGTCCATATCTTCGGCTTCTACCAGGTCCATATCTTCGGCTTCTACCACGTCCGTAACCTCGTTATGCATACACGTACTTCCTTCCTATAAAGGCTTTCTTTCTCTATGAGAATTTGGTCGGCCACGTTATTGAAAATAAATATTACCTATACAAAAATCATTGAAAATATATATTTAAAAAGTATGTTATATTTATTTTCTTTACATTTTTTTATTATCTATTTTTTATTGTAAAGCTAATTTTATTAACAAAGAAAGCGAATAGTTTAGTAAAGAAAACTAATGATCAATATCATCAGCATCGGCATCGTGCAATGTCCCTATTGGTGTAGGCAGATATGACAAATCTATCCTTCATTATACGAGTATTTTGCCACACATATCATATATCTGACACATCTATACACGTCGTCATGAATACTCTCCTATTTATTATTAAACATTTTCACTCTTCCCTCTTTCAGAATTCGAACTATTTAGTCATGCCCCGTATTTCTAGGTCTTTCAAAACTTCTCGTATCTTATATACTACTCGTATAGATTAGTTTTGTAAATCTTTCTTCATTCATTCTTTCTACGTGGCCAAATCAACTCAATGTTACCTTTTTCACTTAAGCGCTGCATCTTCCTTCAACTCGCATTCTTTCTTAATGCTCTTATTCTGGCAAACATCGTTTTTTTTGTAGTAATTGATAAACATTGATCTACAAATTAAATTCTCTAAAATATTTACCACCATATTTCCAATATGATAACATTGAAAATATTCATAAAAAACCCTTGCGAAATCCATAATAATATTCGTATTTTATCATTCTATTGTTTATCATTATTATACCCAAAGAATCTTGGTTAAGATAATTATTTTCTGTAAGTATCAACTAGTAGTTATAGTTCATGTTTTGGTTAACGATGTGCATAAACAAACCATTAATTATTCTCATATATAGTACGCGTTTAAAATATGCACAATATTTTGAACGCAAAAATAATTTTATTAAGTTCAGTTTCTATAATATTTTTTAACAATTAATATTTTATAGTTTTAAGCATTAAACGTAATTGAGAACTCACACTTTTTCATATCGAGTTTCCAAGTAGGCGTATGAAATAAGCCGACGTTAATCATTCGTTTATTGTACAATATAAAGCACTATAAAGTACTCCACACCTACTCGCTCACGGGCCTTAATTAACTACATTCATAATTACTTAATTTTTTTCAAATATTTTCTTCTTAGAGTATGCAACACGATTGTATCTTGGAATGGTAGATAAAATTAATGATCTTAAAAATACCCGGAAGAGTTGATGATCATTGGAAATTTTTCTGTAAGAAGAGCAAAAAAATCCTTCCGGCACTGGCCGCAAGAATTAGGTAGATTTCGTCTGTATGTTGAAGGAAATATATTTCCCGTTTTATGGTGCCTTGTAGGCACTCTACTATTTCTCTCGAACAAATCGCATTATTCTATTGGTAACATTTTACTATCGCCACGCCGGTAATAAATAAATAATAGGTTGTTAAGAAAATAATGGCCGATTTTAATATTATACCACTTTGAACGTTACTTGCTAGAAAATATTTGTTAATTTGTTTTTGTTTAGCAGTTAGTAATCTGCTATATTTATTTATTGAGTCAGGCATTTAGTTTGTATTACTCGTACTTTAATCCTTCAGAAATGGGATTTAAAAAAAAAGAGTTACGAATATATATATTTTTTCATGAATTTAAAATTAGGCATTATACATCGCAAAAAGTGCACAATGTTAACCAAACATTTAGTGAAGGAAACACTTCTGAACGAAGAGTGCGACATTGGTTCGAAAAGTTTAGGAACGAAGACGTAAGTCTTAAAGATGAAGATGGTCGAGGACGTCCTGCTATTGTTGAAAACAACGAATCGAAAGCTTTACTGGAAGAAATCACGCAACAGAAGGTACTGGAAATGGTACAAGAATTAAGTGTTGATGCTGCTACAATTTCTGTACATTTAAATCAAATCGGAAAGGTGAAACAAATTAATAAGTGGATTCTACATGAACGTAATGATAACCAAAAACAATACTTTGCTTTGAAGTGTGTTCTTCGTTACTGTTGTGTAATCGTAACTATCCATTTCTTAATTGTATTGATCTCAATTCAAAAAATTAACGAGTTTGGCTACGAAACATTACCTCGCCACCTTACTCACCCGATCTATCACCAACCAATTTTCACCTTTTCAAGCACATCGATAACTATTTATGGTAAAACAATCAATACCAGAGAAGCAGCTGAAAATGAATTTAATTAATTCTTGAATCTAATCCGTCAAATTTTTATTGTAAAGGCTTGTTTCAATTCATAAGCTTGTAATTCGTTGCCAAAAATGCCAATGTTCTAGAATCACATGGATCTTAATTTGATTCCAAAATTTATTTACTCTGAAGTTATGTTTGATTGAGGTTGAAAGTTAAAATCGGCCATTATTTTCGGAACAAACTTTTAGATAAACTTTTAAAAAGGAGTTCATTCGGAGTCTCCTTTATCAACATAGTGAATTCAAGAGGATCACTTTCATTGTAAACAATACAATCTGGTCGGTTATTTATCGTTTTTTTTACATTTTCATTGTCTTCTAACATTCCTTGAATGCGTGATATGACGTATTCACCATTTGAAAATATTTTGAACACTAAATTTTGTTAATTATTGTTCTCAAAAGAAGCGCACAAAAAAATTAAAAGTATACAGAATGGAAGATATTTAAGGAGATATATCTATTAATGCAGAGGAATGAAATTTGTTTTAGTAAGAAAATTGAGTGATTTATGAGTTTGTTTAACATTGTTTAAAATCTTGAGTCAAAATTCTTCACTGTCCAGTTAATTTAAGTCTGATAACGCATCTAAATTAATTGAGCATATATGTACATATACTAAATAGACTCTTCTCTTCCCTCGGTTTATATTCGTCGTGCACTGACCGTCTATATTAATCTAGTAAGACATATGATTTTGAATACGTCTCGTTTGACAAATCAGTTACGACTCATTGTGACTTGTGTGGATTAAAAGTAGTTTTAATGATAGTTAAAATATTATGAATTGATGTCAAAAAAATTAGGATGTTTTTCTGGATTGGATTCCTTCACATATTGGTATCACTGGTAATGAATGTGATGATTCCTTGGCAAAGGAAGCATGCCCTGCTGATTGTCCTCTCTCTAATTTTTCACAGTCAGTAACTGATATTTTAAATAAAATTAAACGTGATACTTGGCACCGATGGGCGTTGGATTGGGATATGACTGGTGTATACCATATAAGCGTTCATAAATAAACCCAACAAACTATCCCTTTGAAACCATGGTTTTATATAATAACAATGAACAAGATGGAAGTGTCTGTCATGTGTCGTTTGCGGGCAGGCCACTGCGTGGTGCTAGTCACCTTTACAGAATGGTTAGATGACGAAACTATGGACAATGTATTTTTCGGTTGTCCTTTGCGAGACAGATTTGATTCACTAATACCGCGTCCTATGAATGTTGCATTTCTTCGTGGAACTTTTCCATTTATAGATCGATTGTTAAACTTTTGAAACTTAATCAGTTGAAACTTTAAATTGTCTAGATTTGCCTTTTTTTTAATTGGTTTTATTATATTGACTCATATAATTGTATAATGACTTGAATTTGGTGGCACAAATCATCATAGTTTGGGTGGATTGCCTATTAAAAAAAATTATTATGAAAAACTTTAAATATTACACACTAATTCGTATCTCTTTTTCGGTTTGCAATGAAGTTGATTGTACTATAAAACAACACTGGTGTTTCAATAAAATTTTCATATTATTAGAATAGAGGAAAATTCTGAAATATCAACTGTTTATTTAATTCAATTCATTGAATGAGAAATATAAATTTCCTTGCATTTGTTTATTTTTTCCGCATTGTACTGTATGTTATTTCACAGCTCTCGTGTCTTTCATTTCCTTTCAAAGTGTAGAGGTGTTTAGCCACACCTCCAAATTAAAACCCAACCAATCATACGACGTTTCGTGTGCAATTATCCTTAATAAATTCATATTTAAGCTGCTAAGACATGATCATAAAAAAAGATGCCAACTGGTACAATTTTCGAACTAATATTAATTGTACATTTTTAGTGAGCAATTGACCAATGAGATTTAGCTATTACGTTTAAATTTTGATATCAACCATTTATTCAGTCAAAACTTACGCCATTTCATAAAAAGTATCAATTATCTCCTATTATTCAATGATGCGCTTTCGGAATTCCTAGAAATGTTTATATTCAAAATCATTCACTATGACAAGTGACAAAACAAATAAATAAGAGTTTTGTATTTTTTCCCTCTAGCTTTTATGACTTGTACCCAGCGACCACAATGATATTGGCACTCAGTCGGAAATCTTCTCCTTATGAATGGCCCATAACGTACTTCTATAAGAGTTTGACTTGCTATGAAGATTTTGATGTACGTTGAATCGTTTTAGATGTGGTCATGATAGCAGTGTACAAGCCTATCAGTGCTTATGTGGAATGTTTTAGACTGTTGGTCACATCGTGAAATAGTGCCCAATATGTTCACTGTCGGGGGGACTGGAATAGATTCATTGGAATATTCCTGAGGCTATATCATGGATGAGAAACATGAACATTCAACTGTGTGAGAGAAACCATAAGAGAAAAGAAGAAGGAATGGTCAGTGTGTATTAAATTTAGCGTCATCATGTGGGCGGGTTGTTATTACACGATTCATTTCTCCAACTTATCTCGATAAGTTGGAGAAATGGATGGTTATAGGAAGTGTGCCAGGATCAAGAGGCAGAGTGGTAATAAGATGGAGTGATCATATGAAGAAATTGACTGAGGAAAGCCTGTGCACTGCCATACAAACGATAAGTGACGGAAAGGAGTGGAGACGTGTTGTCGCAACCTGTGTCACCAACACTCCATAGATTATAACCATCAGTAATGAGGAACAACAGAGATAATAGCATAGCATAATATCCAATAGAAAAATATGTAAAATTGTTTTGTGTCTTAGGGTCTTTAGACTAATTATGAATGCTCTGTTGATTTTATTATTATTATCCTTGTGTATTTTCCAAAAGATTTGAATTTATTGAATCACACACGAATATGTGGTATTTTTTTCATATTAATACAGGTGCGAGTAAATTATTGTTTTTTCCTTCCACCACACTTTAAGTTTTTCGAGATTAATTAGCAAATGTGAATTTGTTAAAATATTATAACCAAATAATTTTAATATCAAATAAATTTATTTTAATTCCTAAAGAAGGATATAACTTACAAGGAACATTTAAATCATATTAATAACTTTTAATCTCATTACCAGTATAACAAAACAAAGGTGCAGGGAAGAATATGCATAGATTTTAGTCAATAAGGAAATTTGTTTAGTAAAATAACTGATATATAAAAAAATATGACATGAAAATTTATCGAAATACAAATAAGTTATATGAGAACGCACTACTTCACAAATGATAACAAATCGTTTTAAAATTTAGAAATTTTCTATCTCACATAATTTAAGAGATATTTTAGATATTTTTAATTATTGAGATCTTAAAAAACGAAGTACGACTGATGGAATCAAATTCTCTAAGAGGGAATTGTTAAAAGCCTTTATAATAAATAGGAAGGTATTCATGAGGTGTATAGGCGTGGCAGAAGCGAAAGATGTATGTTAGGATAGAGTGAAGTAGAGATATGTTAATTTCTGCTTACACCAATAGAGACATGGTGTGATATTGATGATGCATTTGTTTCTAACGTTTGCCTTACATTTAAAAGTTTGCCTTATATAAATTGAAGACATTAAAAAAACTATAAGGTAATTTAAAAAATCGCCTCTAAAAATAAGTTTTGTCGCATGTATTTCTAAATATGTCTTTGTGTTTTTTATTATCTTGATACCGTTTTTATAAAATATTGTGAGGACATGATTTATGTATAAGGTAACTTATATTAAGGCAAAGGTTTCGTATACAGCAATAAATCTGTTTATTATAACCAAATTGCTTGTGGACATGCTTCAAGGGGAAATTGTCCTCGTTCTATTGTAATATTCGACCAAGGGAACTGATATTTTTATATAAGGGAAAATACTTTTATTTTCTTACAGTAATAAGATTTGTAACAAAAAATATAATGTTCAAGTTAAACTTTATATACATTTACAGTAATACCTCTTTTAATGAATTCTCTTTCCATCAAGTTTCGGTACAAGGAAGCAATTTGTTATATTTTTGTGATAGTATAGAAGTTACTGATGAAATTGTAAAAAATACTTGAAAAAATAATGAACAAAACATTACAAATTTATTGAACACCGAAACTGAAGGTTTTTTTAATTGAGGACTAAGTAGAACTAATCAACCGCCATCGAACTCGAATAACAAAAGTATGAAGTCGTAAAAAAGAAAATAAAAGAACAGTATATCTTAAAACTGTTTATATCAACAGTTTTAAGATATACTGTTTTAAGATATACTGTGTATAGTTTTAAGATATAATGTTCAATATTTTAAATAAAAAACTACCCAGATTTGTATAAAAAACATTATGCCAAAGCGACCTGTGTTAAATGAAATTATGTCTATTAGATGAAAGAAAACGAAAATGTAAACAATCAATACCAGATATTTTTTCCAAATTACCATTGTTTGCTTTGTTTAATGTAGTTTTGGATTTCAATGAATATGAAATTTTAGTTTTTGTATTTTACATTTTTATTCACAAACTATTTTTGTTTTTATTCATTGTATATACGCATTATTTTCATAATAATGCGTATATACAACACATCCCTGTTTTAATTCTACCTCTGAAAGGAAGTAGTTATTCATAGCAAAGTTGTTCCTCGGAACGTTTTTACTTCATTAAAATATATATTACTGTGCCTATAATTAATTAATACCAAAGCGACAAAGCTTTTTAGCATGAAGACTTTGTTAATATACTTTATATTATCTGATGAGATACTTTGGTCATGTAAAAAGAATGCATAGTGAAAGATTGACTAAGAAAATCTGTCCGAGTTATACAGAAGGCACGAAAAGTTCTGAATGACCTAGAAAAAATTGGCACGGTCAAGTTAATAAAATCTGAAAGATTAAAAAATATACGAGTATGCATGATAATATGTTTTTATTATTCAAAATATATTATAGTTATACATATATAAGAAAAACATAACGTAAAACACGCTATTACAAATAATATCTTATGTGTTCAGGATCCAACAAACTAGACAATTGCCTGTGTTTCGTTGGAAATTTAGATCAATATCTTTGTTGAATATATGGTTTCAGTCCACATTATAGGAAATTTAAAATTTAAACTCAAACAATTTTCATAGAATTGAACACAAAAACACAGAAGGATTTTTTTTAAATACAACCAAATATAATAAAGCATCAAACTCCAAAAAGAGAAAACCAATTAAATCGAAATCAGGCCAACACAAAAGCTTCGCCTTCATCACTCTCACCCCTTTTTTAGATCTGGCAAAAGCGATAGAAGTATGCCGCGATACAAATAAGTGAATACTTGGCATAATACTGACTATTCTCTAATGAACAAGTTGCAGAAAGAAGAAAACCTGATATGCTCTTAAACATGGGACACATGTTTGTTTTTATAATTTAAGAGTATTGCAAATTGCGTGGTTTAAAACAGTGTTTGTTAACATTTTTGAGCCGTGATTCAGATTATGGTATTAGTTATAAATTCGTGACCCAAGTTAAAAATAAGAAAACATCATGTATAGAACATATCTATTAAATAAATTTTATTTTTGATAAAACAAAATATATTAATTAAATTGGAAACAACATTAAACCTTAATAATATGAACCTTGAAGTTTCGAAAGCTACAGTTTGTATCGAAATTTGGTTTTTCTTAAACTTATAGTCACAGTTGAAAACCTTTAGTATATAGGTACTCGTATATGTTATAAAAGGCAGTAGCACTTCGTTTACGAATATTGCTTTTTAAATTTCAACCACAACCCCAAAGATTTGGTGCTTTTCTTAAAACTTTGTATTTTCATGCGTTGTTTTTTTTAAGTTATTAATACTCACAACATCTTCAGACATGTCATTAACTTCAAAATTAAATGCTATTCATACCGAATAATATTTGACAGCATCTACGAGTACCTTAGGATATATTGATCGAATTCGACATTTTTTAAATGTTTTTTTACAATTTATTATAAAATATTGTTAAGCCATTCAAAATGCTAACCGACTCAATTTTTGGTCGCGACCTATAGGTTAAGAAACTATGGTTCAAAACAGGGATATTAAATTCATTTTTCACTACGGGTCATACAAGTTAATTTACAATGGGCCGAATGTTGTATGTTTTTATACTGAAAAATTGACAAAATACACTTGAACCTGTAAGCTAGTGAGTTACATAGGAACAATATATACCTAGGGAGTGAGTTTTTTAAATATATTTTACATATTTTTTTATGTGAGTTCAATTAACTTTTTTAGTATAATCTATACTTTTCTTGGATATTAATACGAAACGCACCGGTGCGTTCGTACTAACTTTATATAAGTTAGTCTCACATGCACCAGTGCGTTCATATTCGCTTACAGGTTAATACCTATAACTAATTAATACATTTTTGTAATCTTCTACTCAGCTTGACATTTATCTAACTTTTATATGACAATAATAAGGTGTGTAAATAAATAGTAAAAATAAATTAGGTAACATAAAATGAGCCCGGACCTTTTGCCATCGGATTTCTTCCCTAATCCTTTTAGCATTCGTTTATTATGTTAACATTATAAAATGTTGTACATATTTAGTAAATGTAGCATTTTCAATATTCAAATTGGCTTCATCAATCAATAGTCCCTTATATTTTTTATGAAATAAAAATGAACCAAGTCATGTCAATTGATATTATTCGGATATTATTTAGAAGTGCATGAATTTTTATGGATCTCAAGAAGTGATTATGGATGTCAAAAATCTGGAATGAAGTTATTAAGGACAAATGAATGGCGTTTTGGTAAAGAGGTATATGTCATCAATTACTTATTTGTCAGTTTGAAGTTTTGCAGCATTTGTATTCCTAAAATATAGACCTCAGGTAAATTTTAAAGGTAAACTTTGAATACATAAATAATTTATGTATTCAACGTTTACATAAACGTGTACACATGTTCACATTTAATGTGAACACATAAACGATGTAATAAGCATATTGAAAATAGTAAGAAATGTGGTATGGGCAAGTGGAACGAATGAGTGATGAATGGTTGTCTAAACAAATATTTAACGGGAATGTGATTGAGGAACGTGAGAAAGGAAGACAAAGAAAATTGTGGTTGGACCAAGTGATTCAAACCTTGAATCAGAGGAACGAGTTGTATGAGAAGATTTATGAACTTTAAGGAGCAAAGGATGTATGTCGTGATAGGGAAGTTTAGCCCTTTGTTCTTTCTTCCTACACCGGTAGAGAAACAGTGTGAAGGTATGCATGAATGCAAGATTTTTTATATAGCAGTACTCTTTTACTCTATACAGTACAAAATGGCGAGTTTATTGATATATGATAATCTATTCCAACCAACTAGAAAAATGTTAGTGAAAACCAGACATGAACCCTTTTGAAAAAAAATCGGGTATCAACGGAAATCGAACCCCCAACCCCCTTGTTAGAAAACAAGCGTCTTACTAACTAGGTTCCGGAAGTTTTCAATAAATAAGTTTTAGAATGCGAAGTAATTGAAAGTAAAATTTTAATAAAGTTGATTCATATAGTTTATTTTACAAATACCTACTGCAAATTGTGGATGCCGACGGTAAAAAATCCTTCGCAAAGAAATATTAAACTTTTTTAAAAGTCAGTGGTAGAGATTAGTATAATAATGATTTATTGATATATTTAAATTTAATTCTTTAGTTTATTTTACAAGATACATTTTAATTTGTGAATATATTTAAAGAAATGTATAATTATGTTAAGCACGTTACATTCATTAAAGTTAGCATTTACGATAAGTAAGCTAGCGTCCCTGGTTCAATTACTGACGAATTCGCTTCAGGACTGATTTTCTCTTCTCCAAATAATTCAAAATTGACTGTAATTTGTTATGAAGCTTACATCATATTTTATGCCTCTGTTAAGCAACACACAAGTAGCGCTGTATAAAAGTCTGCGTTACAAAAATCCGCATAAGATAACTATCAGAATTTGCCGATCGTCTTGAAAGTGTAATCGCATTGCCATTGAAAATTTTGGTTTGATCTGTCAAGACTGTGGGGTATTGCTGAAGTGTAACAGTTTATGTTGGCGGTCGGCAAATGGTAGATAAAATAATTGCGACAATGACGTATAAAACCATGACCTAGTTGGTAAGACATCTTGGGAATTACGGGTAGGACTCCCGATGGAAACAATTTTATTTAAAACAATATTCTAGTGTGGTTTTCATTCACAACCTCATTTTCACCGTCTTTCTTGGTTTTTTTGCCGTTCTCCGATCAAGATTATTCTTCGATATTATACAGCCATACATAAACGTAACAAAAAACATTTAAAATACTTAACACTTATGCATAAACATGAATGAATTGTTTTCTTGTGTTAAAAGAAATCATGAAAATAAAACAATAAACACACATATTTATATTAAGGGATTAAATAAAAAGTGTCTTCTTTTAATGTACATATCAATTTCTATTTTATCATACAAAAAATATAGGTAATCAAAGATTTAGAATGTGTAATCGTAAAAAAAAAATTACAGATTGGAATATTTTAAGAGGCTAAAATAGTAATAAAAATTTAAATTAGGAAGAACTGCAGTTGAATGAAAATTATGTTGTACAAATCCTCTTCTAGCTAGACCAAATTCCCATAAACAAGAATTAACATCTTTCTGGTAGGTTGAAAGAAATTGCTACGTAGCAATAAACCCGCCAGGTTTTATTTTATACAACGAAAGTGTAATACAGCAATACAAAACCATAAAATAAATTGGCTTCTCTCCAAGGTTATACTTTATAGTTTAAACTCAGTATTGTTATGGTGACGTGAGGATATTGATTATTATTTTATCAGAGTGTATGACTTGATGTTTAAATAGGTAATCAAAGAACCAAATTTAAAAATTCAAATAATACACATACGTGATCAATTTAGGTTAGGTATTTGTTGAAAAGTGTTTCAAGATTCTTGAATATGGTCGTCTTGAAATGTTTACTTGAATATTATTGTATCGAGTATGTGTATGGGTTTACTGTAAATGGGTTTAGTATACATTTATGATTGTACTAAACCAGTGGTCGCCAAACTCAATACGGATGTGAGATACTTTCGGAAATTGAAATTGTCTGGTGAGCTACATATTCCTTCTTTATAATTTTTTATCATCGTCCTTTATCGTACCATACACAATATTATTATATTACTTCAAATAAATTAAGACATCGGACTTCACACTAAACAAACACACTTTTCTTTAATTTCAATGAAGAAACCACCCTCTTCCCATTCTGTGTGATAATGATAGGTTTTAACTTTTTTATTGTTATTCATTTTTTTGTTGACAGGGTGAAAAAAAATGAATGGTAACTTTGTAAATGTCAAGCTTTGACGGTCGCGTGGAACTGTGTGAATCTGCGAGAGAGAGAGAGAGAGACAAAGTGTATGGCGCAGATCCCATCGTAATACATCGCTGACTGCTTCTCTATTTTACTTAGAAATTCATATTACAACGGCAACTTGTTAAGCATTTCATTGAAATTTAGTTCGAGAAATATTTCATTTCAGAGTCCAATAATAAAATTTGAGAGGCAAATTTATAAATATGATAAAATATCCTACGCGAGCTACCGAAATGCCGCCCGCGAGTGACCGGTTGCTCGCGAGCGACCGTTTGGCGACCACTGTACTAAACCCATTAACAGTGATGGCAGTCAAAATTTTATCATTTAATGTGTATGTTACTATAAAATAATTCTGAGAAGTTTAAGTTAATACAGTATTTAGATAATTGAAGATAAGCGTGACTAAGGTTCAAGTTCATTGTCTGACACTGAACACTAAACATTATCTATTTTCTAATACTGAAAAAATTGGTATTTAAAGTAAAATTTCGTACACATTTGACATAGCTACTTTAAATAAGGGAGTAGCATGATTTCATTGCCTTGTTTTAAAGTCTATAGCGTATAAGGCTCAACTCTGTTGACAAATTACGAAATTTTATGGGTAGAAATTAGTATTTAGGTGAGACTATAAATTCGGGCTTAAATGTTATCAACAAATATGTGAAATATTCAGATGAATTATATCCCATATTCAGAATCTTGAACGCAGAAAAATATTTTCCATGAAGCTAATATTGCAATATCAATAGTAATATTACGAGTATATCAATTATTGACTTCCCTAACTCCCAAATAGTCAAATTATAAAAAAAATAAGAGGATTGTAAATTGAAACGACGACTCTTATTTTGGATACTTCTCTTCGAGTATAGGGTCAATAAATGACGATAACTGTGGTCTAGTTGCTAGAACGTTTGACTTTCATCTGGGGGCTTCAAGTTCGATTCCCGATGATGAGAGTACTCATAAGCGCTAGTCTTGAGCAATTGTTGTTGCCTCTTCATATTGGTAACACGTGAGACCTGCTTTGGTTAAGAAAAATTCTAGGCTCATTTACCAATAGGGAGAGGTTGACACGATCTAAAGTGTTCTAGATGTTTTCAGCCTAGATCCTAGTAATTTTAGTTTGTCCGGAGAGAAATTTCGTATTTTAGGTCAAATTCAAAAGCTAAATTGTATGTACTAAATGCTCGTGGACGGTGGTTTTCGATATTTTCAATAGCTCAACAAACCTCAGTGTCGTAGAATGCTGGCTATTCTTGATCAAAGCTTTGATTTTGTTGTGATCAGTGGTAATCGACCTTCCAAGGGGGACACCATCTTCGAGTGTCGTATCACTAGTACATTTTTTTAAAATACACTTGACACACGATTGCTTACTGGATCACCACCACACACTGTACATATAAGAACAAGCACCAAAAACACTTTATTTTATTTGAAAAATTCGAATTACCTTTCACAATAAAATGCATTCAGTACGTTCAAAATTGAGTTAGCAACGAAAATGTTGTACCAACAACATCTTTCAAAGAAACACGAAACTACTTTCCGGATAACATATTAGATAGTTTGCATTGTGAACAAATAATATGCAGAAACGGGAAAGCAACGGCACACATTTATTAGAAGTATTTTGTATGTTTTTATCTTCAAAATGCGACTTAATTTGAAGAATTTTCGAAGAATGTACATATGTTTGGTTATGAGAAAATCATTGATATTAAAGTTCCAAATTTTGTGATTTTTAAGATAATATTGAGAAACTATTCACAACATCCTTGTTTACTTAGTAAACACATACGTTTCTACTGTACTAAATACAATTCTATTGTACTTTGGTGAATTCTCAACCAAGGTTCTAAGTGCACATTTATGGTGTTCAATATATTTGTAAAAGTTCAAGATCACATTAACTACTTTTCCAGGCTAGAGTCACACTAATAAATATTTCATTTAAATTAATAAATGTGTTTCACTTTGATAAAATATTGCCTAGTAAAAAAATGGCTTCGAGCAAATTTTTCAGAGTGATAATACAAATTGTATGTCCAGCCTTAAAATTCATTTGATTGTATGTACACTCATTTTTTTAAGTAAAAAATCCTTGAATCATAAACATATTTCGTGGTATAAAACATTAGTCATTAATAAATAGGTACACAAATTATACAAATATATTGTTTTCATATTTATAAACATCCCGTTTTCATATTTATAAACTTCCCGGTTTCATACTTATAAACTTCCCGGTTTCATATTTATAAACTTCCCGTTTTCACATTTATAAATTTCCCGTTTTCATATTTATAAACTTTCCGTTTTCATACTTATAAACTTTCCGGTTTCATACTTATAAACTTCCCGTTTTCATGACATTTTCTTGTTGGGGTAATCAGACAGGATACAAGGATTTTTCGATCGTGACTCTTTCTTTCCCCTCCTCTCTATTCATGTGATTTTTTAAGGTATCTTCATCCAGTGTAGACACGATACCCGATTGGAGGCATAACATATGTATTTCAGTCCACATCTGCACATTATACAAAAAAACACAGAGTAAAACACAACTATAGATTATTTATTTAAATAATATCTAAAGAATATAAATATACTTTAATCACGAAGTTATAAAATGTTCTCCATATTTGAACACAGTAGGTATATACACTATACTCGTAATTCTAAAACAACGATTTTTTTAAAATATATTTTAACAACAAAAAACGTCGAATTTTATTTCCCTTTTCACACCCACCAACAAAATATTACAAAAATCACGTTGACTAATTATAACTCCTGTAGCGAGTAGTTGGAAGCGATAGGACTGCGTGCAGTTCCCCACTTAAATGCTAATAATTCGTTAGATATAAGGTAGTATGGTATACTACTCGTATAGTCGTATATTGTAATAGTACGAGCAGGGCCCTGGATAGACCTGCTCGTATGGTAATTCCCTAATTTGTCTTCGGGCCGCTTCCAAATTGGAGTCAGCAGGAAGGGCATGATTCTTATTTATTGCTTCCTCTTTCTGTTTTTAGTTTAAGCTGGAACACAGTGAGAAAGGGCTTTGTTTAGACTGCTGAGGCCAATCAAATAATATTTTTAAATTATATAATATTTTAATTTTGATCGTGTTTAATTTTTATACAAATTAAACCTTTAATGACACATCTATACAGTAATGTGAATTCCCTGTCGGGATAGGTCAAGAAGACATAGCGCCAGATTTTCCTATCTCGACGCACACCACACTATCCATACACCTTCTCACAGAACTCTTACCATTTCCCTGACTTTCTACGTTAGCTTCTTTCAAAATATATTTAATTTGATCCAACTATATTTTCCTTGATCTTCCTCTACCACGCTTTTCGCTCACATTTTCACAGTATATTTGTTTTTTCAATTTTTCTTCATTCATCCTTTCCACGTGCTAATCATTTCCGAGTGCTCTTCTTCATCTTACTCAATACATCAGCCATAAGTTCACATTCATCCCTCATCACTTAATTCCTTATTCTGTCAACATTGTATATCCGCACACTCTATGCATCGCTCTAATTTTCACTTCCTTTCATCTTTTTTTTAAAGAAAAAAATACTTAATCAATATGTGAAAACAGTATGTTGTCCGGAGAGTAATTTCGTATTTCTCGTATAGATGTCATTAGGATACAATTTTTATTGTTCGCTACATTTCAAACACGTATTATTATGAAAGTTTTAATTAATTTTTTCAACCAATGACTACCCAAATTGTATTAACGTTTTTTGGCGTCATTTTAAAGACGAAAAAAATATATTGTTTTTTGGTGCTTGATGCTTTTATACTAACGCAAATGAAAAACGATAAACTTTTTAATAGAAGGTAGTTTAGGAATCTCCTGGTTATGTTCGAATAAAGTGAATTGTAATTTTCTGGAAGTTGCAAAATAAGGCCCTCTGCATTAATTAGTATCCCTATCAAAATCTACATTAAAGTTATCTGCAGTGAAAAGTAACGATGCAGTAAACTATTGTGTACGTCAAATGTTTAAAAAATCCGTTATGGTGATAATGACACTCGAAATGGTGTTTGCTCTGAAAAATCGATTATCACTGATGACGACCACATTTAGACTTTGATTTAGAATAAACAGCGTTTTATAACACGAGATCGATTCTCAAAATATTAAAAAACACGGTCCATTGGCGTTTGGTTTAATTTTGCATTTAAATTTACCTAAAACTACCTATTTGTTTTTCGGACAGTCAAATATATGAAAGTTTTTTTAATTTACGCATAAACATCCAAAACACTATGTTGTAAAATAAGATTAGATATTTACTCAAAATAATCTTTACAATTTGAAATACAAAAATGTAATCAAGAAGGATTTGTCGTGTAAGAAAATATAAAGAATAAAAAACTTGTTATAATTTCACAAAAATCAGTTAATTTTGTTACTTGACGAGCTTAATGTTGATTAATGTTTCTGATATTTCCTTTATACTGAACTTCTTATTGAAGTGCCTGCGTCTATTTGCATTAACAAGAACAAATTAATTACGTCAAGAAATCAATAGATTAACATTATTTGAATAGCGTGACTGTTAATGAATTATAGACCATTAATCATTTGCATGCACTTAATTACAATTTTATTGGATTTGCATTACAAAATGTTTTATAAATATTCCTGTTGCACGAAATGCAACAGTAACATTTATAAATCAATGAACTACATTATGTTGACGAAGTCACTAAAAATACATATTTAATAGTTTGTCATGTAGGGTTTCACTTCTATTAACTAAGTTGAGTAGGTATGTAAGCTGTAAACATAAATAGGTTTAATGTAACCTGTAAACATAAATATTTATTTATCATCCTGCCGTGTTATTTTGATGAAGTCATTTAAAATACATATTTAGTTGTATATAGTTTCAATTATGTCAATAAATGGAAGTAAGCAATATATTAAATTTAAGTAGTAAACGGAAATGTGTATAAATCATTCTACTCTGTTATGTCGATGAAGTTATGGAAAATACATATTTAGTTGTTTGTTGTACATCCTACTGAGTTATTTTGATGAAGTTATTTAAAATACATATTTAGTTGTATATACTATAGTTTCAATTCTGTCAACTAAGGGAAGCAAGTAATTGGTTTAACTTAATCTATGAACATAAATATTTATAAATCATCCTATTGTGTAATTTTGACGAAGTTATTTAAAATACACATTAAGTTGCTTGTTTTACATAGTTTCGATTCTGTCAACTAAGGGAAGTAAATATTAGGTTTAAATTAAACTATAAACATAAACATTTATACATCATACTACTGTATTGTGTTAATAAAATTATTAAAAATACATATTAAGTTGTTTCTTGTTCATAGTTCCAATTATGTTAACTAAGGGAAGAAGGTAATAGGTTTAACTTAAGCAGAAAACGGAAATACTTATAAATAATTCTACTGTGTTATGTCGATGAAGTTATGAAAAATACATATTTAGTTGTTTGTTGTACATAGGTTCAATACTGTCAACTAAGGGGAGCAGGTAATAGGTTTAACTTAAGCTTTAAACAGAAATATTTATAAATCATCCTTCTGTGTTATTTTGACGAAGTTATTTAAAATACATATTAAGTGTTTGTCGTACATAGTTTCGATTTTGTCAGCTGTAGGAATTAGGTAATAGGTTTAACTTAAGCTATACTGAGAAATATTTATAAATCGTTCTACTGTATTATGTCGATGAAGTTGTTGAAAATACATAGTTGTGTGTTTTACATCGTTTCAATTCTGTCAACTAAGTGAAGTATTAGGTTTAACTTAAGCTATAATGAGAAATATTTATTGATTGCTCAACTGTGTTATTAAAATACGTATTTGTATTACATTATATAAATCTTTCGTTTATATATTGCAACCTTAAGTATATATTGCCATATGGCAATTCCGTCTAACTAACCAGAACGACGTTTTAGGAGTCTGGAGCGAAAATCAGATTTGAATCCCTTTAAAAAAAAACTTAGTGCCAACGAGAAATCAAACTCGTGCCCTCCGGGTTGAAAAACAGGTGTCTTACTAGGGTACGGAGGTCGTCATTATTTATTTGTCACATATTTAGTTGTTTGTTCTACATTGTGTAATTTATGTAAACTATGTGAAGTAGGTTATATGTTTAACCTAAACTGTGCGAGTTTCTATTTTTTCTTCATGAATAATCGCTCAGAACGTAAGTTATGAACTGTCAAAAATACTCAAAGCAAAAGATGAACCGTTTTTCGATGAAATAAATTAACTAATATCTTCATCTAAATTTGATCTTGCCAATAAATAATGGAAACATCATAAAAAGTGAAGACCACCGAATCGTTTGTTTTCTAGAACTTCTAAATTATAGCGTTGGCATTATAAATTACTATCGGACAGGAATTTCAACAATTCTCTCGGAAACATCCCGCTACCTGCCACAATTTGGCAACATAATTGTTTACGGTTAGGACATAATGGATAGATAAAATAACCGTATTTCATAGCTGTCAGAAAAAGCGTCACCTGTCAATCACCATGGTGCCTTCGCTTTGACTAGACGACCGACTCGTTTTTAAGGATCTTTCCTTTTAGAATCTTGTTCTGCGAAGTGGCGGTACTTTGTCTATGGTCTTACTTTTGTTATTTTATTGTCTATTTATAAATTAATATATTTTTATTTTGTCCGTTTGACATTGTTTTAATTTTGTATATTATTTACTGTCAAAATAATGATTTTTAATTTGTTTTCACACAAAAGTCTATTAAACCTTTTGCATTTGTATTTTGACAAAATATTTCAAACATACTTGTACTATATTATTATTATATTGGATCCTTTGTATATTTGTCACTATATTCAGGAATATAGAAATATCGGATCCTGAAAATGTAGGGTTATATGGCAATCTAATAAAAAACTGGAAAAAAATAAATATTTTTTTAAATAATTTAAATGCATCTGGGGGATTTATTAATTCAAAGCAATTTCTTACAATCAACTTACTTTTGTTTCATAATTATTATAGATATCAACGACCGTGTCTAACTTAGTGCATGAAAACCGTATTAGAGGAAAACTAACACAAAATTAAAATAAAAGATAAAACTCCAGAGGAGGAAAAAACTGTAAATTAAAGGGTGTTCTTATATTTATAGAATTTTTAAAGTGATTGGATAAATTTCCCCTCCTAAAACTATGTTTATTTCCTACATTTAAGTATCATAAATTTAGAAGTTAAAAAATACTTGAGCAATTGAATCCACAAAAAAATAACGATTTTTTTACTGAAATTTATATTTAAAATTGAGTATTCATCGAAAATGAAAGCGTTTGATTTATCTTATATATATATTACTCAAACTGCTAATATAGCGATATGGAAAATGCTACTGACGTCGATTTGAAACTGTGCAATAATTTGGTCTGTAATATCCATGTAATTTTATTTTCTTTTAAAGTAGTAAATATTACAAGAATTTTTTAATTATTATCGTCTGATTCCTAAAATAGAATATTATTGTTATGAATTATTTATCAAAATTATGTATATTTAAAAAAAGAATAGATATGACCTAAGTCACAGATATCTTTATACCCCCGAATACTAGGCGGAAAAAATGCCTGTCATTCGAGTGGAGTTGGATAGCGCGGGGATCGAACTGGCGCCCTTCCGCGCATAAGTTCAAGGTGTTACCGAGAGGCCATGCATCTCCTTAATATTTGAATCAATATTATGTCTTCTGATTTCTTAAAATTTTAACTATTCTTATTTTGCATGGTACCCTTTGACATATCCAAAGGAGTGATTCGGGCATATTGACGAGTGTGGCCTAAGACGATATTGTCATCGGCCCCAGTAATCGAGCCTTTGAGCTTAGAACATAGATTCCCAAACTTATTTTGCTTCTAATTCTTCTTTTGTTGATATTTCAATCAATTCTTCTTCTTACCAAATTCTCCCGAAACCAGTATTGCCCACCAAGATTGCTTCATCGCCCACAAGTGGGCGATATTGCCCATTTTGGGAACCTATGGCTTAGAACTACTGGAGTAGGCATGGAAGTCGAAATTTGTCATTACACGTCTTGGCAACATTCGCACGTGAATATATAATATAATAATACTCGCACACGTATTTAGCATGTGCGGGTATTTTTACGAGACGAACTCTTTTACAGACTTTTTATATTTATTATTATTTTGATACCAACGGCAATCTAGCCCAAAACCCTCGGGTGCTAGTCAAACGCCTTAAATTAGGTACGGAGGTCGTCATTATAACTATAAATTAAAGCTATATTATGTTTATGATTTTTTAAATATAAAAAATGAAACAAAGTTACACCAAATGTCACTTTTTCCATCGTTATTCAGCGATGTTATGAATATCTATTTCCCTACATTGTATCAGGAGTCCAGGGTCCGTGAAGAGATACACTGATAGAGAGTCACGGGCATGATTAGTCTGTCACTGAGAGATCATCACACGTTAAATTTATGTGCTTCGGACCATTGTCGATCCTGCGGGGATACCTTCAATACACTACACCTAACGAACTAACTGAGCAAAGGATATTTCAAAAAAGATATCTAACTCACAATTTGCTTGATTCGGAAGACTACCAAGAATGAATTTATTATAGGTACAGGTGATTTTTTTTCAAGAATTGAATTTGATTATAAGCGGCTTATGATATTTTATGCGACACAAATATTGTTTTGTTGATTGAATTTAATATTTTATTTTTTACTTTCTGCGTTGAATTAAACATAAGTTCTTTCATGTATTATATTTTGAAATATACTCGTATATGTGTCCTGAATTGTTAGATTTATTTCTTTTATCTTTTGTTAATGTGATATGTAAAGAACATTTAAAGGTCGATTATTTTCTTAGTAAATAAATGACAGAAACTTGTATAGGTAATTTTTGTTCAGTTGATTTGGAAAAATGTGCTTACTGCGCAAGAGGGTTTCATAAAGGTATCTTAGTGGCGTAGATGAATAAAAAATGTACATATTTAAATAAATGAAATTATTAGGAAAGTAATTTCGTATGTATGCACCAAATTATGGTGGTGGATGGTGGTTTTTAATATTTTCAGTTTCTCAGTTATGTCTTGCGTCATAGTATGCAGGTTATTCTCGATCAGTGCCTCGATTTCAAGTTGTCACCAGTGGTAATCGGCCTTTCATTGTCGAGCGTCACATCACCATTACGGATTTTTTAAACTACATTTGACACACACGATCGCTAACTGCATCGTCGTCATATACCGCAGACATCTTTTTTTATTTGCATTATTTATCTAGCAAGTTAACCATTCGATTAGTCCTAGAAATTGAAGGAAATATAAACATTAAAATGATTTTTTTTCCAGTGATATTTAGGAACCGAAATCACAGATGGCGATCCAATCTCTTTAATTTACCAATCTAAAAAGAATCTTGAAATTTGTTGTCTTAATAGCCTTTGTACAGTTTGTCTAGTTTAATCCATAGTACATTAACATGTTAAAAATAGGTATAAGACCAGCGACTTCGAAAGACCCAAAAAGAAAATTTTATCAACTAGATGGCATACACTCTGAGATAAGATTATCTTAGTGTATCACGACTCATAAATAAAACAATATCTCCAATGACCCTACCATAATGTTTAAATGACTAATTTAAGTACGACTCGTGCCATATTCTATTATGAACAATTTTCGTACACGAGTCCATAAAGTTAGGCAATTCACATTTGATCAATTCTTGGAACGAATCAAATTAAACAGAACGAATTGGTCTCCGTTTTTCTACATTGGCATTACCGAAAAGCATTTAAACAGGAATCAAACTTCAGGCTATGGGGTACAGATGGTGCCGACGGCTATGCCTGACTATTCCAGATGTATCCAGTGCTCGAAATGAAAAAAAAAATTAATCGATGTTGTGATACCAAAGAAAATCTTATTAAAAATATTATAAGATATATTTTACGTTGTTATCCCGTTTATTTTTAGTATACACATATTTATACTTCATCCGTTTATTTTATACATTGGCATATTTTTATAGAAAAAAACCTTACATTTTATTTTATATACTGATTTTATTTAATTTCGTTTCGCTTTACAAATCATTTTGAATAGTGGATATTTAATATGGTATATAAAATTTGAAAACTATTGTATATACGCCCTTAAATTTTTATTATATAACTTACATATGTAGATGTTAAACCAATTATGTAGTATAGAAAGCTGTAAAAGAAATATATACAGTATAAAATAATTTAAAAAGCATTAATAAGAAAGCTCAATTAAAATTTGAAGATTTCTATATCCGGAGTTCCATTTAAAAGGGCGACCCGTCCAACAAAGGAAGAACACTTGGCAAGTTTCTTCAACTTATTGCCAGTCTAAACCAACCAATGTTTTTCTATCTCAAATAGTTATCAGGAACATAAAACCAACTATTTGTAAGAAATTTGGATTACATATTCATGGCTTAAGTCTAAGGCCGGATTTTCAATTGACCACGGTCATGTCGCAAGCTTACTTGCGCGAACTTCATAGCAATCAACAAATCATAAAAAAAACTGCAGGCAACCCGGCAGTCTGACTTGATACATCCTCAAAAAATTGTTTGCAAGTCCTGTCGTAAGGCGGACATGCTACGGCCATCGCACGGTCGACCGAAATGAAGTTAGTACTCAACTCGCGGTATAACTGCAGTTACGTGGAAATCGATGCTATATTTTGGATATTAGACCTTAAAATTAAATATGATTGATATTAACACCCTTGCTTTATCTACATTCCGTATGGTAATGCTGTTTATGTAGATATAGGTTAATATAGAAGTTTGTGATTATTTTTGCATGGATAAACGACACAAATCTGTAGCCTAGTTAGTAAGATTTTTTTTCAACAACGGACTTTCGGTTCCCTCTCCGATAGTATTCAAAAATAAAATAATAGGGTCCCATTCAGTGTCCACATTAATAGTTTTAACATTAAGGCTCGATCTTTAGTTCTGAAGACAATGTTGTTCCTTTACGTAAAGAGAGAAAATAATATAAGAGCCCAATTTTTAACAAACCAGAGAAATAAACTAGAAGACAATATGTATAATTGTTTTGTATTGGTGTGGTATTGAATTTAGAAATACTAAATTTATTTCAATTTGTCATAAATTTTAATTAATAATTGTTTTCATTGGAGATTTTTTCTTTAAAGATTTGATGAACCGAAATTTTTCTAAAAATGCCTTTCAGTTTATAAGATAAGACAGGACAATCCTACACGTACGAGTATGTATGTCGTTTTGATTGGTTCCATTGCAAGCACTGCATATATCTCGAAACTCTGACAGATGTACCTTAACGCAATTAAAATATTAAACTAAAGGCTCAGCGAAGAATGTTTTAACGGTATAATTAAATGTTCCTTTAATAAAGCTTTATTTCATAATTGTCTAGCCTCAGCTATTCTTCTGGCCAGATATTATTTTTAATCGTCTAGTTTGGACTATCATCCGCCAGAGTCATATACTTACTGGACATATTATATCAGAAACAACATTCTCATTTGACGTCTTGACGAGCGTATAAAAAATGAACAGTAAAAAATAATTCTTTCCTATGATAGAAATATGTTATTTGTACAGTAAACATGCAACATATTACGTTAATTTTTCTTTGATTAAATGTACGTTTATATTCCGACCCATAAAACAAGTTTTTTTTTTGTTTATTTTAAATACAAATTAACATACTTTGATTTTTAAGTACAAATATATCTTGTTTGTAAAATGTGTATTTCATAGTATAACTCCGTTTTGAATCTCTTCATACGATTTTGTAACCTAGTTGGTAAAACTCCTGCCTTCCAGCTCTGGGATTAGGGTTCGATTCTCGTTGGAACACAATTTATTTAAAAAAAGGGCCCAGTCTCGTTTCCCCATCACATTTCTTTAATATATTTTTGGCTGACTGGAAAATATTGCCATACGGTAATATACCTACTAGGTTCTACAGTTCATAACGAAAGTATAATACAATACTATATAACGAGTCCTTTTGCTTTCTCAATAACACACGAATAACACTTTATTCAAATTTCGTAAGATCGGCACTTCTATTCGATTGGCACGTCGTAACTAGTAGAGTGCTAGAAATGTAACTAGTTGAGTGCTAGAAATGTAACTAGAAGAGTGCTTGAAATCGAGTGCGCATGCGAGAAGGGACGTCCATATGACTGAAAAGGGCATGTTTGTTTAATAATAATAATAATAAAAGGACAATTTACATAATGCTGTTTAGAGAGTGAACTCTCCTCAAGGGCGCTGTATGAGTTACTTGGGATTCGAACCCACTATTATTGACAGATTAAAATGTTGTTTAGGGGCATGAGTGAATTTTCTTCACTTTTTTTTTTTTTTACAAAAACGTAATAAAACCATTTTCTGTCTGATAATTAATGTAGTTTTTTTAAAATTTAATATAGTAATCTATAACATAAACATTTGCCAAAGGCATACCATACCTATGTTATGTACAAATTTATATCTTAAGAACTAATCTAATTCATATATTATTAACTAACTTAATTTTATTTTCCTTCTTGTCATTTTTTCCCCATAATCTTAATACCTACATACTACTTATAACTAGATAACAATTTTTACAACTAATTATTTTAAAAATATGTGCCTCTACCATCAAACATTTATTATTAATAAAATATAATTTGGAAAAAAGTTTAATCATTGATTAAACTATTAAACGAACGAACAAAAATAGCGCTATAAAAGTCATCTAGTGATTATTGATTTTATTTATAACATTTTTATAAAAAAATATAAATACAAACCATCTCACAGCTTCCCTGTTGGGGAACATTCCCTGGTGGGAGTGCAAAACTTTTCTTTCACGATATTCTTCCTTTATATCCTTTACATACATACATATTCTTATACAGCTTTTAACTCCTTAACTTTCCTTCTCATCAAATTTCATTCACTTGGTCCAAGCATATTTTTTCAGTCGTCTTCTACCATAATTTCTACTTATGCTTTATAAATTTGCTGAGTCAGTCTATCATCACTTATACGTTTAGCATGTCTAAATCACCTCAACGTGCACTTTTTCTCCCTATTAAACACATCACTTTTTCCCCTATTCAACACATCAATTGTAATTACAGTTCATTTCTTATTCTGTCGAACATGGACACATCACATATGTTATTCTTCTTAGTGCACGAATTTCCACTGCATTTACATAGCTCCTTGACTCGTTCTAATCTTTCAATGTTCACCCAAATATAGTATTTATATCAAATAAATCTATTATGAAAGTTTTCAACTAATCAGTTTGTATACAAAAAAATCTGTCAAGAAATTAAATAATTGATTTTGTTCCTTGGGTATGTTCGGAATAATTTAAAAAATAAATATAATATTTGAAAGTAATTGGTTTTAATATTCATTATTGTGTGTAAAACTTTGTGTGAACACGCTGAATATATTATTTACTAGAATTATTAGTGGAAAGATAATATTAAAAAAATACACCAGTCAAGATTCGTTCTTAAATATGTATGTAATTTTCCTAATTTAAGTACGGCAGATGATTTTGAATATTCTTGAATACCATTATAATTGCGTTGTAATTAGTGTAATTATTTTGAAAAAAAAAACGTTAGATGAAATATGTGTAATTAACAGAGTACGGTATCATTTGAAGACCTCTCGGTCAGACTAACATTTAATCAGTCTGCAATCAAATAATTAACGCGGGTAAAACATCAATTTTGATGGATTCCTTTCGAGGAGGCTCGGTCAGGGTTCTGCCGAAGACACAACGAAGAGCGGAGGGCCGTTCTTTAAGGGGGCGGCGACTGGGAATAAAAAAATATGAAATATTTCCATCTGTCGTGCTTGATGTCTTACGGAGTACCGAGTTTCTAATAATTTATAACTCTTTTTATTTATTTGGAGAGTTACAAACTCAACTGTTATATTTGACATTTAAGAGTTAGACACGAATTCATGGGGGTTAAGGCTTGTTTTAACACCTTTCAGATTGGTTAGAAGAAATTGCCACAGAGTATTTATCTAACCATGTGCAGCAAATGTGTAATATAGTCCAGTATAAAAGGGGTAAAATATTGTAATTAATAATATAGTTGTAAATGAAGATAATAATTTAAATTTGTGAGTTATAATTATACCAAGAAATAAAATATACATTATAGTATGTTTAAATCTGACTTTTCTTATTTACTTTTACATAAAGAGATAAAAAAATATTATACCATTGTTTGAAATTTCCTATGTTTCTTAGTAAGAACGAGTTCTGATAATATTTTATTTCTCCCCCGTTTCAAATTTATTGTAAGACGCATGTCTCCCAATCTGGAGGTTACGGGTTCAAATCCCCCTGGAACCCCGATAAAAAAAAAATGGATTCCTGTCTGGTTTTCACTCTAGGTCTCTTTAATATCTATTTGGTTGGTTGGAAGATATTGTCACATAGCAATAAGCCGACTAGGTTGTACTGTATATAAAGAAAATTTAATACAATACCTTTCCTCACTGGCTTAGTTCGTAAGACGCCTGTGTCCAAACCCGAGGGATACGGGTTTAAATCCCGATGGTATTTTATTTAAAACGATTCCAGCTTGCTTTTCACTTAAGGTCTCTTTAACAATTTTCTGGTTGGATGGAAGAGACTAACACATATCGATACATTTGTCAGGTTGTACTGTATACAACGGGAGCGTGATGCAATACAATACAATAAAAGAATTGTCGATTTATGATTATAGATTTATGATTATAAGTTAAGCCAGTAAAATTGATGAAGTTATAAGCATCCAAGAAGACAATTTGGCAATCTCATGTAGCGGTTTATTGTGAGCAAGCTATTGTTATCAAATTAGATGTTCAAATAGCAATGAGATTTATATTTCAAGACGATCGACAGGTTTTATATTGTACATTGCAGCTTATTCTCAGGCAGATTTTTAAAGCTATGTTTTCGTTTCTTCGTACATCTTTTAGAATTTGGGTACGATTCCTGTACTGAAGTGTAATACAATACAATCTTTTAAGTCTCATCTAGTTTTTCATATTTGTTAAAATTAACCATTATATAGAAGAATAGATACACACATTAACAAATTGTTACAGAATAGTGGTTTTGAAATTATAGTAAATCTCAAATATTATTTTGATAAATCAAGATAAACGCATGGTCATGGTCATGGTCATGGTCATGGATATCAATCGTAATTCTGAAACAAAAGCTTATTGATTGAAATACATTTATTTACGGCTATAAATGTACCAGATGCATTCGGATAATAGCGTTAAATATTATAATACGAGATAGCCCGAAAAGTGATTTCGTTTTTCAGGTCTAATTCAAACGTTAAACTTTACCAAATGGACGGTGGTTTCCATATTTTCAGTATTTCAGCAATCTTTCGTGTCATAGATCACTGGTAATTCTCGATAAAAGCTTTGATTTAGTCGTCATCAGTGGTAATCTGCCTTCCAGAACGGAACACCACCTTCGCGGTCGTATCACCATTTCGTATTTTTTCAAATCACATTTGAAACACACGATCGCTTACTAGTGAATGGTGACGGCACTGTATATGATATACCTTATTTATGTTTTTTTTTTAATGTTTTCCTTTACTATAGTAAAAAAGCATCAAGAATCGAAAAAAACCACAAATTTTGTTCGATCTCAAAAATTACGTAATATAACCGTTTAAACAATTGTAGCAAACAACTGTAGAAAAAATGCACTAAACTGCTTTCATAATATTATTCAGCACGTTTTTAATAAAGTTAACAACAAAAGAAATGTTGCCCTAACGTCATTTTTCTAAAAAAAAAACACATTCGATCAGTAAATAAAAAATATTGCCGCGAACACCAAAACTTAAATCGCTCGCAGGGGCTGCACTCACCTCAAGTCGGTCCAGCCGGGCGGTCACCGACTCGACTTTGGTAGGGGATTCGTTTTGAACAAAATTGCCTCCTTATTTTCTTGATATACATAATGTATACGTTATGTGAACGTAATCGTTTTCGTGAACAAAATTACAGGTTTTGGGCTGTTCGCTTCCATTTCATTGGCTCGAGCTTCTTTATAAACGACCTCTCGTGATATTCGTTATTATAAAAACACCTACCCCGAAGCTTTTACGTCTATACAACATTAATTCGATTTTTTTCCTTTATATACTCGTGTATAGACGTGCAACTATGTAATATTCAGTATTTTCGTGTGGTTACTCAAGACTGGAGTATAAGTTTAACATATATCTATGTTGTGTTGGTAAGGAGGATTATTACTGTGATGATATTTTTTGATATTAAAAGCAGTTAATTTGTAACAGTAAAAAAATGGTTATTATATTGGGAGTATTGTTTATCTGTCGATAAACTTCTGGATTTTGTAAAATAGATTTATTTATCCGTAACGAAGAAAACTTGAGAGGATTCTTCCCGTAATTCTAGGCGGTGCTGATAATATTCGTAAATCCATTGCGTCACTCAATGTGGCCAATACATCTAAATCGAGTGTTAAGCCATCACATTGCTTCTATACTTGGTACATAGAAATGAGGATGGTTCCCTGCACAGTTACAGTTACTCGTATATTTGTCCGGAATATAAAAACTAAGTTCCTCCAATGTTGCGAGACAGTTGAAACAACATTGCAGTACTTTTAATAAGAACAACGCGACGGACTCCTGCCTTCTTGTTTCGAGGCTTCTGTTATTGCGTATTGTCAAAAATGTGTATTTTTTGTAAAACTGGATGCAATATTTGGATCTTCTTTAGCAGTTACGAGGGTTATAATTTGAAATAAACTAAAAGGACGATTATACATGTATGAGAATGTATAAATATTTGCCACGTGCCAATAAGCTTTCAGTTTATAACGTACACAACGAATGTCTAAAAGTTGTATTGAATTATATCATATTACATTTTCGTTGTGCACATTACAACATGATAAGTTTATAATCATATGGTGATCTTTTCCAACCAACCAGAAATATGTTAAAGACACCTTTAGTGAAAAACAGATTGGAACTCATTTAAACAATGGGTTTCAACGGGAATCGAGCCCGCAATCACCAGGCTGGAAAATAGGCGTCTTACCAACTAGGCCACATAAGTCATCTGTAACCGGGTATGAAGAACAAATTGTATTTTCTTGCACGACTGTAATATTCTGAGATATAAAATATTAGTGTCTAGTATAATTCATAATTCAATTTACTGTCCAGGATAAAAAAGAATAGTAACATATTTGGTGAACTTAAACTGGACGAAAAAATGCGTGTAGAATGATATTTCGGGATTAACTACCTACTTTGATTTGACTATTTCTGGAATTTGAATTTGTTCTTCATATCTTGGATGTTTAGCCTGATTTTTTATTGTTTTCAAGAGGGTTAAACAAATTGATCGGCGCAACAGCGGCTAAAGAGTATATGTTGGAAGAGCTTCGTAGAAGGATGGAAGGTGAGAAACGCGTGATCGGTCAGTCTGTTTGAAGGCTTAATTTTGAAAGAGTTATACGGCCATCGGAAGTAAATACGTACAGATAAGAAAGTGTTGAGAAACAAAATGTTATGATTTTTTATGAGTTGCTGTTATTTTTCTTGTTCGTTTTATACATGGCATTTTAATCTTCTTATTTAAGAAGAGAATTTAAGATGTTTAGACCCCATTGGTAAGACGTGGGTGTTGTGTTTCGTTTCCGTCGAAACCCAGATGTTTTTTGAAAACGAATCTACTCTGGTTTTCAATTAAACCACTTTTTATACTTTTTTTGATTGGAAGAGATATGACAATAACTTCTTCATGTTCTACTGTATACAGCGAAAGTGTAATATAATACTAAAATAAATTGAAGGATGGGAGAGAAATCAAAACGTCAACATTTGTTCAAGTGTCGTGAATTTGTTGATTTTAAACTATGCCTTTTTACTCGTATATTCAAATCCCTTTATGGGAGGTCCCCATTGCATTTTACGAATATATGTTTGAGAGATGTTGCAACGGAGAAGAGAAGCATTTTGAGATCAATTTTGTCTTCATCGAATAAATTCATTATTTCGAATATATCCGGAATGATCTTCATCAGTTAATGGAGATATGCGTGGCACGTACAGTTTTAGGAAACACTTCAAGACAACGGTTTTTGAATATGTTATTAAAATTTATGTTTATATATGAACATTATACTCCACCCAAAATCGAATGTGTTACGAGTACTATCACATCGGAAGATCTACGACGGTTTCCTTGCAGTTCGTCTTCCCTTGATAGGTGTTCCACGATTTTCTTTTCAAATGTTTTTCTAAACATATGCATACGCGAGGAAGTTCCCAATTAAATGGTCGTAGCTACCAACTTCCTATCGTTACACAATTTTTTTTGTTACCTTATGTTATGATTCAGTGCGTGTGTTGTCGAAATGTGCGAATGCCAATAAACGTAGTTCTTGTTTGTTTTTTAAAAAACAAATACTTAGTTTAAAAATAAACGACCTAATTCAATATTGCAAGTACCTATCTTCCAATTGCTGACTTGTTTTATTTCGATAGCAGACGTTTTGAAATTGGAATACTCACTTCTGCATATATGATTTGTTTCATTTTCACTTCAAAGTCACAGTATGATTTGTTTCAATTTCGAGGTCACGGCATTAGGTAAAATATATAATAGATTGTTTAAACTATCATCAGTAAATAAGATTTTTATCAACTATTTATGTTCAAGATGTACAAAAAATGGTTTTTATACAAGTAGTTATGCAATCTAAGCCTGAGAATAAAGTAAGTAGTAAGTATTAGGCACTTTATGTAAAATATCCAGCAAGTCAAGTAACAACACGGAGTGGGCGGTATATATTATAATATTATGGAATTATATAAAGTTGAGTACATACCGTTCCCAAATTGTATCACGAAACTATTAAGTTAATTCTTCATTCTCACGTCATTTTATTTTTGTTTTGCCAAATTAAAGCGTTTGTTAGATAGGTACTCTGTGATAAGCAACTTGTGGAATGGACGCTGAAATATATTCTCTAGTAACGAATGTTGATAATTATCGGGAAAAGAGGAAAATAAAACAGCGTCATTGGTTATTAGGTCGCTAGTTATTTTATAATTATGGATTATTAACTTTGGTATTAAAAATCGTTTTACCTTGGAACTGTATTGTACTTCTAGCGAGTTTATTGCTATTTAGGAAATACTTGCATGTTCCAATTGTATTGTATTGTATTACAACATAAAGAAATAATCTCAAAAATGTATGATAATACGATTAACAAAACAAAAATAATATACGAAAGTATGGTTGGATCAAGTGAATGATATTCTTAAAAAAGGAAACTTAGAAAGTGGGAGAAACCGTAGAGGTTGCATGAGAAGGTATGGATGAGGTTGCATGAGGCTAAGGATGTGTGTCGAGTTAGGAAAACATGACACTCTGCCCTCTCTGCCTACCCCGACAGGGAGATGGCGTGCTGGTATGTATATATGTTATATAGGTAATATACTACACGTTACAAATGTTAAAAAATCACTAGAAAAACGTTCACGTTTAACTTCCATACATCAAAGTTAGCATTAAAACGCTCTTGTATGTTACAATATCATATTAATAGATTTTTATACAGTCCGATATCAAGTGTATATTGTTTAGTGCCCCATTGACCTTTTTCGATCGCCACACGTTGTTCGATATTCCTCCATTATCTGAGAAAATACTGCTAAAAAGCAGATATCGTTAACTAGCTTTAATCTTTCATAGCTCATACATTTACTAAATTCTCTTTAATTATTTATTGATGTAATTGCCCTTATTGGATTCCTTTGCAATTAATTTTAAATGTTTGATTGAATGTGGATTCATTCGTTCTTTGATTATTAAGTATATACAAGTTTATCTGTTATTAATGTTGCTTTGCTTTCAAGAAATAAAAAATAAAATCTATTTTCATATCTGGGTCACTTATGACACATTACTACTTGCCTTGTTCTGAATTTATAATAGTTTAAGATAAAACTAGTTAATTTTATTTAAATTATTATTTTTGTTCAGGTACTTGTCAACATCACATGGATTTTTCGTTTGTCATCAATCATTGGATTGTTGAAAGTATCTTACATAATTTTCGTATAAATAAGAACTGTCACTTTTTTATCAAGAACACTTATGTCCGCTACAAGTTGAAAGTAATTCATTAACTTGTAGATCAATTTATTTTCTCTTTCATACAAGTATTTAACCTGTTGTTGATTAATATGAAGAAGGGCGCTCTGAAGATGTTGAGTCAAATATGTTGAGTCAAAGATGTTGAGTAATACGAAGAACGGCGCTCTGAAAAAGTTTGGTCAAGTAGAATTAATGAATTAAGAAAAACTAAGAAAACAAATATATATTGCAAATAATGTGGCTGGAAAATGTGGTAGTGAAAGATCAAGGAAAGTATGGTTGGATCGAGTGAATACTTTGAAAGAAGGAAACGTATAAATTGTATGTATATGAAAGTCTTGTGCTCTATCTTCTTTGCCTGTGGCCCAGTTGGTAAGATGTCTGTCTTCCAGCTTGGGGTCGAGGGATCGTTCCCGTTGGAACCCGGTCTTTTTAAAAGAATTTCAGTCATGTTTTCACTTAAGGCTTCTGTAACACTTCTATCGGCCCCAAGCTGAACTGCCACCTGGCTCTGACTATCCTGGATGACTTGAAAATCTCTTAACAGGCTCTGAACAGAAATAGGATACTATGGCAAAACATTACATTGTAGATCGACTTTCTGTATCTGCGACGAGGATAAGCTCATATGACACTTGCTGTAGTTTCCGAGAAGCCCGATGTCTTTCACAAAAGAGTACTTGATACGTGGAATGTCAGTGCTATCCAGGCAGTAAAATTCTGGGCGGATATAATTTAGTGCCATTAATTAATTTCCGTTTCCGGACCCTCAATTATACCACGTGTTTGCAGTAGGAGGCAATAGAGATGGACCTATCATTCGCATCAATCAAGTCCTGCCCAGTGCATGTAGTCCCGATGTTCGGATAAACTAGCATGTGTCGTGAGTCCTGTTTATATCCACATTCACATTCAGTGATACTTATTTTCAACAAACATCATAATTGCATATTCACCTTGCATCTGGTCATCCCTGCTCATAATCAATTCAGTGACCTCCAAGTAGGACAAATCAGTTGGTCTACAGGTGCCATATTTATTTAGAGCTTCATCCAGTAGTCAGATGTTTTTCTTTCTATTTTAGAAAACGCATTGTATTTAGAAAATAAATAATTTCAAATTACAATTATCTCCCCAAAGTATTTTAAAAATAGTAATTTCCTCAAACGGTCATCAAAACTCATCATAGTCATTCTTATGGACCCGTCGATTGGTCATTAGCGGGGCAGGTAAAAAAGGGAACCTATTTTCTGGTGGACTGCCCCTCCTGTTTAACGAGGCCCATTGGGTCTGGCCCGCAGGCATCTCGGGCGTATCATCTTGTTGCATTATTTGGTTGCATCTGACATTAATTATAGCGAATAACATATTTCGTGATTGTCTGGAAGAAATATTTATATGGGTTTATTATGATAACTTGTTATTGATTTTTTATACTTAATTTAACATTTGTACAATAAATGTAATAAGTTCGGTCGAATCGTGTGATTTAATTCTATATACATATATGTTATATTATCACGCTGTGTTCCTGGCGGGTTAGGCAGAGATAACAAATATCTAAATCTTTTGCCTCCTCCACATTCATACTCTTGCACAATTTTCTATTATTCATCCTTCTCACTCTACCTTTTTTCAAAATCTGGTCCATTTGATCCAACCGTGTTTTCCTCGGCTTATTCGATATATTCGATATATATTGTATACTTGATTCTGTTTTAATTTTATTTCTATTTTGAATAAGACTAATTTTAAAACTTATTTTCCTTTTTTTATATAATACACTTTATTTACTTGATTGCTCTTATAATTCACTCTTCGGGTAGGCAGAGCCCACTTATTTATATCATGGTGTACATCTTTCGCTTTTACCATATTTTTCTTCGTAAATTTATCATCGTTCATGTTTTGGACATGATCGAACTTTACTTCATCTTTATCACTACGTTCTTTTTTAAGCGTCATTGTATTCTAATTTCCCCATTCTTTATTATATTTTTTAGGAAACGCTCTAAATTCTACCGCATTTATCTTACTTTCATTGCTCTTATGTCACGTCTAAGCTAAGCTTGCATATTCTAAAGTAAGGGATAAAATGTCATTTAAAGCAGCTAGCTTTGCGTCTCAAAGAAATTTTTGTCGATAAGGTAATTTTTGTCGATAATTGTATAATTTACCGTTCACTGTATTATATTATATACCTGCGGATACTCTTTCAAAATTGCATTCAAGCAACGAGGAATATAAGTCCTTAAATTATCATAATATAATATTTTTTTCTTAAATTTTATTTCTCGAATACATTTTTGTCTTCCTTAATTACAATATTCATACTTTGTCCATATCGAAAATCAGAGTTCATGGAGTTCGGAGTGATTTCCTAAAAAAACACACGCTTAAAGCGATGAATAATATAGTTAATACAAAATTACTTTGTTATTCCACTAATTACATTATTTCACAAGGTCCACTTCAGGCAGAATGATCCCTGTTTGTTACGAAAGCTATGCTTATGTGTAAGTAACGC
Source organism: Odontocerum albicorne (assembly GCA_949825065.1). Taxonomy (NCBI): domain Eukaryota; kingdom Metazoa; phylum Arthropoda; class Insecta; order Trichoptera; family Odontoceridae; genus Odontocerum; species Odontocerum albicorne. The sequence goes on from OX463855.1 coordinate 23,252,182, forward strand.
CAAGTTTCATCAGAAATGCGTGTGGTCTATTGACCTAAAGGAAAAAAAATAATGCTTTCATAATATGAAATTCTGAAATTTAATTTAGTAGTACGCCGCTCTCACGCAGTTTATCTCCATTGTCATTGGTGTTAAAAATCTTTTTACCTATACTTTTATCGTGTACTCGTAATATGTAGATCTTATTTTTCTAGAAATAAGCGTTATACAATCGATGTTAGTTCATCAACATCTTACATTCATTTGTGTTATAAATTGATTCTGTCTTTAATTTACTCTTGAATATGCTATGCACCTATTAGTTTGTCTGTATATCCATTATTTCTAGTTATTTTCCTTAATATTAAGAGTTCCTTGGTACATCATCCTCGTTCAATACAATGATTTTTCATCCAAATAATCATAGATGGAATTCACTTACATAATAAAGATTTGTTAAAACTATATATTAATATTTATATTTAAAAAAGCGTGTTTTAAAAGGGGTGCTTAACGAAAACTATAAAAGCAGTAATAAAATTATTTTAGTAAAAGTCTGGTATTTTTCAGTGACGTTTGTCAGGATTTTATGAGAAAATCATGAAGTCATTCCTTGAGAGAGAGACACGAGGTTTTATGACCCACCAAGATATATGGCACGAGTCGTATAGGGCAAGATGTACACGACAGTCACAATATGAGGATGAGATAAACTTCATACATCTTAACAACTGATTGTACTTATAAACCGCAGCAATGATTTCTCAAATGGAGATCATATTTTTGTGGCCCACAGAATAGAAATATATATTTATAAAATATTACATTACTATATTTAGACTTTCTATCGAGTATTACTTCAATAATATGATCATTGGAACGTTTGATTAAAGGCACTTGCTGGATTACATGAAATAATTTTTTTTTATTGTTTAGAATTAATGTATAGAAATTCAAAATATCAGTTAAGTAACGTTTAAAAGCTGTTCTTAGAACTTTAGAAATATGAACCGTGCCCGCTAGACAGGATTGTTTCTTATGTTGCATCATAGTATAAATAGGACAAAACCCGTACGACGGCTGTCGCCAAAGAAATAATACAAGAATTGAATTTTGAATACAAGAGAGCGAGAGAGGAATACTTGGATTCTCTCCGAAAGTAATTCGAAATTTGGGTCCGTGATAAATGAAAAGATGGAAACTACTATATACTGAACGAATTTTAAATACCTAGCTATCAATTTTTGATCCGGTATAAAAGGGGACGATGTATAAATGATATATATAAACAAATTCTACATTTATGAATATAATATATTTTCATAAATGTAGAATTTGTTTTACTTCCGTGAATATTTCACGGGTTGCAACTAGTATCATACTATACGAGAATATACAATCATTTATATCTTGGATAGCTTCAATATCATTGCTGGTGATTTGTTTGTAGTTGATATTTCATTGATTAAAAACGATATTTATTTAGTTGATATTTCATTGATTTTTGTAGTTGGTATTTATTGTTGTAGATATCGTTGGCGTAGATCGTAAATGAATAAATAAATATTAGAGCATGGTCTACAGAAATATGCCTGTTATGTGTAAAATAAGATGTAATTATTGGATCTTATCTAGCAGCCATAAGAGTTATAATTTGAAACAAATCGATATTATGATAGTTTGAATCATGTTTAGCACAATTACAATTTTAAACAAATCGATGTATATCTGAGAATGTATGAATAATTACCACGTGCCAACAAGTTTCCAGGTTGTAATGTACAATTATACACGATAGTGTAATTAATACGTTGTATTATATTATATCAAAATTTCGTTGTATACAGTACAACTTGGCAGATTTATTACTATTCACCAATCCCTTAAGACCAGCCAAAAAAATATTAAAATAGCTCTTGGTGAAAATTATACAGGAACCTTTATTTGAATCTAGATACAAACGTGAATCGAACCTGCAACTCCTGGTTTCAAAGATAAGCGTCTTGGATGACTAGGTAACAGAAATCGTTGAAAGAAAATGTTGGGAATTGTCATAGACGTTCAAATCATTTAGCTTCACATCTACAAAAAAAGAAACGATTTAAATGAAATGGAAAATGTAACTTTTTTATTCAACTATTTCGATAAAGAATAATATGATTTATTTTATCGGGTTTAAGATTCACATCTTGTCGTTCTGGTGTGCGCATTGCCTTTGAGTCAGCACGCATGACCACGTGAAGCATTTCATTGACAAAAATTTTCAGAGCATGATCGTAAAAAAATGAATCCTCCTGTAACATTTAATTTAAACCTTCGTTGACATTTATGATGCGGTTGTTTATGTTGTTCGGTTATAAAATATGATATTACGAAAGAAGGTAAATTAATGTCGTCGGTGATTTAATGCGCATTAAAATGGTAAACTGACTTTATTTTCCAATTGCTGATTACTGATTTCTTAGATAAATAAAAAAAGTGAAATAATTCGTATTAAATATTATTGAAGGTGACCTCCTTATGAGGGAGGGGGGGGGGGTTAGATTAGATATTAATAAATTTCTGTAGCTTAATGTTTGTTTGGTTGTTGATAAGTTGAAAAAAATTATAAACGAATTTTACTCTAATTCAAGTAATGCATGTCATTTAACACCAGAAAACTTTCGATATATTTTTTTCACTTCTACAATTCTTAAAACTTTTATTATCTTATAAAACATACAGGTAACGATAAGTGCGGATACATAGAGTGTGCAAGTATTATTAAAAGGGAAACTTTTTTTAATAAGATCGAAACTTTTTAGGAAGCTTCATGAATCGAACCCAAAATCCTTGGGACTTAGAATATCTTCTAGGCTATGGAGGTTGTCGACATGTACATGAAAATAATAAAACATTTATGACGCAGGGACCTACTGACATAGTGACTCTTTTGATTTGTTCATTCCAACCGATATTAGAATTTATCCACCAGGGCGTAAAAAGCTATGGCACATCTCTGTGGTATGATCACTGTACTATTGTAGTAATGCAGTTCTCCATAGTCCGTTAATATCTACTTGTATTTTTAAATGCTTTGCATAACAAAATATATAATTGTGTAACGAAGGTAACGCACATCATGCATATATAAATAGCTAGCCATAAAGATGTAAAGAGTATATTTGCAAATGCTTATATCTTTTTATTTCTCTTATGTTAGAAAAGTAATATCATATATCCTCATCTGTACTGCCTTTCTTGAAATGTAGACTCCCAGCTATCCTTCCATTTTTTGAGGTCTCCCAGGGGGATGACTACCAACGGGTATTTCATGCATTGTCACTTGAGAAACTCTTGCACTATCTCACCCATTATATTTCAAATATTCTCCATGGATACGGAAGTCTCTAACTCTATTTCTTAGTGTTTTATCTGCAATGACTCTGAGAATTTTCATTTTATTAGATCTGAGCATATTTTTTAAATTTTATCTGCTCTAGATTCTATTGCATTAGTCATGATTGATTGATCATACACATGCTTTCTAAATTTTGTTTATTCTCACGTATTCATTGTTCTAGACCACATGTTATATACATTTGGAGATAGCAGTGGCTTTATTCACGTGTGTAATCGTTTCAGCTGAGAAAATTGTTTTTTTTTTATTTCATTTGTTCCACAGCTTTTTCATCGTTCATAAGTTGGTATGTCACTGGAGTTTCGAGAATGTTTAATGTTTTTCATTTAGTTTTTTTTTCATAGATATGACCATATTATATATTTTCTAATGAAATATGGAATTTATGGAGCATCTTTTGGAGGTCATCTTCAGATTTTACAATGATTGTTACATCGCAGTATAGCAGATAATACTGATTTTGTGGCCCAACAACCTTAATTATGTAACAACGCCTTCAATTATGGTTATCAATTATTATATAATACAAAAGAGCATTGGACTTAGATTTATTCCTTGTCTTATTCATGTAGCAGTAGCAATGGTTTTGGAGAATTTTCCATTTACTCTTACTTTAGTATTCCTATTCATGTTGTTTTCTTTAATAGCATTTTATTATATCAGAGAACGCTATTTTAAATGCTAATAATATGGTTAATATTTAGTTAACTTATAAGATTTAATTCCTGATAGATCGTGGTAACCAGTTGAAGAATATACTTTTGGTGTTGAAGGCACATCGCCCACGCTATCAGTAACTTCTTTGAGGGACACCGCTAGCATTGAGACCATTGTTGCACGACACAGTGTGTTAAGTTAAGAGGTGTTAAGGGAATGTGAGGCAAAGGGAGGGCGGGTCTTGTGCCCTGTGTGCTCTGTGTAAGCCTAATGCGGTCAAAGTATCCGGAACAAATGAAGTTAATATTATATCTTCGGTGCATTATATTGTGCCCGGTACCTTGAAGTGTCTTCGAAAATCTGAAATGTGCATAAGAATCATGACTCCTCTCGATTAAAATTTAAAAGTAAACTTCATGCTTAGATTTCTACAAAAATGAGTGCATGAGATATTGTAACAATATTACGTTAGAAGAGATGTAGGCACATGTTTGTATTGGATTGTCTGGAAAGTAGTTTTGTATTTCTCGGATACATGTTATTAGGATAAAATTTTCGTTGCTAACTTCATACTAAACGTGCTCTTGTATGTTATGTAATAATTTAATACAACTGTCTACTCAAAATGCTTAAGTGGTTCTTTGGCATCTCTTTTGAAGATGTAACAAAATACGTGGATTTTTTCGGTGCATGCTGCTGCTAATCTCATCATCAGGGGAGCACAAACAAGTCTTGTTTTTGCTCCCCTGATGATGAGGTGAAAGCCTTGAAACCGATAGGGGTATACCGTTATAAAAAGTGGAATAATAGTGTTTGATAAAAACAAATTACAATACTATATGAATAGTTGCAAGTTTCGATAAATATATCATATTTTTCCAATTTGCAGGTTTTTAGTAGCCGTCACATTTTAAGATAGCATTACATTTCAAATCGGATATGGTGAAGGATATATCATACGAAAGAAGAATATATTATACGAAAGAAAAATCATATGAAATAAGAATAATTACTTATTGAAATGTGATACATACAAGGAGAGAGAATACTTTTCATCTTTGTAAAGGCATCGTTAAGATATTATACGCACTCATGATTAGCTCCAAGCCCTGGCTGAAGATAGATTCTTGTGTGCGACTTTGTAGTCTATTAAATTGGACGCCGAAATAGTGTGAGAAAGCGGTGGCACCAATATTCAATTGTGGCATTAAATATAAATTAGGAAAATTGTGCACGGTGTCGGTGACAAAATGCGATGGTTTAATGTGTGACGGAGTTTTTATACATCAGCCATTATATTAAATTTATTAGTTCGGTTAAAAAACTAGGAAATAAAATTTTCTCACTTCATCAGTTGATGTGTTTTTAAAATATTATGTTCGTTAGAGTTTTTGATAAGTAATATTTTCACAAAACAATTTTTTAAAACATCAACAAAAAATTGATTTTTCATTTAGCGTTGTTTCATATTTATTATCGCTATTGGCTCTTTCAACGTGTTAAAAAAGCTTTAAATGTATTGAAAGCCAGAATTAAACCCACGACCCTCGGGTTAGAAGACAGGTATCTTATCAACAAGCCCATGGAGGTTGTCGTAATATATTCATATGGCTTTTAGAATGAAAAATAAACCAAAAAAACCAAAAAAGTTCATATGGCTTTTAGAATGAAAAATAAACAAATGCAGATTTAAAAAAAAAATGTTTTAATCATTAAAATAATCATTTTCACGACCCTTTCCCAACGAGATGCAAGTTTGTAAATTCCGCTTTTATAAAACGTATCTACAGAAGTAAAAAATCTACCAATCTCCGCTTCGATCTCTGCTTTATTGGTGAATTGTCTATTTCGCGTGTGATTACATAGCGCAAAGAAAAGATGACAATCGCTTGGTAAAACGTAGGGAGAATATAAGTGATGAGGTAGTGTTTCCCATTCTAAAGTACACATTTTTCACTGGTACATCTTGCCGTATGAGGTCTTGCATTATCCTGCAATTACAATACTTTATTTCTATTAACTATTTATAGCAGTTTCTGAAGTAACCCATTTGCCTAGCTTCCATGATTTTCCTATTTGATACAAATGTAAACGATTTGTTTGGTCACTTACATACTTGAAGTATTTTAGAACATTTTTGACTAATTACTTTCACATTATTTTCAATAATGACACGTAATTCTTCACCCCCTTCTTGATTATCAATAACTCATGAACGGGGGGAATCTTTGAGCGATTCAGTACCACAAGATTTTTTAAATAATTTCAACCATTGAATGATTATTGATATCTCAATTTTATTATTTTTATTTAATTATTTATTTATATGACACTTTATCTATAATGTCAGGACTTAAGAATCGGAGACAGGAGTCGAAGTTGTGGAGTCAGTTGGTTAATGTGAAGCAAGTCGTAGTCTGGAGACGATATTCTAAATTCGACTCAAACCTCCATTTTTTAACATTTCTTAACACATATTGGCTACATTAATTACATAATGAAATTATGCCATATAATATAAAACGCGTGTACTACTATATGACGAGGAATCCCCGTAAACATTAATTACAAAAATTTAAGTAGTTTCGCCGCGTAATTATGGATAACATAAGGTTAGCTATGTACTATAATTGAAGTTGGCGTTAAACATTTCAGATTTCTGGAGTCCAATCCACAGCACTACAATATCTATCGTGGTCGTTGTTGGGCCTCGTAGTCGAGAATCCCCTCGCTATTCCAGCGTCAAGTCAGTTGGAAAACGAATCTGTGCTGTTATTTTTTTTGAGTGAGTGGACTGTTGCACACCAGCAAACTTACCGACAACACCGCTGTACTGGATTCGATGGCAAACCGAAGTGAGACGATCGGAGCACAACGACATGTTTTCCCCTTTTTCCCTTTTTTGAAAGAATAAATATGATCGAGGTGATAGCTCTCATTATACCCCCAAATACTAGGCGGAAAAAATATCTGTGTCATTCGAGGGGGGTAGCACAGCACGGGATTCGAATCGGCGACCTTCCACACGGAAGTCCAGTATGTTATCGCGCGGCTATGCACTTCAAGTATGTATACATAGTAGGTATATGAAAAATAAAACATATGCAACGAGTAATTCGACCCGGTTTTTTTTTGCATATTACGAATATTGGTTATGAATTTAATACAAATCAATAATAATTTGATTTTATAACGACTATTTAATTTATTAAATTCACTTTTGTCTGGTCGGTCGAAAGAGATTGCCTCCTGGCAATAAGATTGTTTTACATTGACGTGTTAAATTAATAAAAAAACTCTAATTAGATCCTAAGTACTACTAAAAAATAACGCTAGTCGAAAATTGGACTTGAAAAATATTATGTTATTATACACAAGCTTCTCGTAAAGTCGTAACTATGATAATCACTTGTTTAAGATTGACTCTTTGCTTTTTTTAACTTCTAGTTGTCTTAATATATTAAAATTTTATCAACCCTATTACATTAAGTGTTTATTTTGCTGCTTACAATTTCCAAACTTCAACCCACATTATTAAGAAATTTGGTATTGTGAAAAATGTAAAAAAATGTGACTTGATTTTTTCCAATTATTCAAAACAGTTAACTTTTTGGACGAAAATTCAATAAAAGCGATTATTTCATCTGATACGGGCTCTTGGTCTCATAAAACTCAGATAAGTATCGAGGGAAATAAAAAATTAAAAAAAATACATTCTCCGAAACATGATATTTCGCTATTTGTTGATACTCGTATCGATAGCGATCTCTCGGTGAGGGAGACAAGTCGATAATAAAAAAAATCAAAATACCCAATAGCCATTAATTAATGTGGTTATGTAAAGAATTAATGACATCGGTTATTCGATCCCATCAAAAACACTTTAAAATGAGAAAGAGCTTCATTAACATAAAACTTGCATAAAATAACTTTAGACGTCTGCCTTGGGTCTCATGGGTTCAATGTCAAAAATTTAATCATTTTAGAATCACACAGCGTGTCAGGATGCGGCGTATAAATTTACATAGTAATTTATATGGTTAATTTGGATTCTGATAACAGGATTGGTATTTAATTCATACTGCAAGACACGATTTTACCAAACACAGATTAACCCGTTCATTCTTTAATTATTTTGTACGTACTTACGAGTACCAGCCAAAAGTCCATAGTTGTAAATTATTATATACGAGTATATTTATTTATTTACTTATTTATTTATATTGACTGTTAAACAATGATTTACCACTAAGGGATTTGAGCTGGTACTCACAAGTACGTTCAAAATAATTAAAGAATGAACGGGTTAATCTGTGTTAGGTAAAATCGTGTCTTGCAGTATGAATTAAATACCAATCCTGTTATCAGAATCCAAATTAACCATATAAATTACCAAGTAAATTTATGCGTCGCATCCTGAAACGCTGTGTGATTCTTAATGTATATACAATTATACATTTAGAAGTATATACCATTAAATAGTTGATAATATACTCAAAATATCTTCGTAACCCATCAGATTAAGTTCAAGATTTCCATGTTTGGTCAAATCCAAATAGTTGAAAAATATTATCAATGTAATATAAAAACACAACCAGACTTACCATATAGCCTAAGAGGGTGTTTTAAATGGCAGTTGTGAAAATACAAAACTTGAACTCAATTTTTGGTTCCCGTAGGAAACCAAATTTGGAAACCCCGAATAAAAGACGAGCGTTCTATCAACAAGTATAAAACGTTGTTTTTTTGTAATTTTGATGTAATTTAACGAACTTCAGAGTGTGATTTATTCATCAAGTAACTACAAAGCGAACTACCTGAAATTTATTTTATAATATTTTCTAAGTTTCGGATTTTATAAACTTAATCTTGATATGTCTTTATATATTTTTTAGTATTTTATTTTATTGTATAAGTGTATATTACAACTTGGTGGGTTTATTGCGGTGGCAATTTCTACCAACCAACCAGATATATGTTACAGAAGTGTTAAGTTAAAACCCTTTTTAAAATTGTGGTTACCAACAGGAATCGCACCTCTTACCATTGGGTTATAAGTTATAAGACAGGCGTCTTAGTAACTAGGTCAACGTTTAATACACAGATATCTTCTTTTAAATTTAAACACCATGTTCTAAACTAAATATTTTTAGAATTTTGTTTTTTCTTCCTTTTTTAAACTTTACCTGTACTAATTGATGGTAATACAGTATTGCGTCCAATGACTGTAGCGGTTCTTCTTTCATCGAATAACTTTTCCGCTTATAAATCGATTGTAAGTTGTCAAACCTTTTTTCATCAGAAGCTTTCAATCGACTAAAAATTGTTGTGTTTTTTATTTCATTATTATATTGACTCTCTTATAATAGTATTTATGGCTTTAACAGTGATCACACAATTTAACATGTTGCAGATGGAATGCTTATATGTATAAAAAAAACAGTATTATTTTGTTAGTGGCAAAAAGAATATAAATTTCTCAAAATATGGTAATGTCAATTAATACGTTGAATTGAACGATAAGTTAAAATATTTTGAACTATTCGTCTAGAAAATAGGGAATTGTTTTTTGTTTTGAAATTGTTAAGTTCAACAATTAAAGGGTTAAATATATTTAAATGGTGTCGTTGACCCAACCACATAGAGTTTTATTGATCGTTGAACATTACATTTTCAATAAAGAAACGAACAAATTTATTTTATTCGCAATCAAATCTCATAAGTCCGTGGCATACAATTAAAATCGCCGTGCTGATCCTGCGGATGGGGTAATAAGGAGACCATGCCGGATTTAATGTCCTTAATTGCCGGATTTGTTATATCCTGATGACAAATAATAACAAAACCAATTATTTTTTTCGTTCATTTAAATGGACATGGTTTATCATTTTAAGACGTTTACAATTTTTTTCAAATATTTTTGGCGACAGCTTAAGATTCATTCTTTTTTCTATTTATTATGATAAATTTCCTTGATCAATGATTTATACTCTTGTTTTACATTAACATCTGTTAATTTAAAAGCGATTAATTATGCTTTATTTGTCCTTGTCTATGAAAGAATTTGTTATTTTAATCAAGAGATGTCATTGTATGTCAATATTAAAACATTTAACGTTGACTTACTATGACGCAACGTAACATAATATAATACATCAGTTTTGGAGTAAGTTTTTAGTTATGTTAATACAATTACCATAAACATATTTTTCACTTATAAAGGATTTCATTGTTAGTGCTTAATTGTGTAAAATGAGATTCGCTGAAAAAATAGTTTTTTTCTACCATTTGTTTCGATCTTATTTTATTAAGCTATGTTTGAATGAAATTATTTCTAAATTCGAAGTTGATATGTTTTTATGTAATTCGTATCAAAAGTGTTTTTTTTTTCAAGAAAAATCATAGGTTATCATTTTGATATATAATAATGAGGTATTCGATTGTTTTGTACGTTAGTATTGTTATCATATATTAATGCGTTTATTGTTATTACAGTTAGATTTCATATTTATAGTAAAAAGATATAAATCAAATGCGATTTGTACCAAAATAAGTAGGAACATCATGGACAGAATCATATCTTTCAAAATAATAATAACTGACAATTCACATAGCGCCGTTCAGAGAGATAACTCTCCTGAAAGGCGCTCCAATTCGGGAATTGAATCCATCCTAATTGATAGGTTCAACATATGACAAAACATTAAAATAAGTTGAGTATAAAAATAGATAGGTGGTGTGTTATAAATTTAAATTTTTTCACAAAGTTATTAATATTTTAACTTTCACAGAATGTGTTTTAATAAATATTTCTTAAGATTGCACATGACCTGTCTTTAATTTTGCGACGAATCTTACAGTAAAATTAAAGGTATGAACCATGACATGTACACACAAGTTCTTCTAAATGGTCTATGAATATCTCGCATGCCTAGTCCAAGTCTTTTAATCCGTGGTCCCCAATTTTCACGCTGTAAGCGTGATTCCTCTTCATCCTATATAACATTCTGATGATGTGATGTAAAAAAACTGGCACATTCACCTGGTCTGGGTTACATTGTTCTCTGGTCTCGATACCCGATTGTTTTTTGTACCACATTCAATGTTTCAATAGGTTTTTTCTTGTCTTGATCCCTTCTGCTCATTGTTAGAAGGATGCCCACTCAATGGTAATTCATGACTGTTAAATTGTATTGTTAACTTCTTGTGTCTTCATTATATGGCCTGGATAATGGGTCAAGCCGGTGATGGTACATGCCGACAGAGGAATGTTTAACACATCTTCTTACATTATGTAAAACAAATAAAGAGTTCAATAGATTCAGATGTAGTTATACACAACGTGGTGACTCGTCATTTTTAAAGTCATGAAGATATTCATATATTGATTTAATTAACTTTTTCCTTCATCCGATGAATAGACGGTCGGATCTCTTTTATGTTGGATGAGTCTATAAGTCTTCATCGTTAATAATACATTTACTATTGAATTGATTTGCATAATACTCGTACCTTATCAAATTATTTAGATTTTTTACGTTCTCTTCCTTTTTTGTAATATTTTGCATAAGCTATTTGTTTTTTCTAGCATAGCGCTTCATATAATAATTAAATATATAACTATTTTCAATTGTATGTTAAAAACAAGAAATGTACGTTAAGTAAAATTAATGATTCTGATTGTTTTCGGTGCCGTATTGATGGACTGAGCTTTTAAGAACGTCATCATTCGCACTCGGAATGACCTTTTTTGACCGAATTTTCCGATATTGATTATATTCCATATTTAGTAAGATCGTTTGAAAATTAAGCTTCTTAATAAACTTTTTAGGAATAACTGAGTCACCTCACACATCGTTACTGTTGTTATTATTTTTAAAACTTTATCTTTTGATTTTTTGTATTAAGCATTCGATTTGATCTATAAACTCAGAATACAAATCATTTTATCTTTAACCTAAGAAAGTACGATCATATTAGAATTAACTTTATTGAACGATTGCGAGAAATATACACCAATTTCACATATTGTCAGTATTCTAGAATATCCTTAACTACCCTTCACCCTCTTATCTCACCAAAAATATTCAGCGTCTTTCCCATAATGGAATTGCGCTACGCTAAAGCAGATATTATTTATTGACTTTCACAGTTCGCTTTTTTTAGGTCGTCATTTGCTGCGCATTTTGTGAGACTCTGTAATTAGTAACTAACTAATGTTAGATTTGTTCCTGCATTGTCATGTTATGAAACACAACTAAAAAAAGTCTTAATTTAGAGTTAGTAATTTTCTGTGTTTCAATCTATATGTCCTCAGTGAGAAACAGGCAAAAACCTAGTTTACTGGGGACGCAACAAACCCAGATCCATTAAAATTGTGAGTTCAAATTAAATTACTTGTTCTTTTTTGGCACATTGTGTATAGGTATGTCTTGTCATGTGTAAAGAAAATAAAATCCCAATTTACCTTTCCTCTCCAGCATCCATTTATTTTTCCTTAGATTGTTAATATCTTTCTTGACTTACTGTTTTTTATATTATTCATATATTTGGTACAAATAATAAGAATATTTCTTTTACTGTGTAACTTCCTTTATTTGCTTTTGTCTTGTCGGTTGAAAGAGATTATCACCTGGTTATAAACCCGCTAGATTATTATACAATGATATTTTAGATAAATAAATATGGATGTAGGTTCTACTTAACCTAAATGTAGTCGATTATTACGATATTACGTGCTTCCGCAATGTATAAAGTGGAAAGGTCATCTACTTAACGACTATACGACGTTCAATAGAATTTAACATATTATATTATGTCGTGAGTTCTTAGTAAGTGCACAGTTTATAGTACGTGTATATGGTCGATCTGTCTTGTACACCTTCTTAATATTTCCATAATCCATCTTGAGATAATGAAGAATGTTGTAAAACATGTTAATTTTTACTATTACTACAACAATTAGCATTTATAATTTTCCTCTTAAACCTGTATTATTATTATCGTAATTCAAATTGAATTGAAATTAGACATTTATGATTGAAAATGCTCAAGCATTTCAATAAACATTTCATTTTAACAGTTTTCAGTAGTTATATTTAGAAATTAAATGTTTTATAATATTGTCTTGTATAACATGTTCGTTGTACACGTGTAGATGTTATATTTTTCATATCAAAGTAGTTTTTTAAAATCTCTAATGCAATTCATTTTGCTGACAGTGCTTTGTAAAGTAATTTATTTATTACAGTAATAAGGATTTTGCCTGTAGAGGTCTTATCATTTAGTTCTGAACTATTTTGAAGGACCAGGAAATCTCTTAACAGGCTCCGAACCGAAATTGAGGAAACCAAAGTCATCATGGCAAAATGGGGAATCTTATATGAATAATCGTACTGCGACGAGGAGCGTGTATACAGTACAACTTGGCGTTTTTTTTGCCATAGACCAATTTCTTCACACTAACTAGAAAGACATAAAAGAGGCATGAAGTGAAAACAAAAATGGAAGCCATTTTTAAAGAAATCTGGTACAAACGGGAATCGAACCTTCAACTCTTGGGCTGGAATACCAGTGTTATAAACTAGGCTACGGAGGTCTTCTATAATACCATATATGGGGTTATTAATTTTAACCCGAAATCTCTGACCTGGATGAAAGGTATTTTGGCCACTAAGCCGCGGAGCTCGTCTATTACCATATTCATGTCTTTCATTTGAAATATTTTCCACTTGATTCTGCCATGTTTTCCTCGGTTGCATCTTCCACTCACAGCTTGCATTTTTGACTGACTTGTATTCCCGCTTAGTCGTTATATTATCGTTCACTTTACATACCTAAACCATCTTAAGAATTTTTTCATCATCTTACTTACAAACAATTAATTTAACTATGCACTTATTTTTGTTGTCTTCGTCTCGTTTTCTTCACTTAGTACACGCATCTTCAGAGTATTGATCTTATTTTTACCCTTCTTCTGTGTATTACAACCTTCAATCTCATACGTCAAGGTGGGTACCAACACATTTTTAATTTTCAAGATACGAATTTCGCTTCTGTTTGCCATTCCTTCTACATGCTCAGCAATATGATGATTGTTTTTTTTTTCATTCATTTGCATGGTACCTTTTTATTTATCGACATTAGTGATTTTATTTTGATAAAATTTGAACTCCAATCAGCTTTCTCTTTTTTGCTGACAGTCAACCTGAGGTGGTTGGTAGTTGTGGGTTTGCCTTTTTATTTTTTTCTGCCATTAATTCCTATTCTGTTTTTTCTTAATCTACGTGTACAAGGGTGGGGGTTGAAAAACACCCGATGTCCTTAAAGTCATCATTGGTAGGGTGTATCTCGGCCGGGGTGGATGAGCCCAGACCTTTTGATAGCTTCTCTTTTAAATGTATTTTTAGCTATTTATTTTGAGATACTCGTATATGTGTGATTTTGGAATGTGTTTATATATGTACATACTATGTTGCTATTAATAAAGCTATATTTGTTTATCTTTTCAGGCATATTGAAGAGTGTTGCAAGGAGACAACACTGTCTTCAGGTCTATTAATCGAGTATTTCATTTCTAATCACTAAAGCACGCACGGAACTCGTTTTTAGTAATCCCATGTGTTAGCAATACTAGCACATTTGAAGATTTAACAACACTCGCACACGTCTAGAAAGGGTGATTACTGTTACTAGACCGAAATCTTTTAACGGACAGGGTCAGACTCTTTTTTAGGTACAATCGGGAATCAAAGGCGATATCTCCTAGTAGAAGTTTAGCGTCTTACGAACTAAGCCACGGAGGACGTCAAATATTGGATGATAATATCACTCAACTGAAATCTTAAATTTATAAGTAATCACGAATCTAAGAAAGGATGAAAATATCATTCGTATGAAATCTAAAATTTGTAAGTCATTACAAATCTAAGAAATAATAAAAATATTATTTGTCTGAAATCTAAAATTTGTAAGTCATTACTAATCTAAGAAAGAATAAAAATATCATTCGACTGAAATCTAAAATTTGTAAGTCATTACAAATCTAAGAAAGAATAAAAATAACATTCGACTGAAATCTTAAATTTATAAGTAATTACAAATCTAAGAAAGCTACATTATTGAGAAGTGATGCGTGTTTAGTTTTTCTAATGTCAGCATGCATGTCAGTAAATTATAATTTAACGGCTGAGCTGAAAATTTCGGGATATAAATAATATAAGAGAAAATTTATAGTAAATCGCAATACACCAGTGAGCTCGTTGAATGAATATATTAACGAAATAATTAATAACTTCTGTAAATTGTAGTCATGTTTCTAATCAGCACTTTGAGGTTAATTTTAAAATGGGACCTTCACCATTATAACTTCATCGCGTTTTGTAACATCAATCTTTACAACGTTCCCAAAGAGTCCAAGTACCTATATATAAGCGAATTATTAATGTTAATTTGGATATTAGAAAAAATGTAGAAATATTTCCCTTTATTCAGTTTTATGGGTGGAAAAGAGGCGGGATAAGTTTTATTTAAATTTTTTACTGCTTACTGATATATAATAATTGCGATGAGTTTTCATGCTTTTGGTCAATTTTAATTAGTTTATTATCTTTGTTATTTATTATAAAAGTTTTAGTAAATTAGAATAACATCATTAATTTATTCTGTGTTAACGTTACTCATCACTAATTTTATTTTAATTTTCGTGATGAAGCCCGAATACATCAGATACAATAAGAGAAAATTATAATAATTTGAGACAATATTCAAACGAACTTGTAGTATTAATACCAAAAGGATAATTTGTATAGCACCGTTTAGAGAGCAAACTGCCCTTAAGTGCCATTCAATTCACGACTCGAATCAACTATTATTGACAGATTCAAAATGTTATAAAATAAATATTCATATTTTGAGAGTATAGGTAGGAAGGTAGTGGCTGCGGCCATGAGATAAGGTACTTCCACGCATCTGCATATGTTCAGAAAAAAACATATTCGGTAAGAAAACTTCCTTAGGGAAGACGAACAACAAAGAAATCTTTATAAATCTTCCGATATGTGATACTAACACATCCGGCTTTACGAGAAATGTAGTGTATGTGTGTAGTGTTCATATATGTATAATCATGAATTTTGAAAATACTTCCTAAACTTCACGTGTATCATAAAATTGCACACGTCCTCCATTCTAACATTAAGAGGTAGACCATTCCACTCCATAGCACCAGCAACGGCAAAAGCTTTATCATAAAATCCAACCTAAACATAAAACTGTTATTATTTTGATACAATTCGATCCAATAGGATCAAAATAATAACAGTTTATACTTGTAATTTATTTTTTTATACTTAGTTATATTGTATATTTTAACATTTTTAAAAGGTTCAATTTTTAAACTATCCATTAAGCTGTGATTTTAAAAAAAAAACACATTACATCCGAAATTTCATTCAGTAAAGTAATGCCATGTGCGAGTGTGGGTTCTCTCAATATTTTTGTTCTCACAAAAACAAAACAAAAATGCATCAATAATAACCCTAGCTGGCAACTGCGTAAGTAACTGTCAAGTATATATTCAATAGAAGTTGTACATCTGAAATGTACTCGTACATATATTATCTTCTAAAAAAATCTGCAACGCCTCTTCAGAATCACGGGATTCAGTTTCTCTTTAGAGGTATATAGAACGTATTTTTAGAATCAATACCTTAAGATACAGATATTGATTTAATTTTTTTTTTCAGAACTTAAAAATCATCGTATTTAATTTGTCTAACGACTTCCATGGCCTAGTTGGTAAAACGCTTGACTTCCAACAGGGGGGGGGTTCGTAAAAAAATGGTACTAGTCTGATAAAAATAGTTCATCTGGTATAACGCGCTATCTGGTTGCAAGTGTTGTTGTTTCTTAAATGAGGGGTACATTTCCAAATATACGAGGTGATGAAGTTTTGTGCCTACTTTAGTGGTTCAAAACCCGAAGTCTAGATTAATAAAGCCGATGTCAATGTTGTCTCCTAGCCCCATTCTTTAATATGTCCGAATCATCAATTTGAATATGTTACCATATAAAAAAATTAATGATTTTATTTATCGATGGATCCGTCAATGAATTTCAAAGCGTATTGTTTTTTAATATCGTATAAACACGCTTCAAGAAATGCAAAACTGTGTAATTCCGGCTGAATGATGGCTGCGTGATTTCGTGTTTTCGATATGTTAAAGATCTGAGAATCCTTGTCGTTGAATTTTAGAGTTAGCGCAATTAAATATCCGAGTTAAACCGTAAACTCTTCATAAATCTCCATTCTGTGAGCAGATTCAATATTTTTCTCCTTATCAAAAGCAGTATCTTGATAGCACTAAGTTTCATTTTGCCCTTAATTGACTTTGCGGATGTTTGTTACCTCGATGATATTGTTGGATAGACTGATGAGGCTCCAAAATATCTTGTACCCGGTTTACATATTTTTAATTAAAAAAATGTAATATCATACATCCGAATATCATGTCAACTCCAACGGCTTAAACAAAGACAGCGAAGAATTCTCCACGTTCTGTCAACCCTCTTCGGAGTGTAGAAAAATGCATGCTATCCTCAATACTAGCCTTAAGTTCTAATTCATCAATTCATTTCGTATTTTGGGATACATTACCACCTACGTTTTCTTCTAGCATTTCTTCAACATTTATTCTACTAAATAAGAAAGCAACAATTATTGTACTAAATAAATGAAGCAATGATAATTGTATTAAATACATACATAATATAATAATTATGCTCCAAACTTTTAAAATAAAACCACCTTGTAATCTGGGAATTGAAGTTAAGGCCAGAATGTAGGTTGTGGATTAACAAACGCGCTAATCACCGGGTCATTGACTAATTACTAATTCAACTTGTTTTTAGAGAATTATACAAAAGTAGAACGCTTTCGTAAGTCGAAACATTTCTGTACAATAAAATAGCAAAAAATAAGAATGATCATTTTAAGAAACTTCACAGTCTTTGTGTTGTAAGTGTTAGTATACATACATACCATCTCTCAGTTTTCCTGCCGGGGTAGACAGAGAGATGAGAGCGTCAGATTTTTCTATTGCAACACACATTTTTGGTCTTTTCTACATCTATACACTTTCTCATATCTACGATTTCTTTTACTTTTTACATTTCTTTCAAAATATAATTCGATTGATCCAATCAAACTTTACTTGGTTTTTTTCTTACACGCTTTGTACTCAAATTTGAACAGTGTATTTGTTGTCTAGTCTTTTTGCATTCATTCGTTCTACGTGTGATCAGTATTTCGTCTTACTCGTACATTGTCAACCCATGTATTCTTTTCAGTGCACGCATTTCTACAACATTTATTCGGCTCCTTTTAGTCTTTGCGCAAGTCCACGTTCCACTTCCATACATCAAAGTTGGCACTAGCATACTGTTGTTGACTATCATCTTAACAGATTTTGCTATGTTCCCTTTTTGAATATACTTTTGAGCCGGTGACAAGTTAGCTGCGAATTAGGAAGAATTACAAAGTTTGATAAGTAAATTGTACGAGACATGCGAGGAAAAAGATCTGAAAATAAATGTTGTGAACTCTTAAGTTATGCTTATAAAATGTTTAAACGGAAAAGCAAATGCGATATATGATGGGTGAGCAATGAAAATTAGAGCAAGTTAAGGAATTCTACTATAATATTTTCTTAGATGATGTAAAAGTATTGAGAGATATCTAATGGAGTGTAGCAATATGAAACAAAGTCAATGCACCAATAAAATATACACCTATATTCAAATAAATCAGTATCGAAATCTGCAAAGATAATATTCCACAACAGTGTGTTAATAGTGAAGGTGTTTATGTTCGAGTGGGCGCACTTAAATCCTGACTCACTCCTGTAATAAGCCCGCCTTGCTAGGCATTCTTACGCCTTTTATGACTCAACTCCATGGCCAATAATGTTCACTGGCTTGACACGCTACGCAGCTTGCAGTGACTAAACTTTCTGTATTCTAACTCTGTCTAATCGATCGTTTTGTTCTTATTATAGCCACGGAAGCGAAAATACTGCCGACCACGCGGTGTAATTTTATTGTGTTTGTATTACAAGTGAAACGTTTTAATGGATGTAATGTATAAATACGTTTAACTGGAACCTTAAAAGGTTTTGATTTTTTTTAAATGCCTCAAATTCCTTTAAGACTATGTTTTTTATGAGGTTTAGGAACAAAGTAAGTAATTGTATAGTATATCACTTTCGTTGTATACAGTTCAACGTGGTGGGCTTATTGTCACGTGGCAATCTTTTCTAATCAATTAGAAAGGTGCTAAAGAGCCATTGAGTGAAAACCAGACAGTCATCCTTTTTAAAGAATCTGGGTTCCAACGAGAATCGAACACGCAACCCCGGTTTTGGAGATATGCGTCTTATGAACTAGGCCACGGAGGTCGTCAGTGAGGTATATCAGTGTCCACAAAATATTTTAAACAAATTAACTTACCCTTGTACATTTATAACTGAGGTTTTAGATTTCCATTTGCCACTTCAACAATATCTTAAATATTTCCTTTCCTTAAAACCGTATTTTCACAGATTATGGAAGAGTTAAGAGGGGTATCAAATGGCGTTTAGCGATAGGAAACAAAATCAATGGGGCACTTTAACATTTATTATCGAACCGGACCATATCCAAATCTAGTAAGACGATAGCCTACAGTAGTATTTTGGTGCCAACTTTGATGTTTGGTAGTAAATCGTGGACGTGAAAGAAAACTGAGAGAATATGAATACACGCTGTGGAAATGCGTACATTGAGAAGAATACATACTTATAGTGGTATTCTATGAAAGTATAGGAAATGCAGTGATAAGAGATTAATGTGAAATTATAACTGATGTATTGAGTAAGATGAAGAAGAGTATATTGAGATGGTTTGGACATGTGGAACGAACGAATGAAGAAATACTAACAAAACATATAAGTTGTACAAATGTGAGTGAAGACCGAAAGAAGTATGGTTGGATTAAATTAATTATAGAAACGTATAAAGTATGAGAAATCGTATAAGTTGTATGAGAAGGTGTATGGATGTAGAATAGGCTAAGGGTGTGTGTGTTGAGACTGCATACCCCGATAGGGAAGAGGTGTGATGGTATGTATTATTATAGGTGTATGGCCGCTTGAGAATGCCTATGACTTCAGTCATATCTATTATTTAAAAAAAAATGGATAAAAATACGTGCCGGTGTGCTCCGATCATCTCGTGTGCCATCGGATCCAATACAACGGTGTGGCCGGTGAGTTTGCTGGTGTACAGCGGCTCACCACTTGACGAGGAGAAAAAAAAAGAAAAAGACGAAAACTCCACAGCACAGCTTCGCTTTCTAACTGAATTGCCGTTGGAATGGTGAGGGGATCCTCAGCTACAAGGCCCAGCAACGACGACGATGTTCACACATATATGATGAGATGTGAATTGGAAATCTGTATTAAGATCTTTGGACAATTAGCTTGCTACATTTTTCTGACTTTTTATTTCAAAAAATTTAGTTAGGAGCATAACATATGTTAATTTCGAAGGTTCCTATAAATTCTATCATTTACTGTGGAAAATTCACACAGTCTATTCCATATAACTATGTGAAAATTAAAAAAAATCGTCCGAGACATGGGAGTAGACTGTTTTGAAAAGGCTTCTTTCTTCATAGACTTCCTGGTCTGGCGGGAACATGGAATAACCCACGTGACCGAACCATAATGAAATGTGAGTAAATTTTTTCCCGCGCGTCCGACGGCTATCGTTCCATTAACATTTCAAATTGCGCTCGCCGGCAGCGCTCGACGCTCGCCCGCTATTGGTCGGCTCTCGGAGCGATTTCGTAAATCATAAAATCTAGTCGGGCCGCATGTGGCCGGCTGTCAGCGGCGACGCCCCCTCGTAAAAACTACGTGCCGAGCGCGATTCCATATTCAAAAATTAATTTTAAATGCTTCGTTAAAAATGGAGGGAAAACGAAGAGGTCGATTTACATGCAATCACGCCAAAGAGATAACAATGATACGTACGCGTTACGAATTAATTGATATGTATCACCGCACCCACGTTTTGTGATATGCCGAGAATGTGGTCAATTTGTGGCTCGCGGCCCACATACGTTGCCGGTTTTTTAAATTATTTTTTAAATCTATTTTGAGGTACGGTATTTTTTTAAGAATACGATTATCAAAAGGGTTTCCACATTTATTAACGGTTTACTAGAAACCATATTTTCATTTCCTATACATGCATACTATCGTGCCATGCTCCTTTGAAGTAGACAGTATTTGCCCCGTCCACATCCATAAATCTCATAATACGTGCTCTCTGTTTCTTACATTTCTCTCAGTTATGAGTTCTTCACTTGTCACTTTTCATTATTTATTCGATCTACTTCTTCCTCGCTCCCCGTTAATTTATGAAATATAGTCTTTGACAACTTATTATCTTAATGTGGTCAAACCGTCTCAACATTCCGTCTTCGTTCTTACGTTTTATGATAAACACAAATTTATCTCCATTTCTTGGAAATTGGGCGTATGCATTTTATTTCAAAATAATGTATATTCCATAGGACATATTTTCCGGGTAATTAATTGATATTTTGGGATGATACTTAAAATTATTCAAACTAATTTAAAAATTGTGCAACCATAAGGAGTTGAAAATCCTAATTTTTTATTATTTTTCAACAAGAACGACGACTTTCTTTAATTAGCCAGCCTAGAGGCTTGAGAAAAAAATAAGAATTGGGCGTCAGGTGGTATTTTCTAAAACGAAAATCTCACTTGAGTTCCACTTGCGAGTAGCTCCCGGTATTACTGCTATGTTATATAGTGAGAATCCAGCCTAAAGATACATATTATATTTTGTTGGTTTTCTTTTTTTTTTATTGTTCTAAATTTAAATAATTTTTATTTTTCTCAGGAACTTAGTAGTACAATACATATAATAACATACTTAACAGTAACTCATTAATACAGTTCCACATGATAATATGAAATATAAACACTCAAAAGAAAAGAAACATAAACAATACAAATAAAATCAACTCAAGTAGCAATATATACCATGAGGTGTATAGCAGCGAGGTAACGTACGAGACTTCCGTGCGGTAGGTCGCAGTTTCGATCCCAGCCCAGGCCCAGCGAGTCCTAGCTACGGCGACACATCATGTGACATGCCATGTGAAGAAGTTGGGGAAGAGGGAAAGGAAAAACGAAGAAAATAGATAGATTATTATGTGCTTCAAATTAGCAAAACAATTGCTTAGGACTGAAGGCAATACGCAAATAAAAAAAAAACAAACACTAAAATTGGTTCAAAACAAATATCCGGAATGTTATCAAATTTGTGTAAAAACCTCGATGTGGTTAAATCTTAAGTTGTACGATGACATTTGTCTATGGAAAAATATTTGTAGCGATTATTTTCGATCTATGTATCGATAAATAAGAAACGCGGTGTGATAATATAAATGTATATTTATGAAGGTATCTGATATAAGTGAAAAGAATAACGAAAAAGCACTGAAATGGGTTCATATGAATACATTAATGTAATGAAGTCCCGTTAGTTAAACTACATCCCCCCCAAAATAACCCCCGCTGATTGGGAGGGAGTGCGCAGCTGCCGGATACAATATTTTTTGTGTTATTGATAGCTGCTAAATATCTGTTGGAATATTGTAAAAAATCCATTTGGAGAAATCGGCCGGTGATATGTGATAGATAGTGTGGGTAAAATTATATTAAATGTAATATATTATGCTTCTTTGGGTGTGATGCGGATGCTTTCGAAACTATGACAAATATTTCAAATCGTAATGCCAAACAGGTGGAATAGTTTTATTGGAAAGTTTTCTTTACATTGTTACTCGAAAATGTATAGTTTTTATTGGAACTTGGTACTAAATCTCACTAGTCTAAATGCATATTTTGAATTCTTGTTTATTTGAAATATTCAAAAAATAAAAAAATAATCATTGAAAAATACTGAAAGGAGAAGAATACATGAGGTGACAATGTACGATAAAATAAGGGATGAAGTGATAATGAATAAATGCAAATTTAAGACTGATGTATTAAGTAAGGTCCAGATGATCACACTTAGATTGTTGGGCATGTAGAACAAATGGATAAAGAAAAATTGGCCAAATAAATATACGATCTTCGTGACCTTTGTTATGACTGTCTTCCGACCCGGAGATTGCGGGTCGATTCCCGTTTTCTAATAAAATAAAGGTTTTTCAGTCTGGTTTTCACTTAAGCCTCATGAACATCTTTCTGGTTGGTCGGAGGAGATTTCTACATGGTAATAATCCTATAAGGCTGTACTGTATATAAAGCAGTGTTATACATTAATCGTTTGGGCGCTGCTATAGCTGCTAGACGTGATTTCTTTAATATTAGTGGGTTCGTGTCCTAAATAAGAGCGCCTTTGAGCAGAGTTTGCTCTTTAAACGGCGCTGTATTAAGTTGTCATTTGAGTTAAAAAAATAATACAGTGTAAATGAGAGTGAAAGGCGAAGCATAGTGAAACCAAGGATAGTAGCAAAATGACCTCCGTATTTCAATTAGTAAGATACTTATTATTTAACATAAGGGTTGCGGGTACCCGTAATATTTTTCAAATGAGTTCCAATTTGGTTTTCCCAAATGGCTTGTTCAAACCCTTTTCTGGTCAGTTGGAAAATATTACCGCATGGCAATACGTTTGTTAGGCTGTACTGTATAAAACAAATGTGTAATATCATACTAATAATAGTTGGATCAATTGAAATATATTTAGTAAAAGGAAATGTGAAAAGTCAAGAAAAATCGTAGGAGTTCTATGATGTTGACGGATGTTTTTTTTTACATTTTATTTGCCCAGAAGTCAAAAATGTGTCTAGCGATAGGAAAGTATCATGCTCTATCCTCTGTGACTACCCTGAGAGGGAAATATATGTATGTTAATCATAAAACCGTTCGATCTATCGCAACATTTTAACTCGTAATGTTCCTTCATTATGTCGTATTCGTCTTGTCTCTCTTGTATTAAATCTCACTTATTCAAAATTCATGTTTTCAATTCTTGTTCATGCGAAAGTAGTTTGGAGGAGGAGGACTTGAATCACATCTTTTCAACTGCACTTCTCGTGACTCTGTTCCTAATTTTTATTTTCAATTTTTTTAATACTTCATTGCCAATTCATATTTAGACTCTTTTAGCCTGTTGACATATTCAAATTTGTAAATCTATATTATATTTTGAAAAACTTAAAAATCAAAATCTATAAAAATACTCTTATATATAATAAAATAAACTCGAATGAAATATTTTGTTTACACATTCATTAAAGTTAAATCCCTTGATGTATGTTACATATTTTTAATGCCCAATTTTCATTATTTCATGTAATAACTACGTGATGATAATTAATAAATAAATGTTTAATTATAAATTACTTTGTTATTCCACTAATTACATTAATCCTCGCGACACGTGTTTTCACCTTCTACATCGAACGAAGTTCTCTTAATCAAGAATGATCAATATTACTAAATATTCATAAGTTTAGAAAATGTTTTGGTTTTTTTAGACTGACTTTGTATTGGATTGTAATAAACTGTATAGGTACAATACAACCCGGCGGGCTTATTGCGTTGTGGCAATTTTGTTTAACCAACCAGAAAAATGTATAAGGATACGTTTGTAAGAAAAACTAATTGGGATTTCTTTTTTGTGCAACATTGCGTTGTATCAAAAATAAAGTTTACAACACATTTTTTTATTTATGATGTGTATATAAATGAGAAGTATTATACCAAAGAGATAGTTTGAAACACATTTTTAATTATAATGTGTGTATAAAAGACAAGTGTTGTACCAGATAGATAGTATACCACACATTTTTTATTATAATTTGTATATAACTGTGTATTTAGGTAAAATATATCGCTTAAACAAAAAAAATCCATTGATGTTGTTTTATGTTAGCTTGCCATATGATATGTGTTGTATTTTAATACATTTCATTGTATGTACTACAATCTGGTGGATTTACTGTCAAAAATATGTTCAAGAGGCTTAAGATGAAAACCGTGCTGATAGTTTTTTTTTAATAATGGGTATCAACAGGAATTGAACTCGAAACATCCAGGTCGGAATATGGTATCTTAGCAACTAAGCCATTCTAGAATACCCTAGTATTGAGCACTCCGCAGAGATAATCATTCTTATTAAACGGTGAGCGATATCAAGAAAACAGTCTTCTAAGACGTTGCAATATCAGAATCAGCCAATAAATCTTGCTTCGTTATGGTGACCAATATATCCATTGTCTCATCCGTCACCAAAGTGGACGCGAACTGATGCATGGCGCAGAACAGGTACTTGACGACTGACTCTGATACGGGTGACGGCAGGCCATTGTCAAAGAGCTTCCTCAGAACGTTGTCCTGTAAGATAACTTCTCAACAGTCTTTATATAATATTTGATGGACTTTATAGTCTTATCCTTACTGATTTGTTGTTCCTTTACACTAATGTTTATATTCTGGGACTCAGATTCCAGAGTAAAGGATGTGAGAAACAATCCTGTGCGTTTGTAACATTTTTTGTCCAAAATTTACGTATGTTTAATGATTAATTTTCACTATTTCAAGTAATTTGTGGAAATAATAAATTAATGTATTTAATAATATAATACTTTATAAGTAATAAAATTTATTTTACGTTATATTTGTTAATGATAATGCCGAATTACACTTTTGATGGGAGAACGGCAAAAAAGAGACAGACATTTTTCACTGAAAATATAGTTTTTTTATGTTTAAAAAACAGTTGACAACTGTCTGAAGTGAACTAATTTATCTATTGAGAACAGACTATGAACATAAACTGTGAAATTTTCAGGTCGGGATTTCGTATTTAGACCGGTCTCTGGATTCAGACGAAAGTGGTGTTCTTTGTACAAAATTAGAACAAAATATTGCATTTATAAGCAATCTTCAATCGCAATGTTCTCTCATAACTGACATCGTCTTAATTCGATATGATTAATCAATTTTTTTATGAACTTGAGTTATCCGATATAACGTAAGCGTGGGGCTAGATCTGCAATATAATGATAAACAGAATGTCAGTCATTCATAGACTTCTGGTCTCGCAGAAGCCTCATTAGACATTTATAGCCTGTCAAGAGTGACGTACGAAGATGCGGACAAAATTTACAACCGTTTTATTACGAGAGAGCAATATGTTTGTGGTTGAGACCGTATTACAGTTGATTACTTAATAAAATTGTTGTACGAGTCCTATTCAGAACTTGAATAGAAAATATTGTGTGTTGTATAATACATGTAGTAGTTGTGCGTAATAAGTTTTATAAATTGTATTCTACTATACAAAATATCGATTACCTTGTATTTATTTTTTAAAGATTGTAAGAAATGTATATTTCAGAGGAATTAATGATTGTATTATTAAGGTGTAAATACTGTGAAGTTTTAAAGACATTATAATTGATTGAACTAAAACAGTACTTTTCCACATAAGATAACGGCATGACCCTGCCAGTTTCTAGGGTTTCCCCTCATCATAAGGGGAGCAAGACTGAATTATGCGTGGGCTGGCATCGAGAAACTAGATGCATATTACGGTGAAATTTGGACTGGGGCTGGGGGTGGAGGAACGACAGGAAATGATTTCGACCAGCAGTGATGAAACCTTGGGAATGTTTATTTATTTAACACTTTTATTGCAAATACAATCTGGCGGGCTTATTGCCAGGCGGCAATCTCTTCCAACCAACCAGACAAAAGTAAATGAAGCAAGTTACGTGGTCACATAAATCATTCAAATGACTATCCATCCCCACGAAATCCATAAACATATACGTGAGCACATGCCCGCGAACCCCACAAAGACGGACAGTCACCCGAACATTATTTTTCATATAAAGTGAGATATCATCAATCAAAAGGAAAGGAAGGGATGGTGGAGAGGAAAGGAAAAGAAAAATCAGGAATGAAACACGTTATTTTACTGACTAGAAATTAAGAGGTTTTTCAGTCGCTTCTTAAAGCATGCCAAGGACGGAGCGAGTCTTATATTGGTTTGTAAGTGATTTCAGAGTCTCACTGTATGGACAGTAAAGGACGACGTAAAGAAAGAGGAGCGGTGAACTGGAAAGGTCAATAAACAATCTCCGTCTGAGCGTAGCGCTAATCCATGATTGGAAAGAGGCTGAAAATTCTCGGCGAGATAAGATGGAGCGGCGGGACAGTTAAGGATATTATACAATAGAGACATTATGTGAATTTGGCGTCTATTTCTAACATTCAACCAGTTCAATCCCTTCTGGTATGAAGTTATATGATCGTACTTACGTAGGCTGAAAATGAATCTTAGACACACATTTTGATGTTTGTGTTGACCAGGCGTTTATCTCAATGCACTGACTTTTATATTTCCAATACTTCTAGTCTGTCCAATTTATTTCCATAATTATTGATATCTATCGATTCTGCATCATCGATAGAAAACATCTGATTTTCTCGTTGACAATGATAAGTTATTTCAAAATAAACTAGATTTTTTTTAAGGCGGGTTTGTGTTCATGAAGTATTTTTTCCAAGGACCTTCCTATCTTTCCTATATAGAAATTATTGCAGTTAGAACATTGAAGTTTATCTAAACCGCTGTTGCTTAATACTCCATTTCGGTCATTACCATTTGTCAAAGGCTGGCTTTGTGTGACTTGGAAAAAAATTCCCTTCTTATGTTATATTTTTCATGAGTAAAATTTTGTTCCATTTATAATTTTATTTTACTTCCTCTATGGGATGTATCCATTCAATCTTTCAAATATGCGTCTGAGATATGTTACTTCGGAGAGGTATAGAATTTTGAGATAGATTCGGTCTTCATCCAACTAATTGATTGTTCCGAATCGATCCAACAAGACGGGATATTAAGGCAAAGCTGACCTTCTTGGAATGGCCTGCATCTACGTGTTACAGATATCCGTGGCTTGTACACTTGAAGACGACCCTTTTTGTGAGGTCTAATCAAAATTTGTGATATTATATTCTTTATCTTCATAGCGTGCTCAATGCCGAGCGTTCTGGTCCTCTGCTATGTTACGAGATCGGCGCATCACCTGTCTTCAACCCTCCCGGTCCTGGGTCATGTTTTGTTACCAAATATGTTTTTCTAAAAAAATGAAGATGTGTAGAAGAACCCAATCTAATCATGGTAGCTATAATTTTTTTATCCTTACATTCAACGTATATACCACATATATAATATTTATTTTGTACTTAATATTTTTAATCTATCAACAATAGTGGGTTTGAATTCCAAGTTAGAGCGCCCTTGAGGAGAGTCTGCTCTCTAAACGATGATATATAAAATCTCCTTTTATTATTATTATTTATAGATATCGTTATTGCTAATCTTATAAATTAATACTTTTTTCCAAATATGTTGGTGGGATCTTATTCGAATAATTTTATTAAAAGTTTATAAAAATACTTAATTCTTTATGAATGCGTTTCGCTCATAAATTTGTTATAATTATTATAAAATTTTAAACTAAAATAATTGCTACATTAAATATGAAAATTATTCTTTATTGCCGAGGTACAAAGGGGTCTTTGAATGTAAATTATTTACATGCGATTTATTCAAGACCAGTCTCAGTACTCTGTTTTTGAATTATGATAATTGGGGAGTGTTCATTGTTGTAATGAATGTATTTTTAATTTGATATAAAAGGATGAAATTTCGTTTATTGCTAAGATGGAGATTTGATAATATTTATTGGACTTTCGGTTTTGATTAAATGAAATCAGCGCTTCTCTTGTCGAAAATAATTACTATTGTTATTTATTAAGAAAACACAGTGTCGGATAGACCGTTCAAAATATAAACTTTAACTTATGACTTTAAATTATTTGAAAAAAGTCAATATACGTTTAAAATCTAAAAAAGTAAACAATGTAAAATAAAAGAAATGGGGTTAGTAAGAATACAGCAAATCTGTTAATCGATAAAATTAACAGGCTAAAATATTCTAAATAACACTATTCGTTTATTTTTCTTTTTTAAGACTCGTAGTCGAAGATCGCTTTCGTTTAGTGACTTTAAACCATGCCTCCGGGAGCATTAATGACGTCTCGTGGAAAGAACCATTATATTTTTTTTTCCAATTGTCTTCAGATCTCCTCCGTGCCTAATTCCACTGGTATACTACTTCTCTGAACAGTTCCAGCAACACAGCCAGATTATTCCCTTGAACAGACCTAGCAACACAGAAAGTCCTGCCTGAAACCTTTGACTTGTTAGTCGCATTAGGCATATACCACTAAGGTCCAAAAGTTTCCAGCCTGAAGAAGTTAGGTCGTGCGTGGATAGATACGCATGCTTAGTCCCAACTTGGTTCCTAAAGATTATTTTTTATTTTCGAAACCAAAATTCGATTTGCGTGGGGAAAAAAATAAAAGTAACAAAGAAGTGATCTTCATAAGATTACATCATTTTGAGAACAAAACTTCAGAATATTATTTCAGTTGTGCTTAGAAATTAATTAATCATTCTAAAATGTATATCAAATTACAGTATAAATCATATAGCATTAAAAAAGTTTTTTTTCATTATATCACCTTTTATTTTTTTTAATCCGCGGGTCTGAAACTTTTGGCCCTGATTAAGTATGATTGATAATTTGAAAATAACTTTTCTACCTATATTGTAAATTATAGTTCGAAAGATTATTGTGGTTCAAAGAAGGAATAACAAAATCCATGCTATATTTATTTATTTATTTTACACGTGACAAGAAATATACATAATTTGTGAAAAACAAAAGGTAATTTAAATTGGACATACAAATTTAATGGATCTGGGTTTGTTGCCTTTCATTTGTTGTGTCCCCAGTAAACTAGGCTTTTGCCTGTATCTCACTGAGGACTATTTATCTATGTGATTTATACTTATACTATGTAATAAAAGTATAATATAAAATACAGGAAGAGAAATATAAAAAAACGATGCCTTTTATTGTACTCTAAAGAGTATTTCACTTTTATTCTTATTATTAAAACGTTTCATGGTTAAGTGAGGATGATTTTTACCATTGACAGTTAAAATTTCATGAGGGTGTACCTATCTAGGTATATATTATATAAAAAATTATGTGGTAAATTGATCGTAAATTCTGATATATGTCAGAAAATTGGAGAGTAATTAAGTAGGAATAGGTGGAGATTAATGTAAATAGGTGAAGATGAATGTAAACAGATGTGTCTATGCGATGTTATAAAATATGATATGTTGTTTTCTATAAGACGTTGTAGCGAGTGCTGACTATAAATAATATCCTATAATTACAGAAATTATTCGTCATGTCAATTGAAGTATATAAAACGTATTAGTTTCTCCTTTCGAAGCCATGTGAAATTCAATGAATAATTAAATATTTATTTAAAACACCTAATTTGGCGTTCTACTAAGAGAATTCGGATAAACGAATATCTTATTTGATTATTTCGACTCAATCTTGAAATATTGAAAAACAGTGTTCTTCTTTAAAGTTTCTGTCTTCTTCTGAGGTAAACGACTATCATGGTTTTTTTGTCAGCTTCTGTGGTCTAGTTGGTAAGACGCTCAAATACCACCCGAGGGTTTCGGGTTCGGTTCCCAAAAAAATTGTACTACTCTGGAAAAAATAATTCGTCTGGTAACAATACTCACATTCACTAGATATGTGTGATTGATGTCAAACAGCGAGTTCCGTGCCCACTCCGGTTCTAAGCCTGAAGGATCTATTAATGGGACCGAAGACAACATTGTCATCTGGTCGCACTTTTGGATATGTTCAAACCACCAACTTGGATATGTTCACGCCACCTACCCAAATCTGTAAAGATAGGACACTATTATAAGTATTATTACCCATATTTATCTATTTATAATATACCTTACGAGTCACAGCGTCATCCTCCCCGTCTTCATAGTACGTATTATAATATAAAATAATATCATGTACTCGTATATATTTCTTTATCCTTTCTCTATGTATACATATATATTAACGCTCGTGACATGTAAAAATATAAGTATATTAATGTATTTTATAACATTAATATATGTACCAAATCCTATCCTTTCCTCTCTATAACATAAAGTTGTACACCACCACCCAAATATCCTCCGAACAATATCCGATGAAGGAATAAGGTGTCTTAAAATTGGACCGACACTCCGAGTATAAATTATTAGTTAGATATTGGATATGTCGAACATTATCATATAAATGAAAAATATCTGCCTTTTACGCAGTAGTTCTGAACAAAGATAAAGTAGTCACAAATAAACCACTTTCGCAAGTTCATCAACCAGGAGACGCGTCTTCTTCCCGCACTACTTCGGCCCTACATTTTCCCCTGCAATATCAGTTGAAGGATTCCATACGTTTTTCCTCTCATTGTATGTACAAAGTACTATATAACATTCTCCTTTTTATACTGGATAATATTTCTCTGTCGTAATTCATCCGTTTCAAGATGTCATTATCATTATGCACTTCAATTCACGAGACTCGCAGTATTCTGTGATAACACCACAGTAATTTTTAATCCCACTTATGAATTTAATATATTGTAATTTCAACCGAATTCAATTGATTTGGGTTTTATTTATTAACTGAATTGTATGCCAGTCCGTCTCTTGTAATATAATTATTATTTTTAACAACGTTCTAATTTTTCTGTTCGAAATAGTTCTGTGTATGAGAATTAAAAGGGGGTAAGTAATGAATTATAATTAAACTTGTTGAATAATAATTTACTTACTTATCTGATTCCGTAAATAATAAGAGAACATGTTGCAACTGGGTCTAGTTTCCTTTGTATTCTGAGTTTTCCATCATCCACCTATACCGACATTGAAAATAAATTGAGTTCCTATTCAGTACGAATAACAAAATAATATTTTTTGTGAAACGTCTTTTCAATGACAGACACACATACATACATACTATCACGCTGTTTCCCTGCTGGAGAAGACAGAGGAGAAAGATCGCAAGATTTTTCTATTTCGATACACATATTTTTCCTCTTCCACACTCATACACCTTCTTATACAGCTCTTACGATTTATCTTACTTCTTACATTTCTTCAAAATATCATTCACTCGATCTAACCATCTTTTTTTGTCTTTCTCTACCACGCCTTCTTTTCAGATAGCGTTGTATATTTCATATGTTAGTAATTATTCATCCATTTATTCCCCGTTCCCAAACCACACCTGCTCTACATCGTCTTACTCAACACATCAGCCTTAAGTTCAGATTAATCCTTAATCACTACATGCCGCATTCTATAGTATATTGTCACCAACAGTATTTGGCTTTTTTCAGTCTTTTTCCACGATAATGTTTCACTCACATACATCAAAGTTGGTGATAAAATCTGTAGCGGACTGGCACCTTAGCGGATTTTGATACTGTCTGGTTCGAGTATATAAGTGTATGTTTTAGTGTCTCAAATTTAACTTTGTTTCATATCGCTACACGCCGTTCAATATCCCTCGTAACTTTTCCATCATTTGAGAAAATGCTACCTAAAAAGCAAAATTATTCAACTTGCTCTAATCTTTCATTACTCACCCACCATGATCAATGACGTAAAAGATAATTTAGGGGCTACTTATCTGCTAACACAACACCGAAGCGAGGATATGGTGACTACGACGCAGAGTGAAGATTATTTGAGACTGGGGTCGGGTAGAACTACTTTTGGAGTGGAGAAGCAATTTAACATGCTTGTGGGCACCATCATAGGTGACTTACCCTTTAAAAAAAATATTTATTTATAACGATCATATTACACCTTATCATACGTCCCTCAATTGGTTGAATATGAAAATATAAATAGTAATACCCTTAAATGCCCCGCCGCCTTTTTATTTTCGTCGAAATTTTTTACGTCGCCTTTTATACGTGTATTATTTACTACTTACTATCCATGGTTTTACTCAAGAACCAGTCTTATATAAAACTCGCACAATCGTTGACGTGCTTTAAAAAGCGAATTAAATAATATATTTAATGTCCTTTTAGAAATATAGCGTGTATTTCCCAATTTTTCATATTTTTTCCCAATCTTCCTTTCCTTCTCCTGATCATTAATGAACTTATTATATTTTTTTACCTTTTCAAGTTTGTTTTTGCTAATTTGGTATTATAATTTTTTTTCATCAATAGTTGTTTAATCTCACTACCACGGGATTTGATCCCACGTTATGGAGAACAAAATAAATCCCCATCCACACTAGAAGATTGAAATTGTCTTAATTTTTTTATAAGCGAAGAAGAAACTTCCCGAAGGTATTCCTTTTCCGGTGGTGACACATCTGAGGGTGAATGTTAATAATCCATACATCACTTAAAATTTTGTTAAACATTTGAATAGTTGGTTTGAAGAGATTGCCACTGTGTAAAAAAACGCCATATTAAGCAGTGTACAATAAAGTTTAAAATTAATAAAATTGTTCATTCTATGGAGGCCCGCGTAGAAACCGCAATCGTGTGTAATTTGCTATAGCAACTCTTTCATGATCGGAATCTCTTTTACTTGTAAAAAACATGTAGGGTTGTCATTATAATTATGTAATTTTCTGCGCAATCAAATCATTATACTCGTACTAGCGGACAGGTCCATTATGAATTATGATTGGGTTGATTTCCAGGTTCGTCGCTAGGGTTAATAGTGAATTTGGAAAAATAAATTATTGTCAATCATCAATCAATATAAAATCGGTTATACGTACGTTCCTTTGTAACAATAGTTGTTACAGTTATAGTTATGGTTTAGTTAAGAACAAAATATAAATAATGAATTAAAATTTGCATCGTTGTCTTCAAATAAGTTAATTATTGTCATAGTTAAGGTTTAATTAAGGAAATAAGAATGGATCCAAATGGAAGAAGAACAAAGCGTGTTGAATATGTCGTCGTTGCTAGACCTCGCAGTAGAGGATCCTATCGCCATTCCAATGTCAATTTAGTTGGAAACCAAAACTGTGCCTTGGAGTTTTTTATTCTTGTTTATTTTTTCTTATTTAAATGAATTAGTTATTGCACATCAGAAAGCTTACTTGCCACACCGTTGTAAGGATCCAATGGCACACCAAATTGAAACGAGCGGAGCACACCGGCATGTTTTTCCTTTCTTTGAAAGAATATATATGATCAACGTCATAGGTATCCTTATACCCTCGAATACTAGGCGGAAAAAATAGCAGTGCCATTCGAGGGGAGTAGCACAGCGCGGAGTTCAAACTGGCGACCTTCCGAATGGAAGTCAAGTGCTTTACCGCGCGGCCATGGACCTCAATATATACGCAACTATCGGATGCAACATCGTGAGAGGCAAATCAGAGGAAGGTTTTGAGCTTCGTGCTGCATATGCTCAGCATATGTGAAATTTTCGACAAGTACAATAACAGCAAGATATTAAAGATACTTACACCCCTTGATTTTTTAAGCATCAATTGAATATATGGTATGATCTTTCAATGTATGCAGTACGATCTGGTGGGTT
Source organism: Odontocerum albicorne (assembly GCA_949825065.1). Classification (NCBI taxonomy): domain Eukaryota; kingdom Metazoa; phylum Arthropoda; class Insecta; order Trichoptera; family Odontoceridae; genus Odontocerum; species Odontocerum albicorne. Next base: position 23,286,854 of record OX463855.1, read on the forward strand.
TATTGCTATGTATTTTTTTTCCAATCGATTAGAAATATGTAAAACAAGCATGAGGTAAAATGGGAGTCGCACCCATAACTCTTGGTTGGAAGACAGGCGGTTTATTAACAAGGCCACAGAGGTCGTCATGTATTGTATTTTAAAGTAATTTTTTTAATAATTGTATTTTTTGGTAACTAATTTTCGCAGAGATTTTTTATTTATTTATTGAATAAATGTTAGCTTTTATTATGGCGTGTACAATTTGAATGTTATAAGTTTTTTTATTTTACAACTAGAATGTTGTATTTATGAAAACAACACGAGTTAATTAATTCGTTTATTTAGTTTTTTCCATTTCATTAGGCAACGCTCGTGGTCTCATTCCTTAATCAACATTTTCAAATATTTGTCCTAGATACAAAAACATTAAGCTGGAACATTTATACAAATACATTATGTATATCATATATGTGTAAGTACTAAAATATACATAGTAATAATGAATCGACTCGATGTCGCTCGATGACTCGCTCTCTTGCGTGCATCGCACACTTTGCTCTAAACAGTAGACGGTCCTGACCATAATTTTGACCTGTCACGTCAATTTCTTGATGTGTTGTTGCACACAATGATGCGCACTCAAGACAAAGATTTGCTTCCTGTTGCGTGCGCATGCGGTTTCCGTGCGATGGCCCATTTGTTAACCGCTTCCGTTTTTGATTTTATGTTGACAGGACCATTTCGGACGGTTGTTCGGATTATGGGGGAATTAATTGTTTCGAAACCAATACTTAATTTTCGTTATATAATATGAGAGTTAGATTGAGATATAACTTGCATAAATAAGAGCTTTAGATACAAATCAATCCAGCAATCGATCCATTTGAAACAGGCATGTGTCGATTGTGCATGCCCCACAAAGTGGTGACCGCCACCTTTACAGAATGGGTATTGTGGAGGATCCTGGCTGTGAGTGTGGTATGTATGATGAAACTATATATCAAGTGTTGTTTGGTAGCACTTTACGTGACATATTTGATTTACTAAATACTATATAGTATCTTTGCTGCATACAGTGAATGTTGCATATCTGCTTTCTTTACAGAACTTTTTCTCTTACACAATACATCGATTTTTTAATTTTGGAAGTTTAATCAGTTGAAGCTTTCAATTGTCAAAAAATGCTGTTTTTTTTAATTAATTAATGTATTTTTGAGTTTGATGTGGTGGCACCAATCGTCTTAGTGTGGGTAGATTGCTTCTCAAAAAAAGCATAATGGTAACAATATTTTTGGTGAAGCAATTTTAGCCGATCAAACCAAATCAACCAACGAAATAATGAACGGATAACATGAACCGATACATGAATTTTTAATACACCAGCCTTAAGTTCACATTCGTCAATTCTTCAGAAATCAAAGCGATTGTTCAAAGCTAAAACGCACTTATTGGAGCAGACGTAATCATCGCCTAACGAAATCTTACAAAAGATCAAGATAAAGTCTTGATACCAATGATATACTTTACAAGTTATGGATCAAGATTTAGCTTCAGCAAGGTCATTCAAACGTCCTGCAAAACAATTTACGAACGGTTTGCAAAACCGGTGCTCGTAGATTAGATCGACTCTTAATTGTATGGTAATCGATCTCAAGAGCACGGATCAAACACGGATTTAAACAAATCGGTTCTTAAAGATTCGTTAAGTTGCCGGTCTATGTAAATAACACTGTATAAGCTAATTTTTATACAATACATTTTTTTTTGTGGGTTTGCAATTGGTCAACTTATTTACTTCTTTATTTTAAACTTTATTGTAAGTGGCAATCTTTTCCAAACAGCCCTACAATTGTTATACAAAGTTTTGATTGAAATATGGGGTCTTTATAGATATATTATTGATATAGATAAATCTATGCGATACTAAAATAATAAAAACATTAAAAAAAACAAGCAACAATAATTAAAACAAATTAAACAAGCATATATTTGAATCAAACTTTAATGGCACGTATACATGCAAATATATTCGATCTATAGTATACATGATTTGAGGATGATACACATTTCACAGGATTGATAGTTCTACACGTTCAAGATTGATGTATACTAAATAAAACAAAAATTGTGGTTTATGAGTTGGATCAATTCTACATATGTACGTGTCATTTTATCTGTGAGCTCAAATCAAGACATTGTTAGTCCAATGTCGTTGCCTCCATTTCTGGTTATTTTATAAAATAGCGCAAAAATTGCCTTAAATATTGTTAATACAAGTTTTGGCAAAATAGTTATCTGCTAGCATTCTTGATAAAAACTGCATAATTTAACGAAAATGATTTTAAATGTGTTCTATGAACACTTCTTCAAGTTCTACAATAGGGTGTACGTAGTATAAAAATGATTTTAAATGTGTTCTATGAACACTTCTTCAAGTTCTACAATAGAGTATACGAGTATAAAAAATTTCTCCATTTGATTTGCTTTAACTTTTAAATTCAAATTAGATTTTTTTTTGCATTTAATTAAAGATTTACTCAAGTAGTTTTATAATGGATAGATACACACCGCAACGACGAGCTTAAACCTGTATGACATAAATTATAATTTAATAATTGTTAGGCAAACAGCATTTGTATTGCGACATGTTAACTACACTCCATCAATTGTTTAAACAATTCGACGTATTTTATGGTATATGCAATGGTTTCATGTGAAAATTTCTTGGGTTTTCTGGGGGTAATTTTGTTGATTCGCATACTCACAAAGAAAAAAATAATTTTTAAGTTAAAAAGTTGAAGGTATACTAAATGGAGTGACTTATTATACTACCTACATCTTACATAAACATGCCCAAATGAAGGTCATGATATTTCACCAGGAGGGTTTTAATATTTCTACGATGAAACATAATAGGAATTCACTTTCCAAATCACAATAATTTTTAAGAGTATCACCTGAACAATTTTAATATTATTTTATGTTGAAACACAGTAGGTTTATCCATTTTACAAATTCACTTTGCAAATCACAATTATGTTTTAGTGTTTCACCTGAAAAGTTTTGATATTTTTATCATATGCTGATACACCGTATGTTAACTCATTTAATGAATTCACTTTGCAAAAGTCAATTATATTGTAGCGTTTCATTTTAGGATTTATAATTATTGTATGGTTAAACATAGAAGGTTAATCCATTTTATGAATTCACTTTGCAAATCACAATTATGTTTTAATGTTTTGTGATTTTTTTACTTGAAGGCATATACCGCGTTTATGCTTAAGACAGCCGAGGTCCAGTGTCATTAATCTTGATATGCCAGAGGTAATTTGGCCGCGTATTGTGTCGTGATTGGACCACTGAGTAGGCAAACACTCCCGGCATGTTTCTTGGAAACCATCTTTCACGTAGTCCGGCCATTAGCTCCGGTTAATCGGGACAATTAGTCGCCCCGCGTCCGCCGGGATCGGTACCCCACGCCACAGTCGCATGTCACCAGGCCACGTCTTTTCCGTGGGAAAAATGGCAAACTTTGGTTATATAAAGCTGAAACAGCTAATTTAGTATTTAGAAACTAAACCAAAGGTACATCAAAATGTTGAGAATTGCTTAGATCCATTGTTAGATAGAATAGTACGAGTATATTGATTTATGGAGTCCTTTAAGGTAATGCAATAATCAATGTGACTAGTATTTAGACATGAACACTTACTCCGGTCAACACAAATAAACTAGAAGCATATGAAATGTAGTGCTATTGAAGAACACTGAGAGTATTCTTCAATAGCACATATAACACGTTTGTTGTATACAGTAAAACCAGGTAGGTTTATTGCAGTGTGGAAAACTCTTCCGACCAACCAGAAAGATCTTAAAAAGGCCTTGAATAAAAATCAAACTGGAATCATTTCAAAAATAATCTTGGTTCCAATGGGAATCGAACCCGCAACCTTCGAGTTAGGAGACATTCATCTTACCAACTAGGTTACGGAGAGTCTTTTATTGCATTACACTTTTGTTGTTTACAGTATAACCTAGTGGGCTTACTCCAATATGCAAACTCTTCCGACCTACGGGCTGGGAGACGGGTTGGGCGTCTTAACAACTAGACCACGGAGGTCGATAGTCTTATGGGTTAACAAATTCCATAATGATGACTTCTAGAAACGAAGGAATAAAGATATATACGTACTATCCCCCATCTATAGGAGAAAGTGCGAGTAATTTGGATAAATATGCGAGGAGAGATCTTTTAACTGATATTGCAGGGGGTGATTCTAGATGGAAGAAGTGCGGGAAGAAGACGCATTCTCTGGTTGAAGAACTTAGAAAACTTTGTTGGAAGAAGGTTTTATTGTGACATCATCTCTTTAGAGCTGCTGCCTCAAAAGTCAAAAGTCCGATAGACTGCACTTACATCACTACTGTAGATTCTTGTTTCGAAAAGACGATGCAAAAGTCCGATAGACTGCACTTACATAACTACTGTAGATTCTTATTTCGAAAAGACGATGCAATAAAAGCTGACATTAATGGGACGTATAAAAAGTCAATATTTGCTGAATATCTTTGTTGAATATTAGAGGTGCAGTAATTCTTTGAAGAAGGTCTTGTATTCGATTTCCACTTGAAGAAATATATTTTATATAATTTTCTTTCTGAGGTATTGTGTTTGACGCAATGTTTTTTCAGTTATTGCAAAATCAAACTCTATCTTCGGAATGTTTAATTTTAAGTCGGTCGAAAAATGTACCAAATAAATAAACAAACGCTTCCGGTCCACACCCCTTAAAATTGTATGTTTCATTTTGCAATACACTTGTTATATACAGTATTTATAACATGGCGGGCTTTTTGCAATGTGGAAATCTTTCCTGTTTATAACATACACATACATACCTACCATGATGACGCTTCCTTATTGGGGTAGGTAGAGAGGACAGAGCGCCAGACGTTCCTATCTCGACACACATATTATGTCTCTTCCATATTCATGCTCCTTCTCATGCAGTTATCACGATACCTCCAACTTTTTTCAAAATATCATTCACTAGATTCTATCATACTTTTCTTGGTTTTCCTCTAATACATCTTCCACTCATATTTGCATTGTATAATTGTTTCGATAGTTTTTCGTTTATTCGTTTCACACGCAGATAAAGGAAAATACAACAACGTATCAATAATAGTGGGATCAAATCCTGACTAAAAGCCTTCTTGACGAGACTAATCTCTCTAAACGACGCCATATAAATTGCTTTTTTATTATTATTAATACATGGTCAAACCATCTCAGAGTGCTTCTCTTCACCTTACTAAATATATCAACCTTAAGGTCATATTCATCCCTAATCATTAATCTGTAATGTAATGTTTATTAGAAAAAAATATTGTATACCTCTACACCTTATATTTTTTCATTAAATAAAATAATTACCTAATAAATAAAATATAATACTTGTCACTTATATTTTTAATAAATTAAAATTTTTACTGAAAAATATTTTTTGTAAGGGGAGATCGACCCTGAAGTAGCAAAAAGTAGAAAAAAGGTTTAAGATTATAAAAATTAAGCCTACAATTTATATTTAATTACAGTTAGATACATTCGTCGGTATAATTGCCTTTGGTAGTAATTCTAAGTTGAGACGATCAACCCTTCCATTTGAGTTGAACTCGAGTACGAGTCGAGGCGGCTGATTGAGGGGGGTATTCATTATACGAGGAATGATTGTAGCTTTGGGTTGCCTATGTTACCACTTATGCATTTATGTTCATTTAGGACTACGAATTATCGGACCTTATTTTCATAAGTTTCCAACAGGGGCGGATTGTAAAATAATTATCGTGAGGGTGTTTTTTTTGGTTTATTGTTTTGTATAGTCTGACTGAAATTTGTCTTTATGAAATACTTATTAGATCTATTTTAAATAAATGTTCGAAGTCTAAAAACTTGACTCAAACAATCTGTAGGTATTCGAGAGAAGAATGTATACTCTGAGAAGCTGTAGATATTGAGAGAAAAAAACATAATCTTCAAGATTTTCAAAAATTACGTTTGTCTTTCACGCAGTCATTTCGAGCTCAATTTATTGTAATTAGATGGTTTGGGTACGTGGATCGAGGGAATGAAGAAATACTAACAAAATAAATATACAGTGTAAATATATAAGTGGTGTACGTGATAGAGGAAGACTTAGAATCTGGTCTGTTAACAAACTTCTACAACAAGGCTACAAAATCCTTAAAATACGCATTAGGGATTTTTTTTATAAGAACCCTTTTCAATTACTGATTAGTCACCCAGGGGATAAGATGACTATTTTCTAAACTGGGAGATGCGGGTTCAATTCCTATTGGTACCTTGATAAAAAAAATCAGTCTAGTTTTCACTTAAGGTTTCTGGTTGGTTGAAAGAAATCGCCACATGTCAATAAACACGCTACGTTGAACTGTGCAAGTGTACAATAATGTTTAATAAATAAAATATATATAAACAGGAATACTAAATGAAGTGATTAAGGATGAATATGAACTTAAGGGGGATGTATTGAGTAAGATGTAGATGAGCACTCTGAGATGCTGTGGGAATGAAGTAAGACTTACAAAACAAATATAATGCAAATGTCAGTGAATGACAGGGTAGATAAATAACAAGGAAAGTATGATGGGATTAAGTGAATGGTATTTTGAAAGAAGTCAGAGTAATCGTAGGAGATGTATGAGAAAGTATATGAATGTAGGAAAGTCGAAATATGTGTATCAAGATAGGAAATGCCTAACAGAGAAATAGTGGACAGGAAAAGATTGCCACATAGTAAACAACCCTCCAGGTTGTACTATGAAACGAAAGTAATAACAATAAAGATTTTAAAGTCGAAGTAAGGTTTGATATTGCATGTGGATATATGTAAATTTAACTATACTAACCCATGTTGGTTGTTAAAAATTACTGCCTAGCAATGAGTATATCAGATGTAGATTTTTTTTATAATTCTATCGGTATTGATATGCATAAGAGAAATATAAACCAGTAAATGAAACAAAAAGAAGTAAAAAAATGTTGTGGAAATTAGTACATTGATCTTCTTCTTCCTCGTGTCATGTCAGGTCCTCCTAACGTTGACTATCACCTGAGAGTAAGCATCCTTGTCCGCGGCAGCCCGTAAAAGATCCCCAACGCTCCTTATACCAGTCCAATTACGTATATTGCGGAGACAGGAGATTTGCCTCCTGCCAACACCTATTCGACCCTCTATTTTGTCTTGGATGATAAAGTGCAGTAATTTTTACTTTTCTCCTGGATAGAATTGATAGAATAGAGAATATACGATAGAATATATTGTAGAATAAGGTAGTAAGGAAGAAAATGGTTGAAATAAGGATGATAAAGATCACTTTGAGATGGTTCGGAGATAATTTTTACAGGAGCAGGCACACTTGGTTGAGGAAGTTGAAGGAAAATAGTGTTGAACTAAATGAAACAATTTAAAAAAAAAAAATATTGAAAATTAAAAAAAAAATATGTTTATCAATCTGTATGATAAGGTACGAGTGTAAATTAATTGTTGTACTTTTGATGTGTACATTATAATTTATATATTCAATCAATAAAGTAATTAATTTATAATAAATTTTATAGTCAATTCGTGTTCTTATTGTCATTAAATATGTCGGTGCTTTCTTGCGTTTCAGGTATAAATTTATTTGATTTTTCTAAAAATTGTTTGAAAATGTATTTCACATCGAATAAGATGCGCCCCTGTGTCGGGACCTGCAGCATTTAACTTTTTTTAATTGTGCCGCTCTCCCGGATAAACGATTGCCCGTACCTTTATTAATATCTGATTCATTTGTATCGCATCCCAGTCCCTCTGTGGAAATAAAATAAACTAGAAACCATCTCGTCAGAAGGAGGTCGTCTCTCAGAGTTAAGTTTTAACTAATATACCTGAACGTTATCTTATTTAAAGTTCTTTTTTTTATATCGCGTTGAAATGTATTGATCATTGAAGGTATAGATCTTAACTGATCTGAAACTTAGAAGAACTCCTAAATTTACGGAAAGATCTGGTCAGACATGCAACAGGACTTCTCAAAGATTACTGCCACATCAAAAAATATTTACATATAATTGACCTCATAGATTCTCCGAGATTATCCTCATAGATTATGCCACAAAGAATTGACCTTGCTACTTCACATTACTCCAAATTGAGGTTCTCGAACTGGAGCTTTCTCATCAAGATACATTTTGAAGGACGTACTGACATTTTCAAAGATGAAAAGTCTTTTGTAAGGGTATCTAATCGTTGCGGGAGTCACAAACAATATTAAAGATAACATATAGTACAAGGGGTCATGATAGATAAGTTATTGTCGCAATGTACGTAATACTCGTAATACACACATCCGTCCTTAAAACAGAAAAGAAAAAAAAATGTTTTGACTTATGTTATATTGTAATTTAACGCATGTGTCAGTGATGTTACCCATCTCAGAAATATTTTTTTTTAAACTTGTCTTTCTATCTACACAAAGAGCTTTTTGCCTCTTTGACATCCGTATATTTCGTTATACACGCTTTTCAGTTTTTCATATTTCTTGGCTTTCCCTCATTTAAAACTTTCAACTATCTATTTTAATTAATTTATCGACCTATCTTTTCCTCTCTATGTATTCATTTTAGACATATTTTTTTGTTTTAAAATATTTCATAACTCATTCAATCAATATCACCAAAATATATTATGATTCTTTTCATAATTTACTTTGCTTATAAAAATCTATGTCTAAAAAACCGTTATTTTTTTTTTTTCAAACCCTGACTTTGCCCCTATACATCAAGGTCATCATTGTACACAACGATTTTTTAAGAAAATATTGAAGAGCCATCGAAACATCATACATCCTTGTTTGACGCCTTTATCAACACAACATTATTTAGTCATCTGTTATTCCATTACTTTCCTCATACACTTTCAAAATATCTCAGAACTTTACTCTGTTTTCCCGATGATATACTATATTTATATAAGGACCACAAATGCACCGAGGTCATTTATAAAAAAGTGATTAATGTCTAATTTAAAATATCAACATTCGTTATAGCATTCGTCGTATTTGATATACACATAAAAAGTCATATCTTCAAATGACTTTTTCCTTTTTTACTGTTATTTTTTGTATGTGAAGATAATTGAATATCTTTAATGGTTTATGTGAGATTGAGTTTTTGAGACTAGTTGTTTTTAATTATTTTTTACGACCCATTAAATAGATCAATCTACATGTAGAATTTTACCAACGTAACAAACCATATTTTACATAATGTTTTGATCTATGCAAGAATGGGTGCGGAAATCACATACTTAAGAAAAATTCAGATATATCAGGCATGGTATTTAGTTTCGGTAGAATATTGATTCACCTTGAGTATCGATTAAAACAGAGCTCAAAATCAAGTTTAAATAAAATAATCAAGGGACTGGAAGCACCAACTCGGTCTTGAGCATTGTCAAAGATAATGCACATACGAGTATGAACAACATGTGATGGTAGTATTTTTCGATATTTATGTTATTATTACTCGGGTGCAATTTTCTTTAAATCTTTCTTAATTACAAATAAGTAAAATGTGTATAAATGTATATGGTATGTTATTTACTAAGTACGCGGCACGAAAAAATATTGTATTTAAATTTATGTATTATTGAAAACATTAAAAATGATAAAACTTGTTTTTTTTTGCTGCAAATATATTGAATATCGGAGTGTTTTAATTGATAATGTTCTTATAAGTTATGGTCTTGGGTAAATGTCAGAAGGAGGCAAAATATTTTAAACTGGTTTCCTCGACATTTTTCTTAAGATTTTCAAGATACTGATTACATATCGCCTTTATCAGGTTAAGTTAACTTTTAATTAAAACTTTAGTTTTTGTATTCGTCGGTTTAAAAATGCGTGCAATTTTTTATGTTCCTTTTGATGAAAAAATAATGCCTCTTTTTCAAGTACGAGTATATTACGATCTTGTGGAATGTACATTAATTACCCAACAACAAATTAAGATAATATAATTCGCCAAGATAAAAATATTAAATAACACCGGATATTTTTTTAAAATTCATATACAGACAAAAAAATATTCACGGTTTTAAAAATAACTATTCCTTTTTATTTTCGTTTTAATTATGATATACTGTCATAAAATATCAAAAGAGTAATTTATTACCATTTTATTTATCTCTTACTTATTTTTTATATTCACTCATTTATTTATGTTACATTATTTTCAGCCATTGACTACTTTCTGCAGAATGAAGGGTCTGTATATGTAATATATATTTAGTGTATTTTCTCATACTTTTAGGTACTTTTGGGATATTTTTATATTTTAGATATTTATCATATTTTTTTGTTTATTTCATGTATTTTCGGTGTTGAATTTTATCACATTGTTGTATTTTTGGATCTGTTCAATATAGTGTTAGTCTTTACATGTCATATATACGAACCCTTTATTTTGGAGGGTCTGTATATTTGACATATACGAGTACATACCCTTCGTCTAATGCCTACATAAAAAAAACATCGAAAACGTCATAAAAAGATTAAAGAAACATCCTTAATTTTGAAACTGTTCGAAAATTACCTTACGGTATTAAAAATTATCTAAATCGAAAATTTATTGAACAGATCCAAAAATACCACAATGTGATAAAATTGAACACCGAAAATCCTCGATATAAATGACAATACATAGTAAATATCAAAAAGGTCAAAAATATTCCAAAAGTCCAAATTATCGAAAAAATCACACAAAAATTCGAAATAAAAATAATGATAAAATACGAATATACAAAATTCATCATAAAATGAGCACTCCATAAAATTTCTTATCTAATGTATTTATTTAATTTTCTTGGTAATATACTCCCACACAGAATGTTATTTTTACGCCTCTGAACGAATTTCGCACGTCAACTCAACTCACTTTATTTTCGTATATCCAATTGAATGTCAGAGGCAAGTACAACATTTAATATTTATAATATCTTAAATTTCTAGTATAAAATTATATTTTTTCTTGCATTGCTGCATCGGCCTGACGGCGGGCGGCGGGTCTCCAGCTAAGGGCATAACGAATGCAAATTTCGAGCCGGTCACAGGATAGCGAGTGTCAACCGAAAGGTCCGTAAAATGTCCTTTTAATAGCAGCGGAACGATTCTTTGATATCGAGCGGCGACATCGCCTAACCCTGTTGAGAGCAGTTCGTTAAAAAAATAGGATTTTTGTCATGTTTTTTTTCATCTCTATCCTTATTTTTATTATCTAGTGATAATGTGTCGGCTCCCAAGACCTAACTGTTATCATTTGAACCAGGTTCGATTTCTGTCAGTTTCAATTCTAGACTGGTTTTACTCTTAGACCATTTTATATACCAATTAATGTTTTTTTCTCTAACTTATATACTATTTATCATAAAATATATTGAGCAAAATAAATTCGGCGCTATATAAAACCTTATTGAAAGGCTACAGCGGATTAAACCTGACGACAAAGTACCAGAATTTCCTATCTCGACACAAATATTTCGCAGATTTTACATACATACTCGTACACCTTCTCATACTACTCTTTTCAATTTCTCTGACTTTTTGCATTTCCTTTTTCAAAATATTATTTCTTTGATCCAACCATACTTTCCTTGGTCTTCCTTTACCCCACCTTCTACTCACATTTTCAGTATATATGTTATGTTTTTTCATTAATTATTTCTACGTGCCCAAACCATCTCAAAGTGCCCTTCCTAATCTTATTCAACACATCAGCATTAAGTTAATATTTATCCCTAATAAATAATTTCCGTATACTGTCGTATATTGTGACCCCATGTATTCTTCTTAGTGTATGCATTTCTTCAGCATTTATTTGGCTCTTTTTAGTCTTTAAGCTTATTAAGACTTTAGTTTCAGTTAAAATCCAAAGAAGATGGTAACATTAAAATGTCGATAACATATTACAAAATAATTGAACCATTGGAGGGTTATTCAAAATGACTAAAAGTTTTCTTATTGTAAATGGACCTTAAATTATAAACTTCAGGATCCTGAGTTACCTTGGCCACTTTTTAAATGAAAATTCGATTGCGTATGCAAATTTATCCATTTAAATTATTATATTATGCATTTGGACATCGAGATGAAAATCCAAGAATATATGCAACGAATATGTGTGCACGTAGTTCTGGTAATTTAAAAAATAAGATTTCTTAAAAAATATTCATTTTAATGGAATAACTAAAAAAAGGAATTCGACAAAGTATACATGATTTTGGTAATAACATTGGTTTCAAAGTAATCACCAAATCAATGTTATCACCAAAATCCTGTAGTCAAAGTTTACATGATTTTGGTGATAACACTGGTTCGTGAAAATTGTCATTAATTTTTAAAAAATAATCTAAACAAAAATGAAGCAGTTGACGACGTCCGTGGTTTGGTTGGTAAGACACTTGTCTTTCAACTCGGGGGTTGTGGGTTTGATTTCCGTTGAAACCCAGGTTTTTTAAATCAGGATTCCAGTCAGATTTCATCTTAAACATCTTTTGGTTGATTGTATGAGGTAAGCACTTCGCAATGAACCCGCCAGGTTGTACTGTATACAACCAGTGCAATATAATACAATACAAAGCAGATATGTCCCATTCATTGGTTATTAAGATTACAAGTTATTTATCTAAATTACAAAGAAAAAAATTGTAAAAGAAAAACCAATTTTATTGTTATATTTTGAATGTATTGCGCCAACTATTTTACTGAGGTTTTTAAGATTATCTGTTGATTCGAAAACTACCTTAAAACATAAATACAGGAAATCCCATTTAGAACATCGTTTTTTTTAATACTCGTATTTTTTATAAACTTGCTAGTTTATGCATTTCAGTATCAAGTGGAGACATGAGCATTATTTTCGAAACGAAATATATGTCAAATGTGCCCCTCGGTTGTTTTTGTTAAAGACCACTCTTTTGGCGAAATTTTCATTTATTATACATTTTCGCAAAATTGCGGCTCTATTTTAGCAATAACTCAAAGAATGTTATTCTTAAGTTCGTTGATCGACTGTGGATTGTTCGCGTAGACTCTGTCATTATAAAACTCCGAAGGAAAAGTCTAGACGTTAGATCGTACGATCTCGCCGCCCAATTGATGCCACCATGTCGGGAAATGACACGGCCAGGAGATTTTGTATGCAATAAAGTCATTGTTTCTCTTTCCGCCTGGCACGTATCGCTGATATAACATATCCTCGAGAGCCATTTACTTCAAATATGGCCATAAAAAGATTGTCAGCATGTTGCGACAGCGTTCGCCATTGACAGTAACCGTTCCACTATCTTCGTTTAAAAAACAGCTCAATGACACCTCCAGCCCAAAAACCACACCATACTGTAACTTGACGTGGACGTGTTACTTATTCTTCATACACTCGAGGATTTTCACTCACATAAACACGACAATTTTGCTAATTAATATATCTGGCGAGGTGAAAATAGGCTTGTTTGCTGAAAATGTTTTTGTGACAAAATTCAGCATCATCTGCAGTGTGCTCTAGGATCCAATCGGCAAACACAGGATCTGCTGGCATACGCTCTTCAATGTACTGAATTTCGTAAGCGTTTAGACAAAGATCTTTGGTTAAAATTTGTTGCATGGAGCTTCTGAAAATACCCGATTCCTGTGAACGGTGACGCATTGAGATTCTTGGATAATCGGTGACATTTTCACTCAGTTTAGCAATATTTTGTTTGAACGAACATCACGACCACGTGGTGTTTTTGTATTACGAACCAAACCGCACGCCTCAAATTTACTGATAATATTACGACCTAAAACAATACGAAGTTAGGGAATCGTATTTACAACAGTACGCGAATTTTAGTAAAAGGTTTGAAAGAATTTATACATTCTTCCGTTTTAAAACGCTGTATGATGAATTTTCCTGATCTCTAACATAGATGACGGATATCAAATGAAACACTTTTGGGTTATATAATTAAAATATGGCACCAAATTCAAATCCCTAGTTTATAAATGGGAATTCCTTATAAATAAGATATTTTTGATGTTTTATATTGAAATCAAATTTATGGTATATTAACAACCTTTTAATTTCGATATTTTTTGTGGTTTAATCGAGATACAGAGCTGGAATGAGGTGTTTTGGTGTCTGGGCCATCCATACAACAATGTGCTACCACAATAAGGTAACATTTTTATTCTGAATACTTTTGAGTACCGGTAAATTATTCTTTAACATTTATGAAAATGGAGATTTTTTTTCTAGTTTTTTTTATAAAAAATGCCTCTCAAGTCTTTGAAACAATGAAGAAAATTGGAAATTTCACTAATTTAACTCCACAGTAAAAAACGTCGGATGCAAATAAAATATTTTTTTTTTCGAGCTTCCATAGCAAAATCGTGAATAATAATTTTATTGAAATTAATTTAGTTCGAAATTAAATAGATAGAATGACCATATCTGAAATTATCTTGTCCAAAACTAGATCTCAAATAAGTTTTGATATTTAAAAAAAAATTTTTAACTTCTTTCATATGTTGCTATGGTCACAGACATTGACAAATACGTGTATATACGAAGTGCAACAACAATAATGGATCGATTTTGACGCTCTTCATATGTCGCGCCTGGAGCCAGTGCCCTGGTTACCCCATCTTCTTCAGGCTCTGTCGAGATGTACGAGTATATTAATAATATAACAGTCATTTTACAGTTTTGGTCTCTTAAATGGAAACGAATACGAATTGAGAAATTTATTTTTGTGGTATTCAATAATCGATTTAAAAACGTTGTTACCCAGTTTGTTTAATTTAAAAACGTTGTTACCCAACATTGTTTCCTTGATAGTATGGTGTAGTTTCTATATTTTTGTTCATCTCTTGAAAAATGGATAAAAAAACCACTTTCAGTTCAGGAGAATTGTCTTGGGATATTCAAATAAATACCAAAATATTGGATTCTGGTAATCCACATTAGTAAAAATTGTATTTAACTCCTATTCTTTTCAGCTGCTGACGCCAAAATTTAACAAAAAAATCTATTTCAGTACAGACAATTTTTTCTGAGATTCTCAAATATAAATATCCAAAGTATGGATTTCCAGTAACGGACATGAGCATAGCTTGAAAAAGTAAAATGAAGTGGCAAAAATTATTGATAACTATAATAAAAGTCTTAAAATATTAAAATTGACAAGCTGATACCAATGTTTACAATTTTCATAAATAAGAAGATATTAAAAGTAGCATGATGCGCCCTTGCAATTGTATACAACCTCTTACAAGGATTATAGTCCATTCACACGCGGTCTCAATATACTTAAGTACGGATCCAATGATCTTTTTATGCATAACTTGATCCTTTTATGCATAACTTTGGTATTATACGTAGGTGCTTCATGGCTGTCCAATGGTCGCATTAAAGCACCTGGGACACTTCGATCCATAAACGGATTTAAATTGCTTTTGGTTTTAGCATTATTATCAATTTGACGGTCGTCTTGATGTAAGACGTTGTGAAGCAAGGATTCTGATTTAAAAATGTTATGTGATTATTACTGATTGTAGAATCCAAAGAACAAATCCAGGGTGCTTTTTTTTGTTTATTACTTACAAGATATGCTATTTAATGACATAGGTATCGTTAGAAAACAACAGTCACTAAATGGCGTTAAGAATATAGTAAAAATACTAATACTAACGAGAAATGCTAGTTGGTCACCGAAGTGCCCTTAGAGAATGATGATAATATTTCAGTCAACAAATATAATATACTACGGATCCAATGATCCTATTACTTGGTCTCCTCTCCAAACCATTATCATCTTAATTTTGTTTTAAAAATTGAAGAATTCAATGATTATCTTTACCAATCTTAGATAATTTTTAAAGAAACGTAAGTATAAACTTACTCAAACTAACTCTTCGATCTCCGTAGTGCAGTTGGTAAGGCATCTTTTAATTTGGAGATTGTGAGTTCGATTCGCGTTGAAACCCAGATTTTTCAAAGGATTAGAGTCTGTTTTTCCCTTTACGTTTATTCCGTCGTATTTGCTGGGCCTCGTAGTCGAGGATCCCCCCGCCATTCCAACGTCAATTGAGTTAGAAAGCGAAACTGTGCCATGGAGTTTTTTTTAAGTAAGTGAGCTCTTGCACACCAGCTAACTTACCGGCCATACCGCTGTACTGGATCCGATGGCACACCGAAGTGAGACGATTGGAACAAACCGATATGTTTTTTTGTAATATACTCGTAGATATGACGGAAGTCATAAGTATCTTTATACCCTCAATGGAAAAATACCTCTGTCATTCGAGGGGATGAGTCCAGCGCGGGATTCGAACCGACGATCTTCCGCACGGAAGTCCAGTGCGTTACCGCGCGGCCATGCACCTCATTGGATCATGCCGTAGTTCATTTAACTTCTTTCTGGATGGTTGAAAGAGATTACACCATGACAACGCACCCGCTAGGATGTACTGTATACAACAAAAGTCTTATACAATATAATGAAAAGTATTCTATACAATATAATAAAAAGTCCGAAAATCGTCAATGTATTATATTTTCGTTATAGAACATAAATACATATTTCTATAAACACACTTTAATTTTTTCGTCAAAATTCTATATAAAAAATGTTAAAATTTCAATAAAAGCAATGGAGAATATTCGGCGATATAATTTAAATTGTTTTTTTTTTAAATTCCACTTTCATCTTTTCAACCGTATCAAGTTTATTATTATTTATATGTATTCTGTATCGATTTTTCAGCTGAGACCATAGAGAAAGATTCTTACATAAAAAATCTTTATGGTCAAATGCAATAAAAAAGCTTTTAACCGATCCAATAATGTCACACCTTTATCTAAATGAAAAATTGAAACGTTTCTTGATACTGAAAAACAGAAATATTATCACTTCAGTGGTTTTGAATATGCAATTTTTGAATATTTGATGCTTTTTACGAGTCAGTAATATCTTTTATTGCCAGCTAATAAACACAACATTGATTTTCCATTAAATTTACCAAATGTTGCTATAAAATTTTCTGTTATGTCTTTGGTAATTGTGAAATTTTTACTAAGTACCACTTTACGACATCATATTGCGATGCAATTAGTTCTATGCATTTTGTGTCAAAGTAAAATTTAAATAATTTCGAACCTTTATTTTGATTTTATTGTTTATTTTAAACATAGCGAGTTTTTTAAGTACCGTGTAAGAATAAAATTAATACCGTGTAAGCTAAGAATCAAATCAATACCAGCTTTTTTATGTTTTAAAAAGGATACTTATTTAACCTAAATTGAATTTTTAATGAGATACCCTTTTCAATAATAATGATAATTTTATTCCAGTTAGTGTGCAGAATGCTACAATGCAATAACAACCATACTTTTACAAAACAGACCAAAAGGCCGCCGGTGCGAACTTTGCACTGTGTTACACCCCTCGAATGACAATGATTTTTTCCGCCTAGTTCTTGGGGGTATATGATACCTATGACTTCGGTTATATATATTCTTTCCAAATGAGAAAAAAACATGCCGGTGTACTCCGATTGTCTAATTTTGGCGCGCCTGTGTGACCGGTGAGTTTGCTAGTGTGCAACGGCTCACTTACTTAAAAAAAAGTCTGAGACAGCTTCGCTTTCCAACTGCATTGACGATTGAATGGCGAGGGAACCCTCAACTACGAAACCCAGCAACGACAACGACGATAAATATCAATGTGTTTTAATTTGTTTTCATTACGTCTTTTTGATGCATTTTGCACGTGAGGTAAAAACGTTATTTATTTATTAAATTTAAAAATATTTTTACACACTAATTAGAATAACATGTAAGAAAATAATCCTAGCATACTTTGGCCATGTTACCAGAAAGAACATCGAAATTAGAGAGAAGCTGGTGAATGCGGAGACAGTTGAGAGAAAACAAGGATGAGGGAGGTGTCCTTGAAGATGTACGGACCAAGAAAAGGAGTTAAAAGGATCCTCTTTAAACGTTGCATTCAACATGGCCTACTACCGGAAAGGATGAAGATAGGTGGTGGTTCACAATTGATAATGCACTAAAGCTTTCATTTATCATTTTATATCAGAAAGCTTATATTTAAATTTTATCACTGCACAATACTTATACTATATATGTTCTTAACATATAAAATACATCGAAAACCCAAAATCCGAATTCTTTCGACAGAAGTCTATAGATGTTGCCGCGAATAGCATGGCGGAAATTACGACATATTTATTTTGTATGAGATAAAGATAATTCTAGCATGTACTTCATCGGTGATGGCAGTAATGTTTATTTAACAATGTCAAACAAATCCTGGATGATTGTCTCACGCTATTAAGCGGATTGAGGATTTTTAGGACATATTTTTGATAGTTAAACTAACGATTTATGAAATCAACAAAACCGTATCGCTTACTAACATAGTGCGTGTTTCAAGGTCACGTGGTGAAAAGGTTTTACTTTATTACGTTAAAAAAAATATTCGCAGTACAAATTATTTTTGTGTGGAACCAAATCTGCACATATCTCTCCTGTCAGCTTACCCTTACAGAGATATGTCATGACGACATGTATTGATGCTTAAAGAGTTACGAAATTTATGTCAATGTAATATCTTGTAACATATAAATTACATATTTGGATGCATTTGAGATGTAGTGCTGGAGACGCATGCTGAGTATAACTTAGTTGGCGCGGCGTACCAACGTATCCATTATCCAACAACTTGGGATTCAGGACAGGCTGTCAACGATTTGTGTGCGATTAGTACTCGAATTCTTTGGCAATATAGCATACAAAGGAGATAAGTATTTGGAAAGACTCATGCTAACGGGCAGTATTGAGAGACGACGAGGCAGAGGGAAGTCAGGAACGTAACAGGGCCCTCTGTGATGGCAGCACTCCGAGAAATCCAATAAGAAGAGGGGGATAATTATCATGGATGGAACTGTGGAGATGGATTAGGAAGATCACGACTCTCAATGAAGAGGAATCGACCAATAAGAGATTATTTATGAAATTAGAAATTATAATAACTATTATTATTTGATTTTGATAGTGATCGCTTACCGTGATTGCGCTTCTTGAACATATTTTGTATATTCTCAATGGATGTAATCAACTCAGTATTGTTTACCGGTTGGGAACGCTCACATTTGGGTACATAATTATTTTAAAAAGCCCATGAGCGATTTAAAGCTTACTCTGAAATACATCAACGTATTTATCGAAATATTTTGTGTCAGAATGAACATTCACATTGCATTAAACTATTTTGGCTCAAAATTTGGCCAATTGCGATCTTGTCAGCTTTTAGTAGATCGCTGCATGCACGCGATGAAGGGCGTTCTAGACAATTAATAAGGTGTCTGCTTGTCTCCGTATGTGTAAGAGTATCCTCGATAGTTTGGGCCTATTTACTTTTTTATGTAGCTTTCAGAGGAATAAGTTATAAAGATATCCTGTTAGTTGATCATCCTTCGGTTCTTGCTAGCCTGTTGGATGACAACCATTTTTGGTCTACAAAATTTCTCCTGATACAGCTGATGATTAATTATTGCCAGGTGTAAGGCTTCTTCTGACTTTCATTAGAGATCTCAGAGGGTTTCACTTATATTTTGTTTACACGAAGAAGATTTTACATATTTAATAGGACAATCTGTTTAAATACAACATTCATAAAGTTAAAAAATATAGCCTTATTTTAACAATTTTTCATACAAAGGCCAATAAAGTTTAATAAAGGTTAATGTTTCGGAAAAGAAATATAATAAACGTTGAGGAAACGATAAAGTAAATTGAAACAAACTTATAAATTCCAAATCACCTCATTATATGTAGCATGGAGATGTTTAAATAAATATACATCAGAGGTGGCTCGTACAGGTGCCATGGTTAAATCATTTATGTTACCTGCATTACTTATAATAGTTATCCACCTTCTACGTACGAGCTTTATTTTAAGATCGATGTGATATGAATTATTAAAAAATATTTTTAATGCGATATAAACTTCATAATTAATTTTTTTTTATTAAATTGACTTGAATACAAAACAGAGACGAAATTCCATGCACTGGCAGTGAGACGAGATATTTTGCACTATAAAGCGTTCTGTTTTCAATATTTCATCACGTTCCATAATATAGAGAAATGTGGAAGATTGCTGTAGATTGGATCTTTAAGTTTTCTTAGCCAAAATATGAAATAAAAAAAACGTTCTGTAAAGAGGTTAAAAAATGTGTAAATATAATGTTTTTTTTTTTCAGCTAGAAAAATGAGGAGTTTGTATGGTTTCGTTTCTCATTTTTTTATGCACCGACACACTTTATGATAAAATATTGATTTAAAAAGCTTTTCGTTTCTTGAGTTAAACGTATTATTGTGAGTATATATATACCTACCATACCTACCATAGATCGAGACAATGTGATTTTCAATAATTATGCAATATATCATATTTGTTAGTAAATCTACATTGTATATCTATTGAATGTGAGTTCACTACTTTGGTTTTATCCATATGTACGAGTTCGTATTTAATCATAATTCGTGTTTAATGAGACGGATTTTTAATTAATATTGGCTATCCCTTTGGACTGCTTTAAGATGTTTGACGTCCACTCTTGAACTTAATGTACGATTCCCGATGGAACCCGAAAAAAAACATAAACGGGTCCCAGTTTGGTTTACTTTATCAACAACCTTTCTGTACGAGGTAGTACTATCAAATGCAACGAACTGCGAATAATGCATCTAGTCCAGTAACCCTAAACACGAAAGAATGATTTTGGAAACTAAAACTCCTGTCTTCCGGCGACATTGTTCAATATTTTCAAATTGTCACTGCGGATACACTGAGGAGTATCATAAAATTGAATAAATCTATGACCACCTTCATGCCAAAGTTAATACATTAACACTACATAAATTATCATTTTAATTTAAGTCTTTGAATAATAATTCTTCCACGAGTTGTCTCTGTCATGAATTGCGTGTATCTTTCAAAAACCTGTTAAAAATGTTGTTTTCTAAATAAAGTATCGAAGCATTTCATTGAACAACTCGCTTTCGGCAAATGGCTGTTTTATATCGATAACGACTAGACAGATGGGCCCGAGTGGGGCATGAATCAGGGAACACCACTAATTGAACATCCGCAACAGCTCGACTATTCATACGATTTAGATATACTAGAGAATTTTATCTTTGACTAGGTTCAGTAAAAATATTTGGTTCCCGTAATTTGATACGCTTTGATCTAGGAGCATTTTTATAAAACCAAAACAGTCGACCAATATATTTTGTATGATGAGAGATCCGTTTTATTTTTTCTTAACATTTTTTCTCATTTGTCGTAAGGTCTCGATTGAGCACCATGGTTCTTGGATCACGTGAAACTAATATGACCCAGCTTTACTTGTCCTGGTACAATAAACTTAGAAATTATCTCGGTTCGACTTTTAAACGATCTTCTTGGTATAATCAGATGTGTTTCATCTTTATCAATATTTAAGAAAAGAACTAAAGATGTATTATTTAATCTCAAAAGATTTCTCTTCGTTAACTAGATCCCATCTTGATCCCTTTTTCCATGATATTATTTTTTATTTTACTTTTTGCTATTTTTTCTAAAACATTGTTTTCATATATTAAGTAAAGACACGGCTATGTAAACCGATAGTAATTATGAAATGAAAAGCTGTTCTATCGAAAAAAAAAAATACTTTAAAGCTATAAATCCGCCAGATATATTTGCATAAAAGTATTAAGACCCAAACGAGAATAGTGTTATACTTCAAAAGCTTTGATGATAACTGGGTAGTCTCTGCAAGCTGGTCAGCTCAATGAAATCATCACAAAAGATAGCTAAATGTTTGTGATGGAGGTTAATTAATACACTTCGAACTATTTTTTACATAATAAATTTCTGATTTAACCTTGTCTAATCTCACACTTTCTTCTTTAGTCAATAATACAGGGATACCATAAAACGCTTCAATCCAAGCCACCTGCAGTCCTGTATTCAACACTCCCTCAATCCAAGCCACCTGCAGTCCTGTATTCAACACTCCCTCAATCCAAGCCACCTGCAGTCCTGTATTCAACACTCCCTCAATCCAAGCCACCTGCAGTCCTGTATTCAACACTCCCTCAATCCAAGCCACCTGCAGTCCTGTATTCAACACTCCCTCAAAGCTGAACAAAAAATATATTTTCCGCACTCCTTCTATAACATTTTGTCATTGTAACAAATACGTGATCGAATATGATTGTGAGCCATCCTATAATTGAAAGACGCATGTGTGGTTAATCTAGTGCAAACTGTTGCGCTTTAGCAGATGCACAGTCTTGATAGATCAAACCCAAAGTTCTGATAGAAATTATATCAATGTTCTATGTTGATTGGCATAGTTAATCTGTTGCATCCTTTTGTTAGGTAGAGATTTATATATTCCTATTATCGTGTTGATTAAAAGCGCTATAAGACTTTTATGATAAGAATCATATAAGCTACATAAATTACAAATTTAGATGTAAAAGGGTCTTAGAGTAAAATCAGTTTGAAAGTAAATCCTCTAGAAATCGATCATGAAGCGACCTTTTGCTTAGCGTGAATGCTAACCGTAGACCACGGCCGCCGACTTAAGGTAGAAGATAAAGGTTTAAATATATTATATTTTGTGTTTTTCTTAGACCGTAATAGCTCGCAATGCCTTAGTGCTAATTATCTTCACGACTTATGCCCATGGCTATTGCTTGATAGTCTTCTAACACACGCGCGCTGATTATAATGCCACTCCTTTTCTTTGAAGCGTGTAATTTAAACATTTTTTCCAAAATGTTTGCTAGAATGTTCGTGTGATTTCGTGTTTGTTTAAAGTTGTTTGTATCTTTCAGTCACAAACCAGTGGCAGCAGTCTTTAAAAATCACGACGGGGTTGTCGATAACCGGTCCCATCAGATTTATCGTCTTATATCATTATTATGTCATATCACCAAGATTTAAGCATTATAATCAGTGTCAATAATCTGTAAAATAATAGTGCAAGATGTGTACAAGTGTAATTATTTCTTCATATGCTATAGTATTTTCAACATGTGCGATGAAAAATTGCGAGTTCCGTATCTACTCCAGTAGTTGTAAGCCTGAAGGCTCAATTCACGGGGCCTAAGACAATGTTGTCTCCCGGCCGCGCTCTTTAATATTTCCACATCGGCAATTCTGATATGTTCAAGGTACCAACGATATTAAAATGGAGTTAAATATTGTTGAACTTTTCATATTAACTTGGGAAAAAACATGTTGAATCTACGACATGTTAAGAATGGATACATCCGGCCGAGAGACAAAGCAGAGTTTTTCTGATACTACCCATAAAATTGATTAATTAATAAACTTCAAGAGACTACCATGAACGACAATCATGAAGATTTTTATGCTCACTGTAACAACGATTCAGTGTAAAATTTGAAAAGAAGATCTGATAAGTAGACAAATTGTTTAAGCTAGACACGTTTTCTTGAATAAGGTCATTGAACTTTGCTATCCTTAGTGAATAATTTCTGTTGCATAAGGTCATACTGTGCACGAAAGTGCGAGTAGCATACCTGACTAGTGCAAGATCAATGTGTATCAATTACGCGATCAATTTACATGATTCGAGTAATTTATTTAAGAAACGGTGCAGCGCATTACATTAGTCGACTATAAAACGTGTTAATGTAATTAATTCCGAGTCGCAGACATAATTGTTTTGTTCTATAATAAAGCTTAGTGTATTTAACAAGAATCATACACAGAACCAAATATAAGTTTTTTTAAACGCATGAAAGGGAAGAACAAAGGGTAAAAGAAAGAAATCTAAAAATTGGATTAAAACAAGTGCCAGCGACTAAATATAGATACACACTTCAAAGATTTTTTTGTAATATAACAATCAAACCTTTGTACATTCAACGAGAATACCCCATAAAAGAAAATGTTAGAAATTTTAGGAAAAAGATTGAAGGGAAAGAAGAAGATATTTAAGAAAGAGACGAACAAAATGGAATACGACGAGTTCTAGCAACAACATACACAAACTTCAAAGCAAATGACATATTTCTTGTTAAATAATAATCTAATTTAAGTATATTCAGTATGAATTAATGCAAAACAAAATGTAAGAAATATTAGAAGGTATGAAGGCGAAAACGAATAGGTCTAGAAAGGGACCAACGAAATTGATCTAGACGAGAACCATCAACTAAACATACAAAGTTCAAAGCAAATAAAAAAAAAAAAAAAAAAAAAAAAAATATA